>CM077152.1:104491563-105893440 GCA_039583875.1 Platanthera guangdongensis
CAACCGAGCCAAAGCTCGCCGGACCGAAACGTCCGTCTCTTATTCCAAATCTCATCCCTTTGAACACCGCGGGATGGCGCCCCTTTGAACACCTCGGGACGACTTAACCATTTCCAATACTTGCCCAACTAGTGAGTGCAGTGTGAAACCCTATTTACTAAATTACTCTTTTGATTTGTTCTTTAAGGTTTACGTTAACCCAGGACTGCCCCCGATATTCCCTGTGAAGGGCTCTCAAGGGGCACTAGGAACTGTGTTGGGATTACGCCCAGCGTTCCCTTTCGCAAGGTACTTATTAATATTATTGGTTGATTTCCTTTACCCATTACCTTCTCATATTCCGATAGGCTAGTCCTAAGGTAGTTTAGACCTTTCACTCTCGCGGGCACGACGATCTTTCGTCGAACTCGCTTATCTTCTAACACACATCAACTCGATTCCCGCACTCCTTAGAACTTTCTCTGGTGACTCATCTACTTTCATTCCAATCCATCCAGCTCGACTAACTCTACACTAATCCAACTCTGATCCTAATACGACTTTTCCCCAAATTACTATTTGCAGACCAACCTATACTAAGTGATGTTCGTGATAGGATGTCCTTCAAATTTTCATCCGAATGACCTAGAATTATTACCGGAGTCCTATCATGACCTAAATAATTTATTTCCAGAATATTATATTTTTCTCAATTAACCTCCTATTTAAATAAATTCTTACAAATGCCAATTATTGCCAAGTTGATCATGAAGTATCTTAAATTATGATCCCACTGACCCAAGGATTTTTTCATAAGTTGTAGAATTGTAAAATAATACTGTCAGCTAAGTGTTATAATTTTCTCTTCAATTTTTCTATTTATCTCCTAAATAATTCAAAATTCACCTATTAGATATTTTTCAAAGGAGGTATGAGGAATTTATTTCCAAAAATTCTAAGAAATTTCCAGCAAGCTCATAATATTAAAAGAGTGCCACAAACAGAATTTCACTAGTTTTCAAGTAACAATGGCTATTAACTTTTATTTCTAAATAATTTACCAAAATGCCATTATGAAGATTTAAAAATTTGTGGTTCATCCAAAAATACTGAGAAAATTAATCAAGGCTATTTATACTCAGATATGTCATCAATAATTTTTTTCATAATTTTCTACTGAGTATTTGCAATAATTCTAAATTAAATGAAATAAGGGCAAAAATGTAATTTCCACATTCCTCTTATCAATATTCCTCAAACAGAAACACAAAATTTTTTAGGAGTTAAACATGTCATGATATTATTCTTGACAAAATTTGGGGGAATAACTAAGTGACAAACCTAATTTCAACATTTATTCTTCAAAAGTCCTATTAATTCAATAATTCCAAATAATGGGATTTTTGATCCCAAAAATCCCATTATTTCAATGAGGGGTAAAACTCATCCTAATAGGCCACTGAAATTAATTACATGAATTCAACATGATCCAAATGGGCCTAATACTCAAAATTTCAATAATTACTATTGGCACCCCAAGCCTAAGCATGTTCCTCATTTGCATGTGGGATTACCCACCATACATTGGTCCAAACTTGATGAAATTTAAAAACATATATTTATAATGTCCTGAAGGGCAAGCCACCAAAATTTGGGGCATTTTAGAGTTGAATTAACCCAAGAATCACCTAAACAAACCTAGGGGTAATTTGGTAATTTCACCATAATTTTAATTACAATAAATCCCAATTTTTGGGCAGGGCCTAAATATGCCCTAAACCAGTTACTTACCAAAATCTCAAGTCATTTGGGCCTCTGGATGGGCTTGGGCATCCCTTTCAAATTTCTGCATTTGTGCTATTTGCAGCCCAAGACCATTTAATTTTTAGATCTTGCATGTGAGATATCTCAACATGCAGAGGGATAAATTGTCTAATTTTTCTACCATAGGTATAATATACCCCTAAGGGCAGGCCACCAAAATTTGGGGCATTTTGGAGTTGATATGCTCCAAATATCAACAAAAGTTAAATTATCATATTTGGACTAAAACTATAGCATTATTTTCCCCAAAAATTTCCATTTTTGGGGAGGGACTAGAGATTCCTAATTAAGCCATATGCCCAAAATGTCAGCCCATTTGGACTTAGGTTTTGGGCAGGGCACCCATTTTAGTTTCTGCCCTACTCTAGCACCAGCCCTAGGAAAATGACTCTATAGGGCAGTACACTTAACCAAAAATTATGTGTAATATGTCAACTTAAAGGTAACTCAAAGACCTACAATTTTCATGTTGAGAACATTTTATGGAAAATGCTGTAAGGGCCCTAAACTTTGACATGTAAAAGACAGATATAAAAGAACATAAAATACACTATTCATGTATTTAAATAAAACCAGGATTTATATATATGCATGGCACTAATCTTAAAGCACATGGACGGCAGCTGTATTTTCTTCTCCAAACGCCTGGTTCTCTTCCCGAACTTCACGGGCACTTTCCCGGCCGCCTCCGGCGGCGCCTCCACCGGCCAACTTCTCCTCTCCCCTCACGGTGGTGGGGGCGAGCTTTTCCGGCGGCTAGGGCGGCCGGAGGTGGCGGCGCCACCTCACCCGAGAGCTTCAAAACCGCCATTAATGGCTGAAAAATGAGTGTTGGGCTCGGGCTCATTCGACCCCGAACCATAACCTAGGTATTCCTAAGATCTAAGCATGAAGAGAGAGGTGAGGGAGGACCTTCTCGGCGGCCTTGCGACGTGAGGAGCGGCGGGGAACCATGGCGGCGGTGGCGGCACTTCTCCCTTGGTTTTCACGGCCAAAGCTTGGTTTCTCTCTATCTCTGCTGCTGCTCTCCTTGTTTTGAGAGTGGTGAAACTAAAAGGGGAGAGGGAGAGAGTGAGAAGATGAAGTAAAAGGGGAGGGTGATAATTCCTATGTTCAAGGTGGAGGGTTTACTTTGTTATTGTCACCATGCATGCATGGGTGGGCCCCACTACATTCCAGCACCTCCTCATGACTTCCAAGGGTCGGCCATCCCATGTGGGGGCTGATGGCATGGGTCCAAGTGGCTCATTTCCCTTAAACACCCTTAAATACCCCTTTCTCTCTCCTAAATTATTCTTTAATTTTGAGATTCTCTCTCTCTCTCTCTCTCTCTCTCTCTCTAGTCACTAAGTTGGCTGGTAAATCTCATATTGGCAGCCCACATGTTTATTTCATCCACCAAAATATGGTTAGCCCAAGTGAGTTGGGCTTGAGCTTGAGTTAGCCCATTTGGGCTAGCTTGACCCAAACCTAGGCTACGGTTGACTTAGGTCAATTTGGTCTTTGAGGTTGGCCCAAATGGGTCCTTAGTGACTCATTGACCTCCCCTAAGGCCTAGGTAGGATTGTATTGGCCCCTTTGGAGGTCACTTGACCCTTAAATAGGTTACCTTGACTACTTTAGGGCTAGAGTTGACTTTGGTCAACTTAGCCTTTTTGGTTGGCCCCAATGGGTCCTTGGTGACCCGTTGGCCTCTCACTATGGTTATGAAGGTATGTGTGGGGTCCACTTGGCTAAGGGAACTTCAATTGGCCCTTGTGTAGGCCAGTTTGACCCAATGTAGGCTAGGTTGACCCATTTAGGGTTAGAGTTGACTTTGGTCAACTCAGCCTCTTGGGTGGACCCCAATGGGTCCTAGGTGACCCTTTGACCTCACTCTAGGGTTAGGTGGGCTTGGGTGCGGCCCACTTGGCTTGGGGATGGTCAATTGACCCTAAGTAGGTTGGTTTGACCCATTTAGGGTTAGGGTTGACTTGGGTCAACTTAACCCTTTTGACTGCCATCCAAGGGTCCTTATTGATCTAATGGATCCTACCATGGTTTGTTGAGAACATGGTGGGGTCTTGAAGTCTTGGTGAAGCCCCATGGTTATCTTTAAACAAAGGTTCAAGAATTTACTATTTGCAGACCATAGTGGTCTCACCCACATTCTTAGCTTTCCTTGGTCTTCTTGGGCTTCCTAGGGTTTGGTCATGACCTAGTCATGACCAATAACCACACTTAGGGGTTTAGTTGGAAATGGGATGTTACAGCCTGAGTGTAGGAGATTGAGATCTCTGAGTGTAGGCCTTGGTTGGCTGAGTGTAGGCCTTGATTGGCTGAGTGTAGGCTTTGGGATAAAGCTGAGTTGTAAGGCTTTGGGCCTGAGGTGTAGGAACCAATTTGGGTTCTGAGACAGTGGAGGAGTTTGGCTGAATCTAGTACACTGCTAGATAGGAGAAGGGGGAAAGTGGATGTACCCAAAGATTGGGGAACCACTATAAAACCTTGTGTATGCTGTGTTGTGATTGTGTTGTGACTGTGTATGCTGTGATTATTGCTGTGCAAAAGTAAACTAGATTTTGTGATAGAACTGTTTGCTGCCATTAAAGTGTAAAAAGGATTAGGTCACCTATTCACCCCCCCCCCCCTCTAGGTGTTTAGGTACCATATCTTTCACTCACCCTACTCAATGATATACATCAAGGTGTATTTGATGTGCTTTGAGTTTATTTGTGCAGGTTAAGTAACTGCAGGATTGCAGGAAAAGTTTCTAAGTCCATGTGTCGACACCTAGAAGAAAAGTGTCGACACTTAAGAAGGCTTGTGTCGACACCTAGAGAAACTGTGTCGACACTTGGAGTAATTGTGTCGACACCAGGAAGGCAGAGTCGACACCAGAGGAAAAGTGTCGACACATATAGGCAGTGTCGACACACAGTGAAGAATTGTCTACATAATCAGTGTCGACACTTAGAGGCAGTGTCGACACCCAGAGAAACTTTGTCGACATCAAAAGTGTCGACACCAGGAGGCTATGTCGACACTCAGCAAACTTCAACAAAGTTAAAGTACTTATGTCGACACAAAAGAGATGTGTCGACAATCAGCAAAGTTTCAACACATAAAGGCATGTGTCGACACAAAGGAGATGTGTTGACACTCAGCAAAGTCTCAAGACAAGAAGGCATGTGTCGACACAAAGGAATTGTGTCGACACACAGCAAAATTCAACAAGTATTAAAGAAGAAGTGTTTGTGTCGACACACTCAACCAGTGTCGACATATTCAACAGAAGGCCTATGTCGACACACAGGATCAGTGTCGACACATTCTGAAGAAGCAGTGTCGAGAAGCTGTTACAACAACACAAGGAGTTGTGTCGACACCATCAAGGCTAGTGTTGACACTTAGTCCACTTGTGTCGACACTTAGTCTGTTTGTGTCGACACTTAATGACTATCTGTCTCGACACTTTCAGACTGTGACAGTGATTTCAAGAAGTGACTGGATGACTTGACAGCTGCTATTTCAACCGGTCAACAGCAACTGTCAGAGCCATCAGAAGGTTGTTAGAAACCGGATCAGCCGGTCACCATGGAGAAAGCTTATATAAAGGACTTTCTCCTTCAACAATCTGAAGTTGAATTAAGAGGAGGAATCACAAGAGAGAAGAATTACAATTAATCAAGAGATCTGACAACAAAAAGAAGACCTTCAACATAAGATCTAAGAAGTTGGAGAGAGAGAGCTCCTTCTAAGAAGAGGAGCTGCTGAACCGGGCTGCTAAGTAAGATTCAGATTGAAATCTGAATCTCAAGACAGCAGTTGATTGAAGATCACCTGCACAGAAAATTCAACCCTACTGTGTTCTAATTCAAGAAGCTTTGAAGAAAGCCAAGGGTGGTTGATCTCTGCCTAGTTCTTCCAAGAACTCGTCAAGAAGCCTGTCAACTCATCTCTCTCTTTCAGAGTTGTGGTTAAACACTTTGTAAACTTTATTTTCTGTAGGATTCTAAAGGATCTGAGTTGTAAGCCTATTTTATAAAGGCTGAGGTAGGGCTATTGTGCCTGAGTGTAGGAGATTCTATTCTCTGAGTGTAGACCTTGATTGAAGGCTGAGGTAGGGCTGTTTAGCCTGAGTGTAGGTCTTGGTGAAGACTGAGTGGTAGGATTTTATGCCTGAGTTGTAGGAGTGGGGACACTCTGAGTTGTAGGAACCTGTTTGGGGTTCTGAGTTGTAAGATCTGAGGATCTGAGGAGAAGTGCTAAAGTTAGGCCGAATCTAGTACACTACTAGATAGGCGAAGGGGGAAAGTGGATGTACCCAGACCTTGGGAAACCACTATAAATCCTGTGTGCACTCGGTGTATGGTTGATTGTATGGTTGTTGTGTTGTGATAATTGTAGAATTGCATTTACTGTACAGTATTTTTGTCTTAAAATTAAAAAGATAAAGGTCACATATTCACCCCCCCCCCCTCTAGGTGATTAGGCACTATTTCTTTCATGTTCATTGATGATATCCTGGTGTATTCAAAATCGGAAGCCGATCACGAAAACTACTTGCGGTTGGTGTTGCATACGTTGAGGAAGAACAAGCTCTATGCCAAGTTCTCGAAGTGTGAGTTTTGGCTATCGTCGGTGGCTTTCCTAGGCTATGTGGTAAGTGGAGAGGGCATAATAGTGGATCCGACAAAGATACAGGCCATACAGGAGTGGCCAGTGTTGTCTTCGGTGGCCGAATTTAGGAGCTTCCTTGGACTGGCGGGCTACTATAGACAGTTTGTGGAAAACTTCTCGCAGATTGCTTTTCCTCTGACCACACTGACGAGAAAGGATCAAAAGTTCGTTTGGACGCCGGAGTGCGCGCGAGCTTTTGAAGAGCTAAAGTGTCGGTTGACCACGGTGCCTGTGTTGACATCGTCATGTTGTACTGATGGGTTCGAAATCTACACTGATGCTTTAGGGAGCGGCTTAGGCTGCGTTCTTCTGCAAAATAGGAAAGTGATTGTTTAGGGCTCACGCCAGTTGAAGGTGCACGAGCGACATTATCCCGTCCAAGACTTAGAGTTGGCGACGGTGATTTTTACACTGAAGTTATGGAGGCATTATCTGTATGGCGTGAAAGTGGAAATCTATACAGACCACAAGAGCCAAAAGTGTTTGTTGGTGCAGAAGGACCTGAATATGCGATAACGAAGGTGGTTGGAGTTCCTTGGGGACTACACCTTTGCGATTCATTATACTCCCAGGATGGGAAATGTAGTCGCTGATGCCTTGAGTCGGAGGGCTCCGTCGAGGGCCAATTGGTTGCAGCGGCACGATGAACGTCTAATCCAGGAGTTGGAAGCGTTAGAGATTTCTTGTGTTGACAAGAATTCTACAGCCGATGCATATTTGAACTGGACGGAGGTGCAGTGTGACCTTGCGGACAGGGTTTGATGAGCAACGAAGCTAGATGAGAGTCTCCAACGCTATGCCAAGGACGGGCCAGAAAGCAAATTTTCCTGGAATGACAACCTTTTGCGGAAAGAGGGTCGATTGTGCGTCCCGAGTTTGGGTAAGTTACGAGAAGAGTTGATGTACAAAGCTCACTATACAAAGTATTCAATTCACCCGGGGAGCACGAAGATGTTCAGAGATATGAAGAAGCTGTTCTGGTGGCCAGGACTGAAGAAAGATGTCGCTCATTATGTGGCCAAATGCCAAACTTGTGCTTTGGTGAAGGTAGAATGCCAGAAGCCTGGCGGTTTCTTGAAGCCGTTACCGATTCCGGAATGGAAGTTAGATTATATTTCTATGGATTTCGTGCATGGGTTGCTGAGATCGCTGCGCGGGAATGATGCAATTTGGGTGATTGTAGACTGGCTGACAAAAGTGGCACACTTGCTTCCAAATAAACGGGACGATTACGTGGAAAGTTTGGCAAAGTTGTATGTTGAACAGATTGTACGGCTACATGGTGTTCCTCATAGCATTGTGAGCGATCGTGATGGGCGATTCACATCGAATGACTGGAGGCTAGTCCATCAGCTGTTGGACATGAAATTGATGTTTAGTACGGCCTTTCATCCCCAAACAGATGGCCAAACTGAGAGGACCAACAGAACGATGGAAGATATGCTCCGAATATGCGCCCTGGACTTTGGGAGGAGGTACGAAAATCATCTTTATCTGGTGGAATTTGCCTACAACAATAGCTACCAAGCGAGCATCGATATGGCACCGTTTGAAGCCATGTATGGTCGGAAGTGCCGTACACCGTTAGCTTGGGCAGAAGCAGGCGAAGCCAAAGTGTATAAGCGTAATGAAGTCGAGGAAGGAAACTCGACAATACACACTATTCGGGAGCGGCTAATGGTAGCCCAAGATCGCCAAGCGAAATACTACAACGTAAAGCACCGGAACGTGGAGTTCGCGGTTAGCGATTGGGTGTACTTGAAGATCAAACCCTTCAAAGGCGTGTCCAGGATTCGGCGACTGAAAAAGTTGAGCCCGAGGTATCTTAGTCCATTTGAAGTGGTAGAGCGAGTTGGGGAAGCTGCACATCGGCTAGCTCTTTCAGCAGACTTGGGTGGATTACATGATGTGTTTCACATCTCGGTGTTGTGGAAAGCCGTCAAAGATCCAGCTCAAGTGATCGAGACTGATCGTGTGCCGGTGGAGTATGGACTAACGACGAAGGTTCGACCCATTCAGATCAAGGATCGTGCCGATAAACAGTTGTCAAACAAGACGATCGGGATGGTCAAAGTCCGGTGGGACAATTGCGCCCGTGAAGAGCTAACATGGGAGCAAGGGCAGACCATGCGAGCTGGATTTCCCGAGCTCTTTGTGTAACTGTTATGCAGTGCGTATCGCGTTGTATTAAACGATTGTGGAATAACACCTCTTCTGTTGAGTTCCTTACTTTATGCAAATTTCGGGGACGAAATTTTTGTAAGGAGGGGAGGGTTGTAACACCCCAAGTCCCAGGATTGGGAAACGTTGGGTGACACGGCCTGGGACACGGACGTGTCAGAGGCCGTGTCCTACTCTGCTCGACGAAGTGGAGCTGGGGCATGTCTAGTGCCTTGTATAGGCACACGACCTATGACACGGGCATGTCACAGGTCGTGTCCTTTTCTGGATGTGCCCAAGGCATTGAGGCCTGGTGAACACGGGCACGATACAGGTGTGTCTTAGGGTACACGGCCTGTGACACGGGCATGTCACCAACCGTGTGCCGCTCGGGTTGAAGTTGGTTTTGTGCAGCCTGATGTATACGGCCACAGACACAGGCGTGTCTGAAGGCGTGTCAGGTGACATGGCCCGTGACACGGGCGTGTCACATGGGCGTGTACTGGTCTGTCTAAGTCGGTTGTGTACCGTTTAAGGCACACGGCATGTGACACGGGCATGTCATAGGCCGTGTTTGGCAAAAAATTACCCTTTGTGGCAAAATCATGGCCATCCATTTCCTCAGCCAGGATCCAATGGCTGAAATTCCTCCCTGCTGCTTTATGGCCGAGGATGAGAAGGAAATACTCATTTGCATTTGGTCATTCTCTTTCTAAAATCCTAGAGAGAGAGAGGAAGAAGGAGGAGGAGGAGAGCTTGCCATCGGTGGAGCTGTGGAGTGTCATTTTGAGATCCGAGGCTAGCGTTGGGAAGGCGAAGCCGCTGCGGTGCTTTTCAGCCGACTAGGAATCCATGGCTCTGAAGCATTCTTCAAGGGTAACGACTTTTCTTTCTAGCCATGTGAAGGCTTTCTTTTTGGCATGTGCATCTGATTCCCCCACCAAAGGGTGGCTTGTTATGGGAGTCTCTTGGGTTGATTCATGGAATCCCCAATCATTTGTCATATAGATCCAGAAATGGAGTACGGAATAGGCATGATGTGTGAAGCCCATCTGTACAGGTTGGTCTGGATTGGTGATGTTACATATACGCACCAGGGAAGACTCTGTGATAAACGTGTAGTTTAGGAGTCTATGGGTTAAACCTGTGAAGGGCAGCAGTAGAAAGTACTGGAGTGGTAGTCCAGGAAAATACCCGTATAATGCTTGTGCTGAATAAGTTGTACCTGTGAAGGGTTGTAGCAGGAAGTACTGGATTGGGAGTCCTAGAAATACACTTGTAATACTCGATGTTCATGGGTAGTACCTGTGAAGGGAAGTAGCAGGAAGTACTGGCGTGGTAAGCCAGGAAAATACCCTTAATGTTTGGAATGCTTGATGGGTTGTACCTGTGAAGGGGAGTAGCAGGAAGTACTGGCTTGGCAGTCCAAGAAAATACCCTCAAGTGAATGCTATGATGTACGGTTAAGCCTAGGGATGGAAATTGAGTTCTGTCACTAACGCGAGGCGTGGCTCCTAGGTAACCGATGACTGTGAAGCCAGTTCCGTGAGAATGGGTTGGTTATCTGTGAGCAGATAAGCTCACCTAAAGGAAATAGGTAAGGTGAAACCGACCCGCGCCTTTTATGTAGCCGCGAGTATGTCGTACTCGGTGATGGCAAGGCGACTTAAGCAACGGGGGGTGGCTGATCCGACCTGTGTTATGTCCGTCCGACGTGAGACCTGAAAGTGTGGTCTATTGGAGCACATAGCAAGAGTCTTAGGCCTGTGCGTCGTGACACAATGGGGGGTTATGGGCCAATCCCGGGTCATTAATTCTGAAATCTCCGACTGCACGCCATGGAGCAAAATGCTCAATTATACCATTGGGTTGTGACCCTGATATGGTGGTGGGACCCTGGTTCGCCGATACACCAAGAATATGCCCTGAGTGCACGGATCGTCGGGCCGCATGACTGATGGTTGTGATGGAATGGATGTGCGTGAGAGCACATTGTATGAATATATATATCTGCCTGTGAAATGATATGCCTGGAGGGAAGGAATACCACTGCCCCGGGAAAGGGGCAGGGTCGTTATAATTTGGTCAGCTGAATGCTGACCGTTGCTTTGTTTGCCACCGTTGGGTGGGCTGTCCCTGTGCAGGTGCTTGAGAACCAAGCAGGACGCATAAAGGCTAAATTCCCTGCTGCTGTTGCTGTTACTGCCGCTAGCCCTTGAAGGCTAAAGCTTAAAATGCTATGTTTTCTTGATATGTGGCTAGTCTGTGCGCCAATGTTTGAAAGCCACTGTTGTAAAACGGACTTGTAATGCCATAAGGCCAACTGACTTTGTATTTGGTACATTCCTGTTTATATATATAAATGTGGATATTGTTATGGTGGATATTCATGTTTGAAGTTCGGACTTGTGTTAAGCTTCCGCTAGAATGGTATGTGTTAGGATGCACAACTCTGGTATCCCTCCGTGACGTCCCCGCCTGTTTTGTGGTATATGTTGTAGGGCCCCGACCGGACCTTCCAGTATATACTATATGAACGGATGGAGTCATTACACGTGCAGCCGGAGATTTTAGTCTTAATGACCCGGGATTGGCCCGTAGCCCCCCATGGTGTCGTGGCGCGCAGGCCTAAGACTCTCGCTATGTGTTTCTGCCAAATGCCAATTCATCCAGACACCCATGACAGACAACCATAACGCGGATACAGTTCAGCCTTTGCCCGTTGCTCAAATCGTTAGTTCTATAACCAGACTAACGCGGGTCGGCATCCACTTGTCTGTTCAGCAAATAGCCATAGTGTCCTCACAGGACAAGCTTCACAATCACAGGTTAGCTAGGTGCCACACTCAATAGTAGTGACAAAACTCATTTTCCATCCCTAGATTTAACCATTTGCGGGTATTTTCCCGTGCTTTCCTACCAGTACTTTCTGCTACTACTCTTTACAGGCACAACCCAGCAAGCAGCACAAGCATTAAGGGTATTTTCCTGACTTACCATGCCAGTACTTTCTGCTACTATAATTCACAGGTACCACCCATGAACATCAAGCATTACAAGAGTATTTCCTGCATTTACAATCCAGTACTTCATGTTACTACCCTTCACAGGTATAACCCATTCAACACAAGCATTATATGGGTATTTCCTGGACTACCACTCCAGTACTTGCTGCTACTGCCCTTCACAGGTTTAACCCATCGACTCCTAAGCTACACGTTTCATCACGGAGTCTTCTCCGATGCGTATATGCAACATCACCAATCCAGACCAACCTGTCCATATGGGCTTCATACAACATGCCTATTCCGTACTCCATTTCCGGATCTATATGCCAAATTAGTGGAGATTTCAAGAATCAACCCAAGGGAACCCTTCACAAGCCACCCTCTGGTGGGGGAATCCCATGCATATGCCAAAACAGAAGTCTTCACATAGCTAGGAAGAAAGTTCGTTACCCTTGACGATCATTTTGGCACCATGAGCTCTGAGTCGGCTGGACAACACTGCAGCGGCCTTGCCCCCACAACATTAGCCTCAGATTGTGAACAAGAACTTCGCAGCTCCACCGGTGGCCGGCTCTTTCCCTCCTTCTACTTCTTCCTCTCTCTAGCTTTTAGAAAGAGTATGGACTAACTCAAATGAGAATTTGCTTCTCATTTTTCGGCCTTAAGGAAACAGGGAGGGCTCTCAGCCATCAGATCTCAGCTGAGGAAATGGACGACCACAATTTTGCCACAAAAGGATAAAGCTTGCCTGACAGGGCCTGTGACACGCCCGTGTCACAGGCCGTGTACCTTAAGCGGTACACAACCAACTCATCAAGACCAGTACACGCCCATGTGACATGCCCGTATCACGGGCCGTGTCACCTGACATGCCTTCAGACACGCCCGTGTCTATGGTTGTGTGCATCAGGTTGCACAAAACCACCTTCAACCCGATCGGGACAGGGCCAGTGACACGCCCGTGTCACAGGCCGTGTACCCTAAGACACACCCATGTCGTGCCCATGTTCACCCAACCTCAATGCCTTGGGCACATTCAACAAAGGACACGGCCTGTGACATGCCCGTGTTCCAACCCGTGTGCCCATACACGGCAGCAGACACACCCAAGCTCAACTTCGTCAAACTGACTTCGTCGACTAGAGGAGGACACGGCCTCTAACACGCCCGTATCAGATGACGTGTTCCCTCATTTTTCGTAGAAACGAATTTTCGTCGACCACTCGCCGGCTGCTCACCCGAGCAGGACACACCCTGGGACACGCCCATGTCCCAGGCCGTGTCACCCAACTTTTTCCCAATCCTGGGATTTAGGGTGTTACACCGAGCGCGCGCTCGGACATCATTTGCACCAGCTGTCCAAACTGGAGTTCTAAGTTTTTTAGCGATCCGGTGATGTTCCAAATATTTGATTCGTTGGAAGCAATGTATTTAGAAAAATTTTCCTCCATCGGGGAGGGCTTTGAAAGAGGGGGAGGCGGCAGAAATCCGGGTGCAAAAGAATTGGGCGGGCGCTGCGCATTGTTTGCGTTGCTCCATGAGAAGTTGGGGTGGTTCCTGCAACACGGATTATAGTTATTACTATAAAGGTTGTTGTTGGGGTTGAAGGAAGGTTGCCCAGGATTTCCCACGTAGTCTAGGAACTCATCGACTACACTGACATTAGGGGGAATCGCCCAAGGTAGAGTGGAGGAGGCAGCAGATATCTCCGCCACCTGCTTCGTCAGCCTTTCAACTTGAAAGGCTAAGTGGGCAGTGACATCCACTTCGAAGAGGTCAGCCGCCTGCTTGGGACGTCCCCGCGGGACGTTCCAATGATAAGCGTTCATAGCCATCTCTTCGATAAGAGCTTGGGCAGCCTCGGGGGTCTTATTATTTAAGGTACCCCCGGTAGCCGCGTCAATCATTTGACGTGTCTGATAGTTAAGCCCATTGTAGAAGATTTGGACCTGCAACCACGCAGGCAGCGCATGGTGCGGACACCTGCGAAGGAATTCTTTAAATAGCTCCCAAGTCTCAAATCACAATACGCCTGCATTCCCCGGCAACGACGCCAAAAACTTGATGCGTCGGCAAGTGCATCGGTCGCTGTCAAGTAATAATTTTGGGATCGTCGGGTTGGCTATCACGTACCCAACCTGCATTCCCTCAAGATCGACATTCGGGGAAGTTATTCCCAAAATTATTACCGTGACACACCCAGGTCACGAGCGTGACCGAGAAGTACACGGCCGTGTACTTTGAAATTTTGACTTTTTTTCCTAAAAATTTAGAAAACAAATAAAAGCTAAGTTAGAATAATATTTACAAAAAAAGTATTTTATTAAAGAAAAATACCTAAAAATATAGAAAATAAACAAAAATGACTTAAATAATCTACGTAAAATACGTATATTTACAACTTATCAGTAAGGTCTTAAGGAAAAATCACTTTATGTATTTTATTTATCATTCCTATGGTGTTGTTAGTGGACATTCATGGTGTTGGGTTATATGTAAATTTAATGCTTCCGCTAGAATGCAACTCTGAGTTAGGATATGTATATGGTTTGGTTACAATGTGTAACTCCACTAACTGTCCTTGATATATGGCGTGTGGCCCTGACCGGACCTTCTGTTATATTCTTCTAGATGAATAAAGGTGTTACATTAAGTACTAATTTGAATCCTTAAATATCAGATACACCTTTTCAGAGCAAGTAGTGAAGTTGTGTTTGAAACTCTAAGGTTTTTTCCGATGGAAGTATTCTTAGGATGGGTGTCCTTCTGAGAAGTGCTCGTAGGCCATGTGTGGCAAAGAAAAAAGTTGTGTGGTTCAACTCAATTTGAGTTGAAATGAACCAAAGCGAACAACCCAACTGATATTGTGAGGATTTGGTCGTTACAAATGATATCAAAGTTAGAACTTCTATAGTATGATGTATGGTTCGAGGACGAACCATGCAGAAGCTGGTGGGACTTTAACATCCAGAATCCAATGAGGGCGGTCGGATGAGGGTGGTCGAATGAGAGCAAGGAGTGCTTTGGGAGTAGTGAAGTCCATACAAAATGACTCCTGACAGGCTTCTAGGATGATAGGCTTTTGGGTGAAAGGATTTGCATAAATGAACTGGATCTTATATCTAAATTAGAGGAAAAAATTGTGGGGCTTAAGTAATAATTTGAATACTTAAATATTAGGGGCACTTTTTTGGAGCAATTTGTGCAGTTTTGTTGGAAGTGCTAAGGTTACACGTGCTCTTTTGGAAGTAGTCCTAGAATGAGTCATCTCCTGATAAGTGCTCGTAGGCTACTTGTATAAAGGGCAAAATCGTATGGTTCAATTCAGTATGGACTGGGATGAATCAAAATGGATAATATTTATGTTATTGTAAGGGCTGGGTTGTTACACCCCATGTGTGGCCACAATAGTACCATTGTCACTACAGTATAATTATATGTTCTCGCATGCTCTAAGACTCATGGGCATCCCACGATGGCACCCGTCGTTTGCTGTTCCCCCACCATAGAGAAAATCATGCGACATCTGAAATACTGTGACCGAGGAACAATGGGCCACATGAGTGCCTTTGTGTGAAGCCCATGCACATGAGAGTAGACGAGCATGCACGGAGATACTGTGACGACATGAGTGTAAATATATAAATTCATTGATTATTCTTTTATTCCATTATTTTCATACGAATAACAATGCTCGAGCGACCATGACAATTCATAGACCTACGACACACCAATTACTCGCAGCCTCCTAGAGCTCAATATTTCAATTGTTATTCGATTTTCAAATGTGCTCCAGCCTCCGGGGGATACAAGCGTCAAACATGCCTTCGGGCCAGGGCACTATAATAATTGAGGTAATATCGTAGAGGTAGAGACACGGAGGGTTATACACTGTCACTAGTACATAGTATAGATAAATAATGATAATTAATTTGATGGTCACGAAGCCATGATCTCATTAAAATTATTGTCTAAAATTCATTAACCCGACCCGCCAATCTAGGAAACCCCCGAATTATAGATGTATATTATGTTGAATCGATGGTGTCCGGATGCCGAAGGCTGTCCAAGTTTTCCAGTTCATAATCAGGCCACACCGAGGGTAGAAATATGGCCGCTTTTGTTCAACATCGGAGCTGCTTCGCTGCTCGCCTCCTCCTTGCAAGGTACCCGCAATCGCGACTGCTCTCTACGGACGCTCTCGTGGAGCTCAAGCCCGGCGAGATCGGGATCGTCTCCGGGATTCCCGATGAGCATCTCCATCGCAGGGTATTCCCTTTTTCCGTTCTTCCATCTGCTTGCTGTCTTCTTTTAGCACCAGTTTAATGCTTTGCCCTTTCGTGCGTATACACATAGATCCCTTCGAGGAGTCGATATTTATTTTCCGCATTCCGGCATCTGTTTTGGGTTTAGTATTTGTTTTGCTTTTGGTATCGTGGTTATGTGGACTGATCACTCGTTTCTTTATCAGAAGTTCTTGCCACTTTAGCTTGAGAAGCTCTGGAATTTCATTTGTCTGCAACACAGGAATTACTATTTTCCCTTGCTCTCTTCCCCAAATTCCTGTTACACTCTCCGGGGAGGTTGGCGGAAGCACCCCCTAATCTCGCCAAAACTAGATTAGGGGCTAGTAAAACTAATTACTTTTCATTATCATTTCTTTGTTTAAGGCGTTGTTCGTTTGGGCTGTTTTGACATTCGTTAGGCTATGTTTTCGCCGTTTTGATTTTGGGCTGAAAACACTCCATTTTCATTTCCTTATAAATTTGCCCCTCCCAAAACAGACCTGGCTGTTTGGTTTTGAGAATAGACCAGTTGTGAAAAATTTTCCTTGCTTCTTCGATTCTTCCCCGGCGGGAGATTTTCCACTGAGATCTTTCTCGCTTATTCCTCCGGCGAATCGGCAAGGACTCCTCACAATACCCCACTGCCGACACTTTCGGCGACTCTTCTGTGGCCCCTCTGACAACTATTCCTGTTTCCGCCTCCATCAGGAGCATCGCTTTTCATGAAGAGGCAAACACGAGCCTCTGTGCTCTGTTTCCGGATCTTACCCTAAACTCCAATCTCAACTTTAGATTCACTTCTGCTGGTGTGAGATCCCGACAGAAACATGGTCAGATTTTGAAATCTAGAATCTCCTCAGGTTTCAAAAATTTGAACTTGGGAGAAAATGGTAGTAATGCCGGAATGGTTTTGTTCCGATCTGGGAGTTGGTCACCGCGGACTCGCCGGGGAAGGAGGGTCTCTCGAGTTCTGAGGCGCAGTTGCTTTGCCTGGACTTTTCTGCTCTATCTTGTCTTTCTTCTATCTTTCATTTATCGGCCCAGAGTTGCCATTCCACAGTGAGTTCTTTTGATTGTCCCTTCTTACTTCCATGAAATCGAGGACTTTTCTAATTTGGAAAGACTGCCTTCCATTTCTACGTTGAAGTTTTGTATGGAAACAAATTAATTTTATCATAACCAAGGTTGCAAATGTTGTTTCATTGTCTAGAAAGAGGACATTGGAGAAAAAATTGAGAATGAACAAACAAACATAAGTTTTTGTTTTGCTCTAATACGGACTTGAAAAACATTTTGCAAACGAACATAAGTTTTTGTTTTTCCCCAAAACAAAAATGTGTGATTTTTTCGTTTTGGGTCAAAACGAAAACCTTCCAATGAAAACACTACAAATGAACGAAGCTTAATTTCTATACAAACATAATATTTATAAGTCCATCCAAAGGACCGTTACAAGTGAATATCCTGGTCGTTGATCATCATAGTAGCTTCTGAAATATCATAAACACCTTTGGATTTAATTGATTCTTATCCTCCGTTGATGTATTGGTGCTGCTTGTAAGCAATGTTGGCCTGTTCGATATCTGCTGTGCTTTACGCTATGTAGCGTGATCTTAGCCCTTGATTTTGTTGTATCTTAATCTGGACCCTTCAGTTAATGTAGCGGGATTGAGGAGCCGCTACATCCCAGCCCTTCATCGAGTAAACGCGCCGCTCGATAAATATCCTTCTCTTAGAGTGTTAATTTGATTTTTAAGAGCGAGGTTGGTCGAGAGAGAGAGAGAGAGAGAGAGAGAGAGAGAGAGCTTCCATTGGTTGTGAGATGAGGGCGTTGTTGCTGGGGCTTTCAATGATGATGTCGACGAAGAAGACTGACGATCCGTCGACGGGGAAGGTACCACTGTCAAAGCATAATGGTGCAGATAGATTTAGGGTCCTAAGGAGACAAAAGTGCCATGCAGGTATGATCTCTTGCTTCCACCGCTGTAGATTTTATATCTTGGTTGTTGAGAGGAGAGCTGGTCAGTTGAACGATTTTATTTTGTGATGAATCTATAGTCATCTCTGTTTGAGTTTGATCTGTGACTGTGGAATCCGGGACTGCATCATCTGATCTTGAATGTAATTTTGTGAGGGGTATGTTTGTAATCGACTCCAGTAGTCTCTAGTTCCGCGCTGATTCCTGCATCGAAGGATAAGTTAGGCATGCAGTAAGTGGACGGGTGGCCAATAGTCTGGGATCGATTGAATCCATCGATTCCCAGGAGGCATCCTCTGGAGCCGATCCCTTCCATTGAATTAATAGTTGAGTTGTGGTTTACCGTGGATTTATATTGTGCGTTCGTCAAGAATAGCTAAAATGTCATGTACTGGAGACTTATTTTGAAAGGACTGTCGTAGTGCATGAATAGTTTGTTGTGATGATGTGAAATATGGTTTTAATAAACTAGCATGAAATACGAGATGGATTTTAGCGTAATCAGGAAGATCTAATCGATATGCGGTGTGGCTGAGTCATTCTAAAATTTTAAATGGTTCAAAATTTTTTAAATTGAAATGATCTCCGGAAGTTGGTCGTATACTTTTTTGTCTATAGGGTTGAAGTTCGAGTAGTAATTTATCGCCTGGGTACAATCCTTTATCAATACGTTTTTCGATCCGCCTGTAATTTCATTCGATACTGAGCTTGTGTGAGATTTTCTTTAAAACGAGCTAATAGCGTGTCACAGTTTTTAAGGTTTTCCTGAATGGACTGCATGTGGCTTGCTCCATTAAAGTACCAGAGGAAGTTGGGGAGTGGGGGAGTCTACCAAACATGACTTCATATGGAGTCATCTAGCAGATTTCTAGAAGGAAGTATTGTAATGATGAGATTGGTTGCTAGCTCCTGCTTCTTATTTTACTGAATAGATAAGTCGGTACCTGCCTGTGGTTCCCATTCTTGACGGTTCAATCAAGTGAAATTGTTAAACTCCTTGTTTAGAGATTTTGTGGAGCCACGTTCGTGTGAGGTAAAGTGTGAATTAATTCTGTGGTGCCCGTGTGCGACAGCGACCGACCTCGGAGTGAGAGATCGAAGGTGACGAGTAATTCCTTGCGGGATCGCCGTCGACTTCAGTTGCGGAAAAACGACTCTTTCCGTGGGTAACTTGCTTCTTTCCCTTCCTTTGTGTGCGTCTATATTTTCTCTTTGGTTAATTAGATTCATTGTTGGGTTTTCGCCGGGATTTTGTTAGCGAACGCTATGTCAAAAACTTTAATGAGAAACGTGTTTGGAATTCACCATTTCCGTTTTGCTACGACAAGGGGAAAAAACAAAAGTTGCAAAGTTCCTTCCCCAGATTTAGAATTGAACCATAATTTTCTAGAAAATTCTTTTTAAAACAACATAGTACTTTGTGTTTTCAAAATTCAAAGTTGTTTAATTTCATATACTTTACGCAACGCTCAGTCAAAATCTTTGTAAAAATTCATGAAGTATTGCATGTATGTAGGGTTTCTTAGAAAGTGCCGACATTCGCACAAACCTTATACGCCGTCCTGCATCATCATCGCTCAATTTAATCACCGCTGAGCCTAGCAAGACCTCGTTATCTCACAGCTGCAGGACACAATCACGCATTGCCCGCACTATCCTCAAGAGATTTTTCATTTTCTGATATAATGTGACTACTTCGCAACTTTGCAATCCTTATTTTGTTAATAAAATGTACAGTATT
The DNA here is from genome assembly GCA_039583875.1 of Platanthera guangdongensis. Taxonomy (NCBI): domain Eukaryota; kingdom Viridiplantae; phylum Streptophyta; class Magnoliopsida; order Asparagales; family Orchidaceae; genus Platanthera; species Platanthera guangdongensis. The sequence goes on from CM077152.1 coordinate 104,511,202, forward strand.
CAACCATGTATTGTCTTTTTTCTTGCTAACTGTTGTGATGAATTCTAGAGTGTTTGCTGAGTCTTCGCTTGCTGCGATCCTTTCTAATTGATTGCTGTGTTTTTTTGTTTTGCAGAGTATTTGCTTGCAATATTTATTCAGTATTAGCTTGACGCGGTCCTTTCTGATTAATTTTTTTATTGTCCAAACATTTTTGCATAGTATTTGTGCAACATGCTGCCATGTTCCACTAGATCGCATGCTTGACGTTTTGATTTTTGACGCACTTACTCTATAAAAGGGGTCCTCCGCTGTTCTCATTCTATCTTTCTTTTCGATTTCGACAGACGACTAGATTTGGCAAGTACTCATCATTTCTGATTAGAGGAAGTCGCCCTAGGGGAAATCTTCTTCCAAGGGAACCGACATCGTCGCGTGATTCCTAATGCATACCTTCAATCCTTCTCAGGGAACTGCAGGCAAGCTTACCAACTTTTGCAGGACTTGCCATTCTCCAGAGGGGATTATCGCGAGACTTCCATATCCCGGAGAGCACATAAACAAGTGAAGGTCTTTAGTTTTTAGAGTAGCTAAACACCTAGAGGGGGTCGAATAAGTTTTTCCGTCTTCTTGATACTTTCCTCTGATTTGGTGAGTTGTGTTTTACTTTAAGTTAGCTTTCAAGATCACACAATCAAAACACAAGTTGTTTATAGTGGTTTCACAGAGTATGGGTACATCTACTGTCCTTCCCACCTTTCTAACAGTATGTTAAACAAGACCAACTTCTCCAAACTCTGCTCCAAAAGCTTACAACACAAATCCCTCAGGATTTCTCAGACTCCACCAAGTCTTACACTCAGGCCCAAGGCCCTACACAGAAAAATGTTCTCCTACAACTCAGACACACATACCCTACCTTAGACTTTAACTCAAAGTCCTACACTCAGGCTAGGAGGTTAGCCCTACACTCAGATCCACCAACAAATTTTACCTCAAAGATAAACTCTCCTGCAGCTCAGACACACAGACCCTACCTCAGATCCACAGGAGGATCCTACAACTCATGCACTAATGCCCTACATCTCAGATCTACAGAAAGATCCTACCTCAGCCTTTATAATTTAGGCTTACACTCAGATCAATTAAGATCCTACAGGAAGTAAGGTTGGTAGTTGATGTTGAATTACTCCAGAGAAGATATCTCTGAGTCTGTCTCTTCCTGAACTGAGATGAATCAGTCCTATCTTCTTCACAGCTCCAATAATTGAACTTCAAGACTGTTATGCTTGAGCTGTGAAGTAACTGTAGCTAGGGCTTGCTCTGTCCCTTCTTCTACCTCAGAGAAATTACTCTCTGAACTTGCTGTTGAAGATGAAAGTGTCAACAACTAACTTGCTTGAACTTCTTGATTACCAGAAGGAGCAAAATCTTCAAGCTCTGTAACTCGGTCGAGAGGAAGAATATGAAGCTCTGTATTTCAAAAGTTAATCTTTTAGAAAGTTGATTTCTTCTTTCTCGATCTTTTCTTTTCTATCCCGCCGTCTAACGACTCCTTGAACAGTGAGACCACCTGAAGTTGGTAGCTGCAATTTTTCTTTAGCATTAATTGTTGTACAACAGGCAAACAATGCCATTTGTCGTATACTGTTCCGTTCCCGCAATATTTGAATTTCTGCTGATGTCATCATGACTCAACACCTGTAGACTTAGCCAAATTCAGATAATTTTGCACAGGCGTTGAGTGAAGACTTGTTACTTAACGCCAAAACACTTAGACATAATTTTGCACCACCAGGCGTTGAGTGATCATTCATCATTCAATGATTTTCAACAATTGTAGTATAACTGACTAGGCGTTGAGAGAGCATTCATCACTCAACGCATTTGGACTTAGTCGATTTTCTCTGTATTAAGGCGTTGAGTGAGTTGTCTTCACTCAACGCTTTCTGTCTTTGCCTGTTTTATTGAATAGACGTTGAGTGAACTGCCTTCACTGCACGCTTCTGTCTTTAGACAGATTTTCTGTTGAATAGGCGTTGAGTGAGTTGTCTTCACTCAACGCATTTGTCCTTAGACAAATTTCCAAGCCAAACAGCACTGCGGCTCTGACTGAACTGTGTTGTGTCAACTCTTTCTCTTTAGGGCGTTAAGTGAACCGTCTTCACTTAACGCTTCTGGACTTAGCCAGAATGTCAGTTTTTCTCTGCTTTGACTGTTTGAGCTTTAGGCTTCATTTGTTTCGGCGGTGGCGGATCGATCCGGCGGGTGGAAACGGAGTGTTCGAAATGGAGGGGGGAGGTGGCTGCTCCAAACGGAGCTTTTTGGGGCGTTTCTCACGGCGGACGGGTGGAAACGGAGCAAACGCCGCCGGAGATTCATTTGTTTACCCTCCTTCCGGCGGCGTTTGCCCAAAACGGAGCAGCAAAACGCCCAAACAAATAGAGCCTTACTCAATGCTTCTGACTTCTAGGCGTTGAGTAAACTGCCTTCACTCAACGCTTCTGGACTTAACCAGACTTCTGCTTTGGAAATGCTGAGGCTTTGACTGCCTAGACTTTATTCAACGCTTAAAGCCATCTGACGTTGAGTGAACTGCCTTCACTCAACACATCTGGACTTAAGCAGATTTCTGCCCTGTCAGCATCCTGTCTTGTGTTCACCTGTCATTTGTGCTTAGATAACCTGTTTGAACAGTGAACAAAGAGCAACCTGCATACATAGAACTTAAAACATGCATCAAATACATTACTGTGTATACCATTATCTTATAGGTCTTATTCAAATCTGGGACATTATGATCAATGTACCCAACAATCTCCCACTATTTGAAGAAGTCAAAATCTTAGACAATGATATACACTAACACACACAGAAGATTAACATACTCAAAATATTTAGAACAAAAATTGAAGCACACACAAACACAATAATATGCATAAAGACAATAATTATATTTGATCAATGTGATTAAAATATTGTTCACATTTCAAAAAGCCCCTTAAGGAAAATACAAAACATCTCATGTTTTTGGTTCCTTAATTACTATCCCCCTGTTGGGCTTCTTTGCAGACTTTGATTCATCTTCCCTCTTTTCCTTCTGCCTCTCAAAGTAGCTGTAAGCCTTGGGTAAGTATTTGCTTGGCTCTAATGCATCTGTTGGCAGAACACCAGACTTCTTGGCCCTTCTGTACTTCCTCCTATCTTCTTCATTTCTCTTTAGCTTAGCCCATTCTAGGGAGCTGTAAAGCTTTCCCTTCTTTGTTTTCTTGGACTTAACTTGGTCCCAGGCAGATAAAATTATAGTCCTAGATTGAGGACTCTATTGCTCAAAGTCTGACATGGACTCCATTTTTTTCTGTACCTCTTCTTGCTGAGCCTGACCCCTTCTTCATCTTCAGCAATAGATTTTCCTTTGTCCCAGATAGTCTGCTCAACAGTAGGGCTGAAAAAGGGAATTTCAGCATCAGTTGCAGGTTCAGCCCACTGAGTACCTTCTTGAATGTCATATTGCTGAGAATCATATTGCTCTGCATACTGATCATTGTATTGGCCTAGCAATCCATCATGCAGTACTTCTTGTACATGTTCAGGAATAGTAGGTATGTTGTCATATGTGAGTTGCTCAAGTCCCATTGAGCCTCTTATAACATTTGTAGTCCAAACTGTATTTTCATTATTGGCTCTTATCACTTCCTTCTCCCTTTTTTGACTTCTTCAGAGACATTTTTAGTCAGGGAGGTGCTGACCTTTGTTAACTGATCATCCAGATAGTTAACACCAATGGTGACATGACCCTTGAGCTTGAGCAAGTGATCATCTAGAACTTGGACACATGCATCCATTCTTCTTTCAAGAATAGTCTTGCGCTTTTCCAACAATTCATTCTGTGCATTGTGGATAGCCGACATGTTTCCAGAAAGAATATTCTAATTTTCTAGAATTCCATTTTGAATCTGACCTAGTTCTGTCAGTTTGCTTTATGTGAAAGTGACTGCAGGAGCAACCCTCTTGAAGAATAATACAGTGTTGCCTCTCAGCAGATTAACCTTAAATCTTATAGATTTGATCTCAGTAGAAAGGTCTTTTCTCACTTCCTTTATGGAATCATCCACAAAGTGTTCCAATTGCCTTCTTTGGTCATCCAACAGACCCTTGAGTTATGCCAGGAAGGTTGATGACATATGATCAGCTTGGTGTGATCTACCTTCATCACAAACATTTTGTTGCTCTGACCTTTCTTTTTCTCTAGATTCAGAATTAGCCATCTTATACTTAGAAGACTGCTGAGTTGCATTTTCATCTGCAGCATTGCCCATCTCTAATTCAGAAGAGTCTATAGTATAAACATTCTCTGGAGCAGGGAGTTCAGGGCGAATCTCCCCCTCAACCTCTGCAATGTCCACAGGGACATTCAAATCTTCAGCAGTGTTGATTTGATGTTCTTCTTCCATTGCTTCAGCAGGTTGAACCTCCTCAGCAGGAATTTGGGTATTCTCCTTCATGAGCTGATTGTGCTCCCCCTCAGCAAGAGCATCTTCCATAACTTTCTCAAGAAGTTGTTCCTCCTCAGCTTGAGTGCAAAAAAACACAACTTCTGGGCCCTCTGAAGTTTCAACAATCCTCTTCTCCAGATTTTCAATGAAGGTGTCCAATTCCTCTTGAACAGACTGGATGGTCTCCCCCTCAGTTTGAGTAGGTATCTGGTGAATCTCCTCCTCAACTGCATCACCCATTTGAGGTGTCTCCCCCTGAACATCAGCAGAGATGTTTTCCACTTGTTGGCCTTCCAGTGCAATCATGGCTCCTGCTTGGTTCTCTTCTGATTGAGTTCTGGCTAACTGGATCCTTGTAGTAGGTTCAGAAGACATTGAGACTTGAGCACTTATGTCTCTCCTTGTTTCTTCAGTAGACTTAGTTAGATTTGGGTCATGTGTCTCTTCTTCACTATTCTCTGATGAACTGCTCTCTGTGCTGACATCTTGAACTGGCTTCTTTTTCTTCTTCTCAGTAGACTGAATGTGTGGCTGTAGAACTCTCTCCCATCTGTCAAACATTCTGGAGTCCATCCTTCTCATATGTTGGATCTTAGCCCCTAGCCTCATGTTAAGGATTCCTGAGACACTACTGTGTAGATACAGAGACAGGATTCTGCCCAGATTGGGCTCTGGGATGCATTCTACAATTCTGTCAAACAACACTTTGCCCCAATCTGTTTTCTTTGATAGAATGATTCTGGTCAAAAGTTCAAACATTTTCTTAGAAATCTTGTAATGTGAGCCTGTTTTGCAGAGCAGGGCTTTTCCCACTACATCTGCTAGGAACTTGCCTCTGTTGTTTAATGCTTTCCTCAACACAGACCCAGTGGTATGCTTGGAGAGCCCACACCACTTCAGTATTGTCTTAATATCATCCTGAATTAAGTCAGTATCCTCATCTGACTCATCACCTTCGGCAGATGGAAAGTCTTGCATAACCTCTTGGGAGTAATCTTAATTTTCTTTCCACTGATTGAGGATTTGATCTTTGTTGAAGCTGAGTCCACTTTCGCATTCGAATAAAGTTCTAGAACTTCTCTCTTCCAGATCAGTACTGGCTCGGACAGAACAAAAGTTAGGTCAACGACTTCCAGCAAGTGCAGAACCTGCATGACTTGCTCAGGAGCATCCTTGAATCCATTGCAAACTAGCTCAGATCCCTCAAACAAGAAGTCCATTCCTTTGGGAGCCATTAATTTGCTGAATTTTTGAAGATTTGATGAGCTTTCGTCGTAGGGAGATATTAATAGCAATTTGCAAAGGGCTAGAAATAATGCTTCTTATTCTAACCACACTTAGGTCTATTTATACTTGCCTCTAAGTAGCGAATATGGAGAGGCACGTATCTTTTGTTTGATCACGAAGTGATCAACGATTGTGATTAATTCCGACAGTTAGCCGCAAATAGACAATCCTGGGAGTATGCGTTGAGTGGACTCGACGCACTCAACGCTCTCGACGCTTGTTGTTATCTTGACGCACTTGACGCTGAGTACTTAGACTCAGCTCACTCGACGCCTGGACGCTTAGTTCATTTCTTTTATGTTATCTACTTATCCTGCAAGGAGTAATACTACCTACAATAGGAATATATGAATTATTACTAAAGCTAGACTAAGTTCAACATACCCAGTTCAAATTTAAAGTTGTTCAACTTGGCTTTATCCAGTGGCTTAGTGAAGATGCCAGCCACATGCTTGTCTGTTGGGACAAATTCAAGACTGATGTCTTCATATTCCACATGCTCTCTAATAAAGTGATACCTAATCTCTATGTGTTTAGTCCTGCTGTGAGACACAGAATTTCTAACAATAGAGATTGCACTAGTAGAATCACAGAACATAGGATTTCTACTTATCTTAAGATTATAGTCCTGGAGCTGATGCTGGATTCACAACAACTGTGCACAACAACTTCCAACCGATATGTATTCTGACTCTGCAGTTGAGATTGCAACACTTTTGCTTTTTACTGCTCCAAGACACAAGCATTCTTCCTGGAAATTGACAAGATCCAGATGTGCTTTTCCCGCCTTCTCTGCAGCCTGCAAAATCTGCATCTGAATACCCTGTTAGTTCAAAATCACTATCCCTAGGGTACCATAGGCCAAGATCAGGTGTGGCTTGTTGGGTATTGTATCCATAATAATCTAGATTTTTATGAAGTCACTCTTGAACTAAGATGAATTAATTTTGTATTTGATGCTTTTTCAAGTTGAGTGCTTGCAGGTTATAATTGCCAAGTGTAGATCAATGTCAGTTTACATTGGGTCACCAAACACAGGACCATACAATGTAATCCCTCATTATGTGATTCATGGTGTTGACTCATGTGTAACCTCTCTATTGAGACACATTTCATTTTCAAGTACTAAAGTCATGAGAGAAAGACTGTTTGCTTGTTTCATAGAAGAAAATCACTTTTCAGTTAACCGAATTTTTCTAAGTCTTTTACTCAAGAAACATCAGTCATTACTCGAGTAAGATTAAAATTTTTACTCGAGATAGCTTAGTCAGATACTCAAGTAGCAGAAACTGTTCTCGAGAAAGCCGAGTGTAGTTCTCGAGAAAGTCATGCAGTACTCGAGTAGGTCTTGACTCTTTCTCAAGTTACCTTAAAATTTAACTCGGAATTTTTCTAAGTCTTTTTCTCGAGAAAGCCGAAAACTTTTCTCGAGAAGGCCAAGAATAATTCTCGAGTAACAGAAATCTTTTCTCGAGTAACATAAATCTTTTCTCGAGTAACATAAATCTTTTCTCGAGATGGTTTCTTGTTCTCGAGTAACAGAAGAATTTTTCTCGAGTAACAGAGATTTATTTTTCTCGAGTAATAGAGATTTATTTTTCTCGAGTAAGTCTATTCATTCTCGAGAAATCAGAACACATCTTCTACATTTTCCTTAAGTGATTCTTCTCGAGAACCTTACATCCTTTCTCGAGAAACAGAACTTGTACTCGAGTAGTTATTATCTATCTCGAAAAATTGTGTTCTGATTCTGAATTTCCTTAAGTGTTTGACGCGTTTTGATCTCAAATGTAATTAACTCTTGATTAGTCCACGAGGATTGTAATTAATGTAATAGGACCGTTATGTAAGACCTATAAAAGGTCATGTCAGAATTGACAAACCCTAAGAAGAGGAATTTTCAAGTATTCTGAATCATTCTAAATCGGGAAGCACCGCCGCCGCCGACTAGACGTTTTCTTCTTCGTCAAATTTCTCGATCCAGTGGTTCAGAGAAGAAGGATTCAATCGATCAAGCTTTTCAACATCTGCAAATTTTCTCCTTGATCGTGGTGATCCAACGTTCTCAGATCGAAGAGTTCTCCGATTTCCTCAATTTTTTCTGACAGAGCTTTACAATTATTCAAGAAGGAAGAAGCCGAGAATCAGTCAGATTTGTGAAGACAAGTTTGTGTATTTCAATTTAAATTTATTTTATTCTTGTAGGAGTTATTCTCCGAGATTGTAGGAGTTATTCTCCGAGTTGTAGGAGTTGATCTCCGAGTTATTGTAGGAGTGATTTTACTCCGAGTTGTATGAACATTGTTTCGAGTTGTAAGATTGTTTTCAATCTGAGAGAATAGTGAAGTAGCCGAGTCTAGTGTGTTGCTAGATCGGTGAGGTGGAGAGTGGATGTACCCAAGATTGAGGAACCACTATAAAATTTGGTGCCGTCTGTGGTTTGCTTGTTTATTTTCTGGGCACCTTTCGTACGATTTTTATTCCGTAAAAAGGCACAGAACTCACCTATTCATCCCCTGTAGGTGATGTTGACAGACAACTAGACATTTTCAATTGGTATCAGAGGGAGGTTGTTCATCAAAAGGTTAACACCTTGAACAGATCTGATGTCATGCCCACTCCTCCACCATTTGAAGACGATGCTGACGATGCTGATGATGATCCGGTTGATAAGACAATACAACTCAAGGACATGAGGCGACACGATGACGCTAACGGAAGGCTACGCTACAACTTCCGCCCGCGGCGTGCTACAGCCACTGCAAAGCATTAGCCTTATTTATTTCATTTTCTTGAACTCTATTTATATTTGGAATATAAAATTATCCTATGTTTACGTGATAATTTTATATTCATTGCATGTTTTGTTATTTTTAATTTTGAACAATTTTAATGTTGGTGTGCATTTAGCCATTCGGATGGATGAGATTACATCTCCATCATGAATGGTTAAGACTTGTTTGTAACTCCTATATAAGGAGGCTTTCTTATGAGATAATTAGACAAGATTTTAACCTAAATTCCCCTTGAGAATTTCGGCCAAGAGGAGACCTCTCCAAGCCGCCGCCCCCCCTTGCTTGTGTTGTGAAGCCGCCGCCCCCCTTGCTCCCTCCATCCGTTTGGTGCGATTCTGGTGCGGCTTCCTTCGGTGCGACTCCTTGGAAGAAGGTTGCAAACCCTTCGGTGTGACGCCGGTGGATCCGTGGAGAGAGTGATTCTCCCACAGTTATCTTGTGTGAAAACCTTTCCGGTTGGGTAATCTCTCCCCTCTCTCTTGTGTGATTCTCTTATTTAGTTGTGGTGGTTTCGCACTCGTTTTCTCCGAAAAATTAATTTAATCGCTGCAAGTTTTGATCGAAATCGCCATTGCTAGGCTTTTTAATTACGGATCGGGTGGATCCTATTTGCCTGAGCGGATCTTAGCCTATAGCCTTGATCTTGCTCTCAAAAAGGAGTGACAACCTTTGTGTTTTCTTAGGGAATATTCCGACTCAAATTTCCGATCGTTGTTTTCGAGTCGACCATTCTCCTTTGTTATTTGTGTTGTGTTCTTGCGACGAGAAACTATTGTGGGCGATAGGTGTTGTGTAGGTGCGATAGATCTACGACGTGTAGTGCGTAGATAGAGCGTTATCTTCGTGGAGGTCTCCGATTCCGGACACCCCTACATCAATTTGGTATCAGAGGCGGTCGTTTCAACTTTCATGTTGCAAACATCCTCTCTGCTTTCCTTGTTGGTCGATCGGATCTTTAGAAAATAAAAAAAAATTATTTTCTGGGTCTGCCAATAGCGGGCTAAAATCCGTATTTTTCAGCGAAATTTCAAAATTTTTTTTAAACGATCTACGTGTTATTCACGTTGGAAATCTATAAAAATATCTCATTTCCAGTATAGCTACAGCCCTAGGAAAAATCATCTTTCCAAGATTTTTCTAAACCTGAATGCGCATTAGGCTCGGATCGGAATATTCGACTCCGTCTACGTCTAGGATGGCTGCGAATGAGCGTGGGGTTCCCAACACCGAGGTCATAGCAGGGCTGCGTCATGAAATAACGGAGCTTAGGGACATGTTAACCCAGATCCTACAAAATCAAGCTAGGCCACCCCCGCCACCCGTTAATGTTGACCGGCCCAACCGGCACCAACATAATTTTGATTCGGATTCTGATGGGGACTCCCCACGGGTGCCCCCTAGAGGACACCGCCCCGAGCGAGACATTGATATTACTAGGGCCATTAAGATAAATGCCCCCACTTATGATGGCATGGAAGATCCCCAAATCTTCCTTAACTGGACCGTGGACATGAAGTGTTACTTCGAGTGGCACAACCTGACGGATCCCCAAAAGGTCCAAGTTGCCCGGATGAAGTTAACAGATCGTGCAAAGACGTTTTGGCTGAATGGGGAGCGACGGTTAGGAACCGAACACGGAGCCCCCCTTATAGGTTGGCCAGTAATGAAAAACTTGTTGACCGATCAGTACGTTCCCGCGTACCATCGGACACAGATGTTCGATGAGCTTGCCACTCTGCGACAGGGCTCAAACTCGGTAGCTGAATATATGAGTGAACTTAAGGACCGTATGGTGCGATGTGACCTTAGGGAGATCCCCGAAGTCACTTTATCTAGATTTCGAAAGGGGCTTCACCCCGATATCCAAAGGAAGCTCTTGCGATATGGGCATACGGACTTGAACACGACTTTCAATGCCGCCTTGGACATTGAAAAACACCTAGCCTCTAAGGCTCACTCCCTTTACGCTCATGCGAAGAACAAGTCCACCACTGGGGCATCTTCTTCCACATACCCTGATAAGGGAAAGTTCAAATCCACCGAGTCGAAGTCAGTCGTGATCACCGTTAGGAACACCAAGAACCCTGCGAGTGAGCGTGTCCCTATAAGCAATGTTTTAAATGTCGGATGTCGGTTACATATCGGATTGGGTTTTTAAATGTCGGATGTCGGATGTCGGAGACATTTGAAAATGTCGGGTTTTATATTTTTACAGTTTTTTATTATTATTTATATTGTTAAAACAATGATAAATGATAAATATTTAACTTTTTTTATTTGCATGTTTGTTAGGGCTATCAAGAAAATATTTCTGCAGACATATAACAGTGAAATACAACAGCAAATGAATATGATGAAAATGTAATTTCACAATAGTACAATACTGGTTTGTTAAGTGCTAGGTATACTAATTAACCTGGAAAACATAACATTTATTGTGCGCAACAAGTATATGCGTCTATGCAAATTTCAATCAGTAAAAATTGAATATTTTAAACTATTGAATGACTTACTTAAGTTGGTCTCACGGTCTCACCTTAGTCATCCCCGATCCCTTCCGAATGCATTGTTTGATTTGTTTCATCGTTATCTGTCTCGTAATCACCTTCTGAAATGTCCTCTTCAATGAGGTTCTCCTCTGATGAAGTAGAAAACTCTACTTCCTCTTCTTCATCAACACAATCTAATTTTCCTTTGCCTTTCTTCTTTGATGATTTAGTATTTGGAGTCATTGAAGATTGACGAGACTCACGAGAGCTTTTTCTTGGTTCTGTATCAACATCCATACACTCTGCCACTTGCTGCCAAGTTAACCCCTCTCCAGGAAAGACCTCATCATCTTCATCATCAATTGATTTCTTTGAAAAACTGGAGCCCACCAACCACTCTGTCACTTTTCCATCTTCAAAGTTTTTTGCAGCTATTGGATCTCTTTTAGCTTCCATTGACCTTGTTTTTAGAGTAGCATTGAATTTTACGAAGACAAGATCATTCAATTTTTTATGATCAAGTCTATTTCTCTTTTTTGTATGAATCTGTAATTTATAAAGTCAATCAATGCAATTAATATAAAATTTGTGATAATCAATATATACAAATTTAATTACAAATTATAAATAAATAATAACTTACCAACTCAAATGTACTCCAATTTCTTTCACAACCTGAAGAGCTAGTAGTCAATCCGAGAATACGTACAGCCATATCTCTCAAATCAGGTGCGTCATTCCCATTAAACTTCCACCAATTCACTAATTATTTTTAAACACAAAATAGTAATAAAAAAATTAGCAACATGAAATTATAAATAAAACTATTCAGTAAAACAAGTGAATAATTTAAGAAATTTAAAATTATTTATACCAAGATCAAGAGAACTATTGAGACTTTGTCTCTTTGCAATTTCTCTTCCAAAAGATCCTCTCTTATTTCGATAGAGACATATTTGATCAGCAATACGATCTTGAAGAGCCACATCACTCCCATACATCTTAGACATACAATCAATTACCGCATCCATGTATTTTCCGTTTTTCTCAATTTTTTCCCAATTTGCAAAATAAAAGTATGGATTAAGGTAATGACCAACAATATGAAGGGGAGTGCTCAACTTACTATCAATCCTTCTTTCAATTAGCTTCCATATGAGAAGATATCGAGATTCATTACGATTTAGAGCAATCCCAATTTCTTCTTTAGCCTTTAACATATCTCCATATATCCACCCCATAGAAGGCGTATCTCCATCAGCTCTTCTCAACACCTTCACTAAAGGAGCAAATATACTAACAGCAATCTCCGCATCTTTCCAAAATTTCACATTATATACAATTGCAACGACCTGTAATTTTAAATAAAGCAAAATTGATCATAACCGTTTAAGAACTAAGAAGTAAGAAGTAACAGAAGTTAATCATAATTTAATTATAAAACAAAGTTTTGTATTTTACCCTCTTTCCAGCTGGTGTGCTAGCTAACTTTGAGTTTTCTCATTTTTGCGATGAGAACATGTTCCTTAGCTCTTTCTTCTTATCTAAAATGCTTTGCAAAGATAGAAATGCAGTAGCAAATCTAGTCACTCCTGGCCGAATAAGTTCATGAGAATTTAAATCTTTTGTAAATTGCCTCAGCAAATCAAGAGAAATGGTATGTCCATATATAAACACTGTCAAAATACGACCAAGAGTGATGGCATTTTTGATTTGCCTTATTTTTGCAATATCTCCAAGTAATAAATTAATTGTGTGGGCTGCACAGGACGTCCAAAATATGACAGGTCTTTTAATAGATAGCATCTTTGCCGCTAACATATTATTAGATGCACTGTCCGTGACAACTTGCACCACATTGTCTTCTCCCGGTCCAGACTCAGATCCGATAGCCTCGTCAACAAAATCAAAAATGAATTTTCCATCATGAACGTCAGATGAGACATTCCTTGACATCCAAAATGCTACTCCTGCTTCGCAGTGAACCATAATATTCATAATACTCCTTCCCTTTCTGTCACTCCATGTATCAGTCATAATGCTACAACCACTCAACCTACAAGTAGCGGTGAATGTGTTTAATGATTCTTTTGTTCGCTCAACCTCAATCTTGAGATGTTTGTTACTCAACTCATATGGTGTAGGGCCTTTCAACCCTTGCCCACACTGCCCAATAGCTTGTACCATGTGATCAAAGGAAGGAAGCGTCACAGAATTAAAGGAAACACCGGCCTCGTATATCCATCTTGCGATATATGCGTTTGTTCACTACCTTAGTACAATTACAATGAAGTAAATAAATTATTAATCGCTTTCTTCACTATCAAGATGTTTATGTAAACAACTAGAAATGACGACTCAACAGAATGTCATGGCAGGAGATTTTAACAACTTGCATCATTTTGGATAATTATGGAACGTGTTGTAAGCTGTCAACAACATAACTTGTCAATAGGTATAGGTCTCTCCACGAAGTGCTACAAAAATGTACCAAAAGATCGGAAAAGGTGTTAGGTGCTGAGATTTACAGATTCATATCTCAGATTATAACATATAGTATCTCTGTTTTTATAAAAACAAAAAGCACAACATATTCTCTTATATTCAAGGCATGTTAGAGTTTCCAACACTATAAGTCTATAACTGTGTATTTCCAAGACATGTTAGAGTTTCCAATTTTTTTGATTTTGTTTTTCCCTGTATCTTTGGTTCTCTTTGTGGTCTGTATTTTGTCACCCCTATATATAAAGAAGTGTTTCTTGTTTATGAAATAATTCTGATTACTTCCAGCACATATAACAATAGATCTTAGGTGATTATACTGGAATCCACAACTAAATATAAGCAATTTGGTACAAATGACTGTATGTTTATAAAAGGAATAGTTGTAATCCTTTAAAATGTTACCTATTTGAGGAGGTAGAAGCTAGAAATAGGACGTGCGGAGAAGAGCAGCTCCTGAAATGCTCTTCCGAAGGCCAAGGGGGCGAGTGGTTGCGAGGAGCAGAAACTTCCGGCAAGCAGCTGGGACTTTCAGTGAGAGCGGAGAATTTCAGCGAGAGCGGAGACTTCTGGCGAGGAGCAGAAACTTCCAACGAGGAGAAGAAGATAAATCTAGGACATGAAGGAGTCGAGCATGCGGGATCTGAAGGTCGACGGGGGCAGAAACTTCTTCGTTCGCTGCTCACCACCGATAGAGGAGGAGGAAGGAGCAGGGCTTCGTTCGCTGCTCAACCCCGACGGAGGTGGAGGGAGGAAGAGCAAGAAATGGCTGCTTCGTTCGCAGCTCACCGCCGACAGAGGAGGGAGGAGCGAACTTCCTGCTCTGCTTCTGCTCAGCGCCGCGCTACAGCTCGAGAGGAAATTTAGGGCCGCGGCTGTTAGGGCACGGGCTGCTAAAACTTAGGTTTTATACAAAATAAAAAAACCGACATGTATTAAAAACGGGCGACGTTTTAAAAATCGGACTCGGCCGACATTTCGGATTGTTACCGAAATGTCGGCCGAAATAATTAAAAACGCTAATTTTGTGTTCGATTGAAAAATTAGATCGTTTTCCCTTCAAAACAGACATGTCGGCCGACATGTCGGACATGTCGGCCGACATTTAAAACACTGCCTATAGGGAAGGTTAGCAAGGCTAACACCACTTGTTACTCTTGCGGCATTCAAGGCCACTATGTCTACGAATGCCCAACAAAGACGAAAGCCCTAGCCTTATTAGAGCCAACTACCGACCCTGACGATTATGTATACGAGGCCGCAAAGGAGAGTGACCCCGAAGGAGTCCCTAGTGACTTAGAGGACGATCACCCCCTTATGGTGATGCGTTGTATCTTGACCACTCCTCGTCCATTAGATGATTGGAAGAGGACGAGCATATTTTCTTTGATTTTTAAGAGTGGCGAGAAGCTTTGCAAGCTGATTGTTGATAGTGGTAGCTGCGTGAATGTCGTATCTGAGAACGCCGTTGCACGTATGTCCTTGATCACGGAACCACACCCGACCCCATATCAGGTCGCTTGGATCAACAAGATCTCTGTACCCGTTACCAAGCGATGCCCGGTCCCACTCTCATTCAAATCCTACATTGATGAGGTGTGGTGTGATGTCCTTCCGATGGACGCTTGTCATGTGTTGTTAGGCCGCCCTTGGCTATACGACCGTGATGTTACACATTTTGGCAGAGCCAACACTTATGAATTCAAATTCAATGGCAAAACCATCACTTTGAGGCCGACCATTCCAAAGGAGCCCGTAGTCTTGGCTAAGGACACCACTATTCCGGTAGAACGAAAAACGTTGAGTCTAGTTGGTAGGAAAGAGTTTGAGAGAGATCCGTTCGTTGATGGGATTATGTATGCGCTAGTCCTCCTAAGTGCGAAGCCCGATCTTAGCATTTTGGATGAGTTACCTAGTGAGTTACGGGTACTGTTGGAGGAGTATAGGGACGTGTACCCGGATGAGTTGCCGCCCACGTTACCCCCGCTTAGGAATATCCAGCATGCGATAGATCTCATCCCGGGGTCTTCCTTGCCAAATCAGCCCCATTATCGACTCCACCCCGCAGCTCACCTGGAGTTGCAGTCCCAGATAGAGGGCTTGCTAGAGAAAGGTTTTATTAGGACTAGTAATGAGTCCATGTGCTGTACCAGCCCTACTTTCCCCCAAGAAGGATGACACATGGAGGATGTGCGTTGATAGCCGGGCTATCAACAAAATCACCATCAAGTATAGGTTCCCCATTCCCCGCCTAGATGATTTGTTGGATGTCTTGTCTGGAGCCACCGTATTCTCCAAATTAGATCTTCGGAGTGGCTATCACCAGATTAGGATACGAGAGGGCGACGAGTGGAAGACGACGTTTAAGTCGAAGGATGGTCTGTACGAATGGCTTGTGATGCCCTTTGGGTTATCCAATGCCCCTAGTACCTTCTCCCGGATGATGACACATGTCTTTCAGCCATTCATGGGGAAGTTCGTTGTCGTCTACTTTGACGATATCCTGATTTATAGCACCTCTACTACCGAGCACATCTCCCACATGAGAGTGATCCTTTCCACCCTGCGGAAGGAGACTTTATTTCTCAATCTTAAGAAATGCACTTTCAGTGCCTCGGAGGTAGAGTTCTTAGGCTATATAGTCGGCTCTAAGGGAATTCGAGTTGATCCGGGCAAGGTTCAGGTCATTAAGGACTGGCCCGTGCCAACCACCCTACGTGAGGTGCGTAGTTTCCATGGGTTAGCCACGTTTTATCGTCGTTTCATACGAGACTTCAGTAGTATTATGACGCCTATCACATACTGTATGAAGAAGGGAGAGTTTACGTGGACAAAGTCCGCCACCTATGCTTTTGAACGAATAAAGGAGCTTATGACTGAGGCACCTGTCTTACGTCTACCTGACTTTGCTAAAGTCTTTGAGCTCACATGTGATGCGTCTGGGGTAGGGATTGGAGGTGTCTTGAGCCAGGAGGGCCACCCGTTAGTTATTTTAGCGAGAAGTTGTCCGGTCCTAAGCTGAACTATTCAAATTACGATAGGGGATTTTATGCTGTAGTCCGATGTCTACACCATTGGAGACACTATCTCCTCTCCAAGGAGTTTGTGATCCTCTCCGATCATGAGGCTTTACGTTTCATCAACGGCCAGCATAAGATCAGCCCACGACACGCTAAGTGGGTAGCTTTCTTACAGGGTTACACGTTTAATCTCAAGCACCTTAAGGGAGCTGATAACCAAGTCGCGGACGCCCTTAGTCGTCTTACTATTTTACTCACCTCTATGGAAGTACATGTTGTAGGATTTGAGCGGGTTAATGATGAGTACGCCACGTGTCCTGACTTCTAAGACTTCTATTTATTTGCCCATGATAGCTCCCCCACGACGATATCTACATACGTCATCAAGGACGGTTACCTGTTTAGGAACGAGAAGCTATGTATTCCGCAGTCATCGTTACGACTACATATCATATGGGAGTTGCATAGCGGAGGGTTGAGTGGCCACTTCGGTAGAGATAAGACCATTACGTTAGTCGAGGACAAATTCTATTGGCCAAAACTTAAGGTTATGGTGGGACAGGTAGTGAGTAGCTGCTGCACGTGTCAGGTGTCTAAGGGTAGTAAAACCAACGTAGGATTATATACACCCTTGCCTATTCCCTCCATGCCTTGGGTAGACGTTAGTATGGATTTTGTACTAGGCCTCCCCATTACCCTTCGCCGTCACGGCTCAGGTTTTGTGGTTGTGGATAGGTTTTCAAAGATGGCTTATTTCATCCCGTGCAGTAGGACAAACGATGCGTCTCACGTCGCTAAACTATATTTTAAAGAAGTCGTTAGTCACCGTGGAGTGCCACAGACCATAGTATCGGATAGGAACGTAAAATTCACTAGTTATTTTTGGAAAACTCTTTGGATATTAATGGGAACAAAATTATTGTTTTCCTCCGCCTATCATCCCCAAACTGATGGGCAGACGGAAGTGGTTAATCGGAGCTTAGGAAATTTGTTACGATGCCTTGTGAGTGATCACAAGCGCACTTGGGATCTTCTCCTCCCCCATGCCCAATTACCCTACAATAATTCCAAGAATAGGTCTACGACTCTGTCTCCGAATGAGATTGTCCACGGGTATAAGGCTCCTGTGCCGCTTGAGTTGGTGTCGTTGCCCCCCACGTACAAGGCAAGTCAGTTTGCACAATCGGCGCACATCCATGATTTACACGCACGTATACGGGCCACCTTGACTACGCAATACGACTCTTATCAAGCGCACGCTAATTTACATAGGAGAGTATCAAACTTCAAAATTGGCGATATAGTTTTAGTCCGTTTGGTTCCCGAACGCTTGCCAACTAGCACCGTTAAAAAGTTAGCACCAAAGCGCGTCGGCCCTTTTCGGATTGTTAAGAAGTTGGGTGACAACGCTTTCGTTTTGGACTTGCTTGCTGATTGGGGTATCTCCCCCATTTTTAACGTTTCGGATTTAACGATGTTTGTGTCACCACCACAAAAGTTGATTTCTTTGTCGTCTTCTTCTCCCACTCTAAATTCTCATGGGTTGGGGAGTGGTAGTACGGATGATCTCTCTCTTTCGGTCCCCACAGGTATATCATCGGATGGTAAGTTGCCTTCCTTCCTGCCGAAGCAAGGGTCAATTTAGCTTTTTTTTCAAAATTAATTTCCTTTTGAATATTATTTCCTCAACTCTCACCAAATTTTATAATTAAAAAAAGGAAATAATTGATTTTTTAAATAGATAATATAAAAAATAGAAATTTTTATGTTGAAATATTACTTTATGCTTCTCTAGTCATATCCAATTAGAGTTGACGAAAAATTATTAAATATGTGCACGCTGTCAAAGTGGTGAACTCACGGTGACTTTTTCTCATTTTCACATTTCGAGAAAATTATAGGTGAGTTTCTCTCATGTATCTTTAGGTGAGAGTGTGTATTTACCGTAAGATCGAGCATTCAACAGCTGAGATATGATCGTATCTATTGGAGATACAACTGTATGTACCGCGCATCGATACAGTCGTATCTTGGCCGTTAATTCATATTTGACTGCAGATCTCGGCAGTATCTCCCACCTAGAACTATTGGGGAGTAACCCACCTACAATTTTTTCGTTCTGTTGGTAGCACTCTGCTCATCTGGGATATCATTTTTTGCTCATGTGGGAGCGGATGATATTATGAACTTCAAGATATCATTTTTACTTGCCCTCCCGAAGATCATTTCTGCTAATATGTTCCCCAGGTTTCCACGGACGTTCTCCACTCCAGAGATGATACTTGCTGCTGAGCCTGTTACCACTGCTGATTGCGACACCCACCGCTTTCTCATCCGTTGGCGTGATCGACACCCTTCGGATGACTCTTGGGTACTCGAGATGGAGCTGCAAAATTTGGATGCCGCTCTCCTTCACCGCTATCGCTTGGACCACGCAACGGAGATGCGTGCATTTGAGCGGGGGAGAATTGATGGCATGCCCCCTCCTCCACCATTTGAAGACGATGCTGACGATGCTGATGATGATCCGGTTGATAAGACAATACAACTCAAGGACGTGAGGCGGCACGATGACGCTAACGGAAGGCTACGCTACAACTTCCGCCCGCGGCGTGCTACAGCCACTGCAAAGCATTAGCCTTATTTATTTCATTTTCTTGAACTCTATTTATATTTGGAATATAAAATTATCCTATGTTTACGTGATAATTTTATATTCATTGCATGTTTTGTTATTTTTAATTTTGAACAATTTTAATGTTGGTGTGCATTTAGCCATTCGGATGGATGAGATTACATCTCCATCATGAATGGTTAAGGCTTGTTTGTAACTCCTATATAAAGAGACTTTCTTATGAGATAATTAGACAAGATTTTAACCTAAATTCCCCTTGAGAATTTGGGCCAAGAGGAGACCTCTCCAAGCCGCCGCCCCCCTTGCTTGTGGTGTGAAGCCGCCGCCCCCCCTTGCTCCCTCCATCCGTTCGGTGCGATTCCGGTGCGGCTTCCTTCGGTGCGACTCCTTGGAAAAAGGTTGCAAACCCTTCGGTGTGACGCCGGTGGATCCGTGGAGAGAGTGATTCTCCCACAGTTATCTTGTGTGAAAACCTTTCCGGTTGGGTAATCTCTCTCCTCTTTCTTGTGTGATTCTCTTCTTTAGTTGTGGTGGTTTCGCACTCGTTTTCTCCGGAAAATTAATTTAATCGCTGCAAGTTTTGATCGAAATCGCCGTTGCTAGGCTTTTTAATTCCGGATCGGGTGGATCCTATTTGCCTGAGCGGATCTTGGCCTATAGCCTTGGTCTTGCTCTCAAAATGGAGTGGCAACATTTGTGTTTTCTTGGGGAATATTCCGACTCAAATTTCCGATCGTTGTTTTCGAGTCGACCATTCCTCTTTTGTTATTTGTGTTGCGTTCTTGCGACGAGAAACTATTGTGGGCGATAGGTGTTGTGTAGGTGCGGTAGATCTATGACGTGTAGTGCGTAGATAGAGCGTTATCTTCGTGGAGGTCTCCGATTCCGGACACCCCTACATCAAGATCTGCCCCTAGTTGTCTTAAGAGTATACAAGTATGGACAGAGTCAAAGATTTTGCTAAGCTTCCCGTATGCACTAAGACAAACTTCCCCATGTGGAAAGAAAAGGTGAAGTTCTTCATGGAAGCAGTAGATACAAGGATTTTCATGATAGTGGAAGAAGGCCCCTACATTCATATGACGGCCTCCACTGTTGATTCCTCAAAGCAAGTACCAAAGAAACTGATGGATCTAGATAGAGATGAGATTGCACTTGTCTCTTTAGGCAAGAAGATCAAAAATATCATCGTAATTGTAGTCGATGATTCAATGCTACAAAATCTCATTCACTGCCAATCTGCCAAAGAGATGTGGTAGTCACTGATCGTGTTGATGGAAGACACTGAAAAAATAAGAGATGATAGATCCCTTTTGAACCAGAAGTATGAGCTCTTCAGGCAAGACCCTAAAGGCACCATATCAGACACTTATGAAAAGTTCTTCAAGATCGTCAACGTCCCGCGGAACTATGACCGAGTCTTCACTAATGGAGAATTAAACGATAAGCTCCTAAGATTCTTAACATAGGAATGAGACAACAAGATATGTGTCATAAGGGAGTTTGGAAAGCTCGCTGAGACTGATGCTCAGAATCTCTTCGGGAAGCTGATGTCATGTGAGATTCAAATAAATTCAAGAAAAACTGAAGAAGAGGGAAGTAGATCCTCATCGAAGGAGAAGTCTGTCGTACTAAAGGCAGACAGCTCAAGGAAAGTTAAAGCTGCATCTCCTGCTCCTGTACAAGAAGAAAGTGAAGAAGAAGAGTCGGAGTCGAGCACCTCTGCCTCAGAACTATCAGATGAAGAGTTCTCCCTACTCTCTAGACAGTTCAAAAAGTTCCCGAGTAAGAATAAGAAATGGAAAGGCAAAGACTTTTTTTTTCCAGAAGATCACGTCACGATGATGATCGTCATAAGAAAGGCTCAAGTAGCCACGACAGGTATAACTCCAAACTAAACAAACATATTTCATCTGACATTGTTTTTTATTGTTGTAATAAGCCAGGACACGTAATTGCTGATTGCCCGTACAAGAAGAAAGATGGTGGAAGAAGAGAAGAAAATAAGTCGTCTTATAATAAAAAGAAATCTGAAAGAAGCCTAGTAGCCAAGAAGACCAGGACTCTCAGTGACTGACTCATCTGAGTCAAGTGAGGAAGAGGAAACCTACTTTAGGCTGATGACACAGACAAACGAGGAAGAAGAACCACAGTACACTGAGAAGGTAAACTCTCACATCACTCTCTCAGAATCTGATGTTTCAGACCATGATCATGAGGACTGCTCTTCTGATGATGAGTCTGAACTCATGATTCAGTATAAAGAATTAATCACGCCTTACGACAAATGTCGAAGAGTCGCTAGAACTCAGGCCAAGGAGATCAAATCTCTCAAGGCGGAGGAGAGCACTCTGAGAGAGGAAGTCGCAAAGATGGACTCACACAGAGAGGAATTCCATGCCGCAATCGAAGAATACAATAAAGCTCTCGAGCACCTAAACCTGAAAGAGAAAATCATCAAAGAATTAGAAGAACAACTTGCTGCTGAAAGGAACTGGTTGAAAGTTTCTCCAAGCTCAAGACAATCCTTCCATTTGTTGCTGAATTCTCCGCTCAGGCCAAAGGTGCTGACTTAAGCCATTAGGATGCTCCTTGTAAATCTTTTAGGAGTAATAAAGCTCAAAGAAAGAATAAGCCTGACAAGAAAGGTTTAGCCAAGGAAAAGGTGAGGACTCCTCTAGATCAAACTTCGTTTAAGAAGGTCATCTTCCCAACAAACGAGTTTGATTTTGATTAATCTTACGGTCATTTTGTCAGGCCTACTTATGTAGAGCCTAAGTCACGGTAACAAGGATGGACCCATTCCCGAAACTTTGGTGAAAATGTATTCAAGGCACATTATTAGGAAATACATATGAAACACTATGGTCCATACGTTCATGGCCATAATATGAAGAAGTAACCTAAGGCCAAGCCAGTTGTACCCAACGAAAAGGAGGTGAAAAAGGCTTGTGAATGCCATCATCATGAGGCTTCTACCTCCAGATCAGTCGCCCCTGCAAGACCACACGTTCAAAAGGTCCAGCAGGAGACTTGGAAAAGGTACAACAGGTTTGACTGTTGGTGTTGCAGTAAAGTTGGTCACTTTGTCGTAGATTGCTGCTTTAATCCCAAAAGTTTTAAAACTCCTCTAGTTAACCATACGAGGCAGACAACTCGTAATGTTAACACTCCTAGGGGGAGCATGCTGATAAATAACCAAGGACCCAAACGTATTTAAGTTCCTAAAATAAACTGATTCTATTTTTGCAGGTATGTCCAAAGGCCAACAAAACGCCTATCTGGTATTTGGACAGTAGATGCTCTCGGCACATGACCGAAACAAGAAGTATTTTTCAAAAGTACTCTCCAGTTGTGAACGGGCCAAAGGTTATCTTTGGAGGTTCTGACAGGGGAATCACAAAAGGCTACGATATGATCACTAACGGTAGTGTATCCTTTTCAGATGTGGCTTATGTTGAGGTATTAAAACATAATCTTATAAACATAAGACATCTCTGTGATAAATGATACATTGTAGAATTTCATGCAGACAAGTGCTTGATAAAATCGGTTGATAACTTAGAAACGATTTTATCAGACACTCGTAGTAGAAATATATTTTGTTTAAATTTTATTTGCATAGACTCTTCTACACCAGTGTGTTTTTTGGTAAAAGATAGTGCGTCTCTTGGTGATCAATGACCCAAGAGATTAACACATATAAATTACAAAACTATTAATAAATTATATTCTCTTAATTTAGTACGCGATGCACCCAACGTTAAGTGCGTCAAAGATAGACCTTGTCACGCATGCGTAAAAGACAAGCAAACAAGGGTTAGCTTTAAAAGTATTATTGACAAAGATTCTAACATGTGCTTACACCTACTTTATATGGACCTGTTCGATCCCCTGCAAATTAGAAGTTTGAGAGGTAAGGATTATACACTGGTTATTCTAGATGACTACTCTCGTTTTGCATGAGTGTTCTTTCTAAAACACAAGTCAGATACTTTTGATATTTTCATTAATTTTGTCAGGCAGATCCAGAATGAATACAACTGTTCAGTTGTCAAAATCAGAAGTGACAATGGAACAGAGTTCAAATCTGGGGCCATGACAGAATTCTGTGAAAACCTATGTATCTTTCATGAGTTTTCCTCTCCTCGTACTACTCAACAGAACAGAGTCGCTGAGAGAAGTAATAGAACACTCATAGACGCCTGCCGAACCATGTTGAGTGATGCCTCACTATCAAAATAATTCTGTGCTGAAGCCGTCAACACTGCGTGTCACGTGCAAAATGGAGCACTCATAAATAAGAACCATGATAAAACACCTTACGAACTACTAAAGGGCAGGAAACCAACTAATTCATATTTTAGAATCTTTGATAGTAAATGCTTCGTACTTAACAATGAGAAGTATCACAAAACTAAATTCAGTGAAAAGAGTTTTGAAGGTATTTTCGTATAATATAGTAGACATAGTAAGACATATATGATTTTTAACAAGAAAACCCTGGTCGTAAAAAAATCTATTAATGTTGTTTTTGATGAGACGAGCTTGCTGCATAACAACTCTTCTAGTGTGTTTGTTGAAGATGCAGATTTAAGACTAAAAGAATTAAACTTGGATGAGCCAGTTAAAGAAAAAGTTCATGAGTTCATCAAGATCACCACTCCAAATCCAATTAGAGAGGTTGATCACCATGATGAAGATGTCATTCAAGCTGATGAAGTCACTCAAGTGGTAGAGGAAGCTGCAAATGCAAGGACTTTAGAGCTCAGACACTTGAATGATCACTCAATTGATCAAATCATAGGAGATCCTCGTGATGGTGTCAGAACTTGGAGAGGTACAACTAATGAGAATTTGTATTTGAGTTTCTATCGCAAGTTGAACCAAAGAAGTTTGAGGAAGCAAACAAGGACGCATCTTGGGTAATGACAATAGAAGAAGAACTAAATCACTTCAAACGTTGCCGAGTCTGGAAGCTTGTGCCAAGAGCCAAAGGAAAGAATGTGATTGAAACAAAGTGGGTCTACCGAAACAAGATGGACGAAAATGGAACAATAATCAAGAACAAAGCCAGACTTGTCGGCAAAGGGTACAGACAAGAATAAAAGATCGACTTCGATCAGACATATGCTCCAGTGGCAAGACTGGAGGCAATCAGGTTGTTCCTCGCATATGCTGCACTCAAAGGTTTCACTGTCTACCAAATAGACGTGAAGTCAGCTTTCTTTAATGGTGACAATATGAAAAAAGTGTATGTGGAACAACCTTCAGTTTTCGTTGATCCTGAACATCCTGATTTTGTTTATTTATTATTTAAAGCGCTATATGGTTTGAAACAAGCTCCACGAGCTTGTTATGAAACGCTGTCTAAATTTCTTCTTGAGAACAAATTCACAAGGGGAAAGATAGACAAGACATTATTTCTTAGAGAAGTAAAATGCAAGATTTTGCTAGTGCAAATCTATGTCGATGACATCATTTTTGGCTCTACTGACGACAACTTTTGCAAGAAGTTTTCTAAATTTATGCATGAGAAATTTGAAATGAGCAGTATGAGAGAGCCGAAGTATTTCTTAGGAGTTCAGATGAAACAATATGAAAATGGAATTTTCATCTTTCAGACGAAGTTCACTAAAGAGTTGATTAAGAAATTCAGAATGGAGAGTGCAACTTCTATGAGGATTCCAATGAGTTCAGCTATGTCTCTGGACAAGTATGAGAAAGGAGAATCTTTTGATGAAATCAAGTACAGAAGCATAATTGGATCCTTGCTCTACCTAGCTGCTAGTAGGTCAGACATCATGTTTTCAACATGTGTGTGCACTAGATATCAGATGAACTCTAAGATATCTCATTACACTGCTGCAAATCGGATTTTAAGATACCTTAAGGACACACCAAATCTTAGCTTATGGTACCCAAGAAGTAATGATAACGAGTTAATTGGATTTTCAGATGCAGATTTTGCAGCTAGTAAAGATGATAGAAAAAGCAATTCCGGGACTTGCCAATTCCTTGGAAGGAGACTCATCTTATGGAGCAGCAAGAAGCAAAATTATGTAGCAATCTCAACGGCCAAGTCAGAATACATTTTTGCCGGCAGTTGTTGTGCACAATTACTCTGGATCAAGAATCAATTTGAAGACTATAACTTGAAGGTCAATGACATCCCACTATTCTATGACTCATCCAGTGCAATTGCAATAACCAACAACCCAGTCTCTCATAGCCGGACAAAACACATAGAGCTGAGGTACCACTTCATCAGGTAGCATGTGGAGCATGGAGACATCGATCTCCAAGTATGTTCCAACTGACATGCAAGTTGCAGACATTCACGAAGCCACTGGGCGAGGCCAAGTTCTTGTTTTTCAAAACAGAACTTGACATGCTCAACAAGAAATGCTGAAAAAAAGGGCCACACAGCAAAGTTCAAGAATCAGATTAGTTTTCAAAAATCAAGAAAATTCTAAGTCAGGATTTCATTTCTCCAGAACAACTTCATTTCTCGAGAACAACTTCATTTCTCGAGAATTATTCTTACTCGAGTTCTTAGTCTATTCTCGAGAACATCAGACTTGCTTCTCGGAAATGATGTCTCTACTCGAGAACTGGTATGCTTCTTCTCGAGAAATGATCTTTCTTTCCAGAAATCAGATGCAAATTTTCTCTTAAGTTCAAATTCTGATATTGGCACCCAGGCACTCCAACCGCCATACTTCAGTTATTTTATTGTTATTTCTTTCCTTAATCATCAAGATTTAGGGTTTATATAAATAGAATAAGTCCAGAAAAATACAAATCCCGGATTTCAAAATCTTCTTCTCGAGAAAACCCTTCGTCTTCTTCATCTCTGCCGCTCCTCCCGCGAACAACCCTGTTCATCTTCTCGCCGGCTAGTAGTCTTACAGCTCTTCAATTAATGGCTCCCACATCAGAGTTAGGCATCAACAGCGAATTCATTTCAACTGGAATCGCCGAAATTTCTTACGACTTCAGAAATGTTCTTATACTGCTCGACACCGCTGGACTGTCATTTGTTCTTCAACACCCGTGCAAAGTTCTTATTTCTGATGTAGAAGAGTTCTTCCAGAATGCTAAGGTCAAGCGGAATGACAGAGTTCTGAAAACCAAAGTTTTGGACATCAAGGTCAAAATGTCTTCAACCTCAGTTTCTCAGTTTCTGCGACTGCCGCTGATTGACGAGGAAGATGACCTAGTAAGGACAGACTATGAAAGGGCTTACGACTTCTGTGGCCTTCCCGACTCAACCTTCATAATTCGCTGACAACACATGAATGTAGAGAGCAAATTACTCGCCGACATTCTGGTAAAAGTTCTTCTCTGTCGCACCAGTTCAATAAGTTATATTACTTCTGATTTCTTTAACATGATGACTGCAGTAATCTGTAGAAAGAAATTTCAATGGGGGATGATGATTTTTGACAAGATCAAAGTATAAAAAGCCCCAATTATGGAAGAATTCTGTCTCTCTATCTAAATCAATTGAGACCAGATGTTTTTATCTTGGATAAGGGCATGATCCTTCATCACATGAAAAAAGTTTCAATAACCTCCATCCAGAGATGGAAAATCAAACTTCAGAAGCAAGACCAAGACCCTCCAGCTCCAAGAACAGTTGAAGATGAAGTAAGGACTCCATCTCCCCTCTCTCATCAGATGACTGACATAGCTGATCCAGTTACTGAGGGGGAGCCTGCTTCATCTATATAAGTGCAGTCTGCTCAAGTTCAAACTCCAGCCCCAGTCCAAGCTGATACTCAAGCTCAAGTCACAACTCCACCTGCTGTTGAACATACAGTTTTAGAAGAAGATATAGCTCCATCTGCTGCTGCAAACGACACTTCTCTCCAATAAGATGACTCCGGTTTTATTGCTGCTAACCTGTCTGATCAAGAAATTCTGACTGATGCCCAGGTAGATGATCAAATATTGTCTACAACAGATGACATTGACAAGATGATAGAGGAACTCACCTCTAAAGAGTCTCTATTCCCTCTGCCTTAAGAAAATCCATCTCCACAAGAAAAGTCTTCTCAACCGGAAAATCCATCTGAACCAGAACCATCTCAGCCCCAGTCTCTTGTTGAGGATGTGTAAGATGAAGAGATAGTCTCTATTTCTGATACTGAAGAAGAAGTACCTCCTGAAGCTGCTGAGCCACCTCTCCCAAACCTACACTTTAACATTCCGACTTTCCTAGGTGGTGATGCTGAAGATGAAATGACTACTGCTAGAAGAAAACAGATCTCCATATCTACTGTGCTCATTGAAGAAATAGTCCCCTGGACAGCTCAAGTTCTACCTCCTCCACCTCCTCAGACTGAAGTCATTCCTGAAGACAATATCTTGAGTAAGATAGAAGTCATGCTGGCTGAGCAAAGAAAGTATTTTGACACCTCCATTCAAGTTGTCACAGACAAGGTCTCTGTTTTGGAAAAGGAAATGAGCCGAGGATTTGCAGAAATCCAAATCAATACTGAAGAATTCAAAAGGCTCTTACAAATTGGAGGCAAAGCTATAGACCACACTATTACCAGTATTGGTGAGGTAATGGATAAATCAGTCACTCCCGCAAACAACCAAATTCAGTTGGAAAAGAAAGCTCAAGACCTACACCCTGTGCAAGACTCCAAGTGTTATTGAGAGGAGTTCTTGACACCATCAAAAATCCACTAGTCTTCTCTGTTGAAAAGAGAAAGAGAAGACATCATAAATCTCTCTCCCCCCTCTGTATAAAGGGTTCATTAACTCCCTTCAAAAGTTATTTGTGTTGGTTTTGAGCATCAGATCAAAAGCTCATTGGTGGCAGTCACCTGATCAAAACCTGCAAGTGGATTCCTATCAGTGTGGTAGAAAAGTGGATGTACCCAGGTTGGGGAACCACTATAAAAGCTCTTGTGTTGTCTGGTTGTCATTTTCTTTTTGTTCTTGCTGTGGCTGTGATAGATTAGATTATATGTGCTGTGCTAGATTAGATTAACTTTGATTGCTTTCTTTTTCTTGCTTACTGTTAATCTTGATATCTATTGTTTTTCACTACTCTGATTATTACTTAAACAGCAAAAAGATTTTTAATTACTTTATTCACCCCCCTCTAGAGTAAATCAGGTCTAACCCTCTCTTTCAGTACTTGACTATTGGCCACTGCCATATTCTTGAGAGTGGGGGCTGGTGCACAAAAAACAAATGTTTCATGATGGGCCATCTGAATTTTCTCATGGGGAGCCTTAAAGGCACTCAGACCCATGCCCTTCCTTCCATTACAGATGTGAACATTTTTGTTCACACTAGTGAATCTATCATTCAACCAGTGACCATAATGCTTTCTTGGTCATACCTATTGGATGACAACACAACTTTCTCAAAGGAGATATCAGGCTGAATAGGGACCTTGCCCTTCCTCCTATTCCTTCTTCCAGTGTTCCTCTCAATGTACCCCAGTCTCTTCTTATTTGTTTGGGAGGTGAAGGTATCAATGAGTGGCAACACTGATTTATGCTAGGAGTACTGAGCCACTAGCTTCCTCTCTTTGAAGAGCTTTTCTTCAAGATTCATAATGATCTTGTTCTTATGGCTGATGGTTCCAATCTGGATGATTGAGATAATTTTTAGTTGGCTGATTTCTCTCCTCATCTGATTCAATAAGGATGCTGACTCAGACTGCAAGGAAGCAACTAACTGTAGTTAGACAATCTCCTCAGCTTGTTTCTTGGACAACCGCTTGCTCCTTTTCAAAGCATCCAGAAGGGCATCATACTTGCCAGTCAGTTGATTGACATCTTCCTCAAATTCTGACCCATCTTCATCACAGGAAGAATATGCATCAGAATTGAGACTAGTCTCATAGTCAGATCCAGAGGTGCTTGAAAGAGAATGTACCTTATCTGGACCAGACTGATCCTGGCTGGATTCTTCATCTGACTGGTCATTAGCCCATAACTCCTGTTTTCATCTTCATCTACCTCAGTGTCACTGTCTGAGTGTGACAGAACGACACTGATACCTATCCTTGCAGTAGGATAGACTTCATCTTTATCAGCAAAAATAATAACTAGCCCTATGTAGGTTTCTTCTTCTTCAGAATCTGAAGAAGCTGAGTTACTTTGACTCCAGCTCTTCTCATTCTTTACAATGAAGGTATTTTCCTTTTCACCCTGTTGGTGGTGATGTTCCTTCTCACCAGTCTCTTTTCTCTTGTCTGGGCAGTCAGCTGTGACGTGCACAGGTTTGCTACAACAATAATAAACAATTTTAGAAGAACTATGTTTGCTAGATTTAGTTTCATACCTGTCTCCTTTGGAAAACTTCTTGGATCTGTTGTGATCTTTCTTGTAATGAGAGGAAGAGGAAGAACTGCTATTCCACTGCCTCCTTTTCATCATCTTTTGGAACTGCCTAGAGAAGGCAACAAATTCCCCATCTGACATGTTGCTGTCAGAAGAACATGACTCAGAGCTGTCTGAATCAGCAGACCTTCTTGGGGGAGAGACAATCCTCTCCTTATTCTTCTTAGAGCTCTCAGCCTTGAAGACCACTGTCTTCTCCTTGGCTTGAGATCTGCTGGTGGTCTCCTCTTTCCTGGCAGATAGCTGCATCTCATAGGAGAGCAACTTTCCAAACAGTATATGAAGAGGAGTTTCAGCCAGCTTGGCCACCTCTCTGATGACACATATCTTGGTGTCTCAGTCTCTGGTTAGAGATCTGAGAAATTTGTCATTCAGCTCATAATTGTTGAAGACTCTCCCATAGGTTCTCAACTCATTCACCACTCTGAAGAACTTTTCATAGCACTCAACTATGCTGTCCTTCTTGCACTGCCTAATGATCTCATATTCCTGATTCAGTAGGGATTTCCTGTCATCCCTAACTTCTTCAGCCCCCTCCATATAGACAATCAGTGTGTCCCACATTTTCTTGACAGTTCTGCAGTGGACATGGTTCTGGAATGTTGAATCATCAATGACACTCACAATAATGTTCTGTGCCCTCTTGTCCATTGCATCCAGGATGACTTCATCCTTGGTTATTTCAGAATACTTCTTAGGTGTCTGGATATTGACATCCAGAGATGAGACCTTCATAGGGTTGGAAGGTCCTTCTTGCACTCTTATGAAGATCCTGGGGTCGGATGCTTTCATGAACAACCTGACTCTCTCCTTCCAAATCCCAAACCCCTCTTTCCTGTAGATTGGAAGCTTCATTGAGCACAACTCTTTATGGTTCTCTCCTGAACCCATAAAGAATATACTTAAGCTACTCCTGGAGATCAGCTCAGACCGCTAAGTTTTTTTTGAGCAATCTCCCTCTGGTACTACTTGAAAGTCTTTAGTTTTTAGAGTAGCTAAACACCTAGAGGAAGGGTGAGTAGGTTTTTCTGTCTTCTTGATACTTTCTTCTGATTTGGTGAGTTGCGTTTTAGTTTATGTTAGCTTTCAAGATCACACAATCAACACACAAGTTGTTTATAGTGGTTCCCCAGAATATGTGTACATCCACTGTCCCTCCCACCTTTCTAACAACATGTTAGACAAGATCAACTTCTCCAAACTCGGATCCAAGAGCTTACCACACAAATCTCTCAGAATTTCTCAGACTCCTCCAAGTCCTATACTCAGGCCCAAGGCCCCACACTCAGAGAAATGTTCTCCTACAACTCAGACACACCGACCCTACCTCAGAATTTAACTCAAAGTCCTACACTCAGGCTAGGAGGTTAGCCCTACGCTCAGATCCATCACTGGATCCTACCTCAGAGATAAACTCTCCTACAACTCAGACACACAGGCCCTACCTCAGATCCACAGGAGGATCCTATAACTCAGACACCAATGCCCTACAGCTCAGATCTACAGAGAGATCCTACCTCAGCTTTTATAATTTAGGCTTATACTCAGATCAATTAAGATCCTACAGGAAGTAAGGTTAGTAGTTGATGTTGAATGACTCCAAAAAGATATCTCTGAGTCTGCCTCTTCCTGAACTGAGATGACTCAGTCCTATATTATTCACAGCTCCAAGAATGGATCTTCAAGACGTTCTGCTTGAGCTGTGAAGTAACTGCAGCTAGGGCTTGCTCTGTCCCTTCTTCCACCTCAAAGAAATTACTCTCTGAACTTATTGTTGAAGATGAAAGTGTTAACAACCAACTTGCTTGAACTTCTAGATCAGCAGAAGGAGCAAAATCTTCAAGTTCTGCAACTCGGTCGAGAGGAAGAAGATGAAGCTCCGTATTTCAAATGTTAATCCTCTAGAAAGTTGATTTCTTCTTTCTCGATCTTTTCTTTTCTATCCCGCCGTCTAACGGCTCCTTGAACAGTGGGACCACCTGGAGTTGGTAGCTGCAACTTTTCTTTAGCATTAATTGCTGTACAACAGAAAAACAACGTCATTTGTCGTATACTGTTTCGTTCCCGCAACATTTGAATTTTTGCTGACGTCATCATGACTCAGCACCTATGGACTTAACCAAATTCAGACAATTCTGCATAGGCGTTGAGTGAAGACTTGTTACTCAACGCCAAAACACTTGGACAAAATTCTGCACCACCAGACGTTGTGTGATCATTCCTCACTCAACGATTATCAACAATTGTAGTATAATTGAATAGACGTTGAGTGAGTCTTCATCACTCAACGCATCTGGACTTAGTAGATTTTCTCTGTATTAAGGCGTTGAGTGAGTTGTCTTCACTCAACGCTTTCTGCCTTTGCCTGTTTTGTTGAATAGGCGTTGAGTGAACTGGCTTCACTCAACGTTTCTGTCCTTAAACAAATTTTCTGTTGAATAAGCGCTGAGTGAGTTGTCTTCACTCAACGTATCTGTCCTTAGATAGATTTCCAAGTCAAACATCACTGCGGCTCTGACTGAACAGTGTTCTGTCAACGCTTTCTCTTTATAGCGTTGAGTGAACTTTCTTCACTCAACGCTTCTGATTTAGCCAGAATTGTTGTTAGCTTTCCTTTGGCTTTGACCATTTGAGCTTTACTCAACGCTTCTGGCTTTTAGGCGTTGAGTGAACTGCCTTCACTCAACGCTTCTGGACTTAACCAGACTTCTGATTTGACAATGCTGAGGCTTTGACGACCGAGGCTTTACTCAACGCTCAAGTCATCTGGCGTTGAGTGAACTGACTTCACTCAACACATCTGCACTTAGACAGATTTCTGGCATGTCAGCATCCTGACTTGTGTTCACCTGTCATTTATGCTTAGACAACCTCTTTGAACAGTGAACAAAGAGCAACCTGCATACATAGAACTTAAAGCATGCATCAAATACAATACTGTGTATACCATTGTCTTATAGGTCTTCTTCAAATCTGGGACATTGTGATCAATGGACCCAACAACATGCACTCCGATGGAGTAGTCACAATACCCTTCAACCACTTCTGCTATGGTCTGCGACTTCTGCTCTGGCTGGAACCTGTAGCCACTAGCCATATTTATCCATTACGGTGTGGTCTCAACGCAAGTTGTCCCAATTTCCTACTTGGTGTTAATTTCGTTTTCCATTTACTTATGACTCTAGAGAGTGTCCTCAAGTATGGGGATATTCCAAAGTCTCTTTTCACTCAGGTCTCACATTGACAGGGCCATCTTCTTTAGAGGAATCTACATGTGAGTAATGCACCTTCCCAACAAGGTGTATATTTGAACGCAACATTTTACGATATTTGAAGGAGACCTGGGTCCCTTGGTTACCAGACCTTCTGCAAGAGAGGAGGAAGATTTTATTGCAGTCGTCTTGCAGGGGGGGGGGTGAAGAAGGAAATCATCGACTTCATGGCCCATAACCCCTTGGATGTTGAATATTATATGACTCGCAAGGATGAAGTCGCAGACTTCGATCTTTCCTAGGGTAAGACAAAGATCTTTTGGATGTATCCACATAACTCATTAGCATGATCTAATTGCTTTCCTTTTTTGGAGCTCTACTCGCTCTCCTAGATACCATGCCGTACCACATGAAGGGCACTTGGTGATGGGGAACGGACCCCGCCTGTTGATCGTATTGCCGATCCGACTCCGCGGTTGCGTCCGGAGGGTCGGCGCGAGTCGAAATGATATATTAGTTTATATATTTTGAGTATATTTTAAGGGTTTGATGCAGCCCCCATCCGGGCAAATCTGGACCATTGGACGCAAAGAAATTTGTTATAAATATGAGACTAGGGCTGCAGCAAAAGGGGGATCGAGTTTTGGGAAAGAACAAGCCGCCGGCTCCTTCCCGATCCCTTCGGTCACGCCACCGGTGCCGACGCCGGAGGCCCTCCTTGGTGCCGACTCCAAGAGAGATTCGTATCTTCATCTCCTCACCCGCCATCTTCTCCAAATCCACATCCGCCGGCTCCTCCCGGCGTCCCTGCTCCCGCAGCCACCGCTGCCCTCTTCTCCAGCCGCGGCAGCCCCCCCCCCCCCCCCCCCCCCCCCCCCGCAGAAGGCCCCATCCACCGGCTCCTCCCTGCGTCCCTGCTCCCGCAGCCACCGCTGCTCTCTTCTCCAGCCGCGGCAGCCGCCCGCAGGAAGCCCTCATCCGCCGGCTCCTCCCTGCGTCCCTGCTCCCGCAGCCACCGCCGCCGTCCCTGTCCGCCTTCCTCTGTTGCAGCAGTTCCAGTCGCCTGCAGCCCTGCAACCCCCTGTCGTTCAGCCGCTCCCAGCAGTCCTGCCGGCCAGCCCTCCTTCTCCTGCAGCTGATCCGACATTCCACCTTCTTGCTACAGCAGGAACGACTTTCAAATGTCAGTAATGATGAAAGTAAGAAGAAACTTATTTTGAAACCAATCATATATTTTCATACCTGGAGAGGTGGTATCCTTGCGGAAATTGCTGAACTCTATTTCTTTTGGTTTCTGTTGGTGGGTATTTGGAAGCCCCGCGAACCCTAGCGATTACCACCCTACATCAATTGGTATCAGAGGAACCTGAAAAGTTTTCTCAAACTTTTCAATCCTTCTCCTGTTCTCGAAAATCTTTTGCATACACCCATGACGCTCTCCTACTATTATGATTCTGATAATTCCGAGGATTATGATTCCTATGCTCCTCCCCCTTCCCTCCACTCAAATATCAATTCCTTGCGTGCTACTTATCATGTGCATAACTCTTCATATGTCCCCGCCATGACATACCCCCCCTATGAATCGAGGCGAATTTCTCGTCAAGCCCACAATTCATATTCCCCTTCTTCCACCACTTATTCCCATGAATCGAGGCGAGTCCCCTCCCATGCCTACGATTCATATTCTCCGTCATCTACTACATATCCTTCAGTTCGTCATTCCTCCTACTCGTATGATCTTCCGTCACCGTCCCCAAGAAAGAGACCTTGGGTTGCGCTTGGAAGAAACAATCAAGCTACAATGGAAGAGAGTAAGCAGAGGAGGGAAAGGGAAGAGAAAGAAGATGCCATTTGGGCAGGTTATGTGAAGAATTGGCGTGAGAATGATGCTAAGGAGATTTTAGAGCAGCGACAGAGAAGAGCAGCAGTCTTGATGCAGTCTCACATCCGAGGGTTTATTCAGCGCCGATCCTTCAAGAAGATCACCGGAGCAGTCCTCGTGATTCAGTCACGCATTAGAGGATTGTTACAGAGACAGTGGTACCAGAAAGTGCGGAGGGCTACTCATATCGTTCAGGGATTTGCCCGCCAGTGGATAGAGCGCAGAAGGACATCCAGTCTGATGGTGGTAGTACCGCCCTATGAACCTTCGCGACGTCTGCTCACTTTTATGGATTTATCACAGTGGTTTGAGCAGACACTTCTCAGCTCGGCTAGGTACCCTTTTCTGATGTTTGATAATGCCCCTGATGGCAAATCAGTTGGTTTGGATATGAGCCCAGACTGGGTGGGGCATGGTGATGACTTGCTGCAGTTTGCTCAGGTTGACTGGTCCCCAGGCGATTGCGACCCAGGTGATACTGAGACACAGATCGATACATCATTGTTCACACCGCCGATCGATATGATCATTTACAGTGCAGGATTAGAGAGCGCTGCCCCCTTACCAGTTGCTACAGTGTTCCGTCAGATTCTGAGATTGAGGCCACCGCCCAAGCCTCCCAAAGGCAGTGATTACATTAATTGCAGCATCGTGAGACCAGCATCTGGGATTGGGAGCTTTTATCTGATGATTGCTGACAGTGGGAAACAGTGCAGACCACCCGCAAAGCCTCCTTGGAAGCCCTAAAGATTTGAGGGCAAATCTTCTCCAACAAGGGGAAAATGATGGGGAACGGACCCCGCCCGTTGATCGTATTGCTGATCCGACTCCGCGGTTGCGTCCGGAGGGTCGGCGCGAGTCGAAATGATATATTAGTTTATATATTTTGAGTATATTTTAAGGGTTTGATGCAGCCCCCATCCGGGCAAATCTGGACCATTGGATGCAAAGAAATTTGTTATAAATATGAGATTAGGGCTGCAGCAAAAGGGGGATCGAGTTTTGGGAAAGAACAAGCCGCCGGCTCCTTCCCGATCCCTTCGGTCACGTCACCGGTGCCGACGCCGGAGGCCCTCCTTGGTGCCGACTCCAAGAGAGATTCGTATCTTCATCTCCTCACCCGCCATCTTCTCCAAATCCACATCCGCCGGCTCCTCCCGGCGTCCCTGCTCCCGCAGCCACCGCTGTCCTCTTCTCCAGCCGCGGCAGCCCCCCCCCCCCCCCCCCCCCCCCCCACACAGAAGGCCCCATCCACCGGCTCCTCCCTGCGTCCCTGCTCCCGCAGCCACCGCTGCTCTCTTCTCCAGCCGCGGCAGCCGCCCGCAGGAAGCCCTCATCCGCTGGCTCCTCCCTGCGTCCCTGCTCCCGCAGCCACCGCCGCCGTCCCTGTCCGCCTTCCTCTGTTGCAGCAGTTCCAGTCGCCTGCAGCCCTGCAGCCCCCTGTCGTTCAGCCGCTCCCAGCAGTCCTGCCGGCCAGCCCTCCTTCTCCTGCAGCTGATCCGACATTCCACCTTCTTGCTACAGCAGGAACGACTTTCAAATGTCAGTAATGATGAAACCCCGCGAACCCTAGCGATTACCACCCTACATCACTTGGATCCTGAAAATGACCCTGAGTATAAAGCGAAGGCGGAGACTCGTAGGGTTAGTTTCCGGCTTGCAGCAGGTGCTCCCTTAAGCATGGGGGGGGGGGGTGAAGTGGTTGACAAGTCCTCTAGAGGAAAGAGGAAGAGATATCAGATGACCGAGGACACAAGTACCTCAACAGAGATCGGGCACCCTTACCTGAATGTTGCAAATATTCTTGAAACAGCTGGAGTTCCGCTGTTTTTTTGGGATGAGGAGAATCAAAGGTTTTTTGTGAGCTCATGACTCCTATTTTACAGGAACTCGCCGCTTGTTTTTGAGTATCTTCATTTGTTATACAGTAAGGAGGAATCAAAAAAGCTTCTGAAAATTGACTTATCTGAGATCCCGCAAGCGATGACGAGACTCAATATGCAAAGTTTGATTATGAATCATCATACAACTATGCAGATCTCGCATTTGCTTAATAAAATCCTGATGTTGAAAAAAAGAGGGATGCTTTGAGAGTCCAAAACAATGCATACATAGTTTTGAGTTTCCTCAGGTACTTTGAGTTTATTGTTTTTTCTCTGACCATCAAATGCTTTGTTGATGCAAAGATTGATCCGCAAGATACAGAAGATGGCTGATTCATATGACCTGGAGAACCTGAGGTATGTTACTGAAATGTTTAGGGTCTCGCAAATCGCTGAAGCGGGCTGAAGCCCGAGTTAAAAGAAATGACCTATGCGTCATTATTTCCTAATGTCGAGGCACCGAACAAGGAATCGTCCGTGAGTAGTCAAGCGGATAACAACGAGTCCGACTCTTTTGACTCCAGTTCCTTAGGCTATTGACAAGTTCATTTTGTTTTTTTTTTCTTTTGAAGTCTCACGATGGTTATTTTTGTAAATGCATGTAATATTTTTTTGATGATTAATGAAACGACCATTTACCTCTGTTTTTGATTCACTATTATGAGATTACTTTTTTGCTTTCTTGTTTCAAAACACATGCGTTTATTTCTCATAACTGATGATCGACTGTGAATACGCATGTTTGCGAGTACGCATGCTCTTTGAATGATTGCCATATCTTAATCTTCAAGGATTAATTTTCTTAAGAAGAATACTTCATGCTAATATCCTCATAGAAGAGCGTTAAACATTCGGTGAATACTAGGGATGAACGTCGGCGACTTCACGAGACATTAGTTAGAACCTAGCAGTTTTGATGTGAAGAGTAGCTTCTTTAGCTCTCTGTGACTTATTCAATAATAGAACGCGAATACACTTCTCAAGATACTTAAGTCGATAATGGACTTGGCTTGATAATACCCGCAAAATTTGTTACTTCAAATTTATAAAAGTGCTGATTGATCACGTTGCGTCGAATACCTTTGCAAGGCATTGGATGACCCTTATCAACCCAGATATTGACGAAGGAATTCTCTCCTACGACATATATGGTGAGTACTGTTTATATTCAAGGAATCCGATGCCCAAATGCGAATACTTCCTGCAATATAAATAGAGAACCAGTTCGGCGAATACCATCAAAAATACTTAATGAATTCCATATATTCAAGAGATTTGATGCGCAGAAGCTAATGCTTCATGCAATATAAATAAGAGCTAGTTCGACGAATACCATCAAAAACGCATAGTGAATTCCTGCAGATTTCATAGCAACAGACTGTTAATGCAAATACACCATAACGCAGCGGTGAATACCGTCTCAATTGTATTGAATTCTATACACTATCAACACCTACAAAATACAACTGACAATTTCTTCAATAAAATGATTGCGGCGAATACTCTTTTAACAATACTAAACTTATGCTCCATTAATGGTTAGCTGCTGGGTCGAATACACCAGACCGCGTTCTACGATTTCCATAAAAGGATGAATTTTTCATAAACTTATGTTTGGTTCGATTCTATCTTATTGAAGCTCCGAGGTGTTTGATTAAGACATATCGAAGCTTTCATATTTGTGTAAGAAAAATTGAAGATATAGTTCTAATCGTCCAAAGAAACTGGTCTCCTCACTTCGAATGTCACCCTAAAGGGATCCCGATGGCCAAACCGCTAAAGCAAAATCAGTTGGGCATAAGACATCCATGGAACTTACCCTCAAAAAAGATTATTCAGCTGAACAAAAGGCATCTGTGCTAGATAAAACCGGTCCTCAGAAATACTACACATTTGGGCATAAGACATCCATTTTCTTTTGGGAAGCTTGTCCTCAGAAAGGTCCTTAGCATTGACGATATCACTGTTGATGCGCGATAGAGTTGTTCTATCTCCCTGAACAACACACCACTTATGCAAGTTGCGAACCATTCCAGCGAGAGCAATCGTAATGGATTTACAATAAATGATCGAAGGGCATGACAAATATCTACAAAGAGATCCAGAAACTTAAAGACCTTTACAAGAAGATTGGATCAGGATACCACTACACAACTGCAATTCAATTCTAGCTCAGTTGTACTTGCGGTCTTAGTGGGTGTTTCTGCCTAGTGATCTCAATTCGAGGAGGTTCAATAAATTTCGGTGGTGATCCTATTGGGAAAGTTGTTACCGCTTAAAGTTCTCCGCAAGATCAGATCCGCAGATCTCCATTCAAGGGTGATTCAAGTAAGCATCGTAAGAACCTCTCCTTGTATTGAAGCAGTAAAAGAAAGAATACATGGAAATTTGAAATGTAAAGTAAGGTTTTTTTAAGATAAGTTTCTTTTCAGGTCATCTCCACTCCAAGTGTTGGGGATGTCATCGCCATCATAAGTTTGTACCCAAAAGCCGTCGTTCTTTAGTGCTTCTTTGACAATAAACCGGATCTGCTTAGTTTAAGCTTTCCAACTGAAGCCATTCTCCCTGTTGCGTCCACGTTTTTCATTACCAAATCCCCAGCAGACAACAACAGATTACTTCACCTTGACGTATTTGTCAAAATGTTGTCATTCTTCTTTTGACTTCTTCTTGCCCGGTAACTGCTAGATCTCTTAGCTCCTCAGTGACGTCTAGACTGCATCTCATGTCATCTTTGTTCTCTTCCATCCAATTCTAATCCCCTTGCTTTGACAGAAGTATTCTCGGTTTTTTTTTACTTCAAATTAAACCGAGACGAGTGCCCCAGATCCATATGATAATTTGAACAGTGTTTCTCTCGTGGATGAGTTGTGGTGGTTTTGAGAGCTCGGAGTACAAAATAAAGTTGCTTGGTCCACTTTCCCCGAGCATTCTCTCTTTCTTCTTCAAGACGTTCACAATCAACTTGTTGGTTGCTTTAACAACTTGTTAGTTGCTTTAACCCTTCTGTTGCTTCCTGAATGATGCACCGAAGAGTAATAAATCTCGGTTCCAAAGAGCAATGTTGCTCTTTCAACTTATCATTAGAGAATCGAGGGTTGTTCTTCGCAATTTGGCCTGTGGTCTTCACTAAAGTATTTGCTTCGATCCATTTGCTGAAGTAATCTATAATTACCCAGATGTATCTCTGCTGCCCGCTTGCCATCGAGAAAGGTCCAAAGAGTTCCATTTCACAAACGGTGAATGACCAAGGGGGTAGAAATAGATTATAGCGGTTCACCATGTATCAATTTAAGTGGAGCAAACTTCTGACATTTGAGACACCTCCTGGTGTATTGTTATGCGTCTTTCTTCATTTGTGGCTAAAAATATCATTGTCTGAAGATCCTTTTTTCTAGGGTTCGTGCTCTCGAATGACTTACACATTCTCCCGAATGGATCTCTTATAATATGTATGATACTTCTTCCTCAGAGATGCATCTTGCTAGTGGAGACAAAAAAGTTTTTCGATACAAAGCTGCAGAGAAAAGTAATGGGCCTCTTTGAGCCTGAACTTTCGCTTATTGGCGACGGTTGAGTGGTATTCTCTAGTGGATAAAAAGTGGACGTATGAATCCATCCACTATGGTTGATGGTCAATCTCCATAACCTCTCCTTCCTCGAACGTCGGGTGAAAAAGTTCAGTGATAGCTCCTCATATTGGAAGTCCGTACTTTTCTTTCTCAACAACTTCCACGTTTTCAGCACATGATATATGCTATATGGGCTGGCTTCCCATATAGCAGAGGCAGCACACTAGTGGACTGTGGGTTCTAATCTTCTCCCCTGGAGCTCAAGGAAAGCAAGAACCCGCGGTTCCCCTTTCTTTGGTTTTTTGTTGCAATCTCAATCTATCTTATCTGAGCTTGGCATAGCTCGCTCTCAGAGAAATGTCAAAGATCCCTTTCACTTGTGATGCCATCCCTTGTGAATCTGTTCGTACTTCAATGTTTTCTATGCCCAGTTCTCTTGAAAATCTCAATTCGACAATGAGTGACTCGTACTTCACTTGATTATTCGTTGGGGGAAGAAAATATAATTTGACGCTTGTTTTGTCAGGACACCGTTTAGATTTAGTAGGATAACTGCAACACCCAAGGAGTTCTTTCCAGAAGCTCCATCTATGAACATTATCTAGGACAGAGGTGTTGTGATTTCCTTCGTGATGTTCTTCTCCTCTGTGAAGTTTATCATGTAGTCTGCCATGACTTAACCTTTGATCACCATCCTTGGCGTGTAAGAAATGTCAAATTCTCAAAGTTTAATTGCCATTTGGCATGACTTCCGGAATGCTCGGGTTTCTCCAAAATGTTCTTCAAGGGATGATTTGTGATGACTCACATAGAATGTCCTTAAAAGTATAGGCAAAGTCTTCGTACTGATGCGATCAACGCCAAAGCTGGCAAGACCGGGTGTCGAGTTTCAACATCTTTTGATACTCTGCTAACATAATTGATTGGGAATTGTATATTTCCTTCTTCTCAGACTAATATTGATCTTTTAGCTTGTGAACCGACTCCCAAGTACATAAAATAGGTCTTTACCCTCACAGGGCATTGTAGAAGAGGAGTGGATGTTAATTGTTTGTTGAGTTCTTCGAATGCCTTGTTACACCCTTCGGTCCACTCGAACTTAGAAACACCGCAGAGAGTTTTAAAGAAAGGTGCACATTTATCTCTGGTTTGCGAGATGAAACAACTTAACCCGACAAATTTTCCTACTAATTGTTGAACCTCCTTCAAAGTGTGAGGGGGTAGCTTGCCTAAGATAACCTTAATCTTATCGGGATTAGGTTCAAGATCTTGAGGTGTCATAAGATATCCTAAGAATTTTCTCATGGTCGTCCCGAAGGCACACTGTACGAGATTCAATTTCTTTTTGTACTTCCTCAGGGCTGAAAATGTTTCTATGAGATCGTGAATATGTTCCCTGAACTCTCAACTTTTGATGAGAAGATCATCTACATACAATTCGAAGTTTCTCCCTTTCTAGTTTTTAAATCTATGGTCTTCGACGTTCAGAAGCCCAAAGGGCATAACTCGGTAAAAGGGCATAACTCGTATATATGACTCCAACGTTCATAAGCCCAAAGGGCATAACTCGGTAAAATTAACACCCTTCAATCCTATTGAATGACATATGTGGAATGTCGGGAGCATGTATTCAGATCTGATGATACCCCAAGAAAGCATCTAAGAAGCTCATGACAGAAAATCGCATAACAAAATCAAGGGAATCTATTCGAAGCAAATAGTAACAATCTTTGGGACATGCGTTATTTAACTTTGTAATATCTACGCAAATACGACAATTGTCGTTAGATTTCCTAAGCATTACAACATTCGTGACCCATTCAGGGTACTTGATCTCCCCGACAAAGTTAGACTTGAGGAGCTTTGAGACCTCCTCCTGAATAGGTCCTGCGAAGGTTACCGCTATTGGTGTTACCATTGTGATCTGGAAGTGATCAAGTATGTAGCATCACTGCCAACGCAGTATGAACCTATCAGGGTCCCACATAAGAATGTTTGGAGAAATTGGGAGATTGGATTAGTATGGTTTTACTCATATGATGAGTGAAAAAAGACTTAGCTCAGCCAGGCTTGGAAAGCGTCGAGTGCGTTGAGACCACTCAACGCTTTCGTCGAGTCATGAGTTGACTCGTCGAATGATGGTGTTGAGTGTGTTGAGTTTACTCAACTATTCGTCGAGTCAAAGTGTTGATTCGACGAGTATACACTTAAGCGTTGAGTGCGTTGAGTTCACTCAACGATTCGTTGAGTCAAGGTGTTGATTCGACGAGTCTAGGTCTCAGGCGTTGAGTGCGTTGGGTCCACTCAACGCCTTCCTCGAGTCAAAGGTTGATTCTATGAATATGGCACTTACACGTTGAATGAGTTGAGTCCACTCAACGCCTTTGTCGAGTCAAATGTTGATTCATCGGGTTTGGCGCTGAGAGCGTTGAGAGCGTTAAGTTCATGCAACGCTTTCGTCGTGTATCTTATGGATACTCGACGATTCGTCGAGTATGATTTTGTATACTCGACGATTCGTCTAATATGTCATGGATACTCGACGATTCGTCGAGACAAGGGTTGTCTGGTCGAAAACGCTGTATTCTAAGTCCTGGGTCTGCGAATAGTGACGGGGTGTTCTGTTTATTCCTTTGGGTATAAATAGAAGATTTTAGGGTTTCTTTACACACAAAACAGTAATCCTGAAAAGCACACGAGCCGCACTGAGCGATATCCCGAGACCTAAAGGCCAACAGAAGTTGTTCCGCCTCCGCCGATCCCGTCGCCGTGTCCAGGCCCGATTCCGGCGAGTGCCGCCTTCGCCTCTTCTGTAACGAATCTAGCAGTCCGTGAAGACGCGGAGTTTCCTCTCCCGACCTAGATCTTGTTCGACAAGTGTCTACGGGTTCTCCTGTTCGTGTGGATTTCCTGTAGAGGTGCGAACACTATTCTGCACTAAGGACTGTAGCCGCTTAGTGATCGGCCGATCTCCTGGAGCATCTAGGTTGAGTATAGACTCAATCCCGCAGAGGTACATTTTATTTACTGCTATTTAATTCTTGATTAATGTTCATCGCTAGATCCGAACTTTTTTGGGGTTTCTTGTTCCTTATTTCCGCTGCGTGCACAAGTGTTGTGTCATCTAGCAAAACCCAACAACCGCCACCACTTGTTTTTTTTTGTTTTATCAGCCTGATGGAGGGATTGACGTTGAGACGATGGCAAATGACATCGGGGTCTACTCCAAGCATGATAGTATCTGACCATGGGAAGATGCCCAGGTTGCTGAGGAGACAAGTGATCAACATGTCTTATCTTCCTCTTTCAACTCACCATTGATGGATAGCTTGAGCGGCTTCTAGGTGAGAACTGTCTCTTACATTCTTCTCCGCGGGAGGTTCCTCCCTGACAGGTTCTTCTAGATTACTGATGGTTTGACATCATTCTTTTCCTTCCGCATTTGTGATGGAAGGAACATAGATCTCGATCACATTGATCGAGCTCACGTAGCATTCCCGTGCAATTCGAGGGTCATATCGAGCCCTGAATTGCTTTCCTCTCATACCAAATTTTACTACATGGTGGTAGATCAAGACAATAGCCTGATATTCGTTGAGTAGTTGCTGGAAAAAGATGACGTTGTAACTTCTCGGAGCTTCAACCACAACGAATGTTGCTTGACGGGTCAATTCCTTATTTCCCCGGAGAACCCGTAGACTGGTCCGTCAGCGTCGTGAAACTTCCTGCCGATGTTCGTTGCCTTGAACGCTGTTTTAAAAATAATGTTCACGAAATTACCAGTGTCTTGAGGATCCTTTACACTGAATAGTTATCTAGTACTGTCTTGAAGAACACGATAATTGAAACAATTGATGGTCTTTGGAAGGTCGTCTTCGTTGACAATGACCTCTCCTCTCAGGAGAGTGGTTTGAGATATAGAGGCAACCTCCCAGTGGACCCTTTTTAAGCTTGACTTCTTAAAAGATTCTAGACCAGCTCCTCCATGAATACAGTTAATTTGGCCAAAGAGACCAACGTCGTCGATCTCTACGCACTTATGGACGCAGTTGATGGAGATGCACTCTTGTTCAACAAACTCCTATTCTCGAGGGAGATGCACTTCCTCGACTTCTTTGCCCTTCATAGAGACGGGCTTCTCGTTGGTCCTATGGGAAAAGTATTCTTGTAACTTCCCGCTTTCCACACCTTCTCAACGAAGTCACGGACTCACAGACTCACAGAGAGCTCTGCAACTGTCCCACGTCTTTATGGAACTCACAGTAGTGTTCCTTATTTCTATTCCCGTATTCACCTCTCAGGGGAGGAGGTCTGTTAAAGTCGGGTTGCTTTTGGAGGATCTGGACGACCTCCTCCATTGGGATAATTAGATCAGTGTATTTCTCCATTGAGACAATTAGATCCGTGTATTCCATAGATACGGGCTGCCCACTTACAAGGTGATGAAAATTCGAAAGTATAGAAAAATAATGGTATGGCGAGTACTCGGAAGAGACTGACGAGTACTGGTTAGTGAGTACATATGCACCATCTTGTCTGCTTCAGCGAGACAGTTGCTCTTGTCTGGGAAGAGTTGCATCATCCTGGCTACCGTCAACGAGTATGTTGGAATTTGGGCAGACAGGGTTGTCAGTCTATGTCATGGTGTCCCTCACGACGAATAACCTGTGACCTAATGACTTACGGAAGACGAGAATTCCTAAGGTGATCTAGATCATCAACTCTAGTTTTGAGGACTCAAACTGTTCCCTAAAGATG
Organism: Platanthera guangdongensis; assembly: GCA_039583875.1. Lineage (NCBI taxonomy): Eukaryota > Viridiplantae > Streptophyta > Magnoliopsida > Asparagales > Orchidaceae > Platanthera > Platanthera guangdongensis. The sequence goes on from CM077152.1 coordinate 104,556,088, forward strand.
ACAAACTGGCGTCTATTTGTTTTAAGTGATCAGCCAATTTTTTTTAAAAACGGGCATTTGCATATCGGAGTTGGAACTAGTAGCTTGGGCGTCTAATGGAAGAGATCTTGTCATAGTGCGCCTAAACACCTTAGTACTACCAACTATGCAAATGATGACCCTAACTTTGTGCTTTGATACCAAATTTGATTCGGATAAGGTGAAGGTAGTAAGGTGCTTATGATCTAATGAGACTATTGTATGGATGCAAGTGTGGTAATGAGTGAGGATCCTAAAATAATGCAATGCTCTTGCAAGTTTCCAACAAATAAAATAACCATGAGCACTGAAATTCATAGATAATTACCAACATTCACAATTGAGAACAACAGATTATATAAGCAAACAAGTATTAGTTGAATTTTGTTAGAATAACCCTTATATTGGGCACATGTTTGACCCATTTATGCTTCTTCTCTTTAGTCCCACATCATGTATAGGATTTGTTTTCTCTCTCTCTCCTATATATTTGTATTCTCTCATTGTATTTACATACTCAATCAATATACATAAGTTTTGGGCTCTTTCTACATGGTATCAGAGCCAGGTTCCGATTCTCGCGGTCTGCCGACGTCTGACCGCGCTCTGTAATTTCTCTCGCGGTCTACCTCCCGCGGCTTGTTCTTCGCGGAATGTTCCTTTCTATCCGCGTTCCCCTGCGGCCTGCCCTCTCAGTCCGCTTCTTTCTGCTTCATCTTTTTCTCCTCTCCGTGGATCCACCTTCAACCCCCCCTCTTGCTTTTATAGCCTTTTTCCCCTCCTAATTCGTGGGACCACCCTCTTCTCTGTCCGCTGCGGCCTCTCTACTCGCTGCAGCCTCTCTACTCGTCGCGGCCTCTTCCGCCTGTCTTTCCTTGCGGTTTCTCTGTTCGCTGCTAAGATCTGCCTGACCGTGCGGGCTGTCTCCTTCTCGCCTGCATCTTGGTCGCGGTCTCCTGCGCTTCTCCTGCTCGCCCGCCTTTGTCTCTGCCCGCTACGACTTCTCTCAGTCCGACGCGACTTGTCTCTGCCCGACGCTTCTCCTGGTCGCTCCGCCTTTTGGTCGCGGCCTCATCCAGCTGCTTGTGCTTTTACCTCTTGAACGGGCGGTCTCTTATCCGCTGCGACCACTTCTCTCCGCATATCATTCGCGCTCTGACTGCTCGCTGGTGCCATTGTGACCGTGCGGCCTTGTTTTTTCCCTTCCCGCTCTCTTGGTCGCGGTCTCCTGTCCTCCTCGACGCGGCCTTGTCGCGCGGCCTCTTGCTCCATCCGCGGCGGTCTTCCCTGGTCGTCTAAGGGCTGCGGCCTGTCTCTATGACTTCCTCTGGCACTTCTCCCAGCTCGGCGGCCAGCCCGCCCCCTGTCCACCCGGCCTGTCCTCAAGACCGCCCGGCCTGTTCTGTCGAACTCCGTGACGAGCTCCGGATAACTACCATCTATCTTGCTGGCAAGAAGAACTTTATTCTTTGTGTGCATTCTGTTCGGCGGGTTCTCCAGGCTAAGGGCCTTCTGCCGCACCTTACTCAGGCACCTCCTTCTCCACTTACGGATGACTGGCTTCGTAATGACGGCCGTGTTCAGACGTGGATTCTGAACTCTTTGGATGGTGAGCCATATCAAATGGCTATGTACCGCGACACCGCCACAGCTATGTGGGATGAGCTCCATTCCTTGTATTCTGGCCGCGACAGCCTCCAGCATCTTTATGACATCCTCACTGATATTTTCACTCTCGACACTGGCGGCGCCTCAGATATGACCTCGTTTGTCGCTCGGGCTAAAACTCTTGCTGAAGCCTGGATCCAGCACCAGCCGCCCACCAATGATCATGCTGCTCAGCGGGCTCAGAAGGAAGCTGCTTGCATTGCCATCCTTATGGCCCGCCTTCCTTCTCATCTTCAAAGTCTTCATGCTCAGGTCCTGGCCGCTCCCACTACGCCCTCTTTCTCGGATGTCTGCTCCATGATTCTCCGAGTCTCCCCTCCTCCGGATCCTCCTGCTCCTTCTCCACCGGCTCTTCTTCAGCATGCCCCTCCGCTCTTACCATCTCCTCCCACTTCTGCTCGGGGGGGACGGTCGGGCTCGCAGGGCCGTGGCCGTGGCCGTGGAGGCCGTGACCGGCCAAAGTGCTCCTTCTGCGGGAAAGATGGTCATCTTGAGGCGACTTGTTACAAGAAAATCGGTTACCCCCCTCGCCCGACGGCTTCTGCTGTTACTGAAGCTACTCCGAATCTCGAGACCGTCCGTCTTCAGCTCCAGCATCTCCAGGGTCTGCTCAACCCCCCCTCGGCCTCCGTCGCCTCCGTCTCCCACACAGGTACTGTTTGTCTCTCCCACAGCCCGGGTTGGATTGTGGACTCTGGCGCCACTCATCACATCACTTCGCAACGGCCTGCCCAGTACTCGGATTCTCCTTATCCGAAGTCTATCACCGTGGCCAATGGGGCGCTGGTTCCTGTCTCCGGCTCGGCCGATCTTTCTATCCACTCATCCCTGCCTCTTCGCTCGGCTCTTCATGTTCCGAGTTCACCTTTTAACTTACTCTCTGTTGGGCGTATTACAAGTGACCTGAATTGTTCTGTTATATTCACTTCCTCTTCATTTGTTATACAGGATCGGCGGACGCGGACTACCATTGGTAAAGGCCGGTTGCGGAATGGGCTCTACCTTCTCGATGACTCTCCCATCGCTCTGTCTTCCGTCTCCTCCACTGCCTGACATCGCCTACTTGGTCATGCCCCTCTGCCAGTTCTCCAGCGGGCTCTTCCAGACCTTTCTTTTACTTCTTTTCAGTGTGATTCATGTATTCTCGGCAAACAACCACGTTCTTCGTTTCCTTCGCATTGTACTCGGAGTGCGGCTCCTTTTGATCTTGTTCATTCGGATATTTGAGGGACCATTTTGGATTCCTAGTATATGTGGTTTTCGTTATTTTCTCACCTTTATTGATGATCATTCACGCACCACGTGGCTCTACTTACTCCGAGAACGCTCCGAGCTTCCCCGGGTGTTTCGGGCATTTGTCCTCGAGACCCGGACGCAATTCCACACCACACTCAAAACTCTCCGTACTGATAATGCTCGTGAATACACCGGCGACGACTTTACCACCTTATGTTCGGAATACAAAATTCTCCATCAAACCTCTTGCGCTTATACCCCGCAACAAAATGGGGTTGCCGAACGCAAGAACCGCCATTTACTGGATGTTGTCCGCTCCCTCATGGTCCAAATGCATGTTCCCAAGGCATACTGGAACTTTGCGGTCTCCACTGCCTGCTTTCTCATCAATCGCCTCCCTTCCTCTGTCCTCAATTATGCGACTCCTTTCAGCATATTGTTCCCTCCACTCCGGCTTTCCCTCTCTCGCCCCATATCTTCGGAAGCACCTGTTATGTCCACTGCCTCGGGCCCTCCTCCGATAAATTGGATCCCAGGGCGGCGAAACACATCTTTGTTGGCTACTCCCGCACCCAGAAGGGCTATGTTTGTTACTCACCCGCTACCTGCAAGGTCACCGTTTCTGCTGACGTTACATTCAGGGAAGACGAACCGTTCTTTCCTGTTCCGTCCCCAACTGCGCTACCACCGACTCCTCTTCCGCCGTCCTTACCCCGTCCCATTATTCCTGCCACTACACCACAACCACCACTATCCCCTCCCCCTGCTACTTCTACCACCAAACCACCCATTATCCGTGTCTACACTCGTCGCCCTCCCAGCTCCGTTGCCCATCTGCCGCCGACCCCTGCCATGGACACTTCGCGTCCCTCTGATCAGGTAACGCCTTCCACTGCCCATCCTCTGGAAGCCTACGTCTCTCTTCATCGCCTTTCTCCACCTCTGCACACCTTTGCTACTTCTCTCTCTTCGATTTCTGTTCCTAACTCTGTGCAGGAGGCGCTTCAACATCTTGGCTGGCGGGCAGCCATGGAAAAGGAGATGTCTGCTCTCTGGGCTAACCAGACATGGACCGTTGTCCCCCTCCCTCCGGGTCAGAAACCGGTGGGGTGCAAGTGGGTCTTTGTCATCAAACATGCTGCTGATGGGACGATCGACCGTCTGAAGGCTCGCCTTGTCGCTCGCGGCTTCACCCAGCAACAGAGGCTCGACTATGAGGTAACCTTTTCTCCGGTCGCCAAGCTCAATACCGTTCAGGTCCTCCTCTCTGTCGCTGTTCATCGCCAGTGGCCTCTCTTTCAGCTCGATATCAAGAATGCTTTCTTAAATGGGGATCTCCAGGAGACGGTCTATATGCAACATCCGCCCGGGTTTGATACCACGGGGGAGTCTCAGGTTTGCCGCCTTCTTAAGGCTCTGTATGGTCTCAAACAATCTCCACGGGTCTGGTTTGAGAAATTCAGTAAGGTCCTTCGAGATGTCGGCTTTACTCGAAGCTCGGCTGACTTCTCGCTGTTCACTCGTCACCGACCATCAGGGACGGTCCTTCTGTTAGTATATGTTGACGACATCATCATCACAGGAGATGACTTACAAGGGATACATGCCGTCAAAGTTCATCTAAACTCGGTCTTTCAGACAAAGGACCTGGGAACTCTGCGATACTTTCTGGGTCTTGAGGTTGCCAGGCGACCGGACGGCCTTATTCTATCTCAACGAAAGTACTGTATTGATCTTCTTCATGATGCTGGTCTCTTAGGGTGTAAGCCATGTGATACCCCCATGGATGTAAACCACAAGCTATGTGCTCAGGCTTCTGACTCGGATATTCTTCTCCAGAACCCTGAATATTATCGACGACTTGTTGGAAAGTTGATCTATCTTACTGTTATCAGACCAAATATTTCCTTTGCTGTTGGTCTTGTCAGTCGCTACATGCACTCTCCTCGCAAGTCTCATCTTCTGGCGGTTGAACGCATTCTGAGGTACTTAAAAACAGCCCCGGGTCAAGGACTTGTGTACCGGACTTCCTCGTTTGCTCCTACCTTAGTGGCATACTCTGATGCGGACTCTCTTGATGACCGACGGTCTACTAGTGGTTTCTGCACATACTTTGGAGGACATTTGGTTACATGGAGAAGCAGGAAACAAGCGGTCGTTGCTCGCTCATCGGCTGAGGCAGAATACCGCGCAATGGCATCCGTTGTATCAGAACTAACATGGCTTGAAAGTCTTCTCACTGATCTGGGTGTAAAATTACCTTCTCATGCTCTCCTTCTTTGTGATAGCCAAGCGGCTATACATATCGCCAAGAACCCAGTCTTCCACGAAAGAACGAAGCACATTGAAGTCGATTTCCACTTCGTTCGAGAGAAAGTTCAAATGAAGAAGCTCGATTTAAAGCATGTTCCAGGGACGGAACAAGTTGCGGATGTCCTCACAAAGGCTCTTCCCAAAGCATCCTTCTATCAATGCTTGTCCAAGCTTGGTGCATACGATTTGTACGCTCCAGCTTGCGGGGGAGTGTTAGAATAACCCTTATATTGGGCCCATGTTTTGGCCCATTTATGCTTCTTCTCCTTTAGTCCCACATCTTGTATAGGATTTGTTTTCTCTCTCTCTCTCCTATATATTTGTATTCTCTCATTGTATTTACATAATCAATATACATAAGTTTTGGGCTCTTTCTACAAATTTAAATGAACATTGCTTCCATGAAATACTCGGCAAATGACGAATGCAAATGGCAACCCTAACTTTGCGCTTTGATACCAAATTTGATTAGGATTAGGTGAAGGTAGTAAGGTGATTATGACCTAATGAGACTGTATTTTATGGATACAAGTGTGGTAATGAGTGAGGATCCTAAAATGGTGCAATGCTCATGCAAGTGGCCTGCCCCTTGAGGCCTGGATTTTGGCTGCTGGGAGAGGGGAGGTGAAAGAGGTGGTCGGAAATTGCAAGGGATGGGCGGGGCTAGGATTCCACAACTTTGGCACTATAGAGAGATCACAAAATCTTAAGGTTCTCATAAAATTTTGTAATAATCTGAAAGTGAACTATAAATCCTATATATATAGGCTATAGAAAGCATCAAACGGCTATGTTGATCAGTACAAATACAGATAAAAGGCGCGTAAAAACTGTACAAAAAAATATGGAAAATATATTTAAAATGTCCCGTCGACGCTCTGAACGCGACCACGGACTTGGACCGTCTATACGGCGATCCTAACTCCTACGAGTGTATACCCGAAAGGGTTCTAATACGGGTTGGATTATCAAATGTCCTGTTGTTCTTTCTCTTATTGTAGGGTGTTCCCGTAGAATTAGTCAGGTTATCTTTTATCATAAATTTGGTTTACTTGCTTCCTTTCTTTTAAATTATACTAGATTTCTGTTTTCAAACATACAAGTTTACTGTCTTAAACTATGCAATGAATACCAGCTGGTCTCCATATTTCTTATTTTCTAGCCTTGATCGTTTCATTTTCTATTATTACCATCATCTGAGTTGAATTTTCTTACTTTGCAGGTCATTATATACTCACCAGCTCGTACAGCAAGTCAACAAGGTTCTGGGAAAGTAGGAAAATGGAAAATCAATTTTATGTCTACTCAGAAGTATGTGTTATTCCATAGAGATGAACTTTTACTGTAACATAAATCCTTTAGTGTATGAAGAACTGTTGATAAAACTTCCATTACATATGCACATTTAGTTTACCAACTTATGCAAAATTCATTAAATTAATTGAAAATTTATTTTTGATAGTGCTTAGGTGTTGCCCTTAAATGTTACAACACCATTGAGCCATATTTGGCGAGTAGCTGTAGTTTGCTTGAATATCAAACATCATATCTCATTCCTTTTGTGATAAACGTCGGCAAAATTTTACAAATTCTCACCTGCAAGTGGCATGCCATGAACTTAATTGTGGCGAGGAGATGAAAACTTCAGTTTTCTGATCTTAAATTAGGACTAGATTGGGTGCATAAAATATTGGTACTCCAGTAGGAAGACAAGGGAAGTGGACATATTGGCCTTAAGAAGAGTAAATATTGTTTGTTGTCATTGGATTCGTATAGCTTGTGAGTTTTCAGATTGTTTAAAAAATTATTTAGCGAAAGATGAACTATTTGTTATGCTCACACATTCGCCTAAGCGGACAGCCCTCGTTGGAATCACCGAAGCGCGCTGATGAAAGGCCCAATGATAAATAATATTTTGCAATTAATTAGTATGAATTACTTGATTAATATTAATTAATGATTATTAATATTGATTAATTAACTATATTAATTAAGTTAATTTGCCCCCTTTTATTATATGTGCTCTCCCTCATCTATATAATGGGGAGGGGTATGTGTGTTATCTTTTGATCTTATTTTTTTTTTCTTTCGGGCTCTCCTTGGAGAGTGAAGTACTTTTGATGATCCAACCTCCAAGTGCTAGGTGGGAGTTCGTCCCCCATGTTCTATTCATGTTTTTATTCATGCAATACAATTTTGTCTTTGATGTTCATGATCCTTGGTGCAACCTAGCTAGTTGATATTAATTTGTCCGACTTGCCCTTTCCAATTGTTACCTCCGTCGCTGGGATTGTTCCAGTCACCTCTCTTTCGATCATCAACGATGAACCAATCCTACCTCCAATACGTGGCTACCACCACGACTGCGTTACATGAGCGCTTCAATCGGTGGGACGTTATGCTTGCTGACGTCCTTGCCATTGTGCAACAACTTCACTCCAACCTTGCCGGTCCTGGCATGCCACCACCCCCCTAGAAGGTGTCCTTTGTCCGTCCTGCCACCAACACCTTGCTGACACAGCCATTCGAGCAAGACCCACACCTCCAGATCTTCACTAACCCACTCTTCTGCTCGGGCGACCAACTCGCCACCCTCGTCATCTCCTCTTTCTTTGTTAGTATCCATCCCTCTGCCCCAGAATCCTCCATTGCTACTGCTAACAAGAATCACGGTCCTCCACTTCACCATGGTCTCCTGCCATAGTTCATGCCTGTCCCTTACCCCACACCTTGCTCCTAGTCGTCAAAGATCCCTCTGTCCAGTGTCATCCAACGACCAAGCAGTCTTCGACATTCTTCACGCTCTCTCTCGTGACGCCCTCTCCCCGTTGATCTCCTATTGTGCCTGCTCCACCCCTCAACTTTATCTTTTTCGCGAGTGTTCCTCCAGGTTCAACCCAGGTGTTGAAGGACAGGACATGCGTAGCCCGGGTTCCTCTGTCCGGTGTTGGTCCTGATATATCTGGGATCCAAACAGGTTGGTTGAAGTGGAGAGGCGCGTTAGAGATCTTCTGTTATCGTAAAGTACCATTAAAACTTAAAGGCAAGTTTTACCGTACTGCAATTAGACCAACGATTAATGGGGGAAGTTGACGGGGGCAGCCCACCCGACCTTTTTGGGTCTTCTCACGATGACCACAGGCATAGTGACGACCGAGACCGCTCATTTCGAGTGGCTTGACAACCTTTGTAATTTTGTCTCTTGTCATTTTTAATTTCAACTTGTAATTTTATGTTTATTTGAGTCGGTGTGTTCAGCCATTCATAGCATTTCATTGCTCTTTAGTAAACTATAAATAGCGGGTGATGACTATCATTTTAGGCATTGAAGAATGGAGTATTGAAGCCCATTCTTTGGTCTTATCGGTGTCGAAGCCGAACCCCTAGTGTGAAGCTCGGGTTCATCCCTCCCCCCTTTCATTTTGCCGACCAACCTCCTTCCCCCATCTCCACTCTTTGGGCCGGCAGCCACCCTCACCAAAACCACCTCCCCTTTTCATTTTCTCTTGTAGCAGCTGGCCATCAGACCTCTCCCCTCTACCTCCATTGTTTCCAGACAACCTCCACCACACCAACCAGTAAACCTCCTCCCCACCCCAAGTAGCCACCGACCCATGCCATTCCCCCTCCACCTCCGTAGTTGCAGCCGGTCAATACCTCCATAGCATCATCCATTCCAACATTCGCTCTCATCCATCTCCAATTATGACAGTCGACCAAAGGCCTTATTCCTCCTATCCAAGAGGCCGGTCACCCCCTTCATCTCCCTCCAAAAACAACCCCACACAAAAACAGCCCTCTATTCCCTAATTTTCATCTCCAGCGATCCCCGAAAAACATATTTGTCCATCTTCGGTGATCCTCCACTACTCCCCTTTCATCATCTCCAGCTTTAGTCGAAAAATATCACCGACAACCACCACCACATTCTCTACTTGAAGAGACAATGGTTTATAAGTCTTGTTTTTCGTTGTTTTTTCATTTTTGTGATTTCTCATTTAAATACCATTTGGTTTCGCTCTCATACTAATCAAGTATCTCACGTATTTTCATATTTGAAAGTTTTAACTCTGTGACCAATCAAATTAATATTGTTTTATAAATATCAATTGTTGCATGTAAATCATCAGATCTCATGCATGGTTGCATATAGGAGTTCATACATTTTATTTTTCAGTTGCATATGACCGTCCTACTTCAGATTATTATCAGATCCTCTTCAAATTATTATTAGAACCTCGGGTTCGGGCTTAGTTAAGAATACGCAGGACTAGAACCTATATGTTTCACCATGTCATATTATAGTAGCAATTGCTATTCTAATCCTCTGTTTGTTGAACACGAGTCCACCCATTTCGTTACTCCTCTATTTGAGCAACCAGATTCCACCACTGATCATGCACGTAGAGTTTCCTCGGGCGGACCCTTATACTATAGTGAGAATTCTCGTTCCCGACCCGTCACTCGTAGGAATCGTGTTAACTCTTTTCCACAATTTGATTCTTCTAGAGGTAATTACCTCGAGGAATATTAGGAGCTCTATAGAGGTCACCATCATCAAGATATGATCACGTGTAGTAGTCTTCGTAGTGTTTCAAAAACAGATATGTCGGTAGCTAAATTTCAATGATGGGCTAGTAATCAATTTGATCGCTTGGATGTTCGTTTGATCACATAAAGAATACCTCAAATAGAACCCATAAAAAGAGGCTTAATAATTTAGGTCAAGCCACCGATGTGTCTTGTAATGCTCCCACTGACATGAGAAACCCGACACTAGATTTTTACTCCTTTCATCTTGAGGAGACTCGATGCCTACTTAATTTTGGAGTTGAGTTCGATCCTGAGCATATGCTACCAATGGAGAGAGACGCTAATATGATTACTGAGCATGGTCACGAGAGCGAGGACTAACGACCCAGTGATACAGTAATGGAATATCCATCCTCCACACCTCACTTAGACCTAGTGCCCCCCTACGGCTAGAGAGCCAGTCCTCAACAGTACACCTATTGACCCACTACTGAGTATGTACTTTTCTCACTCTTCCACTGTCATCGTCCCGAGCCACATTACTACGGAGATTCGAGAGCTTAGTGTTGAACTCCAGATGATCGTCTCATCCATCTTTGGGAACACTGCTCCTTGCGATGGTTTACATCTGGAGGACCATCACCCTGTTGACGGGTTCTTTGGAAGCCCCCCTATTGAGCCTTCAGTTGAATCGCCACGTCCTTGTGAGGATGAGATTCTGATGAGAGATTCTTTTCTGACGACAAATTTTTGACACCTTTTCTAGTTAGATGTCCAAATCACCTCATCTATGAGGTTCTCAAATCTAATGTTGTGTACTCAGTGATGGCTCCTTTTACATTTTAGGTCACTCCTGATATTTCAGGAACCTATGTTAGCACTCGTCGCATTTGCAAAGAATTTCATTATACTCCTCCCGGTGAGCCACTTGATGAGTTTCTACTTTATGGAGTCATCCTACACATCATGGAATGGAATCTCAATACCAAAGTCTTGCATAGCCTTTTGAGTGCTTACCTCACACTCGACGAGTATTTCTACACTCCACCAAAGGGCCACCAAATAAACCACCAGGTACGTGTCCCCTGTTTATGAGTCAATCGAGAGAGAGTGCTCTGGATAGCCTGGGAATTGATTACATCATCATTTGTGCTTCCATCTCGTGTGATTTTTTAAATGATCATCACACTCATGATAAATTTTTTTACACCCCACCCACTGAACCCCCTGATCATGTGCCCGCCTGGAAATGAAACTCGGAGGACTATATAAGAATTGCATAGAAGATCTGTTATGTCTATCGACCGTCATTCATTGTCATTGTGTAGCATGCATGAGTCTATCCGACGTACGAGTACTTACAATAAAATTATTTGTAAATCTTATGCTGATAGGTTCATGAGATTGCAGAGCTTCAAAGAAGGAGAACATGTGTTGATTTGTATATGTGTGGAGAGGTTCCTCATGAGAACTGCTCAAAATTTAAATGTTAAGTGAATGAGTCCTTACACTGCACTGAAACAAATTGGATCAAATGCTTATGAACTGAATATCCCACCAAGTATGGGGATTTCACCTGTATTCAATGTTGAAGATTTGACTCCATAATTTGAGCCACATGATCACATGTACCTTTCGCCCTATACCACCACATCCTCCCAACCTCCGTCTACATCCGCTACTCCTCTACAATCCCAATTACCACCATTGTCTCCTTCCACTTCACCGCATCAGCAACAACCTTCACCTGCCACCCAGCCTCCTCCTCAGTCTGAGTCCTTGATACCGCTTGATTATACCCTCTTCTTCCACAGCAGTACGACATTCTCCGACACAGACATCACTTTAGTTTCTTTCACAGAAGTACGACATTCTCCGACGCAGGAATCACCTCAGTTTTTTGCACAGCAATACCATAGAGTGTTTGACGACGACGATATGAACAGTACTTTCTTGCGCATAGATGCCCACTATTCTGACTTCGACATCTTCCACGACATCTCCTTTAGCGGCAGCACCAGTTACAGTACCATCATTAGCTTCAACGTTTCCATCCTCGGTTCCATCATCAACATTAATTTCAACGACCTACGAGTTCAGAGCTGTAGGGTTTCTCCTCACCTTCAGATGAGAGCACGCCCATCTTCATTCACAGAGATGAAAACTTTCAAGTCGGTGGGAATTGATGGGGGCAGCCCACCCGACCGTTCGGGTCTACTCACGATGACCACAGGCTCAATGACGACCAGGACCGCTCATTTCGAGCAGCTCGACAACCTTTGTATTTTTGTCTGTTGCCATTTTTAATTTCGAGTTGTAGTTTTATGTTTTATTTGAGTCAGAGTGTTCAACCAGTCATATCTGTTCATTGGTCTTTAAAAAACTATAACTGCAGGGTGAGGGATCTCATTTTAGACATTGAAGAATGAAGTATTGAAGCATATTTTTTGGTCATCTCAGTGCCAAACCCGAACCCCGGGTGAGAAGCTCGTGTTCCTCCCTCCCCCCTTCATTTAGCCGGCCAACCTCCTCCCCCATCTCCATTCTTTGGGTCTGTAACCACCCTCACCAAAACCACTTCCCCTTTTCATTTTCTCTTGAAGAAGCCGACCATCAGACCTCTCCCCTCCACCTTCATTGCTGCCAGCCAATCTCCACTAAACCAACCAGTAAACCTCCTCCCCACCCCAACCAGCCACCGGTCTAAGCCATTCCCCTCCACCTCCATAGCTGCAGCGGTCAATACCTCCATAGCAACATCCATTCCAATATTCCCTCTCTTCCTCCATATCCAGTTATAACAGCCGGCCAAAGGACTTATTCCTCCTATCCATGAGGCTAGCCACCCCCTTCACGCCCCTCCAGAAATAGCGCCACAAAAAAACAACCCTCTATTCCCTAATTTTCATCTCCGACAATTTACGGAAAACGTATCCGGTCATCTCCGGTGAACCTCCACTACTTCCCCTTCATTTTCCGCTCATTTTACATTTTCTGGCAATTGCTGGAAAATATCACCGGCAACCACCACCACCACCTCCGGCCACCTCCCACCTCCACCTGCAGGAATCCACCCCACCACCCATTAACCACCTCCCCACTACCTTCTAACTACCCACTAAACCACTTTCTTTTTTTTAGGAACCACCTCCTAAATTTAAGCCCCACTATCCCCTCATTTCCCCCACTTCCAACCCCTTAATACCCCTCCTCATTCACTTGTGGAGCCACTCACTAAAACCCGTCAACAGCAGCCCCACTATATCCAGCATTCCTCCAAATGACTAATCCCCCACCTTCCTCTAACTGCTTGCCGAAACATTCTTCCTTTCCAGCTCTCAATCTCACGTGAAGTCCTGGATTGCTGTGTCCACCATCAACTACAGCCTCCCCTCCAAATTGAATCCAGCCAACTGCATTCCCTTCTCACTTGAGCCACTTGTGGAACCACCCTCTGCCATCACTTAGCAGCTCAAATTCTGCCTACCTCAGCCACTTCCCAACTTGACACACTCATGGAACCACCTTTGCCATCACCCAACAACCCAAAGCCTCCCCGGAATCACTGCCCGAGTGCTGTCCAGCCACCCTACAACCATCCAAAGCTCTGGACATACCTCTACACCTTCCATACAATCACCCCATCCTCCCAATTGCTGTCCAGGCCTCTAGCACAGCAAACTCCAGTTGTTTATTGGTAAAAACCAGCCCCGACAACCCTCTAGAAGCACATACAACCCTCCCCTTTCCATTGTTTGCAAAGTTCAAGGTGTGTTGTTATTTCTTTTACAGTTGAGTCTTGTGTTATTTGTTTTACAGTTGAGTCTTGTGTTATTTGTTTTACAGTTGAGTCTTGTGTTATTTGTTTTACAGTTGAGTCTTGTGTTATTTGTTTTACAGTTGAGTCTTGTCTTATTTGTTTTACAGTTGAGTCTTGTGTTTGTTCTCTACTTGAAGAGATAGTGGTTTATAAGTCTTGTTTCAATTATTTTTTTCGTCCTTTGATTTCTCATTTAAATAACATTTGGTTTTGCGCACTTTTGCATTCATACTGTTAGATGATATAGGAAATATTGATGTAAAGGCCCATTTATAGGCCCAATTCCTTCCTCTCCTTTAGTCCCACATCTCTTGTATAAGATTATTTCTCCCTCTCTTCTCCTATATATTTGTACTCTCTTGTATTTTATACATGAAAAAGGATCTACAAGGTTGACCTGTTTCTTTCTACATGGTATCAGAGCCAGCGGTCTCCCTGTTTCTAACCGCACAGCCCGCCCTCCTCCCTGTCCGCTTCGGCTTCCGGTTTCCCTTTTTCTAACCGCCCAGCCCTCCCTCCTCTCCTGCCGACTTCGGGTCTATCCGCTCCGGTTTGCTGCTGCCTGTTCTGCCTGTCCGCTCTTCTGCGGACTGCAACTCTGCATCCGCTTGTCTTCTCTCTATTCGTGGTTCCACCCAACTCAGGCTTCTTATAGCCATTTTCTGCTCAGTCCCGTGGGGCCCACCTCTCTTGTCCGCTGCGGGCTCTCCTCTTGTCCGCCGCGAGCTCCCCTCCTCCCTTGCGGCCTGCGTTCTTCACACTCGCGGTCTCTTCTCTATCCGCTCGTGTTTCTCCTCGCGGTTTTCTCCTACCCGCTGCGGGCTCCTCTTTCTTGCGGACTGCTCCTGTCCGTCGCTGTCTCTCTCTCCCTTCTTGCCGCTCGAGTTCTCCTCGCGTCTTCCTGTGGTCTGCCTGCTGTTGTGATCACCTAGACCGTGCGGACTCCGCTCTGTCCGCCCTTTGGTCGCGATCTGACTAATCGCTGGTGTCTGGCGTGACCGTGCGGACTGCTGCCTTCCCGTATTTTGGTCGCAAGTCTTCTCCAGTTCTTCCCGCTGCGGCCTTGTTGAGCGGTCTCCTTCTCTTCTTGCGGCGGTCTCCCTCGGTGCTGTGTTTCTGCTGTTCTCGCTCACCGCGCGGCTTCCTTTCTTCCCGCGGCTTATCTATCCGCGACAAATTCCGCACTTGGTCGTGGCATCTCCCGTTGCCGCTGGTGGCTTCTCACCAAGACCGTGCGGCCTTCCCTGTTCGCATTCTGACGGTTCGCCCTCCTCTGGTCGCTTTCTGCGCGCTTTTGCGGCCTGCCCTCTCTAATAACTGCGGCCTGCTCCGGTTCGCTGCGACCTGCTCCTCCTCGCAGTTTGCTCTTGTCGCCGCGGCCTGCCCTTCGGGGTTCTTGTTCGCTCTCTTCCCAGCGGGCTCTTGCTTCCGTCCGCTGCTGCTGGCCATTGCGGCTTGGTTCTCGGTGCGGCCTCCGCTTTTGGCTGCGACCTGCTTCTCCTCTGTTGTTACTGCTGGTTCTGTCCGGCACGCCGTATTCATCCTTGCCGACCGACTTCCGTGCCTCACCGCAGATCAGGCTTATGGCCTCCGCCTTGCACACTGCTGAGATTGCTGCGTTGCGTGCTCAACTCCATCAGCTTCATGGGGTGGTTAGTCGCCCCTCTGGCTCCGTGGCCTCAATATTCGAGGAAGGTATATCATGCCTCTCACACAACTCTCACTGGATTGTGGACTCAGGTGCTATAAACCATCTCTCTCCGCAGCAGCCGCCCCAATATTTGGATACTGCTTACCCCACGCACATCACTGTGGCCAATGGTGTCACGCTCCCGGTTTCTGGTGCTGCTAATCTGTCCCTTGCTCCTTCTCTTTCCTTATCCTCGGTTCTTCATGTTCCGGGCTCTCCTTTTAACCTTCTTTCTGTTAGCCGTCTTACGCAAGACCTTGATTGCTGTGTTACCTTCTCACGCTCTTCCTTTGTGGTGCAGGATCGACTGTCGCAGACTATTCTTGGTAGAGGGCAACTGTCCAATGGGCTATATCTTCTCAACGTTCCTCCAACTGCTCTCACCTCTGCTCTCACCTCTGTCTCCACCACTGATTGACATCGTCGTCTTGGGCATGCGCCTCTCCCAATTCTCAAGAAAGCTCTTCACACTATCTCTCTGCAGGAGTTCTTTTGTGAATCCTGTATCTTCGGTAAACAACACCGTATCTCCTTTCCTCCTTCCTGCACTCGGAGTGATTCTCCTTTCTCCCTCGTGCATTCAGATATTTAGTGGCCTTATAAGATTTCTAGTGTCTTGGCGCATCGTTACTTTGTTACCTTTATTGACGATCACTCATGGGTTACCTGGTTATATCTCCTTCGTGATTGTACCGAACTTACGACTACGTTCCGTGCGTTTCTTACCGAAACACTCACTCAGTTTTCTACCTGTGTCAAAATCATTTGTACAGACAATGCTCGAGAATATACTCGTCGCACCTTCTCCAACCTGTGCGTTGAGTTTGATATTATACATCAAACTTCGTGTGCTTATACGCCTCAACAGAATGGCGTAGCAGAATGAAAAAAATTGTCACCTTCTTGATGTGGCTCGATCTCTTATGGTCCAAATACAGGTTCCTCCCCTCTACTGGAACTTTGCCATCTCTACTGCTTGTCATCTCATCAATCGCATGCATTCATCTGTCCTCAACTTTGTGGCATCCATTACTCTCCTTTACCCATCCATAACTCTCTTCTCTCTCACACCTCGTGTGTTCGGGTGTACTTGTTATGTCGATCACCTTGGTCCTTCCAATGACAAGCTAGCCCCTCGTGCTACCAAGGCTATGTTCGTTGGGTACTCCCGCACTCAGAAGGGGTATGTCTGCTTTTATCCCACCACTGGTAAGGTGGTTGTGTCTGTTGATGTCTCCTTTCACGAAGCTCAACCATATCACATCAGCCCTTCTGATTCCCTTCTTCCTCCTCCACTACCTCGACCCGTCATACCCGTCACGTCTCCAGTTCTGCCTCTTCTCCCCACCCCTCTGCAACACCAGTCCAAATCTCCTCTCATCCCGGTTCCCCCAACTCCACCAGTCCCCTCCAAACCTCCTGTCATTCAAGTCTACACTCGTCGTCCTTCTCGTTCAGACGCCCTGCAGCAGCCTCCCTCTACCGATGTGATCTCGCGATCTGTTGATCCGGCCCCCTCGACGGCACATACCATGGCCAACTATGTTTCTCGACATCGTCTCTCTCTGCCTTTCCTTACCTTTGCTCTCTCTCTCTCCTCTATTTCTATACCTTCCTCTGTGCAGGACGCCCTCCGACATCTATGGTGGCGGGCCTCCATGGATGAAGAAATGACGCCTCTGTGGGGGTAATCACACTTGAGACCTTGTGCCTCTTCCTCCCGGTCACAGTTGCGTCACCTGCAAGTGGATCTTCTCTATCAAACATGCTGCGGATGAGACGGTTGACCGCTTGAAAGCTCGGCTTGTGGCTCGGGGTTTTACTCAACAGAATGGCCTAGATTATGAGGAAACTTTCTCCCCGGTGGCCAAATTGAATACGGTTCGGGTCCTCTCTCTGGCTGTTCATCATCAGTGGCCCCTCCATCAGCTGGATGTCAGGAATGTCTTCTTGAATGACGATCTTCTTGAAACGGTCTACATGCATCAACCACCCGGGTTTGCGACCACGGAGAGTCTCGTGTCTGCTTGCTTCGCAAATCAATTTATGGTCTCAAACAGTCTCCCCGGGCATGGTTTGGGAAATTCAGCAAGGCCGTTCGGGAGGTTGGCTTCAAACAAAGCTTGACAGATTCCTCTCTCTTCACTCGTCACCAATCAACGGGAACCATAATACTTCTGGTTTATGTGGACGATATTCTGCTCACTGGTGATGACTCCACCGGGATACAATATGTGAAGCAACACCTAAACTCTATCTTTCAAATCAAAGATCTGGGAAATCTTGGATACTTTCTTGGACTAGAAGTAGCACGACGACCCGTTGACTTAGTCTTGTCTCAGCGCAAGTATTACATTGACTTTCTGCATGATGCTGGCCTCTCAGGTTGTAAACCTGCGGATACCCCGATGGAGGTAAACCACATGTTGCGTGCTCATGGATCTGAGGAGGGTTCTCCCCTACCGAATCCGGAATACTATCGCCGTCTTGTGGGAAAGTTGATCTACCTAACAGTTACAAGACCAGATATATCATTTGCTGTTGGTGTGGTCAGCCGATTTATGTATACCTCACGTATCTCTCACCTCCAGGCTGTGAAGCGCATTCTCAGATATCTGAAGACTTCCCCTGGGTAAGGACTTGTGTATAAGCTATCTTCCTCACTTTCTTTTATCGCATACTCAGATGCCGATTATGCAGGCTCATTGGATGATCGGCGGTCCACTACTGGGTTCTGTACATATTTTGGAAGAAATCTCGTCACATGGCCGAGTAAGAAGCAGACTGTAGTTGCCCGCTCCTCTGCTGAAGCTGAGTACCGTGCAATGGCGGCTGTTACTTCTGAACTAACCTGGCTTGAAATTCTTCTCGCAGATTTGGGACTTAAATTGACTTCACCTTCAACCTTGTTTTGTGACATTCAAGCTGCAATACACATTGCAAAGAATCCTGTGTTCCATGAGCGAACAAAACATATTGAGGTTGATTGTCACTTTGTTCGGGAAAAGGTCCAATCAAAAGAGTTGAAGCTTGAACATGTTCCTGCATCCAGGAAAGTTGCTGATATCCTCATCAAGGCTTTACCTCGCAAGTTATATTACCATTTCTTGTCCAAGCTTGGTGCCTACGACTTATATGCTCCAGCTTGCGGGGGAGTGTTAGATGATATATGAAATATTGATGTAAAGGCCCATTTATAGGCCCAATTCTTTCCTCTCCTTTAGTCCCACATCTCTTATATAGGATTATTTCTCCCTCTCTTCTCCTATATATTTGTACTCTCTCTTGTATTTTATACATGAAAAAGTATCTACAAGGTTGGCCTGTTTCTTTCTACACATACTAATCTCACGTGTTTCCATATTTGAAAGACTTAACTCTTTGTGGCCAATCAAATTAATATTTTTTTATAAATATCAGTTGTTGCAAGTAAATTGTCGGATCTCATGTGTGGTTGCATATAAGTGTTCATACATTTTATTTTCCCATCACATAGGACTGTCCCGCGTCAATGATCTTCTATGGTTTTGAGTGCTGGGCAGTGAATTGTTTACATGACCAAAAAGTGGGAGTTTCGGAGATCAAAATGCTTAGGCAAATGTGTGTATACACAAGACTTGATAAAATTAGGAATGAATGTATCAAGGATAAGATAGGAGTGACACCAATTGCAAAAAAGATGCAAGATGCTCGACTAAGATGGTTTGGACACGTACAAAGGAGACTATTTGTGGCCCCTTTTAGAGTTTTAGGTGTTGTGAGAGTTTAGTCACTAGGCATGTTAATCGGGGGATGTGTAGAACAATAAAGACTTGGAATGAAGCTATATGGAAAGACATGATGTACTTAGACATTAATGAGATTATTAGAGGCACCTGTTAGGCATCGTGAGACTTTAGTCACTAAGCATGTTAATCGCAGAATGTGTAGTTCAATAAAGACTTGGGATGAAACTATATGGAAAGTCATGATGTACTTAGGCATTAGTGATTTTATGACTAAAAATAGGGAACAATGGCGACAAAGGATCCATATAGCTGACCCCACTATAGTGGGATAAAGGCTTGCGTGTTGTTGTTGTATATTACCGAGGAGTATGTAAAAGTGCCATGGCTAGCAATAAGAAATTTGAAAACTTAGATTGGGATAAATGCATTAATACTGAAACTCATAGATCTTATTTACACACTATCAAAGATAGGTTGAAATAATATATTAGGAATTTATTATACAAGAGGTTTGAGGAGAAATAATTTAGAGTAGTCTAATGAACAAAGTAATAAAGTATCCTATAAAATTAACTTAAAAAGTATGGTGAGGTTATTATTGATATACATGTTTAAATATAGAGCTTTGAAGAGTTTTGAGTGATGCTGCACTTGTCTTGTTAATAAATCTCTTCAATTGAATCTTTAATGATATGTTGACTCCAAACGATTGGAGATGAATTTTATTATCAATGTATAAGGATTAGAGAAATGGTTTGGTTTGTGATAATCATATAGGAGATGAAATTATGACTCATATGATGTGTTTTTGTATAGAATAGTAGAGCATAGGCTGAGACAATTTTATTTTAGTATTAATTTAATTATTCAATAGGAAGATCCACTATGAATGTCTATGTTGTGCCAAGATTAAGGATGTAGTGTATATTGATGAATGGTTCATTATATGATTGCCACTAATTTTGAGAATACATATATTTGCTATAATGAAAATTATTTTGGTCCATATCTTCTTGTAAAGCAAATGGAGATACTTATAAAAGATATGGAAAATCATCTACCTTTACTCGAAGAAAATGTGCTACACAGATGTTATTGGTTTAAAGCATTTTGTATGTATTATAAAAAATAATTAAGATATACAGGAAGTATAACTTTAGAGTTAAATGCTAATGAGAAAATAAAAAATGACGATCACACTACCCCAGTAGGAGCGAGAAACATTCATCTAACACAGGAGTGCTCGACAACATTCAGATGAAAATTTTACCTTTCAGCCACTCCATTTTGTTGGGATGTATGCACACAACTGATGTGTTGAATAATATCATTATAGGTGCAAAAAGAAGAGAATTGATGACTCATATTTTACTTCACATTATTGGTTCGAATAATTTTCATGGGCAAACCAAACAGAGTGCGAATTTTATTATAAAATTTATTGAAAAAAGAAAAAATAGTTCAGATCATTCCTTCAAAAGATGCACCCAAATACTTCGAGAAAAATCATCAATAAAAATAATAAAATCTATATTTCTGCCTCCAACAATTTGGTGGGACTAAGACCCTAGATGTCCGAATGAACAAGGTCAAAATGACGAACAAAACTCTTACAAAATTTGGTAGGGAATGTAGTACAATGATGTTTTCCATATTAGCAGGCTTCACATTCTAAAATGGAGGTTGCCTTTAAAGACATCAGGAGCTGGTAGAGTAAATGTAGCTGAGGATGACTAAAACGGTGATGCCACTAAAGCTGAGAAGTGGAGGCGCAAATGTAGAAAAAGTGGGAAAATCGTCTAGGTGGTAGAGGCCACTACGTTTAGTCCCAATAGAAATCGCCCTCTTCGAGCAAATGCCCTGAAAAATAACATCTAGTAGGATAAAATGAAATAGAACATTGCAATTGTTGTGAGAGAGCACTAACAAATAACATATTACAAGGAAATTAGGGACGGTTAAATCATCATCAAACTAGAGAAGCGAGGTGGTAGTAACAATTTCAATTTCACAAATTGGAGCAAAAGAGCCGTCAACCACAAATGGTAACTGGTTGATGAAAGCATAGTCGATGAAAGAAAAAAGCAAGAGTTTTCAGTCATATGATTGGTGATACTAGAATCAATGCGTCACTTACCTTGCGCAACAACATGCACGCTATCTGAAGATTGCCAACGATGGAAGATTTCTTGGAAGCACTGATTAGAGCCTCAATATCTGCAAGAGAGAACCATCAACCAGACTTTGGCTGTAGAGTGATGGGGGCAGAGTAGGTTTGGACTTAGTAGTACTGACATGAGCTTGAGGACAGAGGTGGGGATGCTTCATAAAACATCTTTTGATGAGATGACTAAGCCTCCCACAATGTTTGCAAAGACAGTGATTCATCCCGTAGCCTCCAGTGCAACCCCCCCCCCCCCCCCCCCCCCCCCCCACACACACACACACACACACACATGGGTACGATGAGCTCCATGACCTGCTGCATGAATATCGTTGTAGGAGGGTGGATGGGATACAATCGAAGCTCGGTGTAGAAGTTTGTATCGATAATAATGCGAGTGACAATGACATCCTAGATGGGAGTGTCAGGTTCTACCAAGATCTGTTGGCTTATCATTTCATAGAAATCTGGAAGACAGGTGATAATATATCTCAAGAAATTACATTTTTTGCATAGTAAAAAGGTCAGTATAGAATGGTTAATACTAGAGAAGTTCTGCACCAAGGGGTTGAACTTCTTGATATGCAACATCAAGAGAGAGTGTTGGTCGGACGGAGAAATTATGATAAAAGATGTAGTTCTAGATGTGAGAGGTTTTTGCACCCTTGGAGTAAAGGGCTGCAAGATGATCCGATGTCGCCTTCATAGTGTCAACATGACATGCTAGCCAAACATTCATCAGAATGGTGTTTTGCAAGCAATGTGCGAAGAACATCACTAGTTGTTACGGCCCGTAAAACTCCACAGGGGAACAATATACATTGCATATGATATAAACATTAAAAGCCAAGCAACAATTTATATATGCCACAAATAAGTATTGATATGACAGTTCAGAAAGGAAACTCTTATTCCAGATACGTTACATAATATTACATGGTCAAATAGACACACATATATATATAGATTAAACCAAAATTCATAGACACTTAATAAAATAACTCGATATAAACGTTTTAACTCGTTTTATGTTGTGCACAACATTTTAGTGTTACACTAGTTTCCTAGTCAGCATTTGTGGGAGACACGAGGTCAGGAGGAGCGTTATTGAGATGATGTCATTTGCATTGAGAGTGCCGAAAGACGGTGAAATTGACACTCTATTCAGGATAAGTATGTCCAGTCAACTTTGAAGCCATTCCCAAATTTCCATAGGCATTCAAAATGTGATTGCGATAGGAACAAGAGTGATTGGTAATGTCTTCATAGGTTAAGGAGAGCAGAGTGGAGGATGTATCCTGTAGGAAGGGTCACTGGTCGATAGCTCATTGGAATTCACTTGCAGGGAGGAGGCGCAGGAAGTTGCTTGCATGAGACCTTGATTGTTGCACATGGTTTGAACTCTGGTACGGAGTTGACGGTGGGAGAACGAGAGAGAGAGAGGAGGAGAGAGGGAGAGAGAGGGAGGAGGAGAGAGAGAGAGGGAATAGGGTTAGAGGGAAGATGAGGGAAAACACACATTCATCCAAGATAAAGAAATACAAGGTCCGCATGCCCTCTTATAGTGGCGATGAGTGAATACAAAAGAAAATACTAAAAATAGGAAATACTAAAAACGCATCAAGCAAACATAGCAATATATTTAATATTAAATATCCTCCGCAGCCTCGGTGTGCCCCTGCGATATACGCGCCTAACGCGTGTAGACTTGCCATGGTGGCTCGTGGTCGTATAGTTCCGTAACAATGTCGCCGTCTCGAAAATGCGCCTTTTCCTCAAGATAGTAGTCTGGAAACTGGCGACGAAAATCACCCTGGGGAAGCCACGTCGCGTCCGAGTCGGGGCGACCAGTCCAAGCCACAAGAACTTTCTCTGATGTATGGTCCCCCAGAATGCGGCATCGGCGATCGAGGATCAAGGCGGGGTAGTAGGGCGCCTCTCCGAAAAGGTCGAGATCGTCTGGGAGCTGATCCGTGGTGGCGTGCTCGCCTACTGCGCGTCGTAGCTGCAAGACATGGAAGATTGGGTGGATGCGACTTCGTCTTGGGAGGCGAAGGCGGTACGCGACCGCTTCGATGTGTGCAAGTACCTCGAACGGCCCGAAGAATCGGGGGGCTAATTTTAGGGACGACCGTCATGCTACCAAAAGCTGACGGTGGGGGTGAAGTTTGATGAAGGCCTTCTCTCCTACTTCGAAAAAGAGGTCCCGAAGTTTCTTGTTGGCAAAGGGAACCATCTTCTGTTAGGCCCGTCGGACGTTGTACTTCAAGTGATCCAAAATGTGTCCCTATCGCGAAGAGCTGTGGCCAGCCTCTCGACCTGTCATTTCCCTGGGAGGTGGCGGGCGATGGACGGAGGAGGCCGGCCGTAAACAACCTCAACGGGGTGGTGCCGGCCAACTGGTGGTGGGCGGTGTTGTACGAATACTCGGCCCACCCGAGCCCCTTAGCCCATCTACGCGGTTCCTCTCCCACGAAGCAGCAGAGGTACGTCTCCAAGCACCGGTTGAGGACCTTTGATTGGCCCTCGATCTGAGGATGGTACGCCGTACTCATGCGAAGGCGGGTGCCTTGCATGCAGAACAGTATAGTCCAGAAGGTACTCAGGAAGATCGGGTCTAGGCCGCTGACGATCGATTGGGGAAACCCACGGAGGCGCACAACTCCCTGGATAAAGTTGTAGGCGACTGTAGCTGTGGTGTATGAATGACAGAGGAGAATGAAATGAACATACTTTGAGAGCCGATCCACTACGACCAGGATGCAATCGAATCCTTGAGATCAGGGCAGTCATGTGATAAAGTCCATTGCGACGTCATCCCAAACGCTGTCTGGAATCGTCAGGGGCTGAAGTAGACCACCTGGAAAAATGGCTTCGAACTTGGCTTAATGGCAGATGAGCCTGGCGGCCACGAAGGCTTTGACCCGTCGGAACATGTGAGGTCAATAGCGTAAGGCTGCAAGCCGTTAGTATGCCTGGTAAGCACCAGCGTGTCCCCCCGTCGAGGAAGCATGGAAGTCGGCCAATAATAGAGGGATGCTCGGGGAGGAGGGGACGAGTAAGGCGGCCCTTGTAGAGTAGGCGTCTGTCCGTCAAGGAGTAAGGTTGGCAGGTTGTGGCGTCCGCGAGGGGTTCTGTCAAAATCCCGTTGAGCGTCGGGTTTGCTTCCAATTCCCGTTGTGGCGTCCGCATCGTCCCAGAATGGGCGGGAGATGGCTGCAAGTATGAGGTTGTAGGAGAGAGCGTCGACCGTGCGGTTCGCCTTCCCTGACCGAAACTCGATGCTGAAGTCATAGCCCAGTAGCTTGGCCACCAAAACCTGTTGGGCCGGTATAGCAATCTTCTGCTGCAGGAGGTAGCAGAGGTTATGGTGGTCGGTGTGGACCACGACTCGTCGACCCAGGAGGTAGGGTTGCCAGTGCTGCACTGTGAGGACAAGGCCCATGAGCTCGTTCTCGTACGCCGAGCGGCTGCGGATGGTATCTAAGAACGCGCTGTTGAAATAGGCCACAGGTCGGCAGCTTGCATGAGTACGACCCCCACGCCGACGCCTGATGCGTCGCACTCCACGAGGAAGGGCTGAGAGAAATCCGACATAGCCCACACCGGGGCGCGAACCAAGGCCTGCTGGAGAGTGACAAAAGCGGCGGAGGCCGCTGCCGACCACTGCAAGGGGCCCTCGACCGACTTCTTTAGTAGCTGGGTGAGGGGTTGGGCCATCGTGTCGTAACCTTGGATCAACCGCCAATAGTACCCTGTCAGACCCAGGACCCGCGAACATCGCAGAGAGAAGATGGGGTTGGCCACTGGAGGACTGCCTCGATCTTGTCGCTATCCATTGCGATCCCTGTTGCGGAAGTGGTGTGTCCCAAGTAACAAACCTCAGGGACCCCAATGACGCACTTTGTTGGGTGGAGCTTGAGCTGGTGATGCCGGAGAGTAACCAGTGTCTGTCAGACGTGCTGGAGGTGCTCCTGCCAAGAAGAACTGTAGACCAAGATGTCATTAAAAAATCAAGTACATGCTGGCGAAGTACCTATCGAAAAATATCGTTCATCGTGGTCTGGAAAGTGGCCGACGCGTTGGTCAGGCCAAATGACAACTACGAACTCGTAGTGGCCATCATGGGTTCAGAAAGCCATCTTGGTGACGTCGGCCTACCAGACGCAAATCTGATGGTAGCCCGCATGTAGGTCCAGTTTGGTGAAAACGGCGGAGCCGTGGTGCTCATCCAAATGCTCCTGGATCACCAGAATCGGGTACTTACCTAGAACTGTGACTTTGTTGATCTCCTGTTAGTCCACGCATAGGCGCCAGCTGTCGTCCTTCCTGACCAAGAGGACCAGGATGGAGTAAGGGCTTGCACTTGGCCGGATAAGTCCCCCCATCAGCATGTCATGTACGAGCCTCTCGAGGTCCTTCTGCACGTGCCCATAGCGATACGGGCAGACCGACACTGCCGACACGCCGGGATGAAGAGAGATGACATGATTGTGTGGTCGGGCTGGTGGCAAGCCTGATGGTGTCGTGAAGAGGTCCGCAAACTTGGACAGGAGGTCCTGCAGGGCCAGTGGTGGTGATGGGGCCGGTGGCGCAGCGTCCGAGATGGATCAGAGTCATGCTGAAAAGTCGACATCCGTCGTCCTCTGAATCGTGCGGGAGGAGACATGGGAGCGGAGTAGGGAAACCTTCCCCACCAGGCAACACTTTCGACCGTCCTGGAGAAACCGCATCGTCATGGTTCGCCAGTTGACCCGCACGTCGTCCAGCGTGCAGAGCCAAGCCACACCCAGGATGGCGTCGATTCCGCCTTGGCCAAAAATGTAGAAATCCGCCGTCACCGAGTCAGGGCCTACTGAAAGTGGAACAGATGGGTAACAACCCTGGATCGAGCGCCAACGGCCATCGCCCAAACTGACCGTGAAGTCTAGCGAGGGTTCCATTGGAAGGTGGAGCTGGTGGGCCAGAAGAGAGGAAAGGAAGTTGTGACTCACCCCGCTGTCCACCATGATGACAATGTGGCGGTTGCCGAGCTTGCCGACCAATTTCATAGTTTGCGGCCAAAAAATGCCTCCCACCGAAAAACAATGGAGCTCCAACTGGTGAAAGGCCGCGTTAGTAGCGCCCTCGATGGTGACCTCCTCCGTGATTTCAAGATCCTCGAAGTTGGCCAAAGTGATTTCTGGTTCGAAGTCCCCGATTATGACGCTGAACTTCTTGACCGTGCAGACATGGGTCAGGGTGTAGGGCTGCTGGCAGCGGAAACACAGTCCTTTGCGTCGGAGCTCATCAAACTCGTGGGTGGAGAACCGTTGGGTGGCGGCCGGTCGGGCAGGCCTAGTGGCTTGAGGGGCCCGAGGGGCTTGTGGCTCCGAAGTAGCGATCTGCCACGGTCGGCCCCCTGGTCCGGGTCTGCCTGGAGGTGGCGGTTGACGATGAGCCAAATCCGCCTCCATGAGGTGGGCCATGTCAAGGGCTTCAGACACCGTCCTGGGGTTATGAGTGTGAAGCCAGGAGCAGATGTGGGTAAGGAGGCCCTACATGAATAAGTCGAGATCGTGATCCGGTGGTAAACCCAGAACATGGGTGACGAGGCCCACGAACTCATCGATGTAGTCATCCAGCGTACCGATTTGACGTACCCCACACAGTCGTTCGATGGCGGAGCCTGTGTAACCACTATCGTAACGACAGATCATTTCCTGCTTGATCTCAGGCAGGAGATGGCTGGGTTGGACTAGCGGAGCCATCAGACCCAATGTAATGTGGAGCCATCGAGCCCCACGATGACGACATATACCTTGTCCTGCTCGGGGGTGTGGAGGTCAAAGTACTGTTCCGCCTTGGCGATCCATCCAATCGGGTCCACCCCGGCGAAAGTGGGAAGGTCCAAGGCAAGGGATGGGCGGCCAAGGGAAATCGGGGTTGCGGCGTCTGCGTTGTGCGGTAGCGGTGCCGCCCCGAGGATGGATGTGCCGGAGGCCGGTCACGCGGATCTGCTGGAGGACAAGGCGGCGGAAGATTGGAGTGCATCAAACTTGCCGTGAAGGGTGAGCAGGGAGGCATGCATGGAGGCCACGAGGGACTCCTGGGCGTCGACACAGCGTAGGAGGGCCTCGTTTGGCATTCTCCGATGGGGCTTCAATAGCATATCAGGTCTCCGATGCTGCGGCGCGGCGCGACAGCCTGGAATGACGGGCGCCCGGGGTTGAGCGGCGGTCCCGTGCGGCGCAGTCTGCGGCGCGGACGGGGAGTTGGCAGGAGGCGGTGTGGACGGGGTGCGGCGCGGGCTGCGGGCTGGGCTGTGAGGATGCGGCGCGGGTTGTGGCGCGGGATGTGGACGGGGCTGCGGCGCGGGATGCAGAGCGGGGTTGCGGACGGTGCTGTGGCGCGGGGTGGAACTCCGGCGGCCGATGGCGGGCGGATAGGGCAGGTCTAACCAGTTTGGTACGGACCCGGCGGTGGGAGAACGAGAGAGAGGGAGAGGAGGAGAGAGGGAGAGAGAGGGGGAATAGGGTTAGAGAGAAGAGGAGGGAAAACACACATTCATCCAAGATAAAAGAATACAAGATCTGCTACCCTCCCTCTTATAGTGATGAGTAGCGAATACAAAAGGAAATACTATAAGTAGGAAATGCTGTAAATACTAAAACCACATCAAGCAAACATAGCTACATATTTAATATTAAATATCCTCCGCGGCCTCGGCGGGCTCCTGCGGTATACACGCCCGATGCTTGTAGACTTGTCATGGTGGCTTGTCGTCGTGTAGTTATGTAACAAACTCACAAGTGGATGTGCAAGAAGTTGAGTGCAACAAATGCTTATTGTCGCGTGCATTCCGAACTCACAGGAGGATCTTGCCAGATCACTTAGGCCGAGATCACCCAGCAACCTCAATAAGGGGGGGGGGGGGGGGGGTTGGAGTTGTCGACGAGCTCACGCAGTCGATGAAGTCAGCAGGCTCACACAACGAATCGACAAGATCACATGAGCATGGCGAAAGCTCGGCGAGGTGTAGCGGGCGAGCTTTATTGGCGACCGAGCTTGATTGGCAAGATCTGCTAGCGGGTGACCAGTGAGATCATGGAGGAGCAACTGACGAGCTTGATTGGAACAGCTCACTGATAGGCAAATACGTCCGGTTTCCCTGGCGTAAGTCTAGGAAATTTACACAAAATTGGATTGGTTTGTGTGAGGTTCGGAAAAATTAGGGAGACTGAGAAATTGTGAGAACAAGAAATATCATTCGACTTTGATACTATGTGAGGATAAAATATTTATTCTTAGAGAACCTCTATCTTATTGCATAAGGACTCCCCTTTATATAGAATAGAAGATGAGAAAATACATCTGGACATGTAAGATTAAACACAAAATGTAAAAAAAAATTACAATGGGCCCCTTTTGTGAGACTATATTGTTAGTCTGTTGCGCGTTGTAAGTCAGTCCTAAATTAATCTTAAATTATTCCTTGGGTTTTGAGGGTTTTTTGCCTCGTCACCCATGCATTGTGCTACAATGTTGTGGTTCTCTTTTTTCACACTCGATTATCTTTTAGTTTCTCTTTATCCTTTCCTTTTTATCTTTACTTTGTGTAGGACATTTTTTGGGGCCTCAACCGCGAACTCGAGGACCGAACATAAAGAAGGGATATACATTACCAGATGAACCAGCGTTGGTAGGCTTACTTTGTGTGGGGGTTTACTTGTCTACGACTTCTTGAATCTCGTCTCTTATAGAAATTTCAAGCTGACTCTAAATCGAAGAAATAAAGTAAATCAAAATCGTCTTCAATCCATTTAAGCGCCTAACCATTTTTTTAGTTTATTCAAGCCAACCTTGAATTGAGCTCATCTCTGGTCGAAGTGTAATCGATAACAACCCTGAACACACTTTATCCCTTGAATGCTATTTTACGTGAATGGTACTTTATTTGTTGTGAAAGCCATGTCCTGCTTTGTCACAACATATTTACTACTTAACTATGTTGTTAAGGGCACTCCTAAGGATCAAGGCTCACCAGACTCAGAGGTTTGCGATTTCGTGCGCCTTTGAAGCCTAAAAGGCGCGTCTTAGTAACATCATTTTAGTTATGATGCAAGTGATCAAATTGATTTTATTTCTTAAGACATAAATAATAATAAGTGATTAATGTGTAGAATGAATAAAGGATCTGATAAAAAAGATGAAATGATGTTTGGTGATGATTATTTAAAATGGATGTGGTAGCTCATAGGTAGGAGAAAATAATGGATTAATTACATTTTAAGGAGCTTCTTCCTCTATATATACACATGGGGAGTGGACCCAAACAAAACAAGAATACATGGGACTTTTATAATATGTTACAAAGATTTAATTCAACTCGCCTTGCGCTCATCAAGCGTGCAATTGTGCTTAGGATCCAAGACCCCTTTGCGGCAAAGCTTCAAGACCCCTTTGCGCCTAGGGTTCAGGACCCCTTTGCTTATAGGCTCCAAGACCACTTGCGCCCAGGATCCAAGACCCATTGCGCCCAGGCTCCAAGACTTCATAGCTCCCAGGCTCCGTGACTCCTTTGCGCCTAGTCTCCAAGAATCCTTTGCGCGCAGGCTCCAAGTTCCCTTTTTGCCCAGGCTCCAAAACACCTTTGCGCCCAGGCTCCAAGACCTCTTTGCACCCAGGATCCAAGACCCCTTTGCGCCGAGGCTCTAATACCTCTTTGGCCCCACGCTCCAAGACCCCTTTGCGCTCAGGCTCCAACGCCCTTTTGCGCCTAGGCTCCTAGACCCATTTGCGCCAAGGCTGCAAGACCCCTTTTTGCCCAGGCTCTGAGACCCATTTGCGCCTTGGATCCGATACCCCTTTGCGCCTTGGCTCCGAGAACGCTTTGCACCTTGGATTCTAGACCCCTTTGCGCTTTGGCTCCGAGACCGCTTTGTGCCTTGGCTCCGAGACCCTTTTGCGCCTTGGCTCCGAGACCCCTTTGCGTTTTGGTTCCGAGACCCCTTTGCGTCCTCCGAGAGCCTTTTGGGCCTTGATCTTTTTATAAGTATGCTAATTAATTATAATACTAGTGATTTCAATATTTTGAGTTGCCCGTAGGCCCCTTACTTTGTCTCTTACGTCAGTTGAATTTCGGTTTGTCATTTTTTATTAAGTTTTTTGTAGGCTTGATAATATATGTATATATATATATATATATATATATATATATATATATATATATATATGCTAATCACATAAATATGTACATGTTTATCACATATCCTTTTTTTGATCTTCTTCAATAAATTTCTTAATGCTACATTGCTATCTAATGCTTCATACATGCACAGATTGTGTAACTTCGGTTTTTAAATTGCCTAGTTGATTTCTTTGTAGGTCTGAGGATATTTTGGCATTTATCTAAATTACAGGGTGCTGGTAGTAATGCAGTGAATGGTTTTGTTGATGAATTCTGGTTTTGTTTCACAACTGGGTAATAAGAGTGCTGTTTTGATCTTGTGTGTTGGAGCCTAGAATATGGGTCATGTATAGTTTTTGTCTATCTATATATTTCGCCCGAATTTATTATCATTAATATGCATCCTAATTTTGAACGTAAACTTGTTACTGGTTCATTAGATGTCCCTGTAGGCATAGTGTTTGGTTCCAAGTCATCTTGTATTTTAGTGAAATATGACATATTACTACCCTTGCTCTCAGGCTTTCTCTAAACAAATATTTTTTGTGAAGACATAGTTTCAAGTTTAAGTTGATACATTCTGATTCTTTGTTTTTTTAGAATGTTCTTGTGGAGTAAATCTATGATTTCTTCTTCCCTTCATGCTCCACATAGAAAATAATAATTCATGCTATTGGAGTTGTTTTCCATACAGATGGTTTCTTACGCTATTTGTTGTATCATATTCTAGGTGGGAAAATCCATTGATGGGTTGGACCTCCACTGGAGATCCTTATGCACATGTCGGTGATTCCGCACTCTCTTTCGACAGCAAAGAAGCTGCAATGGCATTTGCTGAGGAGCTTGGATGGGACTATCTGGTATAGTACCACTCCCTTCCGTAACTTTAAACTAGATTCCCCCGCCCCTGCCCCCAAATACAATAGAACTAACACCTAAACAAAGAATAGAGATATTTTGCAAATCCATTTTTTTAGAATTTTCTTTTCTTTTCGAGAACCTGTTTGTAGATATTGATCATGTATTTCTCATTCTAAGCTTATATCCCATAGCATTCAGTCTATTTTTCTGTGTGAACTGTCATGATGGTTTTGAGTAAAAGTTCTTTACTGTTGTAGAAAAGTGATTCAAAACTTGTATATACTTCTTGAATACAAAAATACAAGTATGAGTACAAATATATAGGAGAGAGGAGAGGAAGACTCAGCTATACAAACAATGTGAGACTAAACACTAAATCCTACATGGGCCATATTAATGAGCCAATACATCATTTTTCCTAGTATTCTCTAACACTCCCACGCAAACTGGAGCATACAAGTCGTAGGCACCAAGCTTGGATAAGAACTGATGGTACATTTGTTGTGGTAGTGCCTTGGTGAGAATGTCGGCAACTTGTCCTGACGCAGGAACATGCTCCAGCTCTAACTTCTTTAATTGAACCTTTTCACGAATGAAATAACAGTCAACTTCAATGTGCTTGGTTCACTCATGAAACACAAGATTCTTCGCAATGTGAATTGCAGCCTGACTATCGCAAAACAAGGTTGGTGGTGAGGATAAAGTGACCCCCAAATCACCAAGTAGACCCTCAAGCTAGGTGAGTTCAGATACAATGACTGTCATTGCACGATACTCAACTTCAGCAGACGAGCGAGCAACGACAGACTGATTCTTGCTACGCCAAGTGATAAGATTCCCCCCAAAGTAGGTGCAAAAATCTGTAGTGGAACGTCGATCATTCAGGGAACCGACGTAGTCCGCATCTGAGTATGCAACAAGAGATAGAGAGGAGGATGACTTGTATACCAATCCTTGTCCAGGAGCTGTCTTCAAATATTTGAGGATGCGTTCTACTGCTTAGAGATGAGAGTCCGAGGAGCATGCATAAATCGGCTGATCACTCCAACAGAAAATGAAATATCAGGTCTTGTAACTGTTAGGTATATCAGTTTTCCCACAAGACGCCGATAATACTCAGGGTTCGTAAGCAGAGAATCAAAGTCAGACCCATGAGCACATAACTTGTGGTTGACATCCATCGGAGTTTCCATAGGTTTACACCCAGAGTAGCCAACATCGTGGAGGAGATAAAGGCAATACTTTTGTTGTGACAGAACAAGACCATCCGACTATCTTGCAACCTTAAGTCCAAAAAAGTACTTGAGAGCCCCCAGATCTTTTGCTTGAAAAACGGAGTTCAAGTGTTGCTTAATTTTCTGTATCCCTGTGGTGTCATCACCAGTAATCAAGATATCATCCACATAAACTAGGAGAATGACGGTTCCAGTTGATTGGTGATGAGTGAAGAGAGATAAGTCAGCCGAGCTTCGCTTGAATCCTATGTCGCAAACAACCTTACTAAATTTTTCAAACCAAGCCCTAGGAGATTTTTTGAGACCATAAATAGATTTCTGAAGATGACATACACGAGACTCCTCGTGGTCTCAAACCCGGGAGGTTGATGCATGTAAACCGTTACTTGAAGATCTCCATTCAAAATGACATTTTTAATATCCAGCTGATGGAGAGGCCAGTGATTATGCATAACCAAGGAGATCAGTACCCAAACAAACTTTAACTTGACAACGAGAGAAAAGGTTTCATCATATTCAAGTCCCCGTTGCTGAGTAAATCCACGAGCAACAAGACGTGCCTTTAGCCGGTTGACTGTCCCATCTGGACCATGTTTTATAGCAAACACCCACTTGCAACTGACACACGAATGTCTGGGAGGAAGAGGAACCAGATCCCAAGTCTGGTTAGACCAAAGAGCAGTCATTTCCTCGTCCATGGCCGTGCGCCACCATCGATGTAGAAGAGCCTCCTGCACTGAGTTAGGAATAGAAATGGAGGAGAGGGAGAGAGCTAACTTGCATAGAGGTGGAGAAAGACGATGAAGAGAAACATAATTGGCTAAGTGGATGAACAGTAGATGTTGATGCTGGATCGTCAGTCCGCGGGATAGAACTGCTGAAGGAAGGCTATTGTAGAGCTCCGAAGACCGGGGTATGTTGAGTGTAGACACAAAGAAGAGGTGGTTTGGGTGGTAGAGGTGGAACAGGTGCCAGAAGAGGAGTGGGAAGAAGAGGTGGTAGAGAAGACGTGACGGGAATAGTCAGACGAGGAATGGAAGGGGAGCGAGGAGCGGTGGCAGAGCGTGAGTCGTAGAATGGTTGAGCCTACCGAAAGGTGACATCGGCAGAGACAACAACTTTGTTAGTTGTCGGAGAATAACACACATAGCATTTCTGGATTCGAGAGTACCTAAGAAACATACACTTGCTGGCCCGAGGAACAAACTTATCCTTAATCGGACTAAGATTGTGATCATAGCAAGTACTGCCAAATACACGAGGTGTGAGACTAAACGAGGATTGGGATGAAAAGAGAAGACTAAACGGAGTGACGTAGTTGAGCACAGAAGATGACATGCGATTGATGAGGTGACATGCCACAGAGACAACAAAGTTCAAAAAACGAGTAGGAACCTGCATTTGAAGCAAGAGGGACTGAGTAACATCAAGAAGATGACGATTCTTTTGCTCTGCAATACCATTATGTTGAGCCGTATATGCACACGATGTTTGATGTATAATACCAAATTCAGTGCATAAGTTCGCAAATGTCCGTCTAGTGTATTCCCTGGCATTATCTGTGTGAGTAACCATTAGAGGAGAGGGGAATTGTGTACGTATTTCACTAAGGAAGACGCAAAATGTAGTGGTTAATTCAGCACGATCCCGAATTAAGTATAAACAGGTTAAGCGTGAATAATCATCACTAAAGGTGACAAAATAACAATAGCCAAACATACTAGGAGTGTTATAATGACCCCAAATATCAGAATGCACTAATAATAATGGAGTATCACTCTGAGTACAAGTAGGATGAAAAGAAACATGATGCTGTTTGCCAAAGATACACGATTCACAAAAAAACTCATGCAATGAGACATCCAGAAGTGCTTTCTTGAGAATCTGGAGGGAAGTATGCCCAAGACGGCGATGCCAATCGGTAGTAGAGACAATGGAGAGAGCAGGAGGGACATCGATGAGGTAAAACCCATTTGACAATCATCCCTTACCAATGATATTCTGTGTTTGCCGATCCTGCACAACAAAGGTAGAAAGTGAGAAAGCAACACAACAATTAAGGTCTTGTGTGAGACGGCTAACGAAAAGTAAGTTAAATGGGGAACCGGGAACATGAAGAGTAGAAGTCAGAGAGTGAGTGAGTGTAAGGGGTATATCCGCAGCACCAGAAATGAGGGTGGTATCACCATTAGCCACAGTGATAAATTTGGGGTGAGCAGTCACCGAATATTGCGGAGGACGTTGCGACGTAATATGATGTGTGGGCCGTGTGGCACCCGAGTGCACAATCCAGTGAGAGCCCTATGAGAGACAAGATATACCTTCATTGGAAATAGATGCGACGGAGCCAGACGAGCTAGAGATCACCCCTTGCAGGTGCTAGAGCTGAGTGCCTAGATCATCAATGCCTGCCTGAGTAGAGACAGCAAAGTCCAAGGCAGGAGCAGCGGGAGGATCAACCATAGCAGGAGCAACAAGATGGAGAGGCAGGCCATGTTTGCGATAGCAGGTGACCTCAAGATGGCCATCCCGTCCACAATAGGTGCACTTAAACAAAGATTTGCCAGAACGGCCACGCCCCCGAGACGTGTAGCGGCCCCCACGTGCTGAGGACCCCCGAGCAGGCAGAACAGGTGTAGAGTGCTGGAGGAGAGCTGGGTAGAGAGTAACAGGAGCATCCTGGGGCTGGGTGACTTTCAGAAGCATAGAGCACACATCAGAAAAATATGGGGTGGTAGTAGATGAAAGAATCTGGGCTCGAACACTGTGTAGGTGAGAGGGAACCCAGGATATCATCGTCGCAATCCCGACCGCTTCTTTCTGGGCCTGTTGAGTGGTCAGATATGTAGTGGGAGGCTGATGCTGGATCCAGGGCTCGACCAGGGTCTTGACAGCAACAAAGGAAATCATATCACCAGGAGCCCCAGGATCAAGGTTCTGAAGATCCGAGATAATGTCGAATAAGTGTTACAAACTATTCTGCCCAGAGTAAAACGAATGGAGCTCTTCCCACATGGACTTTGTCGGTTCATGATACATAGCCATTCGATAGAGCTCGGTGTCCATGGAGTTGAGGAGCCAAGATTGGACCCAACCATCATCCCGAAGCCACTCATCGGTGGGAGCGATCGGAGTGACCCGAGTCAGGTGATGAAGGGCCTTTCGTCTGCAGGACGCAACGAACCGAGTGCACCCATTCCACAAAATTTCGCTTCCCATTGAGAGAGATAGTAATAATTCAGAGTTCATCACGAGGCTCGGAGACTGGAGCCACAACACGATCGGGTAGAACAGAGGAGGCATTAGAATTTTCGGACGTCATGAGGTTGCAGCGGGTAGAAGAGGGCCGCAGCGGATAGAGGTACAACGACAAGAATCCTGGCCGAGCGGCAACCAGGAGCAGAGGCCGGCGAACGGGCACTAGACCGTGCGGTTAGAATCAGACCGCAACAAGTTCAGCAGAGTTCACGAGAAGCCGCAGGCTGTCCGCGCGAACAGCCACGTCGAGCAAAGAAACACTAAGCGGCAAGGCAGACGACAAGAGAAACCCCGTAGGAGAAGTCTACACGACTAGGAGACTGTGTAGCAAGACATGAGGCCGCAGAGGGAAAGAGTCAGTGCGACAAGGGCAATAAGACTCTTTGCGACAAGAGTTCTGTGCAACAGGGATACCGCGCGACAAGAAGCAAGACCACAGCAGGAAAGACTACTGCAATGATAAGACCGAGAATAGCAGGTCGCCGCGAATAGGTCCAAGTCGCAGTGGAAAAGAGCAGGTCGCCGCTAATAGGACCAGGTCGCAGCAGACAAAAACTGGTCGCAGCGGATAGAGGTAGGTCGCCAGAAAACAGGCCGTCAGATGGTTAGATCTAGCCGCAGGAAGAAGGAAAGGTGCAGAGAGGAGGCAGCCCAGAGTGGTTAAAAACAGATCTAACCGCACGAGAGTGGAGTCCACTTGCCAGAGAGCGGAGGTGAGTCCAGCGCTGATAACTCAACTCACGCGTGGTGACACGTCCATATTGGAAGCAAAAAAATGAACCGCGCAAGACCTCTCAATACAGCGAGTGGTCGCGGGCGACAAGCGGACAGGCCGGACCTAACCTTAAAAATTTTGGTATGAGAGGTCGGGCCGAGCCTGACGAGACATTTTCTCGGTAAAATCAGACCTTGATCGCAGTCGGTACTCAGAAAAGAAGCGACGGGCTTCACAGGAGAGAAAAGATGCGGTTAGAAAGGATGAAGCCGCAGAAGCAATGCGGTTAAGTAGAATCACAGGCCGCCCGGTTAACTGGAAGACTGGGCGGTTAAAAAAAAACAGGTCGGACCGTTCGCTCTGATACCATGTAGAAAAGTGGTTCAAACCTTGTATATACTTCTTGAATACAAAAATACAAGTATAAATACAAATATATAAGATAGGAGAGGAAGACTCAGCTATACAAACAATGTGAGACTAAACACTAAATTCTACTTGAGCCATACTAATGAGCCAATACATCATTTTTTCTAGTATTCTCTAACTGTAAAGAGCAACCCCTTAATATTTCTCCAGAAGCCTTCAACTTCAGAAATTTGCTTGATTTCCACTCATTTTTTTTGTTAGTTCCGTTTTGATTAATAAAGTAAGCCTTGCCATTTTAACTAGCACATCTTTCTTTCAGACTGAAAGAGTTTCCTTTTCCGTAAGAAATCCTGTGCATAATTTTGAAAATAAAGTTAATCCGTGCCTTAGTTCATGTTTAAAGTTTAAACAAACTATGAATTAAAGCAAACTTATCCTACCAAGCTTCTTTTAGAGATGATTTTCATAGTACTTTTGCTTCCTGTAGAGAAATGCAAGAGAGAGAAAAGTAAGCCAGATCTTTATTATTTTGTAAATACAAGAGTACATATACTTATATAGAGAGAAAGATAGAGAGAGTCTTCTACATCTACAATGTGGGATTAAATAGAATATACATGGGCTTATACATGGGCTTATCCTAATTGGCTTTTTCATTACAATTTAACACTCCCCGCAAGCTGGAGCATACAAGTCGTAGGCACCAAGATCGGATAAGAATTGATGATATAATATCCGAGAGAGAGAGAGAGCTTTCGTGAATATATCAGCAACTTGTCCTGACGCAACAACATGCTCTAACTCCAGCTTCTTCGATTGAACTTTTTCACGAATGAAGTGTCAGTCAACTTCAATATGCTTTGTTCGCTCACGAAATACGAGATTCTTGACATTGTGTATGACTGCTTGACTGTCACAGAAAAAAGTGGCCGGAGAGGAGAGTTTGAAAGTGCAGGTTAGATCTGAAATACTGTAGAGGGGGGTGGGGGTGAATAGAGTATAGTACTCACTAAAAACTTTTTACAACTTTTGTTGTATTCCTAAGTGAACAAGTCAGTGAGTAAATAAAACTAAGCACATCAAACTAAGTAATCACAGAGCACAGCCAAAACACAAAGAAAAGGGCAAGCAGACGACACAAGAAATTTTATAGTGGTTCCCCAACCTGGGTACATCCACTCTTCTACCACCGTGGTAGGAATTCACTCAGGTTTTTGATCAGGTGGCTGACACCAATGAGCTTTTGTTCAGGTGCTCAAAAACCAAAACCTCAAGTCTTTTGGAAGGAGACTTGCAACCAGAATAATTTTGAAGAGAATTAAAACCCTGTACAGGAATTGGAAAGAAGGTGATGATGTCTTCTCTTTCTCAAAACAGCTGAGAAGACTTGTGGATTGATTGTAGCAGGTTTTGCTCCCCCTGAGATCTTGAATTTATCAGGAATGCTGGAGCATTGCTTCAGGGTGATAGGTCTTCAAAGACCTAGAATGCCTGAATCAGAATTTGTTTCCGGAACTCCTTTGACAGATTGAAATTTGTTGTCCTTTGAAGTTGTCCTGTAGAGTTGAAGGAAAGAAAAAGACTCTTGATAGAATTTTGATTGTTCTTCTTCTCCTTGAAAATGTTCTCTGGTTAGGCTGATTGCAGTAGAACTTTTGATTTCAGTATGGCTGTTCTTCTGTGCAATCTAAGAGTGTCTGTCTGATTGTCTGTATTGCTTGCTGTACTACTCTGTTACTGATTGATTCTTCTTGATGTTTGTATGGACTGACTAAGAGCATTCGAAATTTTGAATGTTTTAGCAGTAATTGCAGTCGGCATTGGAAAGAAGCGGCAATCAATAATTTCCCTAACTGTCCCATGGAAAAATGACATGTAATAATCCAAAGTCAATGCGCGTTACAACGGTAACATTCCGAGAAGATCTGACATTAATAACTCCTGAATCATCGCCAAGAAACGGGACGGGAAACTTGAAGAAGACATAGTCTGGAATCGTCGAACGGAGAACACAATTCGTCGAGCTGAGATTGAGTTCGTCGAGCTGAGCTTGAGTGAGTTCGTCGACCAGACAATCTTCATTCGTCGACCAGATAATCTTCATTCGTCGAGCAGATAATTATCACTGTCAGACAGTATTCGTTGAACTGAGATCCAAATTCGTCGAGCGAAGAAAGATTGTGGACTTAGCCAAATATTCTGCATCTGCTGATATTCAGTGTCGACATAAGCTGATGTCGACTGATTGATCTTGGTGTCGACTCAAATCTTCTGGTGTCGACATGAAATCCTGGTGTCGACACAAATCCTCTGGTGTCGACATAGATTGACTGGTGTCGACACATGCCCTAAGTGTCGACACAAATACTCTGAGTTCAGAATTCATCGAGTAGAGTACTGCATTCGTCGACCTGAGAAGCTGACTTCGTCGACCTGAGAAGTTGAGAACTTGAGGTCCAAGTTCGTCGAGCTCAGAAACTGATTCGTCGACCGAAGCTTGAAGCTGGACTTAGAAAAATTCTGAAGTTGTCCTGATTTTAGCTTGATGTAGAAACTCTGTCTTCGTCGAACATAGAACTAAGATCGTCGAGCTCAGTACCAAGAAATGTCTCACGATCGTCGAGCGCAGAACACCTTTCGTCGAGCTTAGTTCGACGAACGTTGAACTCACTTGACTTAGTCTTGAAAACTTCTAATTCTGGAGTCTCTGATGGTCTTGTTGATAGCTGGTCCATCTGAAAGTGACTCTTAGGACTTGGCCTAGACTATAGGACACAAACTTGACCCTGGCTATACAGGTTGAGTCACATCATAAGTCAGTGAACCTAGCCCAAATCAACTAGGGATCCAACAATCTCCCCCTATTTGGGTGAGGTCACTAACAGAGACTCAAGACAGAAACAAACAGACAAACAAAACAAGAAAAGAAATATATCTGACAGAGAATTATAACAAATGCAGCAGATATATATATACAGTTTTGTTTAAACAGGACATAGTTTTGAAAACAATATGCAGAAAGAAAATAAACAAAAAATAAAGATTACTTCTTGGGTTTTTTTCTGCAAAGGTTTGTCTTCTGTTTTCTTTTCTCCTGGCTTATTGAAGATGATTTCTCTCTTGGGATCTGAAGCCCGAGCCTTTGTCATAGTCATATCAGCAGCTGCCCCTATAATGTTCAATGATGTGGCTCTGGGGACAACTGCTTCTGGATGAAGTTTCATATAGTCATCAACATTGAATAACTTGTTTCCTTTGTCAAATCTTTTCAGCTCTTCTTTTCTGTACTTAGACATAGTTGTAAGTCCTGATGTATCTTTTCCTTCAGCCTTGGCTTTATTGATCAAGGATAGTCCAATTAGCTCCTGGTATCTAGCCATTTTTGCAGTATTAGCAGTTTCAGGGTCTTCAAAAGGAATTGGAGGAGAGAGAGGTCTTTTTAGACTGTCTGCTTTCTGTACATCAGAAGTTTGTTGCTGCTGCTGCTGATGCTGTTGTTGTTGATGTCTTGAAGACGATGGCTGCCTCTGCTGGCTGCTTCCAGAAGATCTCCCTGATTGTCTCTGATATGTTTGCATTGGAGCAGATCTCTGGGAGCTAGAGGAGCCATAGGCACCAGCTGCTGGAGGAGGAGGATCCTTCCTGAATCTGTGCACTGGAGGAGGGGAATATCTCATATTTCTCTTTCTTTCCTTCTGTTGGTTCTTTGACAACCACATCCATGCAGGCATACCCTTGTATGGAGCAACATTGTGCAGAATATAATAGAGGGTGTCTGCAGTGAGATTTGGCTTGGGAGCTGGAGGAGGAGCCTTTCTTTTCTTTGTCAGCATCTTCTTTTTCTTACTGACAGCATCTTCATCTGAGGCATCATCATCTTCTTCTGAATCAGAACCCTGAGGAATGTCATAAAGAGCATCCAAAGCTTTATCAGAAATAATAGCTTTTTCTGGAGGAGGGGCAGAAGGTTCAGGAGTTGAGGTTTCAGCAACAGGAGAGGAGGGAGCTGCACAGGAAACAGAAACAATAGGGACAGAGCTTTCAGCTGCTGCCTTATTTTCTTCTTCTATATCAGCAAGGATAAGCTCATCCAAATCAGGCATTGGTGAGTCATCCATGACAAAACTTGGGGCTGAAATAACTTCTGGAATAACTGAAGATGATGGAGCAACCACTGGAGGAGCAAAACTGTCACAGAGTTGCTTAGCAACTGCTGGACTTATTGGGGAGGTATAGGGTACAATAGCCAAACTTGGCTTAGTAAAATCAGCTGGAAGAAACTGCATAAAAGCTGTATCAAAACTTCTTAATAAAACAGACAAATTTACTGTGGGATTTAAATGGAAATCACCAACGGTTTTTATTTGTTCAACTGACTCATCCAAATCAATGTCAGTGTCCATAAAATGAATTAACTCAATCATCTCAGAATCAAAATCAGTCAAAATTTCTGCATCTTCATCTGAATCTGCATCTGCTGTAGAGGGAATTTCTGCTGTGACTGCTGCTGCTGCTGTATCTGTATCTGCTGCAACTTCATCACTGAGCATCTCCCCCTGCCTGGGTTCAGGAAGACCTGGAGCCAGGCCCCTGAATGAAGAGGGGGCAGCAGATAGGGTGAAAATCTGGGCAGATAAAGAATTGATGGAGGTCACAAGAGGTGTAATGACCTCTTGGATGAGAGATTTGATGAGGGGAGTGAGCAAGGAGATGATGGTAAATGGATCAAATGGGGAAGGGGAAGAAGATGGAATAGAAGGAGGAATAACAGATGGAATGGGGGCATCTGGTATGATGGTGTCTGTGAGTATGCTGTAAGATGGAATGGAGGACAGATGAGGGGGAAGTGGAGACTGAGGAGGTGTAGGAATAAAGGTCTCATGTGGTGAAGCAGGGGGTGTAGGAATGTTTGAAATGTCAAGTGGTGGAGATGGAGGTGAAGTAGGCACATGAGGAGGCTGTTTTGGTGGAAGGGGTGCTGGAAGAGATGGTGAAGATGGGTGACCTCTTCAGCAGGGAGGGGAGTGGCTTTTAAAGCCCTGGTGCTCTCAGAAGCTGGGATGGAAGAGGAGGAAGCCTTGGAGGGCTTGGAGATAGTCCTCTCCCATCTGCCAAACAAGGCGCAGGTGAGGCGCTTGCTGACATTGATGAAAATGGTCGGGGAGACCATTAATTCACCAGCCTTCTCTTGAAGAAAAATTCCCAAAATTCTGCCGAAGCAGACCTCTTTCTTACTGTTCTTTTTCTTTATCAACTCAAAGAATATTGTGCCCCAGTTGACCTGTCTCTTGTTCACCACGACGCACATAACCAAGAATTGGTGACGAGTGATGTAGTCATGCGCTGAGTGCTTGCCCATCAGAATCTTTCCCATGATGTCCGCCAGGAACTGGTAGGCGGCGGACAGTTGCTTCTTCAACAACTTATTAGGGTTGCTTCCTGAAAATCCCATAAGCTTTAGCATATCACCAAACTCTTCAGAATTCATTTCCAGGTTATCTTCTCCATTTACTAGTCCAAAAATCTCAGACAGAGTTGCGGGAGATAGCGGAACAGCAGTACTCCCGATATTTTCTGTCACGGTATCATCCTCAGAAGCAGTAGATGTATATACCCATTCTCTTATTTCAGTCGCATGTAGTTTAATTCTCCGGGTCATAAAGTCCTTTATATTCAGTTCTTCTAGCAGTTCCAAGATGTAGAGAAAGATGGGGTCCGAATGTTGAAAAGAATCGAAGTCCATATCGAAACCAGTATCAAATTTCATTGCTGCTAAGGCTCCTGCTGGAATCGTCATTGATGACCTGCAAGAAAGACACAGAGAAAACGGCGATCAAGAGCAAAAGACTGAAAGCGCGGGCGGAGGTCGAAGAAAACCTAGATATAAAATTTTCAGAATATGAATCGACAAATTCCATTCCACGAAAAAGAAAAATTATTCGAACTGAGCTCGACGAAATAAATTATAGACAGATAATTCGTCGATCTCATCCAGAAGAATCAAAAACAGTTCGTCGAACTCCGTTCGACGAAACGTCTTCTGAAGCAAAGTTCGTCAATCTCCGGTCGACGAAAATTGTTTCCGCACAGAGAATTCGTCGATCTCCGGTCGACGAGAATCTCTCAAACTTTCCTTAATTCGTCGAACTTCGTTCGACAAACTCTGGAAAATTCATCGAATACAGACAAAAACTAATTTAACTCTTCTCCATGAATCATTCCCAGTTGATTTATAAAGAACAGATGAGTTTTCTCATCCAAGGGCTTGGTGTAGATGTCTGCTCTCTGTAAATCAGTAGGAATATGGATCAAGTTAATTTTCTTTTTGTCCACATTATCTCTAATGAAATTATGTCTTATTTCAATATGTTTAGTCCTAGAATGATGAACTGGATTCTGTGTTATAGCAATATGACTAGTATTATCACAAAATAATGTTGAATTATTTAAGTTGACACCATAGTCTAGGAGTTGGTTTTGTATCCATAGCATTTGTGAACAGCAGCTGTCAGCAGCCATGTATTCTGCTTCTGCAGTTGATGTAGACACAGATGTCTGCTTTTTACAAAACCAGGAGACAAGTCTCATACCCAAGAACTGGCAAGTTCCAGAGGTACTCTTTCTGTCCACTCTACATCCAGCATAGTCAGCATCTGAGTATCCAGTTAACTCAAATTCTGACTCTGCAGGATACCATAGTCCTAGATTAGGGCAACTCTTTATATATCTCAAAATTCTTTTTAGAAAAATAAGGTGAGATTCTTTAGGGTTCACTTGGAACCTAGCATAAATGCATGTGACAAACATTATATCAGGTCTGCTAGCTGTTAGGTATAATAGGGATCCAACAATTGCCCTATAATTTTTCTGATCTACAGGTTTCCCTGCTGCATTAGAATCCACAACAGCATTTGTAGCCATAGGGGTTTTCATTCCTGAATCGTCACCCATTCTAAACTTTTTAATAAGCTCTTTAGCATACTTAGCTTGTGAGAGCAAGATACCATCAGGGAGCTGCTTCACTTGGAGACCAAGGAAGTAGGAAAGCTCACCCATGCTACTCATCTTAAATTTAGAATGCATGGGGTCAGCAAATCTCTTGCATAATTTGTGATCAGTAGACCCAAAAATGATGTCATCCACATATATTTGTACTAACAAAATTTGGTCCTTATGATGTCTAGTGAAAAGTTTTATCTATGGTTGCTCTTGTAAATTTATGCTCTAAAAGAAAGCTTGCTAAGGTCTCATACCAAGCTCTTGAAGTTTGCTTTAAAGCATAGAGAGCTTTGTGCAATTTAAAAACCAAAGAGGGATAATTTGGAGAGATAAAACCTGAATGTTGTTCTACATAAACCTCTTTTTGAAGTACTCCATTCAGAAATGCACTCTTGACATCAATTTGAAAGACTTTGAATCTCTTATGAGCTGTATAGGCAAGGAAGATTCTTATGGCCTCTAACCTTGCAACCAGGGCAAAGGTTTGGTCATAGTCAATTCCTTTCTCTTGCCTGTAGCCTTGAGCAACAAGCCTAGCCTTGTTCCTCACTATGTTGCCTTGAGCATCCAACTTGTTCCTGTAGACCCATTTGGTTCCAATAACTGGGTAGTTATGGGGTCTTGGAACTAGATCCCAAACTCTATATCTCTCAAACTGATTTAGTTCGTCTTGCATTGCAATGATCCAATGGGTATCTTGCTCTGCTTCATGGATGGTGAGAGGTTCAATTTGAGAGAGAAAACATGCATGCATCAAGTCTTGGTTGAGTTGATGCCTTGTCTGTACACCTGCTGAAATGTCTCCAATCACTTGAGATCTGGGGTGATCTCTAAGTGTGACAAGATCAGTTGGTGGAG
The DNA here is from genome assembly GCA_039583875.1 of Platanthera guangdongensis. Taxonomy (NCBI): domain Eukaryota; kingdom Viridiplantae; phylum Streptophyta; class Magnoliopsida; order Asparagales; family Orchidaceae; genus Platanthera; species Platanthera guangdongensis. The sequence goes on from CM077152.1 coordinate 104,600,722, forward strand.
TTTGTTGAGGAACAGCTTCTGTAATTAATTCCTCTTGGGGAATGGTAGTAGCTGTTGAGGGAAGTTCAGCCACTTCCTCTTGAATTTCTTCTTCACTTTCTTCTGCAACCTGTGGAGTAGGATGAGTAGATACCTCATGGGTAAGGTTTAGTCCATCCATAGACTCACACAGTTGTGGAACCTGCAAAAAACTATTGGTAGAAATCTCTTTCTTCTTATAAGACATGTTAGGTTAATCAAAAGATACATGAACAGATTCTTCAATTTTAAGAGATGATTTATTAAAAATCCTATAGGCTTTGCTTACATGGGAATATCCTAGAAAAATCCCTTCTTCAGCCTTAGCCTCAAACTTTCAAATGTATCTCTTGTTATTTGTGTGAATGTAACAAATACAACCAAAAACTTTAAAGTAAGTGATTTTAGGTTTCTTCCCTTTAAGTAATTCATAGGGGGTCTTATTTTTTAGTTTATGTATAAGACTTCTATTCATGACATAGTTGGTAGTATTTACAGCTTCTGCTCAAAAGGATAGAGGCATGTAAGCATCTGCCAATAATGTACCTGCAGATTCAATGAGTGTCCTATTTTTCCTTTCAGCAACCCTATTTTGTTGGAGAGTTATAGGAGCTGAGAAGCACTGCCTGATACCTTCCTTCTCACAGAACTCATGCATAAGAAGAGACTCAAACTCTGTGCCATGATCACTTCTGATCAATGCAATATGAGTAGAGAACTCAATCTGTATGGTCCTGAGAAAATCTGTAAGAACCTTGAATGTATCTGACTTAGCTCTCAGAAAGGCTACCAAATGAATCTAGAGAAGTCATCAACAATCACTGAAGTATAGGACTTCCCTCATAGGCTTTGTACTGCAATGAGTCCAAATAGATCCACATGAAGCAAATACAATATCCTAGGTGAATCACTTTTATTAATGGATTTAAAGTTAGTTTTGATTTGCTTGCCTAATTGACAAGCCCTGCATAAGCTTTCCTTCTTGTATGGGCCAGAAGGTAAGCCTCTAACAAGGTTGTCCTTAGATAACCTAGATATATTCTTAAGGTTTACGTGTCCTAGTCTTTTATGTCATAACTCATTTTGATTACTAATAACATTCAGTAAGCAGATATCAGTTGTGACACATATAAAATCTACTAAATATATGTTACCTTGTCTAAGTTTAATTAAAACAGTTTTGTTATCATTATCAATAATAGAACAGGAAGTAGAGTTAAAATGTACCTGATAACCTTCATCACATAATTGACTTATGAATATAAGGTTATGTTTAAGTCCTCTTACATATGTTACTTTCTTGAAGGTCACTGATCCAATCTTCACTGTCCCATATCCTTCTGATTGACCACTGTTGGAATCTCCAAAAATCACCTTTGGTCCTAGCTTGGGCTTGTAATTGGATAGATTGCCCTTGCTGCCTGTCATGTGTTTGGAGCACCCACTGTCCAAGTACCAGGTCTGACTTACCCTTGGACAGCTCTTCACCTGTACCTGCAAAGAAAAACAAAATTCAATTGTTCTTGACCCAGGTTACCTTGGATCCTTTATTTGGTTGAAAAGAAAAACTGGATATAACTGATAATGCAGGTTGTGATTTATAACCTAAGGTGTGATATCTCCTAGGTGGAATTACTCAATCAGCTACTTGATTAAATGTCTTATTAGTTGACTTAAAATTTCTGTAAGAGAAATGATTTAAGTTTGGTCTTTCTGGGTTCGACGAATTGTTGTAAGTTCGTCGACCAGAGTTTGACGAATAGGGATGAGATCGTCGATCTCTGCTCAGAGAATGACAGTAGTCATTTTCTGCGCCCCAAGTTTGTCGACCTCTGCTCGACGAACCATACACAGTTCGTCGATCGCAGTTAGATGAATTGTTATACCTGAAGTTTGCGTTCAGCGTTCGTCGATCTGGATTCGACGAACTGGCCACATTTCGTCGATCTGCGTTCGACGAATGCTGCTGAACTTTGTTTTTATTAACTGTTTTCTGTTTCTGTTTCTCTTGTGTAGGGGTTTTGAGTTGTTTTCTGACCTTGATTTGTCTATTAATTTTTCTTTTCCCTTTGCAGAAATAAACTTGATGAGTGTTGAAAGAATATTTTTCTTGATTATGAGGGGTAAACTTGATGAAGCACCCAAGCCCAGCTTGCCATTTAATCTGACATTCACTGTGCTTGTAATGTCCAACAGCTCGAGGCTTCTCCCATTGAGAGATTGCTCAAGTTGTTTGGCCTCACATAATTAAAATTTTAGTTTAATTATTTGTTCATTAGCTAGAGTTAGTTGGTCTGTTAGTTTAATGTTTTCTGAATTTACAGATTCAAGACTTTCTAGTCTTTCTCTAAGAGTTTTTATTTCTTTTTCTGAATTGATTAAGTCTAAGCACATAGATTTGAATTCAGTTTTAAATAAATCAGAACTAAAGTCAAAGCTAGAAATAACCTGATCTGCCTCTGAGTCTGAGGCAGCTTCATCTTCAGATTCTTCTTCTGATCCAGAATTGCTCCTGGAGGCATCAATTGCCATTAGGCACACCTCCTTGGATCTTGCTTCTTCCTCTTCTTCACTTGAACTTGTTGGAGCATGCGTTCCGCGCTTCTTAGTTTGAGAATAACAAATCCCGGATGTATTTGATCTTGATATGTGTTTTAAATGTGCAGGGATAACATCATTTTTATGTACAAAAGAAAAGCTGAGCATGACATTGATGAAAAGGAAAAACGCGCTATCACTGGCGATAACGCTACCGCGAGCGATAGCATAATCAGTTCCTGCTGACGTCAGCCTTAATCCGCACGTTGTCGCGCACGAAGTCACGGTTCAGCGCTATCGCGGGGCGATACCGATATCGCTGAGCGATATCCCACGATCGTCACGTTCTCCGCTCAGATCTGAAAATCAGCGCGACGTGTGCCACGTGTCAAGCAACGGAGAGTTATCACTATCGCGGGCGTTAACGCTACCGCCGGCGATAGCATGAAGTAATATATACGGCCCAAAATTTCAGGGAAGAGTTGGATCGTGCAGAGCTTTGTTTTCCCAGAGAATTATCAGAGCCTTCATCTCCGTTTCCAGACGAACTCCCTTGGTCCGTTGAAATCTCAAGAGTGAAGGAGATACGACCGTGCGTTCAAGATTGGAGATCTTCTTGTTGGTCTACCATCATCTTCAGAGCTCGTGATTTTGAGGGAGTTTTTAAGTTTTACTATTGTACTTTCATTTTCACTCTTTATCTTTGTAATTGGGAAGGGAAAATCACCACCTTGTGTGTGGTTTCTAAGTCTGTGTGTGGCTTAGGGGCAAATCACCACCTTGTGTGTGGTGTCTAGGTCCGTGTGTGGCTTAGGAGTAAATCGCCGCGTGTTGTGCAGCGTCTAGATCATAGGTTTGATTTAGGGGGAGGCTAGTAGGCATATCTAGGGAGATATTGACTATAGCCTACCGGTTCTTGGGAGAAGGATCGGTGAAAAAGCTAAAAACTATTATCGTTGTAAGCCTTGATTTCAAGCTTTATTGGAATCATTTTACATATATATTTTGGAGAAATATAATCTTGTTTTTCATTTCTTTGATCTGTCTCAAACATAGTATCTAGTTTCATATTTTATAAAAAGTTCAAAAAATTTTAAAGTGCCCTTATTCACCCCCCTCTAAGGGCGCCACAAGATCCTACAAGTGGTATCAAAGCTGGTTATTCCTAATACGGTTTCACCACCAAGAATTATGGCGCAGCATGACCATGCTTTCTCTGAGGGGCAAGGAATTAGTAGAACTCCATTATTCACTGCATCTGACTATAATTACTGAAAAACTAGGATGAAGTGTTTTCTTATTTCTCTTGATATTGAAGTTTGGAATATGGTAGAGATTAATTATGCTCATCCCACTTATACAGTAGGCGATGTAGAAATGGAAAAACCAAAAGATAAATGGGATGATCAGGATAAGCTAAGGTGCAAAAATAATGCAAAAGGCATGAATGCATTATTTTGTGCATTAGATAGGACTGAATTTAATAGAACTTGTGCTTGTAATAATGCTTATGAGATTTGGAATTTACTTGAAGTAACTCATGAAGGTACCTCGCAGGTGAAGGACTCGAAGCTGTTTCAACTGGAATCGGAATTTGAAAAGTTTAGGATGGAAGTGGATGAGGACGTAGACTCAATGTACACCAGATTCACCAAGATAGTGAATGACTCAAAAGTGCTTGGAAATTTTTTTTCAAATGGTGATTTGGTGAGAAAACTTCTTAGATCTCTCCCCCCTAAGTTTAATCCCAAAGTGACGGCTATTTCTGAATCTCATGATCTTAAATCTCTTAATATTGAAAACCTGATTGGGAACTTGAAAACTCATGAAGTTGAATTGAAAATTCAACAACAAGAGTACATGAAGCCTAAGAAGAAGGGGTTGACTCTAAGATTTAAGAAAGAGGAATGTAGTAGTTCTGAGGAGGAAGAAGAAGATGAGGAGAGCCTCTTTGTTAGAAAATTTAAAAAATTTATGAGAAATCCGGAGAGAAGAAATACGTTTAAAAAATATTTTAAGAAGTAGACGTTTAGAAGGAAAAAACAAAAGGATGACGACGATGAGGAGGAAGAGAGACCCCCACCGGAGTGCTATCATTGCAGGAAGTTAGGACACATTCGAAGCAAGTGTCCAAAGTACTTGAAAGAACTTAAAGAAAAGAAGCACAAAGGGAAGAAGAAGGTCCTGAAAGCTGAAACATGGGATGATACTACTTCTGAGGGTGCAAGCAGTTCAAGCTCAAGCGAGGAGGAGGAGACCAATATGTGCCTAATGGGAAAAAGCGTCACATCTGATGACGAGTGCAGTGTCCAAAGCGACACTGAGGTAACTCCTCCAACTTATGATGAATTATTTTCTGAATTTTTAAAAACTTGCAAATATCTTGAAAAATGCTTAAAAGATAATGATTTTCTTAAAACTTAAAATAAAGTTTTAATTAAAGAAAACAAAAAATTGTTAAATGAAAATAAGACTATTAGAAAAGAAAAAGTCTCTTGCCAAGAGTGTGATCACTTTATGGGAAGAATAAAAGAGCTTGAATAATCTCTTTCCAAATCTCATTCAGAAATAAAAACTCTCACTAAAAAGAATGAGATTTTAGAGAGAGATCTGAAATCTTCTATTTACAAAGTCCATGAAGGAATGAAGCTTTTGAACGTAGATGTGTAAATCTATTATCCGAGAATAATGAAATGAGAAAGCAGATTCATGACTTAACACTAGCCATGAAAAAGTTTGGATTGGGCCAAAGATCACTGGATATGATCTTAGGTTACCAATGTCACGGATCTGGAAGATTTGGACTCGGATACACGACTGGTAATTATCGCCCGGCGATAGGTACTACCGCCGGCGATAGCGAGAATTCCAGAAAATCAAGTTTTAAATATTATGATGATAATAAATTAACTGATACTACATTTTCTTACAGTAAAAGTCCAGAGAAGTTATATTCTTCTTGTTATATTACATGTGCCAAATGCAATAGATTTGGTCACACCACGGACTCGTGCTGGAAGAAAGGAAAAAGTAAAATTAAGCAAATCTGGATGCCTAAGGCCTCTACCTATACTATGGGTGGAACCACTTGGGTAGCCAGATCTTTACTCACATTCTCTTTCTAGGTATGTTGGCAGGCTAAGGACAAAGAAGACGTGTGGTACTTGGACTCAGGTTATTCAAAGCACATGACAGACAATAAAGAGAAGTTTCTTAGCCTGGAGATGAAGAAAGGAGGAGTTGTTACATTTGGAGATAATGAAAAAGGAAAAATCATCGGCATCGGTGTTGTGGGTAACGAAAGTTTTTCAATTTCAAATGTTTTGTTCGTAGAAGGTTTAAAACATAATTTGATTTCTATTAGCCAATTATGTGATAAGAGTTTAAATGTTTTGTTTGAATCTTCTACAAATTTATGCAAAATTATTGATTACAAAACAAATGAAATTGTTTTTACCGCACCTAGATGTCATAACGTATATATGATTAAATTTTATGATTTTTCAAATTCTACGTTAAAATGTTTTTTATCAAAAAATGATGAGTTAGAATTATGGCATAGGCGACTTGGACATACTAGTGCAAAGTTAATTAAAAAACTTTCAAAAGATAAATTAATCAAAAGTTTACCATTGCTAAATGAGAATTTATCTTCATTATGTGAGCCTTGCCAAAAAGAAAAATTTTCAAAATCATCTTTCAAAAGTAAAAATATTGTTTCTACAACTAGGCCACTCCAATTAATTCATATGGATTTATTTGGGCCAATTACTATTTCTAGCTTAGGAGGTAGAAAGTATACATTTGTATTGATTGATGATTATTCACGTTTTTTTTGGACTTTGTTTCTAACCTCCAAATCCGATGCGTTTTCAGAATTTTCTAAATTATGTTTGCGTATTCAAAATAAATTTGAGTTAAAAATTAAACGCATACGTTCGGATCATGGAAGGGAATTTGAAAATGAAAAGTTTATTTCTTTTTGTACGAAGTTAGGAATTAAACATGAATTTTCCGCTTCACGCACACCACAGCAAAATGGTGTAGTGGAGAGGAAAAATAGGACTCTTCAAGAGCTAGCTCGTACGATGTTATCTGAATTTTCTTTACCAAAATCTTTTTGGGCTGAAGCGGTGAGTACTGCATGTTATGTAATTAATAGAGTAATGCTTCGCCCTATTTTAAAAGTAACTACCTTATGAATTAATTTTTAATAAAAAATCAAATGTTTCTTATTTCAAAGTTTTTGGTTGTAAATGTTTTATTTTAAATTCTAAAGATTCCTTAGAAAAATTTGATGAAAAATGTGATGAAGGGGTTTTTATTGAGTATTCTTCAACTAGTAAAGCTTATAGAATTTTTAATAAACGAACGAAAATAGTTGAAGAATCTATTCATGTTAGGTTTGATGAGTTTGTTCCATGTGTAGATAAGAAAACTACAGGAAAAGAAGATACACCCCTTCCTTTGCTGGAAAATGATGATGAATAACATGAAAGGAATGAAAAAGGAAAAGAAGAAAAAGAAAGAGAACAACATGTCCCTCCAAGGGAATTGATATTTTCAAAGGATCATCCGAAAGAGCTTATTATTGGAGATCCACAAAAAGGGGTAAGTACTCGTTCTTTTTACATGTTTTATTTTCAAACCTTTGCTTTGTCTCTGAAATAGAACCAAAATATGTTTCCACCGCTTTAAATGATGAATTTTGGTTTTTAGCAATGAATGAAGAACTTAATCAATTTGAACGTAATAAGGTTTGGAATCTTGTAGAACGACCCAAAAATCATCCTGTAGTTAGAGTAAAGTGGATTTTTAAAAATAAATTGGATAGTGATTCTAGAATTGTTAGAAATAAAGCCAGATTAGTTGCAAAAGGTTATGCACAAATTGAAGGGGTAGACTATGATGAAACTTTTGCACCCGTTGCTAGATTAGAAGCGGTTAGGATATTTCTTGCATTTGCTTGATTTAAAAAATTTAAATTATATCAAATGGATGTCAAAACTGTATTTTTAAACGGGTATATAAAAGAAGAGGTTTATGTAAAACAACCCCCTGACTTTATTAATGAAAAATATCCAAATTATGTTTATAAATTAGATAAAGCACTTTATGAGTTAAAACAAGCGCCTCGTGCTTGGTATGATCGTTTAACTCAATACTTATTAAAGCACGATTATAAAATGGGAAGTGCCGATTCTACACTCTTCATTAAGCAAATTGATCATGATTTAGTTATTTTGCAAATTTATGTTGATGATATAATTTTTGGAGCCACTAATGAAGAGTTATGCAATGAAGTAGTTCAAATTATGAAAAATGAATTTGAAATGAGCATGGTAGGAGAACTTTCATATTTTCTAGGTTTTCAAATTACGCAAAAACATGATGGTATTTTGTCAATCCAAGTATATTCATGATATGTTAAAAGATTTGGATTTGACAACCTTAAACATGCGAATACTCCTATGAGTGCTTCATTGAAATTGGGAAAAGATGAAAGTGGTATTTCAATTGACCAAACCCTTTATAGAAGTATGATTGGATCTTTATTATATTTAACTTCTTCTAGACCCGATATTATGTTCGCCGTTTGTTTATGTGCTAGGTTTCAAGCTAATCCAAAAGAATCACATTTAAAAGCGGTGAAACGTATTTTTAGATATCTTATAGGAACATCTAAACTAGGCTTATGGTATCCTCATAATGACTCTTTTATTTTACATGGATATTCTGATTCTGATTATGCGGGGTGTTCATTAGATCGAAAGAGCACAAGTGGCACTTGTCACTTTATCGGCCCAACACTTATTTCTTGGTCGAGTAGGAAACATAATTCTGTTGCCCTCTCCACTATTGAGGCCGAATATATTGCACTTGGTAGTTGTTGTGCTCAAGCACTTTGGATGACACAAACACTAGAAGATTTTGGCGTATACCAAAATAATGTTGAATTAAAATGTGATAACAAAAGTGCTATCGATTTAACGAATAATCCCGTATTACATTCTAGATCCAAACACATAGATGTTCGTCATCATTTTATTAGGGATCACATAAAGAAAGGACATATTAAAATAAATTTTATTGGAACCGATTCTCAAATAGCAGATATTTTCACAAAACCACTTAATGATTCACGCTTTTCAAGGTTAAGACTAGAACTTGGAATCTTAGAATTATAAATAAACATTAAGAACTGGCCAACACATAAACATAACATAAAACATAACATAAAACTAGGCAGCACATAGGATAACACTGAAAAAGAGAGTACAAACAACAGAACCACAAATTAATAGAGTCTTCACTATCGCCAGACGACAGCACTATCGCCGGCGATATCACAGATTCAGTAAACCATAAAATATTACATCACTGATCATAAAAAGTCATTCTTCCATGTTCTCTTCAGCAAACACATTCACATCTTCACTGGAAGTCGGAGTTGGTTCTTTAGGCCTTCGCGTCCGCCTTATCGAATGTCGTGGAGGATCCTCGACTGAACTCCCCCATTCTCGTTCTTCTTCCGGAGTTGGCTTTAGTTTCAGCCCCTTTACCAGAAATTTCATGAATTTGCGAAAACCGGAATGACTCCGCCTTTGTTACTCTTTCATCTCCTCCACAGTCTCTCTTAGATCCTCAATAGATTCACGCAAATAACCTCCTCTTTGGAGTGGTTGTCTTGATGACGAGGCAGCCCTAGGAGATGGACCTCTAGCTGGTTCTACGGTATGTATCGCCGGAATACAATCATCAATGTAGAACTCTTGATCTATCCAATCATATTTTTGATATACGATCCTTTGAATAACACTTCCTAAAGGAAGTGTATTCAGTTTCCTCCTAAGGGGATGCTTCATTTTATATGTATATCGTATGATGGATAACACAAAATCCGCCACGTCAAACTTGACTCTCTCTAATACATAATACGTCACTAAGCTCAATTGAGCCGTGATCTTCCTTGTGTCACCGGACTTCAACATAACCGTGTTTCTTAATATGTCTTGAATCACAAATGCATCGCGAGAGAGTGATGAGACGTCTTGAATCAAACTCATATTTTTCTTTCCATGAAGGACTTGGTTCAATATACTCCAATCACGATCCTTACGGTAATTCTCCACTATATCAATAAAATGTTCCTCACAAGTGGCAAGACTATATTCTCGTCTTAAATCAGCATGAGTAATATCTATTTCAGCTCCTTGGATTCGAGACCTTACTCCTCCATTCAACCCCGTATATTTAGAGTCTTCCAAATTATTATAAAAATCCCTTCGTTCGGTACAATGAGAGACGTTATACCTGACTCCACAAGTAGTTCATAGATATGTGGTGGCAGTGATTCATCCAAAAGTTTAGCGATACCAACTGACGCATTCTCAATTCCCGGGTATATTTGATATGATGCATGTGGGTTGCGGCTGGTACTCTTTCTTGCACGGGATGATGATGTCATTTCCTGAAAACATAATGACAACATCGTGTTAACTCAAAAAATTAATTTTCAAAGATTTTTTCTCTGTCGCCGGCGACAGTACTATCGCCGGGCGATAGTTGAAAAACTTCTCCCTTTTTGAAATGTCCGGTAGATTTCCTCTCGTAGGTTCAGAAAAATTACGAAACTTACATACATCTCAAAGATCTACAACCTATAACTCATTTTTTGTAAGGATTTTGCATCAAAATGACATGTTCTTCAAAAATTATTTCTTAACAAAATCTATGACCAAAATCAAATTTTTTTCCTAGATCGGTCTCCTTTCATACTCTAGAGTGCAGATCTATATTTTTTTTGAAGAAAAACACCACCATAACGAGGGATCTCACCTTACCTTTTGGAGTTCTTGAGGGTTTCCGCTGAAGAAGACGATGCCACACAGCCCAGGGTCGGTCAAAGCAGGAAATGAGTCAGCCCCCTTCGGTTTTTCGCCTTTAATATCAAAAACCGCTATCGCCGCGCGGTATCGCTACCGCTGGCGATAGTGTATTTTTCAGCCACACTTTCCAAAAAATTCTGCCATTTTTTTTAAACCTGTTTCTAGTATTATCGTAAAGTTTTGGATGCTTATCAGAATACGATACCTAGTACCTGTGTGATTATTAATTTATCAGTTGTTTGAACATTGTTTTAAACTTGTCGTGCTCTTGATATCTACCTGTATCATTGATGACTGGAACTTGAATAGACTTGTTTCCGCATGCCTCTAAGTATGAGTAACATTTTATGCTTGATAATGTGCTCACACTGACACGAGCTGATAGTTACACATCCTTAAGTTTCTTCTTACATGTTATTGGTTTGTTTCAAAGATTCGAATACATCGCTAACATTTTCATTTATGCCTCATTCACATTGATTTTCCAAATTGATGGCCATTCTGAAAAACCCTTTTTTGTGTTTGCAATACAAGTGAATTCGGAGTCCTAAGTCAAAGTTTCTTAAAAAAAAATGAATGCAAAACAATTAAAAAAACAACAATTACACATGACTAGGATACTCCAATCAAGCTTTACTCACCCTCCTGATAAGTCTTAATGAGCATTGTGAGGTTGAGCACCTTGACAAGGATTGTAAAGTGTCTTGTGCAAACCAACTTGATCATTTTTTTAAAAAAGAAAAATCTTTATGACATGAGGTTATCTATGTAAAGATGTTAGCTTCTTGTATCCATATCTTGCAAACCTTCCTGTAACATTATTTCTTAAGGAATATGTATACTAGATCACTCTTCACATGTACACATCATTATCATTTATAAAATTTCTTCTCATGAGAATTGGACCGGTCATAGTTCTTCTTCTCTTCCATTTCATCAATTTTCCTGTTTTCGATATCTTGACCTGACAATTTTCAATGTTTCAATTCAACTCTTAAATTAATTTTTCCATAGCCTACATTTTTTTGATAAACTTCCAAATCTTAAGGTAACACTATTCCATGGTTTTTACGGTCTATATCTACTCCTCGTGCTTCTCCATTCTATTTATACTCACTCAGCTTCTTTCAGCTTCCGCATTTCCACCTCGTTTTTTTTCCACCGTCTTTTGCTAATAACAAAAGGGGGAGATTCAGTACGAAATAAATTGATTAGTACATTTAGGGGGAGTAACTATTTCTTCTTTTGAATAGGGGAACAATATAGGGGGAGTAACTAGTATTTATTATATGAGGAGTTTATTATAACTAGTTATGCACTTTGATTCATATTGATTATTTGAATTGTTTCACATTCTCCTGATCTCACGCAATTTTTTTCTTAGTGGATTTGTTATTATCAAAAGGGGGAGATTGTTGGAGCATGCGTTCCGCGTTTCTTAGTTTGAGAATAACAAATCCCGGATGTATTTGATCTTGGTATGTGTTTTAAATGTGCAGGGATAACATCATTTTTATGTACAAAAGAAAGGCTGAGCATGACATTGATGAAAAGGAAAAACGCGCTATTACTGGCGATAACGCTACCGCGAGCGATAGCATAATCAGTTCCTGCTGACGTCAGCCTTAATCCGCACGTTGTCGCGCACGAAGTCACGGTTCAGCGCTATCGCGGGGCGATACCGATATCGCTGAGCGATATCCCACGATCGTCACGTTCTCCGCTCAGATCTAAAAATCAGCGCGACGTGTGCCACATGTCAAGCAACGGAGAGTTATCACTATCGCGGGGCGTTAACGCCACCGCCGGCGATAGCATGAAGTAATATATACGGCCAAAAATTTCAGGGAAGAGTTGGATCGTGCAGAGCTTTGTTTTCACAGAGAATTTTCAGAGCCTTCATCTCCGTTTCCAGACGAACTCCCTTGGTCCGTTGAAATCTCAAGAGCGAAGGAGATACGACCGTGCGTTCAAGATTGGAGATCTTCTTGTTGGTCCACAAGCATCTTCAGAGCTCGTGATTTTGAGGGAGTTTTTAAGTTTTACTATTGTACTTTCATTTTCACTATTTATCTTTGTAATTGGGAAGAGAAAATCACCACCTTGTGTGTGGTGTCTAAGTCCGTGTGTGGCTTAGGGGCAAATCACCACCTTGTGTGTGGTGTCTAGGTCCGTGTGTGGCTTATGAGTAAATCGCCGCGTATTGTGCAGCGTCTAGATCATAGGTTTGATTTAGGGGGAGACTAGTAGGCATATCTAGGGAGATATTGACTATAGCCTACCGGTTCTTGGGAGAAGGATCGGTGAAAAAGCTAAAAACTATTATCGTTGTAAGACTTGATTTCAAGCTTTATTGAAATCATTTTACATATATATTTTGGAGAAATATAATCTTGTTTTTCATTTCATTGATCTGTCTCAAACATAGTATGTAGTTTCATATTTTATAAAAAGTTCAAAAAATTTTAAAGAGCCCTTATTCACCCCCCCTCTAAGGACGCCACAAGATCCTACAGAACTGGAGGAAGATGTTTCTTCTTCAGTGTCACTCCAAGTCTCAGCAATAAATCCCTTATCTTTCTTTTTATATTTGCTGGAGGAGGGTCTGCTGCTGTGCTTTCTCCTGGAGTCCTTTTCTCTGCTCTTGTCCTTTTTCTGGTTTTCTGGACATTCTGAGATGTAATGTTCAGGCTTTCTGTAACCAAAACACACAACCTCCTTGGTTGGTGTCTTGTCATACTTGGGCTTATCATCCTGTCTGGATGATTTACTTCTGAAATCCTTCCTTGCCATCTTGTAGAACATTTTGACAAAGAGGCTCATGAGTTCTTCATTGGAAGTTGATGTCTCACTTTCTTCAGATGCTTTGAAGGCTATGTTGTGCTCCTTTCTAACTAGAGTTGTTGCCTTCTGTTCTGCTGCTTCTCTTGATTTGATCAGCTGCTCATAGGATTTCAATTTGCCTAACAGAGACTCAGTTGATATCTCATTGAGACTTCTGGCTTCTTTGATTGGCCAGATTCTGGAGTCCCAAGAGCTGGGGAAGCACATCAATATCTTATCATTCACCTCTGTCAAGGTGATGTCTTTATCCAGGGTTTTGAGCTCATTGATGATTGAACTCAACCTATTATACATATCAGCCACTGATTCTGTCTCATCCTTTTTGAAGTTTTCATACAGGGAAATGAGACTGGATCTTCTGTCCTTTCTTTCATCTGCAGAGCCAGCTACCATTTGGTTGAGGGAGTCCCAAATGGCCTTGGCTGAGGTGCACTCAGCCACCTTCTGGAATATGTCATCTGACATAGTCTGGGCTAAGATATTCATTGCATTACCATCTGCCATCTTGGCTTTCTTGTAAGCTTCATTGTTCTCTGGAGGAGGAACTACAGTCATGTTTGTTGAAGTGCTTGTAGAAGCTGTAGGTGCTGGAGGTACACCTGTCAAGATAACAGAAAAAATATCCTCATCAATAAAATTCATGTATAACCTGATTCTTGCCTTCCAGATGACAAACTTGTTAAGATTGCAAAATGGAGGTCTGATGCTTGCATAGTCTTTGCTTTGGGCCATGTCTGTGAAGAAATAAATCTAATAACAAACTTGAAACAAACAGATCTAACTAGAGGAATTTTTGTGTTTCAGGTGTTAGCCTGTACAACCAATAAGATGTGGTATTTTAACCAACCTGACTTTGATACCAATTGAAAGTGCAGGTTAGATCTGAAATACTCTAGAGGGGGGGGGGGGTGAATAGAGTATAGTGCTCACTAAAAACGTTTTACAACTTTTGTTGTATTTCTAAGTGAACAAGTCAGTGAGTAAATAAAACTAAGCACATCAAACTAAGTAATCACAGAGCACAGCCAAAACACAAAGAAAAGGGCAACCAGACGACACAAGAAATTTTATAGTGGTTCCCCAACCTGGGTACATCCACTCTTCTACCACCCTGGTAGGAATCCACTCAGGTTTTTGATCAGGTGCCTGACACCAATGAGCTTTTGTTCAGGTGCTCAAAAACCAAAACCTCAAGTCTTTTGGAAGGAGACTTGCAATCAGAATAATTTTGAAGAGAATTAAAACCCTGTACAGGAATTGGAAAGAAGGTGATGATGTCTTCTCTTTCTCAAAACAGCTGAGAAGACTTGTGGATTGATTGTAGCAGGTTTTGCTCCCCGTGAGATCTTGAATTAATCAGGAATGCTGCAGCACTGCTTCAGGGTGATAGGTCTTCAAAGACCTAAAATGCCTGTATCAGAATTTGTTTCAGGAACTCCTTTGACAGATTGAAATTTGTTGTCCTTTGAAGTTGTCCTGTAGAGTTGAAGGAAAGAAAAAGACTCTTGATAGAATTTTGATTATTCTTCTTCTCCTTGAAAATGTTCTCTGGTCAGACTGATTGCAGTAGAACTTTTGATTTCAGTATGGTTGTTCTTCTGTGCAATCTAAGAGTGTCTGTCTGATTGTCTGTATTGCTTGCTGTACTACTCTGTTACTGATTGATTCTTCTTGATGTTTGTATGGACTGACTAAGAGCATTCGAAATTTTTAATGTTTTAGCAGTAATTGCAGTCGGCCTTGGAAAGTAGCGACAATCAATAATTTCCCTAACTGTCCCATGGAAAAATGACATGTAATAATCCAAAGTCAATGCGCGTTCCAACGGTAACATTCCGAGAAGATCTGACATTAATAACTCCTGAATCATCGCCAAAAAACGGGACGGGAAACTTGAAGAAGACCTAGTCTGGAATCGTCGAACGGAGAACACAATTCGTCGAGCTGAGATTGAGTTCGTCGAGCTGAGATTGAGTTCGTCGAGCTGAGCTTGAGTGAGTTCGTCGACCAGACAATCTTCATTCGTCGAACAGACAATCTTCATTCGTCGAGCAGATAATTATCACTGTCAGACAGTATTCGTTGAACTGAGATCCAAATTCGTCGAGCGAAGAAAGATTGTGGACTTAGCCAAATATTCTGCATCTGCTGATATTCAGTGTCGACATAAGCTGGTGTCGACTGATTGATCTTGGTGTCGACTCAAATCTTCTGGTGTCGACATGAAATCCTGGTGTCGACACAAATCCTCTGGTGTCAACATAGATTGACTGGTGTCGACACATGCCCTAAGTGTCGACACAAATACTCTGAGTTCAGAATTCGTTGAGTAGAGTACTGCATTCGTCGACCTGAGAAGCTGACTTCGTCGACCTGAGAAGTTGAGAACTTGAGGTCCAAGTTCGTCGAGCTCAGAAACTGATTCGTCGACCGAAGCTTGAAACTGGACTTAGAAAAATTCTGAAGTTGTCCTGATTTTAGCTTGATGTAGAAACTCTGTCTTCGTCGAACATAGAACTAAGATCGTCGAGCTCAGCACCAAGAAATGTCTCACGATCGTCGAGCGCAGAACACCTTTCGTCGAGCTGAGTTCGACGAACGTCGAACTCATTTGACTTAGTCTTGAAAACTTATAATTCTGGAGTCTTTGATGGTCTTGTTGATAGCTGGTCCATCTGAAAGTGACTCTAAGTACTTGGCCTAGACTCTAGAACACAAACTTGACCCTGACTATACAGGTTGGGTCACATCCTAAGTCAGTGAATCTAGCCCAAATCAACTAGGAATCCAACAGAGTTTAAGACCCAAGTCACTGAGAATACCCTCAAATCAGGTGAGCTCAGAGACAACTGCTGCCATAGCACGGTACTCGGCCTCAATAGAGGAGCGAGCAACAACCGACTGTTTCTTGATACGCCAGGTAATGAGATGTCCAACAAGGTAGGTGCACAAAACCAGTCGTGGAGAGCCTATTATCAAGGGAACCTGCATAGTCGGTATCAGAATATGCAACAATAGACAGAGAGGAGGACAATTTGTAAACAAGTCCTTGACCTGGAGAAGTTTTCAAGTATCTGAGAATCCGCACGACGACTTGGAGATGAGATGTCCAGGGAGTATGCCTAAATCTGCTCACAACCCCAACAACGAACGAGATATCAGGTCGTGTAATTGTAAGATCGATTAGTTTCCCCACCAAGCGTCGGTATTACTCTGGATTTGTCAGAACAGGATCAGTCCCAGATCTATGTGCAGACAGTTTGTGATTTATATCCATAGGAGTGTGATGCAACCCGCGACACATCCTTTTAGTTTTATTATTGTACACATATTTTTTCTTTTTGTCGCGTATGTCTTCGCGCTTAGTTAGATGATTATGTTTTGTCGCAGATGTTATTAGCGTTTTTGATGTAATTTTGTATCGCGCGTGTTCGCACAAGTTTTGGTTTGGCTCGTTGGTGTGGCCGATCAACGAGACCCTAAATGCATAGGTCTGGTATTTTAGGAGGTAGGCTAATTAGGACAAGTAAATTTTAATTAACTATTTTATTTGGTAGCGTCATCTTTGCCCATAGCCGGCCCCCCTTTGAAATTCCCCTCCACATTTTCTCCAATTTGATACTATTGCAATTTTGCCTTTATAAAATCCCATGATATTATCCCATGGTAGCTGCCACTTCCATTTTATCCTAATCCTAGCCATTTAAAAAGAACTTCCATGTTATCTGCCAATAACAATTTAACCCTAACCCATGCTTTCCCATGCTATAAAGCTTTCCCCAACATCTCCTGTTAGGGCAGTTGGGAAATGAATTAACTGAACCGTTTTTGGTTTCGATTGATTTCTCCCATCGCCGACCCAAACACCGCATTTCTCTCCCGTCCAGCGCCGCCAAAGCCTACCTGCGGTTTTCCCTCCCGACTAGTGCCGACGAGTTCTTCCCGCCTGAAGCCACTCCCTCCAGTGAGCTTCATCCTCGACGGCAAGCTTCCAGAGCCACTGCACCTCTCCTCCAGTCGCAATTCCCTCATGTCGTCTCCGGAAGGCCGACGTCGTCTTTCTCCTGGCCGTTTCCTCCCCGTCCAGCTCCAACGCCACCTATGGAAGCCTCATCTACCTCCTACGCCGGCGCTGCCATATCTCTAAGGCTCCCGCCAACTCGCCTGAGCATACCTAGGCTCCGACGACCACATCTCCTCTGTCCAGGCGCCGATTCCCTCTCTTCCGACCCGACATCTGCCGCCTGTGCCATTTTCCGGCCGGCCTCCAGTGAGCTTTCCAGCATCTGTTGGCAGCCCCTTGGAGATTCACGAGCCACTGTTACTACCTCTTTACTTGTGGTAAACCTCTCCCTCTTCGCTCCCATACATTCGTCATTTTATGCTTAAAACATAAATGAATGGTTAACTAATTAGAGCTTGCCCGACTTAATCATCATCTCCTAATTATCGTTGTTCTCATATCTGGACTGTCCGCCACCTATTTGCTTTTCCTGCGGATCTAGTATTTGTGACGTTATCATGCACGTGCGGTAGCCTTGCGTTCGCGAGCGACGCTTAGGTCATTTTAGTCGTTGAAATATCCCACGAAGTTCCCGTGCGTTGCTCTTATTTTAAGAGATTGCATTTATTATCTTTAAGAATTTTAGCCCTAATTTTAAATCACATCAGTGTGTCTGTAGGTTTCCATTCAGAGTAGCCCGCATCTTGCATGAGATCAGTGCAGTACTTCCGTTGGAATAAGACTAGTCCATCAGGTCTCCTTGCAACCTCAAGCCCAAGGAAGTATCAAATATTTCCCAGATCTTTTGTCTGAAATGCTGAGTTTAAATGTTGCTTGATGTTTCGGATCCCGTTGGTGTCGTCTCCTGTTATTAGAATGTCACCCACATATACAAGGAGAATCACAATGCCTATTGGTTGATGACGAGTGAAGAGAGAGAAGTCAACAGAGCTCCGTGTGAAACCAACCTCGCGAACCACTTTACTGAATTTGTCAAATCAAGTGCGAGGAGATTGTTTGAGACCATATATAAACTTCCAAAGATGACATACACGAGACTCCCCCGTGGTCTCAAACCCGGGCGGCTGGTGCATGTAAACGGTCTCCTGGAGATCACCATTGAGAAAGACATTTTTGATGTCCAGCTGATGTAGGGGTCAATGTCGATGTACAGTAAGGGAGATCAGGACGCGAATAATATTCAACTTGACGACTGGAGAGAATGTTTCGTCATAATCAATTCCATGTTGTTGAGTGAAGCCCCTGACCACCAAACGGGTTTTGAGACGGTCAACGGTGCCATCTGGAGCTTGCTCGATAGCAAAGACCTATTTGCTGCTAACACAAGACTGACTTGGAGGGAGAGGAACTATGTCCCGAGTCTAGTTAGCCCAGAGAGCTGTCATTTCTTCGTCCATGGCCATACGCCACCTAGGGTGTTGGAGAGCTTCCTGAAAAGAGTTAGGAATAGAAATGGTGGAGAGAGAGGTGACAAATTTGAGAAGAGGCGGAGAGAGGCGATGTAGGGAGACATAATTTGCTAGTGGATGAGTCGTAGAGGGTGTTGCCGAATCATCAGGCCGCGGGATATTATCGGTAGAAGGGAGCTGTTGTAGAGAATTTGTCTTGGATGTGCGACGAGTATATACACAGAGAAGTGGAGGAGGAGGTGGTGGTGGAGGAGGAGGTGGATGTGGCAAAGTCGTGACGGGGATAGCCAGACGAGGAGTGGTGGAAGGTGGAGGTAGTGTGGAAGAGGTGGAGTAGAAGGGCCGTGCCTCATGAAAAGTGACATCAAGCGGAGACGAGCACCTTTCCGTCCGCAGGAGAGTAGCAGACATATCCCTTATGAGTGCGTGAGTAGCTAACAAACATGCATTTCGTGGCTTGAGGGGCGAGTTTGTCATGCGGTGGTCCAAGAGAGTGGACATAGCAGGGACAACCAAAGACACGGGGAGTGAGGGAAAATAGAGATTTGGAAGGAAACAGGAGACCGAACGGAGAAGCGAAGTCAAGCACGGAGGAGGGCATGCGATTAATGAGATGACAAGCAGTAGAGACAACAAAGTTCCAATATTTGGTGGGCACCTGCATTTGCAACATAAGTGATCAAGTGACATAATGAAGATGTCGATTCTTTTGCTCAGCCACTTTTGCTGGGGGGGTATAAACACATAAGGTCGGATGGACAATCCCAAATTCGGTGCATACGTTTGTGAAGGTGCGGCTAGTATATTCACGAGCATTATCGATGCGAAGTATTTTTAAGGTACCAGAGAATTGCGTACGCGTTTCAGTAATAAAGGCACGAAAGACTGACGTTAGTTCAGTATAATCACGTAGTAGATAAAGTCAGGTTAGACGTGAATAATCATCAATAAATGTTACAAAATATCGATAACCAAAAATACTGGGGATTTTATAGGGCCCTCGGTTATCAGAATGTACTAAAGAGAACGGAGTAGTACTCCGATAGTCCGATTACAGGTAGGTGAAAAAGAAACACGATGCAGCTTGCCAAGAATACATGATTCACAGGAAAACTCTTGCAAGGGGACACCATGAAGAGCCTTCTTGAAAATCGGGAGAGGAACATGACCAAGACGACGATGTCAATCAACGGGGGGGACTGTAGAGAGGATAATAGTGGAAACATCCAGGAGATAAAGCTCATTCGACAACCGTCCTTTACCAATGATATTCTGTGTTCGACGATCCTGCACAACAAAAGACGAATGAGAGAAGATTAGACAACAATCAAGATCCTGAGCTAACCTACTAACAGAGAGTAGATTGAAGGGTGATCCCGAAACATGAAGAACCGAGGATGAGGAGAGAGTAGGAGTGAAGTACAGGTCAGCAACTCCAGACACCGGAGTGGTGTCGCCATTGGCCACAGTGATGAATTTGGGATAATCATAGCGCATGTACTGAGGTGGTTTCTGGGAGGTAATGTGATGAGTAACACCCGAGTCCACGATCCAGTGAATGCTATAGGAGAGACAGGAGATACCTTCGGTGGTGAAAGAAGCAACCGAGCCAGATGAGCGATTAACAACGCCTTGGAACTGCTGAAGCTGTAGGCGAAAGTCGTTGATATCTTGCTGGGTAGACGAGTGGGACCCAGTAGGAGTAGAGCTTTGGTGATGAGGTGCAACAACAGTTGTAGCAGTAAGATGAGGCGGCAGACCTTGCTTGCAGTAGCAGGTGGCTTCAAGATGACCATGCCGACCACAGTGAGTACACTTGAGAGTAGAGCGCCCCGCACGTCCCCGACCCCGAGACGTGAAGCGACCTCCCCGAGTAGAAGAGCCACGTGCTGGAGAAGCAGGAGTAGGTAAAGGGGCTGCTGGAGCAGAGCCGGAGAGAAGTTGGTAGGGACATCGGGTGGTGGTGTCACCTTGAGTAGCATGAAGCAAACATCAGATAAGGAGGATGTAGTGGAGGAGGAAAGAATCTGAGCCCTGACGCTATGAAGATGACTGGGAACACGGGCCATCATCATAGCCATCCCAACAGCTTCCTTGTGTGCCCGTTGAGTAGTAAGATCTGTGGAAGGGGGCTGATGTTGTATCCAGGCTTTTACCAGAGTTTTAGCCTTAGCAACGAAGGAAGTGAAGTCGTCCGCGTTTCCAGGGTCCACTGATTGAAGAGCAAAGATAATGTCAAACAGGTGTTATAAGTTGCCCTTGCCGGAGTGAAATGGTGTGATGAGAATGCAACTCATCACACATTTCTTTGGCCGTTTCATAGTACATGACCATGCGGTATGTATCAGTGTCCATGGAATTAAGCATCCAAGATTGGACCCGACCATCATCACGAAGCCAGTCATCGGTAGGGTTATCAGGTTTGGCCCGAGTGAGATGGTGGATAAGACCCTTGGTCTGTGGAACACGACGAACCGAATGGACCCATTCGACAAAATTTGTCTTCCCGCTGAGAGAGATGGTAGTTATTCAAAGCTAATCCCGAACTTCAGAAGATGGGGCATCATCACGTGCAAGAGGGGGGGGGGGTTACCGTAGAGCCCATTGTAGTAAAAGACGGGCAGCTAGAAAAGAAAACTGGCAACTAGAGGTTGGAGGCCGGGCGGCTAGGAGAGCCCGCAGCGGCTAGATCCAGGAAGTCGGCCTGACGACTTGAGGAAAGAGGTCGGGCGGCTAGGAGAGCCCGCAAAGGCTAGATCCAGGAAGTCGTCCTGGCGACTAGAGGAAAGAGGCCGGATGGCTAGGAGAGCCCACAACGGTTAGATCCAAGAAATCGGCCTGGCGACTAGAGGAAAGAGGCCGGGCGGCTAGGAGAGCTCGCAGCGGTTAGATCCAGGAAGTCGGCTTGGCGATTATAGGAAAGAGGCCGGGTGGCTAGGAGAGCCCGCAACAACTAGATCTAGGAAGCAATGGGCGGCTAGGAGAGCTCTTCGGATAAAGCCCACTTGGCGATTAAAGAGAGAGAGTAACGAACTATCCGGCAAGGCCGTGCAAGACTTAGCTGCGGATAGAGGAGACCGTAGCGAATAGAGAGGATAAGGACGCGGCTACTCACACGAACACTGGAACGCGAGTAGAGGAGAGAGGTCGCAGCGGGTAGACCACACGACAAGAAGAAGGAAAACCACACGATAAGCAGGAGGCAGTCCGCGCGACAAGCACGAGCAAGAAAGGCGAGGGCGCAACGGGAAGAGAGAGGCGGGGCCTAGAGGATCCTCTATAAATGGAGAGAGACGGGGAGGAGAGGGGGGGAAGGATGTGGAGAAAAGGGAGAGAAAACGTTAGAAAAGGAGAAGCCGCAGCAGGAGGCGGACACCCCAGGAGCGGTTAAGAAGAGAGACCTCCTAGTGCAAGACCAATTGGGCAGTTAGGGCAGAGAGACCGTGGTTAGCAAAAATACTAACCGCCTAGAACAGGACCGATGACTCTGATACCATGTAGAGAAATGCAGGAGAGAGAAAAATAACCCAGATCTTTACTATCTTGTAAATACAAGAGTACATACACTTATATAGAGAGAAAGATAGAGAGAACCTTCTACATCTACAATGTGAGACTAAATAGAATATACATGAGCTTATACATGAGCTCCTCCTAATGGACTTGTTCATTACAATTTAACACTTCCAACTAAACCGCCCTAGTTGCTTACTATTGTCATTTACTGTAGAAATGCTATTAATAAAGCTAAAACTTATATATACGATCAAATGCGAAGAGATATCGCGTGCGAAGGTGCGAAGAAGAAACTTCACAGCGCCGGCGGCGGTGACTGCGGGCTCGCCGGCCACCGGCCTCCCGGTGTTCATTGGCGTGCCAGCCGGCCGGCGACTGCGGGCTCGCCGGCCACCAGCCGCATTTCTTTTTTTATGTCCTAATTGGATGTAAGTTATTCTTGTAACTAACATTGACGTTGATTGACTGCAGACATTACTTTGTTACCTCAATACATGTGTCATTAATTGAAGTTGGCTACAGGCAGCTTTGATGATTTTAAAAGTGTCATTAGGAGGAAAAGTTAGTGGTAAAACTAGAAAATAATTGTTCAAACAATCTATTAATTACCTAAAAGTTCCTTGGGAGTTAGCATAATTACATGTTCCACCCCTCTATTTTTTGAAATTACAAAAACCTCCTCTATAATATTGCATTTCACAACATGCATACACAAAATACCCTCTTGGGAGGGAGCTCCAGGGCGGTGTTTTTGCGCCTACATGTTATGAAATGTAAACTCAAAGGGGAGGTTAATGTGATTTCAAAAGATATATGGGTGCAACCTGTAATTTCTGTACTTCCAAGAGATGCGCGCGTGTGTATATGTAAATACATAGATATGTGCATACAGACATGTATACATACATGCAGGTATATATATGGATATTATGACTTAAGGGATAAACCAACCTTTCTAGTCAATTCTTCACGCCACATACTAGATGATGTCGTGGAGTAATAAATGGTAGCAAATTGCTGTATTTGTAATTTATTTTAATAAGTGGCTTTTTAGTCGAGACTCTGTTACAAGCCGATGAATGTAGAGTGAGGGAGGCGGAGATATAGTGGGGTTAAACCCTAGAATGAAGGAGGAGATGAAAAGAACTAGATAGAGAGAGAGAGAGGGAGAATCTTGAGAGAGAAAGAGAATCTTCATTAATATTTTGCATAAAAGTTACGTGACCCCCCAAGACCCTCTATATAGGTGCCGATGACATAATAGTAAATAACACCAACATAAAACAATTATTAAAACCTCAAAATGCTACCTGACTCGATACAACGCCTCGACTCATATTAATAATAATAAACTAATATGAGATAACCAATGGAGGACCCGTAACACCCCATCCGTCCTTCAAAACGAGCTTGCCACGCGGAAGTCGGAGGTCCCACATGCAGCGGCAGGAATGGATCCGTCGGGGTCGGTGGAGCAAGTGTCGGTGGGTGAGGTGGCGAGGCAGCCGGTGGGATTGTCATGGCAGGGGCCGGCGGAGCAAGAGCCGACAGAAGAACCGATGATGTGCCCGGAGGCGGCAGAGCCGAGGTCCGGAGTGGAGGTGGAAGTGCGGCCTGTGCACTTGGAGCTGGGGCTGACAGGGTAATAACCGATCGAAGGGGCGGCGCGGTGGCCGGGGCCGACAACTGCGGAATGATGGCCACAAAAGTAGAGGGTGGTGGTGACGACTGCTCGAGAGGAGATGGTGGGGGTGGGGGTGGAGGCTGCGTCGAAAGGTTGACGAAGGAGCCCCGAAGTGAGGATGACGGCGAATTCGGGGAAATGGGGTACCCGAAAAGTCGAGCGAGATCCTCCGAAAAAGTGCGGTGTTGGCGGCGAGGGTCGCCTCAAGTTTCTCAAGAGACACATGAGCGGAGGCCGCCTCAACAACGCTTAACGGAGCATCCATAAATTTTTTTTTTTGAAGTGATTGGAGGGAGGCGGCTGATGTCAGCTGGGTAAAAGTAAACAAAATTGAAGTGAGGAGAAGAGTTGGCGTGTAGAAGTGGTGAGACAAAGGAGAGTTATGATGATGGTCCCAAGAAATAAAAAAAAGAAATAAAATAAAAAAGGATTGCGCGGCTTGGCGTGCAGAGGAGCGGGGCTCGAGGAGGGTCCGGGGCGGAAGGCTGTGTTGCGGCTCGATGATGGAGGATTAAGCATTGGGGATGGAGATGTTCGAGAGAGAAGCGGAAGGGGGAGGACTGGACAGATCCCGAGAAGATGAAGGGCGCGACTTCGATGGAAGACGACAGTCTAGGGATTTGGAAGAGCGGCAGCCAGCGCCTTCGATGAAGGACGGAGCGTTGCAGTGGGGGATCAACTTCAACCAGTCGACGGACGGAGCACTGCTGCTGGCGGAAGAAGGCGGTGACGTGATGCAACGTCGATGTGCATGGAGGCGACCAGGCAGTTGGCGGCAGGAACGTGGTCGGCCGCGATGGGGATCGGGAATGCCAGAGTTGCTGGAGTCGACGAGGTTGTTGGTCTGTGCCTTGTGGAGGGATGGAGCGAGCTGAACTTTGGGATGTGGCCGTTGTCAGTGGGCAGGACTCTGTAGCCGGAGGGTAGGGAATCTATGGATCGGAGGGGGAGGGAGGAAAGTCCTTCTGATACCAAGTTGTTTCAAGCCGATGAATGTGGAGCTAGGAAGCACCGGTACGGGTACGGGTACCGGGTACGATACGTATCCGGTACGGCGGTACGACAAATTTTAAAAAACAAGGATACGGGTACGGTAGGATACGTTGTATTAAATATAATAATTATATATTTATATATCACAAATGCAATTATATATCACAAAAAGTGTAGTTATTAGAGCATTCCTCCCCTTTCCATAACATCTGGGAACTCTGGACTGAATCAGTCCAGATTAATCTGGACTGATTCAGTCCAGGAACTCTGGACTGATTCAGTCCAGGAACTCTGGACTGATCAGTCCAGGAACTCTGGACTGAATCAGTCCAGAATCTGGACTGAATCAGTCCAGATTTCTGGACTGATTCAGTCCAGAAATCTGGACTGATCAGTCCAGAAATCTGGATTGATTCAGTCCAGAAATCTGGACTGATTCAGTCCAGGATCCTGGACTGGAATGTCCAGGATTCTGGACTGAATCCTGGACATTCCAGTCCAGGATTCAGTCCTGGACATTTCAGTCCAGGATGATGATTTAGGGCCTTAGGGGTTAATGATGTACAGAAGAAGAAGAAGAAGAATGATGTACAGAAGAAGAAGAAGAAGAAGAATGATGTACAGAAGAAGAAGAAGAAGAAGAAGAAGAAGAATGATGTACAGAAGAAGAAGCAGAAGAAGAATGATGTACAGAAGAAGAAGAATGATGTACAGAAGAAGAAGAATGATGTACAGAAGAAGAAGAAGAAGAATGATGTACAGAAGAAGAAGAAGAAGAAGAAGAAGCTACCTGCAACGAGAGCGACTACCTGCGACGGGAGCGACTACCTGCGACGGGAGCGACTACCTGCGACGGGAGACGGGAGCTACCTGCGACGGGAGACGGGAGCTACCTGCGACGGGAGACGGGAGCGACTACCTGCGACGGGAGACGGGAGCGACTACCTGCGACGGGAGACGGGAGCGATTCGCCTAAAACAGCGAATCGCGCCGTTCGGTACGCGTATCCGTACCGGAAACGTACCCGGTACGGGTACGGCTCTATTTTTTGGCGTATCCGTGCTTCGTAGATGTGGAGTGAGGGAGGCGGAGATACAATGAGTTTAAACCCTAGAATGAGCGAGAAGATGAGAAGAACTAGAGAGAGAGAGTGAGAATCTTGAGAGAGAAAGAGATCCTTCATTAATATTTTGCATAAAAGTTACATGACCCCCAAATGCCCTCTATATAGGTGCCGATGACATAATAGTAAATAACACCAACATAAAACAATTATTTAAAACGCCAAAATGCTACCTGACTCGATACAACGATTCGACTCATAATAATAAACTAATATAAGATAATTAATGGAGCACCCGTAACAGACTCTTTAAGCATTTCTAGTATCATCTTTGATGTCTTGTTTGTGTTTCTTAGTAGTTTACTAGAACTTTGAGTTATACTTATGTTTATGTTACCCCAACTATTACTACCTTTAATAACTTTTTAATTTTGCTCTTTTTTTTCCCTTTTCAGGTCAAGGAACGCCATACTCCTCTTTTGAAGGTATTTGTTAAATTTATCTATATTCTTGTTTTTGTATTTGTGCTCCTCGATCTGCACGCACATGTTTTTTTGAATATATAAACTATTATCGTATGATTTATAAAATACATATTGATCCATGCAAGAATTGCAAGGTTTTTCATATTGAAAGCCCCATATGAAGCATCTCTTTGCTTGTTTCCGGACTTCCTGAAATTGTTGAGATCTGAAAAATTTCCTTTTCTATGATACTCGCATTAACAGATTGAGTGGGTTAGGGAGGGTACTGTAGAAGGGAATTGCAATTCTTTAGATTAGATTGCTATGTCTGCTCGAGAGAAACTATCTGATACAACATATGTCAGCCCCGGGGCAATGTACATAGCTGAAGATAAAATGGGTCGATGGGTACAGCTGGAACACTAATCCAACCTGCCTAGCCTTATGGTATAAGCTCCATGATGGAGATCGATTGCGTCGCATTTTAGTGGCTTATGAGGTCGATATTTTTGGATCATCAGATGGATGTTCAGAGTTCGTGATTGCGTTCGGCTCATTTTTCTACTTTTTTTTCATTTGTGTTTTAAATTTTTTGATGTATATTTTGGGAATTAGATCATGTAATCCAATCTATCATTTTGAGACATTGGATCACTTAAACATAATTAACTCCTCTATATTATGCATGAAGCAGTTAGGGCAAAGGCATCAAAGGCTTTCAGAAAAATAAACTTCTCGGTCACGGCTGGTGCGACTCTAGCTCCAGCGCGGTGCGATGCTGCTGACGCCCCCTCCTCTAGGATCCGACTCCTCGATTCCCCCTATCACAACTTCCTACGTCCTCTGTCGCCGCCCCAATCGCCCGCGTCCCTTGCCGTTGACCTTGTCTCTTGTGCCTCTGCGAGCCTTCTATCTTGCCTCTTCCTTTCCCTTCCTTACGTCAATCGACACCTCCTCCATCACAAACCCTCCCATTTGACACCTCCTGGAACCTTTCCCATCCACGGGATACCCCCCAGCCGCCGGTTCTCCGCCCTCTTCCCCTCCAACCACAGGATTCCACCAATCCCACTCCCATAGCCACCTTCTAGCCCCTCTACAACCACCCCACAACATCCTCGTACCCTCCCGCCACCTTCATCGGCCTTGCAACCACCCCCAAGCCCGATTACCCCTCCGCCCACCCCCAAACAACCAGATTTCACTATTTCCCCGCCCCTAGCCCCTTTTACCTTCCATCCAAAGCCACCACATAGCCTCCCTCCACTCTTCAATAGCCCTCCCAGCCCATTGCAGTCTACTAAACAGCCGCCATCCCTCTCCGACAGCCTTTACACAACAGCATACCTTGGACAACCACCATCACCATCAGATCTCCCCACCACCTCCGACATTGAGTTATTGGTGAGTTTTTACATTATAGTTTCAATTTCTCTGCATGATACGAGAGTTACTTGTATTCCTTGAACTTATAGGGTTTGTATTTATTTGACGTATTGCCTAATTGTGCACTGTATATTTACCTGCATTTACTTTCAACGCACTCTCAATTAACTTGTAATTGTTTCTTGTTTATTTTCATTGCAATATTTGTAATCAATTGCGATACTTGCACAAGATTTTAAAATTAATTTGTTTAATTAATTGTGCGTTGGAAACTATCTACGTGATTGAATCATTACACGTGCATTGCATTGGAGCTAGCCATCATTAGTTTCTTGGAATGTGTACTTGTGTTCACCTGCTACTTTATTTTAGTGTACGTCGTTCGTCAATTACATTCATCACATGCTCATTTGTGCTGCATTTAGGGTTAGGGCATCGTAACTCCACCACCTATAGATTCGTCATGCGTCAGATTGGTATCAGAACCCCAGGTTTGGTCTTTTTTTTAATACTCAGTAGTAGAGTCTATATGTTCCTTCATGACAAGTCATTGCCGTCATTCCTCTCCTCTATTTAGGGATCCCGAGTTTATCTACATCCGATCCCATAGAGCCACTTCTAAGATATCCTCATGTTACTGTGATGATTATTCTCAATCGCAGCACACTACTTCCAGGGATCTTATTTACCCATCAACATAATTTCACTATGCTAGAAACAATCATTATGATTATTGTCGTGGTCCTTATCCCTACACTCGAGCGGTTTGTGTTGATCGTTCGACACAACTTAACTATCCTATGGATAATTATTATGAGGATCATCATTTTGAGAGAGATCTGGAGTGTAGGTTTCGTGCAGTTGCCCCATGTTTTGACGGTTTATCGAGTCCCGAGTCTTTCAGTTATTGTATTTTTTTTGAATATTACCTCAATCATTTTGAGTTGTTCGGTAAGCGACACATTAAGTTTGCGAAACTTAGCTAGTAGTGAGGAGCGACATCCAAGAGGAGTCAGTTATGACTACTGCTCGATTTCGGTCGGGACTTCGATCTGAAATTCACACTGAGTTGGATTATCACCGCTCAGAGTCCTTTAAGTATACATATCAACTTACACTTCATAATGAACAATCATTGTGATCCACTAGAGTTAACTGAGTGAATTCACACCTTCACCACCCCAATATGAATTCCTCCTGTACCGAGGTCACCACTTTGCCTATCCATGTGCTATCAGACACGATATAAATGATACCTGATACATATTTCTCTCACCAAAGCGAGGAACTTAGTTTGGTGAGTGGTCCGTCATTTGATTTTGACTCATTTCGTGTGATCTTGAAAGAGAATGAATATAAGCAATCTGGTGATCCTATACTGATGTGTCCCTCGCCCACCCCCGATGTTTACTTTGTTAGTTTTTCGATCATAGACTCGCCCTTGCGTCCATGTTCGTCTGTGTTCCCCATATTGTCGTGGCGAGACATACCACGAGTGAGGGTCAAGTGCATGATATTGACTTTGTAGTGGTTGTATTTTCTGTTCATGAGGTTACCACTCTTATCGATGTCACTAATCTGATAGATCATCCTCTTACGATTGAGTACTTTGATGAGCCCCTCGTTGAGCCTCATGGAGAACCGCCCGACGAGTTTTCCCTTGTAAGAGACATTCATCCCACCCCTGTGTTGCATCATTGTGTTTATATCTCACATGTCTTTTTAGGTGATCGTCATATCTACGATGAATTTACTTACTGTTGAAGATATTAGTTTTCTATTATTATTTAAGTCTTTTAGTCTATATGGTATTAGTCTCACATTGTCTGTTGGTTATTGGGTCCATGTAATTCTTATATAAAGCTTCTATGTGGATGAATGTAATGCACTCTTCTGTCCTCTTTTCTAATATCCAACACGATATCGGAGCTGAAATTGACTTTTCCCTAAAATTTGGTTGCCTTAATTATAGGCAACGTACATTTCACGGTCGATTCCTCCTGATTTCTCCTCTCCCGTCCGCGATCTTCTATGCGATGACGTTCCCGCCTATTGCTTCTCCACTCAATCCACCCTAGCCTATGCTATTGACAAGGCTACCGTTCGCGCTTCCATCGACTCTCTGCTTCTGTTATTGCTAGGGTCAATCCATCTGACCTTGTCGATGACTTCCGTTGTTCCTTGTCGATTCCAGCTGCGCTTTTGTCGACGATCCTTCTTCCTGTTAGCATCTTTGTCGCTTCCATCCGCAGACGACAAGGATTCTGCTGCTTCTTCTTCCTTCTCCAGTTCCTTTGTCGATGTCTTCCGCTAGCTTTCGTGGTCCCTGATGCTGATCTCATGGCTTTGTTTCCCGACGACGCTCCCGCTCGCGTACCATTGCATCTCCTCTGTCGACCTTGACACTCATGTTTCTTCTTCCATCGAAGACGCTTCTTCCTGTCGATCCCGCTGGCGATTCCGTCACCTCTCCTATTTCTGCCGGCTGTTGCTGCTTCATTCTTTCCTGTCGCTGGCCTCCTCCGACTGAAGATGTTTCTGCCAACGATGCCGTACTACTCCGGCTAACGTCTCCTCCACTCCAACCGCTTGCCGCTGCTTTCTGACTACTCCTGCTACCTTCAACTACTTCCCCCCTTTTTAGGTTGGTAATATCCCGTTGATGATGATTATTATTGTGTGTTTTCAGTCATTTGTTTGTGTTTTTATTGTTGTATTTGGTTCTTGTTGTTCTTATGCCTATATGCACGTGAGACCGTGATTGAGACGAAGGCGAATCAGATGATCTTTCCCGATCTTTCGCCTTCATTCCACGCAACCTCTAGGCTTATGTCGTATTTTATTATGCGTCTCCCCATATTTCTTTTGATTTGTCATGTGTTGGGACATGACTGATGTTGGTGTTCTAATCTCAACGGGTTGTGTCATGTGGGACCGTGTCATGCGAGACTGTCGTATGAGACCTCCCTTTGTGCAGATTATCCCTGACGGGCTATCCCCTCCGGATTATCTCCGGTTTCCCGTTTGATGATTTGCTACACATCTTTCGTTCTCTTTCACATGTGTGTAAGTGATATTGGTTGACCCGATTCCAGCGAGTCCTGCGTAGTGTGTGGCTATTTTCCCGATCTGGAATTTTCCCCAGTGGCTCATCTGATGTTTTGTTCCACATCGCCTAACTCATTGCCATTATTATGATGTCCAAGCTGAAGGACCCCCCCCCCCCCCCCCCCCCCCTTCAACATGAGGGGGAGTGTTGAAAATATTATTTTTATATTATTATTTAAGTCTTTTAGTCTATATGGTATTAGTCCCACATAGTCTGTCGGCCTTTGTGAGTCCATGCATTTCTTGTATGCAACCCCTATGAAGATGAATGAAATGCTCTTTTCTGTTCTCTTTTCTAATCTCCAACACTTACCGCCATATGAACCTCCTTAATCACATTATCATGTCACTATCTTCGATATTCCTCCGGGAGATTGCCTCCATGATGAATTATTCTATCAACCACCCGGTGAGCCTCCCGACGATTTGTATCCCTTCGGGGACATTTGACATGTCATGATATTACAACGCAGAATCAATGTCTTGGGCAGTCATTTGGGTGCCCATGAACTTGACAAGTATTTCTACATCCCGCCCAAGAAATCTCCTGATAAACCAACCATCTTTAGGGATTTCCTACCATTATACAAAATCTGCATTTAGTGAGTCCGTTGGGTTCGTCATTTGCATATGTTGCATGATTTATGTCATATTTCGATGTAAAGTTATATTAAATAATGAATGTTTTAAAATTTGCGTGGCTAATTACATAGAGAGAGTAAATGTATAATGAAGGTGATTTGATGATGATTTGCGCATTATTTGAGAGGTTCCCCATTGAGGGCAACTATGAATCTAAGTGTTAAGAGAATATTTCCATACATTGTCATGAGAGTTTGAGTCAAATTTCTTCGAGCTTGATATTACTAGGAGTGCTGATATTTATATTGTACTCAATGTTGAGGACTTGAGTAAATGTGGATCCACTTACCTTTGGACCTTCAATCTTTCCTTTTAGCTTGCCACCCTTGTGTTTTTACCCTTTACCTCTATGATTACTTTTTTGGCATGTTGGACTCTCCAGGACTTGAGTGGGCCGATGACCTTATGCGGAGATGATCTCTACCAGGAGCGACATATAGTCTTACCTGGCTTGTGTTGGGAGACTGTAGTTTCCATTCAACAAAGATGAATGTTCCCGAGTCGGAGAGATTGATGGAGATCTACCGCGTCATATTTAAGTGACTTACGAGGTCGATATTTTTGGATCGTCAGATGGTCAATCAGAGTTTGTGATTGCGTCAAGCTCATTTTTCTACATTTTGTCATGTATTTGTTTTCATGTTTTTGATGTATATTTTGCGAATTAGTTCAATTAATCCGATCAATCAATTTGAGCCATCCGATCACTTAACCTATTCCCTCCCTTATGTTATGTGTGAGAAGGTTAGGGCAAGGGCATCAAAGGCTTTCCGAAAAAGGATATCCTCAGTCCCAGCTGCTGCGACTCCAACACCCATGTGGTGCGACATCGTTGACCTCCCTTTCTCTATGTGCTGACTCCTGAATCCCCCCTCCCCCTCAGTGTACTACATCCTCTGCCACCTCACCAACCGCCTACGTCCCCTATCGCCGCCCCTGTCTCCTGTGCCGCCGCCAGCCTTCCATCCTCCCTCTTTCTTCCCTTCCTTACCTTAGTCGACACCTCCCCAATCACAAACATCCTCTCTGACACCTCATGGAACCTTTCCCTTCCACAGAAAACCTCCCAGCCGCCAGGTCTCCGCCTCCCTCTCCTCTCCAACCACCGAAATCCACCATTTCCCCGCCCCTAGCCCCCTTCTAGCCCTCCACAACCGCCCCACAACATCCCTGCACCCTCCCTACCGCCTCCACCAGCTCTACAACCACCCCCAGCCCGATTCCCCCTGCTCCAACCCTAAATAGCCAAATTTCACTACTTCTCAGACCCTAGCTCATTTCCCGTCCATCCACAGTCACCCACAGCCTGCCCACAAACTTCATCATCCCTCCTAGCCCATTGCTGTCCACCAAACAACCACCATGCCTCTATGACAGCTCGTACACAACATCTACACCCCCGGATGACCACCATCACCATGTTATGGATCTTGTTGTAACATTATTTATTTCTTAATATGCCTTTTTTCTGTCTTAAAAGTCGCGCCCTTATATGATATTGTTATTTATGTCATGTTTTTTACTCGCATTCCAAGTCTGTCATTGATTTCCAATTTATTTGCATTCCAAATTCGTCGTTTGTATTACCATTAGAGTCTGTTGTAAGTTTATTTAAAGGACCCATTCGGTCTTGTACTGTTAGGAATGAAGAAAGTATATTTTCCCAAACCCTAAAAATGATCTTGGAAACTCTCTTTTGAGCACGCCACACTTGGGCAGCTGCGGTCATGACTCCGTAGTATCTTCACCGCCACCATCTCCACATTTGGCATTCCTCCAACAATTACCGAGTAGGTTCATAACAACTTGGTATCGGATCTATTAGTCCTCTTCCACCGACGCACACCAACACTTCCCTCGTCTCCTTCATCGTCTTCGTCATCCTCTCCGTCGACCTCACCCGTAAGCACCACAATTTGAGCCCTACCAGCATAACCAGAAGCCTCGCTTGTACATTGGAGGGAACGACGATTTCAGCCCTCATACTCGTTTAGGCCTATCAACACTATTGAAGTTTGCGCACCTCACACGACAACCCCGTGCATTCTATCAATCATCATCTTCCTCAAGCGTGCGCTACACTGGTTTCTCAGGGCCGCCTTTTTCCCCCATCAAAGGCTGACCATCCGTTTTAGCAAGCCGCAACTCTTCTTCGCTAAAAGCAGCAATCCTCGAGGTCAAAGTTGAAGCTGATCATCCTCGAGCCTCAACCCCCCTACATGCTTATCTCCATCGATCGGCGCCTCACAGATCCCAACACCCTCGACCCCTCATCGAGTCATCTACTTCCTGTCACCATCTCTCTGCATCAACGGAGACGAGCCGCAATCGATTGATCCACACAACATCGTCATATTCCGCGTTCCTTCTTCCCCGGGTTCCTCGCCCTAACAGTGTTTTCTGCGGTCCAAATCGACGACGAGCATCGCAAATCCACACCAGATCTATGTTTACTCTCTTCCTTCTGTGACGAAGATGGACGACGACGCCCTGCATGCCTTGGTATGGAGTTATAACGGGGGGGGGGGGGCGAACGCCGGAGTCCGCACCCCGAGGTGGGAGGAATAAATCCCGCAGGCACGCGATTGTGTTTGTGCGCGCGCGGACTCGGGTGCGCGTGTAACACCCCCATCCGTCACGTAGGATATCACAGAAGGTCTTGCAGGAGCGCCACGCCATATACTACAGACAGTTATCGGAGTTGCATATTGAGACCATAATCCAAACACACATCTGATGAGTTGTAATTATACATATTTTTATGTACATAAATTTAGTCGTATTTGTTTATTTTCTTTATTTTTAGTTAATTTTCTTTGATAAATTGTTTTTTTTGTAAATATTGTACTAACTTAACTTTTATTTTGATTTCCTGAAATTTTCAGAAATCTGCCAAAATTAGCATGGTACACGCCCGTGTACTTCCGGTCACTCCCGTGACCTGGGCGTGTACGTTCAATCCCGTGGAATCAACTGCATTTGAAGAAAAAATCGTGTCACGCCCTGGTACACGCCCGTGTCCAATATGACACGGCCGTGACCAAGGCCCGTGTCACTCCCTCGACGAACCACACATGACGATCTTCGACCCGACCCGACACGCCCGTGTCAAGATGCGATACGCGCGTGTACTTCCCCACCTGGCCCGACAAGACAGCGCCGACGACTTGTTGACGCGAAGCCGTCCCCAGATCGACCTCCACGACACGCCCACCGACACGCCCACGCCACGTGTACAGCCGCGAAGTCAAACCATTCGTCAAATCTCAGCACCGCCTCATGAATTGTGCTTACACGCCACCTGTACACGCCCGTGACCTAGGGCGTGTACTTGGAAAATATTTCCTATAAATAGAAGCTTTCTATTTGGAGTCCTGTTCTCTTTTTTGGACCATTTCGCCTAAGGGGATATGCTGCTTAGATGCTTCCAAAGCTTTGTAAGAGAATTTCTTCCCCCCCTCTCTTTAACTTTTGTTTTAGTTCTTTTGTAACCCGTGTTTATCTTAATAAAATGTGTTTTTCTTCTCTTTATAAGGCTTTGGAATCGATCTAAGCAACTCTCCTTAAGCAATCTTATTTTTATTTTGTTTTAACTTTGTTTTCGTTCTTTTTAATATGGGTGTGTGTGTGTATGCGAATGTTTTTATGTCTTTATGTTTTAGTATTTTTACTTAACTGCGTTAGACTTAGAATTTTTATAGCCTTTTATGCATTCCTATAAATCTGTAAAAGCGTTTTCAAAGTGGTTTTCATTTTTCTCTAATTTAGATTTTTTTGTTTAGGTCGTAAAACTTTTCGTTTTTTTTACTTTATTTTCACTTTTTTAGCACTTTTACAGAGTTATAAGAATGAATATATAGTCGTTTTAATTTTTCGAGTACTCGATTTTCGTTTTAAATTTTTGCTCATTTAATTTTTCTGTCTTCTTTTTATGCATTTCTATCCCATTCTAGCGGTAAAAATTTATTTGTTTTAATTTTTCGAACACTTCAATTTTTGCTTTTATTTGCAAATATTTTTGCTCCGTTAATTTTAATTTCTACTTTTTACGCATTTCTATCACATTCCACAGGTAAAAATATAGTTATTTTAATTTTTAGAACACTTTGTTTTTCTTATTTTTTCGCTTGTGTGCGTGCGTGTATGAGTTAATTTTTATCACTTTCTTTTATTTCCTGTACAGTGCGTGTGTTTTTATTTCAGCAGAGTGAGTATGCGTTTTACTTTCTGTAGAGTGAGTGTTTTAATTTCTGTTGTGTGTGTGTTTTAATTTCAGTAGAGTGTGTGGGTGTGTTGTTTTTTTTCAAGTAGAGTGTGTGGGTGCGTTTTCATTAATGTAGAGTGAGTGTGTATTTCATTTATGTAGAGTGAGTGTGTTTTACTTTATGTCAAGTGTGTGCGTGTGTTTTACTTTATGTAGAGTGTGTGCGTTTTCATTTCTGTAGAGTGCGTGCGTGTGTGCATTTATTTGCTCCTTCTCGTTTGAGTAGTACTCGCTTTCATTTCCCCCTTACTCGTTTGAGTAGGGCTCGCAATTTACTGCTTTATTTACTGTTTTCATTTACCGCTTTATTTTCAGCTTTCATTTTCTGCTTTGATTTTATCGCTTTTTCCCGCAAGCCGTCCCCATTCCGATGAGTGGCTAACCGGTCTTAGCCCTCAGTATCGAAGAACATTGGGACTGATAAAATAACTTTAAATAATTAAATGTCTTGTCTTTCTAATTAATTAAATTACTTAAGGTTTGTCCCGTGTTTACGATGCGTATAACTACATATCGATGTGTGAGCTCTATTTCCGTAGTTCATACGCTAGCTAGCCGAGAGGACGTGCGTATGGACCGATCACCCCTTGTCAAATGGAGTTCCGCACCAATCCTCGAGAGAGGAGGCGCACAAACTCTACTGGATTGGGTTCCCCACCCAATAACGGGGTTCTTAGCGTAATGCGGGCATTAAGAGCAATCCTTTGTCGGACGAGAGCCCGATCGAATAGTCTTAATGTTCAGGTGTGCGATAATCCTAGAGATAAGTGAACTCATTTTTGTGGAACCTCCACGACCAAGTCTCCGGCTTAATTAATTCGAAATTTAGGATCTCTTTTTATTAAAAATTTATTTTCGTTCAAATTCGATTCGATACAGGTGCGCTAAGATATTCATCGGCTTCATCTTTAATGCTTTTATTTTCTGTTTTTATATATATAAATAATAGCACGACAAGATTAATTTTCGGTAAAATAATAGTCCCCTCCAGGGAAGAGTAGAAATAATCAACCCGACCCCGAGAACAATACGACTCTGATATTCCTCACCGGAATATCCTGTACTACACGCGATAGGTGCACTTGCCTCCTTTCGTTAAAACTCGATTTCAACTGTTTTATATCCAAATAATAAATCCGCGCGCCCCGTCTTCCTAAATAAAACCAAAACACCGTCTTTCTAAATTAACCGCCCGGGGCGCCGCGTGCCCTAATTAATTTTTGGAGTTTTAACCCCCATCAACATCCTCACTCAGAGTGCATTCTAGCGGAAGATAATTTAACAGATCACTTAGAACTCAACCATATGAATATCCACTAAACCAAACAAGAATGATACGACAAATACACAAATGTTATGGCCTTAAGGCCTTACAAAGATTTCCTCAAATATAAATGTTTTGCATACATCGGCTCGCAGACCGGGCACACATGAAATATTAAAAGTAAACACACTTCGCTTTGCCCTTTAAGGACCGACTTAGCAATCATGAGCTTTAACCAGCTATTTCCCGATCGCCTCAGCTGCACCTGCACCTGCACGAAGACATTCTACCCTAAAGGTGGCAAATAAAGCAACGATCAGTATTAACTGACCAAATTATAACGACCCCACCCCTCGCTCGGGATGACGATGGTATTTCCCTGCAGGCATTTAGCATAAACATAAAAATAATCAGAATGTGCAAATTAAGCACCATTCACCACAGACATTGGCATGACCGGCCATACGCTCCGTGCACTCAGAGAACATTTACGGTGTGCTGAGATTCAAGCCCCGCCTCTATCCTCAAGACGGTAACTTTCAGCATTTCTAATCTTTTTGGCCCAAAGCCTAAGACTCAATTCCTCCTATGCTACAACAAAGTCAAGACGCTCACTGCGTTGGATCCGTGCCACTGACTCACTCCAAGTCGATCACTATAGGTTGAGTACAGGTTAGCCACAGCTCGTTGCTCAAACCGTCAGGCTCGCAAGCCACAGCGCGGGTCAACCTCCCCTTGCCCAATCACACATTACATAACCACGCTATGTCCAAGACTGGGTCTCACAACCACCAAAGCGGAGCAATTTAAGCTTACCTCTTAACCTTCAGGCCCCCAGGTCTCCACGAGATAGCCAGATAGAAATGATCGCAAAGGACCTGTCTCCCGAGATCCGAACTCGGCTCGCGAATCGGATCTCCGAAACTCCAACGACGACGAGATCTCCTTCGTCTGACTCTCCTCCTTTCTCCTCTAGCCGTCCAGAAGAAGTTAGCCTCAATAGAAATGAATTGAAAACGTAACTAACTTGGCTTAAAGCCGAGATACCGCTGCGCGGTACCTCAAACGACGGCTTGTTCTGCAAACCACCTCCCAAAACCTGCAATCATGGGCCGACACACGGCGACGCCGTTGCTACCATCGCGCGGTATCTACTACCACCGCGCGGTAGACGGTGCGTCACATCTATTCGCCGCGCTCGATAAAAAGTTAATACCACCCTGCGATATCACTACCGCCACGCGGTACCTCCCAGGGAGGCCTTCCAAAAAAAAATCAGCTTCGCTACCGCCGACGTTAACCCTGTCGCTGGGCGGTAGCTCACAAAGGGCTCTGTCCATAAATGGACAATGCTACCACTGCGCGGTATCAACTTACCGCCATGCGGTAGCTCACTGAGCACTCCTGCTTTTAAATCCAGCTTCCTGCCGCCGACGTTAACCCTACTGCAGGGCGGTATCTTACAGAAATCATTTCCCGCTACGGGAAATTTGGGGCATTACAAATCTCTCCCACTTAAAAAAATATCGCCCCAGAATTTATATGTTGCAGGAAAAAATGAAGTATCAATATTACAAAAGCATATCTCAAGGAAAGAACTCGGGATACTCCGATCTCATGGTTTGCTCGCTCTCTCATGATAGCTCCTCACGGTCACAATTTTCTCATCGGACCTTAACCATTATGATCGACTTATTCCGCAGCTGCTTGACCTCCAAGTGCTCGATCCGAATGAGCTTAACCTTCGTCGTCAACCCACTATCAATCGGTACCTGATCCGCAGCAACCACTTGCATAGGCTCTTGCACCGATTTCCGCAATACAGATATGTGGAATACATCATGCAGACCACTTAGTTCTGTTGAAAGCTTCAATCGATAGACGACTTCACCAATGCGCTCCAAATCCTCAAACGGCCTAAGGTACCTCAGACTAAGCTTTTTCAAGTGTCGAATCCTTGATACGCCCTTGAACAGTTTGATCTTCAGATAAATCCAATCACCTACGACGAACTCGACGTTTCTATGCTTGACGTTAAAATACTTAGCATGCCTATCCTGAGCGATAAACAACCGCTCCCGGATTGTACGAATAGTCGAAGTAGCATCTTCGACTTTCTTTCGCTTGAATAACTTTGTTTCGCCCGTCTCCAACCATGCCAAGGGAGTACGACACTTTCTACCATATAGGGTCTCG
This sequence comes from Platanthera guangdongensis, assembly GCA_039583875.1. Taxonomy (NCBI): domain Eukaryota; kingdom Viridiplantae; phylum Streptophyta; class Magnoliopsida; order Asparagales; family Orchidaceae; genus Platanthera; species Platanthera guangdongensis. Next base: position 104,640,024 of record CM077152.1, read on the forward strand.
AAGGGCGCCACCGAATACTTGTCTGGTAGCTATTATTGTAAGTGAACTCAAGCATAAACAGGTGACCCTCCCCCCTCTTCCCGAAATTTAGGGCCCATATGCGAAACATGTCCTCCATCGTCCTGTTTACCCTCTTGGTCTGACCATCCATCTGCTGATGAAAGACAGTACTGAACTTCAGTTTGGTACCAACAATTGATGAATAAGCCTCCAATCATTAGATGTGAAGCGCCCATCTCAGTCACTCACGATGCTACGGGGCACACCGTGCAATCGTACGATGTTATTAACATAAAGCTTCACCAACTTTTCCATTGAATCATCCTTCCTATTCGGAAGGAAGTGCAACACTTTCGTTAAATGATCAACGATCACCCAGACGACGTCGTTCCCCTTCTGCGATCTCGGTAAGCCGTGCACAAAATCTTCATCAACTTCCATCTTGAAATTTTCAAATTCTGACTCTAATTAAAACAACTTTGAGTCCTTCACCTGCAATGTACTTTCATGAGTAACTTCAAGTAAATTCCAAATATCATTTGCAGTTTCACATGCACACACTCCATTAAATTCAGTTCTATCTAACACACAGAATAAAGCATTCATTGCCTTAGCGTTATTTTTGCATCTCAGTTTATCAGTATCGTCTCATTTATCATTAGGTTTTTCCATAATGACACTTCCGACTACCGTTGTAGATGGAGTGTAGCATTGTTCTACCATACCCCATACTTCAATATTTAATGCGATTAGAAAACATTGCATTTGAGTTTTCCATTAGTTATAATCCGTGCCAGTGAATAAGGGAGGTCTACTAATCCCTTGTCCCTCAGAAAATGCATGATCGTTATACGCCATTACTTCCGATGGTGAAACCGATTTGGAGTAAGCTCTCTCTGATGCCAAGTGTTGAATCTTGAGGCTCCCGTAGAGGGGGGGGGGGGGAGGGGTGAATAAGGACAAATAATAATTTTTTTAAAATGTAAAACTTAGGTAAAAAAATTGAGAAAGTTAGTTAGATGATTTTCACAACCCAAAATATATTTCAAACACTCGGGAGTTTAATGAAAAAGAAATGACGACTTTATTTCATAAGTGATGAAAAACATAAACAAAGATTCCAATAGAGTTTGAAATCGAGGCTACAAATGAATTTTTTTTTGGGTTTTCACCGGTAGGCTAAAACCTATCTCTCCATAGATATAACTACTAGCCTGCCCTAGATCACTCCCCGACCTAGTCGCTGCTCACAGGGCGGCGATTTCCCCGTAAGCCACATACGGACCTAGTCGCCACGCACACTGCGGCGATTTCTCTACCGATTACACAGAATACAGAAAAGTTACAAAATAGAAATTTGAATTGAAAACTCCCTCTGGTTTAAAACACTTGAAGAATACGATGAATCCTTGCAAAGGTCGCCGGAATTGTAAAGCACGAACGGTCTATTATACGCTCTTCAACTTTGTTGCACACTTAGAAGTTTTTCTGGTTCCACGTAGTTATCATACTGAGAATTCTCAACACAAAAGCTCCTGGAGGTGTGTATCATCAAATGCACAAAATTTAGCCCTTTATAAACTTTCTACACTATCACCCCACGATAGGTAGATATTGCATGCGCGATATCACCCCAGCCTGTCGCGTGGCCCACTCCGCAGTAACCGTGCCGGAATGGTGATCATGCTGATCGAGCGCTATCGCCCCACGATAGGTAGATATTGCCGAGCGATTTCGGTGAATAATGTAACACCCCTTCCCAGTATTACAGAAATCAGCCGTCCGGCCGGGTCAGCGATATAAAGAAAACTAGAAAGCAGTATTAAAACTAGTAGCAGCAGGTAATACAAGTTCAAACTAAACAGATTTAATATTTACAGCGGAAGTAAAAATTTAAACTAAGGTTAACCACATACCTGATGTCTGGATTCACAGAGCCACTAAACAAGAATGAGACTGCATTAACTGAAAATCTGAACTATCAAAATAAGTCTGATACAAGATATACAAAATATTAATGAGTTATACTGTCCACGACTACAAGTACATGCTGAAATGGAGTAAACTGAAAATAGTAAAAGTACTACACTCGGACACCACCAAGACGCTCATCCTAGACGTAGTTTCCCACCTGGGTCACCTGAAAAACATTGCCCACGAAGGGTCAGAGTAAAGAAAAACAATTCCCCTTAGTGACACTAAAATAGATTTACATATGAATGCATGCATGTCTTTAAAACTAGTCTCGTGTACTGAAAACATTTCATGATATATGATATGCATGTTTTTCCTATACTTACTGGTGAACACTATAATTCTATACTCATGACTTTCCGTTCATTTACCCAAGTCCTGACGTTCACTAACTAGTGTACTGTCTCACGTCAAGTCTGTACTTGAGTTCTAGGTGGCTTCTAACCTACACGTTTACTGGCAAGACTCTAGGCAGAGTAGCTCCTAACGCGCAAAATCTGAAACTGACGACCCGAGACCATCTGACGAACTCAATTGTTCTAGTGCCACGCGGACACGGTCTCGAATCTACTAACTGTCTCAAAGGGGAGTCAACTCCCAAGACTGTAACTCATAGGATACCATATGCCCTATGAGGATGGTAGTGCGCCTCTACCAAGCACGAAAAGACTGGTGTGCTACTGACCTTTTTGGTCTGACGCTACTCTGCATGAGATATCTTTTCTGGTGTACTACTGGGCGACCCTTGACTTTCTCGTAGTCAACTTGAAAGGATCTTCGCATTCTTAATTGGACAATCTCCAAACTTACGTGTACATGTGAAGTTTCGTGCTTAACTAACCGTTCACGATTTTACTAACGTGGTTATGGAACAAGACGTTATCACACGCGTTTCCACAATTATTTTCCTACTGTCAAACTTCTCTATGCATGCTTATGATGTTGTACAAAATCTACTTATGCGTATAAAATACAATTACTTGATATGTCTGACTAAAAGGAATTAGAATTTCCTTACAGTGGTGCTGCGACGTTCGTATACTCGGCGCGGCGACATTCTCTCTTTCAAAGTAATCCTACTGCTGGGGACCTTCAAAACGCTGCCCCGACCCCGCCCAAAAATCCTGCAATTTACTGTAACCCTAATTTCAGAATTTCCCCTCTACGATATTCTCATGGAAAAATTTATAAATAACTAGGGTTACAAAATTTTTGCGTTAAACTTCAAGTATTACCTTTAAATATAGCGTTTGGGGCTCCCAATGCGTTCCACACAAAATCCGTAGTGAACTACGAACACCAAAACCTAGGATAGGGCTATCACAACGAAAACCTAGGTTACATTAGTTTCCAAATCAAAGGAAATCCAAGCAGAAAACGAGAAAAAAGAAGAGATCGAACTCACCGAAACCAAAACGTTCACTTCCACCGGTTAGGGTTGAATCCGGCACTTCCACGGCTAAGGAAGGAAAAGGAATGCCCACCGGTGCTCGTAGAGGAGGGAAGAGTGGTCGGAGATGGTTTCCGGAGAGGGATCGGACGCCGAATAGGGCCTGCGGGAGGCGCGGCTTCGATCGCTGCGGGAGACGGACGGGCGCGTGCGTCTGTTTGCGGGAGAAGGAAAGCTCGGGTTTCTGCTGCGGTTTGCAGAAATAAACGTTGCTGCGTGCGAGTTTAAGTTCTCCCGTGAGAAGAGATGCAGAAATTAATATCAAATCTTGCGGTTTTGATAACCGCATGAGGAGAGAGGGGGAAAAATGCTATTGGCACCCCAACACTAATTCTTTGAATATTAACTCCTCCTCACCCCACGCGTCATTAAAACAAAATGCGTCACACCCTAAAATTTACGCACTTGACTGACTAACGGACACTATCATAAGAAAAACATTATACCTTGCCGACGCGCCGCCTCGATCAAAATTCGTCGCGACTTGCCCCTACAAATCAAATAATATTTCGCGTCAAAAATTCGGATGTTACAAATAACACGCTATGCCTGTAACCGTCGAGAAAATGGCTGACGTCATCAAGTATATATCGCCCGACGATAGATAGCCATCGCCAGCGCTATCTATTTCTTTAAAAATGCTGCAACTCAATGTCAATCCAAAATTATCTGCGTATTGATCTGGAGATATTTACACACCATAAACGCACTATGATCAAATACATTCAGGATTTGTTATTTTCAAATCAAGGAATGCGGAACGCATGCCCAAATCATTTGAGGCAGCTTGTGATGTTTCCGTTGTAGGTATAAGATTACTTAGTCAGGAAGCTCATCCAGTCTCTTCAGTGAAAAATTAAACGATGTATAACAGAGATATTCCAACTGTGATCGGTAGTTTTACAGTACGATATTGGAGACAACCTCCTCCGCGACTTCATGCTTTATTCGGATCTCAGGACTTGTATTGTTTGGACACCCAGATGAAATTGAGTCATCGTCATGCAATGTCGGTTGAGTTCTTACAAGATTTCCATTATGTTCTCAAATATTAGGCTGGTGTTGAGAACAAACCCGCTGATGCAGAATTCAAGCTTTTGATTACGTAGTAGTTGAACTGTCCAGACTTTGTGACAATATTCTTCGCACTGTCTCAATACCCACCCGAGGTCATCCCTGACTTCTCGATAACCAATGATTATTTATTTCGTAGCACCCTCTAATGCATTTCCCATACATCCATTCGAGATCATCTAGTCTGGGTGTTGCATGTCGGCGGGGCTTATTGGATTACACTCTGCTTGACTCTTCCGACATTGTTATAACTGCCAGACGACCAATGAGTCACAATAAAACACAGGTCTATATACACCACACTGAGTATCACACTATCCATGTGTGGACATCAACATGGATTTTGTGCTCAAACTACCTCGTACTCTACGCAAGCACGATTCTATCCTTACCGTTGTTGATCGATTTTCCAAAACGGCTCATTTCATTGCATGCAGCAAGACTGCAGATATGTCACAGGTCGCATCCATATTTGTTCGGGAAATCTTTTGACTTCACGGTTTACCCACCTCCGACATGGTCGGCATGTCGGTCGACATGAAAGTTTCATGTACCAAACGACACGTTTCCGATATTTTTTTTTGCATAATATCCTTTTGGAAAATATCCTTCGATATGTCTGATATTGACCGATATATTCGCTGATATATCGGCCGATATATCCCGACATTTTATCGATTGGTTTTTCAATTTATTTTAATTAGTGTTTATGGTCTTAATAGACAATAGAGCAAAATTGTTTCATTATTTGAGTTGTTTCTCCCCTTCCCCTGACTTTCTTCATTGCTCATTTTCGTCACCGACTTCAATTATGCATGATCTTTAAATTATGAACTAAAGGTCTCTTATCTTCCATTGTCATCAACAAATTCTCGACATGCTTTCTCTTATTTTATTTCACGCGTTATACCGTTATTACTTGTGTAACACAGAAATATTTATATTAGTTTGATAAATTTAGAGTTCAATAAATGACGGTGTTATTGGCGAACCGATTTACGCCAATAGCAACCCATTGTTAACGACAGGCCGTAAAAATTTAATCTCAGACCACTTTGTTAATGACAGAGCAAAAAAAATTTAAAAAATAAAATCATAACTTGTTAAGTTATATAATATTCATAATAAATTGGATCTTATAACTTATACAAAAATGATAAAACGTCATATATATGGTTGTACATGAAGGTTAATTATGGTTCATCTCTTTCACCGCCATCTCAATGCCCAAAATATTGCACAACCTGCTCACATTTCCCAAACACATCAAAAACCTGTGTAACCTGCAACATAAATTTGAAACATCAATTGAAAGAGAGCAATGTTGTTATTCAAAAATTTTAGAAATAAATTGTTGTCGTAAGCATCTCAAGAACCTCCATTTTTTCCAAGGATAATGCAATGTTTGTCAATCTCCAAAACAAAATTATCCAAAACTATGAAAATCTGAAAAAAAGTGGAAATTAAAAAACTGATGATTTACAAAACTACACAAATAATTAGATTTGTGTAACATGTACCATACCATCAAATCCATTTGCTAGCAACCTCTTGACGATATCTTCCGCAACTTGAGAATATTGGAGGTGACAGAAAGTTATCATGCATTAAAAGCCCGACAAAGTGATTGTCATTTATGAACCTAATGTAAACTGTCATTGAGAATGGTGGAGGTGCCGAATGTAGCGGTGGAAATGTAAAAGGCTGAAATTTTGAGAAGTGAACGAATTTGATATGTAGAATGATGCCACTACTAATCCCATATCAGGCATAATCATTCACTTGTCTAATGGAGCAGCAGAAACAGTACAGTCCAAAGATGCCAATAATTCCGATCTTCGAGCAATATCATATATGTCCTTATATAATTTTTCATAATTTTGTAACTCAAATGAACGAGCATGTCGAACCTTTTGCAATCATCCTCCAGCTCCATTATCATACTAATGACTCGATAGCCACAGTGCCCCTTTCCCACAACGGCAATCACATTCAGAATATATTTTCACACACACACCGACATTTCCCTTTTGACCCTCCTAAGCAATGTTGTATTAATTTTAACATTTTTTAGTAATTGCAACATTGCATTTTTTTTATGCTCATTTAGTAGCACATGCTCAAACAATGACATTTCACGTTTAGTTGACTTATACTTCTTCTCAAATTATTTGTTGCTACGTCTTGACCTTCCCTTTAGTTTCGATGGAACTAAAGGTTCTATTGTTAGGGTCAAAGAAGGATCCATAATTTTACGCAGTTTGTTTTTTATTTCATGTTTTTGTAGGACATTAGTACCTTTATACCTTCGAATAATGCCATCAATCTCGGTGTCTATTTCATTGACCATCTCCTCTTCAACCTTTACCTCCTCAATGTTGTTCTCTTTTAATTTCAACTCTTTTCAATGTTGGTGAATCATCCACAACGGAAATGCATTAGTATGTGTGATGTAAGGTTTCAACTCATGGGAGCCTGGTATTCCAAGTGTTTGTCTACGTGTATGTGTGCATACAAAATAATTTTCTGATTGTAATTTTGCAAGCTACTTATGAATAATAGTCAAATAAGCAATTGATACACGACCAAGCAATTCAGAATACAAGAAACTCTTAAACTCTTTGTTTACCTGAATGACGCTTTGCCCAAAAGATCTTTTAATCTCTGTGTTGTAAATTAATCATCTGATCGAAGGTCTTCCATGCGGTGGATAGGCTGCCAACCGACACTTCAAGAAACCTCTTCAAATGATTGTGACCACTTTCGACCCGATTTGTGGTTGTAGTGCCCAAATGCAAGAACTGATCAACACAGGCAGAAACAAAGTAATCTCTATATGGTGCGATTCATGTATTAATAATGTATGAGTACACATCAACATATTTCTCTGAATAAACATTTCTAATAGAGTGCAACGCAACAGTGAAGTCAGCCTCAGTCGGTGAATCAACCAGTCGCTGTCATTCAAGTAAAAATACTTCCCACTGTTTTCCTTTTTGAAACAATTTTTTACAGTGAGCTAGAATGTTTCGACTGATGTGAACTTTTTATATGATATTCTTTGCATGAGGAAACACATGTTTGATAACATTCATTAGTGCCACTTCCCTATCTGTAACAAATACTTGTGGTAAACCATTTACATCAAGGATGGACTTAAAACATTCAAGTGTCCAAACATAACTATCTTGAAGCTCATTAGAAATAAATACAAAAGCAGCATAAAAACTCATATTTGTTGATGTGATCCCAACGATAGAAAGTAAAGACACGTTATATCTGTTTGTTTTGTATGCGCAATCCATTAGAAAAACTGTTGGAAACATTTGACTTAGAATAACTGAGGTTTGGTGAGCAAAGAATAGGCTCTCTAGATGATTGCTACATGTCTTCAATTTATTGAAACTACAATAACCACAATCTGTAATGCATTTATATAGATATTGTATGACAGTCCCTCCCTCCAACTCCTTGTTCATTTTAACTCTTTCGTTGTATATGGTTCGAAGCACGGTACAATTAGAACTATCACTATTTTTTAAAGTTGTTAATATTTTACGGGGCTTCACATTTGCAACATACATCTCTTTCACAATTTTCTGCTCGCTTTCATTTAACCTCCATGCATACGCATGTGCCTCTTGGTGAATGATTTCATGGTTATGTTTGACACATAACACTTCAACATTCCAGTCGGTGCCAACTGAATTTCTGATGCCTTTCAAGACAAAGGGACACCCACACCTCTTAGACGAGGATTTTCGAACATTTTTGTGTGGGGTGTTTGCGCTCTGATTGTGTCGTTTAAACTCCGCCCTATCACACCCAAAAATTACTCTAGTTCTTGTCCTAGTTGTTAACTTGTCTGTACTTTGAATTGTGAGTACAAAAGCAAGACCTCTAACAACATTTCGTGCCCAACTAATCAACTCCTCTTTAGTAGGAAAGCTCATTAAAGTTGTAAAATGATAACCAAAATCCAAGCTATATTCTTGTGTCAAATTCTTCACGGAGGTGACACGTGTTGTGTTATGCATACAACTATTTGAATCTAATTAAGCAAGAACAAGAAAAAATGCATTTACCAATAGTGCAATATGCCAAAGACACACCAAATAAGTGTAGAACACAAATTTATTTTAAAATATTAAGTTACCAAACAGATCCATTGTGTCCATAGAGCCGCTTTGAGGTGTACATGAAACCGCTGAAATTTGAGAGAATCCATTTGCTGTTATTGGCTCTTGCTTCATAGAAAAACCTAAAAAACCCAACATTTAGTAACCCTAGATCCAAAGCCAAAAAACTCCTAAAAAATCCATCCCTACATATGGATAAAAGGGGCATGGAATCTCAAAAAAAAATGTATAGGAAACTCTCAAATCAAGCAAAACAAACCAAACATAGGAATGATAAAAAGTTAGGATCCCCGACCTTCGATAGATGATGGCGGAAGCGGTGGGGGCAAGAGCCGCTGGTTGGTGTCAACGACAGAATGCATTCCAACGAAGCATCCATCGGGAGCCGACGTCGAGCTGGAGCTGGAAGGCAGCGACGGCGACCTGGAGCGGGAAGGCGCCGACAGCGACCTGGAGCGGGAAGGCGGCGACGACGACCTGGAGCGAGAAGGCGACGACGGCGACCTGGAGCGGGAGTCGGGGAGTAACATCGCGATAGGGTTTTTAGGTTTTTGGAGCTGGAGTGGGGGAGGAATCAGGTTTTTAGATTTTTGGGCTGCCTTTAGGTTTTAAAACAAAGGTAAATTTAGAGGGGATTTAAAAGAATTATAGTTTGCCAATATCTAAACATGGTTTGCCAATAAAATTATCCTTCAATAAATATCAAATTATTAATATATTAATATATATAAATTATAAAAAGATTAAATTTATAAATAATTAAATATTAAAACTTGTTGTGTGAAATATCTCCGATATATCCCCCGACATTCTAAAACAGACATGAAAAATCTAAACAGACGTGTCCCCGATATCCGACATCTACAACCTTGGGTTTACCCAAGACTATTGTATCCGATCAGAATGTCTGATTCATTAGCTATTTATGGAAAACACTTTGGAAGAAGACATTACTCTACAATTCTCATCTTCTTACAACCCACGAACGGATGGTCAAAAGAAAGTAGTAAATAGGAGCCCAAAAAATTTATTATGATGCATCGTGAATGGCCATGCTTCTTCTTGGGATTCAGTGTTACCCATAGCAAAGTTCATGTTTAATAGCTTGATAAATAGGAGTTCTCTTAATGTCTGGAGACGAGCCTCTCTCAAAATATTTGGAGTTGTGGCTTTGATGAATGAGGAATCGTTGCCATAGCAGGAGATGAGCTGCTCTTTAAATAGACTCAGAGAATACCTCTGCTGGTAGGGTTTCCTCCCCGCGGTACCTTATATGGTAAGTATGAGGCACACAGACCATGGCATATATGAAAGCTGTGCTTCGCCATTTTAGGCACCACCGCTGCTGCCACACGGTAATGGCTATTGTGCCTTGTTAGCGTTGATTACGATCTATCATTGATCTCCTTCTCCATTTAGCTCTTTAATCACATCCTGATTGACGAGCTTTTCATAAGTTACCGCCGGGCAGGAACTTTGCTAAGTATGGCTTTCCCATCGATATGGGCAGTCATCTAGTCGGCATAACCTAGCGCTAGTGGTAGTTGTTACCGCCACACGTTAGCACACTAAAATTAGCATCGTCCTCCGACTTGTCTCCTCATTCAATATATGCTTGTACCTGTACGACCTGCACACTATAAATACCCAAAAGAATAGATCAAATACATCATGATATTTGTTATTTTCAAATCAAGAGATTCGGAATGCACGTTCCAACAACCCTTACCCATTTCACTGGTCGGCCATTTCCTCCCCTTCTCCACAACAGCTAGCCAACCACTTCCCCTTCTCCCACCCACCACCAATAGACAGCCACCTCCATCCGGCTCTCCACAACCTTTATCTGGCTCTCCACTCAAGCCCCTCTGCATTCTCCTCCCAACCAGCCTCATAATCTCCCTCATTTCCATCCATTTTCAATTTTCCAACGATCGCCTGAAACTACCTCCGGCCACCTCCTTCAAGCCACCATTGCCTCCTCAAAACTCCACCACCATCACTTAAGTTCCTTTTAGTTTCTTTTTTCCGGCGATCTCCATAAATCACCCCGAGTCACCACCATCACATCTAGTGATACCCTCCGGTCACCTTTGGCCGGTCACCACTCTCCCACTACCATCCCCACGCTCTAGCTAACTCCTCATTACCCCATTAGTCCACTACAACCACCTTCCTAAAAATTAGACCCAATACTCTACAATTCCTCTCACTCCCATTTCTCCAGTTCCCCCATTTCCCATCTCCCTACTGAACCCTCTCTCTCTACTCCACAATGGGTCAACACATTCCCCACTCCCACGAAGCCTCATTTTCCCTAGAATTCTCTCCCTGCAGACCACCACTTCCCGTCAATTCTTTCCCTACAAGGCTACAGCAATCCCCCGGCTTTCTAGAGCCCTTCCAGCAGCCTGACCCTCCCTTTCCTCAGCCCCAACCCTCCTATCAACACCCGGACAGCCACTGAAAGGACATTTCCCTGCAGCCACCTTCACCGGTCCACTCCTCTGAAACCGATTTCCTGTCCAGGACTGCCATATGGACTGAAGCCCAGCTCTTACTCATCCGCCTGACCTCCTGGCCCTCTTCATCTGCTGCCATTACCTCCAGAGACTGCCCCATTCCAGAAGAAACTGCTGTCCAGATGTTTGAGCTCCCACCAGAGGCCCAGATCCTAACTACGTGCCTCACTTCCTGCCTCCCAAAGTCCTCCGGATAACCACCCAACACCCTACTACTTTATTGTGCTAGCTTTCTAGTTTGAGCTCATTTAGTTTGTGTTGAATTTCTTGTTAGTTCTCCACTTGAGGCACATCAATTTGTAATATTTGTTACCGAGCTTTTGAAACATTCTATGTTCTTATTTAGTTATGCAATTTAATTAAGTGCTCTTGCATTTATACACTTTCTTTGTTTTCCTTTGTTAAGCTTTATCATTGTGATTTATCTAGCATCAAATTTTATAAAGGCATTATTGCAAGTTAAATCGTCGAATTAGTGTTTGCATTTAGAAGGCATCCCTTAGTCTCAATAGCTCCTTATCCTACGTCACATTGTGTTACCGATCTCCATCCGGAAGAGCCGCCGTGGCGAGTATACACTCGGCGAGGGAAGATGACGGACGGGACTAGCCGTGGCGAAGCTACTCCAACCGCGGGCGAGGGCGAGACAGGAACGGGGGAGTAGCGGCACCGGCGACTTTATGTTATTTCCTTTTGGGTTATTTCCGTTTATGATATTTCCCTTTATGTTATTTCCTTTTTAGATTATCTCCCTTTATGTTATTCCCTTTTATGTTATTTCCTTTATTTCCTTTGAAGCCTCTATGGGACCTCTATATATATGAGGGGTATGTAAACTTTATTGGCATCCTGGAATCAATTTGTTTATTGGGGGCTGAACCCTCGTCTCTCCTTAACCATAATTCTCCTCTGCTCTAATCTCTCCCTTCCCCCCTTCACCTCTTACCGCCGCCGCCTGTTGCCCGACACCGCCGGGCGACCCCTTGCCACCGCCGCGATACCGCAGCGGTATCATTGGTCCGGCCTGCCATCTCCGCCCGCCTCGCGCCGCCGGAACGTCCTCCCATGGTACCCAACACGAGATCCACCCCCGCCGATTCCGCGGGCAACGCCGACGAGGCCCGCCAACGCCTCGACCGCCACGATGCCCATCTCGCCACCCTCCAATCCTCCATGGAGGCCATCATCGCTGGTCAAGCACTGCTCCTATGGCGTTTGGACGCTCTCCACCCCCCAGTCACAGCCACGCCGTCGTCGGGCTCTACCGCCCATACCGACGCCGGGTCCCTCCTAGGCATGCCGCCTACTCCGTCCATGTTTCCGCCAACACCCGCCCCGTCGCCGCTACTCAATCGGGCGGCACCGCTCCTCGATATTCCAGACTTCTCTGGAGTCGACCCCTTGGGGTGGATTGCACGAGCAGAACAGTTCTTCGACCTCAACGGAACACCGCCGGCGGACCGCATCAGCACAGCAGTCGTCGGTCTCAGCGGGTCGGCGCTTCACTGGGCGCGTTGGCTCCGTGAAGTGCAACCGTCTATCTCGTGGCATGAGTTCAAACAGGAAATGATTACCCGTTATGACTCCCGGTACACCGGGTCAGCCATTGAACGCCTCTGCAGCGCCCGCCAAACGGCCGACGTGGATACGTATATTGATGAATTCGTGGCCTTGGTAACAGAGGTACCCGGCCTTCCACCTGACCACTACCTCGGTTTTTTTCTCCAAGGCCTACTGCCCTCCATCCGTTCCCGGATCCGCACCCACCACCCGCGCACCGTCTCCGACGCCCTCAACTTTGCTCGCGCAATGGAGGCTGATTTGGGAATCCGCCCGGGGCCGACCCCTCCACCACATCCATTCTGACCGCCAGCAACGCGGGACCGACCGCCTCCGGCTGGAGAAAGTCGCCCGCCGCGGCCGGCTACCACTCATCGCATCTCCAGCCAGGATTACAACGAGCTGTGCCGTAAGGGGCTGTGTTTCCGGTGCCGCCAACCGTACTCACCGCAGCATGTATGTACCGTGAAGGAATTCCACGCCTTATTCGTCGAGGAAGATTCCGAAGTCACCATGGCCGACTTCGACGCCCTCGCCATCCGGGATGATGACGGACCCCCGGGCGCAGACGCCACCCTCAACATTTTGGAGCTGCCGTTATACTCGGTGGGCGGCATCACCGGCCCTCGCACCATGAAGATGGCTGACACTATCCGCGGGCGGCCGGTGATCGTCATGATCGACAGCGGTGCAAGCCATAATTTCATTTCTTGCCACGTCGCGCGCGCCTTGGAGCTTCCGGTCTTGCCATCGCCGGCCTTCACGGTGTGCTTGGGGGACGGCCGCCGTCGACCTACATTGGGGCAATGCTCGGGCGTTCCGCTCTCCGTGGGCAATTGCGACGTCACGACGGACTTCTATGTGTTTGAATTAGGCGGGCTGGACCTCATTCTTGGAGTGGCTTGACTCCAGACATTGGGCGAGGTCCGTGTGAATTGGGCGGCCATGACCATGCGGTTCCACCACCAAGGTCGTGCCTGTCACCTCGCGGGCGACGCAACACTCCTCCGCTCCCTTATCTCGGCTCGCGCGCTCCACCGGGTGGCGGACGTGGATTTCACCGCGTGGCTTTGGGCGGTCGAGACCATCGACTCCACTGCGTCGTTTCCCACGGATTTCCGACCGATGCTCGATGAATACTCGGACCTCTTTACTCCGCCTCGGGGGCTTCCACCACCGCGGGCAACCGACCACTCGATTCTCCTCCCACCGGGCATCGCCGCCATCTCCGTCCGGCCGTACCGCTTTGGTCACGCCCAAAAGGACGAAATGGAACGTCTAGTCCGCGAAATGTTATTGGGTGGCCTCATCCTCCCCAGCGCCAGTCCCTTCTCTAGCCCCGTCTTGCTTGTACGGAAGAAGGACGATAGTTGGCGTTTTTGCGTCGACTACCGGGAGCTTAACAAGGCGACGGTGCCGGATCGCTATCTGATTCCGGTGATTCAAGAACTGCTGGACGAGCTTCAGGGAGCAAATTACTTCACCAAGCTGGATCTCCGTGCCGGATACCACCAAATCAGGGTGCGGCCGGAGGACATCGAGAAGACGGCCTTCCGGACCCATGACGGCCACTTCGAGTTCCTCGTCATGCCGTTCGGGCTCACCAACGCCCCCGCCACATTCCAAGCAACGATGAACGACATCTTTCGACCGGTCCTCCGTAAGCATGTTCTTGTATTCTTCGATGACATTTTGGTGTTTAGTCGTTCGTGGCAGGACCACCTCGTTCACGTCAGGAACACCTTCGGCACACTGCGGCACCACCAGCTGGTCCTCAACCGAAAGAAATGCTCGTTTGGCGCAACCTCGGTCAGTTATTTGGGCCACACTATCTCGGCCTCGGGCGTGGCAATGGAGGCGGACAAGGTTCAGGCGGTCGTGCAATGGCCGGCCCCCACCTCTATTCGGGAGGTCCGCGGATTCTTGGGCCTCACCGGCTACTACCGGCGCTTCATCAAGAACTATGGCTCCTTGGCGCGGCCACTTACCCAGCTACTCAAGCTCTCGGAGGAGGGTCCCTTCACGTGGACTTCCGCGGCATCCGACGCTTTCGCCGCCCTCCAAAAGGCTCTCGTGCACGGACCGGTTCTGGCCATGCCGGACTTCTCCAAACAGTTCATCGTCGAATGCGATGCGTCCGACACCGGGGTCGGCGCGGTCCTTATGCAAGACGGTCGACCGGTCGCCTACTACAGCCGGGCCTTCTCGGCCGCCGTGCGGAGCCGCTCTGCTTATGAAAACGAGCTCATGGCGTTAGTGCTCTCCGTGCAACATTGACGGCCATACTTGCTCGGCCGGCCGTTCGTGGTTCGGACGGACCACCATAGTCTCCGATACTTGCTTCAACAGAAGATTGCCACGCCCACGCAACAAGTTTGGGTCGCTAAACTGCTCGGCTACGAGTTTTCCATTGAGTTCAAGCCGGGGTGGACAAACAGCGCGGCCGATGCCCTTTCGCGCCAACCACAGGCGGTGGAACTTTCGGCCATCTCCAGACCGATTTGGGACGAGGCGGCAAGTATCCAACAAGAGGTGTACCGCGACCCGCGACTTGCGGCGATCCAAGCCGCCCTCGTGGCCGACCCGGGGGCGCACCCGCCCTACACGCTCGAGGGAGGCCGTTTGTTTCAGCGGGGCAGATTAGTCCTCCCCGCCTCCTCGGACCGGATTCCGCAATTGTTAGCCGAGTTCCACTCCAGCCCGACGGGCGGCCACGCGGGGGCTTTCCGCACCTACCGCCGACTGGCGGCATCCTTATATTGGCCCCAAATGTTTCAGCAAGTGAAGGCTTATGTGGCGGCGTGTCTTCCGTGTCAAAAGGGCAAATAAGAGGCGATGTTCCCAAGCGGCCTGCTGCACCCCCTGCCCATCCCGGATCACATATGGGAGGACATCGCGATGGACTTCATCACACGCCTCCCTTGCTCCCGCTGATTCGATTGCATCCTAGTTGTGGTGGACCTATTTTCCAAATACGCGCACTTCGTACCGCTGCGTCATCCTTACACGGCTTCCACGGTGGCCGAGGCCTTCATCACGGAGGTGGTACGACTGCATGGGTTTCCCCGGTCCATCGTCAGCGACCGCGACCCGCTATTTTTGAGCAATTTATGGACGTCTCTATTTCGCCTCCAAGGCACCCGCTTGCGCATGAGTACAGCTTACCCTCCGCAATCTGACGGTCAATCCGAAGTGCTGAACCGGTGCCTTGAGACGTACCTACGTTGCTTCATCGGAGAACGACCGGGCACTTGGACCAAGTGGTTGTGTTGGGCGGAGTACTCCTACAACACGGCCTATCATCATGCAGCCAACACATCCCCGTTTGAAATAGTCTACGACCGACCCCCGCCGTCCATCGTTCGCCCTCTACCCGGGGAATGCCCCGTGGCGAGTCTAGCGGAGCACCTTCAAGATCGGGATATCATTCTTGATAGTCTCAAACACCACTTACGAAGAGCACAAGCCAAGATGTCGGCTTTTGCTAACAGGAAACGCCGGGACCTCTCATTCCAAGTGGGCGATCGGGTGTTCATCAAGCTACAACCATATCGGCAACTTTCGGCCGCCCGCCGGACCTGCCCGAAATTGGCACCGCGCTTTTACGGGCCCTACGAGATCATGAGCCGCATTGGGGCGGTGGCATACCTCCTTCGTCTGCCGGAGGGCACCAAGATCCACCCGGTTTTCCATGTTTCTCAACTCCGCCGCGTCGTCGGCGACCACCCCACGATGGACCATATACCGGCGGAGTGTGCACAGCCCGACAACGACTCTCTGTACCCCGACGCCATCATCGGCCACCGACACCACCGCTCCAACGCCGCCGGCCCGGAGGAAGTCCGCGTCGCTTGGAAGAATCGCCCAGTGGAGGAGGCAATATGGTTATTACGCGACGACTTCCGGCGACAGTTTCCAGATTTTCGCCTTGAGGACAAGGCAAATTTCCCAGACGGCGGTATTGTTACCGATCTCCATCCGGAAGAGCCGCCGTGGCGAGTATACACTCGGCGAGGGAAGACGGCGGACGGGACTAGCCGTGGCGAACCTACTCCAACCGCGGGCGAGGGCGAGACAGGAACGGGGGAGTAGCGGCACCGGCGACTTTATGTTATTTCCTTTTGGGTTATTTCCGTTTATGATATTTCCCTTTATGTTATTTCATTTTTAGATTATCTCCCTTTATGTTATTCCCTTTTATGTTATTTTCTTTATTTCCTTTTAAGCCTCTATGAGACCTCTATATATATGAGGGGTATGTAAACTTTATTGGCATCCTGGAATCAATTTGTTTATTGGGGGCTGAACCCTCGTCTCTCCTTAACCCTAATTCTCCTCTCCTCTAATCTCTCCCTTCCCCCCTTCACCTCTTACCGCCGCCGCCTGTTGCCCGACACCGCCGGGCGACCCCTTGCCACCGCCGCGATACCCCCGCGGTATCACATTGACTCAAATTCTCACTTACCAAAGACCATTGCGGAGGAATCTTTTGAGAAATTGGCCATGATGTATCCGATCCATGCACATCATATCATGAAAAATGGATACAAATTTTTGACTGCTGCTTTGTATTGGCGAGGTGTCTGAAAGAGTATCCAAAATTGTGAAATTGAGATATGTGCACCTTGTCAAAGTAAGGATTGATGGCATGATGTTTGGAGCGAATTCCATTTTGAGAGATAAAAAACACTCTTGTTGAAAGGTTCTATACATTTCCCCTTTCCCAATACATTTCTGTAGACGGTCTCCATTTTTCCTCTTTCCAGTTGGTAAACACTTCTGATAACATAGAGTAATAATCATGCCCATGATTGAATTGAAATTGTTGTACTGATGCATAGATTCATATCTGAAAGAGGGTGACAAAAGTTCTTTCCAAATTGATTGTGTTCCTTTGTTAGAGATTTTGCAGAAATGTCTATGATCGAGTAAATAGCTCTTGGAACAATTAAGATCCGAAAAGTTTAACGATCCCAGGGGGCACAAATCCGTAATAGATACATAGAAATTATTGCATGCCAATTAACATCAAAATTGGTTTCAGAAGATGGAATATCAAATGTTTTATCACCTAGACAATTAATTGCATTGCTGCGAGCGGAGCGAGCAAGATTTATTTTGGATGAAGCAATCTTATTGTAAATCACGAAGTCATCTCTAAATGCTCGAGGGCGCGTGCTCGTGCATGTGTGTCTTGGTGTCCGTGTATGTGTGTCCTCGCCTTTGTGCGTGTGCCTGTTTGTGTGTTCGTGTCCGTGTTTGTTTGTTCATGTGCGTTTGTGATTGCGAGTGTTTTTGCGTGTTGGTTTGTGCG
This sequence comes from Platanthera guangdongensis, assembly GCA_039583875.1. Lineage (NCBI taxonomy): Eukaryota > Viridiplantae > Streptophyta > Magnoliopsida > Asparagales > Orchidaceae > Platanthera > Platanthera guangdongensis. Next base: position 104,658,057 of record CM077152.1, read on the forward strand.
TGCGTGTGCGTTTGGCTCATGAAATGATTTTTTTGCGAATTACCAAGTAGAAGACAATTAAATTCTGACATTAGGACCTTATACGATGCTATCCTGGAGTGCATTTATGAGGGTCCCGGGGGTGTGCTGTGCGAGCACCGTGCAGTGCGGGATCGTGTGACTGCGAGTGCATCAGATCTCGCGCGCACACATCTTAAAGATGTGCACGCATCTCCGCGCGAGATCTGATGCACTCGCAGCCACACGATGCCGCACTGCACCGTGCTGTGCAAATCCCGCACAGCACACCCCCCGGACCCCATTTATGAAGCACTCGATCTTGTTTACTAGTTTCTAGCACGATGAAGCGGTTCATTATTATTATTATTATTATTATTATTATTATTATTATTGTTCATGCATTCCAACTATTCACTCTGTTTCTCGCAACCTACATGCAGGTCAAGGCCTATGCTGATAATTTTAAGTGGAAGGGCATGCCAACATCCTTGGATTTTTAAGCATTCAGTGATCCTCTTTGTTCTTGCAACCTGCAGTTTTTGTTGTCCTCTTTTTATGAAGCTAAAAAATTTGTTGTTGTTGTGAATTTATTATGCAAATCCATTTTGTTGGAGCAGATGATATTTTACAGAACCTTAGTTTTGCGTTCCCCAATCGTATTACATTCTTCATCATTAATTTGTTTACAATTGCCAAAGTCACCAACGGCTGCATTTGTAAAGTTTCCTCCACTTGATGGAATTGAAATTCAAAATTTGAATTGAATATTAGTGAATATTATAGAATTCAATATTGATGACTAATTTCACTTCTAGTGTTCTCATAATAAACAATATTAGTGAATATTGTTAAATTGATCAATTCTTTTGTTCGTTTGTTAAATAAAATTCAATATAAGAATTGAAAAATATTATGAAGTAGTTAATATTTGTTCACATATATTATAATAAATGTGCATCCAATCAGTAAAATGCGCACTTGGGTGCAAAAGTTTGACTGAAAAAAAATACGTGCTCGGGTGCAAAAAATGCGCAAGGGTGACAAAACGTGCGCTCGGGGGAAAACGTGTGTCCGGGTTAAAAAATGGGTGCCCGAGCGAGAAAATGCGCCCCTGTGCGAGAAAATGCACTCCCCGGTGAAAAAAGCGTGCACAGGCTAAAAACTCGCGCCCGGCGGAAAAAAGGGCGCCCGGGCGGAAAAACGGGCACCCGGGCGAAAACAGGTGACCGGGCGAAAAACGGGTTCCCGGTGGAAAATACTATCCCCGGGCGAAAAATACTAGTGCCGGGCAAAATACTTGCGCCCGGCGAAAAAAGCCCGACTGGACTAAAAACGCTTGTCGGGCGAAAAATGCTTGCAGGGGCAAAAAATGCGCTCTCCGCCGAAAAAAGCACGCCAGTGCGAAAAGATGCGTTCTCGGGAGAAAAATGCGCGCCCGTGCAAAAAACGCGCTCCTGGGTGAAAACGCACATACGGGCAAAAAATGTGCGCTCGGACGAACAAACTCGCGCCCGGGCGAAAAAGGTACAAAAAAAGTAGGCCCGGGCGAAAAAACGGGCGCTTGGGAGAAAAACGTGCCTCTCGGGCAATAAACGTGTGCTCGGGCAAAAAATCTCGTGCTCGGGCGAAAAACGTGCGCCCGGGCGAAAAACTGGCGATTAGGCGAAAAATGGGGGGGGGGGGGGAGTTGGGGGGGGCCGCCGGGTTCTACTCTAGTATGAGGGGGGAAAAAGGGGGGAGGGGGGAGGGAAGAGAAAGAAAAAGAGGGGGAGGAGAAGGAAGGGGGGGGGGGGGGGGGGGGGCGAAGAGCGGATTTGGGTGCACCGACTGCAGTCGGGTTGTGGGCACAAGTCGACCTTTATATGATCGGCCTTGACCTTTCTATGGTCGGTGGGCCCACTTTCAACGCCCATATTGACAATTTTATACCCCTTATGTGAAGGGTATTTGGTCTCTAAAACGTGATTTTTTAAAATAATTTTGGTGACGTCTAAGTGTGCTGTTTAGCTTATCCCATTTTGGTATCATATTAGAATGTGTATACGTGATTTTCAGAAAAATTAATTAAACCAGTTAGCTCTCAAGTCATCTTTCAGCTCTTTCAATAAAAAAATTGAATCTCTATCTTTCTGGGCATTTTTCTCCCTTATTTGGACACCATTTTGACGTATAAGTAGTCAAAATTCATTGGTTCGACGAGAGAAACTCAAATTCAGCATCTATTTTGCCAAAATCCTTGGGAGGGGGGCCCTCTTAGATCTACCTCTGGCTGTAGGATTAAATACAGACGTACGATCTAATATCATGTGATGAAGTTGTCACGATTGTCGAATGTTAGAGAATTAATTATATGACAGCGCGTGTCGAGACCGACTCAGAATGATCCATTGAGCTTCGTGTCACTATAGGGCATGAATCTACGTTGGAGATACTATAAGCAGACAATTCACATTTGATGAGCTATTGTGAACTATCTTGAACGGAGCCTCAAAATTAATTCTCAAAATAAGGAATTAGGATTTCCGCTCCATCTCTTCCGATCGCGATTTCTCCCGAGCGCTGCTCTTCCAATTTTTTGCCGCCAAGATTGTAGATCTCTGTCGCGGTTTTCGTCGCTCTTCTAATTTCCTTGCAATTTTCTCCTGCCCGTGGATCTGCTAGAGGAGATCTGCATCATTATTTATCGCAACTCCCCGTCGCTGGATCTCAGTGTGGAGGGGAGGAAGATCATTCTTGGTGTATTCTCCTTTGCGATCTCATTACCGTTGTGATTTCTCCCGAGCTATTGTGAAAGTAACTGTAACCTGTTTTTTTATCTGCACGTACCATCTTATCGGATATGTATCGTATTCTAGTACTCGTACCGGGCAAATTGGTGGACATTACACCTCTGTTACTTTTGAAAACTGTCTTAATAAAAGGTTTGTTTTATGAGCGTCAATTTTAAAGCCACAGCATTCATTAATTTCTAGCTAAGATAAAAAAATTCTTAGAGATATATAAAATTCGACCATATATGTACTCAATACATGCAGCATATAATTAACTATATATGTTTTAATTACATCAGGACAACAAAGTTTGTATCTTTTTATCTGTATATCTTTTAATAATACATCCAACTATATATAATATATATATATATATATATATATATATATATATATATATATATATATATATATATATATATATATTAGCTTCTACATTAATTTCTGTATTTTATCTTCTATATATCTTAATGCAGCACCCTCATGAAACCTGCAGTGCTTGGTGGTCCTTCCCGTCGGTGGTGATGCTGATTGCTTCTCCCGCTGCAGGCTGGGTGGAAATAACCTTAAGATGCAGCAGCTGCACAGTTGGGTTGTTGATGGTGGTTGCTTGTGATTGTTTTTGCTGAGCAGCCTCCTCATCCTTAATATATTGCAATAAAAAAGAAACAATGAGTGTCTAAAATTGAAGTACTTTTAGGTACATATGATTTACACTATTGTAAATTAGACTTACAAGTATATTAACAATCTGGTCTCCAGTAGCACATGGAAACAACATACATAGCCAGTAGATCATCTTCAAACCAACTTCTCGTTTGAATGCCAGGATTACTGCAATCAGGATGATGACAACTACGCCCGGCTTTACAAACGGAAGATCGAGGGCCACCTGCAACATTATAATGGAATCTTCAATTAAATAATTTGGCAAATAATAATTTGTGGAGTACGGTAATGTACGTGGTAATCTAGGGCCGGGCCGGGCCGGCCCGGGGGGTTTAAATTGTTTTTTTGTTTTCTATTTTTGGTGCCGCTAGCTCTATGAATTTGAAATCATAGGTGAGACCTAATTCAGAAGCTACTATACCTATAAGCTTTTACATTATTACTTTTAAATTCCCTGCATGCTACTTGAAACCAGCTGTAACCCACTCAGATCAGATGATGGCTACATAAAAGGCCACTTATCCGGCTACATAAAAGGCTACAGTACCTGTAGAACCCAAACTTATTCGACAGCACCCGTTTTACCAGCTCCGGTTCTCCCACGAACAACCACGGCTTCCTCCCCCACACAGTACATAAACACTCTTCCGCACCCCCAGCCCCACCAATATGTATTTATATATCGACAGACTGATTAGGACAACAGAAAATCGAACTGCATAGTCTGCATTATAATCTAATGGATAAAAATCAATCACCAAACTAAACTGCAATTGTGTGAAAAATGATGAAAGCTCACTGGTCGCGTGTTCAAGAGCAAATGCAGGAGCTAATCAATCCCCAAACTAAGGCTCCGTTTGGGGGGACTTATTTTCACCGTTCAAGCGGTTACGCCCGGTTCATGCGGAAAGGTCCGGTTCATGCGGTCGTAACCTCTTGACCGGTGAAAATAAGTCCCCCCAAATGAAGCCTAAACCACAGTCTGTCTGAAATTTAGGATAGACTCGGATGGGCTTCAACAACAAGAAGAGACTATCCATGCACTCCCGAAAGCCATTAGGTCCAGTATCACTCTTATCAAAAGGGTCTATTTTTTCAGGGGTTTTCTAATGATTTACTTTTCCAGTTGGTAAATTTGTCAATTCCTGAAGCATTATGTTATGTATTCTGATTTTTTAAAGGTTTCAGAGATGAAAGCTGAATATTTCCCCCCAAGGGAGGATGTGATCTTACAAGATGAAGCACCAACTCATTTTTACATTCTGGTTACAGACACTGTTGTGAGCATGAACTCGAACCAAATATGCACAGGAGATGAAGAAAATAATAAAAAAATCGATCAAAGCAAAATTACGATGTGCACGTTTTAAACGTTGAAGGATACCTGGCTGAAATTGGAATATCAGAGAGAGGTGAAACTAAAAATTTGAAGTCCCAGACTTCAGAGGAATAGCCGAATATCTGCTTGGAGGTTCTGCAACCACTCGACCGTCGAGAGGCCCATAGATTCAGAGAAAGGGCTCGTAATGGTGAATCGAGTTGTTGCCTAGTGAGATTAAAAGAAGGAAAATTCAAATAAATGAGAAGGAAAATTCTTAAGATGGAAATGAAACCAAAAGCCAAGTATTTTCTACCTGCTATCAGCTCTTTTTCTTATTACCATCCTTGACCTTTTGCTTGAGCTGCCCATCAGATCGGGCTCGAAACTGGTTCATCCCCAATACCCGCGCGACTCGCGCCCAGTACAAGAAACGCCTGGCCAGACTCTTCCAAGACGTTTGATCACCAGTCGTCGATTTCACATGGGAGCGCTCTACTGGGCTGGTCAGCAAGTAATTGAGCAGCTCCTTCTCCGCTTGGGAAAACGGCTCCCCTGCAGATGGGGAAGGAATGATGGCCGCCAATATCTGATCCAAAGCAGGCAACTGATGATCGATCATGAATGGCGGACGCAAACCAATCTCGCTGACAACAGACGTGTTGGCCACAACAGGTTCCACTGTCGTCGTAATGACTGTAGAAGAGGTCGGTTGATTTGAATTCCGGGTGGTTGGAGATGCGGCTGGAACTGATGGTTCGGCCGGCGGCGACGACGGAATATTTAGGGAGCCTGGATCGTCGTGCTGCTGGGCAGCCTCGGAATGCAATTGCAAACGAGAATGACAACTTGGTTGTGCTGATGTGGCTGATGGCACACGCTTCTTGAGGCGTGCAAGATACTCCCAACGATTCTGGATCTCCTTGTGCGTCATCTCGAGCAGATCATCACGACGGGAAGCAATGCGGGCGTACGCGGGGGCGACCACTTTGGTCCAATGAATGTTGCCGGCATGCCCGGCATCAATCTCTTGTTGAACCAGTCGATCAATGATATTGTCTGATGACCCTTCAATGAGTTGTTCGGGCGTAGATTGCAGATCTGATGCATGAGGTTGACTTGAACTTTGATTGGCGCTGGTTGCCAATGTGACGATTCGAGTTGTAGTTGTTGTCACAGTCTCTTCCAACTGCACAATGTTTAAACTGGCAACAGGGGATGATCGCAATGGAGCAATCACTGATGCGGCTTGACTTAGGGCAGTAATGATGCTGCGTTTGGGCGCTGCTCGTTGAATGGGCAATCTGAATCGGGCCTGGGCAACCATATCCTCCAAGTGCTGCTTTAGGACCTGTTCTGATTTCGGCCGAATGAACCGTTTGAAAGAGAAATTGGTGGTACGCAGAGCCGAGACTAGAACAGACCAGATTCGGTGCAATTGCGGAAGATGCAGAGATTCAATAGGGAAATCCTTCAGATCCTGAACTTCATCGGGCAGAAGAAATTTGATAGCAATCGTTCGGAGCAAGCGACGCTCCAAGGGGTTGATCATTGGTGAAGTGCTCATGACAGCTTCCCATAGATTAAGCCCTTTTAATGCCGACTGACGTTCATTTCCCGATGCGTTGAGGCTGCGAGGTTTTTTATGGTGACTCGATGAAGAGCTGCACTCATGTGATGTTGGTCCTGGCTTGCGGCGCTTGCGATTGGACTTAATAGAATGGGGCGCGTTGCTGAATTTGACGCAAGATTCGGAGCCAATAAAAGGATCAGCGTCGTCGACATGGTTCGGATCACCATCGTCCCGCAGTGCAGCATCATCATCTTCAACGATGCGATGATCATCGTGAGCCCTCTCGACAACAGCAGCGGCAACATCAAAGGCATCGTGCACAATCGCATCGAACGTGTGGCTCGACCAAATTGCATTATCGGCGATTGATTCCGCGACCACTCCAAGAGATTCCAATTGCCCTGCAGGAATTTCGGGCAGTTGAGGTAGGGATTGTCCAAACGCTGTCGTCAATCCGAATTCGTCGTCACAATCATCAATCGAGAGAGGCAATAAGTAAAACATCGTCGACAGAGACGTATGCGAGGGAGTGATGCCATCAGTCGAAAACAGTGCGAGATATTGAGTGAGAATGATATGCATTCCAGAGATTGGCAAATACGCCCAGCGTGGATCAAATTGGAGTTCCCCTCGAAAGTTGATTTGAGCGACAACGGCATGGAGCAGCAAGTTCCCTCCTTCCAGGGATATGGTCTCCGGGCAAATAGCTCGTCCATGACGCCACAAGTTTTCATTCTTCCCTGATCCACGACGCAGACTCGAACGAAAGAAGCGATCCACGACGGTAGTCAACGCGGATGCGGGCGGCGTTAGGCATTTTCTGATGTGTTTTTTCTGTGTCTCGTGGCAAGCGAGAAGTTTGCTCGTCACGATGCGCTTGGACGGGGGCACATCATTCTCGATTTCCCACTTTTTAATGCGATCCAATAATGCATCCAATTCAGCCTCAATGATGGAGCATTCCCGCATCGGAGCTTGTCCAGTGCCCACAATGATTTCGGCCACGACAGACATGAATTGTTCATGCCGAGCACGATCCGTGCTATTCGAATTGTCCCGGTACCTTGTGATCAGGTGGTGATTGTCGAGAAGAACAATGATGTTCTCGAACTCCTCCAGCCATTCCCGATCATCACAACACTTGTCCAGGTACATGATGAGCATCGAAGTATCAATACTATAAGCGTTGTACCGTCTCAGCAAACCTCGGCTAACAGATCGACGTTCGGCATTGCCCGTCGTGCTTGTGAATTGATGGGAGAGGATTTGTTGGCGCTCGTTCATGACGGAGTGTAATCCAGCAACCGGGGCGAATTTCCTGTCGTTGAACTCATCCGTTAATTTCATGCGTCCCGACACATTGTGATGATGGTCGGCCGAGAGATGAGTCCCGGTGATGGCGCCTTCCATTCGGTTGAAGAATGGGAGTTGGCGAGAAATGCAGTCGTTGACCAGGCCTGTCAGCGTCGATTCCACAGGACCGAGAGTACCATTGTACCCATTGCAATGCTGAAAGAATGACGGAAAATCGGGAAACACTGTCAGATCCAGAGACGTCGACGATTGCCAGAGTGCGGCATCCCTAGCGTGCATTTTCAAATACCACGACACGTGACCACGATATAGAGTGGCTTGACGCATGTATCGAGTCGTTCGGGCACAACGAATCACCTTAGCGACATCAGCACTGCCGGAACAGGACGTGTACAAGTCGTATGCCATTTGAACAAGACTGACGTCGTGCGCGCTCTGTTCGAACAGCTGTACGGGATAGTTAAGGACGATGGGCATCGGGATCAACTTGTCGGTTTTGGCCTCGTCCATGACATGGAACGTGGCACCACAGCCGCCTGAGCTCTGCGACTTCCTGCACACATATCGAGCACAGAGAGCAAATGCAGTGGTGTCGATGCAATCGATGATTCGCGGGGCACTAAATTGCTTGCGAAAAAGAAAGCCGACTTTGTTGCAAGACGGGCATGCACCCGCTGTCACGTTGACGTCGTACTGCCGTTCTGGATCGATCACGAACATCGGTTTCAGTAGATACGCGTTCAGGTCGGGACGTTTGCTCTATAGTGGCACGGGCGGATCGATTCGGATAGGAGGGCACATGCCATCCTCGATCAGTTTCAGCTGGGTCTTGATCCAATCCTCCTGAATCTTGTTCAACGTGCCGGATTGCTTGCCACAAACGCACGGCTCACTGGTTGGGCGGTCGAATGCTGACGAATAGAATGGCGGCGTTTGGGTCGGAATAGATTCTTGTGGAATTTCAGGGCAGCGACGGACGAGGTTCTCATCCGATCGTTGTGTTTTCGCAATGTCCCGCAGCACAAGGTCAATACCGTTCATTGTCGATGATGACTAATAGACAGACAATCTGGGATGGATCCGGTAAATTCAGCGGCAAGAGGAAGAAGAACGAAGACTATCTGGAGCAAATAAGCCCTGTCAAACAAAGCCATAATTAATCCAAACTCAACAAGTTTTCTCAAAATTCAATTAATAATAAAAATTAATGTTCATGAAATAGAAATGAAGTACCTGCTTCTGCCAATGACGGACTTTATAGGGTGTGACTCTACTCTTATTAAAAATGATCTAGCAAACTTTTCCCCTACCATAATATAAATTATGATTAAATTAAAATGCTATACAAAGTTATAATATAAATCATGATTAAATAAAGAGAATCTACTGAAATACAAGGTTTTTAGTGAAATGGAAACTACAATCATGATTAAATAATGAGAATCTACTGAAATGTTGCATCAATCACCATATCACGGTTGAAGCTATTTCTTGAGTTTTGCAGATGTCTTGTTTCTTTTGCAAACAACTGGTCAGCTTTCAGCTTTTTATGTATTAGCTATTGAATTTTCATTCAAGCCATTACTTGTGGCTGCAAGCTTATTTTTGTTATCTGTCTTTTAGGAAACGTAGAGTAAGCTTACGATAAGATTTTTTGTAATGCACTTTTAATTTCTTTGCCCTCCTTAATTTACTGCACCATTGATTTGTGGTAAGAAACTATAGTCAACATTGATCTTTAATTACTTAGAATTACAAACCGGTGGAAGCTATTCAGATACTGCATGTTAGTTCACTAATACTTCAAAAAAGAAATATGTTATTTGATTAGCATGTCACATATGTATGCTTACAATAAAAGTGAGAGTTGTTTGATGTCGACCACAAGCTTTATATTAATATTTTGTTATGAAGGGGAAGACATATATAGCCAGCAGGCCTTCAATTGGCACGTATCAGTAAATGAGGTAGGAATAAGTTGTGAATTGAATGTGGCAGGCACAGCTTTTTGCTCAGAAATATTTGATCAACCCAATTGCATGTAATCATTTAATGTGAGCGTGTGGGGCAAGAGATAGCAGCGTGCATCATTTCCTCCTCCTCCTGCTCTGTCCCGATCTGCATGCCTTGATTCATATCTCTTCAATTCTATCGTCTACTCTATCATGTTGTCTCCATTACAGCCTTTTCTTCTTTTACAATATCTCATCCCTCATTTCTGAATCAAACCTAGCTATAGCTAGCTTTATATACATTAATACATATACCTCATAATTCATATACAATTTCAATATTACAGGTTTATATGTATGCAGGTTTACTACTTAATTCTCCATGGAACCAGAATTTAATTAACTCCACTGAAAATGCAGCAGTAATTTTTTCAGAATATGTATGCAGGAGTTGTACAGGTTTCTTGTGAGGAGAAGACAGAGCATGGTGTGTAAATAATAATTAATTTGGTCTGGATTTATAGTCGGAGTTTTGTAATGTCAAATAAGACTATTGAAAGTCCACCTAGTGTCGGCTATGTGCACCTATGGGGGGGGGGGGAATAGGTGACGTGTGGTTCTTTTGCGGAATTCACAGATGTACCTGCACAATAAAAGCCACAAACACAGAACACAGAATACACAGCAAATTTATAGTGGTTCCCCGACTTGGGTACATCCACTTTCCCCCTTCGACCTATCTCCCCAACAAGGGACGACTCGGTCACTTCTCCAACGGGATTGAAATCCAATCCCCTCACTAACGGAAGGAGCCCTTCCACACGTGAGAGTCAACACTCCCACAACTCGGGTTGCATCCAACCCTTACACCACGGAACAAAAGTTCCTTTACAACACAAGTAAATATGGAATGCATATGAAATACAAACTTCTTTTGGAGACTTCGGTGTTCCTCTTTGTTCGACGACGTGTTCTTGAAGTCGATGAAGAGTCTACGACCTTGGCCTCTCTTGGAGAAGATCTCCCCGGAACCAGCGGCGGCACACGAGCGGCGGCTAGCTTCGGGATCAGCGGCTACGATGAAGAGTGGCTGCAGAACTTGGAGATCTAAACTTCGTAGCGAAGCAAGCTAGGTCTACCAACGGTCACTCTAGGATCAGTCGTCTCGATCGATTCGGACGGGGGAATTTTTCCCGGTCAACGAATCGAGAGACAAGAGATCTCCGGATAGACGCGTGAGACACAAGCCTTGCTAAGCTTCTGTCACCGGAGATCGGGAAGAGGAACGATCAGCAGCGGCGACCACTTGACGCGAGCGGCGGCGGCGGAGCGGAGCGAGTTCGCGGATTTAGGGTTACGTAGCCGCTCGTTTTTCTTTTTCTCTTATCCGTCATTTACTGTTCAAAAATACTCATGTATTTATACTGTAGTATTCTCAAATATGACCGTTTGTGGGACCCACAAAAGAAATCCCCAAAATCCGGTTCAAATAAGTCCAGAAGCAGAATCCGGTCCAGCAGCAATCTGAGAAAACGTCAAGTAAAAATCGGCGAGAATCGCAGACGATTCTCGACGAATCGGCGAGAATCACCAAATGATTCTCGACGATTCGTCGAGAATCGTTTGTGATTCTCGTCGAATCACTTTTCGATTCTCAACGAATTGGACTTGGTATTCATGGGCTGCATGACCACTGGTTCGGCGGGAATTACACGTGATTCTCGCCGAATCTTGCTTGGCACCATATTGAGATGGCCAGAAGGAGTCGGCGAGAATCACTGATGATTCTCGTCGATTCGGCGAGAATCACCAAGTGATTCTCGCCGATTCGGCGAGAATCACTTGGTGATTCTCGTCGAATTTGCCTTGGACGATTTTTCGTCTTCCACTTAGGAGCTGCTCCTTGATCCTCCATGCTCCTTGTCTTCTCTTGCATATGAGCGGTCCTGTACTTGAAAGTAAGTGCACTCCAATAGAGAGAGTACACATAGGCCAACACACTGATCTGCTCAACGAGGGATTACGTCGTGCAGACCCGTGTATATTGACCTACTGCACCCTGACATTGGTGTGCACTTAGCGTGGAGAAACTGCAAGTACAACTTGAAATGTTTCATCAAATACATTGTGAATTCATCTTAGCTTGACAGGGGGCTTCCTCAAATCTAGGTAATCGTGGATACAATACCCAACAATCTCCCCCTATTTGACGAAGCCAAAACCCTACTAGCTAAGATGAATAACACCTATCAAATAATAATTATTGCATTTACAAATTAATTATGCCACACAAGGTAATAAATGCAATTAGAGCAGGACTTGAGTCATTCACACATTCAAGAATATATATATATATATCAAGAGAAATATATTCACATATAAGTCAGAATTGTTCACACGACAGTAATAATGGTTAAATGTTCTTAATACACCGTGACCAGCTATAATATAATGACTATTTGTCCTTAGCTCCGTCACCCTTAAGAGTTTGCGCCAAGTACTTTTTGCTCTGCCTTTCCATGTATTCCTTGGGCTTTGGGTAGTATCTAGGAGGAGCAACTTTGTCAGGATCCTTGTTGTTTCTGAAGAAAATGTTGCGTTTCGCCTCGAATGCTTTGTGCGTCTCCCATTCATATTGGCTATAAACTTCATTTCGATTTATCTCTCCTCTTTCTTGCAGCAGGAATGTGTCTAGGATGATGCTTCTTGAGACTGGGATCCACCTTTCGTTTCTTACCTCCTCCTCACTTAGTCTGATCCTCTTTTGAGTTGGTGTCTCCTTTGATGTCCCTTCCTGAATTTTCCTCTTTCCCCTTGCTTTAGCTAAGGCCTCCTGGTCAAACATGCTTCTCAGCTTAGATTTGGAGATGGCCCTAGCGTCAGCTTCATCAGTGAAAATATCAGCAGCACTTGTACTTACATTCTCAGCAATATGTACTTCCTCGGCAGCCGTAGAAGTCTCAGGAGCCTGAGCACCGGCAGGTTGGTCAGGTAGGACGACTCCTAACATGCCCAGTGCCTGTTATAGCATCCACCAGCAACTCTCATAGACGTAGTTGCTTGATTTCACAAAGTTTGCATCCATGCTTTTCTGGAGCTCAGCCATCTTAGCGATATACTCCTTCTCCCCCTTTTTGGCTTCTTCAGCTATGCAATTGGCATATGAGTGCAAGGAGTCATCAATATGCTTCGTTGTCTTGGTGAATTCATTGACCAGGGTCTGCTGATTTGCATTTAAAGTGACCATATTTCCATCAAATTTCTGAATATTGTTGGCCACAACGTGTGCGTTCTGATCGACAACAGCCAGAGTATCTGTATTCTTTTTCAGACCGCCCATTAGGAGTGTGACAGCTGTGCCGGCCGCAGTATACTTTTCTTCGAATTTCTTTTCCATCACATCCAGCTTATGGTTGATTCCACCATATTCTTCAGCATGAGATCTTCAGAAGTCTTAATCTCTTGCAGCATTGTCTTCTGAGATTTATCAAAATAGGTTTTAAGCTCATTCACGATTCCCTGAATTATGTGTACGGTGTGAATGGCTAGGTCATCGCGTAATGGGATAGCCGGAGGCACTTCTTGGCCTTGCTCTGGCTCGGCAGTAGATGCATCAGTAGAGCTGGATACCATCACAGTCTCTATGGGAGGAATGTTGGTGGTCTCATTTACCTCCCCCTCCACTGGTGCAGACTTATCAGTAGGAGGTTCATTAGTATCCGGAGACTCAAACACTTCATGGCCCTCATTCACAGCGTCCTCTCCGTCTGCATCCAAAAATTCATCCACATCAGCAGCTTCTTCCTCTTCTTGATCAGCAGAGTCCAGTGTCTCAGCTGCAGTTCCTTGAGTGTGTCTGTTCAGGACCTCCTCATCCTCCATCCCAGGTTCACTTTCTGCATAGACTTCGGCCACCGCATCCCTGGCCACCTGGGCGATGTCAGATATTATATCCATCTGAGAGGGTAGAGTCTCCCCCTCGATTCCTGCAGTCACAGTATCAGGAATTTCACGGGGGGAGGATGCTGGAGAAACTTCCTCTTGCTCTTCTACAGCCGGTTGCCCGATGCGCCGCTCCCATCGGTCAAACACAGTCGCATCCATCTTTTTCAAGTAATGTAGAGGAACTCCTTTGCTCATGTCGAATCTGTCTCCGTTGATCTGGTTAAGATAAAGACTGATAATGCGGCCGAAGCTTGGAGTGCCCAGAGTATCCTTGATCTTTTGAAACATCAACTCTCCCCAGTTGAACCGCTTTCTGCAGACCACGGCTATGAGAATTTTGAACATATCTCCGGAGATATGATCATGGGAACCTGGCTTACAGATGAGTACTTTTCCTATGATGTCGGATAGGAGCTTCCCTTCTTCATTCATCTCTTTTCGTTTGACGGACCGAGTGCCTCTGGGTAGACCGCAGAACAGGAGGGTTCTGGCTTTGTCCTCGTCCTTCAAATAGTCTTCCTGCTCCGCACTTGAGAGCTGCAGGTAGCGTGTTAGCTTACTGGCAGACATCTTTACTTTAGTCCCCGCCACCTTACTCTTGATGATGGAGTCTCTGTTTCGAAGCCTTGCTGTAGAAAAGAACTCCAGCACTTCTTTATCTAAGACTTTGCAAGGATGCTCCAATACGAAGGTTAGTCCGGCTTCTTCCAGCATGAGAACGATGTTCCGGAACTCGTCCGAGGCATGAGAGAAACCAGTGCGAACCAGTTCGCAACCAGAAGTCAAGCCTGCAGTCGTCCTTGGGGCCATTGAGGATCTAAACGGAAGCCCGACGCCAAGCATTAGTGTATATTCAAAAAGAAGGCATCACATGGGTTCGGCCTTGGAGCCAGTGAGGAGGAGGTTACCTAAGGGCTTCGGTGGAAGAGAGTTGGTGAGCTTCGGGAGAAGAAGATCACGCACAGAAGCGATTCGACTGGGTCGACGAGAACTTCGGAGGGCTGCGGGAGTCGGCGAGTTCACGGAAGAGCACTTGCGCGAGGAAGGTGGGGGCATCCAGAGGTCTCCTGCGCGAGTCGAGAGGAAGGTGAACAGGCGGAGTTCTTTCGGCGGGATTTATAGGAATCGTCGGGATTCGGGGGAAGCCGAGCGGTCGCGAGTTCCTTCGACGGGATTCAGCGAGATTCGTCTAATTGGGGTTCTAATACCGTTTGTCTAATTCGGCGAGATATAAAATGATTCGGCGAGATTCGGAGTATATATTGATGTTTTACTTGACTACTTTGGGAAGCATTGCACCATTTTAGATTTTCCGATGTCAAGTCACTAAAAAGGAATGATAAATGCAAGTATATTCTAAAGTCAATCTAGTTGAATTTTACTGAGGTTTTTGCAAAGTCTTCTAAATGTCAATTGTATGTTGTCGAAATTTACAACGACATGTCCTCGAATGTCATGTTGATACAGGATTAATACATATATGTTTGTTATAACGACACTTTATTAGGATTAGAATGAGACCTCGTCAGACCCTTCTTGGTGTCAACTGTGATGTGTCAAAATTCGCAATGACATATCTTTGTTATCCTTTTATCGATGTGTAATGGTTTGCATGTCGCGTGATAATTTCTCCTTAAAGGTGCACACATATATGAGAAGCATGAGTATACTTATACACAAGGATAAAAATATATATATATATATATTTAATTTGAATGAGGATGCATCATGACACAAGTCCTTGAACTGAACAAAGTTACCTGGGATAAGGAGAGTCATCGTCTTAGTCCCACAGGTAGAACATATCAGTAGCTTACAGTGATTATGCTCAGCAGGTAGCGCGTCTGTTATTGTAGACGCTTGTTCCAAGTTAGCCTTGAGCCACGTACTGTCTAGTTCCCAAGTATTCACGGGGATCTAGACTACCCTACAAAACAGAATTACTTTACCTTAGGAACCCAAATCATATTGGGCCCTAGGTTTCTATTAGCATGAACACGCAACTGCCTTCCTTGAGAAAACCTGTTTGGAAGACTGTCTCTGTCCCTATAATGTGGAGAAGCCCTTGCTGTGGGCACAGAGAGGTTGTGCCAACAGTCGATGGCAAAGTGTCCCACTTTGCCGCAGCACCAACAAGAGTGAATGTTATATCGCCGTTTTTGACCTGATCTAGTGACTGATGTAGTCACGGTCCTAGGTCTCAAGGGGATAGGGCATGTTCTTGTTGCACAGATTCCTCTTCCATCGAGGCATGATGAGGGGTGGAATGAATGCATGATGTGAGCGTTATGAGGCCGAGAAGGTGGTGCCATTCTTTCAGGCATCTTCCTTGCTGAGGCTCCATGACGCCTGACATCATGACTTCTATTCTCCCTATCCCGTGTCCTTGAATGGAGAGAATTCTTCTGTGAACCAGGACCTGCAGATCCACACTTTGTTGTGGCAGTGGCCGTGAATACAAATGGCTCAGACTGAGCCTTAGGTATTTCTTTAAGGGTGGCCATGATGCCTCTTGCACTGTGGACATTTCCACATGGGGACAACTCACCCTTACAGTGACCACGATTATTCCTGTGGTCATACCTGAAGGCATGATGAGTTGTCTTCCCGCTTGGAGTGGGAGGTCGGAACACCGTTTCCCCATTTCTCCATCCCTGGATAATCCGGGAGATCCACCCGGTTTCTTGTTTTCTCTTTATAGCATCAACTTTGGAGAAGTTGGATACTATACGTTTCTCATTTTCTAGACTATTCTCTAGAGCTGAGATCTTAGAGTCCTTGACCTTGTTGGACGCCAATTGGAGAATCAACAAGATCTTCAGTTGAGCAATCTCTCGAGCTTGCTCCTCAGCAAGTAGATTGCTTTCCGGAAGGGCTCTCTTCAGGGAATCAGTATTTTCTGGAGGAGAGCAGTTTCTGTCTTCAGAGAAGTCAAAAGATGAGGGACAGGATGAAGATGATACCTGCTCATCTGGGTTATTGTCATTAGAATCAGTGATCAATGGTTCTTCCTCGTCGGAGCTGCTTTCCTCACTATCTTCTTCAGTCTCTGACAAGGATACTGGAGCTCTGATGCAATCCGAAGGATCCTTGCAATCATCTTCAGAAGTGATTACCCCCACATATGCTTCATCCTCAGATTGGCAGCAAATTTCAGCTTCCTCTGACCCCCCCATCAGCTCTGAGATCATCATCCATAGAGATTTAGCCGTTTTACATTTTTCCAACCTGGAGCGAGAGGCTCCAGACCATACATCCATAATAATTTGTCGAATCCTCTGGTCCAGTTGGAAAAATGAGAGTTCCATCTCTGTCATCTCAGGAATACACATGGGCACTTGGGTCCCCGAGTCGGTGGTCTTCATAGGGATAAATGGACCCTCTTCCAGGATGAGGGATGCTCGAGGATCAATGGCATCCAGGTGAAATAACACTCTCATCCTCCAGATAGGATAATAATCCTTTGTGCATGCAGGGAGTTTGAGTGGCAATACGTCATAATCCAGATCCATGCTTCTGACACTGGTGGCAGGATTCACCTCAAGGTGTTAGCCTTTTTGTTGAGGAACCTCCCTCTGATACCACTTGAAAGTCCACCTAGTGTCGGCTATGTGCACCTATGGGGGGGGGAATAGGTGACGTGTGGTTCTTTTGCGGAATTCACAGATGTACCTGCACAATAAAAGCCACAAACACAGAACACAGAATACACAGCAAATTTATAGTGGTTCCCCGACTTGGGTACATCCACTTTCCCCCTTCGACCTATCTCCCCAACAAGGGACGACTCGGTCACTTCTCCAACGGGATTGAAATCCAATCCCCTCACTAACGGAAGGAGCCCTTCCACACGTGAGAGTCAACACTCCCACAACTCGGGTTGCATCCAACCCTTACACCACGGAACAAAAGTTCCTTTACAACACAAGTAAATATGGAATGTATATGAAATACAAACTTCTTTTGGAGACTTCGGTGTTCCTCTTTGTTCGACGACGTGTTCTTGAAGTCGATGAAGAGTCTACGACCTTGGCCTCTCTTGGAGAAGATCTCCCCGGAACCAGCGGCGGCACACGAGCGGCGGCTAGCTTCGGGATCAGCGGCTACGATGAAGAGTGGCTGCAGAACTTGGAGATCTAAACTTCGTAGCGAAGCAAGCTAGGTCTACCAACGGTCACTCTAGGATCAGTCGTCTCGATCGATTCGGACGGGGAATTTTTCCCGGTCAACGAATCGAGAGACAAGAGATCTCCGGATAGACGCGTGAGACACAAGCCTTGCTAAGCTTCTGTCACCGGAGATCGGGAAGAGGAACGATCAGCAGCGGCGACCACTTGACGCGAGCGGCGGCGGCGGAGCGGAGCGAGTTCGCGGATTTAGGGTTACGTAGCCGCTCGTTTTTCTTTTTCTCTTATCCGTCATTTACTGTTCAAAAATACTCATGTATTTATACTGTAGTATTCTCAAATATGACCGTTTGTGGGACCCACAAAAGAAATCCCCAAAATCCGGTTCAAATAAGTCCAGAAGCAGAATCCGGTCCAGCAGCAATCTGAGAAAACGTCAAGTAAAAATCGGCGAGAATCGCAGACGATTCTCGACGAATCGGCGAGAATCACCAAATGATTCTCGACGAATCGTCGAGAATCGTTTGTGATTCTCGTCGAATCACTTTTCGATTCTCAACGAATTGGACTTGGTATTCATGGGCTGCATGACCACTGGTTCGGCGGGAATTACACGTGATTCTCGCCGAATCTTGCTTGGCACCATATTGAGATGGCCAGAAGGAGTCGGCGAGAATCACTGATGATTCTCGTCGATTCGGCGAGAATCACCAAGTGATTCTCGCCGATTCGGCGAGAATCACTTGGTGATTCTCGTCGAATTTGCCTTGGACGATTTTTCGTCTTCCACTTAGGAGCTGCTCCTTGATCCTCCATGCTCCTTGTCTTCTCTTGCATATGAGCGGTCCTGTACTTGAAAGTAAGTGCACTCCAATAGAGAGAGTACACATAGGCCAACACACTGATCTGCTCAACGAGGGATTACGTCGTGCAGACCCGTGTATATTGACCTACTGCACCCTGACATTGGTGTGCACTTAGCGTGGAGAAACTGCAAGTACAACTTGAAATGTTTCATCAAATACATTGTGAATTCATCTTAGCTTGACAGGGGGCTTCCTCAAATCTAGGTAATCGTGGATACAATACCCAACAACTATCTTTTACTTACTTTGTCATTACTTGTTCTTCTCCATTGCTACACACTTCATTGTTGCTACTCCATTGCCGCGCCCTTTATCTTCGCTTCTTTAGTGTGTTAATTGGTACTAGTTTCTTACCTTCCAAGACAAGTGACGCCTAGTCTTGTCACTTGTGAACTACTATAGGTAAAAATTATCTTAGACGATCTTCAAATTCTAAGAGTAAGAATTATGAATCTCTTTTGCAATAATAAATTAGCTATCAACGTTGCATAAATTTGATTTAACATGACAAAATTAACTCCATTGAAATTGACCTACACTTGATAAAAGAGAAACTAGAGTGTTGGATTGTAGCACTCCATATATGCTAGCAAAGGATCAGTAAATCAAGGTTTTTACCACAATACATTGATTTTTTCGTTCTTGAAGGTCATTAACAACACGGGATGGAAAATCAAGTTCAGAGAATCGCATAAAACTGGCGGAGCAGCAGCTCTGCAGCGTTGCGTGAAAGGAACGGGATGAAAAATTATGATTTACCTCCGAAAAATGGTGGTTGAACCACAGGATTCGTCCTAGCACTCGAATCGCCGGAGATGAGAGTAGGTCCTGGTAGCTGGAAGTGCCAGAGAAGAGATACCAGGGGTCGGAGAAGAGATCCGGGGCGCCGGAGAGGAGAACGAGCGCGATCCAGAGAATACCGGCCGCCGGAGAGGAGAACGAGCGCGATCCCGGAGATTACCGGCCGCCGGCGAGGAGAACGAGCGCGAACCGCCGCGATGAGGCTATGACGTGATTGGAGGTGGTCGGGCACCGCCGTCGCCGTGGAAGACTCGCCGAGGAACCGTGGCAGACGGAAGAGCGAAACCTAAAGGGCGACGGGATGCGGGATTCTATCGCGAAATTCTATCGGGATTCTATCGCGAAACCTAAGTGCGGGATTCCTGCGGGGTAATATCGGTATTGCCTAACTTCAGTCCGATTCAGTCGGACTGAAGTGAGGCCCGACCGGGGGGGGGGGGGGTGGGGGGTGGGGGGGGGGGGGGGGGGTGGGGGGGGGGGGGGCAGAAAAAATGGGCGCTTGTGCGAAAAACGTGTCTCGGTCGAAATTGTCCAATTTTTATATAAATTTGAAATAATTGTTTTTAGCTTAAAATGAATTTCAGGAAATTCCTTAAAATGCCGCGCTTGTGCGAAAAATGCGCGGTATGGCAAATTAAATGCTCTGAGCAAAAAAATCTCGTCTAGACGAAAAATTGCACCCGGGCGAAATAATTGCGCTCGGGGGAAAAAACGCACGCTCGGGCAAAATACGTCGCCTTGACGAAAAATTCGCGCTCGGGCGAAAAAATCACGCTCGGGCGAAAAAATCGCGCTCGGGCGAAAAATCGCGCACGGGCTAAACAATTCGCGCCCGAGGGAAAAAAATCGCTCCTGAGTGAAAATATCGCGCCCGGGGAAAAAACCGTGTCCGGCCAAAAAAATCGCCCTCGGGCGAAAAAATCGCGCCTGAGTGAAAAAACACACGCTAGGGCGAAATACGCCGCCCTGACGAAAAATATACCCCTCAGCGAAAAACACGCTCTCGGGCGAATAACACGCGCCCGTGCGACAACACGCGCTCCCGGGCGAAAAAATCACGCGCTTATCTTAAAAATGTGTCTCGGCCGGCTACTTATATACATTTGAAAAAATATCTTTAGTTTAAAATAAATTTCACAGAATTCATTAATATTCCAATTCCAACATCAAGCGTGTAAACGAACGACGAAATTGAAATTAGACCTTCAATTCGAATTTCAGGAGCTCAATTTCGTGCAAACGAACAGACCCTTTGTGTTTGTTTATTTGGGCTTTGTTTAAAATTTTGAAGTGAAATTGGGTGATGGAGCAGACCGCGCGCTCTGGGCGGACTGAGTCCGCGGCCTGGGCGGACTGATGTTGTGGCCTGGGTGGACTTGCCAGGTTGGACTTGGTGGCTTGGTTGATCTAGTGGAGCGGCCTGAGCGGCCTGTCTCTGGCGGTCTGGTGGCGGTGCTCAGCTCGGCCCGTGGTTCTGCAGATAGGCCGTTAATGGAGTAACCGGGCGGATTGAAGGTTAAATCCGCGGAGATGTGGCGGACTTGGTTAGAGTCCGCGGAGTCCGTTATAACGGACTGGTTTTGGAGATCGACTTTGGTCCTTGCCAAGTTCTCCGGTGATGCCGTGGGTGTTAGCCGCATTCTTTGTGGCAGACTGTCCTGGAGTTGGCGGTCTGGGTTTTGTGTCCGCCAAGCTCGCGCCAGTTGTTTGGTGGGTTGCTGGACTTGGTCACACTCAGTGACAAGTGCAGGGTGTTCGCAGTGTCCGCAGAGTCTACTGTTGGCCGGTCGATCTGCCTGTTGGTTGTGGACTTGTGTGTGATGAGTCCGATTTATATAGGGTTTTTCGGACTAAGTGGGATTATTTTCCTACGTGTGCACTACTTTTTCAATCAGAAAAGTTATATTTTTTTGTAGAACTTCACTTCGCCAAAAGTGCATTGTTTTAGCCCTTGTGTGTGCAATTGCGCTTTCTTTTGTTGGGGGTAAGCACATGGTGCTTCTCATGGTTCTTTTTGTTTATTTTGTGCTGTGTATTACTGCTGGATGCTGGTGCTCTATGTTTTTGTTTTACTGTGTAGGTGGTGCGTTTTCCCCAAGGTTGGAATGCAGGTTTGAGGAAAATGCATGGTCGTGCGTTTTCTTGGCACACGGTTCTTTGTGATCGTGCATTTTATTTGTGCAGGAGAAACGTCGAACTGAGCTCGACGAATTTCTTAACGCACGCTTGACACACGGTTTCTTCGGAACCGTGCGCGAAGGAAACACACGATTTTTCTGTAGCTTCTTGTTTGTTGCTCTCTGTGGTTAATCATGAGATTTGTTCACGCACGGGCGGAAGCGCCCGTGCACGAGTAAAACACACGGTTCCACTGTATTTTCTTGATTTCCTACGCTCTGTCGCTACCCGTGCGATTTCCTTCACGCACAGGCGGAAGTGCCCGTGCGCGAAGTAAAACGCATGGGTCTGAAAGTCCACCTAGTGTCAACTATGTTCACCTATGAGGGGGGGGGGGGGGATAGGTGACGTGCAACACTTTTGCGGAATTTAAATTGTGCCTGCACACGAAAATAAAACAACACAGCACAACAGAGTACACAAGCTATTTATAGTGGTTCCCCGACTTGGGTACATCCACTTTCCCCCTTCGACCTATCTCCCAAACAGGGACGACTCGGTCACTTCTCCAACAGGATTGAAATCCAATCCCTGCACTATCGGAAGGAACCCTTCCACACGTGGGAGTCAACACTCCCACAAAACGGGTTGCACTCAACCCTTACAACACAGAACCACCGTTCCTTTACAACAAAAATAAAATAGAATGTACAAGAAATACAAACTACGTGTGGAGACTACGGTGTCCCTCTTCGTTGACGACGTGATCTTGAAGTCTACAAAGAGTCCACAACCTTGGTCTCTCTTGGAGAGGATTTCCCCGGAACCGGCGGCGGCAAGAAGGGCGGCGGCTAGGTTCACGGGATCGGCGACGACGACGATGTGCGGCTGCTGTTCTTTAGAGATCCAAACTTCGTAGCGAAGCTAGCTAGGTCTACCAACGGTCACACGAGGATCGGTCGTCTCGATCGATTCGGACGGGGAAGTTTTTCCCGATCAACAAATCGAGAGACAAGGGATCTCTGGATAGACGCGTGAGACTCTAAGCTTAGCTAAGCTTCTGTCGCCGGAGATCGGGAAGAAACGCGATCAACAACGGCGACCAACTAGCGCGAGCGGCGACGGCGGCGGCGGAGCAGCTTCGCGATTTTAGGGTTAGATCGTGCTCGGCTTCTTTTCTGGGTATATGGTATTCCGTTCAAAATACCCGGATATATTTATACACTGTAGATACTAACAATATGACCGTTGTGGGTCCCACAAGTAGAAACTCGAAATCCGGTTCAAAATAGTCCAGCGGCAGAATCCGGTCCAGCAGCTTCCAGAGAAATCGCTAAGTAAAAATCGGCGAGAATCGCAGGTGATTCTCGCCGAATCGGCGAGAATCAGTTAGTGATTCTCGACGATTCGTCGAGAATCACTAGTGATTCTCGCCGAATCACTTTTTGATTCTCAACGAATATAACTTGGTATTCAGGATCTGCTCTGCGATGGGTTCGGCGAGAATCACTAGTGATTCTCGACGAATCTTACTTGGCACCGTTTTGAGGCAGTCAGAAAGAGTCGGCGAGAATCACTAATGATTCTCGACGATTCGGCGAGAATCACTAGTGATTCTCGCCGAATCGGCGAGAATCACTTGGTGATTCTCGTCGAATTACACTTGGACGAATTTTCGTCTTTCCACCCAAGAGCTGCTCCTTGACCCATCCTTGCTCCTTGTCTTCTCTTGCATAAACACGGCCCTGTACTTGAAAGTAAGTGCACTCTAATAGAGAGAGTACACGTAGGCCAACACACTGATCTGCTCAACGAGGGATTACGTCGTGCAGACCCGTGTATATTGACCTACTGCACCCTGACATTGGTGTGCACTTAGCGTGGAATAACTGCAAGTACAACTTGAAAGATTTTATCAAATACATTGTCTATTGACCTTAGCTTGTCCAGGGGCTTCTTCAAATCAGGTACATTGTGGATACAATATCCAACAATCTCCCCCTATTTGAAGAAGCCTAAACCCTACAAGCTAAGGTGAATAGAGCATATGAGAATGAAAACCATAAACTTAAAATTGAGTTGAGTGAGTGATCCATTACCAATACCAATTTCTTGGGAGCAAGCTTGGAGCCACCTTAGCCTTAGCCGAGAGGGTAATCTCCCCCTTTTCGGCTTCTGCAAATCGGGGTCGGTAGCATTTGACCCCTTGCTCCCCCTCAGTTCTTGCGTATGTGCTCACACTTGAGTTCCTTGCTCCCCCTCAGATCGTGCACGAGCCTGGAGCTTCTGTAGTCTTCATTCCTCATAATTGAGCATCCCCAATTCAGTCTTGAAAAGATTGAACTGGGCCTCGTCTAAGGGCTTTGTGAATATATCAGCAATCTGCTTGTCCGTGGGGACATAACAGAGAGAGATGTCCTTGTTCTCCACGTGCTCCCGAATGAAGTGGTAGCGCACTTCAATATGCTTCGTTCTGCTGTGCGAGACCAGATTGTTGGCAATGGCAATTGCACTGGAGGAGTCACAGTACATTGGTAAGTCTTTGAACTGAAGGTCGTAGTCGGCTAACTGGTTTCTGATCCATAGGAGTTGTGCGCAACAGCTGCATGCCGAGATGTACTCAGACTCTGCTGTGGAGGTTGCAACACAATTCTGTTTCTTGCTGTTCCAAGAGATAAGCCTCCTGCCGAGGAATTGACACATCCCGGAGGTGCTTTTCCTGTCATCCCTACTTCCTGCAAAATCAGCATCTGAAAAACCTATTAGCTCGACATCATTGTTTCTCGGGTACCACAAGCCAAGATTGGGAGTACCTTTAAGGTATCTTAGAATTCGCTTTGCAGCGACATAGTGAGATTCCTTAGTGTTCACCTGATATCTGGCACAGACACATGTGGAGAACATGATATCCGGTCTACTGGCAGTAAGATAGAGCAGAGATCCAATGATGCTTCTGTATTTGGTTTTATCGAAAGGTTTACCTTTCTCATCCTTATCCAGAGACATAGTGGATCCCATTGGAGTCCTCATAGAGGTTGCACTCTCCATATCGAATTTCTTAAGGAGTTCATTTGTGAACTTTGTCTGAGAGATGAAGATTCCATCCGCAGACTGTTTTACTTGAAGTCCCAAGAAATACTTGAGCTCTCCTATACTGCTCATTTCAAACTTTTCTTGCATAAGTTTAGAAAACCTTTTGCAAAGATTGTTGTCCGTTGAGCCGAATATTATGTCATCGACATAGATTTGCACCAGCAAAATCTTGCCTTTGACTTCCCTGAGAAACAATGTTTTATCTATTTTACCTCTAGAGAACTTGTTCTCAAGAACAAAACTAGATAAAGTCTCATACCAAGCTCGCGGAGCTTGTTTCAACCCATATAAGGCCTTATTAAGAAAATAAACATGATTGGGATAAGTAGGATCGACAAAACCTGAGGGTTGAGCGACGTATACTTCCTCTTTCAAGTCTCCGTTCAAGAATGCTGATTTCACGTCCATTTGATAGACTGTGAATCCTTTGTGTGAAGCATACGCCAGGAACAATCTGATTGCCTCGAGCCTTGCTACTGGTGCGAAGGTCTGGTCGAAGTCAATCCCCTCCTCCTGTCTGTAACCTTGAGCCACCAGCCTGGCCTTGTTCTTTACGATGACACCATGGTCATCCAGTTTGTTTCTGAAGATCCACTTGGTGCCAATCACATTCTGCTTGTGTGGTCGGGGAACCAGCGTCCACACGTTGCATCGTTCGAATTGATGTAGTTCATCTTGCATGGCCAAAATCCATGCCGCATTTTTGTTCGCCTCGTCGAACTTCTTTGGCTCAACCTGTGACAGGAAGCTAAGATGCAATACTTCATTAATGGTACCTCTTCGAGTTCTGACACCGACACGAGGATCTCCGATGATCTGATCTCTAGGATGATCCCTCACGTGCCGGAGTTCTAGAAGTCTGGCGTCTAGAGCTTCGACTACTTCTTGGGCTTCTCCTTCTTCTAAGAGATTTGTTCCATTTTGATCTTCAACATTTTCAGATGACGTGGAGGTGGAAACTTTGACGTACTTAGGAGTGTCATCTTTAGCGGTCTCATCCAGACTCAGCTATTCCAATCGTGCACCTGCATCTTCAAGAATACCACTGGAAGAATTGCTGTTAAGCAAACTTCCTTCATCAAATACAACATTTATTGATTCTTCTACCACTAGGGTTTTCTTATTGAAGACCCTATATGCCCGACTGTGGGAACTATAGCCCATGAATATGTCTTCGAAGCATTTTTCACCAAATTTAGAACGCGGGTACTTCCCATTATTCAGTACATAGCATCTGCAACCAAAAATCCTCAAGTAGGATATGATTGGTTTCCTGCCTTTCAGTAGCTCGTAAGGCGTCTTACGATGATGCTTGTTGATCAATGCTCGGTTTTGTACATGACAAGCTGTATTGACAGCCTCTGCCCAGAAGTATTCCGGGAGAGAAGCGTCTTTCAACATTGTCGTGCAGGCTTCAATGAGAGTTCTATTTCTCCTCTCCGCAACTCCATTTTGCTGAGGAGTGCGCGGGGAGGAAAACTCATGAAAGATATCTTGTTCTTCACAAAACTCTGTCATAGCACCAGATTCGAATTCTGTTCCATGGTCACTTCTGATTTTGACCACAGAGTAGTTAAATTCGTTCTGAACCTGCTTGACAAAACTAGTGAAGATGTCAAACGTATCTGACTTTCGTTTCAAAAAGAACACCCATGTAAACCGAGAATAATCATCAACTATCACTAGCGTATAGGACTTGCCTCCCAAGCTATGAACTTGCATTGGACCAAACAAGTCCATATGTAAATGGTAAAGACACCGGGAAGAGTATTTGTCTGCGATGCTCTTAAAGGTAGCCCGAGTCTGTTTGCCCATCTGGCATGCAGGACAGGGGCTATCTTTGATGCACTTGATACTGGGGGCATCCCTTACTAAGTTCTTAGAAAACAGCATACTAATTGTCTTGAAATTAATATGTGCCAATCTCTTGTGCCATTGATCATAAAGAGATGCACTGCCTGTTACCACAAGGCATACAAGGGTAGATGAATCCACACTGAGAAAATCTAAGCAGAAGATATTTCTGCTCCTAATGCCTGATAATACCGTCTCAGAAGAGGTACTTGAAATTATCAGACATTTATCCTTGCAGAACTTAACGTCATAACCTTTGTCACATAACTGACTTACACTGATCAGGTTATGGTTTAACCCTTCAACATAAGCCACGTCGGTGATAGAGATTATACCGTTGGAAATCATACCGTAACCTCTGGTGACTCCTCGATCTGACCCTCCAAAGATGACTTTGGGTCCATTCTCGACTGGAGTGTAATCACGCAGCAGGCTTCTTGTCCCAGTCATATGCCGGGAGCATCCACTGTCCAAATACCAGATCGGCGTTTTGGTGGCCTTTGGACATTCCTGCAAAACAAAATTAATTTGCCTTAGGAACCCAATCGAACTTGGGTCCTAGATTCCTGGTTAGCACACTCCCCCTCGGTTGGTTAACCCTACGAGTGGTCGGCCTCGCATTGCTAACATGGGGAGTCTCGTAATACCTTGGATTAAACCAACAATCCACGGCAAAGTGACCGACTTTGCCACAGCACCAACAGTCGAATCTATTGTACCTCTTCCTAGGCTCCTGCCTTACCCTGGGAACGGTGGGTACAGCTGGGGCCTTGGATCTGGAGGTGGAGGCCTCATGGTGACAGCAGTCACATGACTTCGTCACCTTCTGTATAACATGCTTGACTTTTGGTGCCTGCTTTCCATTATGGCCGCTAGAGAATTGACCATAATTTCCCATGTGGATTTCCTCATAAGGTGCCTTGAGGGCACTCTCACCGAAGTTCCGGGGAAAGGTCCAACCATCGTATCGGCTCTTTGGCTTTGCAACCGAGGGCCGGAAATGATGACCAAAGGTTGATTCAAAGTCATGTTGGTTGCAAGGAAAGCTAGGCTTTCTGAACGCAACAGGACTAAGAGGAGCCTTACCCTTTTCATCAGCAGAGGCCTTCTTGGCGGCCTTATTCTTCCTCTGGTTCCTGTTTCTCCTGGATGAGGAACCAGATACCCCTACATGCCCCAAGCCAGCTCCTTTGGCCTGAGCAGAGAAGGTATCAACGACTGGAAGAACTGTTTTTGGCATAGAGAAGATCTTGACGATCTTCCTTTCTGTCGCAAGTTGTTCTTCCAACTTGTCGACTTCCTCCTGCTTAAGATCAAGGAGCTTTAAAGACTCTGAATGCTTTGAAGTCAGGTCGAGGTGCTCCTGTCGGAGAGAAATCAAGCTAGTGACCTCTTCCCTTAGAGATACACACTCACCCTTAAGGAATTTCACTTCCTTCTTCTCAGCCTTCAATCTCTTACGGCACTCCTCGAAAGTGTTGAGCAGAAGCTCATATTTCTCGAGGAGCTCCGCTTCACGGGCCGAAGGGCTATCCTCAGGTTCATCGTCCTGAGACTCAGGATCAGAGTCGGAGTCGGAGAGTGGAGTGTGAGATTTTACCTTCCCAGTAAATGGGGGGCATTCTCCTTCTGAGTCGGAGCGACCCACCAGCCCGAAGTAGGCTTCCTCATCATCACTGGAGTCTGAGGAATCAGACTCACTCAGTGTCTTTGGCCTTTTGGCGATGTAGCTCCGTTCTTTCTTCTTATGTCTCGAAGATTTGTGCTCCTCTTCTTTCCCTTTTTCTCTCTTGCCTTGATAGCAGTCGGCCACGACGTGTCCTGGCTTATTGCATCCAAAGCAAATAATGTCAGAAGAGCGATGTTTGTTCGGTCTAGAAGCATACCTGTCAGAAGAATAATTTTTCTTCTGATGCCTGGAGGAGGAGCCGTCTCTCTTTCTTTGATTCCTCATCTTGAGGAACTTCTTGAACTCTCTAGTGATGAGGGGGAAATCCTCCTCCGACAGCTCTGAGCTGGAGGAGCATGGCTCGGAGTCCTCCTCCTCATCCTTTTTCCTGGCACGGTATGAAACCGCACCCTTGCCTTTTCTGGAGTAACTGGCTTTTAGAGCCACAGTCTTTTCTTTGGCTGCAGCCTTCTCTGCTTCTTCTTCTGCTTTCCTGGTGTTTAGCTGAAGCTCATAGGACATCAGCTTCCCAAACAGGATTTGCGGGTCTGTTTCAGCTAGTCTGCCAAACTCTCGGATGGCGCAGATCTTTGTGTCCCATTCCTTAGTAAGGGACCTAAGGAATTTATCATTGAGTTCACCATTGGTGAACACTCTTCCGTATCCTTTGAGGGCGTTGACAATCTTGAGGAAGTTCTCGCAGGTGACTCCGATCTATTCCTTAGGCCCTTGTCTGAAGGCCTCATACTTATGGTTCAGGAGGGATCTCCGATCATCCCTCACTTCATCCGTGCCCTCCATTAGGA
This sequence comes from Platanthera guangdongensis, assembly GCA_039583875.1. Taxonomy (NCBI): domain Eukaryota; kingdom Viridiplantae; phylum Streptophyta; class Magnoliopsida; order Asparagales; family Orchidaceae; genus Platanthera; species Platanthera guangdongensis. The sequence goes on from CM077152.1 coordinate 104,686,933, forward strand.
TGATCAGGCACTGCCAGATCTCCTGTGCTGTCCTGCAGTTGCTGAAGTTTTGCATCATTGAGTCATCAACCGCGCTGACCAGAATGTTTCACGCCTTCTTGTCAAGTCCTACTAGCACCATCTCGTCCTTGTCCATTTCAGAAAGTTTCTTTGGCACTTTCTGGGTAGGATCAATGGTGGATGCCTTAGTGGGGACATAAGGTCCCTCCTCCACAATCATGAAGAGTCGACGATCAACTGCTTCCATGTAGAACCTGATCCTTTCCTTCCAGATAGGAAAGTTGAGCCTGGTGCACACTGGGATCTTGCCTGTGTACTTGAGCCCGTCCATAGTAGATGTTTGTCTTCTTCTTGACACTAATGGCAGGGTTCAACTCAAGGTGTTAACCTTTTTGATGAGTAACCTCCCTCTGATACCACTTGAAAGTCCACCTAGTGTCAACTATGTTCACCTATGGGGGGGGGGGGGGGGTTAGGTGACGTGCAGCGCTTTTGCGGAATTTAAATTGTACCTGCACACGAAAATAAAACAACACAGCACAACAAAGTACACAAGCTATTTATAGTGGTTCCCCGACTTGGGTACATCCACTTTCCCCCTTCGACCTATCTCCCAAATAGGGACGACTCAGTCACTTCTCCAACAGGATTGAAATCCAATCCCTGCACTATCGGAAGGAACCCTTCCACACGTGGGAGTCAACACTCCCACAAAACGGGTTGCACTCAACCCTTACAACACGGAACCACCGTTCCTTTATAACAAAAATAAAATAGAATGTACAAGAAATACAAACTACGTGTGGAGACTACGGTGTCCCTCTTTGTTGACGACGTGATCTTGAAGTCTACAAAGAGTCCACAACCTTGGTCTCTCTTGGAGAGGATCTCCCCGGAACCGGCGGCGGCAAGAAGGGCGGCGGCTAGGTTCACGAGATCGGCGGCGACGACGATGTGCGGCTGCTGTTCTTTAGAGATCCAAACTTCGTAGCGAAGCTAGCTAGGTCTACCAACGGTCACACGAGGATCGGTCGTCTCGATCGATTCGGACGGGGAAGTTTTTCCCGATCAACAAAGCGAGAGACAAGGGATCTCTGGATAGACACGTGAGACTCCAAGCTTAGCTAAGCTTCTGTCGCCGGAGATCGAGAAGAAACGCGATCAACAACGGCGACCAACTAGCGCGAGCGGCGACGGCGGCGGCTGAGCAGTTTCGCGATTTTAGGGTTAGATCGTGCTCGGCTTCTTTTCTGGGTATATGGTATTCCGTTCAAAATACCCGGATATATTTATACACTGTAGATACTAACAATATGACCGTTGTGGGTCCCACAAGTAGAAACTCGAAATCCGGTTCAAAATAGTCCAGCGGCAGAATCCGGTCCAGCAGCTTCCAGAGAAATCGCTAAGTAAAAATCGGCGAGAATCGCAGGTGATTCTCGCCGAATCGGCGAGAATCAGTTAGTGATTCTCGCCGAATCTTACTTGGCACCGTTTTGAGGCAGTCGGAAAGAGTCGGCGAGAATCACTAATGATTCTCGACGATTCGGCGAGAATCACTAGTGATTCTCGGAATCGAAATCACTTGGTGATTCTCGTCGAATTACACTTGGACGAATTTTCGTCTTTCCACCCAAGAGCTGCTCCTTGACCCATCCTTGCTCCTTGTCTTCTCTTGCATAAACACGGCCCTGTACTTGAAAGTAAGTGCACTCCAATAGAGAGAGTACACGTAGGCCAACACACTGATCTGCTCAACGAGGGATTACGTCGTGCAGACCCGTGTATATTGACCTACTGCACCCTGACATTGGTGTGCACTTAGCGTGGAATAACTGCAAGTACAACTTGAAAGATTTTATCAAATACATTGTCTATTGACCTTAGCTTGTCCAGGGGCTTCTTCAAATCAGGTACATTGTGGATACAATACCCAACAGGGTCAACGCTTCATCTTCCGCAAGCTTGACCTGAAAGTTAATAATGCACGGTTAGCGCACGATCGTGAGCCAAACCATGCGCGCCTATTTTTCTGACCTACTTCTATTTAAAGCGCAGATTTTCCTCCATAAAGGAGATAGACTTTCACCCCCGCCGTTTTCCACCTCCAAGGAAGGGTTCCACCATTTCCCTTAATCTTCCACCTTAGGGAGGTGCTCCGACAAGCTTTCAACGCCATATTATAGCCGGAGCTTCCTCTCGGCCTCCTCCTTCATCCTTGAGCTTCAAGGAGAGTTTGATCTAACTTTCTCCATCAAGTTAGGAGAAGTTTGTTCCATCCTCCACCGGCTCGTGACACGAAGAAGATGGGTTCATTGGGAGTTAGTGACAACCTCCTCTACCCCGGACGCAGTTGAGGACCGAGCTAGGACGCAGATTGACTACCCGACGATTCCTTCCGTGAATCCTCCGCATGACTTCAGATCCGGTCGATTTCACACACTTTTCTTCTCTTGTTGCTGATAGTGTAGTTGATCTCTTGTATATGATGAAGTTGCTCTTATTTTGATAAACATATGTATACAACCATGTCTATGTGATTTTATATTTATGTTATTTTCTTGAGGTGCGCCTTTAGTTTACTTCCGCTACCACATCCGGATTTGCCGCTCTAGCAATTGCTAGTGGCGTGCGTAGCGAAGAGGTGCTCTCGACCCTCATTCTGCCGTTCTAACCATCTCATCCGTAAGCCTACTCGTCCATCCGCCCAGCGATTTGGTGTATAACGACCCGTGTAGTCTTCCATCCCGCCTGGCGAAGCTTTGCATAGCGGCGTTTCATATGAGTAGTTCTTAGTGTTTTATTTTTTGTATCCGCTACCATCAAAATCCCCTTTAGTAAATTCCGACCAAAGGACTTCAATCTCAAGTCCTCCTCTAAATTAACTCCACCTTACTGTGTTCCTTGAAGAGATCGATACTTGGGGAAATTCGCCTATTTTATATTACTTGTGCGACTGGTACACTTGCCGTCCAACGCATCAAGTTTTTTGCGCCGTTGTCGGGGAACACAGTCGTGTGAGTTTTTGGAGAGGGAGATAGTAGATCGAAGCCCTTTTCCATTTGTATATTTCATGTTTCTTCTTTGCTTTAGTTGTTAGAATTTTTATTTTGCTTATTTCTTTTTGCCCTTTTCTATTTTTTTGGTTTATATAGCAGATCCGTGCTATTTTTATTCTAGTTGTGTAGCGCTTTTTCGGCAATTATTTTTGTTCGCGATGTATTCTGTAGCTGAGTGCTGTCTTTATGACGCTTTGTGACGATGCATCGATGTCATGGCTGATAAGAAAGCCGAGCATTACATTAGATGTTTGTTATGTCAAGGTGTAGGCCACGTGGTGAAGGATTGCCCTCGCTTATGCAAGCCTTCTCCCCCTGAGGGCGTGTGCGCAACAGCCTCCCGTTCGCGGAAGACTGTTGTGGACAGGCCTACTAGGGCGTTGCCTGGCCCATACACTGACATAACGCACCTTGCTCGTTCTTTACCCGTTGAGATTACGGAAGAATCTCTCGCTGCATACAGATCCTTCGTGGGTCCCTCGCTCCCTTTTTACGAGCTTCCCTTTAGTGATAACGATCACTCTTGTGGTAGCCAGCAAAAAGAGGACCAGGAATTCATGGGCGCTCCTGTATGGGACACAGAGATTATTCCTGTCTACGGGATGACGTCTGCGACTGATTTTGCGATGGGGCCTGCTCATTCTATGCCTGATTTTGAGAGCAGTTCCGCCCCTCCGCAATTTTTGCCTGAGTTTTCTACTTCTTTTTCTTGTGAGTTGGCTGATGATGTTGTATTTTTGGATGATTCGGTGCCTGAGGTTGCGCCAAAGTGGGATGAGGATTCTTCTATCTACGACGGATAATGTGAATCTTCAGAGCACTTTTACGCACCCCGGTGCGATGAGGAATATCTTCTTTCCGATGCGGAGGTTTGCACTTCCTTATTGGACGAGGCCGTACCTCTTTCCACCGTGAACCTCGAGTTCTCGGATTCTCCACGATACGACTCGTATGATACTGACGATGATCTATGATTGGATCTCGCTGAGTGTGAAACCGGGATCACTCTCCCATTTCTTGATTATTTTCGTTCTTCATCTCTTTTATTACTTGATCCCCCTTCTTTATCTGAGCCTGTGCATGATGAGTCTCTACGGGTACGCTGGGATGATGATGAGCCTGGTGTTCATGTCGTTGCCATCGCTTCCTACACATCTGTAGTTGACGACGCCTTGCTAGGCGAGGATATGTTTTGTGATAAGATGAGTGAGGACCAGCGCTCCTCCTCTTCTTATTTTCTATTTCCTCTACCTGTGTTGGACATGTATTATTATTTAGGTAGAGGGGTAACTGTTTTATCACTGTATCGGCACCCGTTACCACAACAGATAATGGAACAGTTACCTGTGCATTTTTCTTTTCATAGGCCAATTAGCTAGAACCTTTTCCTTAGCCGAATAAGTCGTGCTAAGATGACAATAACCCCAGTACTTATCTTTCATTTTCTGCATTTTTATTTTTCATGGCTATTTGAGTTTAGTATTTCTTTGTATTTTGTATATTTTTCTTTTGTTTTTGTGGAGCTCACCCCTGCAGGTATTCATGGCAAATTCGTATTGACGGGGTTGTGATTCTTCGTATAGAGGAGATGCTTCTGTGTTTTTCAAGCGTCTTCTGGTATGCTCATTGGCTGAGCGTTGGGTAACCTCTTCCCTTGTCTCTATTTGATTTAAATTTCTATATCATATGATGTGTAGCTTAGTTTAAGTCTGGACGAGAGTCAGTATGTGTTACCTTTTGCACGCGTACATTTCATGTGCATACTAGAAGCTTTTATTGTTTTCTTTTGATTGGTTCATTCCACCGCACACCACTGCACCCACATGAGCACGTGCTTAGCTGTTAGTGTGCTGCGAGTTAAACTCGTTTCTTTTGTATGATTTGAGAAATTTTTTGTGTTGGCATAGGATTGTGAGACAGAGTAAAATGTTGACCTTACTGTGCTCCTAGTCGAGTGCTCTCGTCTCGTGTAAAAATTGGAGTAGATTTAATTTTTCTGTATGCTTATAGTTTTATAGTTTTCTATTTGCGAAAAGATTTTTTTATTCTACTCAAAAATTGGTGAATTCGGTGTGAATCGAACGGTAGTGCAGGGATGTGTGTAGCAGTCACTACACTTATTTTTCTCGAGTCGGGAGGAAGGATCATCTTTCTCGGTGGCTAAGAACTTGCCCCAAGCTACTCTCGAAGCATTGGTGCATAGTTATTCGAGCGTGAGCGTGATGTAGGCCATCATTTTGGCCCGGTTGAACTTTGTACCGTTCCTAACACCTTATCCTCGCCAAGCCCCGTTGTGCCTACCCTTCTTTTGATCCAGCTCCACAATTATTTCACCAAAGCCTCATAGCCGATCTTAGTCGCACACCCATGTCGAGCTTTAGTGTTTTACATGTTTCATGTTGGGGTGTTGATGTGGTGATATTACATGTGAATATGTGGATGTGCTTCAAAGTTATATTTGCTGAAGTTGCTAAAAAGATGATTTGAAAAAATGTATAGAAATAAATTGTAAAAAAAAGTGAAAAGAAAAAGTATAATTGAAAATTCTATTTGAGATGAGATTGTATTTGGAGTAGGCAGTGTACACACCCATATTTTAAAAATTAAGTCTGGGGGTGTGGTGTACCCGCATGTATTGTGGGTAGTGTTGGATTCTTTTTTTTCATGCTAGCTCATTTGGGGTAGGTGTGTAGCCCTCTTATTTATCTTTGTTTACCTCACCGAAACCCAAGCCCCATCTCTTCACCTAAAGTCCTACTGATTCGTGTGTGAACCTAACCAGTGCCGTGGAGAGAGTGCGAACGGGCAAGCATATGGTCACCAACATTGGTGGATTCCTTTGGAGGTTATCCCGAGACCCAATCTTTGGTGATGCTCGCCTATCGATTAGTCTACTTTCTCCCTACGCGTGACCGGAAAGATTCACCGTGATTCCATTTTGAGTAATAATAAAATGTTGATACGCATTGTGAAAAGTGTAAACTATTTTGCATACTTAGAAATTTCCTCTATTTATATTTTTACGCGTGCGAGCATGCGACTTCGCATGATACTCCATATCACAATTTCTATATTAGATAAATCATTTTCCCTATCTGCATAGATTTTGTTTGCTCGGCACGCGCAAACAGGTAAGTCTGGGGGTGTGATGAGTCCGATTTATATAGGGGTTTTCAGACTCAGTTGGGCTTATTTTCCTGCGTGTGCACTACTTTTTCAATCAGAAAAGTTATATTTTTGTGTAAATCTTCACTTCACCAAAAGTGCATTGTTTTAGCCCTTGGGTGTGCAATTGCGCATTCTTTTATTGGGGGTAAGCACATGGTGCTCCTCATGGTTCTTTTTGTTTATTTTATGCTGTGTATTGCTGTTGGATGCTGGTGCTCCATGTTTTGGTTTTACTGTGCAGGTGGTGCGTTTTCCGCAAGGTTGGAATGCAAGTTTGAGGAAAACACACGATTGTGCATTTTCTTGGCACACGGTTCTTTGTGATCGTGCGTTTTATTTGTGCAGGAGAAACGTCGAACTGCGCTCGATGAATTTCTTAACGCACGCTTGAAGCACGGTTTCTTCGAAACCGTGCGCGATGAAAACACATGATTTTCCTGTACCTTCTTGTTTGTTGCTCTCTGTGGTTAATCGTGCGATTTGCTCACGCACGGGCGGAAGCCCCCGCGCGCGAGTAAAACACACGGTTCCACTGTATTTTCTTGATTTCCTGCACTCTGTGGCTACCCATGCGATTTTCTTCATGCACGGGCGGAAGCGCCCGTGCGTGAAGTAAAATGCACGGGTCAACGCTTCATCTTCCGCAAGCTTGGCCTGAAAGTTAATAACGTACGGGTAGCGCACGGTTGTAAGCCAAACCGTACGTGCCTATTTTTTTGACCTACTTCTATTTAAAGCGCAGATTTTCCTCCATGAAGGAGACAGACTTTCACCCCCGCCGTTTTCCGCCTCCAAGGAAGGGTTCCGCCATTTACCTTCATCTTCCACCTTAGGGAGGTGCTCCGGCAAGCTTTCAACGCCATATTCAAGCCGGAGCTTCCTCTCGGCCTCCTCCTTCATCCTTGAGCTTCAAGCAGAGTTTGATCTAACTTTCTCCATCAAGTTAGGAGAAGTTTGTGCCACCCTCCACCGGCTCGTGACATGAAGAAGACGGGTCCATTGGGAGTTAGTGACAACCTCCTCTCCCCCGGACACAGTTGAGGACCGAGCTAGGCCCCAGATTGACAACCCGGCAATTCCTTCCGTGAATCCTCCTTAAGACTTTAGATCCGGTCGATTTTGCACACTTTTCTTCTCTTGTTGCTGATAGTGTAGTTGATCTCTGGTATATGATGAAGTTGCTCTTATTTTGATAAACATATATATACAATCATGTCTATGTGATTTCATATTTATGTTATTTGCTTGAGGTGCACCTTTAGTTTACTTCCGCCACCACATCCAGATTTACCGCTCTAGCAATTTCTAGTGGCGTGCGTAGCGAAGAGGTGCTCTCGACGCTCATTCCGCCGTTCTAACAACCTCATCCGCAAGCCTACTCGTCCATCCGCCCAGCGATTCGGTGCATAGCGGCCCGTGTAGTCTTCCATCCCTCCTGGCGAAGCTTCGCATAGCGGCGTTGCATAGGAGTAGTTTTTAGTGTTTTATTTTCTGTATTCGCTACCATCAAAATCCCCCTTAGTTAACTCCGACCAAAGGACTTCAATCTCAAGTCCTCCTCGAAATTAATTCCACCTTACTGTGTTTCTTGAAGAGATCGATACTTGGGGATATTCGCCCATTTTATATTACTTGTACGACCGGAGCACTTGCCGTCCAATACATCAGTTTGGCAGGATGATGCAGTATCCGCAGAGTCCGCTGTTGACCGGGCAGTCTGCCTGTTGGTCGTGGACTCATGTGGCGGGCTGAGGCGTTGTTCTTGAGCAGTGCGGACCGTTACCCTGTCTGCATATAATGTGCGGACTGATGCAGTATAGGCTGTGGCTGTGTCCATGTGCTGTGCAGTATGGCGGACTGGTGCTGTGCTTGCGTGTTATACGGGTTGTTGCCTTGTCCGCATGTAGCGTGCAGACTGTCTCAGTCAATGGGATGTTACTGAGTCCGCGTGCTGCATGTGTGCGGACTGGCGTGGTGTCCGCCTGGTGGTGGACTGACCTTGGCGCCTGGCGATTTGTTTGAAGTCCGGCCAAGTCCTTGCGGACTCAGCAGACTGGGTTTTGCTAGCTGCGAGCTGGGGCGGTGACTCTATTCACTAGGCCGGTGACCACACTCCTCACCCCGCCTATAAAAAGACCCCCCCGACACGTCTACAGTAACTTAGTGAATAGTAAGTTGGGACTTGGTTAAGTGTTGCGGCCTCGATTTTCTTGTCCGCTCGGTTTGAAAAGAGTTAACTAGTTGCTATTTGCAGGTGGCGCGGCTGGCACTGTGAAGCTAGGAGTTTGGTTCTGACTTCGGTCAGGTTCAGTGAAGCTTGCGGTTTGCATCGGTGGCTTGCCAGTTTTTCTCTGCTTCAACTTTTCCAAGTTCAATAACCTGTCCGCCGGACTCGGCGGTTAGGCACTCTGTTCTTCAGTTCGGTGGCAGCTTGCAGTAGTCAGCGAATAAGGGTGTGTTGCACGACCTCGCGGTCTCGGCAGACTCCGTGTTCTAATCGTCTTCTAGCAGTAGTTCGGGCGGTCTCGGCGACTTTGGTGGACTGGGCGGTCTCGGCGGCCTCCGATTCTGTCCGCTCGGATTGATTCTTGTAATCATTTCTGTTTTCCTTGTGTACTGGCGAAATCATGTCTCGCCATGTATACCTCGCCCTATAAAGAAGATAATGAATATATGTTTTGCTTGCTCCTGTGTTTGCTTCTGGTTATTTTAGCTTACTTTCCTAGTTTCTGTTTGATCGAGGTGTAATCTTGATAACTCTGAGAATATTAATTTGGCGTCAGACTATCTCGTTGATCATCTTAAGAAAATTCAACATAGTATCAGAGGGAGGTTCAGTTGCTTGAGCAATGGTCAACTTGTGTTGTGCTCTGTGCTTCTGAAAGCTTAGACAAAGGTTATTGCAATGGAAGGGAGTTATGCAAGAGGTCTGGGTATTGAACTCTTAATGCCGACTAACTTTAAGAAGTGGAAGTCGTGCATAAAGAGTTATCTTCTGAGCGAGGAACTATGGGAGGTCGTCGGTGGTGATGATAGGCAGGAAGTTACAGCTGCATTTGGGACTACTGAGCAGGTGAGGGTATGGATGAAAACTAATGCAAAGGATGAGTTTATCCCGAAGCGAGCTGTTTCACCGGAGCTGTTTGATCACATCATTGGATGTGAGTCAGCTGCTGATATTTGGACAACCATTGATGAGTTGTTCAACAGGAAGAATGTGGCAAGACTATAGTTTCTGGAGAATGAGTTGGCTAGGACAACTCAAGGAGACCTGACCATCTCTAAGTTCTTTCTGAAGATGAAGAATTTGTGTGCTGAGTTATCAGTGCTTGATGATGATGAGCCCATCTCTGAGGCTAAATTGAAAAGACACATAATCTGCGGCTTGCGGAAGGAGTATTTGGCCTTTGTAACATTTGTTCAAGGCTGAACAACTCAACCATCTCTGCTGGAACATGAGAACCTGCTTGTTTCGCAGGAAAGTTTGGCCAGACAGATGGCTGGTGTCACTATTTTTGAAGGTAGTGAAGATCTCTTCACAGGCAAGAAGAAGAAGAGATGAGAAGGGAAGAAGAAGAAGACTGCGGTTGAAGATGAGCCTTCAACCTCTTACCAGCAAGAGAGGAGCGCAGCTCCTAAGAAGAACTGGAAGAAGAATTTGAAGTGCTATAGATGTCATCAGTCGTGTCACTTCAAGCGTGAATGTAAGGTCAAGCTGCAGCCTGGGCATGCTGCAGGCAAGGAGGAAGCTTGCTCTAGTACTGAGGAAGCTGGATGGGTTGGAGATTTCATGACAGGCACTTGTGTCCGTTCCTTGTCCACCATCGACTTCAAAGACGAATGGATCGTGGACTCCGGATGTTGTCATCATCTCACCGGTGACAAGTCGAAGTTCTCCTCGCTGCAAACTTACTCAGGTAACGAAGCTATTATTACTGCTTATAATACTGTTTATGTAGTAGAGAAGGAGGGGGTTGTGTCCTTGGGTAGTGATAAGGGGCCACTCACGTTAAGGAGTGTGTATCATGTACCGGGCATGAAGAAGAACCTCTTCTTTGTGACCAATGTAGTAGACACATGTTATGACGTTCTGTTTGAGCCAACATAAGTGAAGTTTTTTCGCAATGTATCAGCGGTGAAGACTGATGTTGCTCATGTTGGAAGGAGAGTAAAGAACCTATTTGTTATGGCAACAAACTCCTATGTTGATCGAATGAGGATCAATGATAGCACCACCATATGACATGAGAGGTTGGGGCATGTAGGGATGGATAAGCTGAAAGCTATGACAAACAGGAGTCTTGTGAAAGGCTTGCCTAAGCTATCATCCTTTGGCGATGGTCATGTTTGTGCAGGATGTCAGTATGGTAAGGCTCATCGCCTTCCTTTTGACAAGTCACAAACAAGGAGCAAAGCACCATTGGAGTGCATCCATGGTGATCTGATGGGGCCAACTGTTACTCCTAGCCTTGGTGGGAGCAGATATATGCTTGTTCTGATTGATGATTACTTCAAATACACTTGGGTATATTTCTTGAAGGAGAATTCAGAAGCTTTCCATTTGTTTAGGGATTTCAAAGAGCTGGTGGAGGGCCGGCTTGGCCTGCGGATCAAGAAATTTAGATCAGACAACGGTGGTGAGTTTGTCTCTTCCGAATTCTCTAACTTCTGTAGGAAGCACGCGATCCAGAGAGAGCTTACTTGTGCTCATACTCCACAACAAAACGGAGTAGCGGAGCGAAAGATCCATCATCTAATGGAAACTTGCAAGTGCTGGCTTCATGCAAAAGACATTCCTAGGTTTTTCTAGGTAGTGGGAATGTCTTGCGCTTCTTATGTCATCAATCAGATGTCACTTAGTCCGATCAACATGAAGTCTCCTTTCGAGATGATGCTGAAGGAGAAGCCAAACGTGGAACACCTTCAGGTGTTTGGATCAACTTGCTATGTGCATGTCCCGGATGCTTCAAGGAAGAAGCTTGATACAAAGGCAAGGAAGCTTGTCTTTGTAGGCTATGATGAGCTGAAGAAGGGATGGAAGTGCATGGATCCTGCGATGAAGAAGTTTGTTGTCTTAAGAGACGTGGTCTTTGATGAACTAACGTCATATGAAGGAGGCTCGGTTGAGCTACCAGAGAGCAAGGTTGATGAAGAGCAGAAGGTGGCTGCTAAAGTTCTTCAAGAGGAGCTTGTTGTATCACCAGCAGCTCCTGTTGCTTCAAGCTCTGGGGCAGAGGCTTCTGGTTCCGGAAGCAGGGGGAGCTTTGCTTAAAATTTGCCCGGAAATGAAGTTTAACCTGAAGAAGCAACAGAGGTGGTGAGCAAGGAGCAGACCGTTCAGAGATCAAAAGGGACTATCAAGCCACTAGCTCGATACTGTGAAGGGAATGCAGTGAGTTTTGTCTCCTGTTTCTTTGCAGGCCCTCTGGATGAGCGAGAGCCTTCAAACTTCAATGAGGCCACTGGAGTTAAGGAGTGGAAAGATGCCATGGAAGAGGAGATGACTGCTCTTAAGAAGATTGAAACCTAAGATATTATGCCAATGGTCGATGACATTACTCGAGTGACTTGCAAGTGGGTGTACAAGTTGAAGAAGAAGGCTGATGAGAGCATTGAAAGATACAAGGCTCGCCTTGTTGCTCGAGGATTCTCTCAACAGTATGAAGAGGATTATGAGGAAAAATTTAGTCCAGTCGCGAAGATGACTTCGGTTCGGGTGGTGATCGCCTTGGCTGCTTGCTAGGGATGGATGATGTGGTAGCTTGATGTGAAGAACGCTTTTCTTTAAGGGGAGATTGATAAGGACATCTTCATGGATCAGCCGCTTGGATTTGTCTCTGAAGTTCATCCGGATTACATCTGCAAACCCAGGAAGGCTCCCTACTGGTTGAAGCAGGCTCCAAGAGCTTGGTATGGGAAGATAGCAGAATACCTCCAATTCTGCGGATATCTGGCTTCTAACTCGGATTCAAGCTTGTTCATTAAGAAGAAGGGAGAGCTTCAACGAGATGAAGGAGGGATTCTTACTGATCCCTTGGTGTTCAGAGCTCTAGTGGGGAGCTTGATCTACCTAACGATTACAAGGTCAGACATTTCTTATGCCGTTGGCCGAGTAAGTCGGTTTATGGCAGAGCCAAGGAAATTTCATCTGGTGGCTGCAAAGAAAATCTTGAAGTATGTCAAGACAACTGCTGATATGGGTATCCTTTATAGGAGGGACACAGACTTCTCATTTCTAGGATACACTGATGCTGATTATGGTGGTGACTCGGATGATCGAAGATCAACATCGAGTTATGTTTTCACTTGTGGCTCAGCTAGCATCTCATGGTGTAGCAAGAAGAAGGACTCAGTGTCTGTCTCGATTACGGAAGCAGAGTACAAGGCTTTAGATTTAGCTGCTCGAGAAGCCTGCAGGTTAAGGAGGCTTGTAGAGGATGTTCATGAGGAAGTGCAAGGTCCTACTCTTCGCCGAGGCGACAATGAGAGTGCTCTCAAACTGGTGAACAATCCAGTTTGTCACGCAAGCACCAAACATATAGAAATCGAGCACCACTTCATAAGGGAGAAGGTGTTGGAGGGATCTCTAATGGTCGGGCATGTTCGGAGTGAAGACAATCTTGCTGACATCTTTACGAAACCACTGTCGAAGGGGCCATTTCAACGGTTACAATGTCTTTTGGGCTTGATCACCACTTCTCACTTCAAGGGGGAATGTTGAAAATTTTGAAGTGAAAGTGGGTGATGGAGCAGACCACGCGGTCTGGGCGGTCTGAGTCCGCGGCCTACGCGGACTAATGTTGCGGCCTGGGTGGACTGGCCAGGTTTGACTTGATGGCTTGGTTGATCTAGTGGAGCGGCTTCAGCGGCCCGTCTCTGACGGTCTGGTGGCGGTGTTCAGCTCGGCTTGCGGTTCTGCACATAGGACGTTAATGGAGTAACCGGGCGGATTGGAAGTTAAATCCCCGAAGATGTGGTGGAGTTGGTTAGAGTCCGCGGAGTCCGTTATAGTGGACTGGTTTTGGAGATTGGCTTTGATCCTTGACAAGTTCTCCGATGATGCAGTGGGTGTTAGCCGCATTCTTTGTGGAGGACTGTCCTGGAGTTGGCTGTCTTGGTTTTGTGTCCGCCAAGCTCGCGCCAGTTTTTTGGTGGGTTGCTGGACTTGGTCACACTCTATGACAAGTCCAGGGTGTTCGCAGTGGCCGCAGAGTATGCTGTTGACTGGGCGATCTGTCTGTTGTTCGTGGAATTGTGTGGCATGCTGATGCAGTATCCGCAGAGTCCGCTGTTGACCGGGCGGTCTGCCTGTTGGTCGTGGACTCATGTGGCGGGCTGAGGCGTTGTTCTCGAGCTGTGCAGACTATCGCCATGTCCGCATATGGCGTGCGGACTGATGCAATATAGGCCGTGTCTGTGTCCGTATGCTGTGCAGTATGGCGGACTGGTGCTGTGCTTGCGGGCTGTGCGGGCTGTTGCCTTGTTCGCATGTAGCGCGCGGACTGTCTCTGTGAATGGGATGTTGCTGAGCCCGCATGCTGCATGTGTGCGGACTGGCGCGGTGTCCGCATGGTGGTGGACTGACCTTGGCGCCTGACGATTTGTTTGAAGTCCAGCCAAGTCCTTACGGACTCGGCGGACTGGGTTTTGCTAGCTGCGAGCTGGGGCAGTGACTCTATTCAATAGGCCGGTGACCACACTTCTCACCCCTCCTATAAATAGACCCCCCCGACACGTCTATTGTAACTGAGTGAACATTAAGTTGGGACTTGGTTAAGTGTTGCGGCCTCGGTTTTCTTGTCCGCGTGGTTTGAAAAGAATTAACTGATTGCTGTTTGCAGGTGGCGCGGCTAGCACTGTGAAGCCAGGAGTTTGGTTCTGACTTCAGTCAAGTTTAGTGAAACATACGTTTTGCATCGGGGCTGGCCAGTTTTTCTCTGCTTCAACTTTTCCAAGTTCAATAACTTGTCCACCAGACTCGGAGGTTAGGCGGTCTGTTCTTCACTTCGGTGGCAGCTTGCAGTAGTCAGCGAATAACAGTGTGTCCGCACGACCTCACGGTCTTGGTGGACTCCGTGTTCTATTCGTCTTCTAGCAACAGTTCAGACGGTCCCGACGACTTCGGCGGACTGGGGGGTCTCGGCGGTCTCTGATTCTATCCGCTCGGATTGATTCTTGTAATCGGTTCTGTTTTCCTTGTGTACTGGCGAAATCATGTCTTGTCATGTACACCTCGCCCTGTAAAGAATATAGTTAATATATGATTTGCTTGCTCCTCTGTTTGCTTCTGGTTGTTTGAGCTTGATTTCCTTGTTTCTGCTTGATCAAAGTGTGATTTTGATAGCTCTGAGAATATTAATTTGGCGTCAGACTATCTCGTTGATCATCTTGAGAAAATTCAACAGTCGTTTTGTCCTAGTAATTATAAAAAACACAATTATTATTTTTGCTTGTTGAATACGTCAATTTGAAACCACTGTTCCCTTAAAGCTTCATTTTATACTTTATTTCGTAGGGAGGAAGATATGTTTAAGAAGTGTTGTTTTATCTCCATCTCTAACAACCATCAGTCCCACCCAAATATGCCCTTAATCTAGTGACATGTACGTGGTTTGACATGACTACAAATTGATTAATTAAGTTTGCATGTATATTATAAGCCGTATCACTACGCACTATGATATTATTTATAAGGCCCCAACCGATAATATGCGTCATATTTTTGTCTTTTTAATTTGGCTATCCAACTCTATACTAAATTCAGTATCATAGTTTATCTTTTCTCGAGTTGCTGCTGTATGAGATTTTTTTGAGTGGACCATTCATCCTGAAAGTATGGCCACTCAATCATACTTCAATGTGGCATTCATTGTTGAACTCCATGTGTTCTCAAAAGATGTTTTGCACATTAAGATTTAGACTTCGTTTGACAGGTTGGTGACGGTCGTGAATGTGGTGGTTATGAACTGTCGTTCATGAACGATCAGCCTCACCAAAGGAACTTCATCCATTTTAATGTTCAAAATTAATTTTCTTTTCTTGGCGGCGGTTATAATCATTGTTTAGCCAAAAATGCATTCTGTGATGGCAACATTTTGTCCAAACTCACTGTAGAAAAAAGCTGTGCCAAATAGAGCCTTGATTTTTTTTTGCTTCTGCTCGTCCTCTAATTCTAATATAAGCCATTCTTTTATTTTTATCGGCCCCCTTTATCAATATTTGGAATGTTAGATATTGTCTTGTTCAAGAATACCTCCTAAGAGGGAGCTAGCTATACAAGAGTTGGAGTTTGTAATATAATCTTAATACTTTTTGTTCCTGACAAACTTGACGTCCCGGTCAGATCAGATTAATTAGAACCATCTTAAATCACGAAGCGGTCGAGTGCACACACAGTTAATGCAAGAGAGAGATTATGCACACCTTTTTTATATGAAAAATCCCTTCAACTAGGTAAAAAACCACGTGATCGGGTCTGTGTCAGTTGAATTCCACAATTTGCTTGCGGTTACAACTTTCACGGAGAATCGAGGGAGATATGCCGTTCTTTACACTTTGGAGGTGTGTGTGTGTGTGTGAGAGAGAGAGAGAGAGAGAGTTGCAGACTCGTGGCGGGCAACAGACTGCTCCACGCGAGAAGGTTTTCCGGGGATTTGTTGAAGAACAGGATGCTTGATGTGGTAAAAATCTCCTTCTCGCTGTACGTCGCGGGCTTGAGCGGCTTTCAGTGGAGAGGAGGTGGCTCGATGGTGGCTTGAAGATGGCTTGAATGTGGCTTGAATGCGGCTTGAATGTGACACAGGAGGAATCTGACAGAGCTCTGACCCGAGGAAGAAAAAGGTTGTGGAGCGAAAAAGTGAAAAAGGAGGAGGCCTGGGGGCCTTTTTATAGCCTCCAGGAGGTGGTTTACGGTGGTTATGCGGCTATCCACACACCGTATGTTGAATTTTCTTAAAGTGGTCAACAAGATAGCCTGACGCCAAATTAATATTCACAGCACTACCAAGATCACATCTTGATCAAGCGGAAGCTCAAAGAGCAAGCTTAACACCAAATGCAAATGGAAGCACAAACAGATCTAATATTTATAAACTTCTTTACAAGGTGAGGTATACGTGGGGAGACATGATTTCGCCAGTACACAAGGAAACAGAAAGAACAAAAACAAGCCGAGCGGACAGTAGTGGAGACCGCCGAGACCGCCCAGTCCGTCGTAGTCGTCGAAGCCGCCCGAACTGCTGCTGCTACAAGCCGAATAGAACACGGAGTCCGACGAGACCGCGAGGTCGCGCGGACACACTGTTATTCGCTGACTGCTGCTGAACTGAAGAACAGACCGCCTACCCGCTTGAGTCCGACGGACAGGTTATTGGACTTGGAAATGCTGAAGCAAAGGAAAAATTGACAAGCCGCAGAAGCGACCTGCTGAGACCGCAAACTTCACTGAACCTGACCGAAGTCAAAGCCACGCTCCTGGCTCCTCAATGCTAGTCGCGCGACCTGCACAGAACAAACAGTTATCTCTACTCAACCCGCGCGGACAGGAAAATCCAGACCACAACAAATGACCAAGCCCTACTTACTGTTCACTCAGTTACTGTAGATGTGCCGGGGGGGGGGGGGGTCTATTTATAGGCGAAGCGAGGAGTGTGGTCACCGCTCTACTGAATAGAGTCACCGCCCCATCCCGCGCACTTGCAAAGCCCCGTCCACCGAGTCCGCAAGGACTTAGCCGGATTCCAACAAAACCGCTAGGAGCAAGACAGAGATGTTTACCACCAGGCCGACTCGCACCAGTCCGCCCACACTATGCGGACAAGGCATCAGCCCGCATAGCCCGCAAACACCACCGCACAAGGATAGCCACAACCTCTATTGCGACAGTCCGCACACTATATGCAGACAAAGAGGCACTCCGCACAGCTCGAGATCAAAGCCTCCATCCACCACGAGTCCACGACCAACAGGCAGTCCGCCCGGTCAACAGCGGACTCGACGGATACCGCGGACACACTGTACTTGTCACAGAATGTGACCAAGTACAGTAAACCACCAAGAGCCAGTGCAGCTCGGCGGACAAGGCCCAGTCCGCCTACCCCCAAGGCAGATCGCCAACACCCCAGCAGAATAAGGCAGAGCCCGCAAGCCCTACTCGCACAGCTGCCAAGACAACGACCAACTGCCAGACTTCGACACCAGTCCGCGCAGTCCTCCACAGCAGCGACGCCTACTGCAACACCAGAGAGCATGACAAAGGCCACAACCGAACTCCAAGGCCAGTCCGCAATAGCGGACACCGCGGACTCAACCAGTCCGCAAAGCCTCCCGCGGATTCAATCTCCAATCTGCCTGGCTACACAAGAGCTTGCTAATCTGCAAGGATGCAGATCGAGTAGAGCACCACCAACAGACCGCGAACCGCAGTCCCAGGCCGCTTTGCTAGAAACCCGACTTCCTTGGCCATAGGCCAACCAGGCCGCACAACAGACCTCTCAGGCCGCACACCAGGACGCACACCAGGCCGCACAGGCCGCTCCTCAAGAGCAGCCACACCACCAAGACCAAGCCATGGTCACCCAGGCCGCAACCAGTAGTCCGCCCAGGCCACGGGCACAGACCGCGCAGGCCGCGCAATCCGCCCGGCCTGCCCATCACCCACTTCCACTTCACAAATTTCAACACTCCCCCTTGACGTGAGAAGTGGTGATCAAGCCCAGCAAGCTTCGTAATCGCTGAAATGGCCCCTTCGACAGCGGCTTCATGAATATGTCAGCAAGATTATCTTCACTACGAATATGCCCGACCAGAAGAGATCCCTCCAACACCTTCTCCCTTATGAAGTGGTGCTCGATCTCAATATGCTTGGTTCTTGCATGACACACTGGATTGTATACCAGTTTGAGAGCACTCTCATTGTCACCCCGGAGTAAAGTAGGACCTTGCACTTCCTCATGAACATCCTCTACAAGCCTCCTCAACCAAATGGCTTCCCGAGCAGCCAAGGCCGAAGCCTTATACTCTGCCTCTGTAGTTGAGACGGACACCGAGTCTTGCTTCTTGCTACACCACGAGATGCAACCTGATCCACAAGTGAACACATAACCCGAAGTTCATCTTTGATCATCCGAGTCACCACCGTAATCAGCGTCCGTGTACCCAAGCAAAGCAAAGTCCGTGTCCCTTCTATAGAGAAGTCCCATATCAAAAGTCGTTTTGACATACTTCAAAATGTTCTTTTCCGCCACCAGATGAGACTTTCTTGGTTCAGCCATAAACCGACTCACTCGGCCAACAGTGTAAGCAATGTCTGGCCTTGTAATCGTCAGATAGATCAAGCTCCCAACTAGAGCTCTGAACACCAAGGGATCAGGAAGAATCCTTCCTTCATCTCGTCGAAGCTTCAGCCCATGAACCAGTGGAGTAGAGCAACTCTTTCCTTCACCCATGCCGAATCGATTCACAATGCGATCCGCATAACCCTTTTGGCAAATGAGTATCCCGCTCTCCTTCCTCTCCACTTCAAGACCAAGAAAGTGACGAAGCTCTCCCAAGTCTTTCATCTCGAAGCGTATAGCAAGCTCAGCCCTGAGCCTAGCTACTTCCTTCTTCGAATTCCCTGTGATGATCATATCATCCACATACAGCAGGACCAAGACTTGAAGCTCCCCCTTCTTCTTGATGAACAAACTTGAATCCGAGTTGGAAGCAAGATAACTGCAGAATTGAAGATACTCTGCTATCTTCCCATACCAAGCTCTAGAAGATTGCTTCAACCCATAGAGAGCCTTCCTGAGCTTGCAGATATAGTTCAGATGAACTTCATACACAAATCCAAGTGGCTGATCCATGAAGATGTCCTTGTCAATCTCTTCGTAAAGAAAAGTATCATTCACATCAAGCTTCCACATCCTCCATCCCTTGCAAGCAGCCAAGGCGATCACCACTCGAACTGAAGTTAGCTTTGCAACTGGACTAAATGTCTCCTCATAGTCTTCTCCATACTACTGTGAGAATCCTCGAGCAACCATGCGAGCTTTGTATCTATCAATGCTCCCATCAACCTTCTTCTTCAACTTAAACACCCACTTGCAAGTCACTAGAGTAATGCCATCAACCTTGCGCACAAGATCCCAGGTTTCATTCTTCTTAAGAGCAGCAATCTCCTTCTGTTGGGTATATTGGAATATATGTATCTGATTTGAAGAAGCCTCACCCTACTCAATGATATACATCAAGGTGTATTTAATGTGCTTTGAGTTTATGTGTGCAAGTTAAGTAATTGCAGAAAAATGCAGAAAAGTTTCTAAGTCTATGTGTCGACACCTAGAGGTGAAGTGTCGACACTTATGAAGGCTAGTGTCGACACCCAGAGAAGCTGTGTCGACACTTGGAGTAATTGTGTCGACACCAGGAAGGCAGAGTCGACACCAGAAGAAAAGTGTCGACACATACAGGCAGTGTCGACACACAGTGAAGAATTGTCTACATAATCAGTGTCGACACTTAGAGGTAGTGTCGACACCCAGAGAAACTTTGTCGACATCAAAAGTGTCGACACCAGGAGGCTGTGTTGACACTCAGCAAACTTCAACAAAGTTAAAGTACTTGTGTCGACACAAAGGAGATGTGTCGACACTCAGCAAAGTTTCAACACATGAAGGCATGTGTCGACACAAAAGAGATGTGTCGACACTCAGCAAAGTTTTAACACACGAAGGCATGTGTCGACATAAAGAAGATGTGTCGACACTTAGCAAGTTTCAACACAAGAAGATGTGTCGACACACAACAGAATTCAACTAAGTATTAAAGAAGAAGTACTTGTGTCGACACACAGAATCAGTGTCAACACATTCAATAGAAAGCTTGTGTCGACACACAGGATCAGTGTCGACACATTCTGTAGAAGCAGTGTTGAGAAGCTGTTACAACAACACAAGGAGTTGTGTCGACACCATCAAGGCTAGTGTCGACACTTAGTCTACCTGTGTCGACACTTAGTCTGTTTGTTTCGACACTTAATGACTATCTGTCTCGACACTTTCAGACTGTGACAGTGATTTCAAGAAGTGACTGGATGACTTGACAGCTGCCATTTCAACTGGTCAAACTACAACTGTCAGAGCTGCCAGAAGGTTGTTAGAAACCGGATCAGCCGGTTACCTTGGAGGAAGACTATTTAAAGACCTTTCTCCTTCGACATAAGGGATGATGAAGTAATCAATTGAAAAACAACACAAAAAAGAAGAAGACCTTCAAGAGAAGATCTAAGAAGTTGGATAGAGAGAGCTCCTTCTAAGAAGAACATCTGTTGAACCAGGCTGAAAAGTAAGATTCAGATTGAGATCTGATTCTCAAGACAGAAGTTGATTGAAGATCATCTTCACAGGAGATTCAACCCTACTGTGTTCTAATTCAAGAAGCTTTGAAGAAAGCCAAGGGAGGTTGATCTCTGCAAAGTTCTTTCAAGAACTCATCAAGAAGCCAGTCAATTCATCTCTCTCAGTAAGAGTTGTGGTTAATTACCTTGTATTATTAAATTCTTGTAGGATCCTAAGGGATCTGAGTTGTAAGCCTAAACTATAAAGGCTGAGGTAGGGCTTTTGTGCCTGAGTGTAGGAGATTCTATTCTCTGAGTGTAGGCCTTGATAGAAGGCTGAGGTAGGGCTGTTTAGCCTGAGTGTAGGTCTTGGTGAAGACTGAGTGGTAAGGCTTTGTGCCTGAGTTGTAGGAGTGGGGACACTCTGAGTTGTAGGAACCTGTTTGGGGTTCTGAGTTGTAAGATCTGAGGATCTGAGAAGAAGTGGAGAAGTTAGGCCGAATCTAATACACTACTAGATAGGCGAAGGGGGAAAGTGGATGTACCCAGACCTTGGGGAACCACTATAAATCATGTGTGCACTCTGTGTATGTTTGATTGTATGGTTGCTGTGATGTGATAATTGTAGAATTGCATTTACTGTACAATATTTCTGCCTTTAAAATCAAAAAGATAAAGGTCACCTATTCATCCCCCCTCTAGGTGATTAGGCACTATTACTTTCACCTTCTTCATGCCATCATCCCACTCCTTGACACCAGTGAGCTCATTGAAGTTTGCAGGATCTCGCTCATCCAGAGGACCTGCAAAGAAGCAGGAGACAAAACTTACTGCATTCCCTTCACAGTATCGAGCAGGTGGCTTAACAGCCCTCTTTGATCTCTGAAGGGTCTTTTCCTTGCTCACAACCTCCGTTGCTTCTTCATGCTCAGCTCCATTCCCGAGCAAACTTTGAGCAATGCTCCCCCTGCTTCCTGAATCAGAAGCGTCTGCCCCAGAGCTTGAAGCAACAGGAGCTGCCGGTGAAACAACAAGCTCCTCTTCCAGAACTTCAGCAGCCACCTTCTTCTCTTCATCAACCTTGCTCCCTGGTAGATCAACTGACCCACCTCCATACGACGTCAATTCGTCAAAGACTACATCTCTTAATACAACAAACTTCTTCGTCACAGGATCCATGCATTTCCATCCCTTCTTCCGCTCATCGTAGCCTACAAAGACAAGCTTCCTTGCCTTTGCGTCAAGCTTTGTCCTTGAAGCATCCGAGAAATGCACATAGCAAGTTGAACCAAACACCTGAAGGTGTTCCACACTGGGCTTCTCCTTCAACAACATCTCAAAAGGAGTCTTCATGTTGATCGGGCTGAGCGACATCCAATTGATGACATAAGAAGCACAAGACATTCCCTCTGCCCAGAAGGACTTAGGAATATCTTTTGCATGAAGCCAACATTTGCAGGTTTCCGTCAGATGACGGATCTTCCGCTCCACTACTCCATTTTATTGTGGATTATGAGCACAAGTGAGCTCTCTTTGGATCCCGTGCTTCCTGCAGAACTTAGAAAACTCGGAGGAGACAAACTCACCACCATTGTCTGTTCTAAACTTCTTAACCCGCAAGCCAAGCCGGCCCTCCACCAACTCCTTGAACTCCACAAACAAACGGAAGGCTTCAAACTTCTCCTTCAAGAAATATACCCAAGTGTATCTTGAGTAGTCATCAATCAGAACTAGCATGTATCTGCTCCCACCAAGGCTTGTAGTGATGGTTGGTCCCATCAAGTCTCTATGGATGAACTCCAATGGTCTCTTGCTCCTCGTTTGTGACTTATCAAACGGAAGGCGATGAGCCTTACCATATTGACATCCCTGTTGGGAACTATACCCACATTAACCCAGATTTGATGAAGTCACCCTGGAACTAAGATGAATTAGTTTGTATTTGATGCTTCGTTTGAGTTATGTGTTTGCAGGACTCCAATGGGAAGTGTAGACCAATGTCAGTCTATAATGGGTCACCAAACATAGTACCATACAGTGTAATCCCTCATTATGTGCTCCAAAGTGTTGACTCATATGTAGACTTTCTATTGGGATACACTTCATATTCAAGTTATAGGACTGTGTAAAGACTTGGTGCTAATTCCCTTCTAGTAGAAGAAAAATTGCTGACAGAAATTTTCCTAAGTATTTCTCTCGAGTAGGTCCTTAACTACTCGAGTAGATTACTTGAGATATAATCGAGTAAAACTTATGCATACTCGAGTAAGAAAATTCCTCCTCTCGTGAAGTTAAGTAAAACACTCGAGTAGTTCACTGAAATACTCGAGTAGCTTACTTAACTACTCGAGTAGGTCACTCTTCCTACTCGAGTTGCCCAAAATTTAGTTTCCAATTTTTTTTCTAAGTCATTTACTCGAGTAGGTACTTTATATACTCGAGTAGTTCTCGACACTGTGTCGAGTATCTCTCTTCTCTGTGTCGAGTAGTTAAGAAATACTCGAGTAGGCCATTCATATACTCGAGAAGATTTCTTTTCTCTCGAGTAGTTCAATCTGACTTCTCGAGTAGCTATTTCTCCCGTGTGCAGAATATTTCTAAGTGTTTGTCTCGAGTAGTTCTTCTAACCACTCGAGTAGTTCAATTCTCTCTACTCGAGTAGTACAACTTGTACTCGAGTAGCTCAACTCCTTCCCGTGAAAATTTTGTGTACTCGAGTAGATCTTCTAAATACTCGAGTAGTTGATTATATGCACTCGAGTAGTTGTCTTCTACCTACTCGAGTTGCCGTGAATTATATACCCGAGTAATATTTCTCTGCTTACTCGAGTAGTCCTTGACCTTCTCGAGTAGTTTTATACCTACTCGTGTATATGACCTCATTTTCTCTGAAATTTCTTCTAAGTCCAGATTTGACATATTTTCAAATTCCGTGATATGATTGGTCCACGTGTACGTCATAAAACCAATTATGACCGTTATTAGTACTCCTATAAGTGGTATTGTCTAATCGACAAACCCTAATCAGAAAACAATTCTTTCAAGAAGAAAATTATTCTAAGTTTTGCAGCCGCCGCTTTCCAAAAAGAATCGCTGTTTCCTCTCTCTCTCTCTTCACGGAACGAAAGCCGCCGCCGCCTCTATTCTTCTCCGGTAAGGGTTTCAATCTTCAGAGGAAATAGACTGAAAAAGCTCTCCAGATCGAGATCGATTTTCACATACTCATCATCTGTCCGATCGTGGAAGCAAGGAGTTCAGATCTACTGTTGCCGAGAATCTTTCTTCAACTTTTCTGATAAAGCCGCACGCTAAGAAGAAGATTCCAGTTTCTGTTTTATTTTTAGATCTGAACCAGACAATATTACTGTTTGTATTTTTCAATACTTGTATTTCATTTCTGTAGGAGAATTTTTCTCCGAGTGTAGGAGTTTTCCACTCCAAGTTTGTTGGAAGGTGTTTCTTCCGAGTTGTAGATCCAGTTGATTGGATTGAGATTGTAGGAACTTTGTTCCGAGTGTACGATTAATTTTCAATCCGAGATAGTGGAGTAGCCGAGTCTAGTATATTGCTAGATTGGTGAGGGAAAATGGATGTACCCAAGATCGGGGAACCACTATAAATCTTGTCTCGTCTGCGATAGTTTGGTAGATAGATATGTGCTGTGTTCTAAGATTTTTTATTCCGCAAAAGGCGCACAAATCACCTATTCACCCCCCTCTAGGTGATTTAGGTTGACAACTATTATCTTTCAATTGGTATCAGAGCCAGGTTGATCGTTAAAAGGTTAACACCTTGATCAGTTCCTGCATATAGTTGTCATTTGAGATCTATCTATCATGGACAAGGCAAAGGATTTCGCCAAGCTTCCCCTGTGCAACAAGAACAACTTTCCCATGTGGAAAGAAAGGATCAAATTTTTTATGGAAGCTGTGGATCCAAGGATCTTCATGATAGTTGAAGAAGGTCCTTATGTCCCTATGACTGTCTCCACTATAGATCCTACCAAGAAGGTTCCAAAGAAGCTGATGGATTTAGACAAGGACGAGATTGCACTTGTCACACTAGACAAGAAAGCTAAAAACATTATAGCAAGTGCAGTTGATGACTCAATGCTGCAAAACTTAATCCACTACCAATCTGCAAAAGAGATGTGGCAGTCCTTGGTTACCTTAATAGAGGGAACATAAGAAGTGAGGGATGATTGGAGATCCCTCCTCAATCAGAAGTATGAAGCCTTCCGACAGGGAAGCAAAGAGACCATTGCTGATACATTTGAGAACTTTTTCAAGATAGTGAATGGCCTAAGAGTCTATGACAGAGTATTCACTAATGGAGAACTGAATGACAAGTTCCTGAGATCTCTGACCAAAGAATGGGACAACAAGGTCTGTGCCATCAGGGAGTTTGGTAAGCTGGCTGAGACAGACCCACAAAATCTCTTCGGGAAGCTTATGTCATATGAGCTTCAACTCAACACCAGGAAAGCTGAAGAAGAGAAGAGCTGGTCTGCTCTCAAAGAAAAGTCTGTTGCTCTAAAAGCAGACACCTCCAGAAAGACAAAGGTTGCCTCCCCTGCTCCAGCTCTAGAGATTAGTGCTGAAGAAAAAACTTCTGAGCCTAGTACCTCAGGCTCTGAGCTATCAGAAGGAGAGTTCTCACTGCTCTCACGGCAGTTCAAGAAATTCTTGAATAAGAAAAAGTAATGGAAAGGCACGGATGCCTCCTATAGAAGATCACGATACGATGGTGATCGGCAAAGAAAAAGCTCAAGTAGTCATGACAGGTATTCCTCTAAACAGAACAAATATGTTTCGACTGACATCATTTGCTATTGTTGTAATAAGACAGGTCACATCATCGCCGACTGCCCTCAAAAGAAGAAGGAGGGTGGCAGAAGAGAAGAAAAGAAATCCTCACACAATAAGAAGAGGAAAGAGAAGAGCCTCATAGCCAAAAGAGCAAGACTCTTAGTGACTCTGACTCATCTGAGTCAAGTGAAGAAGAAGCTTATTTTGGGCTAATGGCTCAAACAGATGATGATCAAGAGCCCCAGTTCACTGGGAAGGTAAACTCTCATACCCCTCTTTTAGATTCTTAAGTCTCTGAGCATGATTGTGAGGATAGTTCCTCTGACGATGAGTCAGAGCTAATGGCCCAGTACAAGGAGTTAATCATGGCTTACGATAAATGTCGTCGAGTCGTGAAGACTCAGGCTAAAGAGATCAAATCTCTAAAAGCCGAAGAGAGCATCTTGAGAGAGAAAGTCGCAAAGACTTACTCCCTCGAAGAAAACTTCAATAATGCTATTGAAGAATATAACAAAGCTCTTGAGCACCTTGACCTTAAGGAGAAAATCATCAAAGAGTTGGAAGCCCAACTTGCGGCTGAAAAGAAACTTGTTGAGAGTTTCTCGAAGCCCAAAACAGTTCTTCCATTCATTGCTGAATTCTCAGCAAAGACCAAGAGAGCTGGACTAGGCCATGAAGAAGCTCCTAGTAAATCCTCTAGGAGAAACAAGAATCAGCAGAAGAATAAGGCTGTCAAAAAGGCCGTAGCCAAGGAGAAGGGGAAGGCCCCTCAAGATCAAACTACATTCAAGAAAGTCATCTTTCCGTCAAATGAGTTTGATTTTGACTCATCCTGCGGGCACTTTGCTAGGCCTACCTATGTAGAGCCAAAGACCCGCTATCAAGGATGGACTCAACCCCGAAACTTTGGAGAAAGTGTCTTTAAGGCACCTTATGAAGAAGTTATTCTTCAGAGCTATGACCCTTTCAATCATGGGCATAACTTCAAGAAGGCACCAAAGACAAAGCCTGTTGTAGAAAAGCCCACAAAGGAGAAGAAGCCATGTGATTGCCATCATCATGAGGCAACTTCCTCCAAGAATGCTGCCCCTACTAGACCATAATTCCAAAAGGTCAAGCAGGAGATCATGAGGCAAAGGTACAACAGATTTGACTGTTGGTGCTGTGGCAAGGTTGATCACTTTGCCATAGATTGCTGGTTCAATTCTAGAAACGCTGCAACCCCTCATATTAGCAACATGAGAAAGACCACTCATAATTCTAACACACGCAAGGGGAGTACTCTAACCCGAGACCAAGGACCCAAACGTGTTTGGGTTCCTAAGGCAAACTGATTATGATTGCAGGTATGTCCAAAGGCCAAAAAACGCCTATCTGGTACTTGGACAGCGGATGCTCTCGGCATATGACCGGGATTAGAAGCCTCATTCAGAACTTTACTCCAGTCGTGAACGGACCAAATGTCATCTTTGGAGGTTCAGACCGTGGAATCACTAGAGGCTATGGTATGATCACTAACGGCAATGTATCCTTCTCGGATGTGGTTATGTCGAAGGATTGGAACACAATCTCATAAGCATAAGACAACTCTGCGATAAAGGATACATAGTTGAATTCCATGCTGATAAGTGCTTGATAAAATCCGTTGACAATATGGAAACGATTTTTTCCGGCACTCGAAGCAGGAATATTTTCTGTTTAAATTTCATTTGTATAGATTCCTCTACACCAATGTGTCTTTTAGCAAAAGATAGTGCGTCTCTTGGTGACCAATGTCACAAGAGACTAGCACATATTAATTTAAAAACTATTAATAAATTATTTTCAATGAACTTAGTACGTGATGCCCCAAATGTCAAATGCGTCAAAGATAGACCTTGTCATGCATGCGTAAAATGCAAGCAAACAAGGGCTACCTTTAAAAGATTATTTGCAAAGACTCTAACAGATGTCTCCATCTATTGCACATGGACTTGTTTGGTCCACTGCAAATTAGAAGTTTGGGAGGTAAGGATTATATGTTGGTAATTTTTGATGATCACTCGCGCTTTGCGTGAGTGTTATTTCTGAAACACAAGTCAGATACCTTCGACATCTTTTCTAATTTTATCAGGCAAGTCCAGAATGAATACAAC
Source organism: Platanthera guangdongensis (assembly GCA_039583875.1). Lineage (NCBI taxonomy): Eukaryota > Viridiplantae > Streptophyta > Magnoliopsida > Asparagales > Orchidaceae > Platanthera > Platanthera guangdongensis. The sequence goes on from CM077152.1 coordinate 104,714,423, forward strand.
TGCTCCATAGTCAAAATCAGAAGTGACAACGGAATAGAGTTCAAATCTGGGGCCATGACAGAATTCTGTGAAAGCTTAGGTATCTTTCATGAGTTTTCCTCTCCTCATACTCCACAACAGAATGGAGTGGCTGAGATAAGGAACAGAACACTCATAGAGGCCTGCAGGACCATGTTGAGTGATGCTTCACTACCGGAGTACTTCTGGGCTGAAGCCATCAACACTGCATGCCACGTGCAAAATCGAGCACTCATAAACAAAGACCACGATAAGACACCTTACGAACTTCTAAAAGGCAGGAAACCAACAGTCTCATACTTTAGAATCTTTGGCTATAAATGCTTCGTACTTAACAATGGTAAGTATCATACCACCAAGTTCAGCGAAAAGAGTTTTGAAGGTATTTTTTTAGAAGAATCGATACATGTTGTATTTGATGAGACGAGCTTGCTGCAAAGCAATCCGTCTAGTGTGCTCATTGAAGATGCAGGTGAAAAGCTGAAAGAAACTAGCTTGGATGAACCGTCCGAAGAAAAAGGAGAAAAGCTCATTAAGATCACCACTCCAACTCCTATTGGAGAGGCTGATGATCAAAATGAAGAAGTCATCCAAGATGAAGAAATCACTCCAGTGATTGAAGATAATCCAGATGCAAGAACTTTAGAGCTCAGACATCTAAAGGACAAAGCTTCCATCTTCCTGAATCTACTCAATATCTCAGGGGGAGCTTTGGCATCTTCAAATCCACATAGTCTTCTCATTGTGTTTGAGAAAGAGAAGATTGTCATCTATTTTTCTTTAACCTCTCTTTTACAGGGTTATTACTCCCTTCAAAAGTGAACTCCTTGGTGATAGGGCACCTGATCAAAAACCTATTGGTTTTTAGGCACCTGATCAAAAGCCTGAAGGGTTTCTAGATCTACCTGAAGTAGATCTTGTGGTGATAGGGCACCTGATCAAAAACCTAAGTGGATTCCTACCAGGGTGGTAGAAGAGTGGATGTACCCAGATTTGGGGAACCACTATAAAATTTCTTGTGTCGTCTGGTTGCCTTGTGTTTTCTTTTTTGTATTGTGCTGTGATAGTTTAATGTGCTTTTCCCTCTTTCATATAAGTATCAATATTTTAATTCCGCAATAAATCTAAACAATTTTTTTTAATACTCTATTCACCCCCCCTCTAGAGTAAATTCTATCTATCCCTCACTTTCAGAGTGTTTATCCAGGGTTCGGGCCAGCCATAGCCAATAATCATATTGAGAACAAGCCTGCGATTTTGAATATGATTAGGAACAACACACAGTACTCGGGTCTACCGAGCGAGGATCCTCAATTACATTTGGCTGAGTTTTCTGAGATATGCGGTACTTTCCGCTATGCGGGCATTGCGGATGAAGTTGTGAAACTAAAGTTGTTCCCTTTTTCACTAAGGTATAGGGCCAAGACGTGGCTGCATACGATCGCGCCTGGCATCGCTGCCACCTGGGAAGCTTTATCTTCCATGTTTTTGGCTAAGTTTCATTCTGTTGATAAAATTATTAATGCTCGCAGGGAAATAGCCACGTTTAGACAGTTGGATCAAGAAACTCTTTCTGAGGCATGGGAGAGATTTGCCGACCTGTAACGCCGTTGTCCTCAACAAGGCTGTGAGCCTTGGAATTTGATGCTCAGGCTTCTGGTAGCCAACCGCGACCATCTCAGCCAGGTTATAATCAGAATTTGCAAGGGACGCGCAAGAGCGTGTTAGAGGAGATGATGGAAAAGTTTGTTGAAATGGCCCAGTCGAATATGGCTACTCAGACTGCTTCTCTAAGGAATTTTGAAACACAATTGGGACAATTGGCCCACATATTTTCTGAGCGCACCCACGTCACTCTTCCTAGCGATACAGAGAAGAATCCCCATGACCAGGGAAGAGTGTTGAGGATGTGGGGGAATGTAATGCCCGTGAAACGACTGTTAAATTTGAGATTAATGCCATAGAAACTCTAGCGCTATGTGATTCTAGTTCAGCTTGCAACATTCTTGCTTTTCAAGATGTTGAAAAGATGAATTTGAATATCGAATATGATGGAAGGAAATCCTTAATGCTAGATGATGGATCTGTGGTTGAGACCAATGGAGAGGTGAAGGGTGTAGAAGTGGTTTTGAATGGGGCTGCTATCTTCACAGACTTTCAGGTGCTTAGACCCAGGGGTAACACGTCAAAACCTATCCTTGGGGTCCCCTTCCTTAAAGCCAGTGAGGTGACGTTGCATTTTGATGCTAGTGGCGTCACTGTTGCGCTCAAAGTTAATGCACCTTTACCACCTTCACCTCCTCAATTTATTTTTGTTGACCTCGTAAAACCAGTGAACTTAACTATCGTGTCATCTAATGATGTTTCTAGTTGTGTCAAGGCAAATTTTCAATCGACGGGTCAAGAACAAGTTGAGGAAGTTTTTGAAATGCCAATGACAACTAAAGGGAAAGAAGTGACGCAGGTCCTTGATGTGATGCATGATGCTGCTGCAAAGATGGATGTGTTGTGCACGCCAGATGTGGGCATGCAGAATTTCAATTTAAAAACAACAATTTGTTTAGACAAAGCCTGTAAAACTATGAAATAGGTAACATGGGCTGATCTTTCACCCTCAGTGGGTGAAGAAAGGATGCCCCAGTTTTGGATGTTATTCTAGCTGCTGAAGAACTGGGTGTGACATTACCGCCCTGGAGCTCCTCTTCTGTGGAATTAAAACGAAAGGAGTTGCTTCTGCGCTAAGTGCAGAGTTTTGCCTGCAGGCGCGGGATGGAGGAGGGTATGGGCAGGGGAGAATTATCTTCCTTGGGCCCTAAATCTCTCCCCTCTTCCTCATCTCGTGTGTCTGGGGGGATCTATCACAAATCGGTGTTTAGCTGAAAAGTGAGGGATCTCCGGTGCCGTCTCCATTTGTCTTGTTGCTGCTAGCGTTATATTTGCTTAATGTTGTGTGTGATTTTGAATTATCTTTCTTTGCGTATTAAACTTTTGCTACCTGAACATTGTATAAAACTGTTAATACATGTATTTGGTCCACCTTAAGGACGGTAAAGAAAAGGGCTTCTGGGAGACAACCCAATTTAGCTGTGTTTAATTTGTTTGTTTAGATTTTTGAGTGTGCAGGCCTATTATTTGCTTGGTTGGAGATGTGCTTCTTGCAGGTGATTTTGTCTGGGCCGTGGGCTTATTGATTAAGTTTAAAGCCAATTTTCTGGTATGCTCATCTTCTGAGCATTGGGTAACTTCTCCCTTTATCTCATTTGATTTTAACTTTAACATATTTTGTTGTGCTTCTTAGCTTAAGTCTGGGGGAGAACTTTTCGATGTTACCTTTGCAAGTGCACTTCATTTGCATACCAGTAGCTGTTTTTAATTTATTTGTTTAGTTCATTGCATTGCGCATCGTTGCACCCACATGAGCGTGTAATTAACTTTTTTGCGTACGACAAGTCAAACTTGTTTCTTTCGTTACATTTAGGAAAATTACCTTGCTAACATAAGATTGTGAGACGGGGTAAAATGTTGACCTTGCTGTGCTTCTAGTCGAGTGCTCCCGTTTCGTGTAGAAATTAGAGTACAATTAATTTTTCTGCATGCTTCTAGTTGAGTTGCCTACTCTCTCATGATCTCCCTCTTTTTCTCGCCGGCCGGCCGGCCGGAGCGCGTCTAGCCTCCGGACAAGGAGGGGCCGCCCCTCGCGGTCGTGCCTTTGCGGTCACGTAGCGCAGCCCCCCCCCCCCCCCCCCCGCCGGCCTCTCCCGGCCTTGACTGACCTCCATCCGGCGAGGAGGCCGCATCTCCTGGCCGCCCCCTTGCAGCCGCAGGGAGAGGCCACCCCGCCGTTCCCTCCCTGTTCGTGCCCGACCACGTTCAGCCTCCGACCAGCGAGGAGGACACGCCACTTGGCTGCGGCTTTGCGACGACTCAGTGTGGAAAACCAGCCGGCCATACCCGGCCTCCCGGCCATGTCCGGTCCTCCAGCCGGACGCATTGGCTGTTTATACCCGTTGCTCCCAGCTTCGACGTCTCCGGCGGCCGCTCCCGCGGCCGGCCGCCACCTTCCGGTGGGAGGTGGACATCGCTCGGGCCGCTCGTCTCCTACACTGAGAGCAACACTTCTCTCGTTGGCCAAGGCACCGCCACCCTCCTCTGCCGTCTGATTGGTTCACTGTAATCATGATCGTTCGTTCCACAAAAATCCGCACGCGTAACTTCTTTTGATAGTCGGAGGCATCATGGTCATGATGACGGCCTGCATATAGCTGGAATTATATGCTCCAAAGCCATGGTAAAAATATTAATTTGGGTGGTTACGGTGTTGAAATTTGTGAAGTGGAAGTGAGTGATGTGTAAGCCGGGCGGACTGCGCGGCCTGCGCGGTCTGTGCTCGCGGCTTGGGCGGACTACTGGTTGCGGCCTGGGTGACCATGGCTTGGTCTTGGTGGCGTGGCTACTCTTGAGGAGCGGCCTGGTGTGCGGCCTAAGCGATCTTTTGTGCGGCCTGGTTGGCCTATGGCCAAGGAAGTCGGGTTTCTAGCGAAGCGGACTCCGGTTCGCGGTCTGTTGGCGATGCTCTGCTCGATCTGCGGCCGTGCAGATTAGCAAGCTCTTGTGTAGCCAGGCGGATTGGAGATTGAATCCGCCGGAGGCTTTGCAGACTGGTTGAGTCCGTGGTGTCTGTTGTTGTGGACTGGCCTTGGAGTTCGGCTGTGGCCTTTGCCGTGCTCTCTGGTGTTGCAGTGGGCGTTGCTGCTGTGGAGGACTGCGCGGACTGGTGTCGAAGTCCGGTAGTTGGTCGTTGTCTTGGCAGCTGTGCGAGTAGGGCTTGCGGGCTCTGCCTTATTCTGGTGGGGCATTGGCGATCTTCCTTGGGGGTAGGTAGACTGTGCCTCATCCTCCGAGCTCGCACTGGCTCTTAGTGGTTTACTGGACTTGGTCACATTCTATGACAAGTCCAGTGTGTCCGTGGTATCCATCGAGTCCGCTGTTGACCGGGCAGACTGCCTGTTGGTCGTGGACTCGTGGCGGATGCAGGATTTGATCTCGAGCTGTGCGGACTGCCTCTTTGTTTGCATATAGTGTACGGACTGTCGTAGTAGAGGTTGTGGTTGTCCTTGTGCGGTGGTGTTTGCGGGCTATGCGGGCTGATGCCTTGTCCTCATTGTGTGGGCGGACTGGTGTGAGTTGGCATGGTGGTAAACATCTCTGTCTTGCTCCTGGCGGTTTTGTTGGAATCCGGCTAAGTCCTTGCGGACTCAGCGGACGGGGCTTTGCTAGTGCGCGAGCTGGGGCAATGACTCTATTCACTAGGGTGGTGACCACACTCCTCACCTCGCCTATAAATAGACCCTCCCGACACATCTACAATAACTGAGTGAACAGTAAGTGGGGCTTGGTCATTTGTTGCAGTTTGGATTTTCGTGTCCGCGCGGGTTGAGTAGAGATAACTGTTTGCTGTGTGCAGGTCGCACGACTATCATTGAGGAGCCAGGAGCTTGGCTTTGACTTCGATCAGGTTCAGTGAAGTTTGCGGACTACGGGAGGTCGTCGGTGGTGACGACAGACGGGAAGTTACTGCTGTTTTTGGTACTGCTGAGCAGGTGAGGCTCTGGAGAAAACAAATACAAAGGCGGAGTTTGTTCTCAAGAGGGCTGTTTCACCAGAATTGTTTGATCACATCATTGGATATGAGTCTGCTGCTGATATTTGGACAGTATTGTTGAGTTGTTCAGTAGGAAGAATGTAGCTAGACTTTAGTTTCTGGAGAATGAGTTGTCTAGGACAACTCAAGGAGACCTGACCATCTCAAAATTCTTTCTGAAGATGAAGAGCTTGTGTGCTGAGCTATCAGCACTTGATCTTGATGAGCCTATCTCTGAGGCTAAGATGAAAAGACACATAATCCGCGGCTTGCGGAAGGAGTATGTTGCCTTTATGATATATGTTCAAGGCTGGGCTACTCAGCCATCTCTGCTGGAGCTTGAGAACCTGCTTGCTTCGTAGGAAAGTTTGGCATGACAGATGGCTGGAGTCACTGTCACTGAGGAAGGCAGTGAAGCTCTCTTCTCAGGCAAGAATAAGAAGGGATGGGAAGGGAAGAAGAAGAAGACTGCTGCTGAAAATGAGCCTTCAGCTTCTTATCAGTCAGGGAGGAGCACTGCTACTAAGAAGGATTGGAAGAAGAACTTGAAGTGCTACAGGTGTCATCAGCGGGGATACTTCAAGCATGACTGCAAGGTCAAACTGCAACCTGGGCATGCTATAGGCAAGGATGAAGCTTTCTTGAGCACTGAAGAAGCTGGATGTGGCGGAGCCTTCATGACGAACAATTGTGTTCGTGCTTTGTCCGCTGTCAACTTCAACGATGAGTGGATCGTGGACTCTGGGTGTGGTCATGACCTCACCGGAGACAAGTTGAAGTTCTCTTCTCTGCAAGCCTACTCAGGTAACGAAGCTATCATCACTGCTGATAATACTGTTTATGCAGTAGAGAAGGAGGGGGTTGTGTCTTTGGGTAGTGATAAGGGGCCTCTCACGTTAAGGAGTGTATATCATGTGCCGGGCATGAAGAAGAACCTCTTCTATGTGACCAATGCGGTAGAAGCTGGTTATCACGTTCTGTTTGGGCAAACAGAAGTGAAGTTCCATCACAACATATCAGCGGTTAAGGTTGATGTTGCTCATATTGGGAGGAGTGTAAAGAACTTGTTTGTTCTTGCAACTAACACTTATGTTGATCGGATGAGAGCAAACGATAGTGCTGCTATATGGCATGAAAGGCTGGGGCATGTGGGAATGGATAAGCTAAAGGCTATGGCTAACAGAAGCCTTCTGAGGGGCTTGCCTAAGCTATCTTCCTTTCGTGATGGACACGTTTGTGTGGGATTGAAAGATAATAGTTGTCAACCTAAATCACCTAGAGGGGGGTGAATAGGTGAGTTATGAGCCTTTTGCGGAATAAAAAAATCTTAGAACACAGCACAGATCTATCTAACAAACTATCGCAGACGAGACAAGATTTATAGTGGTTCCCCGATCTTGGGTACATCCACTTTCCCTCACCGATCTAGCAATATACTAGACTCGGCTACTCCACTATCTCGGATTGAAAAACAATCCTACCCTAGGAACAAAGTTCCTACAATCTCAATCCAATCAACTGGATCTACAACTCGGAAGAAAGACCTTCCTACAAACTCGGAGTGGAAAACTCCTACACTCGAAGAAAAATTCTCCTACAAAAATGAAATACAAGTATTGAAAACTACAAACAGTAATATTGTCTGGTTCAGATCTGAAAATAAAACATGAACTGTAATCTTCTTCTTAGCGTGCGGCTTTATCAGAAAAGTTGAAGAAAGATTCTCGGCAACAGTAGATCTGAACTCCTTGCTTCCACGATCGGACAGATGATGAGTATGTGAAAATCGATCTCGATCTGGAGAGCCTTTTCAGTCTATTTCTTCTGAAGATCGAAACCCATTCCGGAGAAGAACAGAGGCGGCGGCGGCTTTCGTTCCGTGAAGAGAGAGAGAGAGAGGAAATAGCGATTCTTTTTGGAAAGCGGCGGCTGCAAAACTTAGATTAATTTTCTTCTTGAAAGAATTGTTTTCTGATTAGGGTTTGTCGATTAGACAAGACCTTTTATAGGAGTACTAATAACGGTCATAATTGGTTTTAATGACGTACACGTGGACCAATCATATCACGAAATTTGAAAATCTGTCAAATCTGGACTTAGAATAAATTTCAGAGAAAATGAGGTCATATACACGAGTATATATAAAACTACTCGAGAAGGCCAAGGACTACTCGAGTAAGCAGAGAAATATTACTCGGGTATATAATTCATGGCAACTCGAGTAGGTAGAAGACAACTACTCGAGTGCATATAATCAAATACTCGAGTATTTAGAAGATCTACTCGAGTACACAGAAAATTTTCACGGGAAGGAGTTGAGCTACTCGAGTACAAGTTATACTACTCGAGTAGAGATAATTGAACTACTCGAGTGGTTAGAAGAACTACTCGAGACAAACACTTAGAAATATTCTGCACACGGGAGAAATAGCTACTCGAGAAGTCAGATTGAACTACTCGACACAGAGAAGAGAGATACTCGACATAGTGTCGAGAACTACTCGAGTATATAAAGTACCTACTCGAGTAAATGACTTCGAAAAAAAATTGGAAACTAAATTTTGGGCAACTCGAGTAGGAAGAGTGATCTACTCGAGTAGTTAAGTAAGCTACTCGAGTATTTCAGTGAACTACTCGAGTGTTTTACTTAACTTCACGAGAGGAGGAATTTTCTTACTCGAGTATGCATAAGTTTTACTCGAGTATATCTCAAGTAATCTACTCGAGTAGTTAAGGACCTACTCGAGAGAAATACTTAGGAAAATTTCTGTCAGCAATTTTTCTTCTACTAGAAGGGAATTAGCACCAAGTCTTTACACAGTCCTATAACTTGAATATGAAGTGTATCCCAATAGAGAGGATACATATGAGTCAACACTTTGGAGCACATAATGAGGGATTACACTGTATGGTACTGTGTTTGGTGACCCATTGTAGACTGACATTGGTCTACACTTCCCATTGGAGTCCTGCAAACACATAACTCAAACGAAGCATCAAATACAAACTAATTTATCTTAGTTCCAGGGTGACTTCATAAAATCTGGGTTAATATGGGTATAGTTCCCAACAATCTCCCCCTATTTGTTGAAGTCAGAACCCTTTACACTAAGGTGAATTATAGACATAAAAAGAAGCTAAGTAGAAAATGTGCAAGCAAGCAATAGACTATGAGAAAGGATAATAAGAACAAAAACTTAGAATTATATAAATAAGAATATCCAACATTATCAATTCTACAGTCAATCATTCCACACTCTCAAAAATCCTTGAAAGTCAACCTTGATTTTGTTGTCTGTCCAGTTTCTCTTGTTGTCTCCTCTGGTAGCAGTAGGGTTTGAGATAATACTTGGGAGGTCTAGGAGGGCCTGCATGGTTGTTCCTCCCATATTCTCTATCATAGATTCTTCTTTTGGTCATGGATTTTTCATAAAGTTCCCATTCATATGAGCTGTAATGAATATTCCTGCTCTCATGGAATTTCATAACTAATCCGAGAGTTTCCAGAATCAGGGATTTGGAGGTTGGAGACCAAACTTCAGCATGTTCAGTAGCTTTAGTAGGAGCAATCTTGCTAGCAGAGGGGCCTTCACCATACTTCCTTTTCTTCTTGTAAGTTTTGATCTCTGGAGGAGCCTGAAGGAAAATATCAGCAGGATCTTCTTCCCAGCATGGAGCATAGGAGTCTGGAGGAGCAACTGTGTCTCCAGCCCTGGGAGAGAAGGTAGGTTGCGGAGGAGCAGCTGGAGCAGATGGAGCAGATGCATCTGTAGCTAGAGGGTTTAAATGATGGGGAATGATGTTGGGGTCAACAGCAAGGTCTGGCAGAATCTGATTGTGCATCCAGACAGTAGTGTCATAGGTATGAAATTTGACACTCTGTATTTGCGCTAGCACATCATCATGAATTGTCTTCACATAAGTTTCCCATACATCTGACTTCTGAGCAGCTGATTTTTCTACTTGTTCTTTGAGTTCTATGATCAATCCCTCCCCCTTTCTGATTTCAACACATAACTTCTCTATAGCATCTTCTTTGAAAAGACCAACTTCTTCACAGATTTTCACTTTGTTGGCTTCAGTTCTCTTGTCCATTTCAATTTGATTATTTGCAAGGGTGACACCTTGTTCCATAACTTCTCCAACACCAGTGATAGTGTGGTCTAGGGCTTTACCACCAAGTTGAAATAAGTACTTAAGCTTGTCAGTATTATGCTGAATTTCAGCAAAGCCTCTGCTTATCTCAGTCTCGAGAGCAGTTACCTTGTCAGTTATAGTCTTTAGAGAAGTATCAAAATAATTCCTTTGTTCTTGCAGTAGGAAAGAGATTTGGGACAGCAAATCTGGAGAGGGAGAGGCAGCAGCAGCAGCAGAAAGAGCAGCAGAAGGAAGGGGAGGAGTTACCCATGGAGCTATTTCTTCAATGATCACAGAGCTGTGAGCTCTGGTGGTAGGAATGATAGCACCCCCTTCTTCTGTAACCTGAGGGAGAGAGAAATCTAGGCTTCTGAGAGGATCTTCTGCTAGCTCTGGAGAGGGCTCATCAGAAATAAGAATTGTGTCTTGCTGGTCTTTGAGGGCAGCAGGAGATTGTGCTGGAGTCCTGGCTGGAGAATGTTCAGGAGACTGTGCTGCAGTTTAGTCCTTGTGACCTTCAGAGGATGGAGCTGGAGGAGATAGAGGAGGAATAGGCATTACTTCTTCATTGAGCTTAGCAATCATAGCATCTATGGCAGCAACTGTCGAGAGAAGAGATTCTTGAGGTATCTGATCTGAGGGAGTTGCTGGAGTTTGAGGAGTATGAGGTAGGGAAAAGGTTGCTGGCTGAGGAGAGGGCTTACTGACTGAGACAGAAGGAGCAGGATCCCCCTCACTTGGTGCACCAGAGGAGCTGGACACATGATGAGGAGAGGGAGATGGAGTCCTGTCTTCTAAAGCTGGGTCTGCTAGAACTTCTGAGAGCTTTGCAGCTTGGGCAGGATTCTTTAGCTTGAGATCCCATCTCTGAATAGAAGAAATGGAGACTTTCTTCATGTGGTGAAGAGGGGTCCCTTTGGAGAAGTCGAATACCTGAGGATTTGTTTCATGGAGGAGCAGAGAGATAATTCTGGCGAAGTTGGGGGAGTTCAAACTATCCTTGATTTTGTCCAGAATTAGCATCCCAAACTGATATTTCTTACGGCAGACAATGACTTGCATGATGTCGAAGAAATATAGTGGAATGTCTCTTATGGAGTTGGTCTTGCACAGTAAAATCTTTCCAATAACATCAACCAGAAATTTTCCTTTTGTGTTCATGTCTGACCTTTTGATGTACTGAGCATCAGCCGAAATGCCACAAAATAGGGCTGTTCTGTCAGAGTCTTCATCATCTAAGTCATCCTCTTCATCTACTAGGGGCAATCAGAGAAGCTGAGAGACAGAGGTCTTGTTGAGTTTAATTTTCAAACATTTCACTTTTGATTTCAGGACATGTCCATGACGCTTGACCTTCAGATTTGAGAAAAATTCAGCTACTTCCGGGAAGAGAATCCGACAGGATTCTTGCAGGATGAAGGATAACCCTGCGGTGTCTAGAAGAATCAGCAAGTTGTGAAAGTCGTCTGAAAGCTCGGCAATCCCGGCGGTAACAAGTTCTGATCCTACACCAATCTTGGAGATGGCTGCCATGATCCAGAAATTGGGAAAAAAATTCCATCGCGGGGAAGAGGAAGAGTCGCGGCTCTGCAATTTCTCAAGTGAAGATGAAGCGGCAGATGGGTACTCGAGTGCTTGGAAATGATTTCGTGTAGAAGTAATGTGGAATTTCGAATTTATAAACCGCAGGTTTATGTCTAATCATCGAGAAGAAAAGAATCTAAAAGGAAAGGTGGCACGGGAAAATTTGAAAGCCAAGAGGCATATACACGAGAGGTAAAAGAGGTACTCGAGTATATAGGTGGTTACTCGAGTAGGTCTATAGGATTTACTCGAGTAGTTCTATAGAAGGTACTCGAGTAGGTCTATAGAATCTGTAATGACTCGAGTAGAAGAATTGACTCACTCGAGTAGATGAAGTGTACTACATGAGTACATTAATTTCCTTACTCGAGTAAGTTCAAGGACTACTCGAGTAGGTCTGTTGAGTACTCGAGTAGATACTTTGAGTACTCGAGTAGGTCAGGTTTTACTTGAGTCATAGAAGGAAGAAAACTTTGAAAAGCCAGATTTTGACTAACCTTTTAATTTCCTTTGCTTTCATGAAATCCAAACTTCTCTAATCTTCTTTATTGAGCATCACAAGTTCAGTTTTGAAGAATGAGAACTTGGTCTCGTCCAGCGGCTTCGTGAAAATATCTGCAACTTGCCTGTCTATAGAGACATATCGGAGATCTATGTCCCCATACTCTACATGCTCCCGGATAAAATGATACCTTAGCTCGATATGCTTTGTCCGGCTATGCGAGACTGGATTGTTGGCTATTGCAATTGCGCTGGAGGAGTCGCAAAACAGTGGGACATTCTTGAACTTCATGTTGTAATCTTCGAACTGATTCTTTATCCAAAGTAACTGTGCACAGCAACTGCCTGCAGAGATGTACTCTAACTCGGCCGTTGAGATTGCGACACAGTTCTGCTTCTTACTACTCCAGGAGATTAGCCTTCTTCCAAAGAATTGACAAGTCCCTGAAGTACTTTTCCGGTCGTCTCTGCTACCTGCAAAATCTGCATCTGAAAACCCAATTAGTTCGCTGTCATTACTTCTTGGGTACCATAAGCCAAGATTTGGTGTACCTTTAAGGTATCTCAAAATCCACTTTGCAGCAGCGTAGTGAGATTCCTTAGAGTTCACCTGAAATCTAGCACATACACATGTTGAAAACATTATGTTAGGTCTACTGGCAGTAAGGTAGAGCAGGGATCCAATTATGCTTCTGTACTTGGTTTCATAAAATGGTTTCCCTTTTTCATCCTTGTCCAGAGACATAGTTGAGCCCATTGGAGTCCTCATAAAGGTTGTGTTCTCCATTCCGAATTTCTTAATTAGCTCTTTGGTGAACTTGGTCTGCGAGATGAAAATTCCATCTTCAGATTGTTTCACCTGAAGCCCTAAGAAATACTTCAGCTCGCCCATACTGCTCATTTCGAACTTCCCTTACATAAGTTTTGAGAACTTTTTGCAGAGGTTGTCGTCTGTAGAGCCAAAAATAATGTCGTCGACATAGATTTGTACTAGCAAAATCTTGCTTTTGATTTCCCTAAGAAATAATGTCGTGTCTATCTTTCCCCTTGTGAACTTGTTCTCAAGTAGAAAGCTAGACAACGTCTCATACCAAGCTCGAGGAGCTTGTTTCAGACCATATAGAGCCTTGTGCAGTAAATAGATGTAATTAGGAAAGTTGGGATAACCGAAAGCTGGAGGTTGTTCCACATACACTTCCTCCTTTATGTTACCATTTAGGAAGGCAGACTTCACGTCCATCTGATAGACCGTGAAGCCTTTGAATGCAGTATATGCTAGGAATAACCTTATTGCCTCCAGCCTCGCCACGGGAGCATATGCCTGGTCGAAGTCGATTCCTTCTTCTTGAAGATAGCCTTTAGCGACGAGTCTGACCTTGTTCTTTATGATCGTCCCGTCTTTGTCCATCTTGTTCCTGTAGACCCATTTTGTTCCAATGACGTTGTTTCCTTTGGGTATTGGAACAAGCTTCCATACATTGCAGCGCTTGAACTGATTTAGCTCTTCTTCCATTGCCAATACCCACGATGCATCAGAGATCGTCGACCTGAGCTCGTAGATCTGAGATAACTGCTGAGAAGCACGAGATCGTCGACCTGAGCTCGTAGATCATCGAGCTCAGCTCAGAGTAGAGGACTCTGAGATCATCGATGGGAGATCGACGATCGTCGAGCTGAGTTCGACTATAGTCGAACTGATATAGATAATCCACAAAATTTTTCTGAATCTAAGTCTGAGTCCACTACAATGCTGGTCTGCACAAACTTGACCAAAAAGGATCTAACTAAGACTAGATAAGGACTCAGGCTATACATGGGGGTCAAGATATCCTAAGAGTGAACCTAGCACAAATCCAAACAAGGGTTCCAACAATCTCCCCCTATTTGTGTGAGGTCACTCAAAAACAAAACTGAAAAGAAATAAAAATACAAAGACCATAAATATCTGTAGGGATGAAATAACATCAGCAGATATGTTATAGCAATGCATTGTACATAATCAGTTAAGCATTAAAAAAAATACAAACTATAGTTTATCAGATGAAGGACCAGAGGAGGGTTTAGAAAAGATTGTCTTTCTGAATGGATCTGGTATATTCTCCATAGAAGTCATCAGGTCTTGTCCACCAATAGTTGTCTGAGCACTAGTCCTGGGCACAATTGCTTCTGGATGCAATGTCATATATTCAGCTGGATTAAAGACTTTCTTGCTAACTTGGAGTTTGTCCAGCTCTTTTTCTCTGTAGGATGACATGGTGACTGATCATCTTGAGGAGATAACACTGTAACTGCTTTGAACTGAGTGGATTGAGCCTGAAAGCTTGTTGTGCTGTGCTGTTCATCACTTTGAGAATAGAGAGATCTTGGAGGAGCAACCACACTATACTTTCCTTTGGGATTATGAGATTCATCATGTCTTCTGGACTGGTAAGCAACTGTCTTCTAAACTTTGGGAAGAACTTGTTGTTGAGGAGGAGAGAAGGAGGGGCTCTAATAAATAATTTCCTTTCCTTGCTCTGTAGAACTTTTATTTCTATGCTACTGACTGCTTCCTTGGGAATGATATCTGGAAGATCTATCCTGCCTTTGATATGTTCTAGAGAAAAAGGAAGGCTTGGAAGATGCATCAGAAGCTTGAGGAACAGCTCCTGAAGCACCAGTAGGAGGAGGAGGAGGAGGTCCTCTTCTGAACTTCTGAGGAGGAGGTGAGTATCTCCTGCTCTTCTTCCTGGCTTTCTGTTCATTTTTAGATAACCACATCCAGCTTTCCATGCCAGGGTATGGAGTAATCCCTTTCAAGATGTAGTAAGGAGTATCATTAGTATTGCCTGGCTTGGGGGCAGCCTTGGGAGCAGCTTTTATTTTCTTTTAATGCTTTCTTTTTCTTGGAATTATCATCCTCTGAATCATCATCCTCATCATCATCAGATGAATCAGGAGGATTGTCATATAGGTCATTTATTTCCTTCAGCTGTTTATCATAAATCTTTTTAGCAGCTTTGTCTTTAGCTTCTTCTTGAATGTCAAGAGCAATAAGATCATCCAGAGAGGGAAGAGGACTATCATTTATGGGATAGGAAGGTCCAAGGGGACTTGGGACTAGATCAATATCCATAGAATAGACTTCAGCAAGAGGAGCACAAGGCTCAAAGAGATTTATTAAACATGTCTCTAGGGCTAAGGCTAGATTTCCCGAAGACACTAGATTAAGCAGTGCATCAGCAATTAAGAGAGCATCAAGCTCATCCTTATCTTCTGTAATAAGCATAGGCTCAACAGCCATAGGGGATGGCATATCTATACAAACTGTAACTGACTGACTAACTGTATAAATTGGAGCTGACTGAATCTGCAAGAGTTGTTTCACAACTAAAGGACTCATGGGTCTGGTATAACAGACCATGGCCTTGGAAGAATTTATCTCAACTGAAGTCCAAACTGATCTAAACATAGAGAAAGAATGCAAAAGAAATTGTAAATCAATGGAGGGATTTATAAAGCAGTAACCACTAGAAATGCTAGGGATTGACACGTCAGTGTCCTCATCTGACATAAGCAAATCTGAATAAGGAACTATATCTGAATAAGAAACTATATCTGCACAAAATTTCTGAAAAACTTCTTCTTCCTGTACTGCTGGAGGAGACTGAGCTTGAAGTTCTGCTAAAGCTGAACCTACTGCATCTGCATTGGACATCTCCCCCTGCCTGGTTTCAATTAGAACTGGAATCAGGCCCCTAGATGAAGAAGGGATAGAGGAAGCAGAAAGAGAAGCAGATAGAGAGATAGAAAGAGAGGAGATAGATTAAGCAAGAGGTGAAATAGCCTCTGCTATCAAGGATTTTAGAGTTGGAGTGAGGAGTTCCAGAAGATGAGAGTGGAAAGAGGGATCGTCATGAAGAAACTCAGTTGGAGTCTGAGTTGAGACAAAATGATGAGAGGGAGGAGGAGTGAAATCAGTCATGATGTCATCCTGAATAGGGGAGGTTCTTGAAGAATTTTGTGGAGATTGTGGTGTTGAGTCTTCAATGTTGATGGGTGAATCATTTTGATGAGAAGGAGATGAGTGAGGTGAGAGTAGGTCAAAATTGGGAAAACACATGGTGTGGAGGTTTTGAGGTTCAACAGTGTGAAGGGTAAATGGTGACTGAGTAGGTGAAGAAAGAGGAAAAACTGGGGATGCTGGAGGTGGAGGAACTTCTTCATTAGGGTGAGGAGTGGCTGTTATAGCCCTTGTGTCCTCAGAGATATTGGAGGAAGTTCCAGCCTTGGAGGGCTTTTGAATTGACCTCTCCCACTTCCCAAACAGAGAGGAGTCCAACCTCTTGCTTGCATTGATAGCTATGGTTGTGGAAACCAGTAGCTCTGGAGCTTTCTTCTAAAGGAAGATTTCCAGAATCCTTCCTAAGCAAACTTCCTTCTTACTATTCTTTCTCTTAATCAAATCAAAGAACAAACTAGCCCAATCTATGGACTTCTTATGAACTAGAGCGGACATAACGACAAACTGTTGCCTATTGATGTTGTCATGGGCCGAATGCTTACCTAGCAGTACCTTGCCCACAATATCAGCAAGGAACTTAAAACCAACAAATAAATTCTTCTTTAAGAGCTTAGATGGGATGCCCTTAGCATGACCCATCTCCACTAACATCCTGCTATACTCAGAACTATCCTATTCCAACGCGTCTGTTCCATTTTTCAACTCAAAAATTTCGGTAAGAATTGCAGGGTTTAGAATCACCTGCTGTCCTGAAATGAAACCGATCATTGAAGAGTCATTTGTTGAAGAAGATTAAACCCATTCTTTGATCTCAGCAACAGATAGTTTGATCCTTGTAGACATGAACTTCTTCAGGCCCTGATCATCACATAACTGTAAAATTTCTTGAAAAATAGGATCACAATGACTGATCGATTCGATGTCGACGTCGAAACCAGCGTCGATCTTCATCGCTGAAAGAACCGCCGCAGAAATCGCCATGGAAGATCTGGAGGTTGTTCAACATAGACTTCTTCTTTAAGTTCTCCATTTAAGAATGCACTTTTGACATCCATCTGATAAACTGTGAACTTTTTGAATGCATCATAGGACAGAAAAATCCTTATAGCTTCTAGATTGGCAACTGGAGCAAAGTTCTGATCATAGTCAATTCCTTCCTATTACCTATATCCTTGTACAACAAGCCTAGCCTTGTTCCTCACAATAACACCTTGGGCATCAAGCTTATTCCTGAAAACCCACTTAGTTCCAATTACTGGATAGCCTTTAGGCCTTGCAACCAAGTCCCAAACTCTACATCTCTAAAATTGATTTAGTTCCTCTTACATTATAATGATCCAATGGGGATCTTGCTCAGCATCAGCTATGGATTGAGGCTAAATTTGAGAGAGAAAACAGGCATGCATCACATCATGGTTGAGTTGATGCCTTGTCTGTACACCTGCTGACATGTCTCCAATTATTTGGGATCTAGGGTGATCACTAAGTGTGACAAAATTAGATGGCGGAGTTGGTTCAGCAACAACAATTGGAGTGAATTCCTCTTATGGAATTACTTCTGCTGTTGGAGGAAGTTCAGTTTCTTCCATAGTGTCTTCTTCACTATCTTCATTTGCTTGTGGTGAGGGATGAGATATCACCTTCTGGGTGAGATTTAAGTCATCCAGCTTTTTACATAGACTTGGTACCTGCAAATAATCACTGGTAGAATCTTCCTTCTCCTTGTAAAACATATTAGCTTCATCCAATGTAACATGTATAGACTCTTCAATTTTCAAGCATGATTTATTGAGAACACTATATGCCTTGCTAACTTGGGAATATCCTAGAAAGATTCCCATTGTAGCTTTGGCTTCAAACTTTCTAAGATAATCTTTGTTGTTATTATGTATATAACTGATACAACCAAAAATTTTAAAGTAGTCTATTTTAGGTTTCTTACCTTTGAGTAATTCATAGGGAGTCTTGCCTTTAAGTTTGTGTATCAAACTTCTATTCAGGACATAATTTGCTGTGCTTACAGCTTCTGCCCAGTAGGATAGAGGCATGTGAGCATCAGCAAGCAATGTGCCTGCAGTTTCAATGAGTGTTCTATTTTTTCCTTTCAACTACCCCATTTTGTTGAGGAGTTCAGGAGCAGAGAAGCAGTTCCTGATACCTTCCTTCTCACAGAATTCTTGCATAGGAAGAGATTCAAACTCAGTGCCATGATCACTTCTGATCAATGCAATTGGAGTAGAGTACTCAATATTTATGCATTTTAGAAAGTCTGTAAGAACTTTGAAGTTATCAGACTTGTTTCTCACGAAGAAGACCTAAGAGAACCTAGAGAAGTCATCTACAATAACTAAAGTATAGGACTTCCCTCCCAGGCTTTGTACAGCAATTGGTCCAAAAAGGTCCAAATGAAGCAGATACAAAATCCTAGGTGAATCACTCTTATTAACTGATTTAAACTATTTTTAGTTTGCTTGCCTTCTTGACAAGCCATGCAAAAGCTTTCCTTCTTATAGGGGCAATAGGGCAATCCTCTAATAAAGTTGTCCCAAGATAACCTAGCAATGTTTCTAAGATTTACATGTCCTAGCATTTTATGCCACAATGTATTGTTATTGCTAACCTGGTTAAACAAACAGATTTCTGAACAAGCAGAATTAAAATCAACTAAATAGATATTGCCTAACCTAATACCTGATAACACAGTATTGCTGTTTAAAGAAATATTGCATTTAGATTTAGTAAAATATACCTCAAAACCTGCATCACATAGCTGACCTATGGATATCAAGTTATGTTTCAGCCCACTTACATATGCCACTTTCCTGAATGTGACATCTCCAAGTGTAAATTCTCCATAACCTTCTGTATGACCAAAGCTTAAGTCTCCATATATAACCTTTGGACCTAGCTTTGCCTTATAGTTAGATTGGCCTTGTTTTTTATCATGTGCTTGGAACACCCACTATCCAAATACCACTTATCCTGTATGGTAGGATAGGTCTTTATCTGCAAGAAAAAATAACTTATATATTTTGGACCCAGGTAACCTTGGGTCCTGGCTTCTTTTCATACTTAAAACTTGAAATATAAGAGTATTCAGGTTGACTTTTATAACCTAAGGGATGAAATCTCCTAGGTGCGATTATCCAGTTAGTTAAGGGATTGAAAGGTTTAGAGTTAGAATTCTTATTGAAATTTCTATTGAAATTATAGTTTTGATAAAACTGTTTTGAGTTCGATGATTTTAGTTGAGATCATCGATCTGCGTTCGACAACCAGCATTGATATCGTCGATCTTGGTTCTCAGAATAATAGTGGCTATTATCTGGGTTCCACAATCGTCGCTCTCTATTCGACGACATATAATGATATCGTCGATCCCCGTTTGCAGAGTGTTTAGGCTCAAGCTCTGGGTTCTGAGAATGTCGATCGTCGTTCGATGCATAATGCTGAGATCGTCGATCTTGGTTCGACGATTTTTGTTCAGACTTAGCTTTTTGTTTTTCTTTATTTATCTCAACTTGTTTAAAAACCTTGTTAACTGTTTTAATTTGTTCTGTATTCTTCTTACCCTTATCTGAAATAAACTTTATAGGTTGTGAAAGGTGGTTTTTCTGAATAATTGGTGGTTCACTGGATGATGCACCTAATCCTAACTTACTTCTATTAAGTCAAGCATTAAGTGTGCTGGTAATTTCAACTAGTTGTTTGCTTCTTCCATTCAGTGATTCCTCTAGCTGTTTTTCTTTACTTAATTCAACTTTCAGAAAAGTCATTTTTTCACTATACATGTCTATTTCATTTTTCAATTTAATGTTTTCTGATACTAAGCTATAATAATCAAATTGTTTATCTCTGAGAAGTTTGATTTCCTTCTCAGATCTAATCAGATCACTACACATAGATTTAAAGTCATTTTTAAAATCTTCAGAGGTAAATTCAAGTCTTCCAATACCTGATCACAATCTGAACATTCCTCAGATTCTCCTTCTTCTGAGACATGCCCTGAAGATGGCCATTAAGCAAATTTCTTTGGCCTTTGCTTCTTCTTCATCTTCACTAGAGCTGGAGGAAGATGAATCTTCAGTGTCACTCCATGTTTCTGCAACAAATCCTCTCTCTTTCTTCTTGTGCTTGTAGGAGGATGGTTTGCTGGAGTGCTTCTTGGAGTCTTTCTCCTTTCTCCTTTCCTTATGCTTGTTCTCTGGACATTCTGGAAGAATATGTCCAGGTTTCCTGCAACCAAAACAGATAATCTCTTTAGAAGGGGTTTTGTCATACCTTGGTTTATCATCACTCCTTGAAGATTTCCTTCTGAATTCTTTTCTCCCCATCTTTAAGAATCTCTTTGAAAAGAGACTCATCAACTCTTCATTTGATGGAGAAGTTTCTGATTCTTCTGAAGATTTAAAAGATATATTCTGCTCCTTCCTAGTTGTTGTAGCAGTATTTTGTTGCTCAGCTTCTCTTGTCTTCAGCAGCTGTTCATAGGATTTCAGCTTTCCTAAGACTGATTCTGTAGTCATCTCATGTGTGTTTTTGGTCTCTCTTATAGGCCAGATTCTAGAGTCCCATGAGCTGGGGAAGCACATGAGAATCTTGTCATTTATTTCTGTGACTGAGATGTCTTTGTCAAGAGTTTTCAGCTTATTAACAATGACACTGAGTCTATTGTACATCTCAGAAACTTGCTCAGTTTCTTCCTTTTTAAAATTCTCATACTGGGAGATGAGATGAGCTTTCCTGTCCTTCCTTTCATCTGCTGATTCTGCAACCATCTGGTTTAAGGAATCCAAGATGGCCTTAGCTGATTCACATTCAGCTACTTTCTGAAATATGTCATCAGACATTGTTTGTGCCAGTATGTTCATGGCTTTTGCATCAGCAATCTTTGCTTTCTTATATGCATCATTGTAGTCTGGAGGAGGTACTGCAGTCATGTTTGTGGAAGTACTTGCAGGGGTAGCTGGTGGTGGAGGTACTCCTGTTAAGATTGAAGCAAAAATGTCTTCATCAATAGAATTCATATAAAGCCCGATTCTTGCCTTCCAAATTCCAAACTTTTGCAAGTTGCAAACTGCAGGTCTGGTGCTTGCAAAGTCCTTGTACTGTGCCATGGTATAACAAAAAAAAATAATAGAGTAAACAGATATCTATCAGAGATCTTAGGTTCAGGTATTATCCTGTACAACCTTAAAAACACATCCTCTGATACCAATTGAAAGTGAGGGATAGATAGAATTTACTATAGAGGGGGGGGGGGGGTGAATAGAGTATTAAAAAAAATTTTGTTTAGATTTATTGCGGAATTAAAATATTGATACTTATATGAAAGTGGGAAAATCACATTAAACTATCTCAACACAATACAAAAAAGAAAACACAAGGCAACCAGACGACACAAAACATTTTATAGTGGTTCCCCAAATCTGGGTACATCCACTCTTCTACCACCCTGGTAGGAATCCACTTAGGTTTTTGATCAGGTGCCCTATCACCACAAGATCTGCTTCAGGTAGATCTAGAAACCCTTCAGGCTTTTGATCAGGTGCCTAAAAACCAATAGGTTTTTGATCAGGTGCCCTATCACCAAGGAGTTCACTTTTGAAGGGAGTAATAACCCTGTACAAGAGAGGTTAAATAAAAATAGATGACAGTCTTCTCTTTCTCAAACACAATGAGAAGACTATGTGGATTTGAAGATGTCAAAGCTCCCCCTGAGATATTGAGTAGATTCAGGAAGATGGAAGCTTTGTCTAGGGTGTAGGTCTTCAGATTGATGTTGATTTGAGCTCTCTGTAGATTTTTGAAGCCTGAGGAAAGAAGAAGACTAGTGAGAGTTGTATGTTGAACAAAAATTCTTCTTCTTCCTTGTTTCAGCAATGCAAGAGACCTTGAGAGCAAAAAGATTGTTTTCTGACTGACTGTCTGAGTGATTGTTGTCTGTCTCTTTATTTTTGAGTTTTCTCTTTAATCAGACTGACCAACGACATAAATTTGAATTCCCGAGACAGTACATAATTCTCTGCAAGAATTTAGGAGCCCAAACGGCTAGAATGGCTTGCAATCATAAATGCACTTCCATAACAGTCTTTACAAAATATTCTGTAAATACCATAATTAATGCTTCATGAAATACGGATATCAGCCTTGAGAATATCAGCATTAATTATCAGAATATATTTGTCTTAAAATAATTTATCATAACCAAAATAAATACTTCTGACCGATCTGTGAGAAACTGATAACTGAAGGCAGCTTAAAATCGTAGAGCTTAGTTCAGAGATCGTCGAACTGGGTTAAGAGATCGTCGACCTGAGAACAACTATCGTAGATCTGAGATAACTGCTGAGAAGCACGAGATCGTCGACCTGAGCTCGTAGATCGTCGAGCTCAGTTCAGAGTAGAGGACTCTGAGATTGTTGATGGGAGATCGACGATCGTCAAGCTGAGTTCGACTATAGTAGAACTGATATAGATAATCCACAAAATCTTTCTGAATCTAATTCTGAGTCCACTGCAGTGCTGGTCTGCACAAACCTGACCAAAAAGGATCTAACTAAGACTAGACAAGGACCCAGGCTATACATGGGGGTCAAGAAATCCTAAGTGTGAACCTAGCACAAATCCAAACAAGGGTTCCAACACACTCCCCATTGTAAGGGTAGTGAAATCCCGCATTGTCCTAATACGAGGCTGGGCCACATCCTGGTTCTCAACGATTCGTTCCCCTTGGACATTTTCCAAATGGCCCAAGTCATCCATCCTTCCCTCAGCTGCAGTAGCACGCAAGCGAGCTCTCCTTACTCGTGTAGTCTCAGGATCAACACACAAATCTTCGCCCCTTCCACCAGGGTTCAGATCTGTCATACAACACTCACAAAAAGAAAGCACTAAAAACACCAAAACACTCACAAACCTTTCCCAAAAGAAACAAAATCCAAGCAACAGTTGCACTCCCTGGCAACGCCGTCAAAAACTTGATGCACTGGCGGTAAGATTACCGTTCACGACCAAGTAATAAAAGGGAGGAGTAGCTTCCGCAAGTATCGATCTCACGTAGAGTGCAAGTAGGGAGCATGGATTCCGCTTTCAGAGAATTGAATGAAAGTGCTAAGTAAAAATGAGGGGTTTGAATTTAGGTTTCCTACACTAAGCAGCATTAATCTAGTGTGGGTCGCCATCACCGCGTCGCCAGGGTGAATTACTCCAAAGAGTAATAATGGAGACGAACAAACTATCGAAGGTCGTAAACACCTCTTCGCAACACGCGCTTCTAGCAGTCGCTAGAACGGCTCAAACTCTACCTTCTCTAGCAAAGATGAAGCTCATCAACACACATCATGATCAAGAAATCACCACACAAAACCATAACAAGACCTTGAGCAAAACATGGTCATTAAACCTCAAGCATACTAACATAAGTTCAGGTTAAAGCAAATAAAAGAAAAGAGGGGGTGAAATACAACCAAGCACTCGAAGGCTCTCCAAGATTCATGGCCAGAAGTGAGGATTGTCGAGCCTCTTCCTAGCTCGGTCTTTGGAAGGTATCCGGGATCCCGAAGGGCTGTCACTTCCTTCTTCACACCCGTCTTCTTCGTGTTGTGGTCGCTGATTCGGATCAGAGCGAAATGCTTCACAAGTTCTGCAACTAAGAACTCAAACGGTAGCTTGGAGGTCGGCAATGGTGATGGTGGTCGGAGACAAAGCTTTAGCAAGCTCTTTGGAGGAGAATGGGTGGCCGGATCAACCCTCCAAGGAGGAGAGAGAAAATGACGGATGGAGGGACGAGTTCCTGGTCCAAGGGGTAGAAATGGGGGGGGGAGGGGAACGGAGATATCCCAGTCCAGAAGAAATCTGTGTCTTAAATAGTAAAAGTCTGAAAAAATGGTCACGCACAGTCTGGCACACGACCGTGCGTGAACCGTGCGATATTAATATCCAGAAAACGTCTGAGTAAGAAGAAGCGTTGAACCGTGCATTTTCCTTCGCGCATGGGTGGTTCGTGAAGGTCATCACACGGGCAGCGACAGAGTGCTGCAAAATAGAAACATATAGGAAAACATTGCATTTTACTCGCGCACGGGCACAGCCGCCCGTGCATGAATAACACGTACGATTAGCCACAGAACTGAATAAACTGGGAAGCTACAGGAAATCCGTGCGTTACATTCGCGCACGGTTTCGAAGAAACCGCGCGTCAACCGTGCGAGAGGAAATTCGTCGAGCTCAGCTCAACATTCTTCCAGCCGACTACAACGTACGATTTCACGCAAACCGTGCGTGAAAGAAAGCACGACCGTGCGTTTTCCTTGAGACAGAATTCCTGCATTGGGGGAAAACGCACCACCTGCACAAAATATAAACTCACAAAGGAGGACCCTCCAGCAATCAACAACATTCAATAAAAACTACTTGAACGAGCCCTGGGGAGCACCAAGTGCATACCCCGGCAATCAAATGCGCAATTGCGCACCCACGGGCTAGAAAAGTGCACTAAGCATGAAGCACAATAGGAACGAAATATCAATGAAAACAACCGAAAAGTGAAGTGCAAAGTCATGAAAACTAGCCCAGATGAGTCCGCAAAACTCTATATAAACGGGACTTATCACACCCTTAGACTTACCTATTTTCGCGTCCCGAGCAAAGAAGATCCTTGCAGACTAGAAAAAGAACTAACTAACCCAGTAATTATGATCCGGAGTACCATGCGAAGTCGCACACTCGCGGGCGTAAAAATATAGTAGTGAAAATTTCTAAGCATACAAAATAATTTATACTTTTCAGCCTGCGTAACAAAAATTCTACGACTACTCAAAAACAGAATCGCGGTGAATCCTCCGGTCACGCATAAGGAAAAAATAGACTAACCGCTAAGGGAGCATTGCCAAAGATCGGGGCTCGGGATAACCTCCAAAGGAATCCACCAATGTCGGTGACCATATGCTTGCCCGTTTGTACACTCTCCACGGTACTGGCTTGGTTCACACACAAATCAGTAGGACATTAGGTGAAGAGATGGGGCTTGGGTTACGGTGAGGTAAACAAAGATAAACAGGAAGGCTACACACCTAACCTAAATGAGCTATCATAAAAAGAATCTATCGCTAACCACAATACATGCGGGTACACCACACCCCCAGACTTAATTTTTTAAAATATGGGTGTGTGCACCGCCTACTCAGAAAAATATTAATTCAAATCAGATTTTCAGTTATACTTTCCTTTCTCTTTTTCTTTCTTTTTCAAATTTTCTTTTTATAAATTTTCTTCGTAATTCTTCTTTTCCTTTTACACAATTCCAGCAAATAAATTCATGGGAGCACAACCACATATTTCACAAAGAACACACCGCATCAACACCCCCATCCTGGATTTAGAAAACAGTAAAGCTAGACTTGGGTGTACGACTAGGGTCGGTTACTAGGCTTTGGTGAAATAAAAGTGGAGCTGAATCAAAAGAAGGGTAGGCACAACGGGGCTAGTGAGGATAAGACGTTAGGAACGGTACAAAGCTCAACCGGGCCAAAATGATGGCCTACATCACGCTCATGCATGACTAACCTATACCCATGCTTCAAGAATAGCTTGGGGCAAGTTCTTAGCCAACGAGAAAGACTATCCATCCTCCCGACTCGAGCAATACAAATCTAACGGCTATCAACACACATCCCTAAGCTACCGTCAGATTCACACCGGATTCAGCAATTTTTGAGTAGAATAAAAAGAGTTTACGCAATTAGAAAAATATAAAACTAGAAACATGCAGAAAATTTAATTCTACTCAAATTTCTACACGAGACGGGAGCACTCGAATAAGAGCACAGCAAGGTCAACATTTTACCCTGTCTCACAATCCTATGTTAGCAAGGTAATTTTCCTAAATCTAATGAAAGAAACAAGTTTGACACGCCGTACGCAAAAAGTTAAGTACGCGCTCATGTGGGTGCAACGATGCGCAATGCAATGAACTAAACAAATAAATTAAAAACAGCTACTGGTATGCAAATGAAGTGCACGTGCAAAGGTAACATCGACAAGCTCTCCCCCAGACTTAAGCTAAGAAGCACAACAAAATATGTTGAAGTTAAAATCAAAATGAGATAAGGGGAGAAGTTACCCAATACTCAGAAGATGAGCTTACCAGAAGATTGGCATTAAACTTGATCAATAAGCCCACTACCCAGACAAAATCACCTGCAAGAAGCACATCTCCAACCAAGCAAATAATAGGCACGCACACTCAAAAAGCTAAACAAACAAATTAAACGTAGTTAAATTGGGTTTTCTCCCAGAAGCCCTTTTCTTTACCGTCCTTAAGGTGGACCAAATACATGTATTAACAGTTTTATACAATGTTCAGGTAGCAAAAGTTTAATACGCAGAGAAAGATAATTCAAAGTCACACACATCATTAAGCAAATAAAACGCTAGCAGCAAAAAGACAAACGGAGACGGCCCCGAAGATCCGTCACTTTCAGCTAAACGCCGATTTATGATAGATCCCCCCAAACACGCGAGATGAGGAAGAGGGGAAAGATTTAGGGCCCAAGGAAGACAAGTCTCCCCTGCCCCTACCCTCCTCCATCCCGCGCCTGCGGGCAAAACTCTGCGCTTTGCGTAGAAGCAACTCCTTTCGTTTTAATTCCATAGAAGAGGAGCACCAGGGCGGTATGGTCACACCCGGCTCTTCAGCAGCTAGATTAACATCCAAAACCGGGGCATCCTTTCTTCACCTGCTGAGGGTTAAAGATCAGCCCATGTTACCTATTTCATAGTTTTACAGGCTTTGTCTAAACAAATTGCAGTTTTTAAATCGAAATTCTGCACGCCCACATCTGGCGTGCACAACACATCCATCTTTGCAGCAGCATCATGCATCACATCAAGGACCAATGTCACTTCTTTCCCTTTAGTTGTCATTGGTGTTTCAAAAACTTCCTCAACCTGTTCTTGTCCCATCGATTAAAAATCTATCTTGACACCACTAGAAACATCATTAGATGACACGATAGTTAAGTTCACTGGTTTTACGAGGTCAACAAAAATTAATTGTGGAGGCGAATGTGGTAAAGGTGCATTAACTTTGGGCGCAACTGTGACACCACTAGCATCAAAAAGCAATGTCGCCTCACTAGCTTTAAGGAAGGGGACCCCAAGGATGGGTTTTGAAGTGTTACCCCTGGGTCCATGCACCTGAAAGTCTGTGAAGACAGCCGCCCCATTCAAAACCACTTCTACACCCTTCACCTCTCCATTGGTCTCAACCACAGATCCATCAGCTAGCATTAAGGATTTCCTTCCATCAGATTCAATATTCAAATTCATCTTTTCAACATCTTGCAAAGCAAGAATGTTCCAAGATGAACTGGAATCACACAGTGCTAGAGTTTCTATGGCATTAATCTCACATTTAACAGTCATTTCATGGTCATTGCATTCCCCCACATCCTCAACACTCTTACCTTGCTCATGGGGATTCTTCTCCGTGTAGCTAGGAAGAGTGCCGCGGGTGCGCTCAGACAATACGTGGGCCAATTGTCCTAATTGCGATAAAAATTCCTCATGGAAGCAATCTGAGTAGCCATATTCGACTGGGCCATTTCAACAAACTTTTCCATCATCTCCTCTAACGCGCTTTTACGCGTCCCTTGCAAATTCTGATTATAACCCGGCTGAGATGGTCGCGGCTAGCTACCAGAAGCCTGAGCATCAAATTGATGCTGGCCCCCCTGCCATCTTTGACCGGGCGCGTTTTGGTTCCACGAGAAATTAGGATGGTTTTTCGCGTTAGGGTTATAAGTATTATTGTAAGGCACAACACGATTTTGATTATTTATAAAATTAACATTTTCTTCACAAGCAATACCTGCCTGGTCAGCAAACAGCTCACCCGCGGGGCACTCATAAGCGTGGTGGCCAGAGTTACTACAACCTTGGCATGATATGCTCATCACAGGGGCAGGCGGTGGGGTCGATCGGGTCAACATCATCTTCCCATCCAAGGTAGGATGGCTCTATTCGGAGTGCAGCCCCACTGCATTTACATCAAACAAATTTCTCGCCCCTCTAGGAGCATTCCTTCCTACTGTCCAGTATGTGCTGTGGGAGGCCGTGTCTTTAAGGAGTCTCAATGCTTCCTCAGGAGATAAGTTCATGATCGTGCCACCCGCCGCCGCATTGATCATTGCACTGAAATTTGGCTCAATGGTGAAATAAAATATCTCCACCAAATTCCAAGGCTCACAGCCGTGTTGAGGACAACGGCGCTGCAGGTCAGCAAATCTCTCCCATGCCTCAGAAAGCGTTTCTTGATCCAGCTGTCTGAACGTGGCTATTTCCCTATGAGCATTAACAATTTTATCAACAGGATGAAACTTAGCCAAAAACATGGAATATAAAGCTTCCCAGGTGGCAGCGGTGCCAGGCCCGATCGTATGCAGCCACATCTTGGCCCTATCCCTTAGTGAAAAATGGAACAACTTTAGTTTCACAACTTCATTCGCAATGCCCGCATAGCGGAAAGTACCGCATATCTCAGAAAACTCAGCCAAATGTAACTGAGGATCCTCGCTCAGCATACCCGAGTACTGTGTACTGTTCCGAATCATACTCAAAATCGCAGGCTTGATCTCAAAATGATTATTGGCTATGGCTGGCCCGAACCCTGGATAAACACTCCCCACTGTAAGGGTAGTGAAATCCCGTATTATCCTAATGCGAGGCTGGGCCACATCCTGGTTCTCAAAGATTCGTTCCCCTTGGCCATTTCCCAAATGCCCCAAGTCATCCATCCTTCCCTCAGCTGCAGTAGCACGCAAGCGAGCTCTCCTCGCTCATGCAGTCTTAGGATCAACACCCAAATCTTCGCCCCTTCCACCAGGGATCAGATCTGTTATACAACACCCACAAAAAGAAAACACTAAAAACACCAAAACACTCACAAACTTTTCCCAAAAGAAACAAAATCCACGCAACAGTTGCACTCCCCGGCAACGACGACAAAAACTTGATGCGCTGGCGGTAAGATTACCATTCACGACCAAGTAATAAAAGGGAGGAGTAGCTTCCCCAAGTATCGATCTCACACGGAGTGCAAGTAGGGAGCATTGATTCCACTTTCAGAGAAATGAATGAAAGTGCTAAGTAAAAACGAGGGGTTTGATTTTAGGTTTCCTACACTAAGCAACATTAATCTAGTGCGGGTCGCCATCACCGCATCGCCAGGGTGAATTACTCCAAAGAGTAATAGTGGAGACGAACAAACTATCGAGGGTCGTAAACACCTCTTTGCAACGCGCGCTTCTAGCAGTCGCTAGAACGACACAAACTCAACTTTCTCTAACAAAGATGAAGCTCATTAACACACATTATGATCAAGAAATCACCACACAAAACCATAGCAAGACCTTGAGCAAAACATGGTCATTAAACCTCAAGCATTCTAGCACAAGTTCAGGGTAAAGCAAATCAAAGAAAAGAGGGGGTGAAATACAACCAAGCACTCGAAGGCTCTCCAAGATTCATGGCCGGAAGCGTGGGTTGTCGAGCCTCGTCCTAGCTCGATCTTTGGAAGGTATTCGGGATCCCGAAGGGCTGTCACTTCCTTCTTCACACCCGTCTTCTTTGTGTTGTGGTCGCTGATTTGGATCAGAGCGAAATGCTTCACAAGTTCTGCAACTAAGAACTCAAACGGTAGCTTGGAGGTTGGCAATGACGATGGCGGTCGGAGACAATGCTTTAGCAAGCTCTTTGGAGGAGAATGGGTGGCCGGATCAACCCTCCATGGAGGAGAGAGAAAATGACGGCTGGAGGGATGGGTTCCCGCTCCAAGGGGCGGAAATGGCGGGGAAAAACGGAGATATCCCGGTCTAGAAGAAATCTGCGGCTAAAATAGTAAAAGTTCTTAAAAATGGTCATGCATGGTCTGGCACACGACCGTGCGTGAACCGTGCGATATTAATATCCAGAAAATGCCTGAGGAAGAATAAGCGTTGACCCGTGCGTTTTCCTTCGTGCACGGGCGGTTCGTGAAAGACATCACACGGGTAGCGACAGAGTGCTGGAAAATAGAAACATATAGGAAATGCATGCGTTTTACTTGTGCACGGGCGCAGCCACCCGTGCGTGAACAACACGAACGATTAGCCACCGAACAGAATAATCTGGGAAGCTACAGGAAATCCGTGCATTTCCTTCACGAAGAAACCGTGCGTCAAAGCGAGAGGAAATTCGTCGAGCTCAGCTCGACGTTCTTCCAGCCGACTACAACGCATGATTTCAAGCAAACCGTGCGTGAAAGAAACGCACGACCATGCGTTTTCCTTGAGACAAAATTCCTACCTTGGGGGAAAACGCACCACCTGCACAAAATATAAACTCATAAAGGAGGACCCTCCAGCAATCAACAACATGTAATAAAAACTACTGGAACAAGCCCTGGGGAGCACCAAGTGCATACCCCCAACAGTCGAATGCGTAATTGTGCACCCACGGGCTAGAAAAGTGCACTAAATGTGAAACGCAGTAGGAACGAAATATCAATGAAAACAACCAAAAAGTGAAGTGCAAAGTCATGAAAACTAGCCCAGATGAGTCCGCAAAACCCTATATAAACGGGACTCATCATATAACACCCCCATCCATCACGTAGTGTATCACAGAAGGTCCGGCCGGGGCTCTACACTATATACTATAGATAGTTAGCAGAGTTACGTATTTAGACCATAATCCAAACACACATCCTAACTCAGAGTGCATTGTAGTGGAAGATAATTTAACAGATTACTTAGAACCCAACCATATGAATATCCACTAAACCAAACAGGAATGATAAGACAAATACGAAAATGTTATGTCATTTAGGCCTTACAAAGGTTTCCGCAAATATAAATGTTTTGCATACATTGGCTCGCAGGCCGGCCACACATAAAATATTAAAAGTAAACACACTTTGCTTTGGTCTTCAAGGGCCGAATTAGCAACCATGGGCGTTAGCCCGCTATTTCCTACTCACCTCAGCTGCACCTGCATGAAGACATTTCACCCCAAAGGTGGCAAATAAAACAACGATCAGTATTAGCTGACCAATTTATAACGGCCCCATACCTCACTCGGGGTGGCGGTGCTCCTTCCCTGCATGAATTCAGCATAGACAAACAAAAGTAATCAAAATGTGCAAATTAAGCACCATTCATCACAGATATTTGTATGACCGACCATACGCACCGTGCACTCAGGGAACATTTACGGTGTGCTGAGATTCAATCCCCACCTCCGTCCTCAAGACGGTAACTTTGAGCATTTCTAATCTTTCTGGCCCAAAGACTAAGAATCAAATCCTCCTATGCTATGGCAAAGTCAAGGTGCTCTCTACATTGGATCTGTGCCATTGACTCACTCCAAGTTGATCGCTATAGGATGAGTACAGGTTATCCATAACACGTTCTTAAACCGTCAGGCTCGCAAGCCATGGCGCGGGCCAGCCTCCCCTTGCCCGATCACACATTACATAACCATGCTATGTCCAAGGTTGGCTCTCACGACCACCAAAGCGGAGTAATTTAAGCTCATGGCTCAACCTTCAGGACCCCAGGTCTCCACAAGATTGGCCTCACAAACAGTGCTCGCAGGGAGCTAATGCCGGCGGTAGGGCTACCGCCGCGCGGTATGGGACAGACTATCGATTCTTCCCCTCCAAATGGGTGTTTTCCTAGAGTCCTTCCCCAGTACTATCTCTACAGCAACCTGCTCACCCCGCAACTTCGAAATTTTCATTCTACCATAAGTCTTCTCTAGTAGACAAGCAATCATCACCAATCAAGACCAACCTGTTCGGATGGGATCCACACATCATGCCTATTTCGTACTTCGATTCTGGATTCTAAATGCAAAGATAACAGGGATATATGGATCAACCCATCGGGAGAATCGCTCCCACGAGTTTGTAGTGCATCTACCCTCATATGCTAAAACAAATGACTTAACATGTCAAAGGAAGAGAATCATTACCCTTGATGTTCGTTTCAGTTCCATGAGAGATGATCTAGCCACATAGAAATAATCCCAATGGACCTGTCTCCTTAGATCCAAACTCGACTCGTGAATCAAAACTTCGAAACTCCAATGACGGCGAGATCTCCTTCGTCCGACTCTCCTCCTTTCTCCTCCAGCCGCTCAGAAGAAGTTAGCCTCAATAGAAATGAATTGAAAACTTAACTTCCTAGGCTTAAAGTCAGCTACTGCTGCGTGGTAGCTAGCTACCGTCGTGCGATACCTCAAATGATGGCTTGTTCCGCAAGCAACCGCCCAAAACCTTCAATCACGGGCCGACACGCTGCCACGCCGTTGCTACCGCCGTGAGGTAGAAGATGTGCCGCATCTATTCGCCGCGCTCGACAAAAAGTCAATACCGCCATGCGGTATCAATACCGCCACGCGGTACCTCCCAGGGAGGCCTTCCAAAAAAAAAACAGCTTCTTTACCGCCGCCATTAACCCTGCGGCGGGCAGTAGCTCACAAAGGGCTCTGTCAATAAATCGACAATGCTACCGTTGCTCGGTATCAACTTACCGCCAGGCGGTAGCTCACTGAGCGCTTCTAATTTTAAATCCAGCATCCTACCATCGGTGTTAACCCTACCACCGGGCGGTATGTTACAGAAATCATTTCCTGCTACGGGAAAATTGAGGAATTACAAATCACCCCCACTTAAAGAAATATCATCCCGAAATATATATGTTGCAGGAAAAAATGAAGTATCAATATTACAAAAGCGTATATCGAGGAAACAACTTGGGATACTCTGATCTCATGGTTTGCTCGCGCTCCCATGATAGCTCCTCACGGTCATAGTTTTGTCATCGGACCTTAACCATTCTAATTGACTTATTCCGTAACTGCTTAACCTCCAAGTCCTCGATCCGAATGGGATTAACATTCATCATCAACCCACTATCAATCGATACCTGATCCACAACAACCACTTGCGCAGGCTCTTGCATCGATTTACGCAATACCGATATGTGGAATACATCATGCAGATCACTTAGTTCCGTTAAAAGCTTCAATCTATATGCGGCTTCACCAATGCGCTCCAAACCTCAAGCGGCCTAAGTACCTCAGACTTAGCTTTTTCAAGGGTCGAATCCTTAATATGTCCTTGAATGGTTTGATCTTCAGATAAACCCAATAGCCCACGACGAACTCAACATTTCTATGCTTGGAGTTAAAATACTTAGCCTGCCTATCCTGAGCGATCAGCAATCGCTCTCGGATTGTACGAATAGTCGAAGTAGCATGTTCGACTTCCTTTCACATGAATAGCTTTGTTTTGCCCATCTCCAACCATGCCAAGGTAGTACGCCAATTTCTACCATATAAGACCTCGAAGGGCGCCATCCAAATACTTGCCTGGTAGCTATTGTTGTAAGCGAACTCAACCATAAACAGGTGGCCCTCGCACCTCTTCCCGAAATCTAGGGCGCACATGAGAAGCATGTCCTCCATCATTCTGTTTACCCTCTTGGTCTAACCATCCATCTGCAGATGAAAGGCTGCACTGAACTTCAGTTTGGTACCCAACATTTGATGAATAAGCCTCCAATCATTAGATGTGATGTAACATCCCATTTCGCGCTAGGCCCCTGACACACGTTTTGAGTCAAGAGAATTAACTCAGGCTCGGGAAGTGTCGAATGAGTCGAGTGAACTCGAAGCCATTCGACGAAGCGTCGAGTGCGTTGAGTGCACTCGACGCCATTTGAAGAATTATGCTGAGGCATTGAGTGGGCTCAACACCACTCAACGTATTTTACTTAGAATAGGTTCTGGAAGTTGAGGCATTGAGTGAAGTCAATGAGGCATTGAGTGGTCTCAACGCCACTCAATGCTTCTAACTTAGATTTATTCTGACTGATGTTGGCATTGAGTGATGTCAATGTGGCGTTGAGTGGTCTCAATGCCACTCAACGCTTTTAACTTAGATTTATCTTGGATGCTGTTGGCGTTGAGTGGTGTCAACGCGGCGTTGAGTGGGCTCAATGCCACTCAATGCTTTTTTACTTAGAGTTGTTCTGAGGCCTGTAGGGCTCGAGTGCTTTAAGTGCACTTGACGCCAATCGACGATTCATCGAGTAAAGATTTCTTACTCAACGCGGCGTTGAGTGGTCTCAACGCCACTCAACGCTCTTTACTTACAGTTGTTATGAGGCCTACAGGCGTCGAGTGTACTGAGTGCACTCGATGCCACTCGACGATTCATCAAGTGAAGGTTGCTTACTCAACGCGGCGTTGAGTGGTCTCAACGCCACTCAACGCTCTTCATGGATGCCTTCGTGGACATCCATAGCGAGTATCTGATTAGAGAGGATTGGAGGTCCAGCGATAGTTTCAATATTAACCACCATCTGCTTGCCTCCGGGTCCCCCCTTGCAGAGCGGTCTGCTACTCCCTTGCTTGCCTGGGGGGGGGGGGGGTGATGATCCTACATACGTCCTTGTAATAATTTATCGAGAAGCCCATGTTGGATCAGGCGCTCAACCACGTCCTTTAGCCTCATACATTCCTCGGTAGTATGTCCGGTCCCGCGATGGAACTTACAGTACTTTGACTGCCCGTTCCTTGGATTTAGAATTGACACTTTGGGCCGATGAAGGGCTGGCTCATTTTGAATTGCATAAAGGACATTAGTTCGTGTGGTATTTAGAGCGATATATTCCTGGGGTGGACGCTCTCTCTGGAAGTCATGCCGACACTGACCATTTTGACGTTCTTCTTTGTATCTTTCTTCTTCAGTCTTAGAAGTCTGTTATGGAACTCTGTTTCTCTGCTGATTTCCTTCGAACTGTTGATGATGCACCTCGATAGATTTGTCTGCAGCAATTTGAGCCTCCACGCGATGCACAAGATCGGGATATCTAGGGACAGTTTACCTCATCATGGCTGAGTAAAAGCCACTGGGGCGAAGTCCTCCAAGAAATACACCCTTCAAAAGCTTAGGGTGTACTCCCAAAACTTGTCAGGCATCAACGGTAAACTGACAAAAAAATCTTTTAGGGACTCTGCCTCATTTTGGCGAATTCCAGAAAAATGTGAGGGGTCCCGAACAATCCTTTAGTTAGCCACAAATTGATCAATGAATAGCCTTGCCAGCTCTGTGAAATTATCATTGGTCCCCTCTCTCAAGAAATGGAACTAGGTACGAGCCTGCCCTTTTAGTGTGGCTGGAAACACTTGACAGAGTAATTGATTTGAAGCATTATAAATTCTCATAATGTTAGTGAAGTGGTTGATATGTTCCAGTGGTTCCTCGGTTCCATCGAACGTCTCGATGCTTGTTCGTTTGAAACCATGTAGGAACGTGTGTGCTAGAACCTGGGTATGAACGGAGAGCCTTGGCAGAGAAGACGTCGAGCGAGGGCATCCTGCCGCCCAATTTGTCTGTCTTTGTTGGGTATTTCATCCACAATAGCCCAGATTTGTATGAAGTCACCCTTGAACTAAGACGAATTAAGTTTGTATTAGATGCCCTTTTTGTTAAGTGTTTACAGGACTTAATTGCTAAGTGTAGACCAAAATCAGCCTACAATGAGTCTCCAAACACAGGACCAGACAATGTAATCTCTCATTGTGTGATCCATGGCGTTGACTTATGTGTAGCCTCTCTATTGGGACACACTTTTTTTTCAAGCACTAAGGGCAAGAGAAAAGAAGGATGCTGATTTTTATGAAGATTTAAGATTTTTAATTTTTCAGAAAAAAGTCTAAGTCTTTTTCTCGAGTACTATATTTGTACTCAAGAAGGACTTATGATATTTCTCAAGTAAGACTTGTCGTAATTTCGAGTGGCAAAAGTTGTTCTCGAGAAAGCTTCTTGCTGTTCTCGAGAAGGGTTTTTGTTCTCAAGTAATATATGACATCTCTTCTCTGGATGTTTCTTTTCCAGACATAAATTTTTATAAGTCCTTTTCACGAGAAGAATAAAATTATTCTCGAGAAGACTATCGTTTATTCTCGAGATGCAGAAGTTACTTCTCGAGACCCAGTTTACTTTTCTCGTGAGCCAGACTTTTGTTCTCGGGATGATTATTTGTTCTCGAGTAACAAAATGTTTCTTCTCGAGAACAATGCGTCATTTTTCTTGAGTACTTCTATCATTCTCGAGACTGCTGATTTTCACCTCCACATATTTTTCTAAGTATTTTTCTCGAGAAAATCTTTTGTTCTCGAGTACATAATATTTTCTTCTCGAGAACAATCAACTATTTTTCTCGAGTACTTTCCTTCTTTCCGAGAATGCTGTTTTCTTCCTCCACATTATTTTTCTCTAAGTCTTCTTCTCGAGAACTTCCTTATTATTCTCGAGTTAGCCTATAGCCTCTATTCAGTCCCAAATGGTTTGGCTACCCGTGCGTTAGCATAATCGTGATAAAATTGCTTGGAGTGTGCGCTGCGGGAACTTCTGTGCGAGTGTTGATTTTAAATAATCGAGGGGCGAACGTAATAATCCGTAGATATCCCGGCGACGACGCTTAGGCTTGCATCACAAGGTGACCTCCCAAGTCATCAGAAACTATGTTTGGTTGGAGATCATCTGCCGCCATGGGATGCCCTAAGCCATTGTCACGGACAACGAGCCTCAGTTCGCCAGCGCAGAATTGACTAGCTTCTGCGAGCAGCTCGTGATTGACCTTAGGTTTTCCTCGGTCTACCACCCCAGGAGCAACGAGCAGGTGGAGGCCGTGAATAAGATCATTATAAATCTCCTGAAGAAGAAGGTAGAGATCCTGACAGGGCGCTAGGTGGAGCAGCTTCCCTCAGTTCTCTGGGCCATGAGGACCACACCCAACACAGCAACAAGGGAGACTCCCTTCAAACTCTCACATGGATATGAAGCAGTGCTCCCCATAGAATTTGAAGTCCAAATTCCCCGGGTGGCTGCGGCGGAGGAAGGTAGGGAAGAATGGCCGGTAGAGAATGAGGAGGAGCTACGGCTCTCCCTTGAAATGGTGGAGGAGCTATGTGACCTCTCCGCCATCCAACAAGAAGAGGTGAAGAGGAGAATGACCAAGTACCTTGACAAGCACGTCAGAGTCAAATAGTTTGCAGAGGGGGACTTGGTCCTGAAAAAGGTGGATGCAGCAGGAAGGTCGGCAACCGTGGGGAAGCTTAACCCCAGATAGGAGGGTCCGCTCATTGTAAAAGATGCATTGAGATCAGGAGGGTATCGACTCAAAAATATGGAGGGCGAGACCCTAAGCCTCACCTGGAGCGGTGATGACTTGAAGTGCTTTTATCCTTGAGACATGTAAGTGATGTTTTGTTCTTAATAAAGTCTCTTGATGTGCCAATTCAGTCGCAATAACTCGTACGAAAGGGTAAAGTGCTCC
Organism: Platanthera guangdongensis; assembly: GCA_039583875.1. Taxonomy (NCBI): domain Eukaryota; kingdom Viridiplantae; phylum Streptophyta; class Magnoliopsida; order Asparagales; family Orchidaceae; genus Platanthera; species Platanthera guangdongensis. The sequence continues at coordinate 104,751,699 of CM077152.1, forward strand.
CAGACCCCGAGCAGATCCCACTGCCAGACTCTCACCTAGCTGGCAGGGCTGGATGTCACTCGATGGTGTCAACCCGGACCCCGAGTAGATCCCACTGCTAGGCTCTCACTTAGCTGGTAGGGCTGGATGTCACTCGATGGCGTCCATTCAGACCCCGAGCAGATCCCGCTGTCAGGCTCAAACTTTGCAAGCAGGGCTGGATGTCACTCGATGGTGTCAACCCAGACCTCGAGCAGATCTCGCTGCCAGGCTCTCACTTAGCTGGCAGGGCTAGATGTCACTCGATGAAATCGACTCAGACCCCCAGCTGATCCCGCTGCCAGGCTCTCACTTAGCTGGCAGGTCTGGATGTCGCTCGATGGTGTCCACTCAGACCCTGAGTAGATCCCCCTGCTAGGCTCCCACTTAGGTAGCATGGCTGGATTTCACTCACTGGTGTCAGCTCAGACCCCGAGCGGATCCCGCTACCAGGCTCTCACTTAGCTGGCAGGGTTGGATGTCACTCGATGGTGTCAACCCGGACCTCGAGCAAATCCCGCTACTAGGCTCTCACTTAGTTGGTAGGGCTGGATGTCACTCGATGGTGTCCTCTCAGAACCCAAGAAGATCCCACTGCCAAGCTTGCACTTAGCTGGCAGGGCTGGATGTCACTCGATGGTGTCAACCCGGACCCCGAGCAGATCCGGCTGCCAGGCACTCACTTAGCTGGCAGGGCTGGATGTCACTCGATGTTGTCCACTCAGACCCCGAGCAGATCCCGCTGCCATGCTCCCACCTAGCTGGCATGGCTGGATGTCACTCGATTGTGTTAACCCGAACCCCGAGCAGATCCCGCTGCCAGGCTCTCACCTAGCTGGCAGGGCTGGATGTCACTCGATGGTGTCAACCCGGACCCCAGAGCAGATCCCACTGCTAGGCTCTTACTTTGCTGGCAGGGCTGGATGCCACTCGTTGGAGTCGACTCCGGCTCCCCACCGATAGGCAGGGCGGGTCTTGATGAACAAAGCGATGTCAGAAGCTGGGGAACCAGACATCCAAATGACCGAGGAAGAAGTCGCGAAATTAACGAATTGGGTCCAACGTAATTACCCAGCACCCAAGATAACAGCCAAAGGGGCGATGTGGAAACCACCCGTCACCGCACATCTTCCCAAAACCCCGAGGTGATGGTAAGGGGGGACGGGGGTACATAAACACCAAGGACCACCCGCTGCAGGCAATGTGGGACTAATCCAACCACGGGATGGCGGGGATATTCCGCCACACGGGGGCCCACCGGGGTCAACACCCAGACCTGGAACGCGATGGGGAAGCCCAAATATGCGGTCCCACACACACCCAATCCCGCTGGACCTTTGTTCTCAACACACCCCCGCAGCGGGATGGCTCTGATACCATGTGGAAACCACCCGTCACCGCACATCTTCCCAAAACCCCGAGGTGATGGTAAGGGGGGACGGGGGTACATAAACACCAAGGACCTCCCGCTGCAGGCAATGTGGGACTAATCCAACCACGGGATGGCGGGGATATTCCGCCACACGGGGGCCCACCGGGGTCAACACCCAGACCTGGAACGCGATGGGGAAGCCCAAATATGCGGTCCCACACACACCCAATCCCGCTGGACCTTTGTTCTCAACAGGCGAGAACCCAGGTCACGTCGCAAGAGGGTCGACTCGCAAGAAACCTGTCGGCTCGGGTATGAGCCGAGCCGACTCGCACCTCCTAGCGAACGGGCGAGCGACACGGAGGATCCGGGCTATGGAGACAGGTCGCCGCTCGCGGGACGGCTAACTAGGTCCCCTATTCTTCCCAACCGAAGTCCTTAGTGGGCACGCGACCTCGCCGACATGACACGGAACGAAGGACCGCGAGTGGTAGTCTCAAGGCCGGCCGTGAATACAAAAAGGAAGAGAACCTACATCGCACCAACAATTGCAAGCAACTGTAACAAATATATACATAAGACGAGTAGAGAATCATTCATCGAAAAGTAAGATTACAAAATCGGGATGCAGCCCGCGCTTATATTTCAATAAACAAAAAATATATACACGAGGGCTGAGGTGCGGGAATAGGGCCGACGCGAGCTCCCAGGCGACAAATCCTAGAGGCACTGGTAGGACTTGTCCCACAGATACGACACCAGAAGGAATAACGCCGGCACCACATCGCTCGCAGAGAGACCCGCGCCCTCTCTTTTGATGAGATCGGCCCGCCGAAGCATCTGGATTTTGTACTTCGCAGCGCTGGCAGCGTTCTTCTGCATCAACACGTCCAGCTCGTAGTTGGTGTAGTGTTTGAGCTGACAGCTACTACTGGCTGATGGAGGAGCGGCCGCGACATCCTCTAGCTCACGCACCCGTGCCTCCAGCGCTTGGTTCTTCTGGCCGAGGGAGGCGATCTCGGTGCCCAGATGGCTGGCCATCGCCGTGTCCTGCAAAGAGGAAGATGGCTAAGGGATAAGCTTGGGAAAGAAACATCGGTTAGAAGTAAATGCAGGCTGAGGGACATACTGCCCCTCCCAAGTACTAGGTGAGGGTAGCCTCGGCCGCGTCGGTCCGCTTCCTCTGAAGGTCTGCCTCCTCCTGAGCAAGCTTGCAGGCCTCCTCCTTCTCGTCCGCCAGCTTCTTGAGCGAGGTAGCGTTCCTCTCTAACTGAGTGCAGCACCGTCCGACCATATGGGCCAGCTTTAGGCCGCGGAGCTGGGCCCTCACGATTTCATGCACCAGCACCCACGTTGCCTCCTCGTCGTAGATGGCTCCGTCCTCCCGTGAGTAGAGGCCAAATGAGAAGTTGTAAGCCTCCCCGCTGATGGTCTATTACTCCAGCCAGCTCGGCAGCAGGGTGGATATCACCGCCCGATTCGACTCTTTGTCACATAACAGGAGCAGGACGCCAAGCTCGTCCAGATACTTCTAGTCGAAGTTGAAGTTATGGTGCCCTCTAGGCACCGACTTCACGGCGGTCCGCGCCTCTTCCTGTGGCCCAGAAGTGCCTGCCGCCTCACCGGGGGCATCGCTGGTCGAAGCTATCGCGGGGGCGGGATCCTTGGCCGGCTGTATCGTCGGGGCCTTGTCTTTCTTTTGTCCCGCGGCGGGCGCCTCACCCATAGTATTCGTCTTCTTGGGCAGGGGCGGTGAAGGCTGTTCGTGGCTCGACCGCTTATTGGGGACAGATGCCTGGACCTTGCACTGTGCGGCGTCTCCGGCTTGAGCGCCGGCGAGCCCGCTGAGAGCGACCCGGGCACTCTCATATGCGGGGTGCAGGGGAATGTCCCGCTCGACTGCGAGAAGAGAAAGTTAAAGCGAGAAGAAGAAGTGAAGTAAAATGGAGAAGCGCGAGTAGCTTACCTCCCCCGGGCGGGACGACGGCGAGGTTGTCCAAGTTCCGTCGCAGGAATGCGACCTCGAAGTTCTTCCCGGTGAAGAACCCACACAGATCCACTTCATGGCCCCCCATGTTTGGGGGCAGTAGCTCACCTCGCTGAGCTGAATCAGCGAGAAGGGAACGTTGCCAAAGTCCCCCTTGACGAACATGAACTTCTTGAGCTTGTTGTGGCTCTTATTAACAGTCTCCCGCACCTTGAGATGGGTACAGGAGAAGTAGGCGGTTTTGTCCTTATTCGCGCGGAAAGAGAACAACTTGCGGAAGACCACGAGGCTGAACTCGACCCGCTCCTCCCGCAAGAAGCAGGCGAACCCGACCATGACCGCCACGGAGTTCAGGGTCATTTGGCCTAGGACGATCCCGAAGTACTTCAGAATTTGGCGAACCTCCGGCCGTAGTGGGAGCCGGAGGCCTGCCTCGAAGTGCGCCAAGGGAATGACGAGCTCTCCTCCGAAGAGGTCGTTTATCTTATCCCCCTCCCCAGGCCGCCTCGCCACAAAGCTATACGGGACTTGATCGCTAAGGGCGTCGAGGAATTCGCTCTCAGAAATGATGGCGGTGGGAAAGTCGTGCTCAGAAAAGGTCCAAGCGCACTTTCCCCGCCCGTCCGCATCGCCGCTACAGCCGCCCATCTCGCAGAAAGTTCGTTGATTGGGTGGGGAAGTCTCCGCAGGAAGCAGACAAGTCAGGGTTCGCAAGGAGTAGGAGGGGAGAAGCTTAAATGTGATGGATGAGCAAGGGCCGGCAGGACCTTTTTATAGAAAGAAAAAGGGCGGGAAAATCTTCCGCCGGCGGGAAACGTGCGGATAGCAAAAATAAGGCCTGATGGCTCAACTTCCCGGCTCGCAGCCGCGTCACAAGGACTTTCCCGTGTCCAATTTTGCCCGCCCGCGTCCACACAAGAGGAGGGCGAGATGCGGCTCGCACCCGCCCAAAACCATAGGCGAATCGGGAGACTCGCAACCAGCGAGTTCCCGCCCTGCTCCCGCCAAGATCAGGTTGGCGGGCTGGGCAAGCCTATTCGACGGCCTCGCACCCGCTTAAAAAAGTGGTCGGCGAGCAAGATGGCTTCATCCGTGCCCACCCAGAGAAAACCAGATAGCAACACAATAGAAATAACGTGCGTCAGAAACTAAGCCCGCCGACGGGCGCGAGAAGTCTCATATTATTACAGACGATAAAATGTTCCAAAATGAGAAGCCCTCCTAAGCGAGTTGGCTTAAAATGCAGATGCGGCCTGACCCGGTGATAGACCGCGGGAAGGGGGTAGGAGGGTCAGTACTGGACCCATTTCCACCTGCCCCGCCTCTGCGTCCCGGTTTGGGGCAGCATGCGAGGATAATGTTAATCGTGAACCGCCACCAGCTCCTGCTGGGCCAGGCCGACTTGCTCCGTGGCGTGCCTGAGCCGCTCCTCGGCCCGCGTAATATGCACGCCAGGAGAAGTAACCTCCTCCCCTTAAGCTAGGCACCGTGCTCCCTCCAGGACAGCGAGCCGTGCCTTCGTAGAAATCTTTTCCCGGTCAACCCTGTTGAAGATCTCCTGTAGTAGCAAAGTATGTTTCTAAAATATCCGCGTCACTTGTCTCTTCATCCTCGCCGCATCCGCCGGGTCGCCCAGATATTCTGGAACCCCCTTCATGTCAGGGGGAGGCAAATATCCCCGCTCATCTCGGTCTCGGAGGAGACCACATTATAACCTGCGAGGGAGAAAAGTCAGAGGGGACAGGCGGGAACCAGACAAGTGCCAAGTACGAGCTTACCAGGGGTTGGCAGCTGCCTGCACCGGTGGACGGTCGAGAGGAACCAGGTCATCCCTGGAGGGGTTCCCCTTCGAGAGCTGCAATGGATTTCCCTAGCCCGAGAGGAATCGATGACCGAGGGGTACCGGGGGGGGGGGACGCCCCAGGCCCGAGGGGCTGTCTACCCACTCGGTTGACAATGGGAGGGAACGATCCTCCTCCCCACCACCTCCATATTCACGCGGCGGCACCTGCAGGGGAAAAAGTCTGAAATAAAGTGATAAGCCAGGAGGAGGTGCGCACACCTCAGTAATAACCTTGGTGCCTGCTGCCAAGCTGGAGCCCAAGAAGTCATTTGCCGGGGACCGCCTGACGATCTTTCCTTTTACCGGCCTGAAGAGAGGGTCGGGAGACCCACACGCCAACCACGGTGCACCCTCAAGGGCCTCTTCCCTGGTCTTTTGGCTCGCAGCTGCCAGCCGTGCTCGCACTTCCTCACTCACAGGCATGGTGCAGCTACAGTTCACTGAGAAAGGCAAAAGAAGGTAAGGATTCCCCTGAGGGCTCGGTGGTGTATTTATAGCCAGGGAGTGGGACCCACCAGAAGATTCCATGATAGCTCAGCACAACACTCACCGAACACATGGGTTGGATGATTCTTTTCGAGCTTGGTCATGCTCAAAAAGAGCAGGGATTGTGTACAACCCCGTGTTTGCCGAGTGGGTCCGCCAGGTCATGCGAGCGGACTAAGGCATCCTTCCCGCACCTAGAACAGTATGCGGGCGGTCTCCGGATGGCCAGCTCTCTCTCCCCAAGCCAGGCAGGCGAGCCGCGCGAGCTGGCCCCTCCCCCCTCATATTCTCCTTGAGTTCATCGAGCAGAGTTTGGGCTCGGCATTCATCGAGCAGAGTTTGGGCTCGACATTCATCAAGCAGAATTTGGGTTTGGCATTCGTTGAGCAGAGTTTGGGTTCGGCATTCATCGAGCAGAGTTTATACTCGGTTTTCGTCGAACTAATATTCAGGGTCAGGTTCGACGAGTCCAGATCAGCAAGCCCCCTTCCGGGGCTCCCTTAGCGGCAGTTTGAGACCGGGCCAGCCCGCTCTTCTACAAGGGACCTGGCCGCCAGCCCGCCTCGACAGAGGCATTGGTGGGTCGCAGCGGCCTGGCGTGCGTTCACCTAAGCGGAAATGGCGAGCTGCGGGAGCCAGGTCGCACCCGCCCCTAGGTATGAAGAGTAGTGTCGAGCTGACCTCCATATCTATGAGACCTGCCCAGTGGGGCCCAGAGGTAAAATTGCCTGGATGCCCCTCCCATGGGTGCGAATAGCTTGATAGAACAGTGGAGTTGCGCTGTTGGCAGACCAAGTTAGGCTGCACATAGCTGTCTAAAACAACGGAGGTTGGCTATTTGCAGGCCGTTTCCAAAAATCTATAATAAGACCCAAGGGGCACCTCAGAAGGCACGCTTTCATACTCACTTGCTCCTTAGTGTTTTAGCGCTTTGTGAGGTAGCATTAGCTCGGCCTTGGACTAAGGAGGGAAAGCGCTCTAAGATCTTCTGGGTGTGTGGTGGGTCCTCCACACCGAGACCTTGGGTCAGTTCTTCTTTGCTTCCTTTGTTGTTTTGCTTGCAGCAGAGAAGTAGATGCGCGATCACCCCTTCCCCAATTGTGAACTCCATAAGAGACCGAGTTTTCGGTTTTAACACTTGTAATCTCTTCCAAACAACATGTAGTAATTTTCCAAGCTTTAATATGCCCTAAAAGGTTCTCTTGCCAAGAAACTTAAATCTCCGGCAAGATATAGTATTTGTTATCTATTATCAAGTCAAGGTGCACTACTTCACTTAACACATGAAGTACTATGAGATAATGTCCAATCCTTCCAAATAACTGACTAGTCCATATAAATGATATTTAATAAACACTGCCAGAGTTTCACAACATTCTAAGTTAATTTAACCATGATTACTTCAAAATCATAAAAAGGGCAACCTAAAGGTTATAACTATAAGTGCGAGCTACTGTCTTCCCAACATCCTATAATAAATTCCAGAGACTCATATTGCTATAAAAACTCTTATGTCAAAATTTCATAAAGATCCAAGGTCATATGACCTTTCAATTTTTTCATAAAGAGGTATAGGCCTAAACAATTTCCAATTGATGAAGCTTATGTGAATGTGTCTCAATGTCACAAAATTTCATCCTAAGGATATTCACCACCCTAAGATCACATGGACTAAACTCCAAGTCCATACAAGGACATATGGCTCTATGTCCTTCAAAAACCCCCAAAGTTTAACCTTAGGGTTTGAACTAAGGTCCTAGGGAAAATCTACCATAATCCACCATAAATTCCAAGTGATGGTGTCTTAACTAACCTTGAGGCTCTGGCCAAAGTCCCATCCCCTTTGGATGAGAGTTGGCCCCTCTATGCCCCAAGCAACGTTTTGCCCTAATTTACCCTTAAGGGACCAAACTTTGGTCACACCAATAGATATTCAAATCAACCTCAAATGGGCTAAGATTTTTATCAGTGACCTATCATGACTCTAAGGGTCATCCACCAAAACTTTGGTTGGTTTTGAGGACATTCGAACCCTTAATTAATCCATACCCATTTTATTAAATTTTTACAAAAACTTTAGGAAAATATTATCCAAAAATTCCCATTTTTGGATATGATGAGTGCGACTATATAAGTAGCCCATAATCCAAATTCCAAGGCATTTGACAAGATAGTTTAGTGGGGGCAATCAGATTAGTCTCGGGTCAAGCATATGTATAGGATGCACCAAATTGAGTGTTGTGATCAGACCACCAACCCAAATGAATTGAATTTAATTTTAAAATAAAGTAGACATCATGGATACAACTTTCATATAAAATATTTCCTCTGGTTTTACATCTAAGTATTTTTAATATTTAATTCAAAACACTGCAATTTATGTAACAGAAATGAATTTAAATGGAATAATATTAATTTGGCATGCACGAATCTTAATGCAAGATTCAACAGAATTGGCTCATCTTCTACCTTGAGCCAACGACCACGATTGGCCTATCATGTGCCTTCTTTTCCCATGAATTCCCGGCCACCCACGCCTCTTCCCCGCTGGCCACCACCACCACCACCTTTGTTGAGGTGGTGGCTGGCGATTCGCGGTGGTTGGCTGGCCGGAGGTGGTCGAAATAGTGATTTGTGATCGGAATTAAAAGCTTGAAAATCAAGCTCTCGACCTACCCGATCTAGGGCCAATTGACCCCAAACCTTGCATCCAATGGATAGAGATCTACCCACTGAGAAATAGGAGAGGGATAGGACCTTTTGGGAGGGCTAAAGTCGAGCCGATCGTCGGGATGCCATTGACGGTGGTTGCGCCGCTCGGTGCTCTGCAACAACACTACCAATGGCTCGACTGCTTCAGGGAAAATGTGGAAATAGTTTCTCTTGGTATGGGAAAGATTTTTAAATACCAAAATGGGGAGAGAAGAGGTCAAGAGCTTCAATTTCCATTAATGGCCATTATGAAATTTTCGGCCAACCTGAAATTCACTGAATGCAGCCACTATTTTGGCCGGGACAACCCCTTGATCTTCTTAGAACTAATAAGAGGAGAAGAATCTAGCCACTAGAATTGAATGTGGAGGCCCTTGGCATCCCTTGGCCATGAATGGCTCTCTTCCTCATTTTCTCTCTCTTTATCTCTCCTCCATTAAAGGGCAAATGGATATTTCTCTCTCCTAATCATCATTTTCAGAAATGAGTGGCATTTTGGATAATTCTAAACCTCATGAGGCTAGTGGACCATTTCAATTGGGCTTAGCCCAAATGGATTGGGCTTGGTTAGGCCAACTTGAGCTAGTTTGACCAAATCTTAGGGTTGAGTTGACCTTGGTCCAATTGACCTTTTGGGTTGAACACAATGGGTCCTTGGTGACCCATTGGCCTCCCCTAAGATCTAGGAAAGGTTGAGTAGGGCTGGTTTGGCACCTTGGAGGCCACTTGACCCTTAATTAGGGCACTTTAACCATTTTAGGCTTAGATTTGTCTTTGGTCAACTTGACCTCTTTAGTTGCCCCCAATGGATCCTTGGTGACCCATTGACCTCCTTTAAGGGTTAGGGAGGTGTAGGTGTGGTCAATTTGGCTAAGTGATAAGTTGTAAATATATGTATTTTTACGTACGTTATTTAAGTCATTTTAGTTTATTTTCGTTATTTTTAATTAATTTTCTGCAATAAAATGTTCCTTTTTTGTATATTTTCTCGAACTTAGCTTCTTTTTATTTTATGAAATTTTGTTGAAAATTGTGAAAAAAGCAAAGTACACGCCCGTGTACTTCTCGGTCACGCCCGTGACCTCGGCGTGTGACTTTGATTCAAACAGAAGTTACCGCTTTCAAAGAAAAACCTTAAGTACACGCCCGTGTCCGATATTGACATGCCCATGTTCAGTCCGACATGACCCGTGTCACGCCACTCGATGTTCGTCGAACTTTATTCGACGATCGACGTTCGACGATTTTCTGAACACGCCCGTGACATGCCAGTGACACGCCCCGACATGCCCCGACACGCCCCGACACGCCCGTGTCAATCCCGTTCGATGCTCCGTGCTTCCAGCTCGAAGTTTGGCATTCCATGTTCATCAAACTGCTAGACACGCCCGTGCCAAGTCAGGAACACGCCCGTGACTGGTCCACCTATTCCAGATAAGACGTCGCCGGTGTGGCAACAACACGACGCCTACACCAGATAAACCTTCCAGACACGCCCCCCTACACGCCCGTGACCGCAGGGTCATGCCGGTGACTTCCACGTGTACAGCCCCAAAGTCAACCAAAAATTAATGTTCTGCATCAAATCAACACCATTAGCTACACGCCCGTGACTTGGGGCGTGTAATCTGAAAATTTTTGCTTATAAATAGAATTTCTCTGTAAGGTCCATGAGTTCATTTTTTTGAACCATTTTGCTTAGGGAAGGTGCTGCTTAGGTGATTTCCATGCTATGTAAGGGAATTTCTTCCCGTCACTTTTATGTTTGTTTTAACTTTTATGTAACCCCTTTTTGTCTTAATAAAATATGTGTTTTTCTTCTCCTTATATTATTTTGGATTTCATCTAAGTGCCCCTCCTTAAGCAATCTTATTTATTTTATCTTTGTTTTTTTCTTTTCTTTAAAATGGGTGTGTGTCTGTGTGTGTGTGTGTATGAGAATAGATTTTATGCTTTTATGTTTTAGTTATTTTGTTACCTAGCTTTGTTTAGATTTAGGATTTTTGTGCATTTTATGTTCTTTCTTATGAATTTATAAAAATGGTTTTAAGTGGTTTTGTTTTATTTTTACTTAGTCTATTTATTTGTGTAAAACTCTTTGTTCTTTTACTCTTTCTTCCACTTTTTAAGCATATTTATAGAGTTATAAGAATGAAGTTCTTATTTTGATTTTTCGAGCACATTGACTTTCGTTTTAAATTTTCAAAACCGTTTTGCTCCTTTAATTTTTTTATTCATTTTATGCATTTCTAGCATATTCTAAGAGTAGAAATATAGTTTTTTATTTTTCAGTAACTTTGTTTTTTCTTATTTCCGTTTGTGTGGGTGAGTGTATGAGTTAGATTTTATTATTTTCATTCTTCAAGTAGAGTGCGTGTGTGTATGAGATAGATTTTTCTACTTTAATTTCGCGCCTACTCCTTTGAGTAGGACTTGTCATTTCCCGCCTACTCGTTTGAGTAAGACTTGCAATTTTCTGCTTTCATTTCCCGCCTACTCGTTTGAGTAAGACTTTTCATTTTATCGCTTTTATTTTTTGCCTACTCATTTGTGTAGGACTTGTCATTTTATTGCTTTCATTTCCTGCCTACTCGTTTGAGTAGGCCTTGCACTTTTACTGCTTTCATTACTGCTTTCATTTACTGCTTTCATTTTCCGCCTACTCGTTTGAGTAGGACTCACACTTTCAATTATGCATTTTCTTTAGACGTCCCAATTTTGATGAGTGGCTAATCGCTCTTATCCCTCAGTATCGATGAGCATTGGGACAGATAAAATCGCTTTAAATAATTAAAGGTCATATTTTTCTCTTTAATTAAATTACTTAAGGTTTGCCCCGGGTTTACGACGCGTAGAACCACATATCGATGTGTGGGCTTTATTTTCGTTATCCATACGCTAGCTAGCCGAGAGGCTGTGCGTATGGACCAATCACCCCTTGGTAAAGGGAGTTCCGCACTAAACCTCGAGAGAGGAGGCGCAGAATTCTATCGGATTGGGTTCTCCACCCAATAGCAGGGTTCTTAGCTTAATGCAGGCATAAAGAGGAATCCTCCGTCGGACGAGAGCCCGGTCGAATAGTCTTAATGTTCAGGTCAGCAATAGTCCTAATGATAGGTGAGCTCATTTTTGTGCAACCTCCACGACCAAGTCTCCGCCTTAATTAATTTGAAATTTAGGATCTCTATTTATTAAATGTTATTTTAGTTCAAATTCGATTCGGTACCGTTACGCTGATTCTTCATCGACTTTTAAGTCTATTTTTTTGTTTTTATATAAATAATAACCAGACAAGTTATTTTCGGTAAAATAATAGTCCCTCCTGGGAAGACTAGAAATAATCAACCCGTCCTCGAGAACAATACGACACCAATATTCCCCACCAGAATATCCTATACTACACACGATATGTGCACTTGCCTCCTTTCGTTAAAACTCGGTTTTAACGTTTTTTATATCTAATAAATCCGCACGCCCCGTCCTTCCAAAATAATTAAACCACCTGCTTTCCAAAATAAACCACCCGGGGCACCGCGAGTTTTAACCATCAAGTTTTTGGCGCCGTTGCCGGGGAATTTTCGTGTTGTTATTTCGAATTCTGGAAAACTATTATTTTTACCTATTTTTATTTCTATATATAACAAAAAAATGGCCAACAAAAAAAATTAATAATAATAATAATAACAATAATAATAATAATAAAATTACTTAAAACAAAAAACACAAAAAGCTTTAAAAAATTATATTATTATTATTTCATTTATTTCTCTATAAAAACTAAAAACAAAAAAAAACCAAAAAATCTGACAACTAAAAAAGCAACAAACTCTAAAAACTTAAAAACAAAAAATATAAAAAAAACAAAAAAAACCAAAAAAACCAAAAATCTAAAAAAAAACATCTAAAAAATCTGAAAACTAAAAAACATAAAACTAAAAACAAAAACACAAAAAAACTCTAAAAAACCACTAAAATTTTTTTCCAAACACCTATAAATAATTTTGTTTAAGAATTATATATTTCTTTTCTCACTTCGGAACGCCTCTCATTATTTTAGACTATAGGGGAATGCATTTCTGTTGTGCTCATATAGCTAAGACGTTAGCTACTTACGAGTCACCCACACTTGCCACCCCTACCACCTAAAATCATATGACCAAGTTGAGTTAGTAAATAGATTAATAAGCCGCATATTACAAATAAAAATCTCGTGCCACCAAATAAATTCCATATAACAGAATTATTTTTTCTTTCCTTTTTCTAAATAATGCAGGGTTTCAACCCGAGCCTCCCTGAAGTCGTTTAAGGGAAGTTCCTCCCCCCACCCCTTCCTCTTTATTTATGTCCATACCTGCATTTTTTCTTATCATTCCGTATACTTACATTGCAACATTGAGGACAATGTTGGATTTAAGTATGTGAGTGTTTTCTTAGTTTTCTTTATTGCATTTCTATATTCTGCAATCATTAAAAATAAAAAAACTGCAAAAAGATTAATTAAATCTCAAAAAAAAATTCATAAAACAAAGAAAATGTTTCAAAAAAATTTTATAAAACAAAAATTCCAAAAAATATTTTACTTTATAATTTTTTTTAAATAATCTCTCTTCCCCCTCTTCTTTATAAATAACACCTCTTTCTCTCCCTTCTCTTGTAAATAACTTGACAAAAATGTTAAAACATCAAAAAAAGATAATAACTCTAAAAATACAAAAATAAAAGATAATAACCCTAAAAAATAAATTTTTTTATTATGAAGCAAATAAATCGAATACACCGTTGATGAAGATTTTATAAAGTTTTAAATTATATCCAAACTAAAATCTCAAACTAGGCAAGCGCACCTATCGAAATTTAGTATAAGAATTTATCGATCAGAAATTGGTTTTGTGAAAAAGAAAACGTTAAACTAAGAGGAGAAATACGTTGATAGGAAAGCTAGCACTTGATCTAGAATCCTTTTGGGTTAGAATAAATTTCCAAGAAATGAAAATAAACACAAGCATCTAAATTATAACTTCGACCGCGGAGGTTCCATAGCTACGAAGCGCCTCTCTCGAGAATACACATTCGACTAACCTTAGGTTGATCGATTAAGACCTCTCAGCCAGTCGAAAAACCTAAGTTTACTATAGGCGGTGGACCTCACTAATGAAATTGACTCCAATGCGAAAGAATTTTGCCTTCCTCTCTCGAGGGGTGCAAGAATATCTCTTTATCCTTGGGTGATCTACTCGTATCCACAACCTCTCGGTAAATCTAGGATATGAATCTAATATTGAATACACATAATTTGCAACTTATGAATTCGAAGAAGTAAAAATCGAAGATAAACCAAAGTACATAAAATAGAGTGCTTGAAAATTTGAGATAAAAAGAAGAAATTTATTCTATTCCAAAGTTCATCATGATCAAGTACTAATTGAAAATTAGCTACTCATCATGATGGGAGAATTACATGAAAGGTTGGAGAGAGACTTGATTAAAGAAAGACTTGAAAATAATAACTACACTATGGAATTAAAATGCAAGAAATACAGTAAAGAAAACAGAACTAAGCTTCCCAAAATCTCCTTCTCAGCTTCTGGAATCGCCTGAAATTTATAGGCAAGTTTGCTGGATGGTGACGCCCCTAGGTCATGCCCATAACCTAGGGCGTGTCGGGTTCAGAACCGTAATCTTCAAGTCTTCAGAACATTGGCGCGAAACCGCCAAAAATATTTAAATGGCGGGTCATGCCCGTTGTAACGACCTAGGGAGGGCCCCTAGCGCCGCCCGGCCCACCAGCAGCTCATGGAGGACCCATGAGACTACTGTGGTACAGCCGAAATCTACAAGGCCTGCAGGCCGTACACCCCAAAGCATCTCCGACCTGTTTATCAGCACGGTGCATTGTTCCACGGGGTCTCGAACCCGCAACCTTGATAAGAAGCCTTTAATACCACTCCTCATCACCAACTGAGCTGCCTTGTATATTCCGGCTGTACCACCGTAGTGTCATGGGTCCTCCATGGGCTGCTGGTGGGCCTGGTAGCGCTAGGGGTCCTCCCTAGGTCGTTACAAAAAAGTGCACTTTTTTTGTAACGACCTAGGGAGGACCTGTAACACCCCTGTTTTTTCGGCATTATTTACTCCTCTTGTTGACGTCATAATGACGTAAGGGTGTTACTTTAGCGTGCAGTTGATGGCGCGTCGCCGATAGTGCGTTTTCACGTCTTTTCGATTCAGTCGGCTGAATTCATGAATCTTTGGCGGAAACAGAAAATTTCACATTTGGAAAACTTAATTGATTGATTTTTGTCTTGCTCGTCCAGTTTCGTCGAACCAACCTTATTATGTTTGATTTTATTTTATTTTATTCTCTGGGTACTGTCTGGGTTCGACGATCGTCCAGCGGAGCTCGACGATCGCTTTTCCTTTCTGTTGCTGTCTGGGTTCGACGAACGTCGAGCGAAGCTCGACGATCGCTTTTTCTTTCTAGTGCTGTCTGGGTTCGACGATCGTCAAGCGGAGCTCGACGATCGCTTTTCCTTTCGGGGCACTGTTTGGAGTTCGACGATCGTCGAGCGGAGCTCGACGATTGTTGGTTTCTTCTGGGCGCTGCTTGGAGTTCGACGATCGTCAAGCGGAGCTTGACGATTATTAGTTTCACTGTGAGTTCGTTGAGCTGAGCGGTCTGGTGTTGACACGGTTGTGTCGACACCGCTGAGCTGAGTCGTCGGGTGTCGATACAGCTGTGTTGACACCGCTGTGCCGTTGGGTGTCGATACAGTTATGTCGACACCGCTGTGCCGTCGGGTGTCGACACAATTGTGTCGACACCGCTGTGCCGTCGGGTGTCAGCATAGTGGTGTCGACACTGCCGTCGGGTGTCGACACAGTGGTGTCGACACCGCCGGGCCGGTTCTGTTGAACTCGGTCCTCTCTGGTGTTGAGTATTTATATTTTCTACTTCTTCTTAATATTTAAGCCGACCTAGAATTTCTCCTGCCTTCCGTACCAGAGCGGCGTGTGAGGAGAAGGTTGTCCATCCGTGCTTCTTCCGGTGACCACCGACGGAGCTCCGGTGCTCGGATTTTCCAACCGATCGTAGATCTGGAAAGCTCTCGTCGAGAGCTGCGTCCTCGTGGTAATTTCTTCCCCGTTTCTCGAGATTTTCTTGTTAGGGTTTTCGGCCCTAACCATTATTTCGGATATTTTCGTCCAGATTTCGGCCCCTATCGCGACGTGTGGAGATTTGGAGAGTTTTTCCGGTAAATCAAGGCAAGTGGTGTTCTTGCTCTCCCTCTTGTTCCTGATTCTAAATTTTTGCCCTTTTTCTACACTTGTTTGAGATTATCATGTCTCGATTGTTGAGATACTTGTCCTGAAATTCTAACCCCCCCCTCTATTCCTGGAATTTTGACTTGATGTCCCTAAAGCCTTAACCCCCAAATTCTAGTCCATTGCATTGGTAAACAAATTGGTTGTCGTGCTGTTATAACCATCGAGTCATCTTGTTCGTTTTTCTTATTAAACTTCACTTGCTGTACCTTGAAATGCTTTTATGCAGTCCACTTGGTTGGTTATCCCTTGAGTTTATGATGAATAAAAAACAAATGAACCCTGCTTGTACAATTATGTAACTAAAGAAACACAGATGGACTGTGCGCCTTGGGGTGCTCCCTCGGCATAGTGCCTTATACTCAGATGAACTGTGCGCGTTGGGGTCCTCCCTCGGCATAGTGTTTTATACTCAGATGAACTGTACGCGTTGGGGTCCTCCCTCGGCATAGTGTTTTATACTCAGATGAACTGTGCGCGTTGGGGTCCTCCCTCGGCATAGTGCTTAATGCTCAGATAGACTGTGCGCGTTGGGGTTTCTCCCTCGGCATAACAATTATTAATGAAAGATTGAACTTCTGTTGCTGGTGCTTGTTTCGTCTTGTTAATGTGTTTAGCCTTTCTTGCTCGGCAAGTTTTTCTATTGCTTACTTTTACGCTGCTGACCGTTTTGTTGCAGTCGCTTTTCATTCTCCTTCACTTTGAGGTTTGTGTAGTCTGCTTTTACTCTTGCACTACTTGTGACTTGCTTCTGAGGTGTTCTTCTTTTGAATGCCCCAGGATCAGAGCTGTAGCAGGTTTATCTGACAGTGTTGGGCTTCTAGTGCTGCTGGTGTCTGCGTGTAACACCTCCCATGTAATGACCGTATAATATGGGTCCGGCCGGGGCCCCACAACATACAGATGCCACAGCTTCAGTATTATAAAATGATATAGCTACCCAAACTCAAAACTCAAAACACAATACAGCGGAAACAACCAAAGAGACTAGAAGTTATCCACGCCTACAAGAGTAACAAAATGGCCTTAAGGGTTTACAACAAGAGTAAATCCAAACTCAAATAATACATCAATCCTGAAAGTGCATAAGCACACCTAGTCTACCTCGACATGCAAGCCGATCAAAATGAGCATAAAACATACAATGCCATAAACGTAAAGCTACAACAAAAGGTAACACTTCATGAGGCTTAGGCCTTTCTGGCCGGCGAGCTAGCTCCTGCTTGCGATCCTTGCCTTGTAACAATTATTAGTAACGTGGGTCAACAAAGGATAACCTCAAACTGTGTAACAAACACGTCTCCTCCCGGCCGCCCCTAACGGACCCCGGGGTACTCCTCCAACCTGCAAGTTAGCACTTCGTATGCAATATTCATAAGGAAGAAAAGCAACTAAAGAAACAGGCTTGGATGTCTCAAACATCATACATGTTCTCTACTGTTGAGCATATAATATTAGGGCCCACTATGCAACATGAATGCAACACCCGGGTTTCACCCAAGACACCCTATAGTGTATGCATCTAGCACAACATCACATCAATTGGGTACACATCGTTTCCCCATTGGCATAAAGCCGCAAACAAAAAGGGAAAACACAATTCCCCCAACGGCACACAAGCTGCCACATGGAACTCTTGCTAAGGCCCCACCCGCTCAAGGTCTTAGACCCGG
Organism: Platanthera guangdongensis; assembly: GCA_039583875.1. Classification (NCBI taxonomy): domain Eukaryota; kingdom Viridiplantae; phylum Streptophyta; class Magnoliopsida; order Asparagales; family Orchidaceae; genus Platanthera; species Platanthera guangdongensis. Next base: position 104,769,113 of record CM077152.1, read on the forward strand.
GCTTGACTGCAAGCTCCGACGTCTCATGTCAGGATTCCAACAAACACAACTGAACGATTCTAAGAAGCCTTGCTGGACCCCACCCGCTCATGGCCTCATTGCCCGGGCTTTCCCCCATGCTTGGCATTCTCGTCAGTCTCATAGAAGGGGACTAGTCTCGCCGGGACACTCTCCACACATGACGTGTACATCACGGGATAGCCAGCCGACCACGGAGACACAGCCACGCCTTGGCACATCACAATCCAAGAAAATTCCTCCCTAGTCCCTCATTTGTACTGCAGCGTTCCCGTGCACCAAGGAAACCATCTACCACTCATGCGGAGCTAACCTAGTCCACCAAGGAAACCATCTACCGCTATTGAGGAGCTAACCTTGTCCGGTTCCGACTACACGTACTTACTCGAGAAAAAGGGGAAAACGTCACCACATCACAAACGACATCTTGCCGCAACGGATCTCTACGAATCCTTAAAGCTCGTATGCAACATCACCGAGTTGGACTAACGGTCGCAACTACGGCTTCACACACCATGCCTAATCCACTAACGTAGCGGATTTCTAATGCAAAAACATGCCGGGGACGGACTCAATCGACCCGGAGGTTCCTCTTGAACCTTGACGTCCCAAACCCATCTCATTTGAGTGTTTGGTGCCCAAAAACTAGAAAAGAAAAGATGCTAAAACATGCATCCTAAAACCGAGAGGAGAAGTGTCGTTACCTTCCGACTCCTCTTCCTAGCCATGGAAAAATAGCCGGATGAAAACCTTCGCAAAGATCTAGCCTCCACGAATCTGGACTCGGCTCGCGATTTGGAGCACCGAAACCTCTCCAACAGCCGGATCTCTACTTCACCTTCTTCCTTGCTCTCCCCTCTCTCTAGAACTTTAGAAAGAGAACCACTCAAAATAAATGAGGGTTTCTAAGGGTCCAATCCCGTGTATATCCCATCAGGAACAACCCCCAGCCGTTGGATCCCAAATTAAAGAAACGAACGGTCTTGGTTCGGGCCTGAAATGCTAAAACTGGCCGAACACCGCCTGCGACACGCCCGTGTCCAGGGCCGTGTCCCCCATTCGCCGTCAAAATCGACGTGCTTGGAACACCACACGGGCATCCGACACGCCCGTGTTCGACCCGACACGCCCGTGTTCCAACTGACACGGCCGTGTGGTCGGCCGTGTGCCTCCATCGACATATCCCCGAAAACAACCCGAGACTCACACGGGTACTGGACACGCCCGTGTCCTTGCCCGTGTCTAACTCAACACACCTAGGCTCCAAGCCGTGTTCACTGTCTCCACACTTCATCGAGCAAAGTTCGTCGACTGACTGACACGGCCTTGGACACGCCCGTGTCCTAGGCCGTGTGCCTTGTCTCGACACATCGTCGAGCGAAAATTGTCGACTCCTCGGGCCGATCATCGACACAGGCTCGACACGCCCTGAGACACGCCCGTGTCTCAGGCCGTGTTCTCTGCTCGACGATCGTCGACTCCAAAATCGTCGACCTCCCGACCAAAATGTCGATTGGAGCCTGACACGCCCTGGGACATGCCCGTGTACCAGGCCGTGTGCCCCCTGCCAGAAACCAATTTTCCTTCTCAGCTAAGACCCAAACTTGGCCAGAAACGCTGGTCGTCCCTCTATAAATTTTGGGGCGTTACAACTCTCTCCCCCTTAAAAGAATTTCATCCCGAAATTACAAAGCAAAAGGGAACAAAACTTAAATGTTACCTGATTTGAAGAGCTCTGGATACTCTTCTAGCATGGCCTGTTCTCGCTCCCAAGAGTGCTCCTCATGACCGCAGTTGTCCCATCGGACTTTCACGAGTTTAACCTCTTTATTCCACAACTGCCGAGTCTCCGAATCCTCTATAGCAATTGGGCGTACTCACATCCTAATGTCTACCTCTATTGGCACCGATACCGGCTCGATCACTACACTAGCCTCCACCAAGGCTTTCCTCAAGACGGAGACATGGAAGACGTCGTGCAATCCACTCAGCTCCGCGGACAACGCCAACCGATAGGCTGCTTCTCCCACCCGTTCAACAACTTCAAAAGGCCCCAAAAACCTTGGACTACTTGAGTCGGCGAATCCGTGAGATTCCTTTGAACGACTTGATCTTCAAATAGACCCAATCACCTACCGCAAACTCCAACTTCCTGTGACGAGCATTAAAGTATTTTGCTTGCCGGTCTTGCACCACCTTCATATGCTCTTGAATGGTCTGTACCAACTCACAAGCATCAACTACCACCTCCTTTCCCAAAATTTTGGTGTCTCCCGCCTCTGTCCAAGACATCGGTGTTCGACACCGTCTCCCATACAAAGCTTCGTATGGCGCCATTTTTATACTTGCTTGATAACTATTATTGTACGCGAATTCCACCATGAACAAGTGATCCTCCCATTTCTTTCCAAAGTCAAGAATGCACATTCTCAACATATCCTCCATAGTACGGTTCGTTCTTTCGGTTTGCCTGTCAGTTTGAGGATGGAACGCCGTACTGAACTTTAGCTTCGTGCCCAAACTCTTCTGAACCAATCCCCAGTCCTTGGACGTAAACCATCCATCTCGATCGCTGACTATGCTCTTAGGAATCCCATGCAGTCGCACAATGTTGCGAACATACAACTCCACCAGCTTCTCCACGCTGTCCTCCTTCCGATTTGGGATGAAGTGGGCCACCTTGGTTAAGCGATCCACGATCACCCAAATAGCATCATTACCCTGCTGCGATCTAGGCAAACCATGTACAAAATCCATGGAGATGTCATCAAATTTCCACTCAGGGATAGGAAGGGGCTTCAGGAACCCGCCCGGCTTCTGACATTCGGCCTTCACCAAGGCGCAAGTTTGGCAACGATTCACATACAAATCTACGTCCCGCTTCAGCCCCGACAACCAAAACGATTTCTTCATATCCAAGTACATTTTTGTACTGCCCGGGTGAATGGAGTACTTTGTGAAGTGAGCCTCAAACATCAACTCCTCACGGAGTTTGCCGAACTGCGGTATACAAACTCTTCTGTCCTTCCTCAGAATCCCATCAATCATCTCCCAGGCGCTGCTCTCGCCCTTTTGAGCCTCCCTCACATATGGTTGAATCTCTACATCCAACCGAGTCGCTTCCCGAATGCGATCAGACAAGTAATTCTACATTTCAATCCAGTTCAACCGAGCTATGCTGGGCTCGCCTATCGCCACACATTCCAAACTAAGGGACTCCCATTCCCGTACCAACCGCTCATCATGAGCTTCGATCCAATTCCCTTGCCCCGAGTAATTTCTACTCAAGGCATCCGCCACCACATTGGCTTTACCTGGCGTATACGAATCGCCACCTCGTAGTCTCCAAGAAACTCAACTCACCTGCGTTGCCGCATGTTCAAGTCCTTTTGATCCAATAGATACTTCAGGCTTTTATGATCCGTGAAGATCTCGACCTTTGCACCATACACATAATGTCGCCATATTTTCAACGCAAAAATTACCGCCTCCAACTCCAAGTCATGGACGGGGTAATTCCTCTCATGAGGCTTCAGCTGTCTAGACCCAAAAGCTATCACCTTGCCATGTTGCACCAAAATGCAACCCAAACCGCATCCCGATGCGTCACTGAAGATCTGAAATCCCTCGGTCCCTTGCGGTAGACTTAGGATTGGAGCCATCATCAGTCTCTCCTTCAGTGCCTCAAATGCTTGACTGCACTCTTGAGTCCACACAAACTTATGATCTTTACGAGTGAGTGAGGTGAGGGGTAGAGCTATCCGCGAAAAATTCTCCATGAATCTCCTATGATACCCGGCTAGTCCAAGAAAACTTCGGACTTCCGCCACGGTCCTCATAACCGGCCAATCTCTGATGGCTTCCACTTTTGTTTGATCCACTGCCACCCCATCCCCACTAATCACGTGGCCCAGAAATGCCACCTTCGCTAACCAGAACTCGCACTTTGAGAACTTTGCATACAACTGATTCTCCCTCAACACTTGCAAGACCACTCTCAAGTGGGTCTCATGCTACACTTACGATTTGGAATACACCAAGATGTCATCAATGAAGACAACCACAAAAGAATCCAAGTATTCCAGAAATACTCAATTCATAAGATCCATGAACACAGATGGCGCGTTCGTCAGCCCGAACGACATCATCGTAAACTCAAAGTGTCCATACCTTTTACTAAATGCAGTCTTGGGTATGTCCTCGTCCTGAATTCGCAACGATAATAGCCCGAATTCAAGTCCAATTTTTAGTACACCACCGACCCCACCAACTGGTCGAACAAGTCGTCTATCCGAGGAATTGGATACTTATTCTTAACGGTCAGTTTATTCAGCTCTCGGTAGTCTATGCACAGCCGCATACTACCGTCTTTCTTCTTTACAAACAACACCGGCGCGCTCCACGGCGAAGAACTGGGTCTGATATACCCTTGCTCCAACAGTTCCTGTAACTGTACTTTGAGTTCAGCCAACTCCTTTGGTGCCATCCTAAACGGAGGACGTGACACCGGCCTAGCCTCCGGCACTAACTCGATCGAGAAGTCGATCTCCCGCCGAGGAGGCGCTCCAGGACGTTCATCCGGAAACACATCCTTGAACTCTGCCACTACGGGCACTTCCTCAATAAACAACTGGGAGAGACGAACCTCCAATAACGCTACAAGCGCTACACCACCCTGGTTAACCGCCCGCATCAACTGCATGGCCGAAATCAGGGAATAGGCCACTCCGCAAAGGCCCTCAAATTTGACTTTTGCCTTCCCTTTGCTCCTTAGGGTCACTACCATAGATAGGCAATCAATACTGATACGCTGCTCTTCAAGCCAGTCCATGCCCAAAATGACATTGAACTCAACCAATGGTAAAACCGCTGCTACCAAAATGAAGTCAACTCCGTCCAGCTCGCAACAGATGCGCCCTTTGGCCTCGGTGGTCATGGATGACCCATTAGGCATGCGCACTTTCAGCTCTGCGTCCGCCGAGAAAGACTCAACTCCTATTCTCCGGATGAAGCTCTCCGCAAGAAAGGAGTGCGATGCTCCCGTTTTGAACAATACCCTAGCGGGTTACCCAGAAACTAATATGAAGCCTACAACATAGACATCACACATAAAAGTCTAAAAGTATGAAGCACAAAATTTAAACTTAAATTTCTTCATACCTGTCACCACATCGGTTTGGCGGATCGCTTCCTGCTATCTTCCTAGCTTGCTTCCTTCTCCACTATCCCTTCTTATGTGGGCCTGGGTTCAGGACTCTCTGAAACCAGGCAGGGGGAGATGTTCAATGAAGAAGCTCCAATTTTTCATGAAGAACCTCCAGTAGCAACACCGACAGTAGCAATTCCAACAGCATAAATAGTTGAAATTATTAATAATGATACTGAAATGATTTTTTTTGAAGAAGAGTCAGCTGACACTGAAATAATCACTGTTGGTGATTTCATTATCAATCCCACAGTTGACATTTATTCTTTACCTCATTCCTTTAATACAGTTTATAGTTGCACTTTACCAGTTTTTGATACAGTTGATACAGTTTCTAATTACTCTAAAGCAACTGTCTTCTATTCTACTCCAGGTGATTATTCAGTCTTAGAAGAAATTAGAATTAGTTTTTGTAATACGTCTTCCAATATTTTTGTTCTAGAGCCAAAGGCCCTTTCTCCAGCAACCTATGCTTGGGATGAATCTCTCTTTCCAGACATGGATGAGATTATGTTTAAAGATATAGAAACTGCAGATACTGATGTACAAATTAGTGTAGAATATATAGTTCCACAGCGTCAGGCTGAAGAAGAGTATGTAGCTGAATAGCCAGAGGCTAAAATAATGGACACAACCATACAGCCACAGGCTCATCCTGTACTTTCTGAGGTAGTGCTTAAACAGATCAATGCTATGTATGATAACCATGCTGATGAATCTGATGATGATGATGACGATGAGGCAGATGACTTTGAAGATTCCAATTCTAAAATGAGAAAACTCAAAAAGAAGGCTCCAATAAACGCTGCACCAAAACCAAACCCTACTGCTGACACTCCCTACTATATTATACATAACATTACTCTCACTCCAGACACTCCTCACTGGATGAGGTATTCTAATAATGAGTTGAATGCTAGGAAGTAGAGCAGGAGATACTCTCCACCACCACAGCATAGGAGAGGTCCTCCTCCTCCTACATCTGGATCAGCAGGCAGCATTTCTTAAGTGCAAAAGTCTACTACTTCCTCTCAATCTAGACCATCTTACTACAACAAAAAATTACAACATAGTTCTCAAAGTAGTAAACAACAATATAAGAAGCAAAGCAGTCAACAATAGAAATCAGAAGAAAATCAGAAAGAAGATTCCAGTCCAAAGAGACCTCCCTCTCTAACGTATGATCCTAAAATGGATCCTAATTTTAGAATGGATAGATTTAAGGAAATTATAGCTCTTTCACAGATCAGAAAATCCAAGGAAGAAGTAAAAGATACTTCTCAATATTCAACTATGTCTTCATAAAGAAAAAAAGAACTGTATAAATATCGGGACAAAAACTTTTCAATGTTGATTCTTATATGAGTTTACATCCTGAAGCAGTTGTGCCAAGAGCTGCTTCTGTGAAAGTTCTTAGAGCAGAAGACATGAAGATGACTATAAGAGAAGCAGCTGATCCCAAGAGAGAGATAATGTTCTCTAAACCATGTTCTAAAACTTCACAGGATGCTACAAAGAAAGTTTGATAGATTTTCCACTTCTATTTTTTTTAACTTAATTATTATTTTCTCTAAATATTTCACAAGGCACCTTGCTTATATATCTGCTGAAACATTATAATTCTATTAGATATTATTTTATGCTTTGTGATTTTTTCTTTTATGTTGTTCATAGTGACCTTGCCCAAATAAGGGGAGATTGTTGGAACCCCACCTATGTTTATGGTTGATTTGGGCTAGGTTCACTATTAGGATTATTAGATAACCCAACATTTATAGTCTAGGGTCATAGGTTTTTATCAGGGTTAAGGTCAGTCAACAACCTTGATTGATTGGTTCTCACCTTCAAAAGACTTAAAGACAGAAGACATCCAGAGAAAAGCAGTTTTCTAAGAGATAGAAAGTTGTTTGAAGAATAGCTGAACAGAGCTTGACTTTCGTTGATCTTAGATCGACGATCTCAGATTTCTTCTCTGAGTTCAGTTCGCCGAAAGCTTAGATGAGATCGACGAACTCCGATCTCACCTCAGTACTTCAGCTCGATGAAAGACTATCTCTGTTCGACGAACTTGGAGCTCAGTTTGGCAAGTTTGTTTTCTGTTCAACGATCTTGGACCTCAGATCGATGAAGGAGAGGATTCAGTTCGATGAATTTGGATCTCAGGTCGACGAGAATTTGCTGAGTTCTACTAATTTCTCCCAGTTTTAGTTTGACGAAATTGGTCTCAGGTCGACGAGAATTTGCTGATTTCGACTAATTTCTCCCAGATTTAGTTTGACTATTTCTCTAATTGATTTCAGTTCGACTAAGATAGATGATTTTCAAATTTTATTATAATATGTTTGTAATGCTCTGATATTTAATGCACAATATTCTTATGAATATAGTCATTCCATGGCAGCAAAAATTACGGTCTTCACAGAGTTATTACTTGGCTTATTTTATTGGGACAGTTGGGGAAACTCATTAAAGACAAATTCCAGCCGTTCAACTCCCAGAATTTCTGCAGTCAGTCAAGTAAAGGAATTCAAAATTCAAAAGATGAAATTTACATGGAATATATATAAGAATTAGTTTTTAAAGATAGAAGGAAGTCAGTTAACTGTGACGAAAAAGAATCTTTTACAGAAAACTAAAAGAAGAATATCTCTTATTCAACTCAAGTTCTTCATCAGTTTTTGCTTCATGGATTTCAAGAGACAATCTGTCAACATCTGTCAAAAAGCTTCATGAATATCAATAAGCAATCTGAAGGCCTACACCCTGAGCAAAGCTTCCATTCTCCTGAACTATTCTACATCTCATCGGGAGCTTTGACAACAACAACAATCCACTAGTCTTCAGAATATTGAGAAAGAGAAGACAATATCAATTTTATTTTCTCACTGTGTACGGTGTTTTAACTCCTTTCAAAAGTTATCCCTTTGATTGTTAAGTCTCCTGATCAAAAGACTTAGTTTGGTTTTTGGGCACCTGATCAAAAGCTCAAAAGGTTGCTAGATCTCCCTTAGAAAATATATCTTGTGGTGACAAGGCACCTGAGCAAAAACCTGTGGTGGCAGGGCACCTGATCAAAAACCTGTAGTGGATTCCTATCAGGGTGGTAGAAGAGTGGATGTACCCAAATTTATTGGGGAAGGACTATAAATTTTCTTGTATCATCTAGTTGTGCTCTATTCTTTATTTTGCTGTGTTGTGATACATATATTTCCTTTTCTTATATATATATATATCATCTATTTTTAATCTGCTGTTTAAAAATAACCAAAGTTTTTAAAACACTATATTCACCCCCACTAGAGTAAAAATAAGATCTTTCCCTCACTTTTATTATCCAATAATGATTCCTTCATAGAACTTAACAACATACTTTGTCACATAGGAATTTCCATTATTCAGCATACAACACTTGCTTCCAAAAATCCCAAAGTAGGATATGTTTTGTTTTCTGCCATTCAAGATCGCATATGGAGTCTTCTTGTGTCTTTTGGTGATAGAAGCCCTGTTAAGTACATGACATGCAGTGTTTACTACCTCATCCCAAAAATATTTTGGGAGAGTTTTGTCATTCAGTAAGGTACTTCCAGCTTCTATGAGAGTACTGTTTTTACTCTCAGTAATTCCATTTTGCTGGTGTGTTCTTGGAGAGGATAATTCTTGGTTAATTCCTTGCTATTCATAGAAACTTTTCATGCATGCAGACTGAAATTCAGTTCCGTGGAAACTCCTGATTTTGACCACAAAACTATCTAGTTCATTCTTTATCTGCTTGACAAAGGTCTTGAAGACATCAAGGGTTTCATCCTTTCTCTTAAGAAAGAACACCCAGGCAAACCTAGAATTGCCACCAATTACCACAAGGGTGTAGACTTTCCTTCCAAGACTATGAACCGGCATAGGACCAAACAGGTCCATTTGCAGGAGGTACAAGCACCTCACTGAGTCTTTGGTCCCAATGCTCTTGAAAGAGGACTTGGTCTGTTATCCCTTTTGGCTTATAGAGCAGATACCCTCCTTAGTGCATTTCAACTTGGGACCATTTCTAACTAGCTCTTCACTAAAGAGCTTCCCAATGGTCTTGTAGTTCAAATGAGCCAGCCTCTTGTTCCATTGGACACAATATGAGTCTTTCTCACTTGCAACCAAGCATATATGAGAGTTCTTGCTTACACATATAAAATTTAGACAATATACATTTCCTCCCCTAGTTCCTGTCAAGATGACCCCTTAATTACCTGACCTCATAATTTGGCACTCATCCTTGAGGAATGAAATGTCATAGCCATGATCACATAGTTGGCTTATGCTTATGAGGTTGTGTTGCAAACCTTTCACATAAGCTACATGTAACGCCCCAAAACTCAAAGTAGCAAAGGGGGACGTTTTGGGCCAGTTAGGGTTCTGGCAGCAGGCACACGGCCTGGGACACGGGCGTGTCCCAGGTTGTGTCAAGCCTGTGTCGACACTCAGTCGGGAAGTCGACACTTTGGTCTCGACATTGTGTCGAGACTGGGCACACGGCCTGCGACACGGGCGTGTCGCAGGGCAAGTCGACCCGTGTCGACACTTAGCCGCGAAGTCAACACTCTGCGTTCGACGAAGGGTCGAGACATGGCACACGGCCTGCGACACGGGCGTGTCTCAGGGCGTGTCAACCCGTGTCGACACTCGTCCCGGGGAGTCGACACTTTGGTCTCGACATTGTGTCGAGACAAGGCACACGGCCTAGGACACGGGCGTGTCCAAGGCCGTGTCAGTAGGTCGACGATCTTCGCTCGACGAAGTGTCGAGTGTCGAGACCGTGTACATGGCCTGAGGTCCAGGCGTGTTGAGGTGACACGGGTAAGGACACGGGCGTGTCCTAGATCCCGTGCAGTGCTCGGGTTGATTTTGGGGAAAAATGATAGGGGTATACGGCCGGCCTCACGGTCGTGTCACATGGAACACGGACGTGTCAGCTCGAACACGGGCGTGTTCGATACCCGTGTGAGGTTCCAGGCGAGCCGATTTTGATGGCGAATGAGGCATACGGCCCTGGACACGGGCGTGTGCCAGGCCGTGTTCGGTGCAGATTGGGCATTTCAGTCCCGAATCAAAGCCATTCGTTTCCTTACTTTGAGATCCAACGGCTGGGGGTTGTTCCTGAAGGTATATACCCGGGATTGGACTTAGAAACCCTCACTTTTCTTAAGTGTTATCTTTCTAAAACCTTAGAGAGAGAGGAGAGCCAAGGGAGGAAGAAGGAGCTAGATCCCGCCATTGGAGGAGCTTTGAAGCTCCGAATCGCAAGCCGACTCCGGATCCACGGAGGCAAAGCTGGTGCGGTGCTTTTCATCCGATTACTTTTCAATGGCGCCAAAGAGGAACATTAGGGTAACGATCCTCATCTTGAGCATGAGTAGCTCTCTTTCTTTGCATAGGAAGCCCGCTCTCGCGAGTTTGCGGAGAGTTGGAGACGTTCCTTCGGGTAGATATGTGAAGTCCCCGTTGTTTAGAGTCCGTAAGCGAGAACGGACATAGACATGATGTGTGAAGCCTTCCCGGACATGTTGGTCTGGAACGGTGATGTTGCATTGCATAATGCCGGAGAGGACTCCGTGCTATTGGTTGTTTTTCGGGTTTTCTACGCGGTAGATTGCAGCAGGGAGCCTTGGGGACTAACCCAAAGGTGCACCCGGAAAACTGGGCGGATACGAGATCTTGCCAACTTGGTGGCTTGAGAGCCAACTTGAACATAACCAGGTTATGTGACTTGTGATGGAAATGGGACTCGGTGGAAGTTTGACCCGCGTATATGACTTAAATTGTCGTTGCGATGTGAGAACGGGTTAGATGGAACCGTACCCGTTCTATGTCATTCGGTTAAAGAGACCTAAAGGCATGTGGCACTTACCGTTGGCATAGATTAGGGTCTTTGGCGGTCGATGACTTAAATTGTCGTGACCCAGGCCAGGAAGACAAATTGCTCATAGGTTTGGCCATCCAAGTGGCGGTGGCGAGTCCGGAATGTCTATGGATTAAATTGACGTGACATCGACCGGTTCACCGAGAATGTGCCCTGAGAGCACGGGGCGTGTGGCCGTGCGAGCCAACGTCTGTGATGAAATGGCTGTATATGTTTATTGCTCGCTTATGCTAATGGAATGCAGGGAAGGAGCATCGCCGCCCCAAGTTGGGGGCGGGATCGTTATAATTTGGTCAGCATTGCTGACCGTTGCCTTGTTTTGCCACCGTGCGGTGGTTTGTTGCTTGCAGGTGCAGCTGGACCAAGCGGTCAGTAGCGGGCTAAAGCCCAAATGTGAAGCCGGCCCTTGAAGGCCTTATTGGAAGTGTTTACTGCTTTAATCATGTGTGACCGGCCTGCGTGCCGTGGTTTGTAAAACATGTAATGTGAAGTGAAACATTTTGTAAGGCCTTAAGGCTTGTACGGTTGTATTTTGTAACATTCCTATTTTGGTATTAGTGGACATTCATGCTCCAATGCTGGGTTCTTATTTTGCAACTTTTATAAACTGCTTCCGCTAGAATGCTCTGTGTAGGACGTTGAGATTGGTCGGATGGTTTCCATAAGTAACCACCCGGTCTGTCTGCGACATACGGCGTCGGGCCCCGGCCGGACCTACTGCTTTATGCCATGTGACGGATAGGGGGTGTTACAATTTGGTATCAGACTACTGGTTTTGGTCGGGCTTAAAGTGAATTCGTGGGCGAATTCTTTTTAAGGGGTGGTGAGCACATTGTGTGCGTCATCGTAATAACAGTAAAAAGAACCCATGAATGTCCACTTAGGAATGAAAATACTTGTGTTTGAGGAACCTGCATGTTCCTATAATTACTGTTTGCCATTTATTTGGTCGCTTAACGATGTTTTGTACCACTATAGGTGACCAGAAGTGGTGTTGGGCCGTCAGAACGCCGAGTTTCTGAGGCTAGTAGTGCACCGGATGTTGCTCCTGCAACACCTCTGTCGGTTGAGAATATTCGATTGGTGGCTGAAGCGATGTTGGCCGTGATAAATACGCAGCCTGCAAGGCAGGCGCAGCAACCCGCTCCTGCGATGGAGCAAGAACCTCTTCAAGAGGCTGAGCCGAGGAGAGCGGAGCAAGTGGTTGTGGAACCGGTGGTGCCAAGCAGGGCAACTGAGAGGCAGCTTAAGCATGTAATGAGCTTTAACCCTCCGTTATTCTCGGGGTTGGGAACCCCATCTCAGGCTGAAGACTGGCTCTCTAGGGTGAAGAGAGTCATGACAGCGACGGAGACGGAGGAGTGGCAAATGACCACCATCGCTACGTTCCTTTTGGACGGTGAAGCGAGAATGTGGTGGGAAGGATTGGAGCTGCACTTATTGAGAGGTAGGCAACTTGGTGATGTCTCGATGGAAGAGTTCTCGAGATTGTTCTTGGCTAGATACCTCCCTTCGACGCAGAAGATAACGTTGGAGAATGAGTTTCTGAAGTTGGTTCAGGGTGAGAAGAGCGTGGATGAATATCTCCATGAGTTCACTCGTTTAAGTCGATATGCTAGCTCCACCATCATGGATGAGGAGCGCAAGACTAATCGCTTCTACGAAGGCTTGAGAGATGAGTTGAGATTACTACTCTCGGGGCCGATGATGCAGGGTTTCTTAACCTTGGTCAATACTGCCCAGTCCTTGGAGAAGGACATGAAGAATGTACAAGCAAAGAAAAGCTTGGGTGAGAAGAAATCTGAATTTAAAGTGCCGAATACTTCAAAGACCGGCTATCGGAGGTCTTTTAAGAAGCATAGGACTTCGGGTCCAGCTCCTTCTGGCGCTTCTGGGGTGACTACGAGTCGGACCCCGGGCGCGTGTTTTACATGCGGAAAGACGGGGCACTTTGCCCGTGACTGTTGGAGCGGACGTCCTAAGTCCGAGAGAAAGCCGGGAGCTACTTATGAAGAGAAGGGAAAGGCGGTGGAGTCGACCGCATCCCATTATGCTCCGGCCCAACCAAGGGTCTACAATCTTGGCCAACAGGAGGCCATCAAACAAGCTGATATGGTGACAGGTACGGTTTAATTTACAGCAAGTCAATTTCTTTAAATACTTGTTATGCACATGTTACCTTACCACTGCTTGTTTAGGATTTGTATTGATTTGCGAAAATCCGGCACGAGCACTCTTTGATACGGGAGCTTCACACTCCTTCTTGTCCGAAGGATTTATATCACGCATCGGAGTCCCTTCTTCGATGGCGAAGGATAAGTTGGATGTGTTGTTGCCCAATGGGTGTTCGATGCGAACGAATAGGATCTGCGATGTTAAGATTCGTATTGGGGAGCAGGAGTTCGACCTGCAGGCGTCTTTACTTCCGTTGGTGGAGTTCGACGTCATATTTGGCATGGACTGGCTCTCGGAGCAGCAGACCCATATAGATTGCGGTAGCAAGGAAGTCAAGCTGGGAGCAAGTCGTGAGACGACTTTTACGGGCTTAAAGGGGTCGAGCAAGACATTGATGTCTGCTCTTCAGGTGGTGAAGGCGGTTCGTGCCGGAGCAGAACTGTTCTTTACACTAGTGGAGGTTGCAAAGCCGAAGCCCACGTTGGATTGTATTTCAGTGGTATCGGAATACCCTGATGTGTTCCCAACAGATCTTCCTGGAGCCCCGCCTCAGCGGGAGATAGATTTTACGATCGAGCTAGTGCCAGGTGCAAAGCCTGTGTCACAATCTCCTTATCGGCTAGCGCCTAAGGAAATGGCGGAGCTGAAAGTTCAGCTGCAAGAGTTGTTGGAGCAAGGCTATGTGCGCCCAAGTTCTTCGCCTTGGAGCGCGCCGGTACTCTTTGTGAAGAAGGACGAAAGCTTGAGGCTATGTATTGATTATCGGGAGCTCAACAAGCTGATGGAGAAGAACAAGTACCCGATCCCCCGGATTGATGATCTTTTTGATCAGTTAGTCGGGTCGACGGTGTACTCGAAGTTGGATCTCAAAGCTGGGTACTATCAGCTGCTAATAAGGGAGAGTGATATCCCGAAGACAGCGTTTAGTACGAGATACGGGCATTATGAGTTTACGGTCATGCCGTTTGGGCTGACTAATGCGCCGTCAGTGTTCATGGATTTGATGAACAGGACTTTCAGGGAGTACTTGGACCATTTCGTGATCGTCTTCATCGACGATATTTTGGTGTACTCGCAAAGTGAGGAAGATCACTTCAAGCATCTTCATTTGGTGTTGGAGACGCTAAGGAGAAATCAGTTGTATGCCAAGTTCTCGAAGTGAGAGTTTTGGCTATCCTCAGTGGCGTTCCTCGGGCATATAGTAAGTGGAGAGGGTATTGCTGTGGATCCGACGAAGATTGTTGCGATACGGGAGTGGCCTGAGCTCGCTACTGTAGCGGAAGTCCGGAGTTTTCTAGGGCTTGCCGGCTATTATAGGCGCTTCGCAGAGAACTTCTCGCGGATAGCGTTACCTCTCACTACATTGACGAGGAAGGAGCATAAGTTCGTTTGGATGCCGGAGTGCGCACGAGCTTTTGAGGAGTTGAAGTGTCGGTTGACCACGGCGCCTGTGCTGAGTTCGCCATGTGGGACCGAAGGCTATGAGATTTATAGCGATGCTTCGGGCAGCGGTTTGGGTTGCGTGCTACTGCAACACGGAAGTGTAATAGCTTATGGCTCGAGACAGCTAAAAGTGCATGAAAGGAACTATTCGGTCCATGACTTGGAGTTAGCGGCCGTGATTTTTGCCTTGAAGCTGTGGAGACACTACTTGTACGGTGTGAAGATTGATATCGACACCGATCACAAGAGTCTGAAGTATCTTATTGATCAGAAGGATCTGAATATGTGGCAGCGTAGATGGATGGAGTTCCTGGGGGACTATACGTTCAAGATCCACTACGTGCCTGTCAAAGGGAATGCGGTTGCGGATGCGTTGAGTCGCCGAGCCCCAGCTCAAGCCAATTGGCTATCGGTGCATGATGAGCGGTTGGTGCGAGAGTTGGAGGCGTTGGAGATTGTCTGTGTGGACAGGCAATCAGGTGCTGAAGCAGTTCTGAATTGGACTGAAGTCCAGTATGACCTGGCTGATCGTATTCGACAGGCTTTGGATATGGATGCTCATATGAAGCAGTTCATGGTAGATGCTCTAGATGGGTCAAATCCCCAATTCGTCGTGGAGGACGGATTACTTTGGAAAGACGGTCGTCTGTGCATCCCAAGTGTGGGCAATTTACGGGTGGAGTTATTGTACGAGGCACACCATACCAAGTACTCGATTCACCCGGGGAGCACGAAGATGTACCGTGATGTGAAGAAACTGTTTTGGTGGCCGGGTTTGAAGAAGGATGTGGAGCTATACGTAGCGAAGTGCCAAACTTGCGCCTTGGTAAAGGCGGAGTGCCAAAAGCCGGGAGGATTTCTTAAGTCCTTGCCTATTCCGGAGTGGAAATTTGACGACATCTCTATGGACTTTGTGCACGGTTTGTCAAGGTCGCAAAAGGGAAACGACGCCATTTGGGTGGTTGTTGATCAACTAACGAAGGTGTCGCATTTTATTCCGCATAGGAAGGATGATCCGGTGGAGAAGTTGGCAAAGCTTTATGTGGATAACATAGTACGGCTTCATGGTGTGCCCCGCAGCATCGTGAGTGACCGAGATGGGCGGTTCACGTCCAATGATTGGAGGCTGGTGCAACAAATGTTGGGAACAAAGCTGAAATTCAGCACAGCCTTCCATCCGCAAACGGATGGGCAGACCGAGAGGGTCAATAGAACTATGGAAGACATGCTCCGCATGTGTGTCTTGGATTTCGGAAAGCAATGGGAAGACCACCTTTATTTGGTGGAGTTCGCATACAACAATAGCTACCAAGCAAGTATTCAGATGACGCCTTTCGAGGCCCTATATGGTAGAAAATGTCGCACGCCGTTGTCTTGGTTAGAAACGGGTGAGTCAAAGTTGTATAAGCGATCAGAAGTGGAGGATGCTACTTCTTTGGTGCGAACCATTCGGGAGAGGTTACTTATCGCTCAGGACCGGCAAGCAAAATACTATAATGCCAAGCACAGGAATGTGGAGTTCGCTGTGGGTGATTATGTGTACCTAAAGATCAAGCCGTTCAAGGGTGTCTCGCGGGTGCGGCGATTGAAAAAGCTGAGCCCAAGGTACCTTGGACCGTTTGAGGTTCTGGAGCGAGTTGGTGAAGCGGCCTATCGGTTGAAGCTTTCAGTGGAGCTTAGTGGTTTACATGATGTATTCCACATTTCGGTGCTTCGGAAGGCGGTGCAAGAGCCTACGCAAGTGATCGCGGTTGATCAAGTGCCGGTGGATAGTGGGCTAACGACAAAGGTCAAGCCCGTGCGGATTGAGGACTCGGAGGTCAAGCGGCTACGCAATAAAGAGATCAGGATGGTCAAGGTCCGGTGGGACAATTGCGGTTGTGAGGAGCTCTCTTGGGAGCGAGAGCAGACTATGCTTGACGAGTATCCGGAGTTGTTCCGCTCAGGTACAAATTTTGGTTTTGTACATGTCTTTCCTTTATATAATTTCGTGGACGAAATTCTTTTAAGAGGGGGAGAGTTGTAACGCCCCGAAACTCAAAGGAGCAAAGGGGGACGTTTTGGGCCAGTTTGGGTTCTGGCAGCAGGCACACGGCCTGGGACACGGGCGTGTCCCAGGGCGTGTCAAGCCTGTGTCGACACTCAGTCGGGAAGTCGACACTTTGGTCTCGACATTATGTCGAGACTGGGCACACGGCCTGCAACACGGGCGTGTCGCAGGGCGTGTCGACCCGTGTCGACACTTAGCCGTGAAGTCGACACTCTGCGTTCGACGAAGTGTCGAGACATGGCACACGGCCTGCGATACGGGCGTGTCGCAGGGCGTGTCAACCCGTGTCGACACTCGTCCCGGGGAGTCGACACTTTGGTCTCGACATTATGTCGAGACAAGGCACACGGCCTAGGACACGGGCGTGTCCAAGGCTATGTCAGTAGGTCGACGATCTTCGCTCGACGAAGTGTCGAGTGTCGAGACCGTGTACACGGCCTGAGGTCCAGGCGTGTTGAGGTGACACGGGTAAGGACACGGGCGTGTCCTAGAACCCGTGCAGTGCTCGGGTTGATTTTGGGGAAAAATGATAGGGGTACACGGCCGGCCTCACGGCCGTGTCACATGGAACACGGGCGTGTCAGCTCGAACACGGGCGTGTTCGATACCCGTGTGAGGTTCCAGGCGAGCCGATTTTGACGGCGAATGAGGCACACGGCCCTGGACACGGCCGTGTGCCAGGCCGTGTTCGGTCCAGATTGGGCATTTCAGTCCCGAATCAAAGCCATTCGTTTCCTTACTTTGAGATCCAACGGCTGGGGGTTGTTCCTGAAGGGATATACCCGGGATTGGACTTAGAAACCCTCACTTTTCTTAAGTGTTATCTTTCTAAAACCTTAGAGAGAGAGAGGAGAGCCAAGGGAGGAAGAAGAAGCTAGATCCCGCCATTGGAGGAGCTTCGAAGCTTCGAATCGCATGTCGACTCCGGATCCACGGAGACAAAGCTGGTGCGGTGCTTTTCATCCGATTACTTTTCAATGGCGCCAAAGAGGAACGTTAGGGTAATGATCCTCATCTTGAGCATGAGTGGCTCTCTTTCTTTGCATAGGAAGCCCGCTCTCGCGAGTTTGCGGAGAGTTGGAGACGTTCCTTCGGGTAGATATGTGAAGTCCCCGTTGTTTAGAGTCCGTAAGCGAGAACGGACATAGGCATGATGTGTGAAGCCTACCCTGACATGTTTGTCTGGATCTGTGATGTTGCATTGCATAATGCCGGAGAAGACTCCGTGCTATTGGTTGTTTTTCGGGTTTTCTACGCTGTAGATTGCAGCAGGGAGCCTTGGGAACTAACCCAAAGGTGCACCCGGAAAACTGGGCGGATACGAGATCTTGCCAACTTGGTGGCTTGAGAGCCAACTTGAACATAACCGGGTTATGTGACTTGTGATGGAAGTGGGACTCGGTGGAAGTTTGACCCACGCATATGACTTAAATTGTCGTTGCGATGTGAGCACGGGTTAGATGGAACCGTACCCGTTCTATGTCGTTCGGTTAAAGAGACCTAAAGGCACGTGGCACTTACCGTTGGCATAGATTAGGGTCTTTGGCGGTCGATGACTTAAATTGTCGTGACCCAGGCCAGCAAGACAAATTGCTCATAGGTTTGGCCGTCCAAGTGGCGGTGGCGAGTCCGGAATGTCTATTGCTTAAATTGACGTGACATCGACCGGTTCACCGAGAATGTGCCCTAAGAGCACGGGGCGTGTGGCCGTGCGAGCCAACATCTGTGATGAAATGGCTGTATATGTTTATTGCTCACTTATGCTAATGGAATGCAGGGAAGGAGCATCGCCGCCCCGAGTTGGGGGCGGGATCGTTATAATTTGGTCAGCATTGCTGACCGTTGCCTTGTTTTGCCACCGTGCGGTGGTTTGTTGCTTGCAGGTGCAGCTGGACCAAGCGGTCAGTAGCGGGCTAAAGCCTGAATGCAAAGCCGGCCCTTGAAGGCCTAATTGGAAGTGTTTACTGCTTTAATCATGTGTGACCGACCTGCGTGCCGTGGTTTGTAAAACATGTAATGTGAAGTGAAACATTTTGTAAGGCCTTAAGGCTTGTACGGTTGTATTTTGTAACATTCCTATTTTGGTATTAGTGGACATTCATGCTCCAATGCTGGGTTCTTATTTTGCAACTTTTATAAACTGCTTCCACTAGAATGCTCTGTGTAGGACGTTGAGATTGGTTGGATGGTTTCCATAAGTAACCACCCGGTCTGTCTGTGGCATACGGAGTCGGGCCCCGGCCAGACCTACTGCTTTATGCCCTGTGACGGATAGGGGGTGTTACCCTACATGTGTGATAGTGATTATTCCATTTGTTATCTTACCATACCCTTTAGTCACTCCCCAATATGAACCACCAAAGATGACATTGGGTCCTTTTTAACTAATGTGTAGTCCTTTAGAATGCTCCTTATTCCAGTCATGTGCATGGAACATCCACTGTCCAAGTACCATATAGGGGTATGGGCACTTGGACTCACCTGCAAGACATAAATTAGTTAGCCTTAGGACCCCAATTCCTATTAGGTCCTAAGTGCAAGTTAGTCTGATAATGAACCTGCCTACCTACAGTTCTTTCGACAGGTAAGCTCTCTCTCGATCTTACCACACATGGATTGTGCCAGCAATCAATAACATAGTGGCCCATCATACTAAAACACCAGCAGTCATGGATATTGTACCTTCTTTTAGAGCTGGTCTTATAGTTTTGCTAACAGCAGCTCTCAATCCAGAAGGTACATCAGCAGTCTTTTTCTTGTATCTTCCAGGCACTATCTGACTTGGGGTTTGTCTGACAACAGAAGTACTTGGAATTTCTTATGCCCTACCGGTAGTAGTCTTCTTTCTAGAAAACATACTCTTGATGGCCTGAGATATGCCCATGTCTGGCTTGTTGACCGAATCGCCCCTAGTTTGATTTTGGGTAGGGAGATCCTGGGAACATGTAGCTACCTTGTTCTTGAGTGTAGGGGCTAGTGCACCAAACACAAATGGTCCATGATGGGAAATTTGGATTTCCACATGGGGGCCTTGAAGGCATTTGTACCCCTGTTATATCTTCCAACATAGTGATGAACATCTTTGTTCCATTTGGTAGATATACCATTCATCCAGTGACCATAGAAGCTTTCTTGGTCAGACCTATTTGAAGGTAGCAACACTCTCTTGAATGGAACATACGGTTTGGATGCTAGTGGCTGTACTGGTGCTTTGACCTTTCCTTTGTGATTGGCAATTCTTGTAGGTCCCTTGAATCCCAACCCCTTCCTTCCATTTTGGGAGGAGAAGGAATCTATCAAGGGTAGTATTGAACTGGGCTTGGAGTAGCCAGCCACTATCCTTTTCTCCCTCTCAAGCAATACTTCCAGGTCCGTTATTTGGTTATCCTGGTACTCTATGGTGCCTAACTGGATGAAAGAAATAATTTCTAATTCACTAATTTCTATAATTTTTAGATCCAACAGAGAAGCTGAGTCTGCATGTTGGGAAGCAGCAAGCTAAAGAGAAAAAATCTCCTTAGCCAGCTTCTTAGCCAACAACTTACTTTTTTTGAAGGCATTCAACAAGAAACCATACTTGTCAATAATAGAATTGACATCTTCTTCTGATTCAGACCCATCTTCATCACAGTATGTAGATGCCTCTGACTCAGAATTGGTTTCATAACAAATTTTAGTGGAGTGATTTGACTGAGAATGTACCTTGTCTGGATCAAGTTGTTCCTGGCTAGATTACTCATTTGTCGTGTCCATTAGTCCATAATAGCAACTGTCTTCTTCTTTATCTTCATCCACCTCTAAATCACTATCTGGCTGTGATAGAGGGACACTGATTTTAATCCTAGCGGAAGGATAATCTTCTTTAATTTCTTTTGTAGCAGAGAATAACCCTGTGTTGGCTTCCTCTTCTCCATCTTCTGACTCTAAGAGGAAGAGTCAGTCCAACTTTTCTGTTTTTTATCCATAAAGGACTTTTCCTTTTTTTTCCCTTGTGGTGATGGTGGCGCTTCTTCTCTCCATCCTCTCTTCTCTTAACTGGGCAGTCGGCTACCACATGAACTGGCGTGCTGCAGCAATAACAAATAACATTAGTAGAAATCTGTTTACTAGCTTTATGTTTTGTATTGTATCCACAATAACCTAGATTTGTGTGAAGTCACCTTGAACTAAGATTTATTAAGTATGTAATTAGTGCTAATTTCTAGTTGAGTGCTTGCAGGTCATTACTGCTAAGTGTAGACCACTGTCAGTTTACAGTGAGTCACTAAATACAGGACCATGCAATGTAATCTCTCATTATGTGATCTATGGTGTTGGCTCATGTGTAACCTCTCTATTAGGATACACTTCATTTTCATGCACTAAAGCATAGAAGAAAGGAAGTGTTGCTTATCCTGGAACAAAGAAGAAAATTTTGCTAAGTCAATTCTTCAAAAAGATAGGAAGTTTTCCGAAAGGTCCAGTTAAATTTTTCGAGAAAGAAGAACTATTCTCAAAAAACATAAAGTCTTTTCGAAAAACTCTCTAAAAATTTCTAAGTTCTCTTTTTCGAGAAATGCCCTATTGATTTCGTGAAAAAACTAAGTTCATATTTCGAAAAGAAGTTTTGTTTTCAAAAAATTCAGATTCATTCTTTGAAAAAAAGTTGTTTTCGAAAAGTCAAAGTTAATTTTTCGAAAAACCAGTTCCTCAGTTCAGACAACTCTGTATGAAGCATTTTCTCGAGAATGGTATGTCATTTTTCGAATGGTCAAAGTTCTTTACGAAAACTTCAAGATGTCACTCGAAGAATGTAGTTACAGAGAATTCAAAGTTCATAATTCGTCGAACGGGCTTCATAATTCGTCAAACAGATTTCTTTCATTTGTCGAACGAGATTTCATTTGTCGAACGAGAATTCATAATTCGTTGAACAGAGTTCATAATTCGTCGAACGGATTTCCTTCATTCGTGGAATAGGATTTTAATTCGTCGAATGGGATTTCAAATGTTAATCCGTGTTTAAGATGATTGATTATCATTCCTTAAAAGATTTCAGACCGTTAATATATTTTTAATATAAAGACTTTTCAGTGGATTCGATAACCCTAACTAACTAATAGAGATAGAAAATTCAGAAATCAGGATTGCCGCAAGTTCTAGATCTGGAAAATCCACACGCCGCCATCTTCATTCTTCTCTGTCACTTTTTCCTTGATCCAGTAATTCAACAAAAGAAAAGATTCAACATATCACTGTTTCAAGTATCTGCATTCAATCATTTGATCGTGTTGGATCCTATGAATTTTCGATCGTGTTCTCTCAAGATTCTTCTGAGGGTAGATCCCATTTTGGGAGTTCGAGTTTGTAGGAGTGTGTTAACTCCGAGTTGTAGGAGAATTGCTCTGAGGTGTATGATTGTCTTAATCCGAGATATAATGAAGTTGCCAAGGTTAGCCGTGGTGCTAGATTGGTGAGGCGGAGAGTGCACGTACCCAAGATTAGAGAACCACTATAATTCCTTGTGTCGTCTGGTTTGTTCTTGTTTACTTTCTGTGTTAAACTCTCTCAAATGTTTATTACGCAAAAGATGCAGATCCCACATATTCACCCCCCTCTAAGTGATTTATGTAGACAACTAGATACTTTTCAATTGGTATTAGAGCGAAGTTGTTCTCAAAAGGTTCACACCTTGAACAGATCTACTTCTAGTTCTCTTAGAGATTATCAAACATGGACAGATCGAAGGACTCCATAAAGCTTTCGGTGTGCACAAAGGCTAACTTTCCTATGTGGAAAGTGAGAATAAAATTTTTCAGGGAAGCTGTTGATCCCCGCATCCTCATTATAGTGGAAGAAGGACCCTATGTTCCTATGACAACCTCCACTATTGATCCAACCAGAAAGGTACCAAAGAAACTTATGGATTTCGACAAAGATGTGATTGCACCTGTCTCTCTAGACAAGAAAGCTAAAAATATCATCGCAAGTGCAGTTGATGACTCCATGTTGCAGAACCTTATTCACTGCCAATCTGCCATGGAAATGTGGCAGTCTTTGATTGTTGTAATGAAAGGTACCGAAGAAGTAAGGGATGACAGAAGATCCCTTTTAAATCAGAATTATTAGGCTTTCAAGCAAGGTTCCAAGGACATAATAGCTGATACATTTGAAAACTTCTTCAAGATCGTCAACGACCTGAAGATCTACTACCGAGTTTTCACTAATGGAGAACTAAATGACAAGTTCCTAAGATCCTTAACTAAGGAATATGATAATAAGATCTGTGCTATCAGGGAGTTTTGGATACTTGCTGACACTGACCCCCATAACCTCTCAGGAAGCATCTATCCTATGAGCTTCAAATCAATGCCAGAAACGCCGAAGAAGTGGGCAACAGACCTTCATCAAAAGATAATTCTGTTGCACTGAAGGCAGACAACTCAAGGAAAGCTAAAGCAACATCTCCTGCTCCCTCTCACAAATAAAGTGAAGAAGAAGACTCGGAGCCAAGCACCTCAGGCTCAAAACTATCTGATAGAGAGTTATCTCTTCTCTCCAAGCAGTTCAAGAAGTTTCTAAGTAAGAAGAAACATATGAGAGGCAATGACTCCTCTTACGGAAGATCACATCATGCTGGTGGTCATCAAAAGAAAAATCATACAAACGATAGGTGTAAGTCTAAGCAGAACAAACATTTTTCCACGGACATAGTGTGCAACTATTGTAATAAACCAGGTCACGTGATCGCCGATTGCCCTCACAAGAAACAAGGGGGTGGAAGAAAAGAAGAACACAAATCTTCCCACAACAAAAATAAGGAGAAGATCTTCATAGCAAAGAAGCAGAAGACCCTCAGTGACACTGGCTCATCCTAGTCAAGTGAGGATGAAGAAGCCTTCTTCAGGCTCGTGGCTCACTCCGATGATGAAGAAGTTGTCCCCCAATTTATTGGGGAGGTAAATTCTCACACCATTCTTTCAGAGTCTGATGCTCCTAACGATGATCATGAGGACTGTTACTCTGATGATGAATCAAATCTCATGGGTCAATATAAAGAGCTAATCAAGGTCTATGATCGATGTAGAAAAGTTGTTAAAACTCAGGCCAAGGAAATCAAATCCCTTAAGACCGAGGAAATCACTCTAAGGGAGGAAGTCAAACGGATCGAATCAGTCAGAAAGGAATTCGATGCTGCGATCAAAGAATACAACAAAGTTCTCGAGCACCTCAACTTGAAAGAGAAAATCATCGGGAAGTTAGAAGAACAGCTTGCCGCTGAAAAAAAAATTTGTTGAAAGTTTCTCCAAGCCCAAGACAGTTCTTCTAATTGTTGCTGAATTCTCTGCTCAGGTTAAAGGAGGTGGCTTTGTCCATGAGGCTGCTACTAGTAAATCCTCTAAGAGGAACAAGACTTAAAGAAAAAAATAAGGCTGATAAGAAAGCTTTAGCCAATGAGAAAGGGAAGGACCCTCTAGATCAAACTTTGTTTAAGAAGGTAATCTTCCCAACGAACGAGTTTGATTTTGATTCATCCTACGGTCATTTTACCAGGCGTACTTATGTAGAACCTAAGTCACGGTTCCAAGGATGGACCCATCCCCGGAACTATGGTGAAAGTGTGTTCAAAGCACCTTTCGAAGAAATTCAAATGAAAAATTATGGTTCATATGTTCATGGTCATAACATTAAGAAGGCACCTAAAGCCAAGCCTATTGTACATAATTAAAAGGAGGTGCAGAGACCTTGTGAGCACCATCATTATAAAGCTTCTACCTCTAATTCGACCGCTCCTGTTAGAACACATGTTTAAAAGGTCAAGCAGGAGACATGGAAAAGATACAATAGGTTTGACTGCTGGTGCTGCAGCAAAGTTTGTCACTTTGCCGTGGATTGCTTGTTTTATCCTAGAAATTTTAAAACTCCTCAAGTTAACTATACGAGGCAGACCACTCGCAAGGATAATGTTCCTAGGGGGAGTATGCTGACCAGGAGCTAAGGACCCAAATACGTTTGGGTTCCTAAGGTCAACAGATTTATTTTTGCAAGTATGTCCAAAGGCCAAAAAAATGCCTATCTAGTATTTGGATAGTGGATGCTCTCAACATATGACCGGGACAAGAAGCCTACTTCAGAATTAGGCTCCAGTCAAAGACGGTCCAAAGGTTGTCTTTGGTGGCTCTGATCGAGGAATCACAAAGGGCTACGGTATAATTTCTGATGGTATAGTTTCATTCACTGATGTGGCATAAACCTTTCTAAGGATCAGTGCCCGATAAAGTCAGCCACCACTATGGAGACGATACTAACATGCACAAGGAGTAGAAACACATTTTTTTTCTCAATTTTCTATGCTTAGACACTTATACCCCAGTATGTTTTGTTGCGAAAGATAGTGCATCTCTTTGTGATCAATGACATAAGAGACTTGCACATATAAATTTCAAATCCATTAATATGCTATTTTCTGAAGACCTAGTACGTGACACACCTACTATTGAGTGTATTAAAGATATTCCATGTCACGCATGCTAGATGGGCAAGCAGACAAGGGATACCTTTAAGGGCATTGCCGATAAAGATTCCTCAAGGTGTTTGTATTTATTACACATGGACTTATTTGGTCCAATGCAAGTTCATAGCTTTTGAGGTAAGTCATATACGTTGGTAATTATTGATGATCACTCAAGTTTTACTTGGGTGTTCTTTCTGAAATGAAAGTCAGATACCTTTGATGTGTTCACTAACTTTGTCAGGAAAATTCAGAATGAATTAAACTGCTCAGTGGTCGGAATCAGAAGTGACAATGGAACAAGATTCGAATCTGGTTCCATGACAGAATTATGTAGAAGTCTATGTATCTTTCATGAGTTTTCCTCCACGTATACTCCATAACAAAATGGAGTTGCATATAGAAGGAACATAACACTCATTGAAGCATACACCACAATGTTGACTGACTCCTCTCTACTAGAGTACTTCTGGGTTGAGGCTGTCAATACAACTTGTAATGTGCAAAATAGAGCATTGATCAACAAGAATCATCGTAAGACTCCTTATGAGCTACTGAAAGCAAGGAGATCGACTTTGCCCTACTTTAGGATCTTTGGCTGTAAATGATATGTACTTAATAATGAGAAATATCATTGTACCAAGTTTGGAGAAAAATGCTTTGAAGGTATTTTCTTAGGTTATAGTAGCCATAGTAAGGCTTATAGAATCTTTAATAAGAAAACTCTGGTGGTAGAAGAGTCGATTAATGTTGTTTTTGATGAGACGAGCTTGCTACATACCAGTTCTTCTAGTGTTTTTGTTGAAGATACATGTTCAATGCTGAAAGAATTAAGCTTGGTTGAGACAGTTGAAGAAAGAGCTCCAAAGTTCATCAATATCACTCCTCCAACTTCAATTGGAGAAGATGATCACCTAGATGAAGAAGTTATCCAAGTGGAAGAATTAACTCCAGAAGTAGTGGAAGCTCCTGATGCAAGGACACTATAGCTCAGACAATTGAGGGATCACCCAGTTGATCAAATCATACGAGATCCTTATGCTAGTGTAAGAACTCGAAGAGGTACGACTAATGAGAATTTGTATTTGAGTTTTCTCTCGCAAGTTTAACCAATGAAATTCAAAGAAGCAAACAAGAACGCATCTTGGATAGTTTCAATGGAAGAAGAACTAAATCAGTTCAAACGCTGCCAAGTCTGGAAGTTTGTACCAAGACATAAAGGAAAGAATGTAATTGGAACAAAGTTGGTCTACAGGAAGAAGATGGATGAAGCTGGAACCATCATGAAAAATAAGGCCAGACTCATAGCTAAACGATACAGATAGGAAGAAGGAATCGACTTTGATCAGACCTATGCTCCAGTGGCAAGACTCGAAGCCATCAGGTTCTTCCTCGCATTTGTTGCACTTATGGGCTTCATTGTCTATCAAATGGACGTGAAGTCTGCTTTTCTTAACAGTAATATAGAGGAAGAACTATATGCGGAACAACCCCCAGGTTTTGTTGATCCTAACCATCCTGACTATGTTTACTTATTTAAAGCATTATATGGTTTAAAACAAGATCCACGAGCTTGGTATGAAACTTTATCTAACTTTCTTCTTGAAAACAAGTTCACAAGGGGAAAGATATATAAGACATTTTTTCTTAGGGAAGTAAAAGGCAAGATTTTGCTAGTGTAAATCTATGTCGATAACATTATTTTTGGCTCTACTGACGACAACCTTTGCAAAACGTTTTCCAAACTTATGCAAGGGAAGTTTGAAATGAGCAGTATGGGTGAGCTGAAGTATTTCTTAGGACTTTAGGTGAAACAATCTGAAGATGAAATTTTCATCTTCCAGACAAAGTGTTTGAAATGAGCAGTATGGGTGAGCTGAAGTATTTCTTAGGACTTTAGGTGAAACAATCTGAAGATGGAATTTTCATCTCCCAGACAAAGTTCACCAAGGAGTAGATTAAGAAATTTGGAATGGATAAGGCAACCTCTATGAGGACTCCAATGGATTCAGTTATATCTCTGGTCAAGGATGAGAAAGGGAAACCTTTCGATGAAACCAAGTATAGAAGCATAATTGGATCCTTGTTCTATCTTACTGCTAGCAGGCCTGACATAATATTTTCAACATGTGTGTGTGCTAGATATCAGGTGAACTCTAAGGAATCTCACTACTCTACTACAAAGCGGATTTTGAGATACCATAAACGAACACTCAATCTTGGCTTATGGTACCCAAGGAATAATGATCGAGAAATAATTGGATTTTCAGATGCAAACTTTGTAGGTAGCAAAGTCGACATAAATAGAACGTCCAGGACTTGCCAATTCTTTTGTAGAAGGCTCATTTCATGGAGTAGCAAGAAACGGAATTGTGTTGCAATGTCAACAGCCGAGTCAGAATATATTTCTGCATGAAGTTGCTGTGCTCAACTTCTATGGATAAAGAACAAGTTTGAAGACTACAACTTGAAGTTCAGGGACATTCTTATGTTTTGTGACTCCTCAGTGCTATAGCAATAGCGAACAATCCAGTTTCTCACAGCCAGGCGAAGCATATCGAATTGCGATATCATTTCATTCATGAGCATGTTAAAAATGGGGACATCAACCTCTAGTATATTTCCATAGATAGACAAGTTGCAGATATTTTCACGAATCCACTGGATGAGAGCAATCTCTCGATCTTTAAGACAGAACTTGGCATGCTTAAAATTGTGTCCTGAAACGTTCAATCAAAGTCAAAGAAAAGATTCAACATCAACCACTTAGAAAATACCAAGAAAAATCCTTACTCAGCAAACTTTCGGAAAAACTCAGGCTCAGGCTTGGATTTCTCAAAAATAGTCTTGGATTTCTCAAAAACAGTGCTGTGTTTCTCGAAAATAACTTGAATTTTGCGAAAAGACTTGAATTTTTCGAAAAAACTTATGAATTTTTCGAAAAGAGTTAAGGTTTCTTCGAAAAACTTCTAGGAATTTTCAAAAAATGCCAAAAATATTTGCCGAAAGTTTTGAGAATTTGAACCGCCATTCAGGTACACCTGTCCTTATCTCTCAAAATTTCTAATTATGTATATAAATATGGTTGCCCATAGAAATATCCAAATTCCAAAATTTGAAGACTATGGCTCTTTCGAAGAACGACGATTCATCTCCTCTAGTTCTGTCGTTCTTGCCGAAAAAGCTTTCGTTCTACTTTGCCAAGTCAGATATCTCTGAACCTCTATAATCCATGGATCCTACTACTATGATACTGTTTGACATTGAGTTCATTCGCACTGGAAATACCGACCTTTTTGATGACTTTAGAAATGTCATTATCCTCCTTGAAACCGTCGGTCTCAATTTTTTATCTTGAGCAACCATGCAAAGTCTTGATTCCAGACATCGAAGAGTTCTTCACAAATGCCAAGATTAGGAGAAGTGGCATGGTATTGAGAAGCATTATCAGGAATATGAACAACAAGATCACGGCTTCTCCCTTAACAGAGTTTCTAAAGTTAGCCTTAATTGACGAGGAAGATGATTTGGAAGAACCCGATTACTCTAGGGCATTTTCTTTCTGTGGTCTCCCTGAACCCATGACTTCCATTCGTCAACCACATATGAATGTTGAAAGCAAGCTCCTAGATGATATACTAGGCAAGGTCCTTCTCTGCACAACTGAAAGAATTGGTTTCAAGATGTTCTAAACACCTGGAGGGGGGGGGGGGAGGTGAATAGGTTCAATTCTTTTTCTAACTTAGGCAGATAATTCTATCTAGTTCAACAATGTATTCAACATAAAGTATAACACAACATTCACAGATTGCACACCAGTTTTATAGTGGTTCCCCAAATGATGGGTACATCCAATTTCCCCCTTCGCCTATCTAGCAGTGTACTAGATTCGGCCTAACTTCCTTCCTTCTTCTCAGATCCTCAGATCTTATAGCTCAGAACCAAGAATGGTTCCTACAAATAAGAGTGAATCCACACTCCTACAACTCAGGAACAAACCCTACCTCAGCCTCTTCCTCAGGCCTACAACTCAGAGTGACACCCCGCTCCTACAACTCAGGCAACAACCCTACATCAGCCTCTTTCACAGGCCTACAACTCAGAGTGACACCCCACTCCTACAGCTCAGGCAACAGCCCTACCTCAGCCTTTATAATTTAGGCTTACAACTCAGTGATGTAAATCTCCTACACTCGGATCTATTACAGATCCTACAAGAGTTAGTGATGAAAAGTTGTTGATATCTTCAACCAGATGGAGAGAGAATTGGTTGAATGCTTCTTTATCAGTTCTTGATAGAACTGATTTCTTAAGGATCAACCTGACTTAGCTTTCTTCAAAACTTCTTGTATCTGAACATAGTAGGGTTGATCTTCTTGATGTTAGAGTTGATCTTTAATCAGCTTCCTTCAGAAATTAATCTGAATTCTTCTTCAGACTTGATCTGAATTCTTCAGGCAGACTGTTCAGAATCTTCCTTCACTGGATGAGAACTTCTCTCCTTCTTATTTTTCTCTCTCTATGATCTGTTGACTATTTCTTTCTCTTCTTTTGGATTCTCAATCCTTCAGAGATAATAATTGATCAGCTATCTGTTATCTATTGTTGTTCTTCTTATTATTAACTGTCTGATTGTTGAGAGAGCATATCTATATATAGGCTTCATCCATGGTAACCGGCTATTCAGGTTTCAAACAGTCTTCTGACACCTCTGACAGATGTGACATCAATGTCAGTAATGACAGCTGTCAAGTCTTCACTTGTATTACTTCAGCATTCATTGGACTTTGACTCAGCAGCAGAGAATGTCGACTTAATTCTTCATATGTGTCGACACACATAGTCCATGTATCGACACAAGTCTTGTTGTTATCGACAGAGCTTCTGTGAAATGTGTTGACACAAGTTTTGTGTGTCGACACAAACACTCCTTGTCTTGACAAAGTTGGTGTCAACATAATTCTGCTGCGTGTCGACACAAGTTCTGTATGTCAACACAGTCGTTGTCGATAGAATTCTGGAATGTGTTGACAGCTTCTCTGTGTGTCGACACAGCTCCTGATAATGTCGACACAAGTCTGGCCCTTAGTGTCGGCACTGCGTTGTCGACAGATTTTCTGTGTGTCGACACAAATTCGGGATGTCGACACAATCTGGCCCTTGGTGTCGACATAGAGTTGTTGACAGATTTTCTGTGTGTCGACACAAATTCTGGATGTCGACACAATCTGGCCCTTGGTGTCTACACAGCCATTCCCAAGTGTCGACACAAGTACTTAGTGAATTTTCCTTTCCATTTACTTAACCTGCACATGATAACTCAACACAACATCAAATACAACTTGATGCATATCATTGAGTTAGGTGAGGCTTCTCCAAATCTATTACACATTTTCCAATGTACCCAACAATCTCCCCCTATTTGGAGAAGTAATAACCCTTAGTCAATGATATACATCACTTATAATAAAATTAACAATATGATGTATAAAAACATTCAATGACAGGGAAACATATAAACAAAACAAGTAAATAATATAATCACAGAATATGATACAACAATAACAAGCATGAATCATTGTTTTGTTTAAAACTTCACAATAGTTTGTTGACAATAGATTACATGGAGTTTAAAACTGAAAATTATAATGTTTTATAGTCTAGTCAATCTTTCCTATGGCTGATCAGACTCCTTGATCACTATGCCTTTTCTAGACTGAATCCTTGCTTGTAATGGAGTTTCAGTATCTTCAGCTGGCTTCTTGCCTTTGAGATCCTTCTTCTTAAGTTCTTCAGCCTTAACTCTTTGCCTTTCAAAATAGTGAAAAGGCTTAGGAAAGTATTTACTGGGTTCTACTGTTGTAGCAGGTATTCTCACAGCCTTGTGATCCCTTCTGAACTGCTGTATCACATCTTGTCTTTGCAGATATTTATTCCACTCAACTTCAGAATACCACTTGCCTCTATTATGCATTTTGTCTTTGACAGCTTGCTAGGCAGTGAGTATTATATTTCTGGAGGTTGGACTCCATCTTTCAAAATCAGGCTTTAGTTCAGCCTGCTCTCTAAATCTTTTCTTTGAGAGCTGAGCTTCTTGCTCTTTATTCAGTACTGCCTCTGACATTTCAACTTTCTCAATTATAACATTTTTAGTAGCCTCTAGAGGGCTATACATCTACTGAACCAGTTGTTTAATTTCCTCAAAGTTTGAAGGGGGGTATATGATTTGAGCCACCTCTTCCTGACCCCCTTCATTTCCTGCAGCTTGAATACCTGACTCAGCTGTATTATCATCATCACATAGGGGTGGATATCCCAGAGTTGCTCTAACAGCATTTGTTATCCATTTAGTATGCTCTGAGCTTGCATTGACTATCAACCTCTCCCCCTTTATGACTTCTCTTTCAATATGATTCCTGAGATCATTCTTTTGGAACCTTATTTGATTAACCAGATAAATGGTTCCCTCTGTATAATAGGCTTTAAACTTTTGTAGCTGAGCAGATATAATCTTCTGAGAGGCTTGAAGTGCAGATTGGAAAGTGGCTAAATCTTCTTGAAGTTTCTTATCAAACTCTGACTTCTCTTTAGCCCTTTACTCAGTTAATGCAGTTGATGTATTCTTTAATTCAGTAATAATCATATTATGTGATTCAGTAAGATTATCATTCATTCTAATCTGATTTTCCAAAACATATTCTTGCTTTACTACTATGTCATCAATTTGTGTCCTTGCCTCTTGTTGCTATTTTGCCAGATAAACTACAACACTCCCACCTTTACGGAAGCAATCTGTCATCTCCTTCTTATTCTGGTTAACTTCAAATCTGATGGATTTTATATCTTGAGCCAAAGTGAATTGAAGGTCCTTATGGCTTTCATCCATATATTTTTCCATGGCTGCTCTTTGCTCATCCATTTTAATTTTCATAGCAACCAACAATGAACTGAAATCAACTTTTGGTGCAGAGGGTTGTGAGACTGTCTGTAAAGCTTTCTTATAATTTGAGCTTTTCTTCTTGTAAACCATCATTTATCTCTTCTTTGCTCTTTGTGCTTCTCCATCATCAGATTCTGAAGAACTTTCTAGATTTACTGTGTCCTTTGGACTTGAGGGCAGCTCCTTATCAGCTCTTGGCAACTCCCTGTGAGCCCCTGGCTCCTCCCCCTCAGTTCTTGGCACAACTTTCTCAGTTCTTACTTCTTGTAAATCAGGGAATAATTACTCAAGAGTAAATTCCTGTTGTAGTTGAACTGGAGGAATATCTGTATCTTGAACATTTAATGGAATATCATCTAATGCAGATGTATTATCCATAGATATATTCTGTGCAGGGATCTTATCATGATGTGTCTGTTCAACATCAGATAGAAGCACAGTTAAGGTATCTGGCTCAGTATCTAGTATAGTTTGATTAATATCATTTATCACCTCAACAATTGTTTGAGTGGCTGTTTCACTCTCTAAGGAAGCTTGCTCTTTCTCTGGAGCACTTTCTGGAGGGAAGACTTCTTGTTGAACTGGGGAAAGTTCATTGGCTCCCCCTAGAGGAGGCACATCCTAAACTTGATCCAGTGGGATGGTGCTCTCTGGTATATACTCCCCTGCATTTGACTATCATCTACATTCTTAGGAGCAGATGATTTCCTTGTAGATTCTTGTTGTTCTTCATCTGAACTGAAGATCACTTGTTCTTCTGAATCATTAAAAGATTCAGGTTTCCTGCGGGTTGTCTTTTTCTTTTTCAGTTGTGGTTGTTTTTGTGGTGTAGAACCATCCTTTGTCAAAATTCTTTCCCACCTGGATAGTTTTTTCATATCTATCCTTCTCATGTGGTTTATTCTAGATCCTGTTGTGTGGTTCATCACTTCAGGAATATTCATTGCCAGATACAGACTCAGTATTCTTCCTAGATTAGGTTTCTTTAAACTTTCCTTGATCTTGTCAAAGATCACAGCAGACCAGTTAATTTTTATTCTGAAAATAACTCTAGTCATTAAGCTGAACATATAGGCTGAGATCCTGTCATGTCCTCCTGGTTTGTAGAGAATTACTTTTCCCATAATCTCTGAAAGAAACTTTCCTTGGGAGTTCATCCCCTTCCTCTGCATTGATGATTCAATCTTAGTGGTGGGATCCAGTCCACACCATTGAAGAGCTTCTTTTGTCATTGAAGATGTGACTTTATCATCATCCTGAGTCCTGGGCAACTATAGTGTCTTCCTCAGACGCTGCTGGGTAAGTTTCACCTTGCTTCCTTGAATTGATGACCTAATGTTCAATCCAGTTGAATCCAGGGTTGCTTTTGTATAGAATTCAAGAACCTTCATCTTCCAGATCTTGGTAGGTTCTGAAACTAGATATTCCAAAGCACTTTCTTTGATTAGGGTTATAACATCTTTGATCTCAATCGCAGCACTCTCAAAAGCATTGCGAACAAATTCATAGCCTTTGTTGATGTTGTTCTCCAACTTTGGAGCCATTGGTTACGAGAAATTTGAGGAGAAGAGAGATGAAGGTTTGTCGACTCAAAGATTTGGTCTCGAAAATGTTAAGCGCGTAGCCGACAAAGTTGTTATGTGACCTATTTATATGTTTGTCAACACAGAAGGTCAATAGGCGGGGTAATAAATACTTAATGTGTCGACACTGTAGAGATTGTGTCGACACAGAATTCTAATGTCTCAATAGAGTCAGACAACATTATGTGTCGACACAGTTTGCGATGTGTCGACACAGTTTGCGATGTGTCGACACAGACTTCTTAATAGTCGACACTAATATCTGTGTGTCGACACAGACGACTGTATGTGTCGACACTACTATCTAAATGATTGAACTTCTATGTGTCGACACCAAACTCTGAGTGTAGACACCACTATCTCAGTAATATTATGATCCTTTGGTTTTGGAACCAGCTCCCATACTTTACATCTTCTGAATTTATTCAGCTCCTCCTGCATTGCATCAATCCAGTTGGAGTCTTGTATGGCTTCTTTAAATCTCTTTGGTTCCATCTATGACAGGAAACTTGAGCAAAGCACTGTGTTTATGTGTTTGCTTCTGGTTTGCACACCATATCTGGGATCACCAATAATTTGGTGTGCTGGATGATCCTTTAGATTCCTTAG
This sequence comes from Platanthera guangdongensis, assembly GCA_039583875.1. NCBI lineage: Eukaryota > Viridiplantae > Streptophyta > Magnoliopsida > Asparagales > Orchidaceae > Platanthera > Platanthera guangdongensis. Next base: position 104,803,533 of record CM077152.1, read on the forward strand.
TGCTGGAGGCATTCTATCAGCAATTTGAACTTCTTCATTTTCTCTACCATGCTGAACTTCATTGTCTTCAATGTCGGCTTGTGGACCTTGTACTCCCCCTGTATAGCAACCATCATTTTCCTCATCCTGCCTTGCAGTTTGGTCTTCATTAATGGTCAGCATGTCCAACTTTTCTTCAATTTCTCTACCTTGCAGTTTAGATTACTGGCTCTTCTGAATCACTAGAAGATTCAAGCTTCCTGAGGGTTGTCTTTTTCTTTTGCAGTGGTGGTTGTTTCTGTGGTGTAGGATCATCTTTTGTCAAAACTCTTTCCCACTTGGATAGAATTTTCATATCCATTCTTCTCATGTGATTTATTCTAGATCCAGTGAACCACTTCAGGAATATTTGTTGCAGATATAGACTCAGAATTCTACCTAGATTAGGTTTCTTCAGGCTTTCCTTGATCTTATCAAAGATCACTGCAGACCAGTTAGTCTTTATTTTGAAAATAATTCTGGTCGTCAAGCTCAACATATATGCTGAGATCCTGTCATGTCCGCCTGGTTTGCAGAGAATTACTTTTCCCACAATCTCAGAGAGAAATTTTCCTTGTGATTTCATTCCTTTCCTTTGCATGGATGATTCAATCTTAGTGTTGGGATTCAGGCCACACCATTGAAGAGCTTCTTTGGTCATTAAAGATGTAACCTCATCATCTTCCTGAGTCCTGGGCAATTGAAGTGTTTTCCTCAAACGCTTTTGTGTAAGTTTCACCTTGCTGCCTTGAATTGATGACCTAATCTTCAATCCAGTTGAATCCAAGGTTGCTTTTGTATAGAATTCAAGAATTTCTGTCTTCCAGATCTTGGTAGGTTCATAGACAAGATATTCTAAACCATTCTCTTGGACTCGGGTTATCACATCTCGAATCTCAATCTCTGCACTCTCAAATGCATTGCGTACTAACTCATAGCCTTTGTTGATGTTGGTATCCAACGTTGGCGCCATTGATGATGAGAAATATGAGGAGAAGAGAGATGAAGGTTTGTCGACTCAAGGTTTGGGTCTCGAAAATGTTGAGAGCTTAGTCGACAAAATTGTTCTATGACCTATTTATATGTTTCTCAACACAGAAGGCCAAAAGGCAGGATAATAGATACTTAATGTGTCGACACTGTAGAGATTGTGTCGAGACAGACTTCTAATGTCTCAGCAGAGTCAGACAACACTATGTGTCGGCACAGTTTGTGATGTGTCGACACAGATTTCTTAATAGTCGACTCTAATATATGTGTGTCGATAAAGACTTCTGTATGTGTCGACACAACTATCTAAATGATAGAACTTATATGTGTCGACACCAACCTCTGAGTGTCGACACCACTAGCTCAACACTATTTTGTTGTGTCGACACAACTTATCTTAAGTGTCGACACAAACTACTATATGTCGACACAAATTTCCTTTTGTGTCGACATAAACTTCTATATGTCAACATTGATTTACTTAGTCAGATTTACCAAGTTTTTTTATGTTTAACATGCCTAATTCAGTTTTGAAATAATTGAACTTAGTTTCATCTAGTGGTTTAGTAAACATGTCAGCAATTTGATTATTTGTGGACACAAATTCTAAACAAATATCTTCTTTTTCAACATGCTCTCTAATGAAGTGAAATCTAATTTCTATATGCTTTGTTCTGCTATGTGATACAAGGTTTTTTGCAATAGAAATAGCACTTGTAGAATCACAAAATAGTGGAGTTCTACTTACCTTGAGACCATAGTCTTCATGTTGATGTTGAATCCATAGAAGCTGAGCACAGCAGCTGCCTGTAGCAATATACTCAGACTCTGCTGTGGAAATTGCCACACTAGTCTGCGTCTTACTGCTCCATGATACTAGTCTAGCACCTAGAAACTAACATATGCCAGTAGTACTCTTTCTATCTTCTTTGCAACCTACAAAGTCTGCATCTGAAAAACCAGTCAGTAGAAAGTCTCTATTCTGAGGGTACCAAAGACCAAGATTAGGTGTGCCCTTAAGATATCTCAATATTCTTTTGACTGCAGTATAATGAGATTCTTTAGGGCTTGCTTAGTACCTAGCACAGACACATGTAGCATACATAATGTATGGTCTTCTAGCAGTTAAGTATAGGAAGGAGCCAATTATCCCTCTATACAAAGACTCATCTACAGGTTTTCCTGCATCATCGTTGCCTAAAGGCATACTTGTCCCCATTAGAGTTCTTATGGTGGTGGATGTCTTCATACCATATTTCTTAATTAACTCCTTGGTGAACATAGACTGTGATATGGACAAGTCATAACCATTCTGTCTTACTTGGAGTCCCAAGAAGAATTTGAGCTCACCCATACTGCTCATCTCAAACTTCCCTTGCATAAGTTTTGCAAACTTCCTACAAAGGTTGTTTTCTGTAGATCCAAAGATTATATCATCAACATAAATCTGTACTATGATCATCTTGCCCTTTGACTCCCTAAGGAATAGAGTCTAGTCTACTTTCCCCCTTGAAAATTTATTTTCAATGAGGAAAGTAGACAATGTTTCATACCAAGCCCTAGAGGCTTGTTTCAAACCATATAAGGCATTCTTAAGTCTATAAACATAATTAGGATAAAGTGGATCAACAAAACCTGAGGGCTGATGAACATAGACTTCTTCTCTCAAATTACCATTTAGGAAAGCTGACTTGACATCCATTTGGTATACTTTGAAACCTTGGAAAGCAGCAAAGGTAAGGAATACCCTTATTGCTTCCAATCTTGCCACTGGGGCAAAAGTCTGATCAAAGTCATTACCCTCTTCCTGTTTATACCCTTTGACAACCAGTCTTGCTTTGTTATTTACTATGATGCCATTTTCATCCAGTTTGTTCCTATAGATCCACTTTGTCTCAATAATGTTATGATCCTTTGGTTTTGGAACCTGCTCCCATACTTTACACCTTGTGAATTGATTCAGCTCCTCATGAATTGCATCAATCCAGTTGGAGTCTTGTATAGCTTCTTCGAATCTTTTTGGATCCAACTGTGACAGGAAACTTGAGCAAAGCACTGTGTTCATGTGTTGGCTTCTGGTTTGCACACCATGTCTGGGATCACCAATGATTTGGTGTGCAGGATGATCCTTTAGATTCCTTATTGCTGGAGGCATTCTATCAACAATTTGAACTTCATCAATTTCTTCACCATGCTGAACTTCATTGTCTTCAATGTCAGCTTGTGGACCTTGTACTCTCACTGGACAGTAACCATCATTTTCCACATCCTGCCTTGCAGTTTGATCTTCATTAATGGTCAGCATGTCCAACCTTTCTTTTAAACCTGTTGAGCTACAAGGATTGCTAGACAACTCACAGTTAATTTGCTCAAATTCATCAAACACTACATGAACTGATTCTTCTATAACTTGTGTAGTCAAGTTGTAGACCCTATATGCCTTACTATTATTGCTGTACCCAACAAATATCCCATCTTGGGATTCGACAACAAACTTAGTTAGACGAGACTTACTAGTGTTAAGCACATAACACCTGCTACCAAATATCCTAAAGTAGGATATATTTGGTTTTCTGCCCTTCATAATCTCATAGGGAGTCTTTTTGTGGTTCTTAGTTATAGATGCTCTATTGAGAACATGTCAAGCAGTATTTACCGCATCAGCCCAGAAATATTCTGGGAGTGAAGTGTCACTAAGTAGAGTTCTACCAGCCTCAATGAGAGTTCTATTCTTTCTTTCAGCAATTCCATTGTGCTGAGGTGTTCTAGGTGAGGAGAATTCCTGATGAATCCCTAGTTCTTCACAAAACTTTGTCATACACTCAGACTGAAATTCAGTTCCATGGTCACTTCTGATTTTGACCACTGAATTGTTAAATTCATTCTGAATTTGTTTAACAAAGTTATGAAAGACATTAGGGGTTTCAGATTTCTGCCTTAAAAAGAAAGCTCATGTATATCTAGAATAGTCATCTACTACCACAAAAGTATAGACTTTCCTACCTAGACTATGAACTGGCATAGGACCAAATAGATCCATATGCAAGAGGTACAAACACCTCACAGAGTCTTTGGTATCAAGACTATGAAAAGAGGATTTGGTCTGCTTACCTTTTTGACAAGCTGAGCATTTACCTTCTTTTATGCACTTAAACTGAGGACCATTCCTCACTAACTCTAAACTATAGAGCTGGCCTATAGTCTTATAGTTCAGATGAGCTAGCCTCTTGTGCCATTGGACACACTGAGATGCTTTCTCATTTGCAACTAAATATACAGGAGAGTTCATATCTTCATAATCAAAATTTAAACAATAAACATTCCTTTTCTATAACCAGACAAGATCACCTTCTGATCACTTGTCCTTTTGATCTGACACCCATTCTTCATAAATGAAATGTCATACCCAAGATCACTCAGATGACTTATGCTTATCAAGTTATATTTCAAACCTTTTACATAAGCCACTTGAGTGATTGTTATAGAACTAGAGGAAATGTTACCAAACCCTTTTATGACCCCTTTTTCTGATCCACCAAAGATTAGTTTGGGTCCATTCTCTATGGGATTATAGTCCTTTAACATTCTTCTTGTTCCAATCATGTGCCTGGAACATCCACTGTCCAAGTACCATATAGGGGTATGGCAACTTGGACCCACCTGCAGCAAATAAAATTAATTTACCTTAGAACTCCAATGTTTATTTGGTTCTAGGTTCATGTTAGAATGAAACTTGATATTCTCACCAGCTGCCTTCCTCACAGGTAAGCTGGCATTCTTCCTGACATTGGTGTTGTGGCAGCAATCCATGGCATAATGCCCTATCTTACCACAGCACCAACACGCATATCTATTATACCTCTTTTAGGTACAGTTTTAACAGCATTGCTGTCAGCTGTTCTTAACACTATTGGTACATTAGTTCTTTTCTTGAGTGCTGGAGCTACACCCTTGTCATTTAGAATTTCAGGCTCACCAGAACCATGTATGATATCATGATCATATCTATTAGTTGGCTGCCATACTTTTCTGATGGAAATGGGGGGTTTGGAGGCTAGAGGCTGTACTGGGGATTTGCCTTTTCTTTTGGAATTGGCAGCCCTTGCATTTCCCTCAAAGCCCAATCAAATCTTACTCTTTTTTGGAATAAAGTCATCAATTAAAGGTAAGACTGATTTTGTATTAGAGAACTTAGCCATCAGATCCTTTTCCTTCTGAAGTTTGACTTCCAGACTTTTGATTTGATAGTTCTTAAATGTAATAGTACCCATCTGAATAATAGTTATGTTTTTCAGTTTGGCTACTTCATTCATCTTTAGATCCAGAAATTTTTCTGAATCTAATGCAGCCAGCTTAAGATCAGTAGTTTCCTTGGCCTGTGCTTTAATAGGAATTCTGCTTTTCTTAAGTGCTTGTAGCAGGTCACCATATTCATCAATAAGTTGATGAACATCTCCTTCAGATTCAGATTAATCTACATCTCTTGATGCAGATGCTTCTGATTCTGAACCAGTAGAGTAATCTTAATCTATTGAAGAATTGTTTACCTTACTAGGTCCAGGCTGATCCTGACACTAATCTTCTTCTGTCAAGGCCATCAGCCCTTTACAACAAGGTTCTTCAATTTCATTTACTGAATCTAGAAACTTCAAGAACTCAGCTTCTTCTACATCCTCTTCAGTTTCCAACAGTCCTATATATGCTTTAGCTTCAGCTTCAGCCTCAGAATCTGATGATGAAGAATCTGACCAGCTTTTTTGCTTCTTTGCAACGAAGGATTTCTCCTTCTTGCCCTTGTTTTTTAGTTTCTTCTTATCATTAGATTCTTTCCTTTTGTCAGGACAATCAGCTACTACATGTCCAGGCCTATTGCAGCAATAATAAACAATCTTAGTTGAAGATAATTTACTAGGTTTAGAGCTATACCTGTCCTTCCTAGAGGATTTCTTTTTCTGATAATAATCATCCGTGGATTGTGAGGATGATGGCTTGGATATCCACTGTTTCTTCTTCCAAAACCTTTGAAATTGTTTTGAGAAAGCTGCTAAGTCTTCATCAGAATTTGGACTATCTGATGTGTGACTGTCAGAACTATCTGAAACTACTTCTGCATCTTTCCTAGGAGGAGATGGAGACATCCTCCTATCCTTTCTTATGATTTCTGTCTTGAAAGTCACTGAATAATCTCTGTAATCAATCTTATTACTTTTCTCCTCCTCCTTTCTGAACATCAACTGCATTTCATAAGATAGCAGTTTGCCAAATAATGTTGGGGGTGAAATTTCTGCTAATCTGGCCACTTCCCTAATGACACATATCTTGGTGTCCCAGTCCTTAGTTAATGATCTCAGAAACTTATCATTTAACTCATATGTACTGAATACTCTTCCATATGACATCAGTTCATTAACTATTCTGAAGAATTTCTTATAACATTCAGTTATGCTGTCTGTTTTAGATTGTCTAAAACTTTCATACTCCTGATTCAGCATAGATTTTCTGTCTTCTCTCACATCTTCTGAACACTCCATGTAGACAATCAAGGTGTCCCACATTTCTTTGGAGGTCTTGCAGTGAATCAAATTTTGGAATGTTGAATCATCTATGACACTGACAATTATATTCTATGCTCTCTTATACATAGTAGCCAAGATGATCTCATCCTTTGTCATTTCAGAATACTCCTTTGGTGTCCTGATATTTGCATCAAGAACTGAGACTTTCATTGGGATGAATGGCCCTTCTTTGACTGTCATGTAGATTCTTGGATCTGAAGCTTCCATAAACAATCTAACTCTTTCTTTCCATATGCCAAAAATCTCTTTCCTGCATATAGGTAACTTCATAGAACCAAACTCCTTATGATTCTCAATGGAACCCATTTTGCCTAATAGATTTCTGCCTTGGAGATCTACTCAGACTGTTAGGTCTAATCTTTGAGCAACCTGGTTCTGATACCACTTAAAATAATTGGTTTTAAGATGTTCTAAACACCTAGAGGGGGGGAGGGGGGTGAATAAGTTCAATTCTTTTTCTAACTTAGGCAGATAATTCTATCTAGTTCAGCAATGTATTCAGCAGAAAGTATAACACAACATTCACATACACATCATTCACAGATTGAACACCAGTTTTATAGTGGTTACCCAAATGATGAGTACATTCACTTTCCCCCTTCGCCTATCTAGCAGTGTACTAGATTCGGCCTAACTTCCTTCCTTCTTCTCAGATCCTCAGATCTTACAGCTCAGAACCAAGAATGGTTCCTACAACTCAGAGTGAATCCACACTCCTACAACTCAGGCACAAGTCCTACCTCAGACTCTTGCTCAGGCCTACAACTCAGAGTGACACCCCACTCTTATAACTCAGGCAACAACCCTACCTCTGCCTCTTTCACAGGCCTACAACTCAGAGTGACACCCCACTCCAACAACTCAGGCAACAGCCCTACCTCAGCCTTTATAATTTAGGCTTACAACTCATAGATGTAATTCTCCTACACTATGATCTATTACAGATCCTACAAGAATTAGTAACGAAAAGTTATTGATATCTTCAACCAGTTGGAGAGAGAATTGGTTGAAGGCTTCTTGATCAGTTTTTGATAGAACTGATTTCTTAAGGATCAACCTGACTTAGCTTTCTTCAAAGCTTCTTGAATCTGAACACAGTAGGGTTGATATTCTTGATGTTGGAGTTTATCTTCAATCAGCTTCCTTGAGAAATTAATCTGAATTCTTCTTCAGACTTGATCTGAATACTTCAGGCAGACTGTTCAGAATCTGCCTTCACTGGATGAGAACTTCTCTCCTTCTTATTTTTCTCTCTCTATGATCTGTTGACTCTTTCTTTCTCTTCTTCTGGATTCTAAATCCTTCAGAGATAATAATTGATCAGCTATCTGTTATCTGTTGTTGTTCTTCTTGTTGTTAACTGTCTGATTGTTGAGAGAGCACATCTATATATAGGCTTCATCCATGGTAACCGGTTGTTCAGGTTTCAGACAGTCTTCTGACACCTCTGACAGATGTGACAGCAATGTCAATAATGACAACTGTCAAGTCTTCACTTGTATTACTTCAGCGTTCATTGGACTTTGACTCAGCAGTAGAGAATGTTGACTGAATTTTTCATATGTGTCGACACACATAGTCCATGTGTCGGCACAAGTCTTGTTGTTGTCGACAGAGCTTCTGTGGAATGTGTTGACACAAGTTCTGTGTGTCGACACAAACACTCCTTGTCTTGACAAAGTTGGTGCCGACAGAATTCTGGTGTGTATCGACACAAGTTCTGTGTGTCGGCACAGTCGTTGTTGATAGAATTCTGGAACGTATTGACATCTTCTCTATGTGTCGACACAGCTCCTGATAATGTTGACACAAGTCTGGCCCTTAGTGTCTACGCTGAGTTGTCGCCAGATTTTTTGTGTGTCGACATAAATTCGGGATGTCGACACAATCTGGCCCTTGGTGTCGACACAGTGTTGTTGATACATGTTGAGGACCAAGGTCCAGCGGGATTGGGTGTGTGTGGGACCGCATATTTGGGCTTCCCCATCGCGTTCCAGGTCTGGGTGTTGACCCCGGTGGGCCCCCCGTGTGGCGGAATATCCCCGCCATCCCGTGGTTGGATTAGTCCCACATTGCCTGCAGCGGGTGGTCCTTGGTGTTTATGTACCCCCGTCCCCCCTTACCATAACCTCGGGGTTTTGGGAAGATGTGCGATGACGGGTGGTTTCCACATGGTATCAGAGCCATCCCGCTGCAGGGGTGTGTTGAGGACCAAGGTCCAGCGGGATTGGGTGTGTGTGGGACCGCATATTTTGGCTTCCCCATCGCGTTCCAGGTCTGGGTGTTGACCCCGGTGGGCCCCCCGTGTGGCGGAATATCCCCGCCATCCCGTGGTTGGATTAGTCCCACATTGCCTGCAGCGGGTGGTCCTTGGTGTTTATGTACCCCCGTCCCCCTTACCATAACCTCGGGGTTTTGGGAAGATGTGCGGTGACGGGTGGTTTCCACAATACAAATTCTGGATGTAGACACAATCTGGCCCTTGGTGTCGACACAACCATTCCCAAGTGTCGAGACAAGTACTTAGTGAATTTTCCTTTCCATTTACTTAACCTGCACATGATAACTCAACACAATATCAAATACAACTTGATGCATATCATTGAGTTAGGTGAGGCTTCTCCAAATCTGATACACATTTTCCAATGTACCCAACAATAACTCAATCCATTAGATATATTTCCTCAGATTTCTTCGACATGATGACAACAGTAATCTGTCACAAAAAATTCTAATGGGGGCAAATGATATTTGACAAGATTAAGGGAAGTGTAAATACAACAAATTATGTCAGGATCATCACCTTATATTTAAATCAAGTACACCCATAAACTTTTGATATATCCAACTATGTATCTGTTCACCACCTCAAGAAAGTCACACTAGCCTCCATCAACAGGTGGGAGATAAAAATACCAAGGCACAGGACAGGCCCCACCAGTCCCAAGAATTATATTTGATGATGAGGACAGGATCCCATCTCCTCCTCACACTAATATTGCTGGCTCATCTGGTGCAGCTATTGAGGGGTAGCCTGCTCCTTTAGTTCTAGAAGATGTCCATCATGATGAAGTTCTAGATACAGAAGTTCAATCAGATGTTTCTGCAACCCAAGTCCACGAGAAAGTTTTTGATGATAATGTGGTAGTGATAGAAGAAGGTAAAGCTCTGTATGATGATGAGCAGAGCACCCTTGCATATGACGATGGCTCAGGTATGAGTGTTCACTCCTACTCTGACCAAGAAACTCTCCTAAATACTATAGAGGACATTAATAAGATGATAAAAGAACTCAACTCAAATGACCCCTGTTCATCTCTCCTGAGAAGACTACTGCAAAGTCCCGAGAAGCTATCCCTAAAGAGACCCCAGAAGAACTTCCTCCAGCAGAGATACCAGAAGACTCACAACCCTAGGCTCATATTGAGGGGAGACTGAAGTTATGCCAACTGATGAAAAAGATATTATACCAGTGCCTGCAGAACCTCCAATGATAAATTAGATTTCTCTATCCCCTCCATTCTTGGACATGAGGGGGATGATATTCTACCCTTCCACAGAGGCAAGAGTATAATTGTAATTGAAGAAATCTAACCATTGTTAGTGCCTGATCTTCCTAATCCACCTCCACCTACTGCTATTATTCATGATGATACCCTATTGGGTAAAATTGAATCAATGCTGACACAACAATGAGAGTACTTTGATAAGTCTCTCAAATAAGTTACTTAAAAATTCACTAATCTTGAAAAAGAGATAACCAGAGGTTTTACTGAAATAAAACACAATACAGATGAATTCAAATGACTGCTGCAAATTGGTGGAAAGGCCATAGACCATACTATCACTAGTATTGGTCAAGTCATGGATCAATTAGTCACTCTTGCAAACAATCATATTCAATTAGAGAAGAAAGCTCAATAACGCAACTTCAAGACTTGTGAAGAAGTTGACACATTTAAAGAAGATACCATAGCAACCCTTACTGTAGAAGCCAGAAAGGGGGAGGACAAAGTAAAAGAAGTTCTTGACAAGAAAATTCTTGAGATGACAAACCAGTGGATGCTCAATTGAAAGAGATAAGTACAGATATACAGAAATTAATTCATGGTGTAAAGTTTCATACTTATGACATTGCTGTATGGATACATAATCAAATACTTCCAGACTTTCTAGTCAATTCAAATGAAGCTCCACCTCCTAAAATTAATCCAACTGTTTACATGCCTGCATTCTCTCCCAGACCAGAACATTGTGAAGTTCCTCCTGAAGACTACACTCATATATGTACTTTTGATCAACAAGAGAATCCTCAAGAGATTCCTCCTATAGTGAAAATACCAAAAAGAAGGAAATATGGTTAGGGTACCTCTGCCAGCCGATCCATTCCAACTTATGAAGCTGAGAAAAGAAAAGCACAAGAATTTTCTAAAGTGTGGAGCCCAACCTCCAAGTCACTTATTAAAACGACTCTAAAGCTGGTGGTAGATTACAATGAAGATGGAAATGATCATTATAGTCCCCAGGATTGAGAACTGTATGAAAAATCTTTAACTCAGAGGAGGATCTATGATAGAGAATATGACAGAAATAATCCCAAAACTCCTCCTAAACCTGCAAAGTACTATCCTAATCCTTACAACTATTAGAAGAGGCAACAAGAGAAGAAAGAAAAGCAACAACAACAACAATTCAAATGATTGGAGTTTAGCCATAGTATAGAATTTTATGGATTTGAGACTTCTATGGACATACTCCTTATATATATTTTTGAATTTTGATGATATATTATTTCTCATTTATCATTGAAATTACTATTGTTTTTGTTAGTAGATTCTTTTAATAATTTTGATATAATTAACCTTGGTTTAGAGGGTTCTGCCTTTTACAAATAGGGGGTGGTTGTTGGGTATTGTATCCACAATAACCTTGATTTGTGTGAAGTCACCCTTAAACTAAGATGAATTAAATATGTATTTGATGCTATTTTCTAGTTGAGTGCTTGCAGGTCATTACTACTAAGTGTAGACCAATGTTAGTTTGCAGTGAGTCACTAAACACGGGACCAAGCAATGTAATCCCTCATTGTATGATCCATGGTGTTGGCTTACGTGTAACCTCTCTATTGGGATACACTTCATTTTTGAATACTAAAGCATGGAAGAAAGGAAGTGTTGCTGGTCCTGAAACAAAGAAGAAAATATTGCTAAGTCCATTCTTCAAAAAGAAAGAAAGTTTTTTGAAAGGTCAAGTTAAATTTTTCGAGAAAGAAGAACTATTCTCGAAAAAAATAAAGACTTTTCGAAAAACTCTATAAAAATTTCTAAGTTCTTTTTTTGAGAAATGCCCTGTTGATTTCGCGAAAACGTCAAGTTCATTTTTCGAAAAGAAGTTTTGTTTTCGAAAAATTTAGATTCATTATTCGAAAAAGAAAGTTGTATTCGAAAAGTCAAAGTTCATTTTTTTAAAAACCAGTTCCTTAGTTTAGACAATTATGTGTCAAGCATTTTCTCGAGAAGGGTATGTCATTTTTCAAAAGATCAAAGTTCTTTTCGAAAAATTCAAGATGACTTTTGAAGAATGCAGTTGTAAAGAATTCAAAGTTCATAATTCGTCGAGCGTAGTTCATAATTCGTCGAACGAGTTTCTTTTATTCGTCGAATGGGATTTCATTCGTCGAACGATAATTCATAATTGGTCGAACGGAGTTCATAATTCGTTGAACGGATTTCCTTCATTCGTCGAACAGGATTTCAATTTGTCAAACGTGATTTCAAATTTTAATCTGTGTTTAAGATGATTGATTATCATTCCTTAGAAGATTTCAGACCGTTAGTAGATTTCCTATATAAAGTCTTTTCAATGGATTCGCTAACCCTAACTAACTAATAGAGATGGAAAATTCAGAAATCAGAATTGCCATAAGTTCTTGATCGGGAAAAGCCACACACTGCCATCTTCATTCTTCTCTGTCGCTTCTTCCTTGATCCAGCGATTCAACAGAAGAAAAGATTCAACAGATCATTGTTTCAAGATTTTGCATTCAATCATTTGATCGTGTTGGATACTGTAAATTTCAGATCGCGTTCTTTCAAGATTTCTTCCTCAACATGTTCTTCAAGAATTTCAGTTTTTCAAGAGGGAATAAGTTTGAAGATTTCAGATCTGGAAGTTAAATTTTCATTTTAGTTGTAAAATTTATTTCAACTCTTGTAGGAGCTTTGTCTCCGAGCTTGTTGGAAGATTATTCTTCCGAGTGTATATCCCATTTTGGGGGGTCGAGTTTGTAGGAGTGTGTTAACTCCGAGTTGTAGGAGCATTGCTCCGAGGTGTATGATTGTTTTAATCCAAGATATAGGGAAGTTGCCAAGGTTTGCCATTGTGCTAAATTGGTGAGGTGGAGAGTGGACGTACCCAAGATTGGAGAACCACTATAATTCCTTGTGTTGTCTGGTTTGTTCTCGATTACTTACTGTGTTAAACTCTCTCAAATGTTTATTCTGCAAAAGGCACAGATCTCACCTATTCACCCCCTCTAGGTGATTTAGGTAGACAACTAGATGCTTTTCAATTTAGAACCATACTTGTCCTCCTTGGAGGATTTCTTCATGTGATGTGAGGAGGAGAAGGTCTGCTCTTCCATTGCTTCTTCCTCATCAACTTCTAGAACTGCCTGGAGAAGGCAGCAAGTCCTCATCAGACATGTGGCAGTTTGATCTGCTTCTCTCTGACCTTTCTGAGTTAGACTCAACATCCCTCCTTAGTGGAGAAGGAGTCTTCCTTTTGCTCCTCCTCGATTCTTCAGCTTTGAAGGCCACATGCTTTTCTTTTGCCCGAGACATGCAGTTTTTCTCCTTCTCCTCCTCCTTCCTGCTAGTCAGCTGCATTTCGTAGGACAGTAGCTTCCCAAATAATGTTGCTGGTGAAGTTTCAACAAGATTTTCCACCTCTCTGATGGCACAGATCTTAGTATCCCAGTCTCTAGTTATAGATTTGAGATACTTTTAATTCCGATCATAAGTGATGAAAACCTTGACATAGGTCCTCACCTCATTGACTATCCTGAAAAATCTCTTATAGCACTCTGCTATGCTGTCGGTCTTGCTCTACCTAAAAGCCTCATACTCTTTGTAGAGCATTGACTTTCTGTCATCTCTGACTTCCTCTATGCCCTCCATGTAGACCACTAAAGTGTCCCATATCTCCTTGGAGGTCTTGTAGTCCACCAGATTCTGGAAGGTGGAGTCATCTATGACACTAACTATAATATTTTGTGCCCTCTCGTCCATGGTGGCAGGGATGACTTCATCCTTTGTCATTTCAGAATAGGTCCTGGGTGTCTGGACATTTGCATCCAGAACTGAGACTTCCATAGGGATAACGGGTCCTTCTATGATTGTAATGAAGATCCTAGGATCAGCTATTTCCACAAACAACCTGACCCTCTCCTTCCAAATGCCAAACCCTTCCTTCCTGCTAATTGGACGATTCATGGCACCGAAATCCTTATAGTTCATTCCTGAACCCTTATGGACAGACTTGTAGCTTACTTTGGAGATCTACTCAGATTGTTAAGACTTCTTTGAGTAACCTCCATCTGATACCACTTGAAAGTCTTTGTTTTCAAGGTCAGCTAAACACCTAGAGGGGTGGGGGTGAATAGGTTTTTGTCTTTCTTTAAGTCTTTTAGACCTTCCCCGATTGTGTTGTACTTAGTGATTAGGTTATTTTAGCTTTCAAGATTAATCACAGACAATACAGTTGTTTTATAGTGGTTCCCCAGATTATGGGTACATCCACTGTCCATCTTCGCCTTCCTAATAGTGTGTTAGATAAGACTCTTCCCCAAAACTAGGCTCCTTAAGAGCTTACAACACGATCCTGCAGGAACACTCACTCTCCTCCATGACCTACAGCTCAGGAACATGGCCCTACAACTCAGTGATTATACAATCACCCACCCCTGGCCAACACCCCTACAACTCAGGCTGGGAGGACAACGCTACACTCAGATCTAAAATTGATCCTACACTCAGATTAACAAATGATCCTGCCTCAGCCTTTATAACACATGCTTGCAACTCGGATTATCACAGGAATCCTATACTTAGATCTAAGACTAGATCCTACAGAAAATAAAAATGTTGTGAACTAGTTAGACAACAGAGAACTTTCTCTGTGTCCGTCTTCCTAGGCTGAGCAGATTTTAGCCCTATCTTCTTTACAACAAGTTGAAAAGATCTTCAGTAATGGGCTACTTATGCTCAAAGTAACTCAGAATCAATATTATGATATGCTATTGAGGACAATGGATTTGATAGTTTTGTATCTTCTTCAAACAGCTACCACGACTAGTAGACTCTGAAGGCCATGCTTCTCTTCTCAATCAAAAATCAATTCTGAACTTGCTGTCGCTGATTAGAATCACAACAACTATCTATTATTTCTTTCAAATCAACTGATTAGAACTTGTGCTTCAGGCTCAATGTTAACGGTGGGGAAGAAGACGAAGTTCCGCCGCCATGCGTAATCAGAAAACCCTAATTACTTCTTTTTTAGCCAAACTTTCCCTTTTATAGGCAGCTGATCAACGACACTTTGTACTGTGGGCCCACCCTTAAGGAACGGGTTACCACCTTCCTTTTTCCAAAAATGACAACAGCTGGCCGTCGGCACCATTAAAGGGATACTGCATCTCTCCCGCAAATAATTTTAAATGCGTTGACCTTGTTAACCTTTGCTGACGCCAGCTATTTTGTACTTAGAAAATTTCTCGGAATCAAATCAGGCGTTGAGTGGCGTTGAGGGAAAGGCTTTCAGTCAATGATTCTGGACTTAGACACCCAGCTACTTCCATAGGCATTGAGAGCGTTGAGTCAATAGGGTTTTGAGAGTGGTGAGTATTCCCGCCTGTCAGGCGGGTGACCTGGGTTCGATCCCCGGCAACGGCGCCAAAAACTTGATGGTTAAAACTCCAAAAAGATTTATGAAGCGCGGCGCCCCCGACGGTTTTATTTGAGAAAAGGGCGGATGTGATTATATTTAGAAAACGGGGCACGCGTATTTATTTATTTGGATATAAAACGGGTTAGATCGAGTTTTAACGAAAGGAGGCAAGTGCACCTATCGTGAGTAGTACATGATATTCCAGGTGGAATATCGAGGTCGTATTGTTCTCGGGGTCAGTTCGATTATTTCTACTCTTCCCTGGAGGGGACTATTATTTTACCGATAATTAACTTGTCGGGTTATATTTTATATATAATAAAAATGCAGAAAATGGCAGAAAGAAAATGAAAGCTTGAAGGTGGTGCCGATGAAGAGCTTAGCTCGATGGCACCGAAAAAATAATTGAACTAAAATAGACTTTTAATAAAAAGAGCTCCTAAATTTTTAATTAATTAAGGCGGAGACTTGGCCGTGGAGGTTCCACTAAAATGAGCTCACCTATCTCTAGGACTATCGCTCACCTGAACGCTAAGACTATTCGACCGAACGTTAGTCCGACGAAGGATTCCTCTTAACGCCCGCATTACGCTAAGAACCCCGCTATTGGGTGGGGAACCCAATTCGGTAGAGTTGGCGCGCCTCCTCTCTCGAGGGTTAGTGCGGAACTCTCTTTGCCAAGGGGTGATCTGTCCATACGCACGACCTCTCGGCGAGCGTATGGAAAACGGAAATAGGGCCCACACATCGATATGTGGTCCTACGCATCGTTAACCACGGGCAAACCTTAAGTACTTTTAATTAATTAGAAAAATTAGACCTTTAATTATTTTAAGCTATTTTATCTGTCCCAATGCTCTTCGATACCGAGGGCTAAGAATGGTTAAGTCACTCATCGGAATGGGGACGGCTTGCGGGAAAAGTAGAAAATAAAGCAGTAAAGGAAAGCAGTAAATGAAAGCGATAAAAGAAAGCTGTAAAGGAAAGCAGAAAATTGCAAGTCCTACCCAAACGAGTAGGACTGAAGAAAGTTGTAAATTGCGAGTCCCAGCGCAAGCGCGTGGGTGGGAGAAAGAAAGCGGGTCCTACTCAAATGAGTAGGACTAAATAAATGCAACACACGCACACACTCTACAGAAAGTAAAACTCACGCACACGCTCTCTCGACATAAAGTAAAACACACGCACTCTACTGAATTTAAAACTCACACACACAACATAAAGTAAACACACCCACATGACAAAATGTAAAAACTCACACACTATACAGAATGGAATAAAGCAAAGCGCCATTTAACTCTTAACAAGTAGACGGAAATAAATGCGCACACACACATGAGCGAAAAAATTAAGAAAAACTAAGTTGACGAAAAATTAAAATAACTGCATTTCTACCGCTAGAATGCGGTAGAAATACGTAAAAAGCTGAAATAAAAATAAATCGGGCAAAAAGGTTTGCAAATAAACGCAAAATGAAAATGCCCGAAAAATTGAAACAAATACATTTCTACCGTTAGAATGCGGTAGAAATGCATAAAAAGAGAACGAAAAAATTAAAAGAGGAAAAAGTTTTGAAAATAAATGCAAAAATATAAGTGTTTGGAAAAGTAAAACGATGAGATTTTCATTCTTATAGTTTTATAAAGGAGCTTAAAAAGTGGAAATAAAGCTGAAAAGGAACGAAAAATGGGTTCTACAACCTAAACAAAACTAAGTTAAAGAAAAATCAAAACACTTTTTAAGTTACCTTTATAACCACATAAAAATGAAATGAAAAGAACTCAAAACTATATTTATGGAAACTATAAAACTAAACTCATACACTCACGCACCCATATTAAAAAGATGAAGACAAAACTAAAGCAAAGTAAAAAACAAGAAAGAAAGATAAGATTGCAAAGGGGAGATTTGCATTAATCCATTCCAAAGCCATATTAAGAGAAGAAAAAAAACACATTTTCTTAAACAAAAGGATGAGTTACAAAGACACGAAAATAAAACTAAGGAGAGGGGGAGAAATTATCCCTTATAAAGCCTTTGGAAGCATTTCAGCAGTGTTTCCCCTATACAAAATGGTTCAAAAAAAGTGGAACAGGAACTCAAACAGAAGCTCTGAATTTATAGGGGAAAATTTACAAGTACACGCCCTCTGACACGGGCGTGTCAGGGGGCGTGTCGACACTATTCATGATGGCGGCCGGCGTTGTGAATGGAAATTTGACTTCGGGCTAGACACGTGTCGGTCTCGCGTTGGTCACGCCCCAGGTCACGGGCGTGACGGTGGGCGTGTCAAGAAGGTGGATCTGGGCGCGGGCTGCGCCGAAAGTCGTCCCGCGGGTCTTGTCGGCCAGGTGGAGAAGTCACGCCCCAGGTCACGGGCGTGTGGCCGGGCGTGTCGGTTGGTGTCGACACTCGACAAACGTCGAGCGGAAAATGTCGAGTTGAAAATCGTCGAGCGGGAAGAGGTGTCACGCCCTAGGTCACGGGCGTGATGCAAGGCGTGTCGAGGAGGTCGACGATCGTTGAGATGAAAACGTCGAGCGGGTGGACACGGGCTTGGGTCACGCCCCGTGTCGGGTGACACGGGCGTGTGGCCGGGCGTGTCGACGCTTTTCTTCTCGAAAATTGCTGATTTCACGGTTTTTGCAATGTCACGCCCTGGTCACGGGCGTGACCAATTTGTCACGGGCGTGACTGGATAATTTTTGGCATTTTTCCTGAAAATTTCAGGAAATAGAAATAAATTTAAGTTAGAAATATTTACAAAAAAGAAGCAATTTATTAAAGAAATATAAAACAAAATCAACAAAAATAAATTAAAATGACTTATTTAATGTACATAAAAATAGGTATATTTACAATTCATCAAATACCCCCATACTTAAGCTTTTGCTATTCCAGAGCAAAAGTTGGAGATGAACTTATAAAGAATTAAAGAAATCCTAAGTTTAGTTACCGCTTGAATTAATTAAAAGTAAGATCAAAATAAACATCAGGGGTTAAAGAATTAAATCCTAATTTATGAAATGTTATGAATAGAGGAAGAGTTTCAAAAAGACTTCTAGATAATATAAAATTGAAAGCAAAAATTTATTTTGTTAGTTTAACAAAGATGGATTGGATTTATATAAAAACTTTAGCTTAAAAGAAGTTAAAGGAAATAGTGCAATTTAAAAGTTATGCTCTTAAAAAAATTTAAATTAATTCTAGAATCATTGAAATATGCTAAGTGGGTTGGTGGTTTATGAAGAAGGCTTGAATATTGAGGTGAGGTAATTTTTTCTCGAACCTCCAATTTTTTTTTTCTTTTTGGATAGTTAGGAAAATGAAATCTTATTTTCCTAACACATAATAAATTTTTTTCTTTCTTCATAAATAATAAATAACCCAATGTATATGTGTAGGAGTAATGAATTTTATCCTCTTACTCCGTAACATATAATCTTTTTAAATATTGGGTGCCTATGTTTACGGAATGAAATCTTATTCCCATTGACATAAGATCTTTTAAGGGATAGGGGTAAACATGTCAAGTAAGACATGAAAAAAAATGGAAATGGGTTTATTTTTTTCAAAAAGAAAACTAGATTTTAATAAAAAAGTTTTGAGAGCAACCTTTTTAAAATGAACGTTCCAATGTTTCTAAAAGCAAAGAGTAGAAATAATTGAAATCCATGGATGTTATTTTCTAACATAAAAAGCAAGCTTGTATTTAAAAAATTAGAAGTGGTGGTGAAAAACAAGTTCCCTATTATAAGGATAAGACATAAAAAATTCTTTAAAACTTAACCTCATACACTTAAATCTATCGAACTTTAATTAATAAACGAATAGTAAGCAAAGAATAACTAAAATTCGCATATAAATTAACTCGAAACTAGATTTTTGGAAAGCAAAACGGGTTAAGATATGGTATATTCGAATTATTTTGTTACATAATTTAACAAAACATATATTTTTTGAATTTTTTAGAGTTTGAATCATTTTTGTGTATATATATATTTTTTTTGTGATTATGATCTTTTTTTGTTGAATTTTTAGAGTTATTATCTTTTTTAGAAATTTTTTGTTTTTCTAATTTTTTGATGTTTTAGTGTTTTTTGATAAGTAATTTACAAGAATGAGGAGAGAAAAAGTGTTATTTATAAAGAAGGTAGTGGGGAAAGAGTGATTTTTACAAAAAAAGTACAAAGTAAAAACTCGAATGCAGCCCGCGAACAGACTCTTATTGAGGTGGTTGGTTCGATGAGTCGAACGCCGCGGGGGGGGGGGGGGCAAATGCGAGTTTTTATAAATAAGAAAAAGGGGGGGGGGAAGATTTTTTTTTGAAGTTTTATGAAAATAAAAACAAGGAAATTTTTTTTTTTTAGGTTTTATTTTTTTGTAATGTTTTTGTATTTTTATGCGTTTTGTAAAGTGCAGAAATAAAGAAATACGAAAACACCCCCATACTTAAACTCAACATTGTCCCCAATGTTGTAATCTAAGTATGCGAAGCAGATAATATACAAAATAGAATAAGTACAAAAAGAAAAAGGAAGGGTAGGAGCTTCCCTTAGACGAGTGCGGGAGGCCCGGGTTGAAACCCTGCATTATTGGTTAGAAGAAGAACAAAGAAGCAAAAAAGGCAATCATAAAAGCAAAAAAGATAAATTCGGCTAAAAGATATACGGGCGGTAGGGGGCAGGTGTGTGGGTGACTCGGAAGGTAGCTAAGGCCTTAGCGACCATTGCGTGATAAAAATGTGATCCTCTATCGCACACAATAGTGGAAGCGTGCCGAAGCAAAATGAAACGAAATAAAACAAATTAAAATAAAATAAGTTAAATAAAACATATATATATTTATTAATATCAAATTATTATATTTTTTTGGTGTTTTTAAGTAGATTTTTTATTTTTTTATTTGATTTTTTAGGTAGGTTTTTTAGTTTTTAGTTTTTTTTTCATAAAAATAATAAAAATATATGTTTTTTATTAAATTTTTTTTTGTTTCATTAAGTTTTTCATTTTTTCGATTTTTTTTTAGTTTTCGTTGTTTTATAGTTTTTTTTGTGTTTTTTCAAAAAAAAATAATGAAAATAAAAATATTTTTTATTAAGTTTTTTTTTCATTTTTTTTTGGGTTTTTAGTTTTTTTTTCAAATTTTAAGTTTTAAGTTTTTTTTAAAATTTTTTTTAGTTTTATAAGTTTTTCAAAAATGTTTTTTTGTTTTATAATTTTGTAATTAATTTTTTTTGTATTGTTATTAATATTATTATTATTATTATTATTATTATTATATTTTTGTGTTAGTTGGCCAAACTATTTTTTTGTTATATAAATATATATATAGGTAAAATTAATAGATTTTCAGGGTTCAAAATAACGACTCGAAAAACTCCCCGGCAACGGCGCCAAAAACTTGATAGTGGTGAGTATTCCCGCCTGCCATGCGGGTGACCCGGGTTCGATCCCCGACAACGGCGCCAAAAACTTGATGGTTAAAACTCCAAAAAGATTTATGAAGCGCGGCGCCCCCAACGGTTTTATTTTAGAAAAAGGCAGATGTGATTATATTTAGAAAACGGGGCGCGCGTATTTATTTATTTGGATATAAAATGGGTTAGATCGAGTTTTAACGAAAGGAGGCAAGTGCACCTATCGTGAGTAGTACAAGATATTCCGGGTGAAATATCGAGGTCGTATTGTTCTCGGGGTCTGTTCGATTATTTCTACTCTTCCCTGGAGGGGACTATTATTTTACCGATAATTAACTTGTCGGGTTATATTTTATATATAATAAAAATGCAGAAAATGACAGAAAGAAAATAAAAGCTTGAAGGTGGTGCCGATGAAGAGCTTAGCTTGATGGTACCGAAAAAATAATTGAACTAAAATAGACTTTTAATAAAAGAGCTCCTAAATTTCTAATTAATTAAGGCGGAGACTTGGCCGTGGAGGTTCCACTAAAATGAGCTCACCTATCTCTAGGACTATCGCTCACCTGAACGCTAAGACTATTCGACCGAACGTTAGTCCGACGATGGATTCCTCTTAACGCCCGCATTACGCTAAGAACCCCGCTATTGGGTGGGGAACCCAATCCAGTAGAGTTGGCGCGCCTCCTCTCTCGAGAGTTAGTGCGGAACTCTCTTTGCCAAGGGGTGATCTGTCCATACGCACGGCCTCTCGGCGAGCGTATGGAAAATGGAAGTAGGGCCCACAAATCGATATGTGGTCCTACGCGTCGTTAACCCCGGGCAAACCTTAAGTACTTTTAATTAATTAGAAAAATTAGACCTTTAATTATTTTAAGCTATTTTATCTGTCCCAATGCTCTTCGATACCGAGGGCTAAGAACGGTTAGTCACTCATCGGAATGGGGACGGCTTGCGGGAAAAGCAGAAAATAAAGCAGTAAAGGAAAGCAGTAAATGAAAGCGATAAAAGAAAGCTGTAAAGGAAAGCAGAAAATTACAAGTCCTACCCAAACGAGTAGGACTGAAGAAAGCTGTAAATTGCGAGTCCCGGCGCAAGCGCGTGGGTGGGAGAAAGAAAGCGGGTCCTACTCAAATGAGTAGGACTAAATAAATACAACACACGCACACACTCTACAGAAAGTAAAACTCACGCACACGCTCTCTCGACATAAAGTAAAACACACGCACTCTACTGAATTTAAAACTCACACACACAACATAAAGTAAACACACCCACACTGTTGGAACACCCTATTACTAATTTGGGTCAGGATCACTATGTCTTTAGGAAACCTGTTTTTGACCTCCTGTATAGATCTAAAGGTCAATTAGAATTGAGTCTAAGGGTTAGAAGTCTAGGTTTGGAAGCTGCCCTCAAGACCAAGGATTTTCAGTTTGAAGACTAGGTCATATCGTCGAGCTCAGTACGACGAATCGTCGAACTCCAATCGACGATCGTCTAGCTCAACTTCGACAGATCGTCGAACTCCATTCGATGATCACTGAGCTCAACTTCAACAAATCGTCGAACTCCATTCGACGATCTTCGAGCTCAGTTCGATGATCTTGACTCAGTATTGATTCTCTATCTCTGAGCTCAGTTCGACGATAGTTGAGCTCAGATCGACGATCTCTGTTGCTGTATAAGTCCAAATCACTGAGCTCAGTTCGACGATAGCAGAGCTCAGTTCGACGTTTTTCTGATGAGTTAAAGGATTCTTAAGATTCAAATTCAGAACAGTTAAGGAGTTATTCAACAATTAATTCAGAAGATTTTCTAGCCGTTTTCATTTATTCTGGACCAAGTTTCAAGGGATTATCAAGGAATGTTTCTTTGGACTTTCCCCCAGAAGACAATTGCAATTAAGGAAGTCAATTAATGACAGGCCAACGACTATTCTTGACAGATGAATTTATATTCAGAACCAGAGAATAAAACAAAAAGATTTTTGAATCTCTCTTACACACAACACACAAACCGACAGCAAAAATAAGCAGAACAAGAAGAAGACGAAAAAAGGATTCTCTACTACAATATTCTCTGAACAACATCTTTCTCAACATCAATTGTTCACAAGAGAAAGAGCTAAAAGGAATTCATACAAGAACACACACCAAAGGAGATCAACAAATCTGAAAATCTTCAGATCACCTTTGATTCAAGTGTTCAAGGCCAACATCTTTCAAAGACTCCAGACACCTAACATTTCAGCTGTTGCTGAAATTATCATTTGCTGGAGATCAACTTCTGAAGGCCTATCACCCTACAGCAAAGCTTCATTTCCTGAATATCTCAAGAACTTAGGGGGAGCTTTGACAACATAAAATCCACATAGTCTTCTCAGCTGCTGTGAGAAAGAGAAGACTTCCATAACTCTCTCATCCCCATCTCTGTAAAGGGTTTCTCAAACTCCCTTCAAAAGTTTAAGCTTGGTTTTTGAGCACCTTGTCAAAAGCTCATTGGTGGCAAGACACATGATCAAAAAATCTGATTTGATTTTTGAGCATCTTATCAAAAGCTCATTGGTGCCCAGGACACCTGATCAACTCATCCTGCAGTGGATTCCTACCTAGGGTGGTAGAAGAGTGGATGTAACCAAGTTTAGGGGAACCACTATAGCTCCTTGTGTCTTCTGGCTTGCTTGTCTTTATCTTTTATTTCTTGTTGTGATTGTTTTGTGATTAGTTTAGATCTGTGATTAATTTCTGTTGTAGGTTATTTTGTGATTAGATTTAATAGTTGCTTCCCTGTTCACTCAGATTACAACAATTGTTGTAAAAAGTTTTCAAGCACCAAATACTCTATTCACCCCACTCTATAGTATATCAGATCTAGCTGCACTTTCAATTGGTATCAGAGCGAGGTTGGTTAAACATACCACACCTTGGTGGTTGCAAAGGCTAACACCTGAACCCAAAGATCCCTAGTTAGATCTACTTGCTGTAGATTTTATTATTAGATTATTTCTTCACAAATCATGGCCCAAAACAAAGATTATGCTAGCACCAGACCTCCAGTGTGCAATCTATCCAAGTTTGCACTTTGGAAAGCAAGGATTAGATTATACATGAATTCTATTGACGAGGATATTTTTAATTCTGTTTTGACAGTTTGTCCAAGACCTCCAGAGAACTCAAGTACAAATGCTGTTCCACCCCCATCAGGAACAGATGTTGATATCAAGAAGTGGAAGGTAGCTGATGCAAAGGCTATGAACATCTTAGCCCAGACCATGTCCGATGACATCTTTCAAAAGGTGGCTGAATTCAATTCAGCAAAGGAAATCTGGGATAAACTCTCTGAAATAGTTTCAGGCTCAGCTGATGAGAGAAAGGACAGGAGATCCCACCTCATATCTCAATATGAGAATTTCAAGAAGGGAGAAGCTGAGTCAGTTGGAGATATATACAATAGACTCAGTCTGATAGTCAGTGAACTCAGGACTTTGGATAAGGAGATATCACTGACTGAACTTAATGACAAAATTCTAATGTGCTTCCCTAGCACTTGGGATTCAAGAATCTGGCCAATCAAGGATGCCAGAAGTTTGAATGAGATCACCACAGAAGCTCTTTTGGGCAAGCTCAAATCTTATGAGCTACTAATCAAAAATAGAGAAGAAGAGCAGAAGGCTGCTTCACTAGCCACAAGACAAGAGAAGACAATAGCCTTCAAAGAAACTGAAGATCAGCCTGAAGACAAAGTCATAGGCAATGATGAACTGCTCAGTCTATTGGCCAAAAGATTTTACAAGATGGCCAGAAAGGACTTTAGAAAGAGATCATACAAGGAGCATGATAAGCCAAGGTATGATAAGTCAATTAATAATAATGAAATTGTCTGCTTTGGTTGCAGGAAACTAGGGCACATTGTACCTGACTGTCCAGAGAACAAAAACAAGGACAGAAGGGACAAGAAAGAAAGAAGAAGAGAAAAGGACTTCAAGAAAAGTAAGAATGGAAAACCCTCCACAAGTAAGAATAAACACACAAGGAAGGGATTTGTTGCTGAATCCTGGAGTGAAACTGAAGAGGAGTCAGAAGCCTCATCCAGCTCCAGTGATGATGAAGATGATGCAGAAGAGAAGGAGTTCTGCATGATGGCAATCAATGCCTCTCAACATAATTCAGATGAAGAAGAGTCAGAGTCAGAGTCAGAGACTCAACTTGAAGAAGACCAGGTAATTAGTTCATTTGATTTCAATTCAGAGGACTTTAAATCTGAGTTGAAAGCATTATGTTTGGACTTGCTAAAATCTGAGAAGGAAATTATTTCTCTCAGAAATCACTTATCTGAACATAATACCTTAAAGTCAGAAAATCTCAAACTCTCTCAGGAGTTGGAGTGCTGTAGGGAGCAGATAGCTTCACTAAAAAGTGAGCTATCTGAGGCCAAGAAGCTTGAAGAATCCCTTAATGGGAGAAATATCAAGCTGATGGACATCACAAACACAGTGAACTCCAGATTTAATAGTACACTGGGCTTGGGTGCTTCATCCAGCCAACCTATAGTTCTAACAACCCCAATCAAATTCATTTCTGATAATAGAAAGGGAGTTGTAGAGGTAGCTAGGAAAAATTATGATCTGCCCAAGAAAACTAAGTTCCAGCAGCAATCGTCGAACGGAGCTCGACGATCGCCGAACGCAGATCGATGATCTCAGGCAAAATCGTCGAACTCAGGTCGACGATCTCAAGTTCCTGAACTCTGCCACAGTCGACCGTCGAACGGAGCTCGACGATCTGACCCAAGATCATCTAACGCAGCTCCACGATCGTCGAACAGAGATCAGAGCTCTGGAAACTCTTTCAAGGGCAATTCAAAATCCAATCCTAGGGGCCTTCATCCCAAATCTTTAACCTTTATACTGAATGGATTATACCTCCAAGGAGATATCATCTTGAAGGTTATAAGAGTCAACCTGGGATGTCTTTTATTTCTGAGTTTAAAGGTTATCAACCTAGGCCCAAGGTAAACTGGGTCAAAAACAAATGAATTATTTTATGTGCAGGTGAAGACCTATCCAACATCAAACCACCAATGGTACTTGGATACTGGGTGCTCTAAGCACATGACAGGAAACAAGGACAACCTCACATCCTTTAAAGCCAAGCTTGGACCCAAAGTTATCTTTGGTGATTCAAACTTTGGACAAACTAAAGGATATGGTGCAGTCCAGATTGGATCAGTAATATTCAAGAAGGTAGCTTATGTGGAAGGACTGAAGCACAACTTAATAAGCATCAGTCAGCTGTGTGATGAAGGCTACCAGGTGACCTTCAGCAAAGCATTATGCAAGATCAAGTCAGAGGACAACACAACTATGTTGACAGGTAAAAGGAAAGGTAATATTTATCTAGTAGATTTTCTTTCAACAGATGTAGATATTTGCCTGTTCAATTCTGTCTGTAGACCTAATATTTTATGGCATAAGAGACTAGGACACTTAAACCTTAGAACTATTGTTAGGCTATCCAAGGACAACCTTGTTAGAGGACTACCTTCTGGCCCCTACAAGAAGGAAGGACTCTGCAGGGCTTGTCAATTAGGCAAGCAAACTAAAAATAGTTTTAAGTCACTTAATAAGAGTGATTCACCTAGGATATTGTATCTGTTACACATGAATCTTTTTGGACCCATCACAGTACAAAGCCTAGGAGGGAAATCTTACACCTTAGTAGTTGTAGATGACTTCTCTAGATTCACATGGGTGTTCTTTCTAAGGACGAAGTCTGATAACTTTAAGTGTTTGACAGAGTTTCTCAAATGCACACAGATTGAGTTCAATACTCACATTGCCCTGATCAGAAGTGATCATGAGACATAGTTTGATTCTCTTCTTATGCAAGAGTTCTGTCAGAGTGAAGGGATCAGGCATACTTTCTCAGCTCCTAGAACTCCTCAACAAAATGGGGTAGCTAAAAGGAAAAATAGAACCCTTATTGAATCTGCCACTACATTGCTGTCAGATGCTCATCTTCCTCTATCCTTTTGGGCAGAGGCAGTGAACACCTCCAACTATGTGCTGAATAGAAGTTTGATACATAAACTAAAGGGTAAGACTCCCTATGAATTACTCAAAGGGAAGAAACTTAAAGTTGATTATTTTAGAGTTTTTGGTTGTATTTGCTATATACATAATAATGACAAGAAATATTTAGCAAAATTTCAAGCTAAAGCTAATGAAGGAGTGTTTTTGGGATACTCCATGATCAGTAAGGCTTATAGGGTTTATAATAAATCATCTCTAAAAATTGAGGAATCTGTTCATATATCATTTGATGAATCTAACATGTCTTTCAAGGAGAAGAACACTTCTACCATAGCACCTTTGCAGGAACATTCTCTTGTTGAAGACTTGAACAAGTTACAGGTTACTCAAAAAGAGGAAAGCAGTGAAGATGAAGAAAGTATTCAACACATTGAAGAGAAACAACCTGAAGAGCCAGTTGTTGTACCACAAGAGGAAACAACAACACAGGTTGATGAACAATCAACACCCCCTGTTGATTTAGTAATATCAAGAGACCATCCAATTTCCCAAATAATTGGAGACATCTCAGCTGGTGTGCAAACCAGAAATCAGGTCAACCAAAACCTGTTGCACACCTGCTTCCTATCTCAAATT
The DNA here is from genome assembly GCA_039583875.1 of Platanthera guangdongensis. NCBI lineage: Eukaryota > Viridiplantae > Streptophyta > Magnoliopsida > Asparagales > Orchidaceae > Platanthera > Platanthera guangdongensis. The sequence continues at coordinate 104,831,152 of CM077152.1, forward strand.
GAACCTCAGTCCATTCAAGATGCAGAGCAAGATCCACATTGGATCATTGTAATGCAAGAAGAGCTGCATCAATTTGAAAGGAACAAAGTGTGGGAACTAGTGCCAAAGCCTAAGGATCACTCCATTGTTGGAACAAAGTGGGTGTTCAGAAACAAACTAGATGATCAAGGAGTAATTGTAAGGAACAAGGCAATGCTAGTTGCTCAAGGATATTCTCAAGAAGAAGGCATAGACTATGACCAGACTTTTGCACCAGTTGCAAGATTGGAAGCCATCAGAATCTTCTTAGCTTATGCAGCACATAAAGGCTTCAAGGTATATCAGATGGATGTCAAAAGTGCATTTCTAAATGGATACATCAGAGAAGAAGTATATGTCAGACAACCTCCAGGTTTTATCTCTCCAACTTATCCTGATTATTTTTTTAAGTTGAACAAAGCATTATATGGTCTCAAGCAAGCTCCTAGAGCATGGTATGAGACCCTAGCATGCTTCCTTTTGGAAAATGGATTTATAAGGGGTAGAGTAGACCAAACTCTTTTCATTAGAACCCGTAAGTCCCATACCCTACTAGTACAGATTTATGTAGATGATATTATTTTTAGTTCTACTGATTCAAAATTGTGCAGAAGGTTTTCCAACCTAATGCATTCTAAATTTGAAATGAGTAGCATGGGTGAGCTATCCTTATTTCTAGGATTGCAAGTCCAACAACAGAAGAAATCTTCCATCCATTATATTCCTACCCTCAACCAGACATTGCCACATCACCCTCCATTCCCTCCTTCAATCTTATTGATGATTCCTTCATGGATGACTCACCATTATCTCCTCCTGAGCTACCCTCCTCATCAACATCTTACCAGGAACTTCTACAAGAGATCATTGATCAACCCACCTTCACACCCTCTATCTCAATTCCACTGTCTTCCATCTCCACTATACCCACACCTCAACCATCACTCCTACCATCCACCAGCTCTCCACCACCATCACCAGTAGCTCCACCTCCATCCTCTACCTCTGCTCACATCCCTGTTGAGCAAGTAGATCTTCCAGCCCTAGCTGACAGGATATATGAACTACTAGCCCCCAGGCTATCTCTTCTATTGGAGACCTCCTTGGCTCCATTACTTGAGTTAGTGGAAGCTCTTTCTGCCAGGCTATCCTACCTATTTCCTCAGGCAATCCCTTCATCAGTGTTCCTTGATCCAGCCTTCTCTAAATCCAGGCAGGGGGAGATGCCTTATAAAGTGAGCTTGCCTGCTGTTTCTTCAGTTATTGTTGCTGCCGCTGCTGTTGTTCTTCAAGCTCCAGTTCCCCCTCCAGTTGCAGTCTTCCCAGTGGACATCAGGTCCTTACTTTCAGTATTTGATTCAGCCTATTTCAGTTGTCTTCCAGAGAGAGTTGTTGTCCACCCATCAGAGGATTTGTCCAAGGCCATTGTGCCCTTCTCTAGCTGTGACATCAGCATTATTTATTCTTTTGTCAATTCAGTATATGCTGCTGCTACTCCTGCTGAAAGCATTGTTGATGTTTCTGATGCTGCTGCCCTTCTTGCTGAAAGTTTTGTTGATGTTATTGCTGATACTGCTGATGAGTTAATCTCTAAGGATATGCAGATGACAGAGGCACATGATTTTGAGCCTTCTGTGTTTGCTGATGATATTCCTGATGTTGCTGATATTGTTGTATCTGAAAGTGTTTCATCTGAAACTGTTGCTGCCCCAACTGCTACTGTTATTACTGCTGCTAATATTACTGCTGTTATACCTTCTAAGAGTGCTGCTCCAGAACTTTCTGTGTCTGTTGTTATTACTGCCTCAACTTCTGTGTCTGCTGCTGCTACATCTGCTTCAACTCAACTTCAGAAGGATTACATGAAAAAGATTGATGCTCTATATGATGAGCAAAGTTCTGAAAGTGATGAATTCATGACTGATTCTGATGACTCCTCTGCCACTACTGCCAGAAAGAGAAAGGCAAGGAGCAAAGCCATAAAAAGAGTACCTCCAGCCAAAGTCAAGGACAATAATGACATTCCATATTACATTCTTCATGACTGCCCCATAACTGAGCACTGGATGCAGTATTCAAAGAACCAACTTAAAGCCATGAAGAAAAAGAGGAAGTATGAAAAAGGATCTTCCCAGTTTCATCATTCTCATCCTCCTCCACCACCTCCTCCTGATGCAGGTGCAGGTGGAAGCTCAGCTGCTCAACCTCATGCTAAAAGCCAAACCCCCTATCAGCCATATGCAAGATCTTATCATAGGGGAAGCCAGTCTAGAGGTTCTCAATCTAGAAGAGGAAACTATAGAGGAAACCAGAGGGAAGTCCGGGTTTATTCAAAAGGTTATTCAAGGCAACATCCTTATTCCAGGGAAGGACAAGCTTCATCAGACACAACCTCAGGTCCTTTTCCCTATAATCTGAAGGAAGTAGTTTCATCCAGGCCTCCTCAAGATAATCCATCCAATAGATATGAGCCACCAGTGCCCTTTGATGATCCTGAAAATAATCCAACTGCTTGGACTGCCAGGATGAAAGAGCTTGCTGCACTGGACCAAATTAAGAAAGCTAAAGAGCAAGGCAGAGACTCCTCCAACATCACTACATTGTCTGAACAGAGAAAGAAAGAATTGGAAAGATATGCTTCAAGCAAATTCTTTGATTCTGATAGATATATGGAGCTGCATCCTGAAGCTGTAGTTCCAAGGCCTAAACAGCAAACCTCTTTAGGTGCAGCAGATGACACAAGATCCAAAAAGGAAGCTCTTAACCCCAATAGAGAAATCAAACTTATAAAGAGCAAGGAGAAGAAATAACTATGTAAGGTGACAATCATTTTGATTTCTGATTTCTGTCTGGGATGATATATATCTGTGGTTCTGCTATGTCCTGCTTATTGCTTTTCTGTTTTGTTGCTTTGTATGTTGTTATTTAATTTTTCCAAGTTCTGTAAATAGTAATCCTAACCCAAATAGGGGGAGATTGTTGGAACACCTTATTACTAATTTGGGTCAGGATCACTATGTCTTTAGGAAACCTGTTTTTGACCTCCTGTATAGATCTAAAGGTCAATTAGAATTGAGTCTAAGGGTTAGAAGTTTAGGTTTGGAAGCTGCCCTCAAGACCAAGGATTTTCAGTTTGAAGACTAAGTCATATCGTCGAGCTCAGTACGACGAATCGTCAAACTCCAATCGACGATCGTCTAGCTCAACTTCGACAGATCGTCGAACTCCATTCGACGATCGCTGAGCTCAACTTCAACAAATCGTCGAACTCCATTCGACGATCTTCGAGCTCAGTTCGACGATCTTGACTCAGTATTGATTCTCTATCTCTGAGCTCAGTTCGACGATAGTTAAGCTCAGATCGACGATCTCTATTGCTGTATAAGTCCAAATCACTGAGCTCAGTTCGATGATAGCAGAGCTCAGTTCGACATTTTTCTGATGAGTTAAAGGATTCTCAAGATTCAAATTCAGAACAGTTAAGGAGTTATTCAGCAATTAATTCAGAAGATTTTCTAGCCGTTTTCATTTATTCTGGACCAAGTTTCAAGGGATTATCAAGGAATGTTTCTTTGGACTTTCCCCCAGAAGACAATTGCAATTAAGGAAGTCAATTAATGACAGTCCAACGACTATTCTTGACAGATGAATTTCTATTCAGAACCAGAGAATAAAACAAAAAGATTTTTGAATCTCTCTTACACACAACACACAGACAGACAGCAAAAATAAGCAGAACAAGAAGAAGAAGAAAAAAGGATTCTCTACTACAATATTCTCTGAACAACATCTTTCTCAACATCAATTGTTCACAAGAGAAAGAGCTAAAAGGAATTCATACAAGAACACACACCAAAGGAGATCATCAAATCTGAAAATCTTCAGATCACCTTTGATTCAAGTGTTCAAGGCCAACATCTTTCAAAGACTCCAGACACCTAACATTTCAGCTGTTGCTGAAATTATCATTTGCTGGAGATCAACTTCTGAAGGCCTATCATCCTACAGCAAAGCTTCATTTCCTGAACATCTCAAGAACTCAGGGGGAGCTTTGACAACATAAAATCCACATAGTCTTCTCAGCTGCTCTGAGAAAGAGAAGACTTCCATAACTCTCTCATCCCCATCTATGTAAAGGGTTTCTCAAACTCCCTTCAAAAGTCTGAGCTTAGTTTTTAAGCACCTTGTCAAAAGCTCATTGGTGGCAAGACACCTGATCAAAAAATCTGATTTGGTTTTTGAGCACCTTATCAAAAGCTCATTGGTGCCCAGGAAACCTGATCAACTCATCCTGCAGTGGATTCCTACCTAGGGTGGTAGAAGAGTGGATGTACCCAAGTTTAGGGGAACCACTATAGCTCCTTGTGTCTTCTGGCTTGCTTGTCTTTATCTTTTGTTTCTGGCTGTGATTGTTTTGTGATTAGTTTAGATCTGTGATTAGTTTCTGTTGTAGGTTATTTTGTGATTAGATTTAATAGTTGCTTCCCTGTTCACTCAGATTACAACAATTGTTGTAAAAAGTTTTCAAGCACCATATACTCTATTCACCCCCCTCTAGAGTATATCAGATCTAGCTGCACTTTCACACACGACAAAATGTAAAAACTCACACACTCTACTGAATGGAATAAAGCAAAGCGCCATTTAACTCTTAACGAGTAGGCGGAAATAAATGCGCACACGCACATGAGCGAAAAAATTAAGAAAAACTAAGTTGACAAAAAATTAAAATAACTGCATTTCTACCGCTAGAATGCGGTAGAAATGCATAAAAAGCTGAAATAAAAATAAACCGGGCAAAAGGTTTGCAAATAAACGCAAAATGAAAATGCCCGAAAAATTGAAACGAATACATTTCTACCGCTAGAATGCGGTAGAAATGCATAAAAAGAGAACGAAAAAATTAAAAGAGGAAAAAGTTTTGAAAATAAATGCAAAAATATAAGTGTTTGGAAAAGTAAAACGATGAGATTTTCATTCTTATAGTTTTATAAAGGAGCTTAAAAAGTGGAAATAAAGCTGAAAAGGGACGAAAAATGGGTTCTACAACCTAAACAAAACTAAGTTAAAGAAAAATCAAAACACTTTTTAAGTTACCTTTATAACCACATAAAAATGAAATGAAAAGAACTCAAAACTATATTTATGGAAACTATAAAACTAAACTCATACACTCACGCACCCATATTAAAAAGATGAAGACAAAACTAAAGCAAAGTAAAAACAAGAAAGAAAGATAAGATTGCAAAGGGGAGATTTGCATTAATCCATTCCAAAGCCATATTAAGAGAAGAAAAAAAACACATTTTATTAAACAAAAGGACGAGTTACAAAGACACGAAAATAAAACTAAGAAGAGGGGGAGAAATTATCCCTTACAAAGCCTTTGGAAGCATTTCAGCAGCGTTTCCCCTATACAAAATGGTTCAAAAAAAGTGGAACAGGAACTCAAGCAGAAGCTCTGAATTTATAGGGGAAAATTTACAAGTACTCGCCCTCTGACACGGGCGTGTCAGGGGGCGTGTCGACACTATTCATGATGGCGGCCGACGATGTGACTGGAAATTTGACTTCGGGATGGACACGTGTCGGTCTCGCGTTGGTCACGCCCCAAGTCACGGGAGTGACAGTGGGCATGTCAAGAAGGTGGATCTCGGCGCGGGCTGCGCCGAAAGTCATCCCGCGGGTCTTGTCGGCCAGGTGGAGAATCACGCCCCAGGTCACGGGCGTGTGGCCGGGCGTGTCGGTTGGTGTCGACACTCGACAAACGTTGAACGGAAAATGTCGAGTTGAAAATCGTCGAGCGGGAAGAGGTGTCACGCCCTAGGTCACGGGCGTGACGCATGGCGTGTCAAGGAGGTCGACGATCGTTGAGATGAAAACGTCGAGCCGGTGGACACGGCCTTGGGTCACGCCCCGTGTCGGGTGACACGGGCGTGTGGCCGGTCGTATCGACGCTTTTCTTCTCGAAAATTGCTGATTTCACGGTTTTTGCATTGTCACGCCCTGGTCACGGGCGTGACCAATTTGTCACGGGCGTGACTGGACAATTTTTGGCATTTTTCCTGAAAATTTCAGGAAACATAAATAAATTTAAGTTAGAAATATTTACAAAAAAAGAAGCAATTTATTAAAGAAATATAAAACAAAATCAACAAAAATAAACTAAAATGACTTATTTAATGTACATAAAAATAGGTATATTTACAATTCATTAGATTTACTCAATGCATTTTGACTTAGTCGTTGCTTTAAGTTCAGCCTTCTGCTGAGGCGATGAGTGAAATGGCTTCACTCAACGCTTCTGTACTTGGACAATTCTGCTCTGCATGAAGGTGTTGAGTGTTTTAACTTCACTCAATGCTATCTTCCTTCTGCCTCAACATTTGACTGGGCTTTGAGTGAACCGGCTTCACTCAACAGTTTTTGACTTAATCAAGTTTCGGTTTCTTCTTTGGCTTTGAGTGCATCAACATGACTCAACTTTTCCTTCCTTTGGTGTTGAGTGAACTTGCTTCACTCAATGCTTTTTTACTTAGATAGATTTTTCCTGTCATTCTACCAAGGATTTGACAGAATCAACATGGAGTTGAGTGAACTGGCTTCACTCAACGCTTTTGGACTCAGTAACTTTTCCTTTGATAGAATTTCTCTGGCTTTGACTAAGGCAGCTGTACTCGGCAAATTTGTTGTTTGGCATTGAGTGAGTTGACATCAATCAATGTATGTGGACTTTACTACCTTTTGTCTTCCATTGTTGAGGCTTTGACAGATCCTGATGTATTCAGCTCCTTTTGTGCTATGGCATTGAGTGAACTGTCTTCACTCAACGCCTGTGGACTTAGGCACAATTCTATCTATCCAGCCCACAACTTTGTGTCCACCTGTCCAATCAATTTGAGAAGGACTAACTTGCATGCATGAACTTACGCACACATCAAATACAACTATGTGTATGTTATTGACTTGTTTGACTTCTTAAAAATCTGGGACATTGGGATCAATGGACCCAACAGATTTCCCTTACCACAAGAATATAGAAAAGAGAAAAAGTACAACAAGCATAAAAGATTAAAGTTTGAATTTCCTTCAAGATGATTTCTCCATCGAGTGATCTGTGACCGGTGCTTGAGATCTTTGTGTGGATGCAATCAATCAACTCTATATGGTCGTTGGTGTCCTTGGCTCTCCAGAGATCTTCATGTGCGAACAGGAGGGAGGCGGTCTTCTTTTCCTTCGATGGAGATGGCATTTCGGTGCTCCATAGGCGGCACATAAACCCTAGACTTGAGAATAGGTGTCTCCTTGTATCTGAAACGAAACTTGAAGCCTTTTATACATTTTTCAAAGATAGACTACAACCAGCTGTAGTGCAAGCGCCTGGCGATAGGTCGATGCGCTTGATGCTGATAGCTGTCCTGTGAATTTGGAAAATTATTTTAAAAGAGTATTTTCCCCTTTTTAATGCTAGCGCCGCGCGGTAAGAAGTTACCGCCTGGAGGTACTCCTGTTATCTCGACGAATCCATCTCGACGATCATTGAGTGGGCTAGCGCTGCCCGATCGGAAGATAGCGTTGCGCTTTAGCATCCAAAGCGACGGGCTAAAATAACTCAGGCTAGCGCAGGTGGTAGAAATCTCACGATGCGGTAGCAACTCAAGCACCTAGTTAATTTAATTCAGTCTACTGCCCAATGGTAAATGCTACCATGCGGCGGTAGGTGCTAGAGGAGAGTTTTTCGCTTTGCTTGAATCTGTATACATGCACACTCTACCAAACACAAGATGTGATTAAATACAACCTGCGATGTGATATTGTCAAATCGAGGATATGTGAACCGATGACTCCAACACCAACGCCGCCATGCTGGAGGAGCCCATCCAGGAGGAGGTGTATAAGTTTCTTAAGACTGATTTTGTTTCGAAGATCAAGTATTTAGGATGGGTCTCCAATATGCTGATGGTCAAAAAAGGTGATGGACGGTGTAAGATGTTTGTCGACTTCTCTTTTTTGAATAAATCATGCCCTAAGGTTTGTTATCCTCTGCCTCGAATCGACGCGCAGGTTGACTCAGCCATCAGTTTTTCTGTTATGAGTTTTTTGGATGCTTTTTCAGGTTATCACCAGATCAGGATGCAGCCACCCGATATTAAGAATGTCTTATTCATTACAAGAGAAGGATATTTCAGCTACAAGATGATGCCATTCAGGCTGAAAAATGCAGGAGCAACATGTAAGACCCCCATCCGTCACAAAACATATAACAGAAGGTCCGGACGGGGCACGATGCCATATACTATGGACAAACCAAGGAGTTATTAAATTGAAACCATAATCCCACATTGCGTATCCAAACACAAAGTGTATTCTAGCAGAAGTAATTTAAAGGTTATAAATAGAACCCAACAACAACATGAAGTCCACTACATCAACTAGGAATGTATAACAAATACACATATAGTTTTGGCCTTAAGACCTTATGTTGTTCAACTCAAAATAAAATGTATTGCATACATCGACACACAGGCCGACCACACATGAACAATACAATAAGCAGGAAATTTGCTTTGGCCTTCATTGGTCAGCTTAGAAATCCTGGGCTCTAGCCTGCTATATCCCACTTGGTTCGACTACACCTGTACGTAACATTCCACGCACAGTGGAAAAAATAGTAACGGTCAATAATAGCTGACAAATTATAACGAACCCAGCCCTCACCAGGGGTGGCGGTGCTCCTTCCCTTCAGGCATTAGTATAATAATATATTGGCAATCAAAACGTGCAACTTAAGCACCATTCGTCCCAGGCGTTGGCACAAATGCCCAACACCTCGTGCTCTCAAGGCACATTCTCGGTGCACAGGACCACAAGGGTCACACCACCATTCTCTATGACGGTCAACAACATTTGAGCTTTTTAGCCTCACAAAGGACCAAGGCCAGAGACAATGCACCAGTGCTACGACAATTCATGTGCTTTACACATTGGCCACTCAAAGTAAACCAACATAGGGGAGGGTATAGTTCAGGCATATCCCGTGCTCAAATTCTCCGGCTCGCAGGCCTGACACGGGTCAACATCCCCATTCCCTTTTCTGCATGATCCATAACTCTGTAAGGATCCTTGGCTAGCACTCATGACTACCAAAGCTGAGCTATTTAAGCTCACGCTCCACAAAACTGGCCCACAGGTCTTAAAGAGACAGGCCATCACGGCTCCCAGGTCTCACAAGACAGGTCTCACAAAATATCCCACAAGGTCTCCAAGATACAGACTTCAACAAACGACCATAAGGTTTCCAAGAAACAGACCTCAACAAACAACACAATGCTCACCATGAGCTACCGCCGACGGTAGCGCTACCGCCACACTGTAGGGGGGATATTCTATCGATTTAATCCCCAAATCAGATGTTTTCCTGGAGTCTACATCTAGTAATCTCAACGCAGTCATATGCACACCCCGCAACACCAAAATCTACGTGATAACCACGTAGTATTCTCCGGCATACAAAACATACAAAATCACCAATCCAGACCAACATGTCCGGATGGGCTTCACACAACATGCCTATTCCGTACTTCGATTTCAGATCTAAATGCAAAACTAACGTGGATACACGGATCTACCCGCTGGGAGAACCACTTCCACGTGTTTGTGGAGTGTCTACCCTTTAATGCCAAAAAGAAGGAGTTTACATGTCCAAGGAAGAGGATCGTTACCCTTAAAGTCCTCTTTGGTGCAATAGGAGAAATTTTAGACTGATGAAAACGACCGCTATGTCTTTGCCTCTGTAGATCCGAACTCACTTTGCGAATCCGAGCTCTGAATTCCACACAGCGGTGAAATATCCTTTCTAGCGCTGATGCTCCTCCTCCAAAAGATCCGGCCAAGTTCTCAACTCCAAATGTAAATGAAGTGAAACGGCCGAACCAGCACTATAAACAAAGCTACCGCTGCGTGGTACATAACTACCGCCACGCGGTATCGTTAATTAACACCTCGATTCATGTGCAACCGCCAAGGCCCTCCAATAACAGGATGACATGTCACCATGCCCTTAAAGCTTCGCTATCGCCGGACATTAGGATGCTAGCGCCTTGCGGTAGCTAGCGATGGTTATGATATGACTGCTCCTGCTACTACCACGCGATTACTACTACCGCCGCATGGTAGAAACTCGAGCGCTTTGACAAATAAATTGCCAAGCTACCGCTTGTGCGCTAATAACCTACCGTCGCATGTTAGACAAGGCGTTGAGTCACCTCATCTCACTCAATGCTCTCGATGCCTGATGCTACCGCCACGCTGTATCATCCTACCGCTGCGCGGTATACTCTTTTCCTCACTACAAAATATTAGGGTGTTACAAATCTCCCCCACTTAAAGACTTTCATCCCAAAATTACACGTTGCAGGAAAACGAAAGAGTATCAATACTATGAAAGTATACCTCAAATGAAAATCTCGGGGAACTCTGCCTTCATGGTTTGTTCTTGCTCCCATGACAGATCCTCTCGGCTACAGTTGTCCCAACAGACCTTTACAATCCTGATAAATTTATTGCGAAGTTGCTTAACTTCCGAGTCTTTAATACGAATGGGTTAGACCCTCATTGTCAACCCACCATCAATCAACACCTGATCCGCCACAACCACTTCTGCAGGCTCTTGCACCGCCTTCCACAACATAGATATGTGGAGTATGTCATACAGATCACTAAGATCTATTGAAAGCTTCAATCGATAAGCAGCTTCAACAACGCACTACAAAACCTCAAATGACCCAAGGTATATCAGACATAGCTTTTTCAGCCGACGAATCCTCGACATACCCTTAAACGATTTGATCTTCAGGTAAACACAATCGCCTACGGTGAACTCGACATTTCTGTTCTTGGCGTTGTAATATTTAGCCTGTTTATCCTGCGCTATCAATAGCCGTTCCCTAATTATCCAAATAATAGAAGTCGCCTCCTCAATATCCTTCCGCTTATATAACTTTGACTTGCCCATCTCCAACCATGACAACAGAGTACAAAACGTTCTAACATATAGGGCCTCAAAGTGCACCATTTGAATACTTGTTTGGTAGCTATTAGTTTAAGCAAATTCGATCATATACAAGTGATCCTCCCACTTTTTCCTGAAATCTAAGCCGCACATATGAAGCATGTCCCCCATCATCCTGTTTACCCTCTCGGTCTGACCATCTATTTGCAGATTAAAGGCCGTACTGAACTTAAGTTTGGTACCCAACAGTTGATGTACCAGCCTCCAGTCATTAGTGAAAGTTGATTAACTTAAAGTTTAGCTAATCACTTAAAGGGGGGGGGGGTGAATAGGTCTTTGAAATTTAATTATTCTTTATGCGGTTTTCTTCTTAAGTTATCTAGTGCTTGTCCTTAGATTCTGCAATATGATAGAAAACAAACACCACAACCAAGCATACAGTTATTTATAGTGGTTCCCCAATTGGGTACATCCACTTTCCCTCCCACCTATCTAACTGATTTGTTGTACTATGCACAAACTCCAACAATATGATCCTCAGAGCTTACACCTCAGGCCCTCAGCCTTACACAGAGATTCTTTTCAGAATCCAAACACAGAACCAAAAGGGTTCCTACCTCATAGCCCCGCAGGGCTACTACAGCTCAGTGGTCCACTGACCACCTACCTCAGCCTTATTTCTAAGGCCTACAACTCAGGCTCTTAAACTATACAACTTCAGGCACAAAGCTTTACTCTCAAAGTGCAACAACACTCCTACAACTCAGTACCCTTCCATGTACCTACAGCTCAGCCTCCTCCAAGGCCTACACTCAGTGACACACATGTCACCAACAGCTTAGTGACTCACCAGCCACCTACCTCAGCCTTATCGCTAAGGCCTACTACTCAGTCTAGGAGGACATCCCTACTCTCAGATCCACACTTAAATCCTACCTAAGTACCCCAACAAGGCACCTATCTCAGTGTCTAATTAGTCACCTACAACTCAGGCCAAAAAGGCCCTACAGCTCAGATTCAGTTAAACTGAATCCTATGGGAGTTTATACAAGATAAATAAAATGAAACACTGACTCAGAGATAAAAATCTGAGTCTACTTTGCTGGACTGAGCAGATATCAGTTCAGCCAACTTACTGTAGAAGGAATGAGTCTTCCTCTACATCCAAATTTTTCTTTGCTGCACAGGTGAGCAACAATCTGCTGTTGAAGATTGATGGCCCTTAACATAGCTACCTCCTTGCTGTAGATGAATCTGTTGTCTTGTTTTGGAGAGAACTATCTTGCTGAACTTGAAGAGCTTCAGCTTTCTTTCTTTGCCTTCTGGCTAACTCTGCTGGACTTTTGCTTTCAAGCTTATTGGAGAAGATGAAGTCCAACATCCTCTGGTTTTCTTTTTATGTTCTACATTTGTTCTCCGTAACCTTAATGACTTTTTCTTTCTCTTTTTTATATCTGTTGATTTGAATCAATGGCACAATTTGAGTGTGGGCTCACCCAAGGATGGTGAGCGCCACTCCCTCAAAAAAGGACAAAAGGTAGCTTTCGGCTCTACTGCAGCATTACCGCAACTATATGAATTTATTGATATTTGGTGACATCAGCAGTGTTCATTTGGTGCTGCTGTAGCTTTCCTACAACGGTATGAGAAATTGTGACTTGTTGACTTTTGATGATGTCAGCAGTGGTCATCACCTTCTGGACTTAGAAATATTCCAGAATATCACTAAGCGTCGAGTGATGGTTAAGTCACTCAACGCTATCTGTCTTGGCTCTTAACACATCTGGACTTGGTGAATTTATGTTGGCTTTGTCTCGCCATTCTTTCTTCACAGATGAGACTATCTTATGTCTCAGCAATTTCTTCTCAGCGGTCACAACACTTTCTTCTTCTCAGATGAGATTGTCTTCTATCTCAGCGGTTCTTCTCAGCGGTCTCAATGCTTTTTTCTTATCAACTGAGTCTGTATTCTGTCTCAGTGTTTTCTTCTCAGCGGTCTCAACGCTTTATTATTTAATAGAGGCGATGAGTGAACCCGCTTCACTCAACCCTTCTTGACTTATAGAAATCCACCATGTTTTGTCTCAGCGGTTATGCTGAGACATGCTTCTCAGCTGTCTCAACGGTTTTGCCTTAGTCAATTTGTCTGACTTTAGGTCGACGAATGTTGAAATGCGTTCGACGATTGGTGGGTTGAGCTCGATGAATTCTAAATCTCAAGCTTCTGAATTTAGCTCAATGAGTGTTGAGCTAAACTCGATGCTCTTTGAGCTGAGCTCAAAAAACTGTGAGCTGAGCTCGATGAAATTTGAATCCTAAGCTCTTGAGTTTAGCTCAAGGAATGGTGAGCTAATCTCGACGTTCTGTGAGCTGAGCTCCATGAATTGCGAGCTGAGCTCGACAAAATTTGAATCCTAAGCTCCTGAGTTTTGCCCAAGGAATGGTGAGCTGAGCTCGATGATCTGTGAGTTGAGCTCGACGAACTGCGTGCTGAGCTCGATGAAATCTGAGACCCACACTTTGAACTGAGCTTGACAAAATTTGAATTCTCCAGCATATTATTTTTGTTTACATGTCTAGTCATGGACTACCTGCATGCATGAACTCAAGCACACATCAAATACATTTTGTGGGTATGTCATTGACCCGTTTGGCGTCTTACAAATCTGGGATAATTGGATCAATAGACCCAACAATCTCCCCATATTTGAAGTTGTGAAAACTTTGCTTGATGAATAATACGTGTCATTGACAACACAACATATTCATAATTAAAAAAATTTAACATTATTAGAGTGTGGAAATGTTACCACCTTTCTCCAACCTGTGGAGAATTACATACTCCCCCTGGCATGCTGACACCCTTACTATTCCACATGTCTATTCATCTTACCTGTCACAACCCGAATTTTCACCGCGTATAAAAAGCTTATCAGAGTAAGGGAAAATGCGCAACATGATGCCACGTCAGCAGGGGATAACTGCGGACGCTCAGGCAGACACCAAACTAAACAGGAAGAAAGGTTATTTTTAAGTTATTTTAAGGAAAATCAGTTAAGTGCATTAGTTAGCCGTATCCCTCGGCTTAGTGGCTCACCTAGTCCACGAATCAAATATATTATACGTTGCGGAAAAATACTTGATTGGATTAACTCAAACATCCTACATGAGTAAAAACGTCCCTAAAGGACAACTCATGCTATGCAAGACTCTAAATTTATTATAGTAGTAAAGATAGCTTTTACGATTGCTAAATATAACAAGTTAGAGTTTCAAATTATGCAATGCATGAAGTAATAGTAGTAGATTTTATAGTTGAAAATACCTAACCTGCATTCCTAACATAAATCCTCCCAGAGAACAAGTAATCTACATCCACATTTAAAGAAATGAGCAGCTAGCAAGTATCAAACAACTAACAATTCAGTGGGCGCCAACAAACTGACACGAACCCACGAACAAAAGTATGTCTGAACTAGTAAAACTAAACAAACAACAAACTACCTCGCTATGATGAGGCAACAACCACGTCCAACATTGCCTCCCAGAAAACTTTAAAACCAGCACTGCTAACTGCTACTGCTCCGAACCTGAGGCATTCCAAAGACAGAACAGCTCAGCAAGAAGGTACAAATGGTGGCAGGAAAAGTAATAAGCCAAAATAAACAAAGGTCAATAGGGGTACCAACCCCAGACCAAAAGCACCGAAGTAAAGTATAAAAGAAAACGGGGCATCAACAGGAAAAGAACTCCTACGTGATTTGTCACGTTCCACAAGGGTACACCAGACGCACAAGGCTATAAGGTGACTACATGAATATTTCACCAAGAAGAAAAAAATACAAAACCTTTATTCGGCACCTGTGGTCGACTCTACCCAAAAACACGGGCGAAGTGGTCACTCTTGGACACACCACCCAAAAACACGGGCAAGGTGGTCACTCTTGGACACATCACCCAAAAACAAAATAGATATATAATCCGTCTAACTACGAGGGAGTCTCATACTCTCCACCATACACCGCAGACATCCAAAAACCAGGTAGACTTCCACAAGGCACTAATGAAGGTAACAAACACTACGGAGGTGGAATCGTCCACTAACTCCCGCATTTAAGAAACCCAAAGAAACCACAACACAAATATCTTGAGATTTGGCTCGTCAGACTCTACTTGACATTACTAGATACAAGACAAGGTTGATCAACCTCTAGGAGCTATTTACAGTCCTAGATAAATTCTAACGCGTTTAATAAAGAAAGCTAAGGCATGCATACACATCACTAAGACACACCAGGAATAATTAACCAAACTAGACAAGATCAGGCTTTCCAAGACAAAACTTTACAACAACAAAGGATCGCTGAAATGATTAATCATAATAATGATTTGGAAGAATAAGCGCAGAAAATTTTAAAGAACATGAAAGTATAGTCATTACCATCAGATCAGACAAAGAGAAATGAGGGGAAACCACCACTTTCCTTGGTTTTACTGGAACAGTCCTCTGAATCACTCCATGTCGTAGATCGGGGCAAAAGACTGCGGGAGGAGTTGAAATCTAGACAAAAAGGTCGAAAAGGGGATTAGGGCCGAAAAACCCTAACGAGAAATCTCAAGAGACGGGGAAGAAATTACCACGAGGCGAAGCTCTCGACGAGAGCTTTCCAGATCTATGATCGGTTTGAAATTTTGAGTACCGGAGCACCGTCGACGGCCACCAGAAGAAATAAGGACGGACAACCTCTTTCTCGCACATGCCGCTCTGGTTCGGGGGGAAAAGAATCGGAGAGGATGAAGAAGATGAAGAAGGTATTTATACTAAGGTGAGAACAGGAAGAATAAACAAAATAGACCGGGTTCGGCTGAACCGGTTTTCCCGAGACAGAAGGAATGGATTACTCGAGTACAAGGCAACTACTCGAGTACTGCAAGAGGATTACTTGAGTATAAGGCAATTAATCGAGTACTGCAAGAGGATTACTCGAGTATAAGGCAATTACTCGAGTACTGCTAGAGGATTACTCGAGTATAAGGCTATTACTCGAGTACTGCTAGAGGATTACTCGAGTATAAGGCTATTACTAGAGTACTGAAAGCAGAACTACTCGAGTACAAGGGAAGAATCTCTCGAGTACCAGGATGGAAGAATTACTCGAGTGCTAAAGGCAGACAACTCCGATCGAATCTTGGTCGAGCTTTGCTCGACATTCATCGAAGAAAAGGAAAAAGAAACTCCACTCGACGAATTCTGTTCGAAAATCGTCGAACGCAAGGCCTGGTCGTCGAACCCAATTCGAAAATCATCGAACGCAGAGCGCAGGGCCCGATTGTTGAACTCAATTCGAAGATCGTCGAACTCAATTCGAAAATCGTCGAACTCAATTCGAAGGGCCCGATCGTCGAACTCAACACGAAGATCCACTAGACCCACAACAAGCTCCGCTCGACGTTTCGTCGAGCTCATCACGACAATCGTCAGCTTGACGATCGTCGACCTCGAGACTGCGCCCAGAAAAGAATAGAATCGTCGAGCTCCGCTCGACGATCGTCGACATCCAGACAGCGCCCATAAAAGAAAACAATCGTCGAGCTCCGCTCGACGATCGTTGAACTCGATACAGTGCCCAGAAAAATTATAATAAGGTTGGTTCGACGAAATCCCACACATTTAGGATGGCTTCCGAGAAGGAAAACAAGCAGTCATTAATATAGCAATTATCATGTTCATATAGTTGAACGTGGAAATATGAGATCAAAATAAAGGCTCAAATGCGCCAAATTAAACGAAACTCACGCCGTAGGCAAACACCGACGCTACGAACACAACGACGAAGTCAAAACCAGAATCCGACAAGCCATTCCCGAGATATTAACCGTCAAATTATGCGGCGAACAAAAACAAAACCCAAAACTTCGATCGCGCGCCGAGACTCCCAAAATGCTCGGGTTGCGACGAAACTGGACGAGCAAGTCCAAATCTACTCAAATCCAAAACTTGACATTAAAAGTAATGCCACGACGTCACAAAATCTGATGTTGCCCACTCAAATAAATCATCGAAAAATCGGGGCCGTTACAGTCACTCCCCCTAAAAAGAAGTTTCGTCCCAAAACCTATCACAACTCCAAAACCAAACCAAAATTGATAAAATCATGCATAACTGAAAACATAGCAACATACCGGAAACTAATAGAAGAGGTGCGGATGAGATTCCCTCATCGCCGATTACAATTCCCACGTCGCGCTCTCGACGTCTTGATTTCTCCAAAGAATCTTGACCATAGGGATGGTCTTTCTTCGCAACACATGCTCTTGAGAATCCAGGATACGCACAGGTTCTTCCACATATGTAAGGTTGGGCTGAATCTGGGGTATCGAGTCGAGGACTTGACGATCACGATGAACACACTTCCGCAACTGGCTCACATGGAACACATCATGGACACCACTGAAGGTCGCAGGCAATTCCAGCCTATAAGCTGACACTCCGATGCGCTCAAGAATCTGGAAAGGTCCCACATACCGGGGGTCTAACTTATGGTTCCTTCCAAACCTTTTAACGCCAGACATCGGGAAAACTTTCAGAAAAACCAAATCTCCAACGACAAACTCCAGATCCACCCTTCATAGATTATCATACTTCTCATAGCGCTCTTGGGCCACACGAAGCTTTTCCCGAATGTGAGTCACGACACAATTCATCTCTTCAAGGGCTTCTGGACCTAAAAATGGTCTCTCACCAACTTCAGCCCAAAACAAAGGAGTTCTACAACGCCTCCCATATAAGGCCACAAATGGGGCCATCTGCAGACTCACTTGATAACTATTATTGTATACAAACTCCATGAGTCTGAGACGCTCATCACAAGCACCACCATGATTCAAAATATAACACCTGATCATATCCTCTACGATCTGATTTACCCTTTCTGTCTAACCATTAGTCTGTGGATGATAGGCGGTGGAATATCTTAAATCGGTACCCAACCCCTCCTGTAAACTCTTCCAAAAGTTAGACATAAATCTAGAGTCCCGATCTGATACGATGCTAACAGGCACACCATGTAACCTGATGACCTCTTCAAGATATAACTCAGCTATCTTCTTCATCAAGTACCCAATCTTAAATGGAACAAAGTGAGCACACTTTGTCAGTCTGTCGACTATCACCTAAACAGAGTCGTGCCCACAGGGAGATTTTGCGGACCGGTGATGAAATCCATTGAAATACTCTCTCATTTCCAACTTGGAATATCAAGCGGTGTCAATTTACCACCAGGCCTTCTATGATCAGCCTTAAGACGCTGACATGTATAACATTCCGATACAAACTTTGTGATTTCATTCTTCATCCCTGACCACCAAAAAATTTGCTTTATATCTTTATACATCTTAGTGGAACCAGTGTGGTAGGCTACACTGGAACCATGAGCTTCAGCACAAATCTTAGCTTGAATATCGCCAAAGGCGGGGACACAAAATCTACCCCGATACTTCAAGGTGTCCAACTCGTCCACAGAGAAATCGGGTAGCTCTCCCTTCAAAGTTCTATTCCGGAGGTGCAACAAATCAGGATCATCCTTCTGATATGCTCGAGTAGGGGAAATCCAAGAGGGTTCTTCTGCTTCTAGACTAGCAGGCACAGTACTACTCCCAACCTCAATATCCATCAACAAAAATTCTTCTATCAAGGACTGCACCGACAGATTAAAAATCTTAGCGGTCTTTCTACTCAAGGCATCGACTACTACATTAGCCTTTCCTGGATGATAAAGAATTTCCACTTCATAATCCGCCACATATTCTAACCACTGAACGCTGGCATAGATTTAGTTCTTTTAAAGTGAAGACGTACTTCAAACTCTTATGGTCCGTATAGATCTTGCACAACGCGCCATATAATTAGTGTCTCCAAAGATTCAGTGCATAAATTACAGCAGCAAACTCCAAATCATGCGTAGGATAGTTTCTCTCGTGGATCTTTAGTTGTCTCGATCCATACGCGATCACCTTACCATCTTGCATTAAAACACAACCAAGTCCGATATGTGATGCATCAACATACACAGCATACTCAACTCCTTCAGTAGGTAAGGTTAAAATCAGAGCAGTACATAATCTCTTCTTGAGCTCTTGGAAAGCCTCTTCACACTTATCACTCCAAATGAATGCAGTATTCTTCTGAGTAAGTCTAGTTAGAGGAGCAGACAACACCGAAAATCCTTCCACGAATCTTCTATAATAGCCAGCCAGGCCTAAGAAAATCCTAATCTCCTTGGGTGTAGAAGGTCTCTCCCATTCCATCACAGCAGAAATCTTGGTCAGGTCTACAGAAATACCGTCCTTGTTTACCACATGACCCAGAAAGGAACACTTGAGGTAAACAGAACTCACACTTGCTCAACTTCGCATATAACTTATGCTCCCTCAGGGTCGACAAAACCAGACGCAAATGCTGAGTATGCTCCTCAACATTGCGGGAATACACCAAGACATCATCTATGAACACAATAACAAATCGGTCCAAGAAATCCTTAAACACCTGATTCATCAAATCCATGAAACTAGAGGGTGCATTGGTCAAACCAAAAGTCATCACCAAAAACTCATAATGTCCATGCCGTGAACGGAAAGCGGTTTGGGGAATATCTGCCTCACGAATCCTTAATTGGTGGTAGCCTGAGCGAAGATCGATCTTTGAAAATACCGAGCTACCACGCAATTGATCGAACAAATCATCAATCCTTGGCAAGGCATATCTATTCTTAATGGTTACCTTGTTCAATTCCCTATAATCGATGCAAAGTCTCATCGATCCGTCTTTCTTCTTGACGAACAAAACAGGAGCACCCCATGGAGAAGTACTTGGTCTAATAAAACCACAACTGAGCAACTCATTGAGCTGAGTACGCAACTCATCGAGCTCACGCGGAGCCATACAGTACGGTGCTTTAGCAATAGGACGAGTACCTGGCTCGAGGTCTATCACAAACTCTATCTCCCTTTCAAGAGGAAGTCTTGGAAGACTATCAGGAAAGACATCTGGAAACTCTCGCACCATCGAGACATCCTCAAGACGTAGTGTTACAAAAGCTGTCTCCAGAGCAGAAATAGAAACCAAAAACGCCTCGCAACCAGACTCTATAGCACGACTAGCACGTGCCGCAGAAATGACAGGGGAAACTCTGTCCTGAAATCCATAGACGCGCATAGGTTGTCCGTCGTCCATTCTGAAATCCAATTGCTTAGCCTTGCACTAAATGACCGCATCATACTTGGACAGCCAGTCCACACCAAGAATCACGTCAAAATCAGACATATCCAAAATCATCAGATCTGCATATGCCAGAAAATTGCCAAGAAAAATAGGACATCTCAGAACTCCTTGGTTAGATATCACAGAATCACCGGAAGGGAGCTTGACATTGAAGGAGCCTCCCAAATGGTCCACACTCAGGCGATGTTTATCAACAAATCTCCGGGACACAAAGGAATGGGTGGCACCCGAATCGAAAAGAACGTGATCCCACCTATTATGCACCTTAAACTCCCATAAAACCGTAACATACATAACTAAACGTACGATAACTAGGGCAACAACGATAACTAACAAGGATAAATTAAACTCAGGCTAACCTGATATCACTTGCATAGAGGATTGGGCTTCCTCACTGGTCATCACGTTCAGTTTTCCTTTTCCTTTATCCAGGTTTGGTGGCGGTGGAAGAGCTCGAAGTGGGGCAGGCTCCAGCGGGGACTGAGCCTGGGGGCACGAAGACTTCTTGTGTCCCTGCTGCCCACACTGGAAGCAAATCCTTTCTTTCATCCAGCAGCAAGTCACATCATGACCCTTCCTTGCACAAAACGAGCACACAAGCTCTCCCTTGGGTGCACCTTGTATGGCGTGCACCTGCTGCTGCTTCAGGGTGGCAGTCCTCTTGAAGCACCTTTCGTAGGGGTGGCCAGGACGACCACAGAAGCTACACACTTCCTTACTTTTCTTCTTCGAAGAAGGGCTAAATGCCCTGGAGCTACCATCCTCAACGCCTTTTCTTTTCTCCTTCCTTGCCGCAGCACCGCGATTCTTGGCGTTTTCAATCGCCCTCACTTTTAAAGCGGCTTCCACTGCTTCATCATAACTTTCATCTTGGTAAGCGCATGCCAACTGCTGGGCATCGCTTCTTAATCCTCCCAAGAAACGTTTCACTCTACCCTCCTTAGAAGCTACCAAGTTAGGAGCAAACCTGCTCAGTTTGCGAAACTCAATCTCGTACTCGCTCACGGTGAGATGTCTCTGCTTTAGATGCGGGAAGTTATTCGTCAAGCGGTCTTGCTCGACCGAGGGTAGAACTTCTTCTGCAGCATCTTCTTAAAAGATTCCCAAGAATAGCCTTCCTTCAGACCTTATCTTTCCTGAATCCACCAACTCTTCGCCAGACCTTTTAACTGATAGGATGCAATCATCACCTTCTGGGCTTCTAGAATTTCGGAATACGAAAAAATCTCCTCGATGGAGATGATCCAATCATCTATAATCACAAAGTCAGCACTCCCATCGAAGGTGGGAGGTCCCAACCGCTGGAAGTGCGATATGAAATTCATTTCTGGTGGTATTGTCATCGGGGGCACCAGAGGAGCAGGGGTATCGGGCACGGCTTGGCCCAATGCGGGCTGTTGTGCTGAAGGTTGATGCACGGGAGCGGTAGACAACAAAGACTCAATTTTCGATTTCATCGCGACTAATTGCCTTGATAGAGCCTCGTTGCTCTGACGCAGACTCTCGATAATCGCATCACTTTGCGCACCTCATGACTCACCCTCCGACTGGGGAGTTGACCTCGTCGCAGGACGCTTTGGCGGCATTTCTAAAAAGCAAATGAATAACTCATCAAAACCCTAGCTTACAACAAATCCGCACGACTAGTTCAGACCATACTTAGAAGACACTTGCTTATACTGCAACTTGCTCTTGGATTTTATAATGATGTTATGTCCTACTTAGGATGATATTCTCTCATCCTATTGACTCTTGTGCCTATGACATGAATGCATGTATTCTTCATTCTTTTTCTGATTTAAAACCATGTGTGTACATATGTCATCCCGCAAATCTTTAGCTTGGCACGCTGTGCTTATGCAATGTTATGCTATGCATGATTGTGCTATGCATTCTAAAAAGCCCTAATGCATGTTATGAGCTACGTACGCATGAAAATGTTATGCATCCCATACTACATGACATTCTCATGCAATGAAAAAGAAATGTGGGAGTCGCATTCATGTGGTGAGGTTATGCATCCAATACTACATAACCTCACATGTTGCCCCTATGGTGGATCCATATACAGAGACATATTATACATCCCATACTACATAATATGCCCCGTATACAACATGTTATGCTATGAGTGTAGTGTTCGTGCTTCAGCCAAGACGTGTTGATGACATATCGGTGTGTGTATGATATGATGCTAAACACCTAATACCAACAAGGAAAGGTTGCCCGACAAATTGTCAAGCAACCTCCCTCTGATACCAACTATCACAACCCGCATTTTCATCGCATATAAAAAGCTTATCAGAGTAAGGGAAAATGCGCGTCATGATGCCACATCAGCAGGGGATAACTGCGGATGCTCAGGCAGACACCAAACTAAACATGAAGAAAGGTTCTTTTTAAGTTATTTTAAGAAAAATCAGTTAAGTGCATTAGTTAGCCATATCCCTCGGCTTAGTGACTCACCTAGTCCATGAATCAAAATATATTACGCTGCGGAAAAAATACTTGATTGGATTAACTCAAACATCCTACATGAGTAAAAACGTCCCTAAAGGACAACTCATGCTATGCAAGACTCTAAATTTATTATAGTAGTAAAGATAGCCTTTACGGTCACTAAATATAACAAGTTAGAGTTTCAAATTATGCAATGCATGAAGTAATAGTAGTAGATTTTATAGTTGAAAATACCTAACCTGCATTCCAAACATAAATCCTCCCAGAGAACAAGTAATCCACATCCACATTTAAAGAAATGAGCAACTAGCAAGTATCAAACAACTAACAATTCAGTGGGCGCTAACAAACTAACACGAACCCACGAACAAAAGTATGTCTGAACTAGTAAAACTAAACAAACAACAAACTACCTCGCTATGACGAGGCAACAACCACGGCAAACACTGCCGCCCAGAAAACTCCAAAACCAGCACTGCTAACTGCTACTGCTCTGAACCTGAGGCATTTCAAAGACAGAACACCTCAGCAAGAAGGTACAAATGGTGGCAGGAAAAGTAATAAGCCAAAATAAACAAAGGTCAACCGGGGTACCAACCCCAGACCAAAAGCACTGAAGTAAAGTACAAAAGAAAACAGGGCATCAACAGGAAAAGAACTCCTACGTGATTTGTCATGTTCCACAAGGGTACACCAGACGCACGAGGCTATAAGGTGACTACATGAATATTTCACCAGAAAGAAAAAATACAAAACCTTTATTAGGCACCTGTGGTCGACTCTACCCAAAAACACGGGCGAAGTGGTCACTCTTGGACACACCACCCAAAAACACGGGCGAGGTGGTCACTCTTGGACACACCACCCAAAAACAAAACAGATATATAATCTGTCTAACTGCGAGGGAGTCTCATACTCTCCACCATACACCGCAGACATCCAAAAACCAGGTAGACTTCCATAGGTCACTAATGAAGGTAACAAACACTGCGGAGGTGGAATCGTCCACTAACTCCCGCATTCAAGAAACCTAAAGAAACCACAACACAAATATCTCGAGATTTGGCTCGTTAGACTCTACTTGACAATACTAGATACAAGACATGGTTGATCAACCTCTAGGAGCTATTTACAGTGCTAGATAAATTCTAACGCGTTTAATAACAAAAGCTAAGGCACGAATAGACATCACTAAGACACACAAGGAATAATTAACCAAAACAAACAAGATCGGGCTTTCCAAGACAAAACTTTACAACAATAAAAGATCGCTGAAACGATTAATCATAACAATGATTTGGAAGAATAAGCGCAAAAAATTTTAAAGAACATGAAAGTATAGTCATTACCATCAGATCGGACAAAGAGAAACGAGCGGAAACAACCACTTGCCTTGGTTTTACTGGAACAGACCTCTGAATCGCTCCACGTCGTAGATCGGGGCAAAAGACTGCGGGAGGAGTTGAAATCTAGACAAAAAGGTCGAAAAGTGGATTCGGGCCGAAAAACCCTAACAAGAAATCTCAAGAGACGGCGAAGAAATTATGACGAGGGCGAAGCTCTCGACGAGAGCTTTCCAGAATCTATGATCAGTTTGAAATTCCAAGCACCAGAGCACCGTCGACGGCCACCAAAAGAAATAAGGACGGAAATCCTCTTTCTCGCTCACACCACTCTGGTTTGGGGGGAAAAAGAATCGGAGAGGATGAAGAAGATGAAGAAGGAATTTATACTAAGGTGATAACAGGAATAACAAACAAAATAGACCGAGTTCGGCTGAACCAGTTGTTGAATTTTGTGAAGTGGAAGTGGGTGATGGGTTAGGCCGGGCGGCCTGGGCGGACAGCTTTGGCGGACTAGGAGGACTGGGCGGACTGTGATGTGCGGCCTGGTGGAAGGTCTAGTGAAAAGCCGGCTATCTTCTGAGCGGGTTGTTGCATGGAGTTCGCGGACTATGCGGCCTGGTTTCTGCGGATAGGGTGTTTGCTGATTGGCTTTGCCAAGGAGCGGCCTGAGCGGATGGAGGCTTGCGGACTGGTGCATTGCTCAGTGGCCGCGGGTGCAAGCTTGTGCTGATAGGTGGGTTGGCTCATGTTCGCGGGAAGCTTGCGGAATGGTGTGTCCGTGGTTTGGGCTATTGCGGACTGAGCTTAGAGCTTGGATGAGGCCTTGTCGAGCTCTGGTGGTACAGCAGGTGCCTTGCTGTAGAGGTATTTGGCGGACTGGTGTTTGGAGTTCGGGAGGAGGCTGCTGCGTTGGACAGGAGTGCGAGGAGCTCGCGGACTGATGGCGGTCTGTGCTAGGGTGTTTGACGGACGGGAGTTTGTGTCCGCCATGCTCGTATTGGCCTTTGATGGTTTTGGACTTGGTCACACCTTGTGCTAAGTTCATGGTGTCCGCCGCATCCGCCAAGTCCGCTGTGACCGGGCGGACTGTTGATATCTGCCTTTGGTCGTGGACTTGTTGCGGATTGAGGTGTGAGTCTTGCGGACTGCCTCGGGTTGGTGCGGACAGCCATTGAAAGGGGATTGCTGTCCTGTAGTGGTTGGAGCTTTGTGGGCTGATGCCTTGTCCGCATAGCTTGGGCGGACTGGAGAGGGTTCGCCAATGTTTGACTTGCTCCTGGCGGTTTTCCTTGGAATCCGGCTAAGTCATTGCGGACTCGGCGGACGGTGTTTTGCTATCGCGCGGGCTGCGGCGGTGTCGCTATCTCTTGGGCGGTGACCACACTCCTCACCTTGCCTATAAATAGGACCCCCTGGAAGGTCTACAGTAACCTAAGTAACTTGAGTGAACAGTAAGTTGGGTTGGGCGAAGTGCCGCGGTCTCAGTTTGTCAGTACGCGCGGATTGTTTCAGTGCTGACATTTGCTGTGTGCAGGTCGCGCGGGTAGCTTCAAGGAGCCAGGAGTTTGGCTGTGACTTCGGTCAAGTACTTGGAAGTGTGCGGTCTCTGCGGACTCAGCAGGAGGTCGCTCTGCGGCTTGTCAGTTCTGTTTCATCTTTGCCAGCTTCAATAACCTGTCCGCCGGCTTCAGGCGGGTAGGGGGTGTTCCTCAGTTCAGGTTCAGCAGGAGACAAATAACAGTGTGTCCGCGCGGCCTCGCGGCTTCGGCGGACTCCGTAGCTATTCGGCGGATTGCAGCTTAGCTTGGGCGATCTCAGCGGACTCGGCGACCTCGGCGACCTCGCGGTCTCGGCGGACTCCGGTGCTGTCCGCCCGGCTTGTTTTGTTTGGTGCTTTCTGTTTACAGCTGTTATACTAGCGAAATCATGTCTCGCTATGTATGCCTCGTGGTGTAAAGAAGTGAATGAATAAAATACCTGCTTGTGCTTCCATTGTTTGTTTTGATTAACCTTTGTTCCTCGGTTTTTCGCTGGTTCAACGTGAGAACTGGGTAGTTCCGAAGATATTAATTTGGCATTTGGGCTATCTTGCTGACCACGTTGAGAAAATTTAACATGGTATCAGAGCCAGGTTCAGTTGCGTGAGCGGACGTCAGCCAGTGTTGTGACTCAGTGATTGAGTGGTGATCAACCTGTGTTGTTGCTCGGAGCTTCTGAAAGGTTGCCAACAGGTGTGGCAATGGAAGGGAGTTTTGCAAGAGGTCTGGGCATTGAACTCTTAACGCCGACTAACTTCAAGAAGTGGAAGTCGTGCATGAAGAGTTATCTTCTTGGCGAGGAGCTGTGGGAAGTCGTCGGTGGTGACGACAGGCAGGAAGTCACTGCTGCGTTCGGTACTGCTGAGCAGGTTAGGCTCTGGAGAAGAACAAATGCTAAGGAGGAGTTTATTCTGAAGAGAGCCGTGTCTCCAGAACTGTTTGATCACATCGTTGGATGTGAGTCGGCTGCTGATATTTGGACAACCATTGATGAGTTGTTCAATAGGAAGAATGTGGCGCAGCTTCAGTTCCTGGAGAATGAGTTGGCCAGGGCAACTCAGGGAGACCTTTCCATCTCCAAGTACTTCTTAAAGATGAAGAGCTTGTGTGCTGAGCTGTCAGCACTGGATCCTGATGAGCCTATCTCTGAGGAAAAGATGAAAAGACACATTATCCGCGGCTTGCGGAAGGAGTATGTGGCCTTTGTTACATCTGTTCAAGGGTGGGCTACTCAGCCGTCTTTGCTGGAGCTGGAGAATCTGCTTGCCTCGCAGGAGAGCTTAGCAAGGCAGATGGCTGGAGTGAACTTGAATCAGGAAGGCAGCGAAGCTCTCTTCTCAGGCAAGAAGAAAGGATGGTAAGGGAAGAAGAAGAAGAAGGTGCAGGCCGCTGGTGAGAAGGAGACTTCAACTTCATATCCGCCGGAGAGGAGCAATGCTCCTAAGGACTGGAAGAAGAACCTGAAGTGCTACCAGTGTCATCAGTGAGGGCACTTCAAGCGGGACTGCAAGGTCAAACTGCAGCCTGGGCATGCTGCGGGAAAGGAGGAAGCTTACTCAAGAAGTGAAGAAGTAGAATGGGGCAGAGCGTTCATGACGGGCACTTGTGTCCGGGCCTTGTCTGCTGAGGACTTCAACAGCGAGTGGATCATGTACTCCAGGTGTGGTCATCACCACACAAGAGACAAGTCGAAGTTCACCTCCATGCAGGCTTACTCAGGTAATGAAGCTATTATCACTGCTGATAATACTGTTTATGCAGTAGAGAAAGAGGGGGTCGTGTCTTTGGGTAGTGATCAGGGGCCACTCACGTTAAGGAGTGTGTATCACGTGCCGGGCATGAAGAAGAACCTCTTCTCGGTGACCAATGCGTTGGACGGTGGGTATCACGTTCTGTTTGGGCCAACAGACGTGAGGTTCCTTCGCAACGTATCAGCGGTTAAGGCTGATGTTGTTCATGTTGGGAGGAGGGTGAAGAACTTGTTTGTTCTTTCCACCAGTGCTTATGTTGATAAGATGAGGGCCAATGATAGTGCTGCTATCTGGCATGAGAGGCTGGGGCATGATGGCATGGACAAGCTCAAGGCGATGGCGAGTAGAAGTTTGGTGCGGGGGTTGCCTATGTTGTCCTCCTTTGGTGATGGGCATGTTTGCGCGGGCTGTCAATACGGTAAGGCACATCGCCTTCCGTTTGATAAATCACAAACAAGGAGCAAGAAACCATTGGAGTGTATTCATGGCGACCTGATGGGACCGACGGTTACTGCCAGCCTTGGTGGAAGCAGATACATGCTTGTCTTGGTTGATGACTACTCAAGGTATACTTGGGTGTACTTCTTAAAGGTGAAGTCGGAAGCCTTCCGTTTGCTTGTGGAGTTTAAGGAGTTGGTAGAAGGCCGGCTTGGCTTGCGGATTAAGAAGCTTAAAAATGATAACGGGGGTGAATTTGTTTCCTCCGAGTTTTCTAACTTCTGCAGGAAGCACGGGATCCAACATGAGCTTACTTGTGCTAACACTCCACAACAAAATGGGGTAGCGGAGCGGAAGATCCGTCATCTGACGGAGACCTGCAAATGCTGGCTTCATGCGAAAGATATCCCAAGGTCCTTTTGGGTGGAGGGGATGTCTTGTGCTGCTTATGTTATCAACCAGATGCCACTCAGCCCTATCAACATGAAGACTCCTATTGAGCTATTGCTTGAAGGAGAAGCCGAGTGTGGGACACCTTAAGGTGTTCGGTTCAACTTGCTACGTGCATGTCCCGGATGCTTCACGAACAAAGCTGGATGCGTAGGCAATGAAGCTTGTCTTTGTTGGCTACGATGAGCAAAAGAAGGGATGGAAATGCATGGACCCTGTGACGAAGAAGTTCGTGGTATCAAGAGACGTTGTCTTTGACGAGCTGACATCATATGGAGGTGGCTCGGTGGAGCTAACCGGAAGTAGCAAGGTTGATGAAGCACCAGTGGCGGCTGCTGAAGGCTTGGAAGAGGAGCTTGCTGTTTCACCAGCAGCTCCTGTTGCTTCGAACTCCGAGGCTGAGCCTTCTGGCTCAGGAAGCAGGGGGAGCACTGCTCAATGCTTGCCCCAGGTAGGAGTGGAGCCCGAAGAAGCAACGGAAGCAGTGAGCAAGGAGCCGTATCTTCGGAGATCGAAGAGGGTGGTTAAACCACCAGCTCGGTACTGTGATGGGAATGCAGTGAGCTTTGTCTCCTGCTTCTTTGCAGGTCCTCTGGATGAGCAATAGCCTGCAAACTTCAACGAGGCCACTGGAGTGAAGGAGTGGGAAGATGCCATGAAGGAAGAGATTGATGCTCTGAATAAGAATGAAACCTGAGACCTTGTGCCCAAGGTTGATGACATTACTCCAGTTACTTGCAAGTGGGTGTGTAAGTTGAAGAAGAAGGCTGATGGGAGCATTGATCGGTTCAAGGCTCGCCTGGTCGCTAGAGGATTTTCACAGTAGTATGGAGAAGACTATGAGGAGACATTCAGTCCAGTTACGAAGATGACTTCAGCAAGAGTGGTGATCGCCTTGGCTGCTAGCAATGGATGGAGGTTGTGGCAACTCGATGTGAAAATGCCTTTCTTTACGGAGAGATTGACAAGGACATCTTCATGGATCAGACGCTTGGTTTTGTCTCTAAAAAGCATCCGGACTATGCCTGTAAACTCAGGAAGGATCTCAATGGGTTGAAGCAAGCTCCTAGAGCTTGGTATGGGAAGATTGCAGAGTACTTGCAATTCTGTGGATACCTTGCTTCTAACTCGGATTCAAGCTTGTTTGTCAAGAAGAAGGGAGAGCTTCGAGTCTTGGTCCTGCTGTATGTGGATGACATGATCATCACAGGGAATTCGGAGGGGGAAGTAGCAAGGCTCAGAGCAGAGCTTGCTATACGCTTCGAGATGAAAGACTTGGGAGAGTTGCATCACTTTCTCGGTCTTGAAGTGGAGAGGAAGGAGTGCGGGGTTCTCATTAGCCAGAAAGGGTATGCTGATCGCATTGTGAAGCGGTTTGGCATGGGCGAAGGGAAGAAGTGCTCTACTCCACTGGAATCTGGGCTGAAGCTTCGACGAGATGAGGGAAGGGTTCTTTATGATCCCTTGGTGTTCAGGGCTCTTGTTGGGAGCTTGATTTACCTGACGATTACAAGGCCAGACATTGCTTATGCTGTTGGCCGAGTAAGTCGGTATATGGCTGAACCAAGGCAGTCTCATCTAGTGGCGGCGAAGGGTATTCTGAAGTATGTCAAGGCTTCTTCTGATATGGGACTCCTCTATAGAAGGGACTCGGAGTTTGCGTTGCTCGGGTACACGGATGCTGACTATGGCGGTGATTCGGATGATCGAAGGTCTACTTCAGGTTATGTGTTCACTTGCGGTTCAGCTAGCATCTCGTGGTGTAGCAAGAAGCAGGACTTGGTGTCGGTTTCAACCACGGAGGCGGAGTATAAGGCTTCGGCCTTGGCTGCTCGGGAAGCCGTTTGGTTGAGGAGGCTTATAGAGGATGTTCATGAAGAAGTGCAAGGGCCTACTTTACTCCGGGGTGACAATGAGAGTGCTCTCAAACTGGTTAACAATCCAGTGTGTCACGCCAGAACCAAGCATATAGAGATTGATCACCATTTCATCAGGGAGAAGGTGTTGGAAGGATCTCTGCTGGTCGGGCATGTTCGGAGTGAAGATAATCTTGCTGACATCTTCACGAAGCCACTGTCGAAGGGGCCCTTTGAATGCTTGCGCAGCTTGCTAGGCTTGGTCACCACTTCCCACTTCAAGGGGGAGTGTTGAATTTTGTGAAGTGGAAGTGGGTGACGGGTTAGGCCGGGAGGCCTGGGCGGACAGCTTTGGCGGACTAGGCGGACTGGGCGGACTGTGATGTGCGGCCTGGTGGAAGGTCTAGTGAAAAGCCGGCTGTCTTCTGGGCGGGTTGTTGCAAGGAGTCCGCGGACTATGCGACCTGGTTTCTGCGGATAGGGTGTTTGCTGATTGGCGTTGCCAAGGAGCGGCCTTAGCGGATGGAGGCTTGCGGACTGGTGCATTGCTCAGTGGCCGCGGGTGCAAGCTTGTGCTGATAGGCGGGTTGGCTCATGTTCGCGGGAAGCTTGCGGACTGGCGTGTCCATGGTTTGGGCTATTGCGGACTGAGCTTAGAGCTTGGCTGAGGCCTTGTCGAGCTCTGGTGGTACAGCAGGTGCCTTGCTGTAGAGGTCTTTGGCGCACTGGTGTTTGGAGTCCGGGAGGAGGCTGCTTCGTTGGACAGGAGTGCGAGGAGCTCGCGGATTGATGGCGGTCTGTGCTAGGGTGTTTGACAGACGGGAGTTTGTGTCCGCCATGCTCGCATTGGCCTTTGATGGTTTTAGACTTGGTCACACCTTGTGCCAAGTTCATGGTGTCCGCCGCATCCGCCAAGTCCACTGTGACCGGGCGGACTGTTGCTCTCTGCCTTTGGTCGTGGACTTGTGGTGTATTGAGGTGTGAGTCTTGCGGACTGCCTCGGGTTGGTGCGTATAGCCATTGAAAGGGGATTGCTGTCCTGCAGTGGTTGGAGCTTTGCGGGCTGATGCCTTGTCCGCATAGCTTGGGCGGACTGGAGAGGGTTCGCCAATGTTTACCTTGCTCCTTGCGGTTTTCCTTGGTATCCGGCTAAGTCCTTGCGGACTCGGCAGACGGTGTTTTGCTATCGCGCGGGCTGGGGCGGTGTCGCTATCTCTTGGGCGGTGACCACACTCCTCACCTTGCCTATAAATAGGACCCCCTGGCAGGTCTACAGTAACCTAAGTAACTTGAGTGAACAGTAAGTTGGGTTGGGCAAAGTGCTGTGGTCTCAGTTTGTCAGTCCGCGCGGATTGTTTCAGTGCTGACATTTGCTGTGTGCAGGTCGCGCGGGTAGCTTCAACGAGCCAGGAGTTTGGCTGTGACTTCGGTCAAGTACTTGGAAGTGTGCGGTCTCTGCGGACTTAGCAGGAGGTCGCTCTGCGGCTTGTCAGTTCTGTTTCATCTTTGCCAGCTTCAATAACCTGTCCGCCGGCTTCAGGCGGGTAGGGGGTGTTCCTCAGTTCAGGTTCAGCAGGAGACGAATAACGGTGTGTCCGCGCGGCCTCGCGGCTTCGGCGGACTCCGTAGCTATTCGGCAGATTGCAGCTTAGCTTGGGCGATCTCAGCGGACTCGGCGACCTCGGCGACCTCGCGGTCTCGGCGGACTCCGGTGCTGTCCGCCCGGCTTGTTTTGTTTGGTGCTTTCTGTTTACAGCTGTTATACTAGCGAAATCATGTCTCGCTATGTATGCCTCGTGGTGTAAAGAAGTGAATGAATAAAAGACCTGCTTGTGCTTCCATTGTTTGTTGGGATTAACCTTTGTTCCTTGGTTTTCCGCTGGTTCAACGTGAGAACTGGGTAGTTCCGAAGATATTAATTTGGCATTTGTGCTATCTTGCTGACCACATTGAGAAAATTTAACACCAGTTTTCCTGAGACAGAAGGAATGGATTACTCGAGTACAAGGAAACTACTCGAGTACTGCAAGAGGATTACTTGAGTATAAGGCAATTACTCGAGTACTGCAAGAGGATTACGCGAGTATAAGGCAATTACTCGGGTACTGCTAGAGGATTACTCGAGTATAAGGCTATTACTCGAGTACTGCTAGAGGATTACTCGAGTATAAGGCTATTACTCGAGTACTGAAAGCAGAACTACTCGAGTACAAGGGAAGAATCTCTCGAGTACCAGGATGGAAGAATTACTCGAGTGCTAAAGGGAGACATCTCCGATCGACTCTTGGTCGAGCTCAGCTCGACGTTCATCGAAGAAAAGGAAAAAGAAACTCCACTCGACGAATTCTGTTCGAAAATCGTCGAATGCAAGGCCTGGTCGTCGAACCCAATTCGAAAATCGTCGAACGCAGAACGCAGGGCCCGATCTTCGAACTCAATTCGAAGATCGTCGAACTCAATTTGAAAATCGCCGAACTCAATTCGAAGGGCCCGATCGTC
Source organism: Platanthera guangdongensis (assembly GCA_039583875.1). Lineage (NCBI taxonomy): Eukaryota > Viridiplantae > Streptophyta > Magnoliopsida > Asparagales > Orchidaceae > Platanthera > Platanthera guangdongensis. The sequence continues at coordinate 104,863,799 of CM077152.1, forward strand.
GACCTCAACACGAAGATCCGCTAGACCTACAGCAAGCTCCGCTCGACGTTTCGTCTGGCTCAGCACGACAATCATCGAGCTCAGAAAAGAATACAATCGTCGACCTCGAGACTGCGCCCAGAAAAGAATACAATCGTCGACCTCGAGACATGCTCCGCTCGATGATCGTCGACCTCGAGACTGCGCCCAGAAAAGAATACAATCGTCGAGCTCCGCTCGACGATCGTCGACCTCCAGACAGTGCCAAGAAATGAAAACAAGTCCGCTCGACGATCGTCGAACTCGATACAACGCCCAGAAAAATTACAATAAGGTTGGTTCGACGAAATCCCACACATTTATTAGGGCTTCCCGAGAATCAAACAAGCAGTCATTAATATAGTAATTATCGTGTTCAGATAGTTGAACATGGAAATATGAGATCAAAACAAAGGCTCAAACGCGCCGAATTAAACGAAACTCATTTCGTAGGCAAACACTGACGCTACGAACACAACGACAAAGTCAAAACCAGAATCTGACGAGCAATTCCCGAGATATTAACCTTCAAAGTATGCGGCGAACAAAAAGAAAACCCAAAACTTCGATCGCGCGCCGAGACTCCAAAAATGCTCGGGTTGCAACGAAACTGGACGGGCAAGTCCAAATCTACTCAAATGCAAAACCCGACATTAAAAGTAACGCCAGGACGTCATAAATCTGATATTGCCCAATCAAATAAATCATTGAAGAATCGGGGGCGTTACATTACCCCTTGACTATCCTCCCGCTTTTTGACTTCTGTAATAGGGAACATTCTGTGGGGTTTTTCTCACCCGATCTGTTTGGAGTAGATCATCCCACTTTGACAGAATCCAGTTCAGCTATTGGGCTAGCTCCCCCTCAACAGTTGCATACTATCTTCATTATCTGGTGGAAGAACTTGTACTACCTGCAAAATGGACAGTATAGCATATGGTAGAAGAGAGAATTGAAGTTACACAAGATTCAACATACCCAATTCAAATTTGAAGGTGTTGAACTTGGCTTCGTCTAATGGCTTAGTGAAGATATAAACCACTTGCTTGTCTATGGAGACAAACACAAGGCTAATGTCTTCCCTTTCCACATGTTCTCTAATAAAGTGATACCTAATTTCTATATGTTTTGTCCTGCTATGGGAAACATGATTCTTAGCTATAGAAATTGTACTAGTAGAATCATAAAAGAGTGAAGTTCTACTTATCTGAATATTATAGTCCTGAAGTTGATGCTGGATCCATAGCAACTGAGCATAGCAGCTTCCAGCTGAAATATAGTCTGACTATGCTGTTGAGATTACAATACTTGTTTGTTTCTTGCTGCTCCAAGAGACAGGACTTCCACATAGGAATTGATAGGAGCTAGAAGTGCTCTTCCTGTCCTCCTTACAGCCTGCAAAATCTGTATCTAAATAGCCTGTTAGTTCAAATTCCCCATTCCTAGAGTACCATAGTCCAAGATCTCGGGTGCCCTTAAGATATCTCAAGATTCTTTTCACAACAGTATAGTGAGACTCTTTAGGGCAGTCCTGATACCTAGCACAGACACATGTTGCATACATAATGTCAGGCCTACTTGCAGTGAGGTCAAGAAGGGCGCCAACTATACCTCTATACAGAGTTAGATCAACAGGTTTCCCTGGATCATCTTTGCCTATAGGCATACTTGAGCTCGTGGGAGTTCTTATGGTGGAAGCATTCTCCATGCCATATTTCTTGATTATCTCCATGGTGAACTTTGACTGAGATATGGATAGACCATCATCAGTCTGTCTTACTTGGAGTCCCAAGAAATACTTTAGTAGAGCCAAATATTATGTCATCAATATAAATCTATACTAGGATGATCTTGCCCTTAGTTCCCTTAGGAATAGGGTCTTGTCTATCTTCCCCCTTAGGAATTTGTTCTCAATGAAGATGGTAGACAATGTCTCATACCATGCTCTTGGGGCTTGCTTGAGCCCATAAAAAGCTTTTCTAAGTCTATATAAAATACTAGGAGAGTTGGAATCTACAAAACCTGGAGGCTGCTCTACATAAACCTCTTCTTTCAAGTCTCCATTCAGGAAGGCAGACATTACATCCATCTAGAAGACCTGGAATCCCTGGAAGGCTGCAAATGCAAGGAATAGTCTGATTGCTTCCAACCTTGCAACTAAGGTAAAAGTCTGATCATAATCAATCCCCTCTTCCTGTCTATAACCTTTGTCCACCAATCTAGCTTTATTCTTTATTATAATACAATTTTCATCAAGTTTATTTCTGAAAATCCACTTGACTTCAATGACATTATGTCCATCTGGTCTGGGAACCAGCTTCTAGACCTTGCACCTTTTGAACTGGTTCAGTTCTTCTTGCATTGCACCAATCCAGAATTGATCTTGATTTGCTTCTTCAAATTTCTTGGGCTCTTCTTGTGACAGGAAGCTGGAATGTAGAGTTGTGTTGAAACCTTTGCTTCTGGTCTGCACACCTTGGCTGGCCTCACCAATTATCTGATTAGGAGGATGATCTCTCAGATATCTGACTGCAGGGGACAGCCTGACTGCTTCTAGCTGAGCACCATTTTCTTTAAGTGGTTGCTCTTCATCTCCAGGTAGACTGTCCTGTGCTTCCTCTGGATAGCATCCCTCTCCACTTTCATCTTGCATTGCGGGGTCTTTATCTTTGATGGAGAGTTTTTCCATCATGACTTCTATACCTGCAGAATTAGGCAAGGAGCTTGATAGTTCACTATTGATCATGCTTGACTTATCATACACAACATGGACAGACTCTTCTACAACCTGATTAGTCAAATTATAACTCTATATGCCCTACTATTATTTTTGTACCCAACAAAGATCCCCTTATGGGATTGGCAGCAGACTTAGTCACTTTTGATTTACCATTGTTGAAGATGAAACACTTGCAACCAAAGATCCTGAAATAGGATATGTTTGGTTTTCTGCCCTTCAAAATCTCATAAGGAGTCTTCTTATTGCCTTTGGTGATAGAAGCCCTATTGAGAACATTACATGCAGTGTTAACTGCCTAAGCCCAGAAATATTCAGGGAGAGAAGTGTCACTCAACAATATTCTCCCCACTTCTATGGGAGTCCTATTTTTCCTCTCAGCTAACCCATTTTGCAGGGGTATTCTTGGAGAGGAGAACTCCTGATGAATACCTTACTCTTCACAGAAATAAGTCATGGTAGCAGACTAAAATTCAGTTCCATGGTCACTTCTCATTTTGACCACAGAGCATGCCAGTTCATTCTAAATCTACCTGACAAAATTCATGAGGACATCAAGGGTTTCTTCCTTTCTTCTAAGGTAGAACACCGAAACAAATCTGGAATATTTATCAACCACCACAGGGGTGTAGACCTTCCTACCCAGACTTTAAACAAGCATAGGACCAAACAAGTCCATATGAAGGAGATACTAACATCTCACTGAGTCCTAGGTCCCAATGCTCTTGAAGGAGGTCTTAGTTTGATTACACTTTTGGCAAGCAGCACAGATACCCTCCTTGGAGCATTTTATTTGGATACCATTTCTAACTAGCTCATCACTGAAGAGATGACCAATGGTCTTATAGTTCAAATGAATTAGTCTCTTGTGCCATTGAACACAATATGAGACATTGTCATTTACAACTAGGCATATAGGAGAACTATTATCTAAGCAAGAAAAATTTAAATAGTAAACATTCTGACTCCTAGTGCCAGTTAAGAGGTCACATTGGTCAATTAACTTCTTGATGTGGCACTTATGCTTGTGGAAGGAAATGTCATAACCAAGGTCACATATTTGGCTTATGCTTATGAGGTTGTGTTGCAACCCCTCCATATAAGCCACCTTTGTGATGGTGATTATGCCATCTGAGATATTACCATAACCTCTGGTTATTCCCTTGTCAGAGACATCTTCATGGATCAACCACTTGGTTTTGTTTCTGAAGTTCATCCGGACTATTTCAACAAGCTCAGGAAGGCTCTATACGGGTTGAAGCAGGCTCCAAGAGCTTGGTATGAGAAGATAGCAGAATACCATCAATTCTACAAATATCTTTCTTCCAACTCGGATTCAAGTTTGTTCATCAAGAAGAAGGGGGAGCTTCAAGTCTTGGTCCTGCTGTCTTTTGATGATATGATAATCATAGGGAATTCAGAGGAGGAGGTAGCTAGGCTCAGGGCTGAGCTAGCTATTTTCTTTGAGATGAAAAACTTGAGAGAGCTTCATCACTTTCTTTGTCTTGAAGTGGAGAGGAAGGAGAGAGGGATACTCATTTGCCAGAAAGGATATGCGGATCGCATTGTGAATCGATTCGGTATGGGCAAAGGAAAGAGTTGTTCTACTCCTCTGGATCTTGGTCTGAAGCTTCAATGAGATTAAGGAAGGATTCTTCCTAATCACTTGGTGTTCAGAGCTCTAGTGGGGAGCTTGATCTACTTAACGATTACAAGGCGAGACATTTCTTACGCTATTGGCCGAGTAAGTCGGTTTATGGCTGAACCAAGGATGTCTCATCTGGAAGCGGTAAAGAACATCTTGAAGTATGTCAAGGCGACTTCTGATATGGGACTCCTCTATAGAAGAGACACTGTATTTTATTTTCTTGGATACACGGATGCTGATTATGGTGGTGACTCGGATGATCTAATATCAACTTTGGGTTATGTTTTCACTTGTTGATCAGCTAGCATTTCGTGGTGTAGTAAGAAGTAGGACTCTGTGTCTGTGTCAACTACGGAAGCAGAGTACAAGGCTTCGACCTTGGCTACTCGAGAAGCCATCTAGTTGAGGAGGCTTGATGAGTCCATTTTATACCTATTTTAGGACTCATCTGGGCTAGTTTTCACACGTTTACACTTCACTTTTAGTTCGTTATCGTATATATTTCATCCTATCTTTATTTCCATAGGAAGTGCACACTTAGGCCCGTGGTTGTGTATTTTTGTACTTTTAATATTTGTACTCCCTTTTTGTGTTCGTTTGGAATGTCTGCACATATCAGTGCTGGGTTTAGAGGTCGTGTGCGTGTTCCGGGGACGTTTAGAAGCAGGAATATTGCGCACGGTCATCGGATATAGTGCGCACGACCACTAGTCGTGCGCTGATGATCGTGCGCAATGTACCCTGATTTCCAAAATCTGCCTAGGGTAATCGCACAACCACTGGACATAGTGCGCACGACCACCGGTCGTGCACCACTGATCGTGTGCATTGATTCCTCTTTTCCTGGAGTCCTGTCTGGTGTAATCGCACAACCATTGAACTTAGTGCGCACGACCACTGGTCGTGCACCACTGCTCGTGCGCGTTGTCCCAGTTCTTCTTCCTAATCTGCCATGCCAGTGCGCACGATCACTGGACATAGTGCGCACGACTACTGGTCGTGCGCCCGTGATCGTGCGCATTGTTAGATTCTGCTTTGTAAAAAAAACACAGGTCTCGCCCTAATTCGGGATCCTTCGGAGATCGCTCGACATTTCTCCGCTCTTTTCGTCTCCGAGGAAGGGTTCCGCCGTTCCCCTTCATCTTCCACCCTAGGGAAGTGCTCCAGGCAAGCTTTCACCCCCAAATCCAAGCCGGATCTTCCTCTCGGCCTCCTCCATCATCTCTTGGTCTCATTTAAAGCTTCAACGCCATAGCCATCAAGCAATGGGAAGCTTGCAACTTTTGTCCGCTATCGTGATGCGAAGAAGACGAGCCATTGGAAGGTGGTGACAGCCCTTCTCTACCCCGAACGCAGTTGAGGACTGAGCTTGGATGTGGATTGACAACCCGACAATTCCAACCGTGAATCCTCAGCAAGTCTTCGGATTCGGTCGATCTCTTGACTTGTTCTTCCTTTATTGTTGTATATGTGTGTTAAAACTTCATTTATATTGATGTTGTTGCACTTTAGATGTAAACTTTATTAGATTCATGTCTATGTAATTCTGTATTATTTTACGCTTTAGTTGCTCGAGGTGCGCCATATTCCATCCTCCAACATCCACCCTTGCCAGACTAGCAATTGCTAGTGGCGTGCGTAGCAAAGAGGTGCTCACGACCCTCATTCCGCCATTCTAATCACCTCATCCGCAAGCCTACTCGCCATTCTGCCTAGTGATTCGGTGCATAGCGGCCAGACTAGTCTTCCATCCCGCCTATCGAAGCATCGCATAATGGCGTTGCATAGGAGTAGTTGTTAGATTTTTACTTTCTTTTTCCTCAAATATCAAAACCCCCCTTAGTTAACTCCGACCTAAGGACTTCAATCTCAAGTCCCCCTCGAAATTAACTCCACCTTACCGTGTTCCTTGAGAGATCGATACTTGGGAAAACTCGCCCATTTTATATTACTTGGACGACCCGTTCACTGCCGTGATCTTTAGCATCAAGTTTTTGACGCCGTTGCCGTGGAAAACTGTCGTGTGAGTTTTTGGAGAGGGAGATAGGAGATAGAAGCCCTTTTCCATTTGTATATTTCATGTTTCTTCTTTGCTTTAGTTTTTAGAATCTGTTTCTTGTTTTTATTTGTTCTTATTCTAGTTTTAATTTTTCTGCAGCAGGTTTTCCTATTCTTTTATCTATGGTGTGTAGTTAATTGTTTCTTAGAAACTTTATGTTGGTGAATTCTTCTTGTTGCACCTTGTATTCTTATATGAATATTCGTTGCCGATGGTGCAGGGATTATAGGCATGGTAGTGATGAGTGCCCCACTGAAGATTTGGAGCATAATTCTTGTGGTTCTGTGTATGGAGCATCGTCTTCCTATGGTACTTCATACACCCAACCCAGGTCTTATGGTCACTCCTCTTCTGCGCATTCATCTTTCTCTTATTCCTCTCCGATCCCACCTGGATCGAGGAGTAATGGAAAATGATGTTTGTGTTGTTGTAGCACTGACCACGTGTTGAAAGATTGCCCAGAATTTCAGCGCCAGTTGGAGGAGGATGATGAACCGGGTATCCGATTCACTCTATCACCCTCTCAAATGGCCTCCCCTTCTGATTCTGATGATATATTCGCAGCACCACCTTGTATATGGGGGACTGCTGCAGATATCCCCATCAGACTTTCTACTGATCGGTGTGACGACATTTTTGCGCCGTCTCTCCCCATGCACTCTTCCCCTCTTGTTGATTCAGCCCCGGAGGAACCTACACATATTTTCTATGATGTTGTTGTTCCTCCGCCTTCTTTGTAAGAATTATCTATCCCTATTTTAGTGAGTCGGTTGATGATGTTCGTACGTATTGTGATTCTGAGCCTGAGGATGTGCCCATGTTTGACGAGGATATTATTTTCAATAATGGAAAGTATTACGTCTTGGAACATGTGGATGCACCGAGGTGCGTTGATGAGGAGATCCTCTTTGTTGAAGAAGTTTCCACTTCCTTGATGGATGAGGAGGTCCAAACCACCACCGAGGACCTCGAGCTCACAGATTCCCCTCGTCATGACTCATATGACGTCGTCGATGATCTATGTCGGGATCCTCCTGGGAGTGAGACCGGGACCACTCCCTCTATTTCTGATTATTTTAGTTCTTCTTCTCCTTTATTTCTTGATCCCCCTTCTTTATCTGAGCCTGGGCGGGTTGAGTCTCCGCAGGAACTTCAGGAGGACTTGGAGCTTTCAGCTCGAGTCATCGATGGTAGCATCCTCTCTCGCGAGGAGGTTGATTCCGCCTATGTTGAGAAAGCTCCATTGATTGCTTTCTCCTCCTGCCTTCTCCCTGTAGTAGACGATACCTTGCTGGGCAAGGATTCATTTTGTGGTGAGAAGAGTGAGGTACAGCGCTCCTTCTCTTCTTACTTCCTATTTCCTCTATCTGTGTTGGGCAGGTATTACTATTTAGGTAGAGGGGTACCTGTTATATCTTCGTATCGGTACCCGTTACCGCAACGGATAATGGAACAGTTACCTGTGCACTTTTTATTTCATAGGCCCATTAGCTAGAACTGTTTAGAATTTAATAAGTCATGCTGAGATGACAATAACCCCAGTACTTTTCTTTTATTTCCTGCATTTTTATTTTTCATGTCTATTTTAGTTTTAGCATTTCTTTTTGTATATTTTTCTTTTGTTTTTGCGGAGCTCACCCCTGCAGGTATTCTTAACAACTTCACGTTGGCGGGGTTGTGATTCTTCGTATGGCGGGCCTGCATCAGGTTCCCACGCGTCTTCTGGTATGCTCACTGGCTGAGCATTGGGTAACCTCTTCCCTTAGCTCTTTATGATTTAAATTTCTCCATCATATGCTGTGTAGTTTAGTTTAAGTCTGGGGGAGAGCCAGTTTTGTTACCTTTTGCACGTACACATCTCATGTGCATACTAGAAGCTTTTATAGTTTTATTTTGATTAGTTCATTGCACTGCACACCACTGCACCCACTTGAGCGCGTACTTAGGTGTTCGTGTGCCGCGAGTTAAACTCATTTCTTCGTTAGATTTGGGGAAATTATTGTGCTGGCTTAGGATTGGGAGACAGAGTATATGTTGACCTTGTTGTGTTTCTAATCAACTGCTCTCGTCTCGTGTAGAAATTCGAGTAGATTTAATTTTTCTATATGCTTATGGTTTTATACTTTTCTATTTGCGTAAAGATCTTTTTATTCTACTCAAAAATTGGTGAATCCGGTGTGAATCTGACGGTAGCTTAGGGATGTGTGTAGACTGCCGTTAGGTTCGTATTGCTCGAGTCAGGAGGATGGATAGTCTTTCTCGTTGGCTAAGAACTTGCCCCAAGCTATACTTGAAGCATGTGTATAGGTTAGTTCACTCGCATGAGCGTGATGTAGGCCATCATTTTGGCCCGGTTGAGCTTTGTACCATTCCTAACATCCTATCCTCACTAGCCCCGTTGTACCTACCCCTCCTTTTGATTCAGCTCCACCATGATTTCACCAAAGCCTCATAGCCAATCCTAGTTGCACACCCAAGTTGAGCTTTAGAGTTTTACATTTTCATTCTGGGATGTGATGTGGTGATATTACATGTGAATATGTTTACGTGCTCCAAAGTTTTATTTGCTGAAATTGTTAAAATAAAATAGGATTCAAAAAAAAATATATACAAAAAATAAATTAATTTTGAAAAAGAAAAGGGAAAAGAAGAAAAAGGTTGATTGAAAATTCTTTTTGAGATGAGATTGTAATTGGAGTAGGCAGTACACACACCTATATTTGAAAAAATTAAGTTTGGGGTTGTGGTGTACCCGCGTGTATTTTGCTTAGCAGAGGGATTCTTTTTATGATAGCTCATTTGGGTTAGGTGTTTAGCCTTCCTGTTTATCTTTGTTTACCTAAACGAAACCTAACCCCCATCTCTTCACCTAAAGTCCTACTGATTCGTGTGTGAACCAAACCAGTGTCGTGGAGAGAATGCGAAAGGGCAAGCATATAGTCACCGACATTGGTGGATTCCTTTGGAGGTTATCCCGAGCCTCGATCTTTGGAAATGCTCGCCTAGCGATTAGTCTACTTTCTCCCTACACGTGACCGGATGATTCACCGTGATTCCATTTTTGAGTAATAATAAAATGTTGATACGCATTGTGAATACTATAAACTATTTTGTATACTTAGAAATTTCTTCTATTATATTTTTACGCGTGCGAGCATGCAACTTCGCATGGTACTCCGTATCGCAATTTCCTTGTTAGCTAAATCATTTTCCCTATCTGCTTAGATTTTGTTTGCTCGGGACGCGCAAACAGTTAAGTCTGGGGGTGTGGTGAGTCCATTTTTATACCTATTTTCGGACTCATTTGGGCTAGTTTTCACGCGTTTGCACTTCACTTTTAGTTCGTTATTGTATATATTTCATCTTATCTTTATTTCCATAGGAAGTGAACACTTAGGCCCGTGGTTGTGTATTTTTGTACTTTTAATATTTTTACTCCCTTTTGTGCTCATCTGGAATGTCTGCACATATCAGTGCTGGGTTTAGCGGTCATGTGCGTGTTCCGGGGATGTTTAGAAGTAGGAATACTGCGCATGGTCATCAGATATAATGTGCATGGACACTAGTCGTGCGCCGATGATCGTGCACAATGTACCCTAATTTACAAAATCTGCCTGGGGTAATCGCACGACCACTGGACATAGTGCGCATGACCACCGGTCGTGCGCCACTGATCGTGTGCATTGATTCCTCTTTTCCTGGAGTCCTGTTTGGGGTAATCGCATGACCATTGAACTTAGTGCGCACGACCACTGGTCGTGCGCCACTGCTCGTGCGCGTTGTCCCAGTTCTTCTTCAGAATCTGCATTACTAGTGTGCACAATCACTAGACATAGTGCGCACGACCACTGGTCGTGCGCCCGTGATCGTGTGCAAAGGGAAGCTTCCAACTTTCGTCCGCTATCATGACACGAAGAAGACGGGCCATTGGAAGGTGGTGACAACCTTTCTTTACCCCGAACGCAGTTGAGGACCGAGCTTGGAAGCGGATTGATAACCCGACGATTCCAACCGTGAATCCTCAACAAGTGTTCGGATTCAGTCGATCTCTTGACTTGTTCTTCCTTTATTGTTGTATATGTGTGTTAAAACTTCATTTATATTGATGTTGTTGCACTTTAGATGTAAACTTTATTAGATTCATGTCTATGTGATTCTGTATTGTTTTACGCTTTAGTTGCTCGAGGTGCGCCATATTCCATCCTCCACCATCCACCCTTGCCGCACTAGCAATTGCTAGTGGCGTGCATAACGAAGAAGTGCTCATGACCCTCATTCCACCATTCTTATCACCTCATCTGCAAGCTTACTCGCCCATCCGCATAGTGATTCGGTGCATAGCGGCCCGACTAGTCTTCCATCCCGCCTGGCAAAGAAACGCATAGCGGCGTTGCAGATGAGTAGTTGTTAGATTTTTACTTTCTTTTTCCGCAAATATCAAAACCCCCCTTAGTTAACTCCGACCTAAGGACTTCAATCTCAAGTCCTCCTCGAAATTAACTCTACCTTACCGTGTTACTTAAGAGATCAATACTTGGGAAAACTCGCCCATTTTATATTACTTGTGTGACTGGTTCACTGTCATGATCTTTAGCATCAAGGCTTATAGAGGATGTTCATGAGGAAGTGCAATGTCCTATTTTGCCCTGAGGTGGTAATGAGAGTGCTCTCAAACTGGTGAACAATCTAGTGTGTCACGCAATGACCAAGCATATTGAGATCGAGTAACACTTCATAAGGGAGAAGGTGTTGGTGGGATCTCTTCTGGTCGGGCATGTTCGGAGTGATGATAATCTTGCTGACATCTTCACGAAGCCGCTGTCTAAGGGGCCATTTCAACGGTTACGAGGTTTTCTTGGCTTGATCACCACTTCTCACTTCAAGGGGGAGTGTTGAAATTTGTGAAGTGAAAGTGGGTGATGGAGCAGGCCGGGCGATCTGAGCGGTATGAGTCCACGACTTGGGTAGACTGATGGTTGCGGCCTGGGTGACCTGGCCTAGTTGGACTTTGTGGCTTGGCTGTTTTTGTGGAGCGCCCTATGCGGCCTGTGTTTGCAGCCTGGGTGACCTGTCCTGGTTGGTCTTGGTGGCTTGGCTGTTCTTGTGGAGCGGCCTGTGCTGCCTTGTGTGTGGTCTGGGCAGACTGGTGTGCGGCCTGGATGGTCTATGGCCAAGGAAGTCTTAGAGGCTTGGACATCTAGTGGAGCGGCCTGAGCGGACTGTGTTTGGCAGTCTGTTGGTGGTTCTCAGCTTGTTCTGCGGTCTTGCTGTTAGCCAGTTCTTTGGGTAACTGGGCGGATTGGGTGTTGTATCCGCGTTATTGTAGCAGACTTGTTTTGCGTCCGCAGAGTCCGCCTTTGCGGACTGGCTTTGGAGATGTGCTTTGGTTCTTGTCTAGCTCTCTGTGATGAGATGGATGGTTCACATCCTTGTAGCAGACTGTCCTGCTGATTGACGGTCTGAGTCTTTTGTGTCCGCGATGCTCGCGTCAATTGCTTGATGGGCTGCTGGACTTTGTCATTTTCTGTGACAAGTCCATGGTGTTCGTAGTGTCCGCCGAGTCCGTTGTTGACCGGGCGGACTGCCTCTTGGTCGTGGACTCGTGTCGGACTGTGGCGCTATTGTCGAGCTGTGCGGACTGCCTCTTTGTCCGCGTACAGTATGCAGACTGATGCAGCTTGGGTTATGGCTGTGTCCGCGTGCTTTGTTGAGTTGCAGACTGATGAAGCATGAGTTGTGGCTGTGTCTACATGCTGTGTTGAGTGGCGGACTGGCATTGTGCTTGTGTTGGGCAAATTGGCGTTGTGCTTGTATTGTGCGCGCTGGCTTTGTGTTCGCATGGTGGCGGACTGTCTTTGACCTGATACCTGACGAATTGGTCTGGCCAAGTACTTGCGGACTTGGAGGACTGGGGTGTGTTAGCGCGCGGGCTGGGGCGGTGACTCTATTCACTAGGGTGGTCACCACACTCCTCACCTTGCCTATAAATAGACCCCCACCGGCACATCTACTAAAACTGAGTCAACAGTAAGTTGAGTCTTGGTTAAGGGTTGCGGTCTGGTTTTTCCTGTCCGCGCGGGTTGAAGAGAACTGTTTATTATTTGCAGATTATGTGGCTAACACTGAGGAGCCAGGAGTTTGGCTTTGACTGCGGTCAGCATCACTGAAGTTTGCTGTTTCAATCGGCGGTCTCAGCAGGTCGCTTATGCGGCTTGTGAGTTCACTTCTTCAGCTTTTTCAAATTCAATAACCTGTCCGCCGGACTCGGGTGGGTAGGCGGTTTGTTCTTCAGTTCAGCAATAGTTTGTAGCAGCCAGCGAATAACGACGTGTCTGCGCGACCTCGCGGTCTCGGTGGACTCCGTGTTCTATTTGTTTTCTAGCAGCAGTAACAGTTCGGGCGACCTCGACGACTTTGGCGGACTGGGCGGTCTCGGCGGTGTCCAGTTCTGTCTGCTCGAATAGTTTTACTTGTAATTTTTCCTGTGTTTCTGTGTACTGGCGAAATCATGTCTCGCCATGTATACCTCGCTCTGTAATGATGAAATAAATATATGATCGGCTTGCCCCTATGATTGCATTTGGTGTTTGAGCTTGCTTTCCTAGTTTCCGCATGATAAGGTGCGATCTTGATAGTTCTGAGGATATTAATATGACATTAGACTATCTCGTTGACCACTGAGAAAATTCAACAGCGACTACGGCTTCATCCACAATTCGTAATCCACTAACGGAGCGGATCTCTAATGCAATATCATGACGGGGACGGACACAATCGACCCGGTGGTTCTTCTTGAATCATGGCGACCCAAACCCCTCTCATTTGAGAGATTTGGTCCCCAAAAGCTTGAAAAGCAAGAAAGAAAAAGATGTTATGCACGCATCCTAGAAACCGATAGTAGAATTTTCATTACCTTACGACCCCTCTTCCTAGCCATGGAATCCTTGATTTGAATCGATTGACACGAGCGCCTCCACGCCCTCTCCACGGATCTGGTCTCGGAACGGCGATCGGAGCTCTAAAGCTCCGTCAATGGTGGAAGGAATCCCTCTCTCCTTCCTCCTCCCTTATCTTCCTCTCCAACCCTAACTCTCACACTAAAAGATGAGATAAATGGGGGGAAAGGCACTCTCTACCCTAATAAAGTCCAAAGGGCGGAAGATCCTGGGCCCTTGGATCGAGTTTAAGTAAGCATCGGATGACTACAAAAGAAAATGACGGAACAACACTTGCCCGAACGATCAGTGGCGCACGACCAGTGGTAGTGCGCACTAGATCCCATGATCGTGCGATCAATAATGGCAGAACTCTAGAGAAACTAGGATAAACGCGAACGAGCAGTGACGGATGAGCAGTGGACATGCGCACTATTCCCAATGGTCATGTGATTGCCCTTTGCAGAACTTGGAAAAATGGAGAATAATGCGCACGATTAGTGGCGCACGACCAGTGGTCGTGCGCACTAGATCTAATGATCGTGCGAGTCCAAGTCTGAAAGTTGGGGGTGTTACAAGGTCAGCCTGTACTCACCGAATATTTAGGGTTGGACGTGTCTTTCCGAGGGCAAGGCTAGCTCATAAAGAGCGGGGATTGTGTACAACCCCATATTCGCTGAGTAGGACCAAGATTCTCCATGGAGCAGGATTGGGCTTGATTTGGACTTATAATTGGATCAAGTAATAAATCGTGTGGGAGTGCTCTCGCCATAAGTAGCCGGGAGGGCTCTCGCCCAGTGGTTGAGTAGTGCCATTTCGTCAAATACCAGTACATTGAGCTTAACTCGTCGAGCTGGGCCTTCATCTTAAGGTTATGATCGTCGAACACGTATCCAAGGCTCAGGCCAGGACGGAATCAGGGCGGGCGGGAAGGCTCAGGCCACGATGGAATCAGGGCGGGCAGGTGCTGGTGCTCGCTCCTTAGGATGGTGGAATCTTATTGGCCCTAGGCATTGAGTGATGCTTCTCCACTCAACGCTCCCGCCAACCTTAGGCGTTGAGAGATACTTATCCACTCAACGCTCCTGCCAACCTTAGGCGTTGAGAGATGCTTCTCCACTCAACGCTCCCGCCAGCTCTTGGCGTTCAGTGATGCTTCTCCACTAGATGCTTCTGCCATCCCTTGGCGTCGAGTGATGCTTCTCCATTCAATGCCACCGACAGCTTTTGGCATTGAGTGATGCTTCTCCACTCAACGCCCCCAGCAGCCTTTGGCGTTGAGTTATGCTTCTCCACTCAAGACGCCCGCCAACCTTAGGCATTGAGAGGCTTCTCCACTCAACGCTCCCGCCAGCTCTTGGCGTTTAGTGATGCTTCTCCACTCAACACTCCCACCAGCCCTTGACGTTGAGTGATGATTCTCCATTCAATGCCCCCGAAAACTTTTGGCATTGAGTGATGCTTCTCCACCCAACGCCCCCAGCAGCCTTTGGCGTTGAGTGATGTTTCTCCACTCAACGCGCCCGCCAACCTTAGGTGTTGAGAGAGGCTTCTTCACTCAACCCTCCTGCCAACTCTTGGCATTGGGTGATGCTTCTCCACTCAACTCTCCTGCCAGCTCTTGGACTTGAGTGATGCTTCTCCACTCAATGCTCCCGCCAGCCCTTGGCATTAAGTGATGCTTCTCCATTCAACGCCCCGACAGCTTTTGGCGTTGAGTGATGCTTCTCCACTCAACGCCCCCAACATCCTTTAGCGTTGAGTGATGCTTCTCCACTTAATGTGCCCGCCAACCTTAGGCGTTGAGAGAGGCTTCTCCACTCAACGCTCCTGCCAGCTCTTAGCGTTGAGTGATGCTTCTCCACTCAACACTCCCGCCAGCTCTTGGCGTTGAGTGATGCTTCTCCATTCAACGCCCCCAGTAGCTCTTGGCGTTGAGTGATGTTTCTCCATTCAACACGCCAGCAGCCTTGAGTGATGCTTCTCCACTCAACGCTCCGGCCAACCTTTGGCGTTGAGTGATGCTTCTCCACTCAACGCTCCCGTCAGCCTTTGGTTCCCACCCGGGGTAGGGGTGAGGGCTTTCGCTTGGGGCAAGCCGGGTTCCCGCAGTGCTCAGTGGGAAGAGCTTCCACCAGGTGGGATGCAGACCTGAAATTACCTAAATACCACTGGTCTGCATTTAGCTCCTCAAAACAGCGAAGTTTGACAATTGGCAGACCAGTTTAGGTGCATTTTAGTACTTTTAGGGTAGCAGAAGTACGATTTTTGCAGACCAGATATTGAAATTCTATAAATATACCCACAGGATTCCTCAGAAGGCAGACACTCTCATACTCTCATTTTGCATTCTAGAGCTTTCTGAGGTGCTCCTAGCCCACAAATTGGCTTTGTAGGGGAAGCGCTCTGAGAACTTCTTGGTTAGTGGAGGGACCTCCCAGCTGATGCTTAGACTCAGTTTCTAGTTCTTTATGGCCACACCCCAAGGTCCGAACTCTCGTTGAGTCCAGTTTTTGGCTTCAACAGTTGGTACATCAACTGTTGGGGACCAAGATGAAGATCAGTACGGCCTTTCATCCGCAGACGGATGGTTAGACCGAGAGAGTCAACAGGACGATGGAGGACATGCTTCTCATGTGTGCCTTGGATTTCAGAAAAAGGTGGGTGGATGACCTATATATGATTGTGTTCGTGTACAAAAATAGCTACCACGCAAGTATTAAAATGGCGCCCTTCGAGGCCCTTTATGGTAGAAAGTACAATACTCCATTGTCATGGTTGGAGACTGGTGAGTTCAAGTTGTACAAGAGGAAGGATGTCGAAGATGCGAATTCAATTGTGCGTACAATTTGGGAGAGATTGCTGGTTGCACAAGATAGGCAAGCTAAGTACTATGACGCCAATAATAGAAACGTCGATTTCACTGTTGGTGATTTGGTATACATGAAGATCAAACCGTTCAAGGGTGTGTCGATGATTCGTCTGTTGAAAAATCCAAGTCCAAGATACCTTGGGCCTTTTGAGGTGTTGCAGCGCGTTGGTGAAGCGGCTTACCGATTGAAGCTTTCAACGGAACTGAGTGGCCTACATGACATATTCCACATATTGATGTTGTGGAAGGCGGTGCAAGAGCCTACGCTAGTGATTGCTGCAGATCAAGTAACAGTGGATGAAGGGTTGACAACGAAGTCAAACCTATTCGTATTGAGGATATAGATGTCAAGCGACTTCGTAATAAGGAAGTCAGGATGGTCAAGGTCCGCTGGGATAACTATTGTTGAGAGGAGCTATCTTGGGAGCGGAAACAAACCGTGAATGCTAAGTTCGACGTGTTATTCAATGGAGGTACGCAGTTAATGTTGATCAAATTTTTTTTAGTTTCCTACATGAATTAATTTCGGGATGAAATTCTTTAAGTGCGGGAGATTTGTAATGCCGCAATTTTCTTAAGGCAGGAAATGGTGTTGTGGAGGTTATCGCCCGACGGTAGCTAGGTACCACGTGGTAGTAGCTCCGTTGATAGCATCGACAACATTGAGAGCATTGAGTCGACTCAATGCCTAGTCTACCGCACGATGGTATGTTTCTAGCTCACAATGTTAGCCCGTTTTATTGTCCGAGTTCTTGGGAAGTTAACACCCAACGGTAGGGTTACCGTAGGCTGTGGCTTGGCAATTTATTTGTCAAAGAACCCGGGTTACTACCGCACGGAGGTAGTAGCTATCGCGTGGAGGTTGCAAGGTCGATCGTGACGTAACGGTCGCTAGCTACTGCGAGGCGGTAGCGTCCTATCTTTCAGCGTTAGCGAATCTGTAACAGTGTGGACACATGTTGGCCTGTGATTGGAATTCTTAGGTGGTTACACACGAAACAAGGCGGTACTGCTCGACGGTTGATAGTTACTGTGTGGCGGTAGCTTTATATTTATTTGGCGGGTTTAGCCATTTCTTCTTCATTATTTTGGATTTGGTGTGTTTGGCCTGGTTTTTTGGAGGAGTAGCAGCGCCAGAAGAAGGGAGATCTTGTCGTTGTTCGTGTTTCGGGTCTCGGATTCACAAAGCGAGTTCATATCTACGGAGGCAAACCCGAAGCGGTCGTTTTCAATAGTCTAGATTTCTCCTATGGTGCCAAAGAGGCCTATAAGGGTAACAATCCTCTTCCTTGGACATGTGAAGTCCTTTCTTTTAGCATTAGAGGGTAGACACTCCACAAACACGTAGATGTGGCTCTCCCGACGGGTAGATCCGTGTATCCCCATATTGTTGCATTTAGATCCGGAATCGAAGTACGGAATAGGCATGCTGAGTGAAGCCATCCGGAAGGGTTGGTCTAGATTGGTGATGTTTGTATATTTTGAATGCCGGATAAAGACTCCGTGTACTCCATGGTAATCACATAGATTTCAGAGTTGTGGGTTGTGTAGATGATTGCATTGATAGTATTGGGGTAGTCTCTAGAAAAACACCCGAAAATGTGGAAGAACCTATAGTCTGTCCCCTACAGCGCGGCGGTAGTGCTACCCCCGGTGATTGCTTTTTGTAAGCTATGTTTGGTCGCGAAGCCCGTCTCTGGGAGATCTGTAGGAAATTGTTTGTGAAGCCTGTCTCAGGGAGACCTATAGGCTACCAATTTGATGAGTGTGGGCTTAATTTGCTCAGTTATAATGTGATAGGTGTGGGCTTAATTTGCCCTGCCATGGTAGCCATGAGTTCTAACCTAGGATCATAACCGGGTTATGAATAGTACGGAAATGGGAAAGGGGATGCCGACCAGCGTTGTGGCTGGCGCGCCTAACAGCACGATAAAGGCTGAACTGTACACAACCCTTGTCATCCGTCTTGGCGTGAGTCATACAGTGGATCTGCAGATTGTTATGACTTTACCGGAGGCTTGGGGTGTTATCTCTGGCTTAGGCCCTTTTGAGACTAAAAGTTCAAACATTGGACCGTCAAAGGACGGTGGTGTGACCATTGAGGTCTTGTTCACCAAGAGTGTGCCTGAAAGCACGGGGCGTTGGGCATTGACTCCAATGTCTGTGGCTAATGTTGCTTAAATTGCACATTTTGATTGATATTTTGTGATTATAATAATGTCTGCAGGGAAGGAGCAACGCCACCCCGAATGAGTGGTGGGGTCATTATAATTTGATCATCTAATGCTGACTGTTGATATTATTTGCCACCATGTGGTGGAATGTACTTGCAGGTGCAACAGAGCAAAGCGGGATCTATCGGGCTAAAGCCCGAGATAGCTAAGTTGACCCTTGAAGGCCAAGGCGAAGTGCCATTGTGTTTATTTTATTATCATGTGTGGCCAGCCTGCATGCCGATGTTTGCAAGATACTCTAATTTGAGATGATCATTGTAAGGCCTTAAGGCCAAAACCTTCTTTGTGTATTTGTCTTTCATTCCTTTATGATAGTGGACATTAATCCTGTTGGGTTCTATTTATAACCTTTAAATTACTTCTGCGAAATGCACTCTGTGTTAGGATGTGAAATATTGGAGTATGGTTTCAATTTAGTAACACCTTGTTTTGTCCGTAGTATATGGCGTCGGGCCCAGGCTGGACCTTCTGTTATATGTTATGTGATAGATGGGGGTGTTACAGAATTACTAAACTATCGACCTTGAATTGCTGAACAACTAGCCATCAATTACTGAATCGTCGACCAATAATTTATTGACTTGTCGGCCAAGAATTAATGAACCACAGACCATGAATTATTTAACTACTAAGAAGCATTAACATAAAATGCATATAAATTTAATGTACTCCAATTAACTGTATTGACTCAACATGTCAAGTCAATGTATTCTCATACCACTTTAACAATTGCTCAAATAATATGCACTCTCTATATACCACTTAATACTTAAATGGAGCAACAATTGAAGCACTTTCCTCATAATATGCACTGGTACAACATGGCTCAACATGTATTGATTGAATTCTTCATACTACTTGAATCTTTCCAAGTAATGTGCCCTTACTCAACATGACCTAGGAATGTCAAGTATTGCTTCTACATCTCCAATCTTCCCCATTCCAAGTATTGTCACACATCTCCCCCTTTCTCAAGTATTGCCACACATCTCCCCCTTTCTGGCTTATTCTATAGGAATATTGAGGGAGGTGATTAGGATCATGGGAGAATTTATCTCTCCTTATTCTAGCCTACTTATACTACACTAGTGATCAACCTAGTTAACTGGAGAACACACCTTTTGTGTTGATGCCACTGATACAACACATCACTGCAACCACTTGACACTTGAGTGGTCTATTGATCCACTTGAGCTAGTTACTACCATTGATCTACATGGATGTTCCTCTACTGCTTTTAGCAGTAGCAGTGACTCACATCAGTAGTAGTGATGATCTTTGATCCGCTATAACAGCTGCTGGACTTGCTCCCCTTAATAGGAGCATCTTGACTTGCTTCCCCTCAACAGGAACATCTTCTATCTTCTGTTTACTGGAAAGTTGAGTCCATCTTAGTCTGGATACCGCTTGATATCAATTAAAAGACTGATCTACCTGCAAGAAGAGTAAATCCTGCAATAATAATAACACAAGGGGCAACTGAAGTTATACCAGGTTCAACATACCCAGCTCAAACATGAAAGTGTTGAACTTTGCTTCATCTAGTGGCTCAGTAATGATGTAATCCACTTTCTTGTCAGTAGGGACAAACTAAAGACAAATATCTTCACACTCCACATGCTCCCTAATGAAATGAAACCTAATCTTAATGTGTTTCGTCCTGCAATGAGAGACAGGATTCCAAGCAATTGAGATTGCACTAGTAGAATCATAATATAAAGGAGTTCTACTTATCTGGAGGTTATAGTCCTGGAGCTGATATCGAATACACAATAATTATGCACAATAGCTACATGCTGAGATGTATTCTGACTTAGCTATTGAGATTGCAATAATGATCTACTTCTTGTTGCTCCAAGACACTAGTCTTCCTCCTAAGAACTGATATGTGCCTGAAGTGCTCTTCCTATCCTCTTTGCAGTCTGCAAAATCTGCATTTGAATAGACTCTTAGTTCAAAAACCCTATTTCTAGGGTACCATAGGACAAGATCTGGTGTGCCCTTAAGATATCTCATGTAAGTCCCCCCTCCCGGAACACAAGACACGGTCGAGGGGAGTCTTATGCCCAGAACAGCCGCCTTATGGTAACGCCAACACACTTGTTGACCGATACTACAAGATGCCTATCCTGCCGGCTAAAACCAATATCATTCATGCCAACCCAACATAAATAACAAAACAAAAGTCAAATCCACATAAGTGTAAAAGTCCACAAGTACATCATAATAAGAAGCCTCAACAGGCTTATATAATATCAGAGTACATAAATAGCTTTGCCCAAAGGGCTGCAATAAGAGTCTCTCAAAAACTCACATTTGAAACTGAAGGCAGCGATGGAATCATCACGTCAGGTCCTATAACCATGGCCTGGCAGCCATCCTACACAACCTGCTGCTGCTCTATCTGCGGAGTTTCCTCCTAAAAGGATGACGTAGAAACCGTTAGTCATAAATACGAAGTGGCTTTCACATTCACACCCTTGGCGACTCTGAGTCATTGAGCAGAGAAAGGAACTGGGTACAATATATAAATAAATATATGTAAGTAGTAGTACAAGAAGGTGGTATAAGACTAATCAATATCAGAGTATCTAACATGTACAACAAGTGAGTATATCAATATGCCCTAGCAGTTCTACTATCAACAGCAGTATACAAGTATGATCCTACAACAGGAAAGTAACTCAACTTATATGAATGCCCATATAGACATATAAGTTAAGGATCGGCTTAACAGTAAAGTAACTCATCATATAAGAGTGCCCATACAAACTTTTATGATAAAGATCTTGTGTATGTAATGCAATGCAATATTATGAATGCAATGTGATGACTCACCCATGCTCACAAACATGCACACTTCCATGTTGACACAGACATGTAGTTCCCACTTTTTGAGCAGGTAGCTAAACTCTCAGGCACCATCCATCGTAGCCAGATGGTGACAGTGGAACGAGCTTTCCACTACTAGGAGGGCATACACACTACCAAGCCTCGGCCTCCGTACGCCTCAATGCTAAGAACACAACAGTGGAGCACACATGCATACTATGGCTCAGAGGGGTCTTGGGTAGATGTGCACCAAGAACACAACCTAACTGGCCTACTGGTGTGGCACGGAAGGAGCCTATGGTAGCGTATCACCATAGGACCAAGCCCAACCGTCCACTTGGCATGGAAGGAGCCTCGAGAATGAGCAACGAGGACCAAGCCCAACAGCACAAATTCTATTCATAAACTCCCGTCGGTGTGATTACTGGGGAGCCCATAGACCAGCCACACTATCCATAACCCAGGAATATGACACCGCATGTCAACTTACACTGCATGCAATTTCACATTTAAGGGCGCCACACTGAGTCCCTTTTTAATATTCGCATCCCGTGCTCAACAGCATGCAAGGGCTCCACACCGAGTCCCTTATCAACACATCATTCCAGTGCGGCAACACATACACACCTCAACCCTTCCACATTACCATACAATATAAGGGTTCAGCATTTACACTAGTGGCAAGAAACCTTATACAATACACCAACCCCACACTGCTACCCGTAGAGAGACAAAACACTAAGTCGTGGACTATTAAACACATTCCACTAATCATCAAATCACATGGCCATGCACTAACCACATCCAATTCCTTTCCACATTATCAAGCATTCACAACAAGCGTAACACCATATGATAATCACAACAATATAATGATACTGCACATACACATCGAGCATGATAACATAGCTATGGGTTATGTATTCAGTTGTCAGACATCACACCATCTTTCCAAAACCCATTTCATTCTCTTGATTATAATCATTCACATCTCTACCAGATTTCACAAGAATATCATTTGTTCAACCAAATGTATCAATTCATTTGTTCACTAACTTACCCAGACCATTTGTTTATCAAACTCCTTCAAGCTGTTTGTACAATCATGTTTCACCAAACCATTTGTTTATCACGATTACATATAGGGTAATTTTACCAAAATCTCAACATTATTTTGCTACGATCTCTCTACCAAAACCAAACCCGGTTCTACACAAACCCGAGAACAACATGAACTTAAGTCATGACTGTACAACAACTTCGACTGGACTTTCCCGAAGCTACAAGACTCATATGAAAATGTGTAACCATCAGTTGGAAAGGTCATTCCAATGGATACGAATTTTGTGTTTAGTAATAAACCTAGATCTTGCCATATCATACCCGAAAATGGCATTGAAGTTCGTTGCGCACGGAAAACATATTTTTTCACACATCTTAAAGCAAGATGAATGACATCGGTTCATCTTCTTCCTTTAGTTATTTGTTCAAAACTATATCCAGACTTTCCTCCACCCTTATTCACCCTAAATAGACCATTCCTCTTCATGAAACCAAGTCCATCATCTTCACAAAGAAGAGAGGACTGGTTGAAGACATCATATCCCTAGGACAAGGTCCTAGCATGGTCTCTTCCTAGAAGATCTTCATCTCGCAAGTCAAAGTTTTTTGGTCGACATCTCTCCTAGATAATAACTACAGATCTAGCACCGAGGGAGAGGCACGAAAGCTCACCTCGTTTTCGGCCAAGGATCTTGTTATCCTTCTCGGCGGCATCTTCTCCTCGATGGCGTTATTCTTCCTGGAAAGGTAGATTGACTCTTCTTCAAGAAAATCGACTCCGGCAATGTCCTCACTTCCAACGGTTTTGGCAAGTAACTGCTCGGCAAGAGCATGAAGTGACGGCTAGGGTTTTCCCGTAAGTCTCCCTTTATAAGTGGAATTAGAGCTAGACCTCCTGCCGTGTGTTACTCTAGTGTTGGACCGCCTATTATTACTTTAAATAAGTCATGTTGAAAAGAACGGTTCCTAATATGATAATTGGCGCATTTTCCGAAAACCCGGTTCAGCCCATTTATATGAAGCAACAAACATTTGCCAAAAAATATTCTAAGTCAAAAGCATTGTGTATATCATACACACTCGCTGAATCATCAAGATTCATCACGATCACATGAAGCCCAACGAGTGGCATCGAGTTCACTCAACGCCCATAGAATCTTTCTAAGTTAAAAGTGTTAAGTGGCGTTGAGACCACTCAACACCTCGTTGAGTGCCAAACTTTCTAAGTCAAAAGCGTTGAGTTGCGTTGAGACCACTCAACGCCTCGTCGAGTATTCCTGATAATTCGTCGAGTGGCGTCGAGTCTACTCAATGATCTCGACACTTCATCGAGTGGCGTCGAATCCACTCAACGCCCAGAATAATTTTTTAAGTTAAACACTCAATGCCTCGTCGAATGGGTTGAAACCACTCAATGCTCTCGACGCTTTGTGTCCAGAAATATTTTAAGTTAAAAGCGTTGAGTAGCATTGAGACCACTCAATGCCTTGTTGAGTGCAGGACTTTCTAAGTTAAAAGCATTGAGTGTCATTGAGACCACTCAATACACTCGGTACCTCATCCAATGCGGTCAAGTTCACTTAATGCCTTAGCATCCAGAATATTTCTGAGTCAAAATTCGTCGAGTGGCGTTGAGATAACTCGACGCACTTGGCGCTTGTCGAATCCAGGATTATTCTAAGATAGATTCGTCGAGTGGTACTGAGACCACCCAACGCCTATACCATCTAAAATATTTCTAAGTCCTATTTGCCCTATTAGTCGAGTATCACTCGACGTTGTTACTGGTGCACACTAAGCTTGAGTCAGCTTTCTTGACTCATAATGCGTGCTAGGGGTCTACAATGAAATGAGACGTTACAAATCCTATAAACAAAATAAATGATTTCGTCTCCGAAATCAGGCTAAGGCTGTGGGGGAGAAAAAGCATGGAAATATAATATTCTTAAATTTTACCTTGGGGAAACAACTTCATGTAGAGCTTCCGCATCAAGTCCACCGACTTCCAAGTATATTCTTCCTTCCCATGGTTAGGCCATAGGATCTTCACTAAAGCTTCACTTTTCCGACACAAATTCCTTGTCTCGGCATCTACTATCTATATCGGCTCTAGTCGAACAGATCTATTAGTTGCGACTGCTCTATCTGTGGTGTAAACATGTTGATCGTGCTGTAATAGTGCCTTTCAAAGCAATGACACATGGAAGACGTCGTGCAAATTTTCCAGTTCTGGTGGTAGCTCCAGCAGATAGGCCACTGGGTCAATTCTTTCCAATATAGCATAGGGCCCTACATATCTCGGGCTGAGCTTCTTCATACGACGTACTCGTGACACTACATTCATCGGCCTGATCTTTAAGAATACTTTGTCACCCACTTGAAATTCCACCATTCAATGTTTCTTATTATGGTATTTTGTCTGCCGACTTTGAGCCTCAAGCATGCCGTCACGTATCAATATAACAACAGTATCGGTATTATCAATATATTCGATTCCCAAAATCTTTGGATCCTCATCCTGCAGCCATGAAAATGGAGTTCTACACCCCTCCCATAAAGTGCTTTGCGGGGTGCCATCCCGAGGATAGCTTGATAACTATTGGTGTACGAAAATTCCACCAGTGGCAAGAGCATTTCAGATGGCTCTCCTCTATCTAGTACACACAATCTCAACAGATCCTCCATAGTTCTGATGGTCCTCTCAGACTGATCATCCGTATGAGGATGAAACGTTGTGCTAAATGTAAGGCGAGAACCCAAGTGTGCTTGAACTGCCTTATACTCCTTGGAGGTAAAACGACCATCGCGGTCGGAGACTATCATTTTAGGCACCCCATGGTACCGTACAATTTGCTCCACAAAGAGACGCACTAAAACATCAACAGGCAACTCCTTATTCATTGGTACGAATCTAGCAACCTTCATCATGCAATCCACAATTACCCAAACCGAATCATTCCCAGAGCGTGAACGAGGCAACCCGTGAAGAAAGTCCATGGAGATATCCTCGAACTTCCACTCGGGGATGGACTGTAATGCCCCGAAACTCGAAAGAGGGATGGACATCGTTTGTGATGTATGTATTTTCCCCCTTTTCTCGAGTAAGAATGTCTGGCAAGAACCGGACAAGGGTAGCTCCACATTGGCGGTAGATGGTTTCCTTGGTGGACAAGGTTAACTCCTCATTGGCGGTAGATGGTATCCTTGGTGCGAGGGGACGTTGCAGTACAAATGATGGATTAGGGTGAGAATAATTATGGATTGTGATGTGTTAAGGCACGACTTTGTCTCTGTGGTCGGCTGACTATCCCGTGACGCGGAAGTCATGTGGGGAGAGTGTCCCGATGAGACTAGTCCCCTTCTGTGAGACAGACGAGAATGCCAAGAATAGGACAATCCCGGGCAATGAAGCCATGAGCGGGTGGGGTCCAACAAGGGTTCTTAGAATTGGTTTGTGCATGAGAAAAAATCCTGACACAAGAAGTCAGAGTTTGCAGGCAAGCTCGGGTCTAAGACCCACGAGGGGGTGGGGCCTTGGCAAAATTTCCGTGTGGTGGATTTTATGTCGTTAGGGGAAATGCAGTACCCTTTTGTTTACGGCTTAACGCTAATGGGGAAATTGAGAGTACCCAGATGTTATGATGATGTGCTAGTTGCATACGTGATAGGGTGCCTTGGGTGAAGCCCAGGTTTTGCAAACATGTTGCATAGTATGCCCCTTTTTATTATATGCTCAACATAGAAAATGTGTTTGTTGTTTGAGACATCCAAACCTGTTCATTTAGAGCTTTATATGTTTATGTGTATAGTATGCGAAGTGCTGACTTGCAGCTTGGAGGGGTACCCATGTGAAGTGCTGACTTGCAGGTTGAAGTGTTACAAGTTTTGTACTAGCTCTATTTGTGGCAATATATGTTTAATGCTCTAGTTTTTCGGCTTGCATGCCGAGGTAGTCTAGGAGTGCTTTTGCACGTTGATGCTTGATTTTATCATTTGAGTTTTGGACTCTCTATTGTTGTAAGGCCTTAAGGCCGTTTCGATACTCTTATATATGGATAACTTCTGTTCTTGTTTACTGTTTCCGCTGTTGTTTGATACTGAGTTTTGAGTTGAGTATTTTATATCATCTTTTAACGCTAAATTTGTGGCATATGTATGTTGTGGGGACCCAGTCGGACCCATATTATATGATCATTATAGGGGAGGTGTTACAATTTGGTATCAGAGCCAGGTTTCGTCGAAGGTCATGTTTTGCGGTCGGTTTAGAGTAATTGGATCACGTATACATGTTATCTACATAGGAGTATTGCGGGACCATGAGTGTCCTTAAGTTTGAGTCTTGTGATTAGAGACTGATTCCTTGTTATATTTCTTTTGTTAAGAGTACAAGCAACGAGGCGGGTATGTCGAGACCAAGAGAGGAACTTTCGGCTCTGGGTCCTTTGGGCATGGGTGTAAACCCGGACGATTTTTCTCGCATGCTTGCAGAAGCAGTGGTGGCAGCCCAAGCTATGGCGACAGCTCAAGTAGCAACCCATGTTGCTCAGGTAGTAACCCATGCTACCCCGGATATGGCGACGACCGTGCCCTGCGGAGAAGCCAGGCGAGCAGAGCCGTTGGACAAAAGGGTGGTTGTCGGGCATGGAGACCGGCAGATGAAATATTTTCTGAGCTTCCATCCTCCAACGTTCAAGGGAGTTGTTACGCCGACTGATGCAGAGGACTAGTGGTCATGGATGCAAGAACTTCTGAGGGCGGCAGAGACGCCAAAGGAGAATAAATCTGAGTTTGCATCCTTCATGTTGGAGGGAGACAGGAAGTTGTGGTGGGTGAGCCATAACGGCCGCCAGTTTCCCGGACGCACCCCATCCATGGAAGAGTTTGGGAATGCTTTACTAAAGAAGTACATTCACGTTTCGACAAGGTTGGCCATCCAAAGGCAATTTTTGCACTTGGTTTAGTGGGATAAGACAGTGGACGAGTATGTACAAGAGTTCACTCAGTTGGGTCGTTATGCAGGAACAACAATGGTTGACAATGAGGAGAGGGATAACCTCTTCTACCAGGGGCTGAGGGAAAATCTAAGACAACCCCTCATCGCCATGAAGAGAGCTGGTTTCAATGAGTTGGTTGAGGCTGCCAAAATGTTGGAGTGTGATCTGGAGCGAACCCAACGTCGTAAGGGTTTCGCGCCCATGTAAGGGGAAGGGAAGCCCTCTCAATCCCAAGGGAAGTCCGAAGGGAATAGATGGAAGAAAAAGCCTCACCCATTCAAGTCCGGTGAGAAAATCAAATGGACGTCCGGAGGGTCTCACTCTAAGGGACCTTTGACGTGCTTCAATTGTGGCAAGGTGGGGCAAATAGCTCATTTTTGTACTCAAGGATGTGTTGAGTAGGAGCCAAGGCAGGAGCAGACTGTGCGCTCCAGCCCCAGTGCCGCAGAGAAAGGGAAGATGACGGAGCCTAGCGCTTCTCGGTTCCAACCGGTACAACCAAAGGCTTACAACCTTGGGCAGCAGGAAGCGATCTCACAACCCGATATTGTGACAGGTATGAAAAAGTTTAAATTTAACCTTATACTTCATACTTTCAAACCGTTTATGTTTGATGCCTCTATTTTAGGCTTTGTGTTACTTTCTGGATACCACGCTAGGGTATTTTTTGATACGGGAGCGTCACACTTTTTCTTGCGAAAAGCTTTATCCGGAGAATTGGAGTTGAGTCGTTCTCGGCGGACCTAGAGTTGAAGGTGCGCATGCCCAATGGGTCATCCATGACCACTGGGGAAAAAGGGCGCATTTGTTGGAGGCTAGATGGAGTTGACTTCATGTTGATAACAGTGGTCCTACTGTTGATTTAGTTTGATGTGATATTGGGAATGGACTGGCTCGCAGAGCAGTGTGCTTGTATTGACTGCCTATCCAAGGTGGTGACCCTGAGAAGCGAAGGGCAGGAAGAAGTCAAGTTTGAGGTCCTTAATGGAGTGGCCTATTCCCTGATTTCGGCCATGCAGTTGGTACGGGCTGTTAACCAGGGGGAGTAGGTCTTGTAGCATTATTAGAGGTTCGCCTTTCCAAGTTATCACTTGGGGAAGTGCCTGTAGTGGCAGAGTTCGAGGATGTGTTTCCGGATGAACTTCCTGGAGCACCTCCTCAACGGGAGATTGATTTCTCGATTGAGTTAGTGCTAAAGGCTAAGCCGGTATCACGTCCTCCGTTTAGGATGGCACCAAAAGAGTTTGCCGAACTCAAGGTACAGTTGCAGGAACTATTGGAGCAGGGGTATATCAGACCCAGTTCTTCACCATGGAGCGTGCCTGTGTTGTTCGTGAAGAAGAAAGACAGTAGCATGCGGTTGTGCATAGACTACCGAGTGTTGAATAAATTGACTGTCAAGAATAAGTATCTGATTCCTCGAATAGACAACCTATTCGACCAGTTGGTGGGGTCCATGGTGTATTCAAAGTTGGACTTGAAGTCAGGATACTATTAGTTGCGAATTCGAGACGAGGACATACCCAAGACAGCGTTTGGTACAAGGTATGGTCACTTTGAGTTCTCGGTGATGCCATTCGGGCTGACGAACGCACCATCCGTATTCATGGATTTGATGAATTGACTATTTCGGGAATACTTGGATTCTTTTGTAGTTGTCTTTATTGACGACATTCTGGTTTACTCCAAATCTGAGGTGGAGCATGAAACTCACTTGAGAGTAGTTTTACAAGTGTTGAGAGAGAACCAGCTTTATGCAAAGTTCTCGAAGTGCGCGTTCTGGCTAGAGAAGGTGGCATTTTTGGGCCATGTGATTAGTGGGGATGGGGAGGCTGTAGATCTAACAAAAGTGGAAGCCATCAGAGATTGGCCGACTTTGAGAATTGTGGCGGAAGTTCGAAGTTTTCTTGGGCTAGCCGGGTACTATAGAAGGTTTGTAGAAAACTTTTCGCGGATAGCTCTACCCCTCACTTCACTGACTCGTAAGTACCAAAAGTTTGTGTGGACTCAGGAGTGCAATCAGACATTTGAGACACTGAAGGAAAGGCTGATGACAGCTCCAATACTAAGTCTCCTGAAAGGGACCGAAGGATTTCAAATTTTCAGTGACGCATCAGGATGCGGTTTGGGTTATGTATTGGTGCAACATGGTAGTGTGATAGCCTTTGGGTCTAGGCAACTGAAGCCTAATGAGAGGAATTACCCAGTCCATGACTTGGAATTGGCGGCGATTATCTTTGCATTGAAATTGTGGCAGCACTACGTTTATGGTGCGAAGGTGGAGATCTTCACGGATCACAAAAGCCTGAAGTGTCTCCTAGATCAGAAGTACTTGAATATGCAGCAGCGTAGGTGGGTCGAGTTTCTTGGAGAATACGAGGTGGTGATTCAATATACGCTAGGCAAAGCCAATGTAGTGACAGATGCCTTGAGTAGAAAATACTCTGGGCAAGGGAATTGGATCGAAGCTCATGATGAGCGGTTGGTGCTAGAATGGGAGTCCCTCGTCTCGGAGTGCATAGTAAGGGGCGAGTCTAGCATGGCTCGGTTAAACTGGATTGAAATGCAGAACGATTTGTTTGATCGTATTCAGGAAGCGACCCATTTGGATGATGAGTTCCAGCCATACGTAGTGGAGGCTCAAAAGGGCAAGAGTAGTGCCTGGGAGTTAATTGATGGGATTATGAGGAAGGACGGAAGGATTTGTGTACCGCAATTCGGCAAGCTCCATGAGGAGTTGATATTTGAGGCTCACTTCACAAAGTACTCCATTCAACCGGGTAGTACAAAGATGTACGTGGACATGAAAAAATCCATTTGGTGGCCTGGACTGAAGAGGGACGAAGCTTTGTATGTGAATCGATGCCAAACTTGTGGCCTTGGTGAAGGACGAGTGTCAGAAGCCGGGTGGGTTCCTGATGCCTCTTCCTATTCCCGAGTGGAAATTTGATGACATCTCCATGGACTTTGTGCATGGGTTACCTAGATCGCAGCAGAGTAACGATGCGATTTGGGTGATTGTGGATCGCTTAACCAAAGTGGCTCACTTTATCCCAAATCGAAAGGAGGACAGCGTGGAGAAGCTGTTAGAGTTGTATGTTCGCAACATTGTGCGACTACATGGGATTCCAAAGATTATAGTTAGTGATCGCGATGGGAGTTTCACGTCCAAGGACTAGAGGTTGGTTCAGAAGAGTTTGGGCACGGAGCTCAAGTTCAGTACGGCTTTCCACCCTCAAACTGACAGAAAAACTGAAAGAACGAACCGTACTATGGAGGATATGCTGAGGATGTGTATTCTTGACTTCGGCAAGAAGTGGAGGATCACCTCTTCATGGTAGATTTCACTTATAATAATAGTTACCAAGTAAGTATAAAGATGACGCCATACGAAGCTTTGTATGGGAGGCGGTGTCAAACACCAATGTCTTGGACAGAGGCGGGAGACACCAAACTTTTGGGAAAAGAAGTGGTAGCTGATGCATGTGAGTTGGTGAGAACCATTCAATAGCACATGAAGGTGGCTCAAGATCGGCAAGCAAAATATTTTAATGCTCGCCATAGGAAGCTGTAGTTCGCGGTAGGCAACTAGGTCTATCTAAAGATCAAGCTTTTCAAAGGCGTTTCACGGATTCGCCGACTCAAGAAGTTTAGTTCGAGGTTTTTTGGACCTTTCGAGGTTATATAATGGGTGGGATAAGTAGCATACCAATTAGCGTTGTCCACAGAGCTTAGTGGATCACACAACGTCTTCCATGTCTCCGTCTTCAGGAAAGCCTTAGTAGAGGCTAGTGTGGTGATCGAATCAGCATCAGTGCCGATAGAAGATGATTTGAGGACGCGAGTTCGTCCAGTTGCTATAGAGGATTCAAAAATTCGGCAGTTGCAGAACAAAGAGATCAAACTCATAAAAGTCAAATGGGACAACTGCGGTCGTGTGTAGCTCTCGTAGGAGCGAGAACAGGCCATACTGGAGGAGTATCCAGAGTTATTCCGTTCAGGTATCATTTAAGTTTTGTGTATCTTTCACTTTCTATAATTTCGGGATGAAATTCTTTTAAGGGAGAGAGAGTTGTAACGCCCCGAAACTTAAAAGAGGGACGGACAGCATTTAGAGCCAAGTTGGGGTCTTAGTAGGGGTCACACGGCCTGGGACACAAGCCTGTCCAAGACTGTGTTGTTCTCGGGTTCGTCGAAGAACCCGGGTGGCCGACAAACTGAGCTCTACGAAGTGTCGAGAAAGTGAACACGGCCTGGGACATGGGTGTGTCCGAGGCCGTGTCGTACTCGGGTTCGACAAAGTTTCCATGCGGTCGACGAAAATGCAGTCGACGATCGTCGAGACAGCGAACACGGCCTCAGATACGGGCGTTTCCCACGTCGTGTCCTGCTCGGGATGTTCTCTGGGATGTGTCGGGGGAGGAACACGGCCTGGAGCCCTGGCGTTTTCAGCCTGACACGGGCGTGTCAAATTCGACACAGGCGTGTCAAGTACCCGTATTCTCCTCGGGTTGTGTTTGGTCCTATGTCGATGGAGGAACAAGCCCAGAAACATGGGCGTGTACTGAGCCATACGGGCACGTCAGGTTTGACACGGGCGTGTCTAGAACCCGTGTCCTGTTCTGGGTGCGACGATTTCGACGCCGATTGAAACACACGGCCTTCTACACGGGCGTGTCACAAGCCGTGTTCGGCCCAGGAATTTGGTTTTAAGTACGAATCGTGGCCGTCTGATTCCTTCTAATGGGATCTGATGGTCCAAAGCTGTCCTTGCTGTGACAAGTCCGGGAATAGGTTTTGAAACCATAATTCTTTATCAAGTTTTCTCTTTCTAAAGTTTTAGAGAGAAGGGAGAGCAAGGAAGAGGATGAAGGAGATATCTGGTTGTCGGAGAAGCTTCGAAGCCCGAAATCGTGAGCCGAGTCCAGATCCGCGGAGGCAAGTGCATTGCGGTGGTCTTCATCCGGCTAAGTTTTTCATGGCTAGGAAGAGGGTCCATAAGGTAACGACACTTCTCCTCTCGGTTTCTAGGATGCGAGCATAACATCTTTTTCTTTCAAGCTTTTGGGCACCAAATCTCTCAAATGAGAGGGGTTTGGGTCGCCATGGTTCAAGAGGAACTCTGGGTCTATTGAGTCCGTCCCCGACATGATTTTGCATTAGAGATCTGCTCTGTTTGTTGATTAGGCATTGTGGGTGAAGCCATAGTAGCGACCGTTAGTCCGACTCGGTGATGTTGCATAGCGAGCCTTAAAAATTTTGTAGAAATCCGTTGCGACAAGATGCTGTTTGTGATGTATGTGTTTTCCCCCTTCTCTCGACTGAGTACGTGTAGCCGAAACCGGACAAGGTTAGCTCCGTATTGGCGGTAGATGGTTTCCTTGGTGGACAAGGTTAGCTCCGTATTGGCGGTAGATGATTTCCTTGGTGCACGGGGACGTTGCAGTTCAAATGATGGATTAGGGTGGGAATGATTATGGATTGTGATGTACTAAGGCTCAGCTTTGTATACATCGTCGGCTGTCTATCCCGTGACGTGTAAGTTATGTGGGGAGAGTGTCCCGGTGAGACTAGTCCCCTTCTGTGAGACTGACGAGAACGCCAAGCGTATGACAAGCCTGGGCAAAGAAGCCATGAGCGGGTGGGGTCCAGCAAGGGTTCTTAGTATCTGTTTGTGCGTGAGACAGAATCCTGACGCGAGAAGTCAGAGTTTGCAGGCAAGCCCGGGTCTAAGACCCACGAGCGGGTGGGGCCTTGGCAAGATTTTCGTGTGGCGGATTTTATGTTGTTAGTGGAAATGCAGTAC
The DNA here is from genome assembly GCA_039583875.1 of Platanthera guangdongensis. Taxonomy (NCBI): domain Eukaryota; kingdom Viridiplantae; phylum Streptophyta; class Magnoliopsida; order Asparagales; family Orchidaceae; genus Platanthera; species Platanthera guangdongensis. The sequence goes on from CM077152.1 coordinate 104,896,996, forward strand.
CCTTTTGTTTGCGGCTTAACACCAATGGGAAAATATAGAGTACCCGGATGTTATGATGATGTGCTAGTTGCATACGCGATAGGGTGCCTTGGGTGAAGCCCGAGTTTTGTTTACATGCTGCATAGTAGGCTCCCTTTTATTATATGCTCAACATAGAAAACGTGTTTGTTGTTTGAGACATATAAACCTGTTCTTTTAGAGCTTTACATGTTTATGTATTTAGTATGCAAAGTGCTGACTTACAGGTTGGAGGGTTACCCCGGGGTCCGTTAGGGGTGCCCGGGAGGAGATGTGTTGGTTACACAGTTTGAGGTCAGCCTTTGCTGACCCACATTACCACCAATTTTTGCAGGGAAAGGATCGCAAGCTGGATCTAGTTCGCCGGCCAAAATGGCCTAAGCCTCATGAAGTGTTACAAGTTTTGTACTAGCTCTATTTGTGTCATTGTATGTTTGATGCTCTAGTTTTCCAGCTTGCATGTCGAGGTAGTCTAGGAGTGCTTTTGCACGTTGATGCTTGGTGTTATCATTTGAGTTTTGGACCCTCTATTGTTGTAAGACCTTAAGGACGTTTCGATACTCTTATATGTGGATAACTTCTGGTTTTGTTTACCGTTTTTGCTGTTGTTTGATGCTGAGTTTTGAGTTGAGTAGTTTATATCATCTTTTAACGCTAAAGCTATGGCGTCTGTATGTTATGGGGCCACGGCCAGACCCATATTATACGGTCATTACAGAGGACGTGTTATATGGACAATGACTGTAATAATCCTTCAGGGCTCTTGCCCTCCACCTTCACCTTCTGGAAAGACTCACAGTGTGTACCATAGTACTTAACAACATTTTTCATTCCCGGCCAGAACATAGTCTTTCGTAGGTCATTATACATCTTGGAAATCCTGGGATGCACCAAATACTTGGAACAATGTGCCTCTCTCAAGATGTCTTCCCGAATTTCACCGGACTTGCGAATGTAGAGCCTGCCATAGAAATGAATGATGTCATCCTTTATTGTATATTCTTCAGTAGATCCATCTTCAATAGCTTTAATCACAAGGGCCAAAGTACCATCCTTCCCTTACTCTACTCGAATTGGATCTCGAATGTCACAAACTATGCTCATGGCAGCTAGAAATTTAGTGTAGGTCTCGAAATCATCCTTACACACCAATGCGATCTCCATCTCCTCAAGAACTCTAGCTAATTTCATACTCATCATCCGAGACACAAGGCTCGACTCTGGTACTTTTCTGCTCAAAGCATCTGCTACGGAGTTTGCTTTCCCGGGGTGATAGTTCAATGTAAATTCATAATCACACAAAAACTCTAACCACCACCGCTGCCTCAAGTTCAGCTCCTTATGAGTGTGGACATACTTCAAATTTTTATGATCCTAAAAGATATCGCAGTCGCTGTCGGCGACTGGGTGTATTTGAAGATCAAGCCGTTCAAGGGTGTCTCGCGGGTGTGGCGCTTGAAGAAGCTAAGCCCGAGGTACCTTAGGCCGTTTGAGGTTTTGGAGCAGATTGGCGAAGCAGCCTATCGATTGAGGCTATCAGTGGAACCAAGTGGTCTACATGATGTATTCCACATATCGATGTTACAGAAGGCAGTGCAAGAGCCTTCACAAGTGATTGCGGTCGACCAAGTGCCGGTCGATAATGGGTTGACGACAAAGGTCAAGCCTATACGCATTGAGGACTCAGAAGTCATGCGGCTACGCAACAAAGAGATTAGGATGGTCAAGGTCCGTTGGGACAACTGTGGTCGGGAGGAGCTCTCGTGGGAGAGAGAGCAGACCATTCTTGAGCAGTACTCGGAGTTATTCCACTCAGGTACGGTTTAAGTTTTGTGTTTATCTTTCCTTTATGTAATTTCGGGACGAAATTCTTTTAAGAGGGAGAGAGTTGTAACGCCCCGAAATTTAAAAGAGCGACGGGTATCATTTCACACCAAGTTTGGAACTTGGTAGGGGTTACACGGCCTGGGACACGGGCGTGTCCCAGGACGTGTCGTGCTCGTGTCAACGATCTGGCCGAGAGGTCGACAAATTTTGGAGTCGACGATCTTCAAGCAGCGAACACGGCCTGAGACATGGGCGTGTCCCAGGCCGTGTCCTTCACGGGTTGAAGCCGGGCCGTGGTGAGGGAGACACACGATGTAGCACATGGGCCGTGTCGGGTAGACACGGGCATGTCAAAATGCGACACGGGCGTGTCGAGCACCCGTGTCCCTTTCGGGCATTTTTCGTTCCTGTGTCGATGGAGTAACATGACACACGACATGGCCGTGTACTTTATGACACAGGCATGTCCAAGTTTGACACGGGCGTGTCGGGTACCCGTGTACTTTTTGGGATGCATCGGTGCCGATGACGATTGGGGAACACGGCCCTGGACACGGGCGTGTCACAGGCCGTGTTCGGCCCAAATTTTGGATTTCAAGCCCGGATCGTGGCCGTTCGTTTCCCTATTTTGGAATCCGACGGCTGGGGGTTGATCCTGCTGGGATATACCCAGGAAAAGGTTTTCAAAGCCCTCATTTCTCTTACTCAATCTCTTTCTACAGTTCTAGAGAGAGGGGAGATCAAGGATGAAGAAGGAGGCTAGATCTGGTCTCTGGGGGAGCTTCAAAGCTCCAAATCGCAAGCCGACTTCGGATCTACAGAGGCGAGGTCAATGCGATGCTAGGGTAACTTTCATCCCCATAGATTTCCATGGCGCCAAAGAAAATGCTAGGGTAACTATTCTCATCCTAGGACATGTGAAGTCCTCTTTTCTTTGAATAGGATGCCCGCTCTCGCGAGTTTGCGGTGAATTTGAGGCGTTCCTTCGGGTAGATGTGAATTGTCCCTGTTGTGTACATGTAGAGTCCGTAATCGAGAATGGACATATGCATGATGTGTGAAGCCTACCCAGACAAGTTGGTCTGGATTGGAGATGTTGCATTGCATGAATGGCCGGAGAAGACTCCACGCGAATGATTGTTTTTCGGGTTTTCTACGCTGTAGATTGCAACAGGGGGCCTTGGGGATTAACTCCATGATGCACCCGGAAAACTGGGCAGATGTGTTATTCTACCAACATGGTGGACTCAGAGCCAACTTGAACATAACTGGGTTATGTTATGTGTGTAAACAATTTGGGACTCGAGGAGCTAACCCGCGCATATGGCTTAAATTGACGTTACAGTGTGAGCAACGGGTTAAGCGTAACCGTGCCTGGTCTATGTCATTCGGTACAAGCGACCTAAAGCTTCATGGCACTTGTCGTTGGCATAGATAGTGGTCTCGGGTTGTCTATGGCTTAAATTGACGTGACATCGACCAGAAGGACCTAAATGCTCACGAGATTGGCCGTCCAAGTGGCAGTGGTGAGACCAAAATGTCTATGCCTTAATTTGACGTGATGTTGACCGGTTCACCTAGATTGTGCCCTGAGAGCACGGGGTGTGTGGTCATGTGTGCCCATGTCTGTGATGAATTTTTTACACAATACTGCTTGGTTATGCTAACAAAGTACATGGAAAGGAGCATCGCCGCCCCGAGTTTGGGGGCAGGATCGTTATAATTTTGTCAGCATAGCTGACTGTTTCTTTGTTTGCCACCGTTACGGTTGATTGTTGCTTGCAGGTGCCATGGAGCCGAGCGGTTAATAGCGGGCAAAAGCCCAAGTTGCTGAGCCGGCACTCGAAGGCCTAATTTTGAGTGTTTACTTGTATTATTCATATGTGACCAGCATGTGTGTCGTGGTGTTGAAAACACTGTAATTAGAGTAAACAATTTTAAGGCATTAAGGCCATTGTACTTGTGTATTGTACCTTCATTCATGTTGGTTTGAGTAGTGGACATTTATGCTTATGATGGGTTCTTTGTTTTGCAACCTTTTAAATTTCCACTGCTAGAATGTACTCTGTGTAGGACGTTGATTCTTAGTTGGATGGTTTCCATTGAGTAATCTTCCGGTCTGTCTGTGGTATATGACGTCGGGCCCCGACCGGACCTACTGCTATATGCTATGCGACTAATAGGGGGGCGTTACACTTTTATCATTAAAATCCACAAGAAGACTCCTTATGAGATCTTCAAAGGCAAAAAACCAAACTTGTCCTACTTCGGGATTTTTGGTAATAAGTGTTATGTGCTGAAAAATGGAAAATCCAATGTGACTAAGTTTGCGGCCAAATCCTATGAATGGATCTTTGTTGGGTACAACAACCACAGTAATGCATATAGAATCTACAACTTGTCATGTCAAGTTGTAGAAGTGTCAGTTCATGTTGTCTTTGATAAATCAAACATGATTAACAGTGAGCTGCCTGGCTCTTCTTCTAGTTTTATAGACATAGAAAAGGTGATGGACAAGCTCACCATCAAGGAAGATGATCTGGCAGTCCAGGATAAGGATGAGAAAATGTGATGTCCAGAGGGTGCACAAGACACAAGTTGTGGATGAAGTTCGGCTATATGGATCCACTGATGCTCAAGAAGGTGAAGCAAGGTTGCCTTCAGCAATCAGGTATCTAAGGGACAATCCACCACACCAGATCATTGGTAAGGCAAGCCAAGGATACCAAACCAAAAGCAAGAGTTTCAACACAACAATCTACTCAAGGTTTTTGTCAGAAGTAGAGCCCAAAAAATTTGATGAGGCCAACATAGACCAATTTAAAATTGGAGCAATGCAAGAGGAACTCAATCAGTTCAAGAGATGTAAGTTCTAGAAGCTGGTTCCAGACCAAAAGGATATAGTGTAGTTGGAGTCAAGTGGATCTACAAGAATTAACTTGATGAAAATGTCATTATTGTGAAGAACAAGGCTAGACAGGTGGATAAAGGATACATGCAAGAATAATGGATTGATTTTGATCAGATATTTGCCCCAGTTGACAGATTAGGAAGCTATAAGAATCTTCCTTGCATTTATTGCCCACCAAAGATTCAATGTCTACCAGATGAATGTGAAGTCAGCCTTTTCTAATGGGAACTTAAAAGAAGAGGTCTATGTTGAATAGCCTCCAGGTTTTGTTGACTCTAACTTACCTGATTTTGTTTATATGCTTAGGAAAGCTCTATATGGGTTTAAGCAAGCCCCTGGAGTATGATATGAGACTTTGTCTACTTTCCTCATTTAGAATAAATTCTCGAGGGGGAAGATAGATAAGATCATATTCCTAAAGGAATCTAAGGGCAAGACCATTTTAGCCAGGATATATGTTGATGACATTATCTTTGGATCATATGATGGCAACCTTTGTAGAAAGTTTGCTAAACTTATGCATGGGATATTTGATATGAGCAGTATGGGTTAGATCAATTTCTTCTTAGGACTCCAAGTTAGACAGATTAATGATGTCTTGTCCATATCCCAGTCCAAGTACAACATAGAGTTGATTAAAAAATATGGTATGGAGAATGCCTCCATCATGAAAACTCCCATCGGGTCATGTATGTCTTTAGGCAAAGATGAACCAGGGAAACCTGTTGATGAGACTTTGTATAGAAGGATAATTTGCTCCCTTCTATATCTTACTACTAGTATGCCTAACATCATGTATGCTACATATATTTGTGCTAGGTATCAGGCCTACACTAAAGAATCTCATTACTCTGTTGCAAAGAGAATCTTGAGGTATGTTGGAACCCTTGTTTGGATTTGTGCTAGGTTCACTCTTAGGATGTCTTGACCCCATGTATAGCCTGGGTCCTTGTCTAGTCTTAGTTAGATCCTTTTAGGTCAGAATTGTGCAGACCAGCATTGCAGTAGACTCAGACTTAGATTCAGAAACATTTTATGGATTATTTATATCAGTTTGACTATAGTCGAACTCAGCTCGACGATCGTCGATCTCCAACGACGATCTCAGAGTCATCTCCTCTGAACTGAGCTTGACGATCTACGAGCTCATGTCGACGATCTCGTGCTTCTCAGCAGTTATCTCAGATCTACGATAGTTGTTCTCAGGTCGATGATCTCTTAACCCAGTTCGACGATCTCTGAGTCAAGCTCTACGATTTTATGCTGCCTTCAGTTATCAGTTTTTCTCAGATCGGTCAGAAGTATTTATTTTGGTTATGATAAATTATTTTATGACAAATATATTCTGATAATTAATGTTGACATTCTCAAGGCTGATAGCCATATTTCATGAAGCTTTAATTATGGTATTCACAGAATATTTTGTAAAGAAAGTTATGGAAGTACATTTATGATTGCCTTGGGAAATCAATTTCATGTCGTTGGTCATTCTGATTAAAACAGAGAACTCAAAAAGAAAGAGAAAACAAGAATCACTGAGACAATCAGTCAGAATACAATCTTTTTGCTCTCAAGGTCTCTTGCATTGCTGAAATTAGGAAGAAGAAGAACTTGTTCAACACATAATTCTCTCTAGTCTTCTTCTTTCCTCAGGCTTCAAAAATCTACAGAGAGCTCAAATCAACATCAATATGAAGACCTACACCGTGGACAAAGCTTCCATCTTCTTGAATCTACTCAATATCTCAGGGGGAGCTTTGGAATCATCAAATCCACATAGTTTTCTCATTGTGTTTGAGAAAGAGAAGACTGTCATCTACTTTTATTTAACCTCTCTTGTACAGGGTTATTACTCCCTTCAAAAGTGAACTCCTTGGTGATAGGTCCCCTGATCAAAAACCTATTGGTTTTTAGGCACCTGATCAAAAGCCTGAAGGGTTTCTAGATCTACCTGAAGCAAATCATGTGGTGATAGGGCACCTGATCAAAAACCTAAGTGGATTCCTACCAGGGTGGTAGAAGAGTGGATGTACCCAGATTTGGGGAACCACTATAAAATTTCTTGTGTCGTCCGGTTGCCTTGTGTTTTCTTTTTGTATTATGTTGTGATAGTTTTGTGTGTTTTTCCCTCTTCCATATAAGTATCAATATTTTAATTCCGAAATAAATCTAAACTTTTTTTTAATACTCTATTCGCCTCCCTCTAGAGTAAATTCTATCTATCCCTCACTTCCAATTGGTATCAGAGGGTGTATTTTTAAGGTTGTACATGCTAACACCTGAACCTAAGATCTCTGATAGATATCTGTTTACTCTACTATTTTTTGTGTTATACCATGACACAGTACAAGGACTTTGCAAGCACCAGACCTCCAGTTTGCAACTTGCAAAAGTTTGGAATCTGGAAGGCAAGAATCAGGCTTTATATGAATTCTATTGATGAAGACATTTTTTCTTCTATCTTAACAGGAGTACCTCCACCACCAGTTGCCCTAGAAAGTACTTCCACAAACATGACTGTAGTACCTCCTCCAGACTACAATGATGCATACGAGAAAGCAAAGATTGCTGATGCAAAAGCCATGAACATACTGACACAAACAATGTCTGATGATATATTTCAGAAAGTAGCTGAATGTGAATCAGCTAAGGCCATCTGGGATTCCTTAAACCAGATGGTTGCAGGATCAGTAGATGAAAGGAAGGACAAGAAAGCTCATCTCATCTCCTAGTATGAGAATTTTAAAAAGGAAGAAACTGAGCAAGTTTCTGAGATGTACAATAGACTCAGTATCATTGTTAATGAGCTGAAAACTCTTGACAAAGACATCTCAGTCACAGAAATAAATGACAAGATTCTTATGTGCTTCCCCAGCTCATGGGACTCTAGAATCTGGCCTATCAGAGAGACCAGAAACACACATGAGATGACTACAGAATCAATCTTAGGAAAGCTGAAATCCTATGAACAGCTGCTGAATACAAGAGAACTGAGCAACAAAAGATTGCTACACCAACTAGGAAGGAGCAGAATATAGCCTTCAAAGCTTCAGAAGAATCAAAAACTTCTCCATCAAATGAAGTGTTGATGAGTCTCTTTGCAAAGAGATTCTTCAAGATGGGGAGAAAATAATTCAGAAGGAAATCATCAAGGAGTGATGATAAACCAAGGTATGACAAAACCCCTTCTAAAGAGATTATCTATTTTGGTTGTAGGAAACCTGGACATATTCTTCCAGAATGTCCAGTAAACAAGCATAAGGAAAGGAGAAAGGAGAAAGACTCCAAAAAGCACTCCATCAAACCATCCTCCTACAAGCACAAGAAGAAGGAGAGAGGGTTTGTTGCAGAAACATGGAGTGACACTGAAGAATCATCTTCCTCCAGCTCTAGTGAAGATGAAGAAGAAGTAAAGGCCAAAGAAATATGCTTAATGGCCATCAATGCTTCAGGGCATGTCTCAGAAGAAGAACAATCTGAAGAATGTTCAGATTGTGATCAGATAAAGACCTATCCTACCATACAGGATAAGTGGTATTTGGATAGTGGGTGTTCCAAGCACATGATAGGAAACAAGGCCAATCTAAGTAACTATAAGTCAAAGATAGGTCCAAAGGTTATATTTGGAGACTCAAGCTTTGGTTAGACAGAAGGCTATGGATAATTTACACTTGGAGCTGTCACTTTCAGGAAAGTGGCATATGTAAGTGGCCTGAAACAATATTGATATCCATAGGTCAGCTATGTGATGCAGGTTATGAGGTATGTTTTACTGAATCTAAATGCAATATTTCTTTAAACAACAATACTGTGTTATCAGGCATTAGGTTAGGAAATATCTATTTAGTTGATTTTAATTCTGCTTGCTCAAAAATCTGTTTGTTTAACTAGGTTAGCAATAATAATACTTTGTGGCATAAAAGGATAGGACATGTAAATCTTAGAAACATTGCTAGGTTATCTAGGGACAATCTTATTAGAGGATTGCCTTCTTGCCCCTACAAGAAGGAAAGCCTTTACAAGGCTTGTCAAGAAGGAAAGCAAACTAAAAATAGTTTTAAATCAGTTAATTAGAGTGATTCACCTAGGATTTTGTATCTGCTTCATTTGGACCTTTTTTGGACCAATTGCTGTACAAAGCCTGGGAGGGAAGTTCTATACTTTAGTTATTGTAGATGACTTCTCTAGGTTCTCTTGGGTTTTCTTCTTGAGAAACAACTCTGATAATTTCAAATTTCTTACAGACTTTCTAAAATGCATAAAGATTGAGTTCTCTACTCTAGTTGCATTGATCAGAAGTGATCATGACACTGAGTTTGAATCTCTTCCTATGCAAGAATTCTATGAGAAGGAAGGTATCAGGCACTGCTTCTCTGCTCCCAGAATTCCTCAACAAAATGGGGTAGTTGAAAGGAAAAACAGAAAACTCATTGAAACTGCAGGCACATTGCTTACTGATGCTCACATGCCTCTATCCTACTGGGCATAAGTTGTAAGCACAACAAATTATGTCCTGAATAGAAATTTGATACACAAACTTAAAGGCAACACTCCATATGAATTACTCAAAGGGAAGAAACCTAAAATAGACTACTTTAGAATTTTTAGTTGTATCATTTATATACATAATAACAACAAAGATTATCCTAGAAAGTTTGAAGCCAAAGCTACAATGGGAATCTTTCTAAGATATTCCCAAGATAGTAAGGCATATAGTGTTCTCAATAAATCATCCTTGAAAATTGAAGAGTTTATACATGTTACATTTGATGAAGCTAATATGTTTTACAAGGAGAAGAAAGCTTCTACCAGTGATCATTTGCAGGTACCAAGTCTATGTAAAAATTTGGATGACTTAAATATCAACCAGAAGGTGATATCTCATCCTTCACCACAAGAAAATGAAGATAGTGAATAAGACTCTATGGAAGAAACTGAACTTCCTCCAACAGCAGAAATAATTCCACAAGGGAATTTACTCCAATTATTGTTGCTGAACCAACTCCACCATCTGATTTTTCACACTTAGGGATCAGCCTAGATCCCAGGTAATTGGAGACATGTCAGCAGGTGTACAAATAAGGCATCAACTCAACCATGATGTGATGCATGCCTATTTTCTCTCTCAAATTGAGCCTCAATCCATAACTGATGCTGAGCAAGATCCCCATTAGATCATTGCAATGCAAGAGGAACTAAAGCAATTTGAAAGATGTAGAGTTTGGGACTTGGTTCCAAGGCCTAAAGGCTATCCAGTAATTGGAACTAAGTGGGTTTTCAGGAATAAGCTTGATGCCCAAGGTGTGATTGTGAGGAACAAGGCTAGGCTTGTTGCTCAAGGATATAGGCAAGAGGAAGGAAATAACTATGATCAGACCTTCGCTCCAGTTGCCAGTCTAGAAGCTATAAGGATTTTTCTGGCCTATGCTGCATTCAAAAAGTTCACAGTGTATCAGATGGATGTCAAAAGTGCATTCTTAAATAGAGAACTTAAAGAAGAAGTCTATGTTGAACAACCTCCAGGTTTTGTTTCTCCAACTCATCCCTCATTTGTTTTCAAACTGCATAAGGCTCTCTATGGTTTAAAGCAAGCTTCAAGAGCTTGGTATGAGAACTTAGACAGCTTTCTTTTAGGATATGATTTTTCTAGAGGCATGGTAGATAAAATCCTTTTTACAAAATTGCATCATGATAAACTTTTATTAGTACAAATATATGTAGATGATATTATATTTGGCTCTACTGATCCCAAATTGTGCAAGAGATTTTCTAATCTAATGCATTCCAAATTTGAGATGAGTAGCATGGGAGAGTTATCTTATTTCCTTGGTCTCTAAGTGAAACAATCTCCTGATGGTATTTTCATTTCCCAATCTAAATATGCTAATGAGCTTATTAAGAAGTTTGAGATGGCTGATGCTTCTTCTATGAAGACTCCCATGGCTTCCAATGCTGTATTAGACACTTATGAACATGGAAAACCTGTTAATCAGACCAGGTATTGGGCCATTGTTGGATCCCCACTATATCTAACAGCAAGCAGACTAGATATCATGTTTGCTACATGTTTATGTGCTAGGTTCCAGGTGAACCCTAAAAAATCCCATCATATTTTCATAAAAAGGATTTTGAGATATATAAAGGGTTGTCCTAATCTAGGACTCTCGTATCTAACAGAGTCAGCATTTGAGTTGACTGGATTTTCAGATGCTGACTATGCTGGATGTAGAGTGGACAGAAAGAGCACTTCAAGAACTTGCCAGTTCTTGTGTGATAAACTTGTGTCCTGGTTTTGCAAGAAGCAAACCTCTATATCAACATCTACTGGTGAAGCTGAATATATGGCTCCTGGCAGTTGCTGTTCACCGATTTTGTGGATACAAAACCAACTCTTAGATTATGGTTTCAATCTAAATAATTCTACCATTTTCTGTGATAATACTAGTGCTATATCTATAGCATATAATCCAGTGCATCATTCTAAAACAAAGCATATAAATATAAGAAATCATTTCATTAGAGATAATGTAGACAAAAAGAAAATTAATCTAGAATTTATCTCCACTGATTTTCAAAGAGCAGATATTTTCACCAAACCCCTTGATGAAAAGAAGCATCTGTTCTTCCTGAATCAGCTTGGAATGATCAATGGCAAGGATTAATTTAATTTTTGTCTTCAGTTTTTGGATCTGTTCCAAAATGATCGAACGGAGATCGACGATCTTCGAACTGATCTTGAGCTAAATCGTCGACCTAAGTTTGACGACAGCTCTGTGTGAAGACAAAAATCGTCGACCAGAGATCGACGACTTTGCTTCAGTAAATTAATCATCGAGCTATGCTCGACTATCAATTTTCGACTGAGATCAGAGACCAAAGATATTATTTGTTTATAAATTAATCTTTGACCTAAGATCGACGTTTTTGATTTTTATCGTCGGACAGAGATCGTCTTTTCATATTCCAAAAACCTATATGTAGGTTTCTCTTCGATCTCTGTCCCGCGTTTTCATATTCTATTTTCCCTTTGCCCTTGATCTCTTCTCTCTTGAGTCTACAGAACTTCCATGGCAATTTCTGCGGCGGTTCTTTCAGCGATGAAGTTTGACACTAGTTTCGACGTCGACTTCGAATCGATCAGTCACTGTGATCCTATTTTTCCAGAAATGTTATAGTTATGTGATGATCTGGGTCTGAAGAAGTTCATGTCTACAGGGATCAAAATATCTGTTGCTGAGATCAAAGAATGTGTTTAATCTTCTTCAACAAATGACTCTTCAATGATCGGTTCCATATCAAGACAGTAGGTGATTCTAAACCCTGAAATTCTTACCGAAATTTTTGAGTTAAAAAATAGAACAGACGCGCTGGAAGAGGATAGTTCTGAGTATAGCAGGATGTTAATGGAGATGGGTCATGCTGAGGGCATCCCATCTAAGATCTTAAAGAAAAATTTATCTGTTGGTTTTAAGTTCCTTGCTGATATTGTGGGCAAGGTACTGCTGGGTAAGCATTCGGCTTATGACAACATCAATAAGTAACAATTTGCTGTTATGTCCGCTCTAGTTAATAAGAAGTCCATAGATTGGGCTAGTTTGTTCTTTGATTTGATTAAGAGAAAGAACAGTAAGAAGGAAGTCTGCTTAGGAGGGATTCTGGGAATCTTCCTTCAGAAGAAAGCTCCAGAGCTACTGGTTTCCACAACCATAGCTATCAATACAAGCAATAGGTTGGACTCCTCTCTGTTTGAGAAATGGGAGAGGTCAATTCAAAAGCCCTCCAAGGCTGGAACTTCCTCTAATATATTTGAGGACACAAGGGTTGTAACAACCACTCCTCACCCTAATGAAGAAGTTCCTCCTCCTCCTCCACCTCCAGCATCCCCAGTTTTCCCTCTTTCTTCACCTACTTAGTCACCATTTACCCGTCACCCTGTTGAACTTCAAAACCTCCACACCATGTATTTTCCCAATTTTGACCTACTCTCACCTCACTCATCTCCATTCGTCAAAATGATTCACCCATAAACATTGAAGTTTCAACACCACATTCTCCACAAAACTGTTCAAGAAACTCCCCTATTCAGGATGACATCATGACTGATTTCATTCCTCCTCCCTCTCATCATTCTGTTTCAACTCAGACTCCAACTGAGTTTCTCCATGATGATCTCTCTTTCCTCTCTCATCTTCTGGAACTCCTCACTCCAACTCTAAAATCCTTGATAGCAGAGCCTATTTCACCTCTTGCTCAATCTTTCTCCTCTCTTTCTGCTTCCTCTGTCCCTTCTTCATCTAGGGGCCTGATTCCAGTTCTTACTGAAACCAGGAAAGGGGAGATGTCCAATGAATATGCAGCAGGTTTAGCCTCATCAAAACTTCATGCTCAGTCTCCACCAGCAGTATAGGAAGAAGAAGTTTTTCAGAAATTTTTTGCAGATATAGTTCCTTATTCAGATTTGCTCATGTCAGATGAGGACACTGATGTGTCAATCCCTGGCATTTCTAGTGGTTACTGCTTTATAAATCCCTCCATTGATTTACAATTTCTTTTGCATTCTTTCTCTATGTTTAGATCAGTTTGGACTTCAGTTGAGATAAATTCTTCCAAGTCCATGGTCTGTTATACCAGACCAATGAGTCCTTTAGTTGTGAAACAACTCTTGCAGATTCAATCAGCTCCAATTTGTACAGTTATTCAGTCAGTTATAGTTTGTACAGATATTACATCCCCTATGGCTGTTGAGCCTTTGCTTGTTACAGAAGATAAGGATGAGCTTGATGCTCTTTTAATTGCTGATGTATTACTTGATCTAGTGGCTTCAGGAAATCTGTCCTTAGCTGTAGAGACTTGTTTAATAAATCTCTGTGAACCTTGCGCCCTCTTGCTGAAGTATATTCTATGGATATTGATCTAGTCCCAAGTCCCCTTGGACCTTCCTATTCCATAGATGATAGTCCTCTTCCCTCTCTGGATGATCTTATTGCTCTTGACATTCAGGAAGAAGCTAAAGAAAAAGCTTGCTAAAAAGATTTATGATAAACAGCTGAAGGAAATAAATGACCTATATGACAATCCTCCTGATTCATCTGATGATGATGAGGATGATGATTCAGAGGATGATAATTCTAAGAAAAAGAAAGTGTCAAAGAAAAGAAAAGCTGCTCCCAAGGCTGCTCCCAAGCCAGACAATACTAATAATACTCCTTACTACATCTTGAAAGGGATTACTCCATACACTGGCATGGAAAGATGGATGTGGTTGTCTAAAAATGAACAAAAAGCCAGGAAGAAGAGCAGGAGATACTCACCTCCTCCTCAGAAGTTCAGAAGAGGTCCTCCTCCTCCTGCTGGTGCTTCAGGAACTGTTCCTCAAGCTTCTAATGCATCTTCCGAGCCTTCCTCCTTCTCTAGATCATATCAAAGACAAGATAGATCTTCCAGATCTCATTCCCAAGGAAGCAGGCAGCAGCATAGAAATCAAAGTTCTACAGAGCAAGTAAAGGAAATCATTTATCAGAGGCCCTCCTTCTCTCCTCCTCAACAACAAGTTCTTCCCATGGTCCAGAAGACAGCTGCTTACCAGTCCAGAAGACATGATGAATCTCATAAGCCCAAAGGAAAGTATAGTGTGGTTGCTCCTCCAAGATTTCTATATTCTCAAGGTGATAAACAACACAGCACAACAAGCTTGCAGGCTCAATCCACTCAGTTCAAAGCAGTTACAATGTTTCCTCCTCAAGATGATCAGCCACCTATTAAACAGGAAGTTGATCCTAACTTTAGGATGGCCAGGCTTCAAGAACTGATTGGTCTCTCTCAGATAAGAAAAGCTATAGCAGAAGGAGAAGATCCATCTAGGTTTTCCACCATGTCATCCTACAGAGAAAAAGAGCTGGACAAACTCCAAGTTAGCAAGAAAGTTTTTAATCCAGCTGAATATATGGCATTGCATCCAGAAGCAATTGTGCCCAGGCCTAGTGCTTAGACAACTATTGGTTGACAAGACCTGATGACTTCTAATGGAAAACATACCAGATCCACTCAGAAAGATAATCTTTTTTAAACCCTCCTCTGGTCCTTCATCTGATAATCTATAGTTTGTATTTCTTTTTAATACTTAACTGATTATGTACAATGCATTGCTATAACATATCTGCTGATGTTATTTCATCCCTACAAATATTTATGGTCTTTTTGTTTTTATTTCTTTTCAGTCCTGTTTTTGAGTGACCTCACACAAATAGGGGGAGATTGTTGGAACCCTTGTTTGGATGTGTGCTATGTTCACTCTTAGGTTGTCTTGACCCCCATGTATATCCTGGGTGCTTGTCTAGTCTTAGTTAGATCCTTTTAGGTCAGAATTGTGCAGACCAGCATTGCAGTAGACTCAGACTTAGATTCAGAAAAATTTTATGGATTATATATATCAGTTCGAATATAGTCGAACTCAGCTCGACGATCGTTGATCTCCCATCAACGATCTCAGAGTCCTCTACTCTGAACTGAGCTCGACGATCTACGAGCTCAGGTCGACGATCTCGTGCTTCTCAGTAGTTATCTCAGATCTACGATAGTTGTTCTCAGGTCGGGGATCTCTTAACCCAGTTCGACGATCTCTAAGCCAAGCTCTATGATTTTATGCTGCCTTCAGTTATCAGTTTTTCTCAAATCGGTCAGAAGTATTTATTTTGGTTATGATAAATTATTTTAAGGCAAATATATTCTGATAATTAATGCTGACATTCTCAAGGCCGATAGTCGTGTTTCATGAAGCATTAATTATGGTATTCACAGAATATTATGTAAAGACAGTTATGGAAGTGGATTTATGATTGTCAGTCATTCTAGCCATTTGGGCTCCTAAATTCTTGTAGAGAATTAAGTACTGCCTTGGGAATTCAATTTCATGTCGTTCATCATTCTGATTAAAACAGAGAACTCAAAAAGAAAGAAAAAACAAGAATCACTGAGACAGTCAGTCAGAATACAATCTTTTTGCTCTCAAGGTCTCTTGCATTGCTGAAACAAGGAAGAAGAAGAACTTATTCAACACACAATTCTCTCTAGTCTTCTTCTTTCCTCAGGCTTCAAAAATCTACAGAGAGCTCAAATCAACATCAATCTGAAGACCTACACCCTGGGCAAAGCTTCCATCTTCCCGAATCTACTAAATATCTCAGGGGGAGCTTTGTCATCATCAAATCCACATAGTCTTCTCATTGTGTTTGAGAAAGAGAAGATTGTCATCTACTTTTCTTTAACCTCTCTTGTTCAGGGTTATTACTCCCTTCAAAAGTGAACTCCTTGGTGATAGGGCACCTGATCAAAAACCTATTGGTTTTTAGGCACCTGATCAAAAGCCCGAAGGGTTTTTAGATCTACCTGAAGCAGATCGTGTGGTGATAGGGCACCTGATCAAAAACCTAAATGGATTCCTACTAGGGTGATAGAAGAGTGGATCTACCCAGATTTGGGGAACCACTATAAAATTTCTTGTGTCGTCTGGTTGTCTTGTGTTTTCTTTTTGTATTGTGCTGTGATAGTTTTGTGTGCTTTTCCCTCTTTCATATAAGTATCAATATTTTAATTCCGCAATAAATCTAAACTTTTTTTAATACTCTATTCACCCCCCCCCCTCTAGAGTAAATTCTATCTATCCCTCACTTTCAAGGTATCTTAAAGACACACAAGATCTTGGCCTATGGTACCCTAGAAATTGGGATTTTGAACTAACAGGCTACTCAAATATAGATTTTACAGGCTGCAAAGAGGACATGAAAAGCACTTCAGGCACCTGTCAGTTCTTGGGAGGTAGACTAGTGTCTTGGAGCAGCAAAAAGCAAACAAGTGTTGCAATATCAACTACAGAGTCAGAGTACATTTCAGCAAGTAGCTTGTGTGCTCAATTGTTATGGATCCAAAATCTGGTCCAGGATTACAACCTTGATATAAGTGGAACTCCTCTTTATTATGATTATACTGGTGTTATTTCTATTACTAGGAATCCTATTTCACACAGCATGACTAAGCATATAGAAATTAGGTATTATTTTATTAGGGACCATGCGGAAAAGGAAGACATTAGTCTATAGTTTGTCCCCATAGACAAGCAAGTGGCTGATATCTTTACAAAACCACTAGATGAAGCAAAGTTAAACACCTTCAAGTTTTGGTTGGGTATGTTAGACTTATCATAGCTTTAGTTACTCCATAGGATATTTTTGGTGCAGGATTTGTTCTTCTTGTAAGTGATGTAGACCTAAAGTGGCAATGAAGACAAAAGTCTCTATCATGAACATGATGATAGAATATGCCCCTATTGAGGGGGAGCAATTCCAGCAGCTACATGAGCAAATTTAGCCTCATGAAGAGAGGAAGCTGGCAGCTGTACCAGTGGTATCATCTGGAATTAGCTAGGGGGAGAAGACAATCAAGGCAGACCAGCTCCTCCCTGACTATTTAGAAGTCAAAATGGGGAGAGAAGAGAATGATCAAGTAGCATCAGAAGTTGATCAAGTAATCAAGTGCATCAAAGGGAAAGGAAGATGATCAATGCCATGCAGCAAATGCAGAGGGACAAACAGATTTCCCCATACAGGGTAATGGGGTGAAGGTAATCAAGGCCTTCAAGTAGTATCACATACCTTACAACAATTCAGGGGGAGTATGTGATGTTCACGATACATGCAGGGAATGTAGTAATCTTCCTAGATCTGTTCTATTATTATAGTATATTTTATTGCTGTGTATGTTTTTCATGTCATTGACAAAGAATGTAAATAGTGTGTTTTGACTTCTTCAAATAGGGGGAGATTGTTGGGTCCATTAATCCCAATGTCCTAGATTTGTAAGAAGTCAAACAAGTGAATGCCATACACATAATTGTATTTGATGTGTGTTTAAATTCACGCATGCTGTATCGTCCTTGTCACATTGATTGGACAGGTGGACACAAAGAAAGATGCTGAAAACGCAGGAAATTGCTTAAGTCCACAAGCATTGAGTAAAACCAATTCACTCAATGCCAGAGGTCAAGGAGAATGCATAAAAAAGGCGGGGTTCTGGTTAACTCCATAAGCGTTGAGTGAGGACAGCTCACTCAATGCCAGTTGAGTTAAAGCGCTGAGTTAGGTGTGGATAGTCAAAGACAAGTTTTAGCAAGTAGAAAGATCGACTAAGTCCCCAGGCATTGAGTGCTGTCTACTCACTCAACGCCATGTAGCAAATTCGTTGAGTAAAGCTGCCTCATTCAAATCCAGAGAGATTTTGTCAAAGGAAAAGTTTCAAAGTCCAAAAGCATTGAGTGAAGCCAGTTCACTCAACGCCATGTTGATTCTATTAAAGACAAAGAAGATAGATAGAAAAATCTATCTAAGTCCAAAAGCGTTGAGTGAAACCAGTTCACTCAATGCCATATGACAGAAGGATTAAGACAAGCTCAAACAGTTAAAGCCAGAAGGAGTGACAGTATTTGACTAAGCTCAGAAGTATTGTGTGAAACTAGTTCACTCAAAGCCTAGTCAAAAGATGAGGCTAAGGCAGGAAGCGTTGACTGAAGTCAACACACTCAACGCCTCCATTCAGAAGAAAAGTTTCTAAGTACAGAAGCGTTGAGTGAAGCCGGTTCACTTAACACCTCAGCAGTTGGCAGAGTTCAGAAGGAGCTAAGGCACATGGAGTTGAGTGAAGGCCAACCACTCAACACTCTGAATGTCATGGATGCAGAAAGAGCTGAAGAATAAGCCAAGTGCAGAGTCTTTGAGTGAAACCAGTTCACTTAACACACTCAACGCATGGAGTGATTCTGTGAATTTGGCTAAGTCCAGAATGGCTGGCATAAGAAAAAGTCAACAAAGTAAATGATGTTCAAATTCTTTGCAGGAAAGCTGCACTATGCTTTTAATGGCGCCGGCGGACAGCTGTTATCATTTTCTACAAATATAAGGTGTTAACTCGTCTTTTTTAGGCTGGGCCCACAGTACAAAGAGCCGTTGATCAGATGACTATAAAAGGATAAGATTAGCTGAAAGGAAAAAACTTTTACGGTCTTCTGATTACACATTGTGGCCGAACATCATCATCTTCCTCGCCATTATTGACGAGCTTGATGGTTTTGTTCAGATTAGTGAACCTGAAAGCGACAAGACTTGGCTATTGCAATCTTCACCAGTGACTGCAGTTCAGAAAAACTTTCTGATAGAGAAGAGTACCAGAACCGTCGTATTCTACAAGTCCAGTTGCTGATTGAAAAAGAAGAGCATCATTGAATCTACAGTCTTCAACAGAAGTTACGTCCAGCACAAGCAGTAGTCCATTGAAGATACATTCATCTTGTTTGAAAGTTAGGGTTAGACCTGATTGAAAGAAATTGTACCTAATCACCTAGAGGGGGGGGGGGGTGAATAGGTGACTTAATCTTTTTAAACTTTTAGGCAGATTATATCACAGATTTCACAGAACTATAAACAGCATACACAGCATCAATCACATACACAGAGTACACACAGTTTTATAGTGGTTCCCCAAGGTCTGGGTACATCCACTTTCCCCCTTCGCCTATCTAGTAGTGTACTAGATTCGGCCAAACTCCTCCACTATTCCTCAGATCCTCAGATCTTACACTCAGAACCCCAACCAGGTTCCTACAGCTCAGAGTGATCCCACTCCTACAACTCAGGCTCAACAGCCCTACCACTCAGTCTTCACAAAGACCTACACTCAGCCACAAGGCCTACACTCAGAGAAATGAATCTCCTACACTCAGGCACACAGGCCCTACCACTCAGCCTTTATAATTTCAGGCTTACAACTTAGATCCCTAAGGATCCTACAAGTAATTAAAAATACAATGTATATAACCTCAACTTAGAATAAGAGAGAAGAGTTGACAAGTTTCTTGATGAGTTCTTGAAAGAACTCTGCTGACATCAACCTCCCTTGGTTTCCTTCAAAGCTTCTTGAACGTAGAACACAGTAGGGTTGATACTCTATGCAGCTGATCTTCAATCACTGCTAACTTAAGAATCAGATCTCAGTCTGAAACTTTCTTCACATCCTGGTTCAACAGCTGTCTTCTTGGAAGGCGCTCTCTCTCTCCAACTTCTTAGATCTTCACTTGAAGGTCTTCTTCTAGTCGTGTTGTACTTCAATGATTCATTGATCACTCACTGATTGCTGACAGAATAAGCCTTTATATAGGCTTTTTTCATGGTGACCGGCTGATCCGATTTCTAACAGCTTTCTAACAGCACTGACAGTTGTAGTAGACCGGCTGGATTGGCAGCTGTCAAGTCATCCAGTCACTTCTTGAAATATCTATAACTGTTTGAAAGTGTCGAGACAGTCAGTCTTTAAGTGTTGTAGAATCTGCTTCTCGACACTGCTTCTTCAACATGTGTCGACACTGATATTGTGTGTCGACACAACTCCTTGTTCTTTAGTACTTAGTTGAATTCATGTAAGTGTCGACACAACTCCTTTGTGTCGACACATCTTCTTGTGTTGATACTTGCTGAGTGTCGACACATTTTCTTAGTGTTGACACTTGCCTTCTTTGTTGATACTTTCTGAGTGTCGACACATTTACTTAGTGTCGACACTTGTACTTGGACTTCATTGAAATTTGCTGAGTGTCGACACAGCCTCCTAGTGTCGACACTTTCTTCATGTGTTGAGACTTTTGTTGTGTGTCGACACTGATCCTTTGTGTCGACACATTCTTCATGTGTTGAGACTTTGGCTGAGTGTCGACACATCTCCTTTGTGTCGACACTTGTGCTTAGAATTTGTTGAACTTTTGCTGAGTGTTGACACAGCCTCCAAGTGTCGACACTTTCTGATGTCGACAAAGTTCCTCTAGGTGTGACACTGCTTCTCAGTGTCGACACAGCTTCTCTGGACAGTTCTTCATTGAGTGTCGACACAACCTGTATGTGTCGACACTTTACTTCTGGTGTTGACTCTGCATCCCTGGTGTCGACACAATTACTCCAAGTGTCGACACTGCTTCTCTGGGTGTCGACACAAGTCTTCTTAAGTGTCGACACTTTTCTTCTGGGTGTCGACACATGGACTTAGAAATGTTTCAGCTTTCTCTGCAAATACTTAACCTGCACAAGGTAACTCAAAATACATCAAATATATTTTGATGTATATCATTGAGTAGGGTGAGACTTCTTCAAATCAGGTACATATTTTCCAATGCACCCAACAATCTCCCCCTATTTGGAGAAGTCATAACCCTTAGTCAATGATATACACCATACATAACAAAATCACAGTATGATGTAAAACAGGATTATATAACAGGGTTAGTACATAAACATGTATAAACAAACATGTATACACAAATATCTCAGAACAATAATGTAATAAATTTAACACATATCACATAGTTCTAAGAACTTCAACATTTCCATTATTCAAAAGTTTACAGAAAGGTTTAATGCAAGTGATTACACATAGTAAACTTAAGAAAAATTCTATCCTCTTGCTGCTCAGGCTCTTTGATAACTATGTCCTTTCCTGATTGTATCTTTGCTTGGACTGGGGCTTCAGCATCTTCAGCAGCAGCAGACTTCTTTCTTTTAAGATCCTTCTTTTTCAAATTTTCAGCTTTGATCTTTTGCCTTTCAAAGTAATGATAAGACTTTGGAAAGTACTTGCTAGGATCTTGGGCAGTAGGAGGTAGCTTTCCCATCTTAGCCTTTCTTCTATATTGCACAATTGCCTCTTGCCTACTCTCATGCTTCCTCCACTCCAGTTCATAATACCACTTGTTTCTATCCTGGATATTGTCCTTGGCAGCCTTCCATGCAGTCAAGATAATATTCCTGGAAGTGGGGCTCCATTGTTCAAATTCAGGCCTCAATTCAGCTTGCTCCCTGAATCTCTTCTTAGACAATTGGGCTTCTTGTTCTTTCTGCAAAGCCTCTTGTTCTTTCAGTATAGCCTCTGGCACTGGCTGAACCACTTTCTCTATGATGACCTTCTGAATTCCCTCAGGAGGGCTATACATTAATTGTATGTCTTGATGTACCATATCAAAGTCTGGTGGAGGGTATATTACTTGAGCCACTTCAGCTTGCTCCCCTCTAAGATATGCAGGATTAATTCCAGACTCTGCAACATTGTCATCATCACATAATGGAGGATATCCAAGGGTAGTTCTGATGGAATTGGAAATCCACTTTGCATGATCAGAGCCTGCTTTGACTAACACCCTCTCCCCCTTTATGACTTCTCTTTCAATGTGATCCCTCAGATCATCTTTCTGAAATCTTATTTGATGATTTAGATAATTAACTCCATCCTTATAGAAGGGTTTGAACTTCTGAAGTTGTTCAGTTATGGCCTTCTTAGAGTCTTCAAGAACAGTCTTAAAAGCAGTGATGTGCTCTTGGAACTTCTTATCAAACTCTTCCTGGGTAGTAGTCCTTGCTGTAGTTTGAGCAGCAGCCAGATTCTGCATCTCAGTGACTATCACATTGTGTGATTCAGTCAAATTGTCATTCATTCTGATCTGGTTTTCCAGGACATAGCCTTGCTTTACTGCCAGGTCTTCAATTTGTTTCTTGATATTTTCTTGATGAGTAGCCAAAAAGACTACTGTATTTCCTCCTTTATGGAAGCAATCAGTCATCTCTTTCTTGTTCAGATTCATTTCAAATCTGATTGACTTGATATCTTGGGCCAGATCAAATTGCAGTGACTTATGCCCTTCATCCATATAAGATTGCAAAGCCTGTCTTTGCTCATCCATCTTAATCTGCAATGCAACCATCAGAGAACTGAAATCAGTAGATGGTGCTGGCTGTGGTGCAGGCTGTGGTGCAATTGTTTGTAAAGCCTTCTTATATGTCTGGCTCCTCCTCTTGAAAACTTGAAATTTTCTCTTCTTGGCTCTTGCAGCCTCTTCATCTTCAGAAGCAGATGTGCTTGCAATATCAACCCTGTCCTTAGGGCTTGAGGGTAAATCCTTGTCAGTCCTAGGAACCTGCTCAGCATCCTTTGGCACTTCAGGTTCTTTGCTTGTTGTTTCCTCAACAATAACTACATGCTCCCCCTCAACATGGGCCTTCTCCCCCTCAGCAGTAGCTTTCTCTTTCTCATAATCTGTTTGTAGAAGATCTGGGAATAGCTCTTCTAGGGTAAATTATTGTTGAAGATGGGGTGGAGAAACTCTTATCTCATCAACAACTTGATCAGTAACAGATGTGTCCTCCATGACAACATCTTGGGGTTGGGTATGTGTTTGTGTTTGCTGATTAACATTAGGTAATGAATCAGACAAAACATCATCCTCAAAAGGGAAATCTAATTCATTAATTTCAGTAATTACCTCAAGTATTGTGTGGGTAGCTTGTTCACTCTCAAGTGTAGTTGGTTCTTCCACAAGTAAGGGCTCCCCTTGGATGGAATTCAGGTTAATTGGGCTAGCTTGTGGTAGCTCCCCCTGCCTTGGTGCATCTTCTTGTCTATCAGGTGACTGGCCAGCATTTCCAGTGTCTTCTTCATCAGGAGTGAACACTACCTGCTCTTCAGAGCTGCTTGATGATTCTTGAGCCACAGGGGCTGACTTCTTCTTCTTCTTCAGGGGTGTTTCCTTCTCGGGAGTTGGCATTTCCTTGGTCAAGAATCTATCCCACCTAGAGAAGATTCTCAAATCCATTCTCCTCATGTGGTTAATCTTAGTTCCAGCTGCTTGACTCATGACCTCTGGTATACTACCAGATAGGTAAAGACTTAGAATCCTACCCATATTGGGTTTCTTCAGGCTCTCTTTAATCTTATCAAACAATACTGCAGACCAATCAATATTAAGTTGGAAGATAATTCTTGTCATTAGACTGAACATATAAGCAGATATTCTATCATGTCCTCCAGATTTGCTCAGGATAACCTTGCCAACAATTTCAGATAAAAATTTGCCTTGCATGTTCATTCCCTTTCTGTTGAAAACAGATCCTATTTTCATGTTGGAGTCCAGTCCACACCATATCAATGCTTCTCTAGTCTTAGAAGCAGAAACATCATCTTCTTCCTTTGTTCTAGGTAGTTGTAGTACCTTTCTCAGACTCTTAGGAGAGACCTTCACGCTTGCCCCATGAACTCTTGACTTTATCTTGAGTCCTGATTCATCTAGTGATGCTGCATTCAGAAACTCCAGGACCTCCTTCTTCTAGATCTTGGTAGGTTCTGAAACACAAAATTCTAATCCATCTCTGCGATTAGGGTTATCACGACTTTGATCTCTGGTTCCGCGTCATCAAAAGCATGCCGCACGAGTTCATATCCTTCATTCACATTCTCTTCTAGCTTGGGCGCCATTAGGGTTTGAAGAAATTTGAATTAGAGAAGAGAGATGTCGACACATAAGTTTGGTCTCGAAACTTTGGTGAGCGTGTCGACAGACAATGACAAAAACCTATTTATACCTTTCTAGAATTGAAGATGAAAGGGCGCGTCAAAATACTTAAATTGTGTCGACACTGTTGATACGTGTCTACACTGACTTATAATGTCTCGACAACTATGTGTCTACACAAGTATAGTCGACAGAATATATGTGTCGACACTTGTTTATGTGTCGACACCACTTAGCTCGACACTTAGTCGAGACTTTACTTGTCTAATTCTGTGTAAATCTTAAGTGTCGACACCACCTTGGATGTGTCGACACCTACCCTGCATGTGTCGACACTAATTCTCTGAAGTGTCGACACAGACTTCCTAGATGTGTCGACACCTTTTCTCTGAAGTGTCGACACCAATTCTCTGTCTCGACACAGACAACTCTGTGTTTCGACACCTTTTTACTTAGCCATTTTTGTAAACTTAGTCTAAGTTTATCATCCCTAATTCAATTTTGAATTTATTGAATTTGGTCTCATCTAAGGGCTTAGTATACATGTCAGCTAGTTGATTATCTGTATTAATATACTCTAGGGAAATATCTCCTTTTTCCACATGTTCTCTTAGAAAATGGTATTTAATTTCTATATGCTTAGTCCTACTATGGGAGACAGGATTGTTTGCAATAGAAATAGCACTAGTAGAATCACAAAATAGAGGTGTTCTACTTACTTGTATACCATAGTCTTCTAGCTGATGTTGAATCCACAGAAGTTGAGCACAGCAACTTCCTGCAGCAACATACTCTGATTCTGCTGTGGAGATAGCCACACTTGTTTGTTTCTTGCTACTCCATGATATCAGTCTTCCACCTAGGAATTGACAGGTACCAGTTGTACTTTTCCTATCTTCCTTGCAGCCTGCAAAATCTGCATCTGAATAACCTGTCAGTTCAAAGTCTCCATTCTTAGGGTACCAAAGGCCTAGATAAGGAGTGCCCTTAAGATATCTCAGTATTCTTTTGCCTGCTGTCAAATGAGATTCTTTAGGGCAAGCTTGGTACCTAGCACAGACACATGTAGCATACATGATATCTGGTCTACTTGCAGTCAAATACAATAGGGAGCCAACTATCCCTCTATACAAAGTCTCATCTACAGGTTTCCATGCATCATCTTTGCTAAGAGACATACTTGACCCCATAGGAATTTTCATGGTACTGGATGATTCCATACCATAGTTCCTTATCAATTCTAGGGTGAACTTAGACTGGCATATGGATAAACCATTCTCAGTCTGTCTAACTTGGAGACCCAAGAAGAACTTAAGTTCCCCCATACTGCTCATTTCAAATTGTCCTTGTATTAGTTTTGCAAACGTTTTGCAAAGACTACTTTCAGTAGACCCAAATATGATATCATCTACATATATTTGGACTAGAATGATCTTACCTCTGGATTCCCTAAGGAATAAAGTCTTGTCTATTTTCCCCCTTGTGAATTTATTCTCAATGAGGAAACTAGACAGGGTTTCATACCAAGCCCTAGGGGCTTGTTTTTACCCATACAAAGCCTTCCTAAGTCTATAAACATAATTAGGTTTAGTTGAATCAACAAAACCTGATGGCTGTTCCACATAGACTTCTTCCTTCAGATTTCCATTTAGAAAGGCTGACTTAACATCCATTTGGTATACTTTAAACCCTTGATAGGTTGCATAGGCCAAGAACATCCTTATTGCCTCCAGTCTGGCTACTGGAGCAAAGGTTTGATCAAAGTCAATACCTTCTTCCTACCTATATCCCTTGGCAACCAGTCTTGCTTTGTTCTTTATAATCACTCCATGTTCATCCATCTTGTTCCTGAAGATCCACTTAGTCCCAATTATGTTGTGGTCTTTTTGTTTAGGAACAAGCTCCCAGACTTTACATCTCTTGAACTGATTCAGCTCCTCTTGCATTGCCTCAATCCAATGAGGGTCTAAGATGGCTTCTTCAAATTTCTTTGGCTCTACTTGGGATAGAAAACTGGAGTAGAGTACTGAACTTAGATTTCAGCTCCTTGTTTGTACCCCTTGACTTAGATCACCAATAATTTGATTTGCTGGATGATCTTTTAGATGTCTATTAGCTGGAGGCAGCCTGTCTTCAGGTTGAACTCCTTCAGCTTCTTCAACTTGCTGCACCCCTTGATCTTCTTCTACATCAGGTGCATCTACTACTCCCCCTGGATAGCAGCCACTATCATCTACATGCTGACTTGCAGTAGATCCTTCTTCAATAGTAAGCTTGTCCATCTTTTCAGTCACACCTGTGGAGCTGCAAATACTTCTAGACAATTCATTGTTAATGAGTCTAGCTTCATCAAATACTACATGTACTGACTCTTCTACAACTTGAGTAGTCAAGTTGTAGACCCTATAAGCCTTACTATTCTTGCTGTACCCAACAAAAATCCCCTCTTGGGATTTGGCAGCAAACTTGGTTAAGTAAGACTTACCATTGTTAAGTATATATCATTTACAACCAAAGATCCTGAAATAGGATAGGTTTGGTTTTCTGCCTTTCACAATCTCATAGGGGGTCTTGTTGTGACTTTTGGTGATAGTAGCCCTATTAATTACATGGCATACAGTGTTTACTGCCTCAGCCTAGAAATATTCTGGGAGAGATGTGTCACTTAATAGGGTTCTACCAGCCTCTATCAAGGTTCTATTTTTCCTTTCAGCAATGCCATTTTGCTGAGGTGTTATTGGTGAAGAAAATTCCTGAAATATCCCAAATTCTTCACATAGCTTTGTCATACTGTCAGACTGGAATTTAGTACCATGGTCACTTCTTATTTTGACAACTGTACTGTCTAACTCATTCTGAATTTGTTTGACAAAACTATAAAAGATACTAGGAGTTTCAGATTTCTGTCTAAGGAAGAACACCCAGGAAAACCTTGAGTAGTCATCTACAACTACAAATGTGTAGACCTTCCTACCTAGGCTGTGAACTGGCATAGGACCAAAAAGATCCATATGCAAGAGGTATAAGCACCTCACAGTATCTTTGTTCTCAATGCTATTAAAGGTGGATCTAGTCTGCTTGCCCTTTTGACAAGCTGAGCATATCCCATCTTTAATACACTTAACCTGAGGACCATTCCTCACTAACTTTTTGCTATAGAGTTGGCCAATTGTCTTGTAGTTAAGATGGGCTAGCCTCTTGTGCCATTTGACACAATGAGAGACTTTCTCATCAGCTACAAGACATACAGGAGAAACATTGTTCTCACACATAATGTCTAGACAATAGACATTTCTCTTCCTATAACCAGTCAGAATGATCTCTTGATCATTTGATCTCCTGATATCACAACCATTTTTGACAAATGAGATGTCATATCTTAAATCACTCAGCTGACTTATACTAATGAGGTTGTGTTTCAAACCTTTAACATAAGCCACTTGAGTAATTGTTATAAGGTTGCTAGAAATGTTACCAAAACCTTTGATGATTCCTTTTTCAGAACCACCAAAGGTGACTTTAGGACCATCCTTGATTGGTGTGTAGTCCTTTAGCAATCCCCTAGTTCCAGTCATGTGCCTGGAACATCCATTGTCCAAGTACCATATTGGGGCATGGTCACTTGAACTCACCTGCAAAACAGATTAGTTAACCTTAAAACCCAAAGAATTCTTGGGTCCTTGGTGCTGGTTAGTTTGCCTCTTAACAAACCTACCTGTAACTTTTCTAGCAGGCAGATTGCTACTCACCTTGGCACTTGAATTATGCCAACAGTCTATGACAAAGTGGCCTACCTTGCCACAACACCAACACTCAAAACTGTTCTACCTTTGCTTAGGTACAACCCTGGCTGTTCTATCTACAGCAGGCTTGTTGAGTACTGGGGCTTTGCCCTTAGACTTGGACTTTACAGTCCTAGCAGGTTGGGTAAACCCTAATCCAGTTTTACCCTTTTGATGTACAAATTCATCTATCAAAGGTAAAATAGATTTTGGTTTAGAAAACCTTGCAACTATATCTCTCTCCTTCTGAAGACTAATCTCCAGATTTCTGATTTGATCATTCTTGAATGTTATAGTTCCCATTTGAATAACAGTTATGTTCTTTAGCCTGGCTATTTCATTTAGTTTTTGATCAATCAACTTATCAAAATCTGTTGCAGCTACTTTGAGATTAGCAATCTCCTTAGCCTGACTCTTGGTCAAGGATTTGCTTTTCTTCAAAGCTTGCAACACTACTCTATATTCATCAATTAATTGATGAATATCTCCTTCAGATTCAGATCCACTCTCATCACTTGATGATGATGTATCTGAATCTGACTCAGTACTAGAAATTGAATCAGCAGAACAATTTTGTACCTGACTTGGTCCAGGCTGATCCTGGATTTTATCACCTTCTGATAAGGCCATCAGTCCCTGGCACTGATTGTCCTCATGCTCATATATATAGTTCATTAACTGGATGAACTCCTCTTCCTCTTCTTCAGCAAACAATCCAATGTAAGCTTCAGCTTCTGAATCTGATTCTGAAGATGACATATCAGACAGACTTTTGTCCTTCTTAGCAACAAAGGACCTTTCCTTCTTTCCCTTGATTAGAGTCTTCTTCTTATCAGTTGACTCTTTTCTCTTCTCTGGACAGTCAGCAACAACATGTCCTTGTTTGTTACAACAATAACAGACTAGCTTTGAAGATGTAGTTCTACTTGTCTTGGGCTTTCTCCTGTCATTCTTTGATGACTTCTGTGAAGTGGATGGCTTAGACCTCCACTGTTTCTTCTTTAGGAACTTCTGAAAATGTCTTGTGAAAGCTGCAAAGTCCTCATCACTCTCACTGATTTCAGAATTCTTACTTTCTGACTCATTTGTCTCAGTCTCAGCAACTTTTGGAGGTGGAGATGGAGACTTACTTTTGTATTTCCTGGTGGCTTCTGTCTTGAATGCCACTGCTCTTTCATTATGCTCAAATCTGGTAGTCTTCTCCTCCTCTTTCCTAACCATTAGCTGCATTTCATAGGATAACAGCTTTCCAAACAATGTTGGAGGAGGAATATCTGCTAACTTGGCCATTTCCCTTATGGCACAAATCTTAGTATCCCAGTCTTTAGTTAGGGATCTCAAGAACTTATCATTCAACTCATAGTTGCTGAATTCTCTTCCATAAGACATCAACTCATTGACAATCCTATAGAATTTCTTGTAGCATTCTGTTATACTATCAGACCTTCCTTGTCTGAAGCTCTCATACTCTTGGTTTAATAATGACTTTCTATCCTGTCTAACTTCTTCAGAACCCTCCATGTACACTACAGTGTGTCCCACATTTCCTTTGATGTTTTATAGTGAATCAAATTCTGGAATGTGGAATCATCTATTGCACTCACAATAATATTCTGAGCCCTCTTGTCCATGGTGGCCAGAATAATCTCATCTTTAGTCATCTCTGAAAAGTCCTTAGGAGTTCTCTAGTTTGCATCCAGAACTGATATTTTCATAGGCACATATGGACCTTCTTTGACTGTGATATAGATTCTAGGGTCAGAGGCTTCCATAAGTAGTCTAACCCTTTCTTTCAAGATGCCAAAGATCTCCTTTCTACAGATTGACAACTTCATGGATCCAAGTTCTTTGTGATTCTCTGTGGAACCCATTTTCTTAATTTTCTTGATTCTGCACTTGATTATACTGAATCTGCCAACATGATCTTTTACTAAGACAGTTATGTCCTTTTTGAGCAACCTGGCTCTGATACCACTTGAAAGAAATTGTACCTAATCACCTAGAGGGGGGGGGGTGAATAGTTGACTTAATCTTTTTAAACTTTTAGGCAGATTATATCACAGATTTCACAGAACTATAAACAGCATACACAGCATCAATCACATACACAGAGTACACGCAGTTTTATAGTGGTTCCCCAAGGTCTGGGTACATCCACTTTCCCCCTTCGCCTATCTAGTAGTGTACTAGATTCGGCCAAACTCCTCCACTATTCCTCAGATCCTCAGATCTTACACTCAGAACCCCAACCAGGTTCCTACAGCTCAGAGTGATCCCACTCCAACAACTCAGGCTCAACAGCCCTACCACTCAGTCTTCACAAAGACCTACACTCAGCCACAAGGCCCACACTCAGAGAAATGAATCTCCTACACTCAGGCACACAGGCCCTACCACTCAGCCTTTATAATTTCAGGCTTACAACTTAGATCCCTAAGGATCCTACAAGTAATTAAAAATACAATGTATATAACCTCAACTCAGAATAAGAGAGAAGAGTTGACAAGTTTCTTGATGAGTTCTTGAAAGAACTCTGCTGAGATCAACCTCCCTTGGTTTCCTTCAAAGCTTCTTGAACGTAGAACACAGTAGGGTTGATACTCTATGCAGCTGATCTTCAATCACTACTAACTTAAGAATCAGATCTCAGTCTGAAACTTTCTTCACATCCTGGTTCAACAGCTGTCTTCTTGGAAGGCGCTCTCTCTCTCCAACTTCTTAGATCTTCACTTGAAGGTCTTCTTCTAGTCGTGTTGTACTTCAATGATTCATTGATCACTCACTGATTGCTGACAGAATAAGCCTTTATATAGGCTTTTTTCATGGTGACCGGCTGATCCGATTTCTAACAGCTTTCTAACAGCACTGACAGTTGTAGTAGACCGGCTGGATTGGCAGCTGTCAAGTCATCCAGTCACTTCTTGAAATATCTATAACTGTTTGAAAGTGTCGAGACAGTCAGTCTTTAAGTGTTGTAGAATCTGCTTCTCGACACTGCTTCTTCAACATGTGTCGACACTGATATTGTGTGTCGACACAACTCCTTGTTCTTTAGTACTTAGTTGAATTCCTGTAAGTGTCGACACAACTCCTTTGTGTCGACACATCTTCTTGTGTTGATACTTGCTGAGTGTCGACACATTTTCTTAGTGTTGACACTTGCCTTCTTTGTTGATACTTTCTGAGTGTCGACACATTTACTTAGTGTCGACACTTGTACTTGGACTTCATTGAAATTTGCTGAGTGTCGACACAGCCTCCTAGTGTCGACACTTTCTTCATGTGTTGAGACTTTTGTTGTGTGTCGACACTGATCCTTTGTGTCGACACATTCTTCATGTGTTGAGACTTTGGCTGAGTGTCGACACATCTCCTTTGTGTCGACACTTGTACTTAGAATTTGTTGAACTTTTGCTGAGTGTCGACACAGCCTCCAAGTGTCGACACTTTCTGATGTCGACAAAGTTCCTCTGGGTGTGACACTGCTTCTCAGTGTCGACACAGCTTCTCTGGACAGTTCTTCATTGAGTGTCGACACAACCTGTATGTGTCGACACTTTACTTCTGGTGTTGACTCTGCATCCCTGGTGTCGACACAATTACTCCAAGTGTCGACACTGCTTCTCTGGGTGTCGACACAAGTCTTCTTAAGTGTCGACACTTTTCTTCTGGGTGTCGACACATGGACTTAGAAATGTTTCAGCTTTCTCTGCAAATACTTAACCTGCACAAGGTAACTCAAAATACATCAAATATATTTTGATGTATATCATTGAGTAGGGTGAGACTTCTTCAAATCAGGTACATATTTTCCAATGTACCCAACAATCTCCCCCTATTTGGAGAAGTCATAACCCTTAGTCAATGATATACACCATACATAACAAAATCACAGTATGATGTAAAACAGGATTATATAATAGGGTTAGTACATAAACATGTATAAACAAACATGTATACACAAATATCTCAAAACAATAATGTAATAAATTTAACACATATCACATAGTTCTAAGAACTTCAACATTTCCATTATTCAAAAGTTTACAGAAAGGTTTAATGCAAGTGATTACACATAGTAAACTTAAGAAAAATTCTATCCTCTTGCTGCTCAGGCTCTTTGATAACTATGTCCTTTCCTGATTATATCTTTGCTTGGACTGGGGCTTCAGCATCTTCAGCAGCAGCAGACTTCTTTCTTTTAAGATCCTTCTTTTTCAAATTTTCAGCTTTGATCTTTTGCCTTTCAAAGTAATGATAAGACTTTGGAAAGTACTTGCTAGGATCTTGGGCAGTAGGAGGTAGCTTTCCCATCTTAGCCTTTCTTCTATATTGCACAATTGCCTCTTGCCTACTCTCATGCTTCCTCCACTCCAGTTCATAATACCACTTGTTTCTATCCTGGATATTGTCCTTGGCAGCCTTCCATGCAGTCAAGATAATATTCCTGGAAGTGGGGCTCCATTGTTCAAATTTAGGCCTCAATTCAGCTTGCTCCCTGAATCTCTTCTTAGACAATTGGGCTTCTTGTTCTTTCTGCAAAGCCTCTTATTCTTTCAGTATAGCCTCTGGCACTGGCTGAACCACTTTCTCTATGATGACCTTCTGAATTCCCTCAGGAGGGCTATACATTAATTGTATGTCTTGATGTACCATATCAAAGTCTGGTGGAGGGTATATTACTTGAGCCACTTCAGCTTGCTCCCCTCTAAGATATGCAGGATTAATTCCAGACTCTGCAACATTGTCATCATCACATAATGGAGGATATCCAAGGGTAGTTCTGATGGAATTGGAAATCCACTTTGCATGATCAGAGCCTGCTTTGACTAACACCCTCTCCCCCTTTATGACTTCTCTTTCAATGTGATCCCTCAGATCATCTTTCTGAAATCTTATTTGATGATTCAGATAATTAACTCCATCCTTATAGAAGGGTTTGAACTTCTGAAGTTGTTCAGTTATGGCCTTCTTAGAGTCTTCAAGAACAGTCTTAAAAGCAGTGATGTGCTCTTGGAACTTCTTATCAAACTCTTCCTGGGTAGTAGTCCTTGCTGTAGTTTGAGCAGCAGCCAGATTCTGCATCTCAGTGACTATCACATTGTATGATTCAGTCAAATTGTCATTCATTCTGATCTGGTTTTCCAGGACATAGCCTTGCTTTACTGCCAGGTCTTCAATTTGTTTCTTGATATTTTCTTGATGAGTAGCCAAAAAGACTACTGTATTTCCTCCTTTATGGAAGCAATCAGTCATCTCTTTCTTGTTCAGATTCATTTCAAATCTGATTGACTTGATATCTTGGGCCAGATCAAATTGCAGTGACTTATGCCCTTCATCCATATAAGATTGCAAAGCCTGTCTTTGCTCATCCATCTTAATCTGCAATGCAACCATCAGAGAACTGAAATCAGTAGATGGTGCTGACTGTGGTGCAGGCTGTGGTGCAATTATTTGTAAAGCCTTCTTATATGTCTGGCTCCTCCTCTTGAAAACTTGAAATTTTCTCTTCTTGGCTCTTGCAGCCTCTTCATCTTCAGAAGCAGATGTGCTTGCAATATCAACCCTGTCCTTAGGGCTTGAGGGTAAATCCTTGTCAGTCCTAGGAACCTGCTCAGCATCCATTGGCACTTCAGGTTCTTTGCTTGCTGTTTCCTCAACAATAACTACATGCTCCCCCTCAACATGGGCCTTCTCCCCCTCAGCAGTAGCTTTCTCTTTCTCATAATCTGTTTGTAGAAGATCTGGGAATAGCTCTTCTAGGGTAAATTCTTGTTGAAGATGGGGTGGAGAAACTCTTATCTCATCAACAACTTGATCAGTAACAGATGTGTCCTCCATGACAACATCTTGGGGTTGGGTATGTGTTTGTGTTTGCTGATTAACATTAGGTAATGAATCAGACAAAACATCATCCTCAAAAGGGAAATCTAATTCATTAATTTCAGTGATTACCTCAAGTATTGTGTGGGTAGCTTGTTCACTCTCAAGTGTAGTTGGTTCTTCCACAAGTAAGGGCTCCCCTTGGATGGAATTCAGGTTAATTGGGCTAGCTTGTGGTAGCTCCCCCTGCCTTGGTGCATCTTCTTGTCTATCAGGTGACTGGCCAGCATTTTCAGTGTCTTCTTCATCATGAGTGAACACTACCTGCTCTTCAGAGCTGCTTGATGATTCTTGAGCCACAGGGGCTGACTTCTTCTTCTTCTTCAGGGGTGTTTCCTTCTCAGGAGTTGGCATTTCCTTGGTCAAGACTCTATCCCACCTAGAGAAGATTCTCAAATCCATTCTCCTCATGTGGTTAATCTTAGTTCCAGTTGCTTGACTCATGACCTCTGGTATACTACCAGATAGGTAAAGACTTAGAATCCTACCCATATTGGGTTTATTCAGGCTCTCTTTAATCTTATCAAACAATACTGCAGACCAATCAATATTAAGTTGGAAGATAATTCTTGTCATTAGACTGAACATATAAGCAGATATTCTATCATGTCCTCCAGATTTGCTCAGGATAACCTTGCCAACAATTTCAGATAAAAATTTGCCTTGCATGTTCATTCCCTTTCTGTTGAAAACAGATCCTATTTTCATGTTGGAGTCCAGTCCACACCATGTCAATGCTTCTCTAGTCTTAGAAGCAGAAACATCATCTTCTTCCTTTGTTCTAGGTAGTTGTAGTACCTTTCTCAGACTCTTAGGAGAGACCTTCACGCTTGCCCCATGAACTCTTGACTTTATCTTGAGTCCTGATTCATCTAGTGATGCTGCATTCAGAAACTCCAGGACCTCCTTCTTCTAGATCTTGGTAGGTTCTGAAACACAAAATTCTAATCCAGTCTCTGCGATTAGGGTTATCACGACTTTGATCTCTGGTTCCGCGT
This sequence comes from Platanthera guangdongensis, assembly GCA_039583875.1. Classification (NCBI taxonomy): domain Eukaryota; kingdom Viridiplantae; phylum Streptophyta; class Magnoliopsida; order Asparagales; family Orchidaceae; genus Platanthera; species Platanthera guangdongensis. The sequence continues at coordinate 104,931,784 of CM077152.1, forward strand.
CATCAAAAGCATGCCGCACGAGTTCATATCCTTCATTCACATTCTCTTCTAGCTTGGGCGCCATTAGGGTTTGAAGAAATTTGAATTAGAGAAGAGAGATGTCGACACATAAGTTTGGTCTCGAAACTTTGGTGAGCGTGTCGACAGACAATGACAAAAACCTATTTATACCTTTCTAGAATTGAAGATGAAAGGGCGCGTCAAAATACTTAAATTGTGTCGACACTGTTGATAAGTGTCTACACTGACTTATAATGTCTCGACAACTATGTGTCTACACAAGTATAGTCGACAGAATATATGTGTCGACACTTGTTTATGTGTCGACACCACTTAGCTCGACACTTAGTCGAGACTTTACTTGTCTAATTCTGTGTAAATCTTAAGTGTCGACACCACCTTGGATGTGTCGACACCTACCCTGCATGTGTCGACACTAATTCTCTGAAGTGTCGACACAGACTTCCTAGATGTGTCGACACCTTTTCTCTGAAGTGTCGACACCAATTCTCTGTCTCGACACAGACAACTCTGTATGTCGACACCTTTTTACTTAGCCATTTTTGTAAACTTAGTCTAAGTTTATCATCCCTAATTCAATTTTGAATTTATTGAATTTGGTCTCATTTAAGGGCTTAGTATACATGTCAGCTAGTTGATTATCTGTATTAATATACTCTAGGGAAATATCTCCTTTTTCCACATGTTCTCTTAGAAAATGGTATTTAATTTCTATATGCTTAGTCCTACTATGGGAGACAGGATTGTTTGCAATAGAAATAGCACTAGTAGAATCACAAAATAGAGGTGTTCTACTTACTTGTATACCATAGTCTTCTAGCTGATGTTGAATCCACAGAAGTTGAGCACAGCAACTTCCTGCAGCAACATACTCTGATTCTGCTGTGGAGATAGCCACACTTGTTTGTTTCTTGCTACTCCATGATATCAGTCTTCCACCTAGGAATTGACAGGTACCAGTTGTACTTTTCCTATCTTCATTGCAGCCTGCAAAATCTGCATCTGAATAACCTGTCAGTTCAAAGTCTCCATTCTTAGGGTACCAAAGGCCTAGATAAGGAGTGCCCTTAAGATATCTCAGTATTCTTTTGCCTGCTGTCAAATGAGATTCTTTAGGGCAAGCTTGGTACCTAGCACAGACACATGTAGCATACATGATATCTGGTCTACTTGCAGTCAAATACAATAGGGAGCCAACTATCCCTCTATACAAAGTCTCATCTACAGGTTTCCATGCATCATCTTTGCTAAGAGACATACTTGACCCCATAGGAATTTTCATGGTACTGGATGATTCCATACCATAGTTCCTTATCAATTCTAGGGTGAACTTAGACTGGCATATGGATAAACCATTCTCAGTCTGTCTAACTTGGAGACCCAAGAAGAACTTAAGTTCCCCCATACTGCTCATTTCAAATTGTCCTTGTATTAGTTTTGCAAACGTTTTGCAAAGACTACTTTCAGTAGACCCAAATATGATGTCATCTACATATATTTGGACTAGAATGATCTTACCTCTGGATTCCCTAAGGAATAGAGTCTTGTCTATTTTCCCCCTTGTGAATTTATTCTCAATGAGGAAACTAGACAGGGTTTCATACCAAGCCCTAGGGGCTTGTTTTTACCCATACAAAGCCTTCCTAAGTCTATAAACATAATTAGGTTTAGTTGAATTAACAAAACCTGATGGTTGTTCCACATAGACTTCTTCCTTCAGATTTCCATTTAGAAAGGCTGACTTAACATCCATTTGGTATACTTTAAACCCTTGATAGGTTGCATAGGCCAAGAACATCCTTATTGCCTCCAGTCTGGCTACTGGAGCAAAGGTTTGATTAAAGTCAATACCTTCTTCCTGCCTATATCCCTTGGCAACCAGTCTTGCTTTGTTCTTTATAATCACTCCATGTTCATCCATCTTGTTCCTGAAGATCCACTTAGTCCCAATTATGTTGTGGTTTTTTTGTTTAGGAACAAGCTCCCAGACTTTACATCTCTTGAACTGATTCAGCTCCTCTTGCATTGCCTCAATCCAATGAGGGTCTAAGATGGCTTCTTCAAATTTCTTTGGCTCTACTTGGGATAGAAAACTGGAGTAGAGTACTGAACTTAGATTTCAGCTCCTTGTTTGTACCCCTTGACTTAGATCACCAATAATTTGATTTGCTGGATGATCTTTTAGATGTCTATTAGCTGGAGGCAGCCTGTCTTCAGGTTGAACTCCTTCAGCTTCTTCAACTTGCTGCACCCCTTGATCTTCTTCTACATCAGGTGCATCTACTACTCCCCCTGGATAGCAGCCACTATCATCTACATGCTGACTTGCAGTAGATCCTTCTTCAATAGTAAGCTTGTCCATCTTTTCAGTCACACCTGTGGAGCTGCAAATACTTCTAGACAATTCATTGTTAATGAGTCTAGCTTCATCAAATACTACATGTACTGACTCTTCTACAACTTGAGTAGTCAAGTTGTAGACCCTATAAGCCTTACTATTCTTGCTGTACCCAACAAAAATCCCCTCTTGGGATTTGGCAGCAAACTTGGTTAAGTAAGACTTACCATTGTTAAGTATATATCATTTACAACCAAAGATCCTGAAATAGGATAGGTTTGGTTTTCTGCCTTTCACAATCTCATAGGGGGTCTTGTTGTGACTTTTGGTGATAGTAGCACTATTAATTACATGGCATGTAGTGTTTACTGCCTCAGCCTAGAAATATTCTGGGAGAGATGTGTCACTTAATAGGGTTCTACCAGCCTCTATCAAGGTTCTATTTTTCCTTTCAGCAATGCCATTTTGCTGAGGTGTTATTGGTGAAGAAAATTCCTGAAATATCCCAAATTCTTCACATAGCTTTGTCATACTGTCAGACTGGAATTTAGTACCATGGTCACTTCTTATTTTGACAAATGTACTGTCTAACTCATTCTGAATTTGTTTGACAAAACTATAAAAGATACTAGGAGTTTCAGATTTCTGTCTAAGGAAGAACACCCAGGAAAACCTTGAGTAGTCATCTACAACTACAAATGTGTAGACCTTCCTACCTAGGCTGTGAACTGGCATAGGACCAAAAAGATCCATATGCAAGAGGTATAAGCACCTCACAGCATCTTTGTTCTCAATGCTATTAAAGGTGGATCTAGTCTGCTTGCCCTTTTGACAAGCTGAGCATATCCCATCTTTAATACACTTAACCTGAGGACCATTCCTCACTAACTTTTTGCTATAGAGTTGGCCAATTGTCTTGTAGTTAAGATGGGCTAGCCTCTTGTGCCATTTGACACAATGAGAGACTTTCTCATCAGCTACAAGACATACAGGAGAAACATTGTTCTCACACATAATGTCTAGACAATAGACATTTCTCTTCCTATAACCAGTCAGAATGATCTCTTGATCATTTGATCTCCTGATATCACAACCATTTTTGACAAATGAGATGTCATATCTTAAATCACTCAGCTGACTTATACTAATGAGGTTGTGTTTCAAACCTTTAACATAAGCCACTTGAGTAATTGTTATAAGGTTGCTAGAAATGTTACCAAAACCTTTGATGATTCCTTTTTCAGAACCACCAAAGGTGACTTTAGGACCATCCTTGATTGGTGTGTAGTCCTTTAGCAATCCCCTAGTTCCAGTCATGTGCCTGGAACATCCATTGTCCAAGTACCATATTGGGGCATGGTCACTTGAACTCACCTGCAAAACAGATTAGTTAACCTTAAAACCCAAAGAATTCTTGGGTCCTTGGTGCTGGTTAGTTTGCCTCTTAACAAACCTACCTGTAGCTTTTCTAGCAGGCAGATTGCTACTCACCTTGGCACTTGAATTGTGCCAATAGTCTATGACAAAGTGGCCTACCTTGCCACAACACCAACACTCAAAACTGTTGTACCTTTGCTTAGGTACAACCCTGGCTGTTCTATCTACAGCAGGCTTGTTGAGTACTGGGGCTTTGCCCTTAGACTTGGACTTTACAGTCCTAGCAGGTTGTGTAAACCCTAATCCAGTTTTACCCTTTTGATGTACAAATTCATCTATCAAAGGTAAAATAGATTTTGGTTTAGAAAACCTTGCAACTATATCTCTCTCCTTCTGAAGACTAATCTCCAGATTTCTGATTTGATCATTCTTGAATGTTATAGTTCCCATTTGAATAACAGTTATGTTCTTTAGCCTGGCTATTTCATTTAGTTTTTGATCAATCAACTTATCAAAATCTGTTGCAGCTACTTTGAGATTAGCAATCTCCTTAGCCTGACTCTTGGTCAAGGATTTGCTTTTCTTCAAAGCTTGCAACACTACTCTATATTCATCAATTAATTGATGAATATCTCCTTCAGATTCAGATCCACTCTCATCACTTGATGATGATGTATCTGAATCTGACTCAGTACTAGAAATTGAATCAGCAGAACAATTTTGTACCTGACTTGGTCCAGGCTGATCCTGGATTTTATCACCTTCTGATAAGGCCATCAGTCCCTGGCACTGATTGTCCTCATGCTCATATATAGAGTTCATTAACTGGATGAACTCCTCTTCCTCTTCTTCAGCAAACAGTCCAATGTAAGCTTCAGCTTCTGAATCTGATTCTGAAGATGACATATCAGACAGACTTTTGTCCTTCTTAGCAACAAAGGACCTTTCCTTCTTTCCCTTGATTAGAGTCTTCTTCTTATCAGTTGACTCTTTTCTCTTCTCTGGACAGTCAGCAACAACATGTCCTTGTTTGTTACAACAATAACAGACTAGCTTTGAAGATGTAGTTCTACTTGTCTTGGGCTTTCTCCTGTCATTCTTTGATGACTTCTGTGAAGTGGATGGCTTAGACCTCCACTGTTTCTTCTTTAGGAACTTCTGAAAATGTCTTGTGAAAGCTGCAAAGTCCTCATCACTCTCACTGATTTCAGAATTCTTACTTTCTGACTCATTTGTCTCAGTCTCAGCAACTTTTGGAGGTGGAGATGGAGACTTACTTTTATATTTCCTGGTGGCTTCTGTCCTGAATGCCACTGCTCTTTCTTTATGCTCAAATCTGGTAGTCTTCTCCTCCTCTTTCCTAACCATTAGCTGCATTTCATAGGATAACAGCTTTCCAAACAATGTTGGAGGAGGAATATCTGCTAACTTGGCCATTTCCCTTATGGCACAAATCTTAGTATCCCAGTCTTTAGTTAGGGATCTCAAGAACTTATCATTCAACTCATAGTTGCTGAATTCTCTTCCATAAGACATCAACTCATTGACAATCCTATAGAATTTCTTGTAGCATTCTGTTATACTATCAGACCTTCCTTGTCTGAAGCTCTCATACTCTTGGTTTAATAATGACTTTCTATCCTGTCTAACTTCTTCAGAACCCTCCATGTACACTACAGTGTGTCCCACATTTCCTTTGATGTTTTATAGTGAATCAAATTCTGGAATGTGGAATCATCTATTGCACTCACAATAATATTCTGAGCCCTCTTGTCCATGGTGGCCAGAATAATCTCATCTTTAGTCATCTCTGAAAAGTCCTTAGGAGTTCTCTAGTTTGCATCCAGAACTGATATTTTCATAGGCACATATGGACCTTCTTTGACTGTGATATAGATTCTAGGGTCAGAGGCTTCCATAAATAGTCTAACCCTTTCTTTTAAGATGCCAAAGATCTCCTTTCTACAGATTGACAACTTCATGGATCCAAGTTCTTTGTGATTCTCTGTGGAACCCATTTTCTTGATTTTCTTGATTCTGCACTTGATTATACTGAATCTGCCAACATGATCTTTTACTCAGACAGTTATGTCCTTTTTGAGCAACCTGGCTCTGATACCACTTGAAAGAAATTGTACCTAATCACCTAGAGGGGGGGGGTGAATAGTTGACTTAATCTTTTTAAACTTTTAGGCAGATTATATCACAGATTTCACAGAACTATAAACAGCATACACAGCATCAATCACATACACAGAGTACACGCAGTTTTATAGTGGTTCCCCAAGGTCTGGGTACATCCACTTTCCCCCTTCGCCTATCTAGTAGTGTACTAGATTCGGCCAAACTCCTCCACTATTCCTCAGATCCTCAGATCTTACACTCAGAACCCCAACCAGGTTCCTACAGCTCAGAGTGATCCCACTCCAACAACTCAGGCTCAACAGCCCTACCACTCAGTCTTCATAAAGACCTACACTCAGCCACAAGGCCCACACTCAGAGAAATGAATCTCCTACACTCAGGCACACAGGCCCTACCACTCAGCCTTTATAATTTCAGGCTTACAACTCAGATCCCTAAGGATCCTACAAGAAATTAAAAATACAATGTATATAACCTCAACTAAGAATAAGAGAGAAGAGTTGACAGGTTTCTTGATGAGTTCTTGAAAGAACTTTACTGAGATCAACCTCCCTTGGCTTCCTTCAAAGCTTTTTGAACGTAGAACACAGTAGGGTTAATACTCTATGCAGCTGATCTTCAATCACTGCTAACTTAAGAATCAGATCTCAGTCTGAAACTTTCTTCACAGCCTGGTTCAACAGCTGTCTTCTTGGAAGGAGCTCTCTCTCTCTAACTTCTTAGATCTTCACTTGAAGGTCTTCTTCTAGTTGTGTTGTACTTCAATGATTCATTGATCACTCACTGATTGCTGACAGAATAAGCCTTTATATAGGCTTTCTTCATGGTGACCGGCTGATCTGGTTTCTAACAGCTTTATGACAGCACTGACAGTTGTAGTAGACCGGATGGATTGGCAGCTGTCAAGTCATCCAGTCACTTCTTGAAATATATGTAACTGTCTGAAAGTGTCGAGACAGTCAGTCTTTAAGTGTTGTAGAATCTGCTTCTCGACAGTGCTTCTTCAACATGTGTCGACACTGATATTGTGTGTCGACACAACTCCTTGTTCTTTAGTACTTAGTTGAATTCTTGTAAGTGTCGACACAACTCCTTTGTGTCGACACATCTTCTTGTGTTGATACTTGCTGAGTGTCGACACTTGCCTTCTGTGTTGATACTTTCTGAGTGTCGACACATTTACTTAGTGTCGACACTTGTACTTGGATTTCATTGAAATTTGCTGAGTGTCGACACAACCTCCTAGTGTCGACACTTTCTTCATGTGTTGAGACTTTTGCTGTGTGTCGACACTGATCCTTTGTGTCGACACATTCTTCATGTGTTGAGACTTTGGCTGAGTGTCGACATATCTCCTTTGTGTCGACACTTGTACTTAGAATTTGTTGAACTTTTGCTGAGTGTAGACACAGCCTCCAAGTGTCGACACTTTCTGATGTCGACAAAGTTCCTCTGGGTGTCGACACTGCTTCTCAGTGTCGACACAGCTTCTCTGGACAGTTCTTCATTGAGTGTCGACATAACCTGTATGTGTCGACACTTTACTTCTGGTGTTGACTCTGCATCCCTGGTGTCGACACAATTACTCCAAGTGTCGACACTGCTTCTCTGGGTGTCGACACAAGTCTTCTTAAGTGTCGACACTTTTATTCTGGGTGTCGACACATGGACTTAGAAATGTTTCAGCTTTCTATGCAAATACTTAACCTGCACAAGGTAACTCAAAATACATCAAATACATTTTGATGTATATCATTGAGTAGGATGAGGCTTCTTCAAATCAGGTACATATTTTTCAATGTACCCAACACTATATACTCTAGTGGGGGGGGGGGGGGTGAATAGAGTATCTTTAAAACTTTAACACTTTTTTCTATTTAATAAAAACTGCTGAGTTAGAAAGCTATTTGATACCAAACTTTGCTGTAAGTAAAGAACAATCCTAAGATAAAATAATCTACCACATGCACAACAAAATATAAACTAATTAATCACAGACGCATCAAACCTAACTAGCACCGCCACAGCAAGAATAATAGAAAAAGATGGAAACCAGACAACACAAGAATTTTATAGTGGTTTCCCAACCTGGGTACATCCACTCTTCTACCACCATGGTAGGAATCCACTCAGGTTTTTGCTCAGGTGACTGCCACCAATGAGCTTTTGATCAGGTGCTCAAAAACCAATCCCAAGTCTTTTGATCAGGTGACTTGCAACCCGGAATAACTTTTGAAGGGAGTTAAAGAACCCTTTTTACAGTGGGAGGATGAGAGAGTGATGTTGTCTTCTTTTTCTCAAATACAACTGAGAAGACTTAGTGGATCTTTGATGTTAACAAAGCTCCCCCTGAGATATGGAAATCAGGAAGTCTTGAGCTTTGCTTTAGGGTGAGTAGGTTTTCAATCCTTTAGCCTTGACCAAAAGATATCCATGAACTTCTTGACTGATAGAGTTTTTGTTATCCTTGAAGAATCTTGGAATGAAGAAGGAAGAAGACTCTTGATTTTGGATGGATGTTCTTCTTCATCTTCAGGTTGCTATTATTTCTCTAGTGTGGGGCTTCTAGTTTCTTGAATGTTGTATTGCCCTGAGTATTGCTTGTTCTCTTTCAAATTCCTTGATCTCTGTTTGTGTATGTCTACGTCTCTGTCTATGTCCAGAAGGAAGAAGAAAAATCCTTTTATATTTTTCATGAAGTCTTCCTTCTGAATTTTGAATTTCTTTTTTGCATTGAATACTGACGGCCTGGAGAATATCTCCATTGATTGATTTCACCAACTGTCCCATTAAAAAGCGTCAAGTAATAATCCTGATGAAGACCATAATCAATGCTCGCTTCTAACGGTAATATTAAGAGAATATTTAAGCATTGATTATTCAGGAATTACTGCAATAAAATAAGGGTAGAGGAGAGAAAACGTCCAGGTCTGGATTTGGGAAGAAATCATCGAACAGAGAACAAAATACGTCGACCTGGGTACAGAGTTTGTCGAGCTGAGAAGTTATGTTCGTCGAGCTGAGATCCAAGATCGTCGACCTGAGAACTCCTAACTGCTTTCTCAAGAACCTTGCCGATCCTGTGCATCAAGATCCTTGAGCTGAGAATCTAAGTTCGTCGACTGAAGTTCAGTTTTTGGACTTCGAATATTGAGATGTTTCTGGACTAACATGTTGAAGTAGAACATCCAGAAATCGTTGACGTGAGAACTAAGTTCGTCGAGCTTATATTCTAACTTCATCGACTGGAGTTCCGAGAAAGGAATTCTGGATTTGTAATGTTGAAGTATAGTATCCGAAAATCGTCGACATGAGATCCAAGATCATCGAGCTCAGCTCAGAGAATTTTCTCTGAGTTCGTCGAGCTGAGGACAACTTTCGTCGTGCTGAGTTCGACGAACGTCGAACTCATTTTCCTGAGTCTTTGAAATTTCTCTAAGTCTTGAGTCTTCTACAGTCTGTTGATGGCTGGTCCATGTAGTGTTGATTCTAAGGACATGGCCTACACTCTGGGACACAGACATGACCTTGGCTATACATGTTGGGTCAAATGATCCTACCTAAGTGAACCTAGCCCAAATCCAACTAGGGATCCAACAATCTCCCCCTATTTGGGTGAGGTCACTAAATAGAGACACAAAATATTCACAAGGCAAGAAAACATATATCTGACAGGAAATTTTAAAATATACAGCAGATATATATGTACAGAAAGCTTTGTATCAGGGCATAAATAAGCAGTTTTAAGATAACAGGACTAAAATAGTTCAAAATTTATTTCTTCTTCTTTTGCTCTTTGTGTTTCTCCTCTTTAGCTTTTTCACCAGGCTGAGTAAACTTGATCTCCCTGTTTGGATTGACTGCTTCTGTCTTTGTCATTGGCATATCAATAGGTCCAATGATATTAAGGGAGGTAGCTCATGACACCATAGCTTCTGGATGCAATTTCATATAATCATCAACATTAAAGAACTTGTTAGCTTTTGCAAACCTGTTGAGTTCTTCCTTCCTGTATTTGGACACGGTTGAGTATTGAGAGGGATCCTTTCCTTCATCTTTTGCCTTGTTGATCATGGATAGGCCAACCAATTCTTGGAACCTGACATCCTTGTTGTTGTAGGTGTTTCTGGATCCTCAAAAGAAATAGGAGAAGATGCAGGTCTCTTTGGACTTTGAGCTTTCTGATGTTCAGTAATTTGTTGTTGTTAATATTGATGTTGCTATTGTTGTTGCTGCTTGCCTGATGAAAGGTGCATGTGCTGGCTGCTTCCAGAAGAGGAGGAGGACCTACACTGATGTCTATGATATGTTTGATATTGGGTAGTCCACTGAGATGAATTGCCAGAAGCACCAGCAGCAGGTGGAGGAGGAGGAGGAGGGTCCTTTCTATACCTCTGAGGAGGAGGTGAGTACTTCCTGCTTTTATTTCTCTCTTTCTGCTGGTTATTGGACAACCACATCCATGCTGGCATTCCCTTGTATGGTGTGGTTTTCTGAAGTATATAATATGGAGTATAATTTATTGGATTGGGTTTTGGGTCAGGAGGTGGAGGGGCTTTTCTCTTCTTGGAGACTTTCTTCTTAGGCTCATTATCAGAATCCTCTTCATCATCCTCATCATCAGAAGAGTCTTGAGGAGTATCATATAATGCATTTATTTCTTTCAGAGCCTCTACAGATATCAAGGGTTTCTCTAACTGTGAAGGAGCTGAAGCTGGAGCTGGGGAACTGTACACATCAGTTCTTTCAGCAACTGATTTATTCTCTTCTTCTATATTAGCCATGATCAATTCATCAAGATCAGACATTGGAGAGTCATCCATAACAAAAGTTGGAGCAGAAATGACTCTAGGAGGGGATGCAGTAATAAGGGAATCAAATTTTGGTGGAGATGGAATGGCTAGAGCCTCTGTAATGGCAAGACTGCCCTTGAGTTTCTTGGCAACCTTGAGGCTTATTGGTGAGGTGTAGGGAACTATAGCCAAAGATGGCTTTATGTTGTACTCTGGAAGTTCATTCAAATAAACTGTATCAAAAAGAATCAACAACTTCAAAAGATCTACTGTGAGATTTATAATGTAATCCCCAGTAGTTGTTATTTCCTTTGTTACCGTGTCATACAAATCCATGTCAGACTCAATGAAATTAATTAAATCAAATAAATCATCATCAGCATCTGCATCTGATGTTGCTTTTGCTTCTACTGCTGCTTTTTTTGCTGCTGTTATTGCTGTTTCTGCTTCTACTTCTTCATAGAGTATCTCCTCCTACCTGGTTTCAGTGGGTACTGGAGGCAGGCCCCAAACTGAAGAAGGAGTAGTAGAGAGAGTAGAAATTTGATCAGCAAGAGAAGTGATGGAGGTAGCAAGAGGAGAAATAGTCTCTACTATATGGGTTTTGAGGAGGGGAGTGAGAAGTGCTATAAGAGGTGGAATGATGGAGGGGTCTAGTGGCAGGAATGCAGAATGTGTCTCAGTGGTGACAGAAGTGGGGATGGTAGTGGATGATGGAGGAGGAGGTAAGGAATCTTGCATTGGTTCATTTGGAGGAGGAGTATTGTAACAACCCAATCCGTTCATATGGTATATTATATAAGGTCCGGCCGGGGCCCCACAGTATATATCACAAAATAGGCGGTGAAGGTACAGGATGATACCAGAGTAACGCATCGCACCTATCACAAATCATTCTAGCGGAAGCCTAGACTACAACTGAAACTCCTCATGAATGTACAAACATAAAACTTCACATTTTATACAGGATAGGAATGTCTTACAACAAGTACAAAGAGTTGGCCTTATGGCCTTATATGGCTTTCAAACAGTGGCCTAAAACAATTGGCGCGCAGGCCGGCCACACGAAAAGAAAACACACAACATAAAAATAGAGCCTTCAAGGGCTCACAACAGTAGCAGCAACAATAGCAGGTACATCAACATCTATGCGTCCCGCTCGGCTCTCCAGCACCTGTACAGGGACAATCCAGCCAACGGTAGCAAACAAAAGCAACGGTCAGCGTTCAGCTGACTAAATTATAACGACCCTACCCCTTCTCTCGGGGCAGCGGTATTCTTCCCTGCAAGCATATTATATCACAAGTATGGCCATCTATCATCAAAATGTGCTTTCACGCACACAAGCCATCACAACCGTTCGCCACCCGGCCCAACGGTTCATGCACTCAGGGCACATTCTTGGTGTTCTGGCAAAGCTCTTGCCCACCACCGTATTAGGGTCACAACCCAACGGTAAATCTCTTGAGCATTTACTCCATGGCATGCAGCCGGAGTTAGTCTTCCTACACCGGGATGGCCCGTAGCCCCCCATTGTGTCATGGCGCGCAGGCCGAAGACTCTTGCTATGCGCTCCAACAGACCGCACCTTTTGGTCTCACGTCAGACGGACATAGCGCAGGTCGGATCCTCCACCCCCCGTTGCTCAAATCGCCTTGCCTTCTCCGAGTACAGCGTACTCATGGCTATATCAAAGGCGCGGGTCGGTCTCACCAATCCTGTTCTTGGCATTCAAGCCTGGGTATGTCTCTATACCCATTTCTTTAGCACAACAGCGGGTCTTTCCTGGGCCTCCCAGTACTTCCTGTGACTCTCTCCACAGGTGGACACCGTACAAGAACAAATGTCAGGGGTCTTTCCTGGCTATCATGCCAGTACTTCCTGTTACTCGCTTCACAGGTGGACACCCTCCGACATCAAGCATCACAAAGGGCCTTTCTCGGTCACACCAGTACTTCCTGTGCCTCATTCACAGGTTGGACCCAAAAACATCATATGGCTATTTTTCCTGGGCTACCACCCCAGTACTTCCTGCTACTCCTTTTCGCAGGCATAACCCGTAGACTCCTTAAACTACATGTTATCACGGAGTCTTCTCCGGTTCGTATGCAACATCACCAATCCAAACCAACCTGTCCAGATGGGCTTCACACAGCATGCCTATTCCGTACTCCATTTTCAGATCTATATGCTAACAAAGGGGATTTCAAGCATCCACCCAAAGATTCCCAAAATCAGCCACCTCTTGGTGGGGGAAATCACAAGATATGCCAAAAGGAAGACTTCACATGGCTAGGAAGAAAAGTCATTACCCTTGACAATCGCTTCGGTGCCATGACCTCAAAGCTTGCTTGAAAGACTCGCAAAAGCGTTTCCTCCGCAACGCCGGCTTCGGATTTCTCATCGGTAACCTACAGCACCACCAGCAGCAGCCCTTCCCCTTCTTCCTCCTTCTTCCCCTCTCCTTCTCTCTCTTCACTTGAAGAAAGATGAAGGCTAAGAAAAAATGAGAATAAGTTCTCAGGTTCTGCCTTTAGGAAAAAGAGGAAGAAGCTTCAGCCCTTGGATCCCAGCTGAAGGAATGGACGGCCAGAAAACTGCCAAAAATGCTAAATTTCACCTGACACGGCCTGTGACACGGCCGTGTCCCAGGCCGTGTGCCTCAAGCGGTGGTCAACCGACCTATCCAAACCAGTGACACGCCCATGGAACACGCCCGTATCATGGGCCGTGTCACCAACACGCCTTCAGACACGCCCGTGTCTGTGCCCGTGTGCCTGGGCGAAAAAAATCCCAAAACATCCCGAGACTTCACACGGCCTGTGACACGCCCGTATCCCAGGCCGTGTGCCCAGACACGGCACAAAGACACGCCCTGTCGAAATCCTTCGTCGGGCTGAGTCCGTCGACCCGATTTGACACGCCCTGTGACACGCCCGTGTCACAGGCCGTGTTCAACCTCTCGACACTCAACACTCATGTCTCGACACTCGACGATAGTCGAGTAAAAGTCGTCGAGCACATGACACGGCCTTGGACACGCCCGTGTCCTGGGCCGTGTGTCTCCTCTCGACACATCGTCGAGCGAAAAATCGTCGACACCAAGGCCGATCGTCGACACAACCTCGACACGCCCTGCGACACGCCCGTGTCGCAGGCCGTGTCCGCTGACACGCCCTGGGACACGCCCGTGTCCCAGGCCGTGTCACCCAAAAATTTCTGTTTCAGAAATTTGGACTGTTACAATCCTCCCCTCCTACAAGAAATTTCGTCCTCGAAAATCAGATACAGGAAGGCAACAGTAAACAGCAAGAAAAATGTTGCAACATATAAAATTTTATGTTACAACATCCTCTCTCCATATTCCAAAACTAGCTCAGGGAACTCTTCTCGCATGGTTTGCTCTCGCTCCCATGACAGTTCTTCACGACCGCAGTTGTCCCATCGGACTTTCACCATGCCGACCGTATTGTTCCGCAACTGTTTCTCGGCTCGATCTTCGATCTGAATAGGTCTAACGCTCGTTGTTAGCCCATACTCCACTGGCATATGATCATCCGCGATCACTTGAGCTGGATCTTTCACGGCCTTCCGAAGCACCGAGATGTGAAATACATCATGTAATCCACCCAAGTCTGCCGACAGAGCTAGCCGATAAGCCGCTTCGCCAACTCGCTCAATCACTTCAAAAGGACCCAAATATCTTGGACTCAACTTTTTCAATCGTCGAATCCTGGAGACACCTTTGAAAGGCTTGATCTTCAAGTAGACCCAATCGCCAACCGCAAACTCCACGTTCCGGTGCTTGGCATTGTAGTACTTCGCTTGTCGATCTTGAGCAATAAGCAATCTCTTTCGAATAGTCCGGATGGTTGAGTTTGCTTCATCAACCTCATTTGGTTTAAAAACCCGAGCTTCGCCCGCTTCTACCCAAGCCAAGGGAGTACGACACTTCCTTCCATATAACGCTTCATATGGTTCCATCCCAATGCTTGTCTGGTAGCTGTTATTATATGCAAACTCTACCATATAGAGATGATCTTCCCATCTCTTTCCGAAGTCAAGGGCGCACATTCGGAGCATGTCCTCCATGGTTCTGTTGGTACGTTCAGTTTGGCCATCCGTTTGGGGATGAAAGGCCGTACTGAAAATCAACTTCGTGCCCAACAGTCGGTGAACTAGCCGCCAATCATTTGACGTGAATCGCCCATCTCGATCACTTACGATGCTTCGAGGAACACCGTGAAGCCGCACAATCTGGTCAACATATAACTTTGCCAAACATTCAACTGAATCATCCCGCCTGTTCGGGAGAAAATGTGCTACTTTTGTTAGCCGGTCCACAATGACCCAAATGGAATCATTTCCTCGCTGCGATCTTGGCAACTCGTGCATAAAATCCATGGAAATATCATCAAATTTCCACTCTGGGATCGACAGTGACTTCAAATAACCGCCCGGCTTTTGACATTCCGCCTTCACCATTGCACATGTTTGGCATTTGGAGACATAAAGGGCAACATCTTTCTTGAGCCCTGGCCACCAGAAAAGCTTCTTCATATCGTTGAACATCTTTGTGCTCCCGGGGTGAATGGAATACTTTGTATAATGCGCTTCATACATCAATTCTTCCCTCAGTTTCCCCACATTTGGGACGCACAAACGGTCCTCTTTTCGCAAAAGACCGTCAATCCAGGTGAATTTGCCCTCTGGCCCTTCATTCACATAGCATAAGAGATCGTCATCCAACTCCGTTGCCCGTCGAACTCGGTCCGCAAGGTCACATTGCACCTCGGTCCAGTTCAAACATGCAGTGGCAGTGGAAATTTTGTCAACACAATAGATCTCTAATGCTTCCAACTCCTGGATAAGACGTTCATCATGCCTTTGTAACCAATTCTCTCTAGCTGGAACCCTCCGACTCAACGCATTCGCGACAACATTCCCCTTCCCGGGCGTATAGTGAATCTCGAAAGTGTAGTCCCCAAGGAACTCCAACCACCTTCGTTGTCGCATGTTCAAGTCTTTCTGCTCCAAAAGATACTTTAGGCTCTTATGATCGGTATAGATCTCCACCTTCACACCATAAAGGTAGTGTCGCCACAACTTGAGTGCAAAAATCACCGCCGCTAGTTCCAAATCATGGACGGGATAATTTCGCTTGTGCACCTTCAGCTGGCATGAGCCATAAGCAATAACCTTTCCGCTCTGTAGAAGAATGCAGCCTAAGCCGCTCCCTGAGGCATCACTATAAATCAAAAATCCA
The DNA here is from genome assembly GCA_039583875.1 of Platanthera guangdongensis. Classification (NCBI taxonomy): domain Eukaryota; kingdom Viridiplantae; phylum Streptophyta; class Magnoliopsida; order Asparagales; family Orchidaceae; genus Platanthera; species Platanthera guangdongensis. The sequence goes on from CM077152.1 coordinate 104,947,724, forward strand.
TCGGTCCCACTTGGCGAAGACAACACCGGCGCCGTGGTCAACCGAATCTTCAGCTCTTCAAAAGCTCGTGCGCACTCTGGCATCCAAATGAACTTCTGATCTTTTCGCGTCAATGTGGTGAGCGGCAAAGCGATCCGCGAGAAGTTTTCCACAAATCTTCTATAGTAGCCCGCAAGTCCAAGGAAACTCCTGACCTCGGCCATGGAAGACAATAGTGGCCACTCCTGTATGGCCCTTATCTTCGCTGGATCCACTGTAATGCTCGCTCCACTCACCACATGGCCTAGAAATGCCACTGACGATAGCCAAAACTCGCACTTCGAGAACTTGACATAGAGCTGATTTTGCCTCAACGTGTTCAACACCAACCGCAAGTGAATCTCATGCTCGACTTTGGACTTCGAGTACACCAGGATGTCATCAATGAACACTATCACAAATAGATTCAGGTACTCGCGAAAATACGATGCATCAAATCCATAAACACCGAGGGCGCATTGCACAGTCCAAATGGCATGACTGTGAACTCATAGTGCCCATAACGCGTTCCAAATGCAGTTTTGGGAATGTCACCTTCCCGAATTCTTAACTGATAATAACCAGACTTCAGGTCCAACTTCGAATAGACGGTCGAGCCCACCAGCTGATCGAATAACTCATCAATCCGGGGTATCAGATACTTATTCTTCTCGGTCAGCTTATTTAGTTCACGGTAATCAATACACAACCGCAACCCACCATCTTTCTTCTTTACAAAAAGCACAGGCGCGCTCCAAGGTGACATACTTGGGCGTATATAACCTTGCTCCAACATTTCTTGTAGTTGAACCTTCAATTCAGCCATCTCTTTTGGCGCAACGCGATATGGCGAGCGGGCCACAGGTTTCGCACCTGGCACCAACTCAATTGTGAAGTCAATCTCCCGCTGGGGTGGTAGCCCAGGGAGATCCGTGGGAAACACATCTGTAAATTCTGCCACAATCGGAACCTCGCACAAACTGGCCTTAGGCTCAACAGCCTGAATTAGTGCAAAGTAACACTCCGCACCCTTCCGAACAGCCTTGACTACCTGGAGTGCAGACATCAACGTCCCGCCCACTCCTCGCATACCCGCGAACTTTGTCTCCTGTTCGGTATTCTGGCCCAACGTGATTTCTTTAGACTGGAAATCAATCAAAGCATGCTGCTCCGCAAGCCAATCCATCCCAAAAATCACATCAAATTCCGATATTGGCAAAACAAATGCAGTCAAACTGAAATCCCGACTTCCTATTTGAATCGCCACATCGCAAGCTTGATCCGCAAGCATCCAACAACCATTCGGCAACACCACTCTGACGTTATCTGTCTTTGCACGACTGGGTATCCCAAGTCGTGTAATAAACGCACTAGACAGAAAAGAATGCGAGGCACCCGTATCAAACAGTGCTCGCGCCAGCGTGTCTCGAATCATCACAAAGCCTATGACAAACATGTCACAAACACAAACCGCAAACATAGGGGTACTAAGCAAAGCATATAAACAATAGCATATGCAAAACTAAACTCATACCTGTGACCACGTCACTCTGCTTGATGGCCTCTTGCAGGCCAAGATTGTATACCCGGGGTTACGCCTACGAGGCAGAGGAATCCACCACCGCCTTTCCTTTTTCCGCATAAGATGCTCCCGCCTTCTTTTCACTCTTTGGCGGCATCCTACAATCTCGCGCAATATGCCCCAATTCGGCCATAATTGAAGCAGATACGAGTATCTGGCTTGGAGGTCGCCCCTGACGTTGCTCCCGTTGCAACGGATGAAGGAGCTTGTCCACTAGGCTTGGACTTCTTGCCCCAACGCTTCTTATAAAATGGTTTCCTAGATCGGGGCGCCTTCCACTCCGGTTGGGTTACAGCCAAAGCTCTCTTCCCTTGCACCCTCTTCATATCCTTTTCCAATGCGCTCGCAGTGTCAACCAATGCTTGGAAACCTTGGTTCACTGAACTTGACACAAGGAACCTAAGTTTGTCCCTCAGTCCTTCATAGAACATGTTGGTCTTCCTCTGTTCATCAGCAAATATAGAACCCGCATACCGCCCCAAGCGAGTAAATTCATGCAGGTAGGCGTCCACACTGCCATCACCTTGGGTCAACCGTTGGAATTCATTTTCCATGGCTATCCGCTGAGTCGCAGGAAGATGCTTCGCTAGGAAGAGTCTGGAGAATTCTTCCATCGATACTTGGGTTAACGGACGACCCGCCAAATGATGCAACTCCATCTCATCCCACCATAATCGTGCTTCTCCTTCAAGCAAGAAGGTAACTAAAGTAACTTTCTGGTGCTCTGCCGTTCCAATCGCCGTCATCACTCGCTTTACGCGCGATAGCCAATCCTCAGCCTGCGTCGGAGTTCCCGCTCCCGAAAATGTAGGCGGATGGAAACTCATAAACCGCGTTAGCTGCTTCTCAGCCGCTCGAGGAGCCACATCCACTACAGGTTTCGGCCTTGCCGCCACCTGTTCTGGCCTCACAGCCGCTTGTTCCTACCTAAGTGGCTGGCCTTGGATCATGGTAAATAAGGCCTCCGCAACTAAACGCACATTTTCCACAGACGGTGGAGGAGTAGGCACCGCGGCTGGTGCCATACTTTCATCAGAACGCTGGGGCTCAGACGGCCCGGCTCCACTTCGTGTCACCTAAGGTGGACAAGACACACACATTAGCGGTCGTACCCAAGCAAACAACACAAAATAAGAACACGCAGGTTCCGCAAACACACAAATATGCATTCCTATCATGGACATTCAGGAGTTCCTTCGTAGACTTTGGTTTGCACAAACACGTGCTCGCCACCCCACAAAAGAAGTCAGCCGCGACTTCGAGAGGAAAAGACCAAGACAACCGATACCAAAAATGTAACAACCCCATCCGTTCATATGGTATATTCTAGAAGGTCCCGCCGGGGCCCCATAGTATATATCACAAAACAGGCGGTGAAGGTACAGGATGATACCAGAGTAGCGCACCGCACCTATCACAAATCATTCTAGCGGAAGCCTAGACTACAACTGGAACTCCTCATGAATGTCCAAAAATAAAACTCCACATTTTATACAGGATAGGAATGTCTTACAACAAGTACAAAGAGTTGGCCTTATGACCTTACATGGCTTTCAAACAGTGGCATAAAACAATTGGCGCGCAGGCCGGCCACACGAAAAGAAAACACACAACATAAAAATAGAGCCTTCGAGGGCTCACAACAGTAGCAGCAACAACAGCAGGTACATCAACCTCTATGCATCCCGCTCGGCTCTCCAGCACATGTACAGGGACAATCCACCCAACGGTGGCAAACAAAAGCAACGGTCAGCGTTCAGCTGACCAAATTATAACGACCCTACCCCTTCTCTCGGGGCAGCGGTATTCTTCCCTGCAAGCATATTATATCACAAGTATGGCCATCTATCATCAAAATGTGCTTTCACGCACACAAGCCATCACAACCGTTCGCCACCCGGCCCAACGGTTCGTGCACTCAGGGCACATTCTTGGTGTTCTGGCAAAGCTCTTGCCCACCACCGTATTAGGGTCACAACCCAACGGTAAATCTCTTGAGCATTTAATCCATGGCGTGCAGCCGGAGTTAGTCTTCCTACACCGGGATGGCCCGTAGCCCCCCATTGTGTCATGGAGCGCAGGCCGAAGACTCTTGCTATGCGCTCCAACAGACCGCACCTTTTGGTCTCACGTCAGACGGACATAGTGCAGGTCAGATCCTCCACCCCCCGTTGCTCAAATCGCCTTGCCTTCTCCGAGTACAGCGTACTCATGGCTATATCAAAGGTGCGGGTCGGTCTCACCAATCCTGTTCTTGGCATTCAAGCCTGGGTATGTCTCTATACCCATTTCTTTAGCACAACAGCGGGTCTTTCCTGGGCCTCCCAGTACTTCCTGTGACTCTCTCCACAGGTGGACACCGCACAAGCACAAATGTCAGGGGTCTTTCCTGGCTATCATGCCAGTACTTCCTGTTACTCGCTTCACAGGTGGACACCCTCCGACATCAAGCATCACAAAGGGCCTTTCCTGGTCACACCAGTACTTCCTGTGCCTCATTCACAGGTTGGACCCAAAAACATCATGTGGCTATTTTTCCTGGGCTACCACCCTAGTACTTCCTGCTACTCCTTTTCGCAGGCATAACCCGTAGACTCCTTAAACTACACGTTATCACGGAGTCTTCTCCGGTTCGTATGCAACATCACCAATCCAGACCAACCTGTCCAGATGGGCTTCACACAGCATGCCTATTTCGTACTCCATTTCCGGATCTATATGCTAACAAAGGGGATTTCAAGCATCCACCCAAAGATTCCCAAAATCAGCCACCTCTTGCTGGGGGAAATCACAAGATATGCCAAAAGGAAGGCTTCACATGGCTAGGAAGAAAAGTCGTTACCCTTGACGATCGCTTCGGTGCCATGACCTCAAAGCTTGCTTGAAAGACTCGCAAAAGCGTTTCCTCCGTAACGCCGGCTTCGGATTTCTCGTCGGTAACCTACAGCACCACCAGCAGCAGCCCTTCCCCTTCTTCCTCCTTCTTCCCCTCTCCTTCTCTCTCTTCACTTGAAGAAAGATGAAGGCTAAGAAAAAATGAGAATAAGTTCTCAGGTTCGGCCTTTAGGAAAAAGAGGAAGAAGCTTCAGCCCTTGGATCCCAGCTGAAGGAATGGACGGCCAGAAAACTGCAAAAAATGCTAAATTTGACCTGACACGGCCTGTGACACGGCCGTGTCCCAGGCCGTGTGCCTCAAGCGGTGGTCAACCGACCTATCCAAACCAGTGACACGCCCATGGAACACGCCCGTGTCATGGGCCATGTCACCAACACGCCTTCAGACACGCCCGTGTCTGTGCCCGTGTGCCTGGGCGAAAAAAATCCCAAAACATCCTGAGACTTCACACGGCCTGTGACACGCCCGTGTCCCAGGCCGTGTGCCCAGATACGGCACAAAGACACGCCCTGTCGAAATCCTTCGTCGGGCTGAGTCCGTCGACCCGATTTGACACGCCCTGTGACACGCCCGTGTCACAGGCCGTATTCAACCTCTCGACACTCAACACTCATGTCTCGACACTCGACGATCGTCGAGTAAAAGTCGTCGAGCACACGACACGGCCTTGGACACGCCCGTGTCCTGGGCCGTGTGTCTCCTCTCGACACATCGTCGAGCGAAAAATCGTCGACACCAAGGCCGATTGTCGACACAACCTCGACACGCCCTGCGACACGCCCGTGTCGCAGGCCGTGTCCGCTGACACGCCATGGGACACGCCCGTGTCCCAGGCCGTGTCACCCAAAAATTTCTGTTTCAGAAATTTGGACTGTTACAAGTATGAAGGGGGATGTAAGCAGATTGAATGATGGTAGGGAGGACAGATTGGAGAGGGGAATGTCAGTCAAATGTGGTGGTAGTGGAGAGGAGGGTGGTGATGGAATTGGTGTACCATCTTGTGATGGAGGGGAGGTTTGAAAGTGAATATGAGTTTGTGATGGATGTATTGGAGAGGATGGAGGTGTAGGAGTATGGACTGTAGTGTGAACTATGGAGGGGAGTTGTTGTACCATCTGAGGCTGAGTGTTGATGGCTTGAGGTGATGGAGGTGGAGGAGGGATTTCTTCAGCAGGGTAGGAAGTGTCTGGATCAGCCCTTGTACACTCAGAAGGCCTGGAGTAAGAGGATGAAGCCATGGAGGGCTTAGTGATGGTCCTCTCCCACCTGCCAAAGAGGGCACAGGTGAGCCTCTTGGAGGCATTTATGAATATGGCCGGGGTGACCAGGGATTCAGTAGACTTTTCCTTAAGGAAGATTCCTAGAATCATTCCAAAGCAAACCTCCTTTTGGGTATTCTTTTTCTTAATCAATTCAAACATAATCTGAGCCCAATTTACTGGCTTCTTATTCACCACTACACACATCACTAGGAATTGATGCCTAGTGATGTAGTCATGGGCTGTGTGCTTACCCAACAACACCTTGCCCATAATATCTGCGAGAAACTTATACTCAACAGATAGATGTTTCTTCAGCAATTTGTTGGGGGTTTCTCCAGAATAAACCATCTTATTGAACATTTCATTAAATTCATCACTATCAATTTTCAGTTCCTCTTCACCATTTACTAATCCAAAAATCTCGGTTAAAACTGCTGAGGTAAGAGATACTGCATTACCCGATATTGTGCCGATCATGGTGTTCTCATCTGTTGTGGAGGAAGTATAGACCCATTCCCTGATCTCAGCGCTAGCTAATTTGATTCTGGTGGACATCGGATTCTTTAACTCCTAATCTTCAAGCAGTTTCAGGATGTCCAGGAAGATTGGATCTGACTGTTGAAACGACACAAAGTCTACATCAAATCCAATATCAAATTTCATTGCCGCAAGACTGCCCGCTGGAATCGCCATAGTGAACCTGCAAGAGAGAAACAGAAATCAAGTGCTATGGAACTGAGAGCGTGGGACGGAGGTCGAAGAAAAACCTAGATATAGGATTTTTCAGAATATGAATCGACAAACTCTGTTCCACAAAAAATAAAAAATTCTTCGATCTGAGGTCGATGAAATAATTTGTAGGTAAATAATTCGTCGAGCTTAGTCTGAAGATTTGAAAACATTTTGTCGAGCTCTGTTCGACGAAATTTTTCTGAAGCTGATTCGTCGATCTCCGTTCGACGAAAGTAACTTCACTCACAGAGAGTTCTTCGATTGCCGTTCGACGAAAATCTCAAGAACTTTTCTCTAGTCGTCAATCTCCGTTTGACAAACTTTGAAAAATTCGTCGAGCATAGACATAAGTCAAACTAAAGCTTCTCCATTGATAATTCCAGGCTGACTTATAAAGAATAAGTGATTTCTTTCATCTAGAGGTTTGGTGAAAATATCTGCTCTTTGTAAATCAGTGTAGATATAGACAAGTTTAATTTTGTTTTTGTCTACACACTCTCTAATGAGGTGATGCCTAATGTCTATATGCTTAGTCCTACTGTGATGAACTGGATTTTGTGCTATGGATATAGCACTTGTGTTATCACATAAGAGAGTTGAATAATTTAAGTTGAACCCATAGTCCAGGAGTTGGTTTTGAATCCACAACATCTAGGAACAACAACTGCCAGCTGCTATATATTCTGCTTCAGTAGTTGATATAGACACAGATGATTGTTTCTTACAGAACCAAGACACTAATCTCATACCAAGGAACTGACATGTTCTTGAAGTACTTTTCCTATCTACCCTGCATTCAGCAATGTTAGCATCTGATTATCCAGTTATCTCAAATTCTGACTTAGTAGGATACTAGAGTCCTATACTAGGACAACTCTTTATATATCTCAAAATTCTTTTTAGAAAAACTATATGAGATTATTTAGGGTTCACTTGGAACCTAGCATAAAGGCATGTGGCAAATATTATGTCTGGTCTGCTTGCTGTAAGATATAGTGAGGACCCAACAATGCCCCTATATTATTTCTGATCAACAGGTTTCCCATGTGCATCGGATTCTATTACAACATTAGTGGCCATAGGTGTTTTATTTACTGAGGCATCAGCCGTCCCAAACTTTTTTAATAAGCTCTTTAACATATTTAACCTGGGAGATAAAGATGCCATTAGGTAGCTGATTCACTTGGAGACCAAGGAAGTAGGAGAGCTCACCCATGCTACTCATTTCAAACTTTGAATGCATAAGGTCTGAGAACCTCTTGCATAGTTTGGAATCAGTAGACCCAAATATAATGTCATCTACATATATTTGTACGAACAAAGTTTGATCCTTATGGTGCCTAGTGAATAATGTTTTATCTATTATGCCTCTAGTGAATTTATGCTCTAACAGGAAGCTAGCTAGGGTCTCATACCATGCTCTTGGAGCTTGCTTTAAACCATAGAGAGCTTTATGCAATCAAAAGACATATGAAGGATGGGTTGAAGAGATAAAACCTGGAGGTTGTTCAACATAAACCTCTTCTTTAAGTACTCCATTGAGAAAGACAGTCTTTACATCCATCTGATAGGCTTTGAACTTCTTGTATGCAGCATAATCAAGGAAGATCCTGATTGCTTCCAACCATGCAACTGGTGCAAATGTTTGGTCATAGTCTATCCCTTCTTCTTGCCTATAACCTTGAGCAACAAGGCTAGCCTTGTTCCTCACAATTACACCATGGGCATCAAGTTTGTTTCTATATACCCATTTAGTTCCAATGACTGTGTAGTCTTTGGGTCTTGGAACTAAATCCCAAACTCTACATCTCTCAAATTGGTTGAGTTCCTCTTGCATTGCCATGATCCAGCGGGGATCTTTCTCAGCATCTTTTATGGATTGAGGCTCAACTTGAGAGAGGAAACAGGCATGCATCACATCTTGGATGAGTTGATGCCTTGTCTGTACACCTACTGTTATGTCTCCAATCACTTGAGATCTAGGGTGATCCCTTAGTGTGACAAGATCAGTGGGTGGAGTTGGTTTAGCAACAATATTTGGATTTAATTCCTATTGTGGAATAATGTCTGCTGTTGAATGAAGTTCAGCCTCTTCCAATAGTTCTTCTTCACTGTCTTCTTCACCTTGTGGAGGAGCTAATGTAACCTCTTGTGGAAGGATTAACTCTCCCAATTTCTCACACAAGTGAGGTACCTGTAAGGTGCTATTGGTAGAAATTTCTTTCTCCTTGTAAGACATGTTAGCTTCATCAAAAGTTACATGCATTGATTCTTCAATTTTTAAAGAAGATTTGTTAAACACCCTATAAGCTTTGCTTACTTGGGAATATCCTAGAAAAATTCCCTCTTCAGCCTTAGCTTCAAACTTTCTAATATATTTCTTGTTATTATTATGTATATAACATATACAACCAAATACTTTAAAATAGGTGATTTTAGGTTTCTTCCCTTTGATTAATTCATAGGGAGTCCTATTCTTAAGTTTATGTATTAAACTTTTGTTGAGTACATAGTTTGCAGTGCTTACAACCTCTGTAAGTAATGTGCCTGCAGCTTCAATTAGGGTTTTATTCTTCCTTTCAACTACCACATTTTGTTGATGAGTTCTAGGAGCTGAGAAGTAGTGCATGATACCTTCCTTCTCACAGAACTCATGCATAAGAAGAGACTCAAACTCTGTACCATGATCATTTCTGATCAATGCAACATGAGTAGAGTACTCAACCTGTATGGTCCTGAGAAAATCTGTAAGAACTTTGAATTTATCTGACTTAGATCTCAGAAAGAACACCCAAGTGAATCTTGAGAAGTCATCTACAACAACTAGAGTATATGATTTCCCTCATAGGATTTGTGCAGCAATAGGCCCAAAATGGTCTATGTATAGTAATTACAAGATCCTGGGTGAATCACTCTTATTTACTGACTTAAAGCTAGATTTAGTTTGTTTGCCTAGTTGACAAGCCCTACAGAGGCCTTCCTTCTTGTAGGGACCAGAAGGCAAACCTCTCACAAGGTTGTCTTTAGATAGCCTAGTAATGTTTTTCATGTTAACATGTCCTAGCCTTTTAGGCCATAATTCATTTTGATTGCTAACAATGTTAAGTAGACAGATATCTGAAGATGCAGAATGAAAGTCTACTATGTATATGTTACCTTGCCTATTTCCAATTAAAATAACTTATTTTTCTTTATTAGAAATAATACAAGAGGTTGAGTTAAAGTGTACCTGATAACCTTCATCACATAGTTGGCTTATGTAGATGAAGTTATGCTTGAGTCCACTTACATATGTCACCTTCTTGAAAGTGACTGCTCCAATCTTTACTTGTCTAAAGCCTTCAAACTGGCCCCAATTTGAATCCCCAAATATCACCTTTGGTCACAACTTAGACTTGTACTTGATTAAGTTGTCCTTGTTGCCAGTCATATGCTTGGAGCATCCACTGTCCAGATACTATTTTTGATTAACAGCTGGACAGCTCTTTTCCTTCAATGAAAATAGTTTGTTGTTCTTGACCCAGGTTACCTTGGGTCCTTTATATTGTTGATAAGAAAAACTATATATTTCTGAAAATTCAGGATGAGATTTATACTTTAAGGGGTGATATTTTCTAGGATGAATTATCCAATCAGCAAGTGGATTAAAAGGTTTCCTAGTTTGATTTGATTTATTGTTATAAGTATGACTTTAATTAAGTTTGTCTGGGTTCGATGAATATTTGTAAGTTAGTCGACCGGAGTTTGACAAAACGGGATGAGATCGTCAATCTCTGCTCAGAGAATAAACATATTTATTTTTTGTGCCCCAAGTTCGCCGGTCTCTGCTCGAGGAACCATACAAAGTTCGTCGATCACAGTAAGATGAATAATTATTATATAGATCTGCGTTCAGAGTTCGTCGACTTGAGTTTGAAGAACTTGCCATATTTCATCGATCTGAGTTCGACGAAATCTGCTGAACTTTATTTTTATCTAAGGTTTTCTGGTTTCTATTTTTGTGATTTTTAAAGTTAGGTAATTCTTCTGTGGTTTGTTTGTTGTTCATTACCTCTATATCCTTGGCTGACAAAAATGTAATGAGCGTTGATAATATATTCTTCTTGAGAATGGGGGGTAAACTTGACAATGCACCCAAGCCCAGTTTGTCATTAAGTCTGGCATTGACTGTGCTTGTGATGTCCATCAGCTTAAGGCTTCTCCCATTGAGAGATTCCTCATGTTGTTTGGCCTCACATAGCTCTATTTTTAGAGAATTGATTTGTTCATTAGCTAGAATTAGTTTTTCTTTCAACTTACTGTTTTCAGAAATCATATTTTCCTGATAAGATAATTTTTCTCTAAGTGTTTTGATTTCCTTTTCAGAGTTGATTAAATTAATACACAAGGTTTTAAACTGAGTTTTGAAAGTATCAGAACTATAATCAAAAGTTGAAAGTACCTGATCAGCTTCTGATTCTGAAGTTCCTTCATTATCAGATTCTTCTTCATTGTCTGATTGACTGCTGGAGGCATTAATGGCCATGAGGCAGATTTCCTTGGCCCTTGCCTCTTCATCCTCTTCACTGGAACTGAAAGATGTGGATTCATCTTCAGTATCACTCCAGTTTTCAACTACAAAGCCCTTCTCTTTCTTTTTGTATTTTCTGGAGGAGGCCTGCTGCTTTGCTGTCTTCTGGAGTCCTTCTCTCTTTCTTTTGATTCTCTCGACACTCTGAGATGAAGTGTCCAGGTTTCCTGTAGATAAACCATACTACCTCTTTAGTAGGGGTTTTGTCATACCTTGTCTTATCATCCTGCCTGAATGATTTTCTTCTAAAGTCTTTCCTTGCCATTTTGTAAAATCTTTTGGAAAATAGAATCATTAGCTCTTCATTTATTGTTGAAGCTTCTGTCTCTTCAGCAGCCTTAAATGCCAGGTTGTGCTCCTTTCTTGTTGGTGGAGGAGTTCTTTGATCAACAGCTTCTCATAAGACTTGAGCTTTCCTAATAGAGATTCTGTGCAATTCTCATTTAAGCTCCTGCCCTCCTTAATTGGCCAGATCCTTGAATCCCATGAGCTTGGGAAGCACATAAGGATTTTATCATTGACTTCAGTAAGGGTGATGTCCTTCTCCAACGTCTTCAGCTCATTGATGATTGAGCTCAATCTATTGTACATGTCAGCAATAGATTTTGCTTCCTCCTTTTTGAAGTTCTCATACTGAGATTTGAGATTTGATCTTCTGTCTTTCCATTCATCAACAGAACCAGCCACCATTTGTTTGAGAGAGTCCTAAATGGCCTTGGCTGAAGTTCATTCAGCCACCTTCTAGAAAATGTCATCAGACATTGTTTGGGCCAGAATGTTCATGGCTTTAGCATCAGTAACCTTGGCTTTCTTCTGAGCATGAGTCCACTATGGTGGTGGAACTACATGAGTGCTGGAAGTTGCTGTAGAGGTAGATGGTTGAGGAGGACCTGTCAAGATAGAATTGTAGATGTCCTCATCAATAGAATTCATATAAAGTTTTATTCTTGCCTTCCAGATGGCAAACGTATTTTGGTTGCACACTGGAGGTCCGGTGCTTGCATAATATTTGTTATGTGACATGCTGTGAATATAATCCTAATAAAATATCAGGTCTAACAAAGGATCTTTTTGTTCAAGGGTTAGCTTGTACAATAAAAGGAACCTTGCTCTGATACCAATTGAGAGTTAGGGTTAGACCTGATATACTCTAAAGCGAGGGGGGGGGGTGGGTGAATAGAGTATCTTTAAAACTTTAACACTTTTTGCTGTTTCATAAAAAATGCTGAGTTAGTAAGCTATTTAATACCAAACTATGCTGTAAGTAAAGAACAGTCCTAAGATAAAATAATCTACCACAGGAACAACAAAATATAAACTAATTAATCACAGACACATCAAACCTAACTAGCACAGCCATAGCAAGAACAAAAGAAAAAGATGGCAACCAGACAACACAAGAATTTTATAGTGGTTCCCCAACCTAGGTACATCCACTCTTCTACCACCCTAGTAGGAATCCACTCAGGTTTTTGATCAGGTGACTGGCACCAATGAGCTTTTGATCAGGTGCTTAAAAACCAATCACAAGTCTTTTGATCAGGTGACTTGCAACCAAAAATAACTTTTGAAGGCAGTTAAAGAACCCTTTTTATAGTGGGGGGATGAGAGAGTGATGTTGTCTTCTCTTTCTCAAATACAACTGATAAGACTTAGAGGATCTTTGATGTTAACAAAGCTCCCCCTGAGATATGGAAATCAGGAAGTATTGAGCATTGCTTCAAGGTGAGTAGGTCTTCAATCCTTTAGCCTTGACCAGAAGATATCCAGGAACTTCTTGACTGATAGAGTTTTTGTTGTCCTTGAAGAATCCTGGAATGAAGAAGGAAGAAGACTCTTGATTTTCGATATATGTTCTTCTTCTTCTTCAACTTGCTGTAATTTCTCTAGTCTGGGGCTTCTAGTTTCTTGAATGTTTTATTGCACTGAGTATTGCTTGTTCTCTTTCAAAATCCTTGATCTCTGTCTGTGTATGTCTATGTCTCTGTCTCTATCGAGAAGGAAGAAGAAAAATCCTTTTATATTTTCCATGAAGTCTTCCTTTTGAATTTTGAATTTCTTTCCAGCATTGATTACTGACGGCCTGGAGAATATCTGCATTGATTGATTTCCCCAATTGTCTCATTGAAAAGCGGCAAGTAATAATCCTGATGAAGACCATAATCAATGTTTGCTTCTAACGGTAATATTAAGAGAATATTTAAGCATTGATTATTTAGGAATTACTGCAATAAAATAAGGACAGAGGAGAGAAAAAGTCCATGTCTGTAATTGCGCAGAAATCGTCGAGTAGAGAACAAAATTCATCGACCTGGCCACAGAGTTCATCGAGCTGAGAAGTTATGTTCGTCGACCAGATAATTGTTGTTCGTCGAGCTGAGATCCAAGATCATCGACCAGAGAACTGCTAACTGCTTTCTCAAGAACCTTGCCAATCCTATGCATCAAGGTCGTCGAGCTGAGAATCTAAGTTCGTCGACTGGAGTTCTGTTTCTGGACTTAGAATATTGAGATGTTTCGGGACTAAAATGTTGAAGTAGAGCATCCAGAAATCGTTGACCTGAGAATTAAGTTCGTCGAGCTGATATACTAACTTCGTCGACTAGAGTTCAGAGAAAGGAATTATGGACTTGGTAAGTTGAAGTATAGTATCTGGAAATCGTCGACCTGATTTCCAAGATCGTCGAGCTCAGCTCACAGAATTTTCTCTGAGTTCGTCGAGCTGAGGACTACTTTCGTCGAGCTGAGTTTGACGAACGTCGAACTCATTTTCTTGAGTCTTTGAAATTTCTCTATGTCTTGAGTCTTCTGCAGTCTGTGGATGGCTGGTCCATGTAGTGTTGATTCTAAGGACATGGCCTAGACTCTAGGACACAGACATGACCCTGGCTATACATATTGGGTCAAATGATCCTAGTTTAGTGAACCTAGCACAAATCCAACTAGGGATCCAACATTGTTACTGAGAAGAAGTTGGGCAGATTCATACATAGCCCAGGAATCTGACACAAAGAGATTTCACTGGTGTCAAACCATCTCAATGTAATTCTGTCTATAGGATCCAGTCTTGAATCTGAGTGTAGGATATTTTAGATCTGAGATTGTAGGCCTATGTTATAAAGTCCGAGTGTAGGATCTCTATTATAGATCAGAGGTAGGGCCATTGTCCTGAGTTGTAGGAGAGTTATCTCTCTGAGTTTGTAGGGCTGTCCTTCCAGTCTAAGTTATAGAGCATTTGTGCCTGAGGTAGGTGATTATTTAATCACTGAGTGGTAGGGCTTAGTTCCCGAGTTGTATGTCTTGAAGGAGACTGAGTGGTCTTGCGGGATCCAGTTGTAAGATCTTTGGAGCCGAGAAATTGGTGAAGTGTCTTGTCTAACAAGCTGTTAGAATGACGGGGAGGTACTGTGGGCGTACCCATAATCTGGGGAGCCATAATAAATATCTGTGTCTTTTGTGTGTATGTCTTGAAAGCTAGAATAATAAAAAAAACTAAGCACAGTTTAATCGGGGTTAGGTTTAGATATTTTTAAAGAGGGCTAAAACCTATTCACTCCCAACTCTAGGTGTTAGCTGACCTTGAAAACAAAGTATTTCACTCTCTTTTTATAGTCGGCTCGAGCCTTGATCAGATTATAGAGATGTCAAAAAGATTAGAGTTAGACCACTTTGGGATCCAGGCTAGTGGAAAGAGAACAGTAAAGGGTGTAATGGAAGTTGTGCCTAGTAGGATGAGGCAGCTTACCAGGGGTGGGGGAGGAAACCGAAGGGGAGGCTGCAGACGTTTCCTTCATAATCATAGGATGGAGCAACTGGTCCCACAGTTAGCATTGCCCCCACCCCTACAATTCTGTAATATCGACATCCCTGCATTCCCTTCAAGGAAGGTTGCTTCAGTTATTACCAGCCAGGCCACATTCGACGCTTCTGCCCGCAACTAGTTGGGATTGTTCCAAATCATCCTATAATCCCTCCAGCAGCTTAGTGAGGACGAAGACGTGTTCGAGTACAAGGAACACAAGGTAGGAACCCTTGACCTACTCAAGAGTTGGTGTTCACTTTGGATATGACTCAGGGGCGCGACCCGCATGACGTCATTGTAGATATCCTGTAGTTAAACTTACTACTATATGTACATATATGTATATATATATATATATATGTTCATCCTTAACATGCTTGAAATTGCACTGAACACCTCATCTTGCAATTGTTATAATTTAACATTTTGGCATAATGACTGTTAGTGGAAGGCTTGCATAAACCTTATTTGATACCAGTGTCATCCATTCATTCATCTCAGAGATCTTTGTGAAGGATGTGAATAGTGTGTGATGCTTTATCGTAGTAACTCGCAGAGTACGCCTTCCAGACGGCTTCGAGATGACCTCGTTTTCCAAATGCATTTTGGATGTATACGTTAGAGGAAGGATTTTCAAAACCCTGATGATGTTGTTTTAGTTGCTAGAATTTAATCTCGTTCCGGGCATGAATTGGCTGGATTGGAACCATATACGAATTAACTAGGCGGCAAAGCAGATCATGTTGAGGTAGGGAGATATTGAAGTCATCTTCCAAGGTATTATTTTTGTACCCTGTGTGCTATTATCTTCTGTTCTGACCATTAAGGCCCACGAGCAAGTCGACAATGTTTTATGATATATTTCAAACTAAAGGAAATAGAGGTAGCGTGAAGTATATACCAGCGGTTAGGTATTTCCCTAATGTTTTTCCTGAAAAGTTGTTGTGTTGGATCCATTTCCCACATTGTCCCAGACTTGTAGAAGTCAGATTTGTAGAAGTCAAACATGTCAATGATATACATAAAATTGTATTTAATGTATGTTCAAGTCCATGCAAACAGGTTAATCCTCAAAACATTGATAGGACATGTATTCCAAATGATGTGACAGGTGGTCAAAGTAAAGATGTTAAGAGACAAAAATCTATCTAAGTCCACAGGTGTTGAGTGAAGCCAGCTCACTCAATGCTAGATGCAAGGGAGGACGCTGGATAGGCTAGAAATTGCCTAAGTCCACAGGCATTAAGTGAAGCCAGTTCACTCAACGCCAGATGTCATAAAGTGCTGAGTTAGTTATGGACAGTCAAAGCCATGAAGTCTGCAATGCAATTTTGCATCCAAGTCCACATGCATTGAGTGAGGGCAGTTCACTTAACGCCATCGTCGAGTATAGCTAAATCAGTCAAAGCCTCAGTATTGGCATGTTGACTGTTCAACTAAGTCCAAAAGTGTCGTGTGAACATAGCTCCCTAGACGCCAAAGCAGAAGGCGTCATGTTATGATAAAGCATAAGATAACAAAAAGCGTCCAACAACAAAAGCGTTAAGTGAAGAAGCTTCAATCGACGCTCTCAATGCCAGACATCAAAAGCGTTGAGTCATGCTGTTGTATTCAAAGCATAAGTAGAATACAGAAATCGACTAAGTCTACAAGCATTAAGTGAAGCCAGTTCACTCAATTTCTAATAAAGAAAAAAGGCAAAGACAGAAAGAGTTGAGCGAGGCCAGTTCACTCAACGCCTTCAAACATGTGAAGAAATGACAAAGTACAGAGGCGCTGAGTTAGGAACGCTCACTAAACGCTCTCAACGCCTAAGATGCAGAATGGTTCAGAAAGATGTTTAAGGGTTTTGGCGTTGAGTGAAGCTTGTTCACTCAACGCACTCAACTCCTGAGGAAACAAAAGATTGGCTAAGTCCAGAATCATTGAGTTAAGATTGTTCACTCAATGCACTCTATGCCTGGAGTGGATCTGAGAAATTGGATAAGTCCATAACTGATGACCTCAGCCAAAGTCAAAAAAAAAGTCAACTAAGTTCAAATTACTTACAGGAAAGCTACAGAACATGCCAAATAGTATCAGATACCTACTGTATGTCTTCTTCTGTTAAAGAGAGATACAGTTGTCAACAGCAGGTGGTCCCCACTGCTTCTTGGAGCCGTTAATCAACACAAAATAAAAGGGACAACTTCAAAAGGAAGAACATAACTTTTAGGGTTTCATTCTTTTCACAAAGTTGCAGCTGGACTCCGTCTTATTCGACATTGCTGCAATGCTAAAAGCTTGAAGTTGATCCAGCTGAACTAAAAGTTCATTCCAGATAGCTATAGTAATTTCATCTTCTACAACTTGTTTAGATTATCTTTTGATAAAGAAAGAGAAGAAGAACCTTCAGTTTTCTACAGGTTCAGGTTAGCTGTTTGAAGAACTCAAGATTAGCCAAGTCTTCAGTCTCCTATAGCAAGTTCAATAACACGTTTCTGAGATACTTCCAGCAGAGGTAGCCATTAATTGAAGATCATCATTTTGCTGCTGTGAAGATAGTTATGGCTGAGATAACTCAGCTCAAGAAGCTGACACAAAGAAATATCTCTTTGTCAAATTAACACAAATCAATTTTATTTCTGTAAGATCCATTTCGATCTGAGTTGTAAGGCCTTTGTGCCTGAGGTAGGGTAGATTTACCTGAGTGTAAGATCTAGAGTTTTGATCTGAGTGTAGGATATTTGGGTCTGAGGTAGGATCCTTTTGGATCTGTGTTGTAGTGATTTTGAGCCTGAGGTAGGGTAGTTTTGCCTGAGCTGTAAGAGAGTCGTACTCTCTAAGTGTATGACCTTTGGGTCTGAGTGTAGGATCCAGATTTGGATCTAATGTAGGGCCTTGTGCCTGAGTTATAGGAGAGTCATTCTCTCTAAGGTAGGGCTATCCTCCATAGCCTGAGATGTAGGACTTGATTTCAAGTCTGAGGTAGGTGATAATTTGATCACTGAGTTATATGAGTAAGTTTACTCTATGGTAGGGCTTTATGCCTGAGTTGTAAGTGTAACATCCCTCAGACTTCTAGACCCCTAGGATGGTTTTGTCATGACCGGTCCATGTTAAAACCCTGGGAAGTACTAAAAGGTTTGGGTGAACTTGGGAATTAGAGTCTGAACCACCTTGGTCTACAAGTAGTAGAATTCCAATTACTAGCTTAGAGGTGACCATAGGGATTTACCATGACCCCATGACCGTACCATGGCACCCCTATCCCTAGGGGAGTCCAATGGATAACTAGGGACCTAGTGAGGTCAACCCAAGATGCTAAGTTGACCCAAGTCATCTGTAACCCTAAAAAGGTCAAAGTGCCCAAACTAAGGGTCAAGTGACCTCCAAAGTGCCCAACCAACCAAACCCAAGTCTTCCTAGATCTTAGTGGAGGACAATGGGTCACCAAGAACCCATTGGGGTCAACCCAAAAGGTCAATTTGACCAAGGTCAACTCTACCCTAGTATTAAGTCAAACTAGCTCAAATGGGCTAACTCAAGCCCAAGCCCAATTCCCCTTAGGCTAACCTTATTTTCATGAATAATATGGGTTAGTGGGGTGCCTTTAGGCTGAAATAATCAGCATTTTTGGCCATGGTGACTAGGAGAGAGAAAAGCTCCATTTTCTCTTTAATGTAGGAGAGTGAAAATGAGAGAGAAGGCCATTCATGGCTTGGAAGGCCAACAACCCCTCTATTCTTGCTGGAATAATCTGCCCTGGTCAGTTTGGAGAAGGCCAATGGTTTTCCCGGCCATGGCAGTAACCAGGGGAGGAGAATTGCCATGGCCGAAATAAGCTTTCAATGGCCATTAATGGTCATTGATGCCTTCGCATTTACCCTCCCCAACTGTGGTTTAAACACCATCAGTGGACTGTGAGGAGTTTTTCCCACCACTTACCTGAAGAAATCAAGCCACTTTGTAGTGCAGTTGCAGAGCACCCGAAATCTCAAATTCCGGCGATGGTGGCACCACGATCGGCCCGACTCCAGCCCTCCACAAAGGTCCTCCTCTACTCCTTCTTCATGGGTTAGATCTTAGGATTCATTAGAGTTAAGAATTAGTCTCAATTGAGCACGATCCAATGGAATTTTTCCACTGGTTTTTCCATAAAAATGAAGTGTCTGGTTCGTCAGAATACGCCGTCTCTGACGACCAAACCACCTCCGGCCGATAGCCCTCACTTCAATAGAGTTGATGGTGGCGGTGGTTGATCGGGGAGGTGGCTGTAGGGCCGGCAATTGGGTTTACAGCTTGGTCTAGGTCTGGCAGATCTAGGATATTTGCTGGAGGAAGAAGAAAGCCACGAGTCATCCGATCGGCTTTAATATCTCTGCAAGATCTAATATATAAAATTTAAATTTATGTATTTTCTGTCACATAATATCACCTGCATTGGAATTTAAATTAAAAATACCTTGAGGCCTTTTCAGAAAAATTGGTCAATATGAAACTTATACCCCTATGGGTCTACTTTATTTTAAAATTGATTGTAACTAATTTGGAGTATAGGTCAGACCACTGAACTCATTTTGGTGAGATCTATACTTAGGGTTGATTAGAGATTGTTTGTGGTGCCCCCATCAATCCTGACCTCCAAATGTCTTGAAATTTGGAGCATGAGTCACTCATATCCAGATCTATAATATATCCAAAAATGGGTATTTTTGGGAAAAATTTCCTAAAGTTTATGTAGAAATGTTTTAATTAATATATGAATTATTTAAGGGGTCTAAATACCTCTAAACCCACCAAAATTTTGGTGGCTATCTTTTAGGGTCAAATTATGACTATGATAAAAATATCAGCGTAATTGGTTTTAATTTGATTAGGTTTTGGTGAGGCCAAAGTGTGGTCCATAAGGGGTTATTTAGGACAAGAGTGAGCTTGCGGAATGGAGGGGCCAATTCTCACCCAAAGGGGTTGGGACCTTGGCTAGAGACCCAAGGTTGGTTCAAACACCCCCTCATGGAGTTGGAGATGGATTGGGGTGGGTTTGCTCTAGGATCCTAGTCAAACCCTAAGGATGAACCTTGGGGGTTGGTGAAGGACATGGTGTGATATATCCATGTATGGATGATGAGTACCGTTTATATAGGGTTTTACGGACTCATCTTGGCTAGTTTTCATGACTTTTCACTTCACTTTTCGGTTGTTTTCATTGATATTTCATTACTATTGTGTTTCATGTTTAGTGAACATTTCTAGCCCGTGGGTGCGCAATTGCACATTCGATTGTTGGGGGTATGCACTTGGTGCTCCCCGGGGCTCGTTCCAGTAGTTTTTATTGCATTTTGATGATTGCTGGAGGGTCCTCCTTTGTGAGTTTATATTTATGTGTAGGTGGTGTGTTTTACCCCAAGGCAGGAATTCTGTCTCAAGGAAAACGCACGGTCGTGCGTTTCTTTCATGCACAGTTTGCGTGAAATCGTGCGTTGTAGTGGGCTGGAAGAACATCGAGCTGAGCTCGACGAATTTCCTCTCGCACGGTTGACGCACAGTTTCTTCGAAACCGTGCGCGAAGGAAACACATGAATTTCCTGTAGCTTCGCAGTTTATGTGTAGGTGATGGGCAGGTTAGCCCGGCGAGGCGATAGCTCGGATGGTTTTGTGACGGATGGGATAGTACGAGGAGCTTTGGCTAGGTGTGAAATACTTTAATGTTGCATGTGAATTCAATATAAGGTGGTGAGTTTTCGGTATTGGAGGGTCGTCACACCGACACCAATACATTGACTCGGCAAGTGTGGTTTAGCACTTAGCCAAATAAAGTCCGGTGTGCCAGCCGGCAAGAGTACGCAGGATCTCCGCTTATTGCACCAGCATCGAGGAGTACGATAGGTCTGACTGGTAGTGCTGATTCTAGTTTAGAGGTGGGCGAGGCCCAACACACCGCTTCTATTTGCCACTATGGAGGTATACTGGGAGGTTAGGCTCCAGAAAGGGGTAACTAAATGTCTGTTTTCATAGACTCGGGTGTGTGTTGCACTTGTATGTTTATACCCTTGGCCCCTATTGTATAAATTGGTATGAGACTCTTTATATAATAGGCCTTGCAAAATGACCACTTGGACTATAGGGCTGTACGGTCATCCCTATAGGTCTTGGTTACTTACTTAGTTTACCTTGTTGTACTTTTACTTGCTTACCTTGTTCATGTGTATACTCATACTGCTCACATGCTATTTTCTTACTTGTACTTGTTGTGATTTTGTACTCATGATAGACTAGTTCTGTCGTCACCTGCTTACTTTTATTACTCACCACCTTAAATACCTTCCCTTTCCTCCCCGCTCGGTGCTTAGGAGCCATTGGGGGAGGGGTGGGGGATGATAGGACTTAGTATTTAGACTAACGGTCATTGACCAAATCATTTTAGGGGATCGTGGAGCCGAACCTGGAGATGCAGCCCCAGAGGTCGGTATGCTTGGAGACGGGACAGTCTAGCACTGGAGTTCAGGCAATAGGGACAGTGAGTCTCGAACATTAGTAGCTACTATAGATTTGCTTCCGCGTAGAGTGACTTGTAGCGAGGATAATGATGTATCGGCAGGAGCCCATTTTATTAGTCTTTGATTTATCATTATTGTGGACTCCCCCATCGTGGGGATTTAGTTTATATACATGTTATTTCTGGTGGACCAGTATTTGAGTTTTATTTTACTCTTGTTCTTACTCTTCTCTTCTACGATCGGTATGGCCGACAGATTCAGCGTTTTGTAGTGATGACCTTCCCGGGTGTGTTGGTGTAAACGCAAAGCGGCGGTTCTTGGCATAAGACCCCTTGATTTTACTTGAAAAAAGGGTTTTATAGTAAGTATTGGAGGAGACTGAGATATCCTGCGTGATCTGAGGTTTAAGCTCTTTAGTGCTGAGTTTTTGGAGAAATGCTTTGTCTAACTACAAGTTAGAAAGGTAGGAAAAGAGTGGATGAACACATAATCTGGAGAACCACTATAAATTTTGTGTGTGCTTCTATGGTTTGTCTTTAAAGCTTTAATCAACTAACTAACTACACATTAAGTTAATAATACAAAAAAACCAGAAAACCTATTCAACCCACCCTCTAAGTTGTTAGCTAACTTAAAAATAAATACTTTCAAGTGGTATCAGAGGGAGGTTGCTCAAAAAGGATCTAACAGTCTTAGTGATCTCCAAGGGTAGCTACAGTTCTACACTTATGGGTGGTAGAGAGAACCAAAAGGATCTAGGTTCCATTAAACTCCCCATCTACAGAAAGGAGACTTTTGGAATTAGGAAAGAGAGGGTCGGGATATTTATAGAATCCTATGACCCAAGGATCTTTGTGACATTGAAGGAGGGACCCTTCATCACCATGAATGTCTTAGTTCTAAATGCCTATGTCTAAACACCTAAGACATATTCATAGAATATTAAGGTTGAAGTCATATTGGCTACATTGGACAAGAGGGCACAAAACATCATTGTTAGTGCCATAGATGATACAACCTTCCAGAATTTAGTTCACTGTCAGACCTCTAAAGAGATGTGGGATACTCTTGTGGTCTACATGGAGGGTATTGAAGAAGTAAGAGATGATAGGAAGTTCATGCTCAACCAGGAGTATGAGACTTTCAGGCAATCCTAGAAAGAGAACATAGCTACTAGTTATAAAAGATTTTTCAGGATTATAAATGAACTGACGACCTATGGGAGGGTCTTCAGTCATTATGAAATTAATGATAAGTTCCTAAGGTCTCTCACTAGAGACTGGGATACTAAGATATGTGCCACAAGAGAGGTGGCCAAGGTTGCTGATAATCCTCCCCAAACATAGCTTGGAAAATTGCTCTCTTATGAGATACAACTTGCCACAAGGAATGAGGAGGAGGCCTCTAGTAGATCCCAAGCCAAGGAAAAGACATTGGCCTTCAAAGTAAACAGCACAAGGAAGAGTAAGGAGAGTATTCCCACTCCTCCAAGGAGGCCAGCTAAGTCATACATCGCAGAATCAGATACATCAGACTAAATAATGTCTAATGAGGACTTTGCTGTCTTCTCTAGGCACTTTTAGAAGCTGATGAAGAAGAAATAATGGAAGAGCAAACCGTCCACCTCTTCTCATCATATGAAGATTCACTCCAAGACTGATAGGTATGATTCAAACGAGTAAATATGTTTCATTTAAAGTTGTTAGCTATTATTGCAGCAAATCTGGGCATGTTATAGTTTACTGCCCAGTAAGAGAAAGGAGGCTGGGGAGAAGAAACAACACTAACACAAAGGGAAGAAGGAGAAGTCCTTCAATGCAAAGAGGGAAAAGACTACGCCAGACTCATCTTCATCATAGTATAAAGAAGAAGAAGCCTATATTGGGTTGGTTGCTACTGCTGCTGAAAAAGAAGCTGAAGCAGCAGATGAAGACTATCCTGCTACCAGGATAGACATCAGGGCCGCTCTGTCACACTCAAACAATGATTTAGAGGTCGATGATGAAGATGAAGGAAATTCCTACAGCTACTATGGGCTGATGGCAATGACTGATGAAGAATCCAGGTAGGATAAGCCTGGTCAAAGCAAGGTATATACTCTATCTAGTTCTTCTTCCCAGTCTGGGTATGAGACTAGTCCTTGTATAGAAGCTTCTTCATCTAGTGGTGAAGGTGATTCTGAATCTGAAGTAGATGTCAATCAATTAATTGACAGGCATGCAGAACTTCTGGATGCCTTTAAGAAGTGCAAAAAGTTATCTAAAAAGCAAGCTTTGGAGATTGCCTCTTTGTAGCTAGCTGCTTGCCAGAATAATGAGACAACATCTTTGCTGGATCAGATGGACAAGGAAGTTAGCCAACTTAATGTCTTGAATCTCATCCAGATAGACTCCATAAAGTTCAGGAATATTCTTACTAGGGACCTTGAAGAGAATCTCTAGAGGGAGAAGAGAATTGTGGCTAGCTTTTCTAAGCACAATACAGTGTTGCCCTTGATAGACTCCTTCTTATCTCAAAAGGGTAAGAAGGGGATGGGGCTTAAGGGAAATACTGGAGTTGCTCCTTCAAAAGGAACGGCAAAGCTCTTGTTCAGCCTCTGGCTTCCAAGCCTCCCATTCCTTTTAGGATAGTTCAGTTACCTTCAAACAAGTATGACCAAGAGAGCATCTATGGTCACTGGATGAATGGTATATCAACTAGTGTGAACAAGGAGGTTCACAACTATGGTGGAAGGTATAGCAGGGGAGTGAGTTCCATTATGGCTGCCCATGAAGAAATTCAAATGGCCCATCATGTACAATTTGTCTTTGATGCTCCAGCCTCCACTCACAAGAATGTGGTTGTGGCCAAGGTTCAGAACCACTAAGCAAAGTCTCACAACCATGGGTCAATCTATCAGCATGCCTGATTTGGAAATTTTTGATGCTATCAAGAGCATGTCTTGTGCAAAGAAGATTGTTATTGATGGCACTCAGAGAAGGCCAAATAATCTATCTGGAATACTTACCTTCAGTCAAATCCTTGCTGACAAAAATCTAAAGAAGGCTGATGCTCCTCTTCCTTCTATTCAGTCAGTAGTTAACCAAACTGCAAGTCCTACACTAAAAAGAAGATATAACATTCATGAATATTGGTGATGTGGCAAAGTGGGCTACTTTTCTTTAGACTGTTGGCACAATCCAAGTGTGCCAAGAGCAGCTGTTAGTCCACCAGTCAGAAAAGTTGCTGGTAGACATGTTCATTTTTAGACTAACATGCACCTATGACCCAATAGATATTGGGGTCCTAAGGTAAAATAAATTATATGATGTAGGTTAGTACAAGTGCCCATACCCCAATATGGTACTTGGACAGTGGTTGTTCCAGGCACATGACTGGGATAAGGAGCAACTTAAAAGAGTATACTCCTGTGAAAGTTGGACCCAAGATTTTCTTTGGTGGTTCAGATAGAGGGGTGACAAGAGGCTGTGGTAAGATTACTAATGACATAGTCACCATCACAAAAGTGGCTTATATTAAAGAGTTGCAAGACAACCTCATAAGCATAAACGAACTCTCTGATCTTTTGCAATGCTAATTTCTTCCACAAGGATGAGTGTCATATTAATAGTTCAAGTGACCAAGAGGTCATCTTGATTGGAACTAGGAGTGGAAATGATTGTTGTTTAAATTTCCTTTATCTAGATACAAACTCTCCTATTTGTCCAGTGGCAAATGAGAAAGTCTCATATTGTGTCCAATAGCACAAGAGGCTAGCCCATTTGAACTACAAGACTATTGACAAGCTCTTTAGTCAAGAGCTAATTAGGAATGGTCCTACTGTGAAATGCACCAAGGAAATCATTTGCTTTGCATGCCAAAAGGGCAAGCTGACCAAAAATTCCTTCAAGGGAATTGGAACCAAAGACTCTGTGAGGCCTTTATACTCCTTGCATATGGACTTGTTTGCTCCTATGCCAGTTCACAGTCTTGATAAGAATGTCTACACCCTTGTGGTGGTTGATGACTATACCAAGTATACTTGTGTGTTCTTTTTAAGAAAAAGAATGAAACCCTTGATATCTTCATGAAGTTTATCAAGCATATTCAGAACGAGTTTAACAGTATTGTAGTCAAAATCAGAAGTGACCATGTGAATGAATTCTAATCTGATAACATGATAAAGTTCTGTGAAGAGAAAGGGATTCTTCAAAAATTATCTTCTCCAACAACTCCACAGCAAAATGAGATTTTTGAGAGGAAAAATAGGACTCTCGTAGAGGCTGGGAAGACCTTATTGAGTGAAACATCTGTCACAACCCGCATTTTTCACCACATAAATATCTTATCAGAGTAAGGGAAAATGCGTGTCATGATGCCACGTCAACAGGGGATAACTGCGGACGCTCAGGCAAAAACCTACTTAATCATGGAGAAAGATCCTTTAAGTTATTTTAAGGAAAATCAGTTAAGTGTAACAGTTAGCCGTATCCCTCGGCTTAGTGGCTCATTTAGTCCACGAATCAAAATATGGTTATACGCTGCGGAAAAATACTTGTTTAGATTGACTCAAACATCCTACATGAGAATAAACGTCCCCAAAGGACAACTCATGCCATGCAGAACTCTAAATTTATTATAGTAGGAAAGATAGCTTTTACGGTCGCTAAAAATAACGGGTTAGAGTTTCAAATCATGTAATGTATGAAGTAATAGTAGTAGATTTTATAGTTGAAAATACCTAACATGCATTCCTAGCATAAATCCTCTTAGAGAGCAAGTAAACCACATCCACTTTTAAATAAATGAGCAGCTAGCAAGTATCAACAACTAACAAAATCAGTGGGCGCCAACAAACTGATACGAACCCACGAACAAAAGTATGTCTGAACTAGTAAAACTAAAAAAACCAACAAACTACCTCGCTAAGACGAGGCAATAACCACGGCCAACACTGCCGCCAGAAAACTCCAAAACCAGCACTGCTACCTGCTACAACTCTGAACCTAAGGCATTCCAAAGACAGAACACCTCAGCAAGAAGGTACAAGTAGTGGTAGGAAAAAAGTAATAAGCCAAAATAAACAAAGGTCAACAGGGGTACCAGCCCAAGACCAAAAGTACTAAAGCAAAGTATAAAAGAAACAGGGCATCAACAGGAAGAGAACTCCTACGTGACTTGCCACGTTCCACAAGAGTACACCAGACACACAAGGCTATAAGGTGACTACATAAATATTTCCCCAGAAAGAAAAAAAAACAAAACCTTCATTAGGCACCTGTGGTCGACCCTACCCAAAATCACGGCGAAGTGGTCACTCTTGGACACACCACCCAAAAAAAATGCAGGCGAAGTGCTCACTCTTGGACACACCACCCAAAACAACGGATATACAATCTGTCTAACTGCGAGGGAGTCTCATGCTCTCCACCATACAGCGCATAAATCCAAAAACTAGGTAGACTTCCACAGGGCACTAATGAAGGTAACAAACACTGCGGAGGTGGGATCGTCCACTCACACCCGCATTCAAGAAACCCAAAAAAAAACCGCAACACAAATACCTCGGGATTTGGCTCGACAAACTCTACTTGCCATTACTAGATTCCGGACATGGTTGATCAAACCTTAGGACCGATTTACAACCCTAATTAAACTCTAATACGTTTGATAACGAGAGCTAAGACACTTAAGCCATCGATAAGACACTTCAAGGACGATTAAACATAAATAGACAAGTTCAAGTTTATCATGGCAAAACAACATAACAACATGTGATCAACAAAGCGGTTAATCATAGCAATAATTTGGAAGAATAAGTGTAGAAAATTTTAGGGAACATGAAAACATAGCTGTTACCATCGAATCAGACAAGGAGAAAAGAGGAGAAACCACCACTTGCCTTAGTTTTTACCGGAAAAATCCACCGAATCACTCCACGTCGTAGGTCGGGGCAAAAAGGATGCGGGAGAAGTTGAAATCTAGACAAAAATGGCCAAAATAGAGGTTAGGGCCGAAAAACCCTAATGAGAAATCTCAAGAAACGGGGAATAAATTACCACGAGGGCGTAGCGCTCGGCGAGAGCTTTCCGGATCTATGTTTGGATGAAGATTTCGAGCACCGGAGCACCATCGGCGGCCACCGGAAGATTCACAAAAAATGAACCCTCTCTCTCTCTCTCGCTCGCCACTCTGGTTTGGGAGGAAATAATCGGAGAAGATGAAGTTCGGTTCTAAAACCTAAGTCAAAATATACATATATTTATATATATGTTTATAAAAAGTTTTGTCAAAAACAGTTTATTTCGAGCGGTTTTGTAGGAACCCAAAATAGAGGTCTAGTATGACTTCAAATCAAAACGTCTTCAACATCAACGTTGTAGATCTCGTCGAGGCGAACAAATTTTATGTTGACCATGTTTTGATACGATGCCGGTTTGACCCTCAAAACGGCCTCTGAACGCAGACAGAAACATCCTACTCTAGTGGCAGCATACCTACTCGAGTAGCAGCATATCTACTCGAGTAACAGCATACCTACTCGAGTAGTAACATACCTACTCGAGTAATAACATACCTACTCGAGTAGTAACATAATATACTCGAGTAGAGGCTCATTACTCGAGTAAAAACATGAATTACTCTAGTAGAAGCAGCATATACTCGAGTAGCAGCTCATCACTCGAGTTATAGCGTAACAACGAAATTAGGGGTTTAAAACGACTTCAAATCGAATAGTGGTCAACATGAAAGTTGTAGATATTGTCGAGACGAACAAATTTCATGTTGACCATTGTTTTCATACGACGCCGTTTTGACCGTCAAAATGATGTCTGAACATAAAACTAAACAGCATACTCGAGTGGCAGCATACCTACTCGAGTAACAGCATACCTACTTGAGTACCAGCATACCTACTCGAGTAGTAACATACCTACTTGAATAGTAACATAATATACTCGAGTAGAGGCTCATTACTCGAGTAAAAACATGAATTACTCAAGTAGAAGCAGCATATACTCGAGTAGCAGCTCACCACTCGAGTTATTGCAGAAACAACAGAAATAGGGATTCAAAACGGCTTCAATTCCAAAAGTGTTCAACATGAAAGTTGTAGATATCGTCGAGACGAACGAATTTCATGTTTATCATTTTTTGATACAATGCCATTTTGACCTCAAAACGGCGTCCGTGTAAAATCTAAAATGGGCTAATCGAGTAGAACCATAGCTTCTCGAGAAGACTCAGCACGGAAGCCCAAATAAGCGTCGAATTAAACGAAACTTGCACCAAAGGCGAACACTAATGATACAAATCTAACGGTGAAAATCAAAACCAAAATCCGACGAGCCATTCCCGAGATATAAATCTTCGAAGTATATGACGAACATAAACAATCCAAAACTTCAATCGCGCGCCGAGACTCCAAAAATGCTCGGATTGCGATGAAACTTGACGAGCAAGTCCAAAATTACTTAACTTAAATTATAAATGCAAAATCTTCCCATTACAACAAGAATTCGGCCTACTCGAGCGCACGGACGTGAAATTGCCTTAACGGCATTGCGCCGTCAAATCGACGTTAAAAGTAACGCCACGACGTCATAAATCTGACGTTACCCAAACAAATAAAATCATCGAAAAAATATCGGGGGCGTTACAGTCACTCCCCCTAAAAAGAAGTTTCGTCCCGAAACTTAACACAACTCCAAAACCAATCAAAGCGATAAAATCAAACATAACTGAAAACATAACGACATACCTGAAACTAAGAGAAACGGTGCAGGTGAGATCCCCTCATCACCGATTCCAATTCTCACGTCGCGCTCTCGACGTCTTGATTTCTCCAAAGAATCTTGACCATAGGGATGGTCTTTCTCCGCAACACCCGCTCTTGAAAATCCAGAACACGAACAGGTTCGTCCATATAAGTAAGGTTGGGCTGAATCTGGGGTATCGAGTCGAGCACTTGACGATCATTACGAACACATTTTCGCAAATGGCTCACATGGAACACATCATGGACACCAGGGAAGGTCGCAGGCAATTCCAACCTATAAGCCGACACTCCGATGCGCTCAAGAATCTGGAATGTTCCCACATACCGGGGGTCTAACTTGTGGTTCCTACCAAATCTTTTAACACCGAACATTGGAGAAACCTTCAGAAACACCAAGTCTCCTACCGCAAACTCCAGATCGACCCTTCGAAGATTAGCATACTTCTCATAGCACTCTTGAGCCACACGAAGCCTTTCTCGAATATGAGTCACAGCACAATTCATCTCTTCAATAGCTTCCGTACCTAACAACGGCCTCTCACCAACTTCAGCCCAAAACAGTGGGTTCTACAACGCCTCCCATACAAGGCCTCAAACGGATCCATCTGCAGACTCTCTTGATAACTGTTATTGTAAGAAAACTCCATGAGTCTGAGACGCTCATCCCAAGCACCACCATGATCCAAAATATAACACCTGATCATATCTTCTACGATTTGATTTACTCTTTCCGTCTGACCATTAGTCTGCGGATGATAGGCGGTGGAATACCTTAAATCGGTACCCAACCCCTCATGTAAACTCTTCAAAAAACGAGATGTAAATCTAGAGTCCCGATCTGATACGATGCTAATAGACACACCATGCAACCTGATGATCTCTTCAAGATATAACTCAACTATCTTCTTCATCGAGTACCCAATCTTAAATGGCACAAAGTGAGCACACTTTGTCAATCTGTCGACTAACACCCAAACAGATTCATGCTCATGGGGAGATTTTGGCAGACCGGTGATGAAATCCATTGAAATACTTTCCCATTTCCAACTTGGAATATCAAGCGGTGTCAACTTACCACCAGGCCTTCTGTTGGGTACATTGGTTTAAATGTACCTGATTTGAAGAAGCCTCACCCTACTCAATGATATACATTAAAATGTATTTGATGTATTTTGAGTTGCCTTGTGCAGGTTAAGTATTTGCAAAGAAAGCTGAAAAGTTTCTAAGTCCATGTGTCGACACCCAGAAGAAAAGTGTCGACACTTAAGAAGACTTGTGTCGACACCCAGACAAGCAGTGTCGACACTTGGAGTAATAGTATCGACACCAGGGATGCAGAGTCGACACCAGACAGAAAGTGTCGACACATGAAAGCTGTGTCGACACTCAATGAAAAAATGTCCAGTGAACATGTGTCGACACTTAGAAGCATTGTCGACACCCAGAGGAACTGTGTCTACATCAGAAAGTGTCGACACTTGGAGGCTGTGTCGACACTCTGCAAATTTCAACAGAGTCTAAGTATAAGTGTCGACATAATGAAGAATGTGTCGACACACAGCAGTGTTGGAGTTACCATGGTGATCTAGAAGTGGTCAAACATGTAATCCCACTGCCAACGCGATATGAGCCTGCAGGGTCGCACATAAGAGATGTGGAGAAGTTGGATGATTGACTGTGTTGGTAAAGGTTACCAATCACCGACCTGAATGGGGTTATGGGCAAAGTGTTGCCTTAAAGGATCGTCGGGTTGGGCAAATGTTGCGTTGAAGGATTGGTAAGAATAGTCGACCGAGGGTCGACGATAGTCGACCCGCGGTCGACGATTATCGTCAACCCATGTTCGACGCGAATCGTCGAGTATTGTACTCTGATTCTCGCCGACTGATACTCACCGACTGATTCTCGCCGATCCTAGGTGATTCTCGCCGATTGATTCTCACCGAATCTGCTAGGTGATTCTCTCCGATTCTGGAAACCTAATTTTCTGGGTGGTCTGTGGATAGCGATATTCCTAAGTCTGTTTATGCCTTTAGTATAAATAGATACTTATGGTTTTCGGGAATGAGATCTGATCGAATCGGATGCGATTGTCGGCCCTTTAACCGAGACGAAAGCGACGGAAGTGTTCCGCCGTTCTTCGTTCGTTCCGCCGATCCCGAATCCCGCCGACGGAAGTGTTCTGCCGCCGTGCTCGCTCCGTCGACCTCCTCCTCTCCGGCGATTGTTGCTGGTGTTGCTATCATTGGTGCGGACCTAGCAGTCCGTGGAAAAGCAAGGTGTGGTCATTCTCCTTCCCGATTATCTGTGCGACGGAAAAGTCGGTGTTCTCCCGCTCGTGTGGATTTCTGCAGAGACGTGGACATCATTCCACGTAGAACTCGCCACCAGCAAGAACACGAAGCTTGGAGCATCTCCGTTGAGTTGTGACTCAACACCACCGAGGTAATTTTTGCCTAGTTGTATGTTAACTTCTTGACTCAACTACCATGGCCCGATCCCATCTCTTTTGGGTTTTTCTTGATGTTTTTATTCTTCCGCTGCGTGCACAAGTGTTGTGCCATCCTCATAGAGAAACCCATCAGTGGTATCAGAGCGAGGTTGCGGTCATGATTGTTGTATTGGAAGTTTTGTTATTCCAGTGCCTTTAAACCTAGGGATTTAGAAGTGTTCTAAATGTCTAGATTTAGTCTTGGTACCCCGCCAAGAACGTCTGGGATTTCGTGGAAATTTCTAATTGTTAGAAATTGTAGTCTCCTTAGCAGTAACCATCCCTCGAGATTGTTTTGGATTTTGAATCCAACATAGAGAGATGAGCTTGTCTACTGCTTTAAGTTGAGTTGTCTTTGCTTTTGTCCAATGCACGTAAATCTGAGGATTTGGAAGTTTCCGGATGTTCATATTTAGCCCTTCCTTCTATCAAATGTTGATGGTGTCAGGTTGTGCACATTAGGGATGCATGTGGTTTTAGAAAAATTGTTTTTCTTTGGATGTGCACATTGATCAAATGTTGATCATGGTTAACTGTTAACCTATAATCAAAATCCCTTCATCAAATATTAAGTGTTCGGATGCCTTCCGATGGATGACACTCTTCCTGCCTCGATCGATGAAGTGTGGGCTTGCCAAAGCAAGGTGCATTAATCTATCTTGGTAAGGGTGCGAGCGGATAATTGTGATATCCCACTGTCGACATCGGGTCCAGCTTAACTAGGTGACCTCAAAGGTTGAGTGCCTAGAGGCATAGGGTTGGCATGCACCATATGATGGATGCGAGTAAGGAGTTATTCACCAACCATACAAGAATTGCATGAGGATGCAATTGGCAAGCGTTGCCTACCTAAATAACCGCATCGTGAGAGGAAAGCCAAAGCTGACTCATTGTGTTGGTGAAATACGGATCTTGTCCACTAAGAGAGTAGCTCACATGAACTTTCCGAATTGTTAGTGAGGGCTATCATTTCGAATAAAATAGTGGGAGTGTTTTAATTGAAGTCCAAATTAAAATAAATTGAATTTGAAATTTTGGTACTGATTTTATTCTGCATAAATTCTTGTAGAATTCCATGGCAAGTGTTTCACACTCCACGTTGTCTCTGAGAGCCATCCTTGAGAAGGATAAGCTCAGTGGGACTAATTACATGGACTGGTACAGGAACCTGAGAATTGTTCTCAGGCAAGAGCGAAAGCTCTATGTCTTGGAAGAAGAAGCCCCCGAGGTGCCGACCAGGAACTCTTCCCGTGCTGAGAAGGATGCTTATAAGAAGTATACTGATGATGCTTTAGATGTCGAATGCCTTATGCTTGCCACTATAAACTCTGAGCTTCAGAAGCAACATGAGAACATGGGGTGCAAGGAGATTGACGAGCATCTCAAGAAAATGTTTCAAGGGTAGGCTCGTCAAGAGAGGTTCGACGTCACAAAAGCGTTGTTTCAGTGCAAGATGGGAGTTCGAGACTCAGTAGGGACTCACGTACTCAAGATGATTGGGTATATAGAGAACCTTGAAAGGCTGGGTTTTCCTCTTGGTCAAGAGTTGGCCACAGATCTGATCCTGCAATCGTTGCCGGACAGTTATGAGCAGTTCGTCTTGAACTACAACATGAATGAAATAGACAAGACACTGCCCGAACTCCTAGGCATGTTGAGAACTGCCGAAATCAATATGAAGAAGGCCAAGCCTGCCAGCCCTATACTGATGGTGCATAAGGGCAAGGGCAAGGCCAAGGGCTCTAAGAAGACGAAGGTGGGACCTAAGTCATATCTTGAGCCCAAGTCTTCTGCACTGATGAAAAAGAAAAGCACGGTGAAGGAAGGGAAATGCCACCACTGTGGCAAGGCTGGTCATTGGAGGAGGAACTATCCTTCGTACATTGAAGGTCTGCAGAAAATGAAGGGAGGTATGACTTCCGCTTCAAATGTTCACGTTATAGAGATAAACCTTTATGCTCCTTCATCTTGGGTATTGGATACCGGATGTGGTTCTCACATTTGTACAAATGTGCAGGAACTGGGAAGGAGAAGATTACTGAGTAAAGGGGAGGTGGACCTCCGCGTCGGCAATGGAGCAAGAGTTGCTGCTGTAGCCGTAGGGGTTTACCATCTTTCTTTGCCCAGTGGGCTTGTAATAGAACTAGATAATTGTTATTTTGTTCCGGCCATAACTAGAAACATTATATCTATTTCATGTTTGGACATGATTGGATTTTCTTTTATAATTAAGAACAACTGTTGTTATATATTTAAGAATGATGTTTGTTATGCTGTAGCCCAATTGTTTAATGGTCTTTATGTTTTGAACTTGGACCATCTGATCTGTAATGTAGAAAATAATAAAAGACTAAGAACAAATGACTCGAACCCTACATTTCTCTGGCATTGTCATTTGGGCCATATCAACGAGAAGCGCATATCCAAGCTCCATAGAGATGGACTTTTGGACTCATTTGATTATGAATCATTTGAGCGATGCGAATCTTGTTTGTTAGGCAAGATGACTAAAGCTCCTTTCACTGGTTATACTGAGAGGGCTGAGGATCTCTTGGGTGTTGTACATAGTGATGTATGCGGAGCCATGAGTTCCATGGCTAGAGGTGGGTATTTCTACTTTGTTACATTTACTGATGATTTCAGTAGATACGGATATGTGTATCTTATGAAGTGCAAATCCGAGACCTTTGAAAAGTTCAAAGAGTTCAAGAATGAAGTAGAAAACCAGTTGGGTAAAAGGGTTAAAGCACTCCGATCTGATCGAGGTGGCGAATACCTGAGTCATGAGTTCCGTGATCATCTGAAAGAGTGTGGTATTGTATCACAACTCACTCCACCTAGAACACCACAACATAATGGTGTGTCTGAGAGGAGAAATCGTACTCTGTTAGACATGGCATGTTCGATGATGAGTCATGCAGACTTGTCTGTTTCCTTTTGGGGTTTTGCTTTAGAGACTGCTGCAATGACATTGAATCGCGCTCCAACGAAAACGGTTCTGAAGACACCATATGAGATATGGACTGGGAAGCGTCCTAGTATGTCGTTCATTAAAATTTGGGGCTGTGAGGCATACGTGAGACGTCAAATGCCTTACAAGCTGGAACCCAAATCGGATAAATTTTATCTGGTGAGATATCCTAAGGAAACGAAAGGGTATTACTTTTACCTACCGTCTGAGGGCAAAGTGTTTGTCGCAAGGACTGGTGTCTTCTTGGAGAAAGAGTTCTTATCAAGAAAGGCTGAAAAGGTAGGGCTTGAAGAAGTTCAAGAACCACATGTAGTGAATGAACCGGAATTGGATTCTGAGACAGGACTACAAGATGTTGTAGCTAGAGAACCTGCTCAAGGAACACAAGTCCTACGTAGATCTGGTAGACCGAAGTTTGAGCCTGAGAGATATGGATTTCTCATGTCTCAAATAGGTAATGTGTTGCTTATGGATCATGATGATGAACCAGCAACCTACCAAGAGGCTATGAATGGACTGGACTCCGACAAATGGCTTGAGGCTATGAAATCCGAAATGGACTCCATGTATGCAAACCAAGTTTGGAACTTGGTGGAACCACCTGAAGGGGTACGACCCATAGGGTGCAAGTGGGTCTTCAAGAAGAAGACCGACATGGATGGGAATGTACAGACATTCATAGGGCGACTGGTGGCTAAGGGTTTCAAGCAAATTCATGGTATTGACTATGATGAGACCTTTTCCCCTGTTGCCATGGTAAAGTCCATAAGGATATTGCTTGCTGTTGCTGCGTATTATGACTATGAGATCTGGCAGATGGATGTCAAAACGGCTTTCCTTAATGGAAACCTCCTTGAGGAAGTGTATATGACACAACCCGAGAGTTTTGTATCCCCAGATGAAGCCACTAAAATATGCAAGCTGAATAAGTCCATCTATGGACTGAAACAGGCCTCTCGAAGTTGGAATCTTCGTTTTGATGAGAAAATCAAAGAGTTTTGTTTCATCAAGAATGAAGATGAGCCTTGTGTTTACAAGCGAATCAGTGGGAGCATTGTTGTCTTCCTGATATTGTATGTAGATGACATACTGTTGATTGAGAATGACATTCCTACCCTAAAAGTTGTTAAGAACAACCTAGGGAACTGCTTTTCAATGAGGGATTTGGGTGAAGCGACTTATATACTCGGTATTAAGATCTATAGAGATAGATCGAAGAAGTTGCTGGGTTTGACCCAGAGTACGTACATCGAAAAGGTGTTGAAGCGGTTCAACATGCTTGAGTCCAAGAAAGGATTTTTGCCCATGTCTCATGGTGTGAATCTCTCTAAGGACCAGTGTCCAAAGTCTTGTGAAGATAAGGACCGCATGAAGTTGATTCCATATGCTTCGGCAATTGGATAAATCATGTACGCGATGTTATGTACTCGACCCGACGTCTCCTTTGCTTTGAGCATGACTAGTAGGTATCAGTCAGACCCCTGTGAGTGTCACTGGATTGCAGTCAACAATGTCCTGAAGTACTTGAGAAGGACTAAGGATGTGTTCTTGGTGTATGGTGGAGAGTAAGAGCTCGTTGTAAGTGGTTACACGAATGCTAGCTTCCAAACTGATAGAGACGACTCCAAGTCTCAGTCAGGTTTTGTGTTTTGCCTGAATGGAGGAGCTGTGAGCTGGAAGAGTTCCAAGCAAGAGACAGTTGCTGATTCTACAACAGAGGCCGAGTATATCGCCGTAGCTAATGCGGCGAAGGAGGCTGTATGGATTAGGAAATTCATCGGCGAGCTTGATGTAGTTCCTAGCATTGTTGGTCCCGTAGTTCTGTACTGTGATAACAATGGTGCAATTGCACAATCTAAGGAACCTAGATCCCATCAGCGCTCCAAGCACATACTTCGGCGGTTTCATCTTATTCGTGAGATTGTCGAACGAGGAGATGTGAACATTTGCAGAGTGCCGACTGAGGAGAATATTGCGGATCCACTAACAAAGCCTCTCGTGCAGAGAAAGCATGATGGTCATACTAGATCGATGGGTATACGATACCTAAATGATCAACTCTAGTGAGAATCTTGTGGATTGCATGTAAACATGTATTTTGTTGGTCATTTGTTCATATGATGAACAATGTACCTAGTTTTTCTCTTACAATTAACGGCAAGTTCTTTTATTATGAGTTTTTTTTCTATATGATAGTTAAATGTTAACATAATAGATACCCTTAAAATGTTCGCTTCCATGGGACATCAAGTACGTGACTTGAATGTGAGAGCCTATGATTTATTTGAAGCTTCATTCTTAAAAGCTCCCTGGTCGAGTATCATCATAGAAGCTAAGGGTGATGATGGTACATGAAGGATAGCACGTGCGTTGACTGATGACCGGTTCTCACAGGTCATGATATTGTGATATCAAGTCATCACGTGGGTACTTGTTAGTGAACAAGTTGTACTGGACAGACCCAACCTGAGACTACTATGTGGATTGTCATCCAATCGTATCACGAGTAGGTCTCAATTGACAATGGTGTTGTGGTCCTTTGACCTGAAGTCACAGCATTCATCAAGTAAGGAAGAGTGTGCTTTGATGCCATCTAAAGTCTTCCTTGAGAAAGGTTGATGATAAGGGTGGTTGTTGGGCATGTTACGAATCATTTGGGTATTTGTGTGTGAGCAGATATGGGATTTGTCCTCCTGTATGACAGGAGTTGCATCCATGGGCCCCTTGATGGAACTGGACTTAGGAATGCATGGCCATGCTTGGTTGGGTCAATATGTGATATTGGACTCACCATTCTCTGGAAGTCTGTCCTGGATCAAGAAACTTGGATTGAGCTATTACGAGGGTGACACGGTCCATGCCTATAGTTCTTTCCGGATGTAAGGGACAAAGGGACAAAGACAACGCTGATACATTGGTCATAAAGGCTTATGAGTTATAAACTCTTATTGCTTGGGGAGCAATGATGCATTGCTAGATGCCGCTCATTATTTGTGAGGTTTTTGGTTTGATACTTTCAAGATCACGTGGGAGACTGTTGGAGTTACCATGGTGATCTAGAAGTGGTCGAACATGTAATCTCACTGCCAACGCGATATGAGCCTGCAGGGTCGCACATAAGAGATGTGGAGAAGTTGGATGATTGACTGTGTTGGTAAAGGTTACCAATCACCGACCTGAATGGGGTTATGGGCAAAGTGTTGCCTTAAAGGATCGTCGGGTTAGGCAAATGTTGCCTTGAAGGATTGGTAAGAATAGTCGACCGAGGGTCCACGATAGTCGACCCGCGGTCGACGATTATAGTCAACCCACGTTCGACGTGAATCGTCGAGTATTATACTCTGATTCTCGCGGACTGATACTCACCGACTGATTCTCGCTGATCCTAGGTGATTCTCGCCGATTGATTCTCACCGAATCTGCTAGGTGATTCTCGCCGATTCTGGAACCCTAATTTTCTGGGTGGTCTGCGGATAGCGATATTCCTAAGTCTGTTTATGCCTTTGGTATAAATAGATACTTAGGGTTTTCGGGAATGAGATCTGATCGAATCGGATGCGATTGTCGGCCCTTTGACCGAGACGAAAGCGACGGAAGTGTTCCGCCATTCTTCGTTCGTTCCGCCCATCCCGAATCCCGCCGACGGAAGTGTTCCGATACCGTGCTCGCTCCGTCGACCTCCTCCTCTCCGGCGATTGTCGCTGGTGTTGCTATCCTTGGCGCGGACCTAGCAGTCCGTGGAAAAGCAAGGTGTGGTCATTCTCCTTCCCGATTATCCGTGCGACGGAAAAGTCAGTGTTCTCCCGCTCGTGTGGATTTCTGCAGAGACATGGACATCATTCCACGTAGAACTCGCCACCAGCAAGAACACGAAGCTTGGAGCATCTCCATTGAGTTGTGACTCAACTCCACCGAGGTAATTTTTGCCTAGTTGTATGTTAACTTCTTGATTCAACTACCATGGCCCGATCCCATCTCTTTTGGGTTTTTCTTGATGTTTTTATTCTTCCGCTACGTGCACAAGTGTTGTGCCATCCTCATAGAGAAACCCATCAAGCAGAAGACTCAACACATGAAGAAAGTGTCGACACAATGTAGAATGTGTCGACACTCAGCAGAAGACTCAACACATAAAGAAAGTGTAGGAGGATGTGTCGACACTCAGCATAGTTCAACAAAATTCTAAGTACAAGTGTCGACACAAAGGAGATGTGTCTACACTCAGCAAAAGTCTCAACATAAGAAGAATGTGTCGACACAAGGATCTGTGTCGACACTCAGCAAGTATCAACACAGAAGACATGTGTCGACAGCAAGAAGATGTGTCGACACTCAACAAGTTCAACACAAGAAGATGTGTCCACACAAAGGAGTTGTGTTGACACTTACAAGAATTCAACTAAGTACTGAAGAACAAGAAGTTGTGTCGACACATAATTTTTGTGTCGACACATATTGAAGAAGCTGTGTCGAGATATAAATTCTACAACACAAGGAGTTGTGTCGACACCTTGAAGGCTAGTGTCGACACTTAGTCTACTTGTGTCGACACTTGGTCTATAAGTGTCGACACTTAAATACAGACTGTCTCGACACTTTCAGACAGTTACAGATATTTCAAGAAGTGACTGGATGACATGACAGCTGCCATTCCAGCCGGTCTACTGCAACTGTCAAAGATGTCAGAAAGCTGTTAGGAACCGGATCAGCCGGTCACCATGAAGAAAGTTTATATAAAGGCTTATACATTCTACAGATAACAAGTTGTTGAAAAGCAATTCATTGAAGACCTTCAAGTGAAGTTCTAAGTAGTTGGAGAGAGAGAGAGCTCCTTCCAAGAAGACAGCCATTGGAACCAGGCTGTGAAGAAGGGTTCAGATCTAGTTCTGAATCTTAAGTTGCAGTGATTGAAGATCAGCTGCAGATAATCAATCCTATTATGTTCTACATTCAAGAAGCTTTGAAGAAAGCCAAGTGAGATTGATCTCAGCAGAGTTCATTCAAGAACTCATCAAGAACCTTTCAACTCTTCTCTCTTATTCAGAGTTGTAGGTATATACTTTGTATTCTAAATTTCTTGTAGAATCCTTAGGGATCTGAGTTGTAAGCCTGCAATTATAAAAGATGAGTGGTAGGGCCTGTGTGCCTGAGTGTAGGAGATCCATATCTCTGAGTTTTAGCCTTGTGGCTGAGTGTAGGCCTTGTGGCTGAGTGTAGGCCTTGTGGCTGAGTGTAGGTCTTTGGAGAAGACTGAGTTGTAGGGCCTTGGGCTTGAGCTGTAGGAACCATTTTGGGTTTTGAGTGTAAGATCTGAGGATCTGAGATAGTGGAGGAGTTTGGCCGAATCTAGTACACTACTAGATAGGCGAAGGGGGAAAGTGGATATACCCAAACCTTGGGGAACCACTATAAATCTGTGTGTTCACTGTGTGCATGTTTGATTCTGTGATTGCTGATTGATTTCTGTGAAGAAGTAATTATAACTCTGTGATATAATCTGTAATCTGCCTAAAAACTTTAGAAAAAGATTTATTCACCTATTCACCCCCCCCCCTCTAGGTGATTAGGTACAATTTCTTTCAAGTGGTATCAGAGGGAGGTTACTCAAAAAGGACTTAACTGTCTGAGTAGATCCTGTTAGCAGATTCAGAATAAGTAAAGTGCAGAATCAAGAAAATCAAGAAACATAGGTTCAACAGAGAATCATAAGGAACTTGGATCCATGAAGTTGCCCATTTGCAGAAAAGTGATTTTTGGCATCTGGAAAGAAAGGGTGAGACTATTTATGGAAGCTTCAGACCCTAGAATTTATATCACAGTTAAAGAAGAGCCATATGTGCCTATGAAGGTTTCAGTCTTAGATGCAAATCAGAGAACACCTAAGGACTTTTCTGAAATGACAAAAGATGAGATAATTCTAGCCACAATGGACAAGAGGGCTCAGAATATCATTATAAGTGTCATAGATGATGCTACCTTTCAGAACTTGATACACTATAAGACATCTAAGGAGATGTGGGATACTTTGATAGTGTATATGGAGGGTTCTGAAGAAGTTAGGCAGGACAGAAAGTGTTTGTTAAACCAGGAATATGAAAGTTTCAGGCAAGGCAGGTATGATAGCATAACAGAATGCTATAAGAAATTCTATAGGATTGTCAATGAGCTAATGTCCTATGGTAGAGAATTCAGCAATTATGAGCTGAATGATAAGTTCTTGAGGTCCCTAACAAAGGATTGGGACACCAAGATTTGTGTCATAAGGGAGATGGCCAAGTTAGCAGATATCCCTCCTCCAACATTGTTTGGAAAACTGTTATCCTATGAAATGCAGTTGATGGTAAGGAAAAAAGAGGAGAAGACTACTAGAATTGAGAATAAAGAAAGAACAGTGGCATTCAAGACAGAAGCCACCAGAAAATACAGAAGTAAGTCTCCATCTCCACCACCAAAAGTGGCTGAGACTGAGTCAGATGAATCAGCAGGCAGGAATTCTGAAAACAGTGAGAGTGATGAGGACTTTGCAGCTTTCACAAGACATTTTCAGAAGTTCCTAAAGAAGAAACAGTGGAGGACAAAGCCATCAACTTCACAGGGAAAAGATGACTATTATCAGAACAAGAAGTCATCAAAGAAAGACAGGAGAAAGCCCAAGTCAAGCAAAACAACTTTATCAAAAATTATATGCTATTGCTGTAACAGACAAGGACATGTTATTGCTGACTGTCCAGAGAAAAGGAAAGAGTCTAATGATAAGAAGAAGACTCAATTCAAGGGCAAGAAGGAAAGGTCCTTTGTTGCCAAGAAGGACAAAAGCCTGTCAGAAATATCTTCTTCAGAAACTGAGTCAGAAGCTGAAGCATACATAGGACTGTTTGCTGAAGAAGAGGAAGAGGAGTTCATCCAGATAATGAACTCTATATATGAGCAAGAGGATATTCAGTGCAAAGGACTGATGGCCTTAACAGAAGGTGACAAAATCTAGGATCAGCCTGGACCTAGTCAGGTACAAAATTGTTCTTTAAGTTCAATTTCTAGTGCTAGTTCAGATTCAGTTACATCAGCATCAAGTGATGCCAGTGGATCTGAATATGAAGGGGATGTTCATCAGTTGATTGATGAATATAGAGTTCTGTTGCAAGCATTTAAGAAAAGCAAATTCTTGGCCAAGAGTTAGGATAAGAAGATTGCAAGTATCAAAGTGGCTGCAACTGATTTTGAGAAGCTGATTGATCAAAAGTTAAATGAAATAGCCAGACTGAAGAACATAACTGTTATTCAGATGAGAACTATAACATACAAGAATGATCAAATCAGAAATCTGGAGATTAGTCTTCAGAAGGAGAGAGACATAGTTGCAAGGTTTTCTAAACCAAAGTCTGTTCTACCTTTGATTGATGAGTTTATACCTCACAAGGGTAAAACTGGATTGGGGTTTACTAACCCTGCTAGGACTGTTCAATCCAAGTCTAAGGGCAAAGCCCCAGTACTCAACAAGTCTGCTGTAGATAAAACAGCTAGGATTGTACCTAAGCAAAGGTACAATAGATTTGAGTGCTGGTGTTGTGGCAAGGTATGCCACTTTGCCAT
This sequence comes from Platanthera guangdongensis, assembly GCA_039583875.1. NCBI lineage: Eukaryota > Viridiplantae > Streptophyta > Magnoliopsida > Asparagales > Orchidaceae > Platanthera > Platanthera guangdongensis. The sequence continues at coordinate 104,989,876 of CM077152.1, forward strand.
AGACTGTTGGCATAATTCTAATGCCAAGTTGAGTAGCAAACTACCTGTTGGAAAATCTGCAGGTAGCTTTATTAATAGACTAACTAACCAGCACCAAGGACCCAAGAATTCTTTGGGTTCTAAGGTCAACTAATCTGTTTTGCAGGTTAGTCTAAGTGGCCATGCCCCAATATGGTACTTGGACAGTGGATGTTCCAGACACATGACTGGAACTAGGGGATTGCTAAAGGACTACACACCTATCAAGGATGGTCCTAAAGTCACCTTTGGTGGTTCTGAAAAAGGAATCATCAAAGGTTTTGGTAACATTTCTAGCTCCCATATAACAATTACTCAAGTGGCTTATGTTAAAGGTTTGAAACATAATCTTATTAGTATAAGTCAACTGAGTGATTTAGAATATGACATCTCATTTGTCAAAGATGGTTGTCATATCAAGAGGTCAAATGATCAAGAGATCATTTTGACAGGTTATAGAAATAGAAATGTCTATTGCCTAGACATTATGTGTGAGAACAATGGTTCTCCAGTGTGTCTTGTAGCTGATGAGAAAGTCTCTCATTGTATCAAATGGCACAAGAGACTAGCCCATCTTAACTACAAGACAATTGGCCAACTCTATAGCAAAGAGTTAGTGAGGAATGCTCCTCAAGTTAAGTGTATTAAAGATGGAATATGCTCAGCTTGTCAAAAGGGCAAGCAGACTAGATCCACCTTTAGTAGCATTGAAAACAAAGATGATGTGAGGTGCTTATACCTCTTGCATATGGATCTCTTTGGTCCTATGCCAGTTCACAGCCAAGGTAGGAAGGTCTATACCTTTGTGGTTGTAGATGACTACTCAAGGTTTTCCTGGGTGTTCTTCCTTAGACAGAAATCTGAAACACCTAGTATCTTCTATAGCTTTGTCAAACAAATTCAGAATGAGTTAGACAGTACAGTGGTCAAAATAAGAAGTGACCATGATACTGAATTTCAGTCTGATAGTATGGCAAAACTATGTGAAGAATTTGGGATATTTCAGGAATTTTATTCACCAAGAACACCTCAGCAAAATGACATTGCTGAGAGGAAAAATAGAACCTTGATTGAGGCTGGTAGAACCCTATTAAGTGACACATCTCTACCAGAATATTTCCGATCTGAGGCAGTTAATACTGCATGTCATATAATTAATAGGGCTACCATTACTAAAAGCCACAATAAGACCCCCTATGAGATTGTGAAAGACAAAAAACCAAATCTATCCTATTTCAGGATCTTTGGTTGTAAGTGCTTTATACTTAACATTGGTAAGTCTTACTTAACCAAGTTTGCTGCCAAATCTCAAGAGGGGATCTTTGTTGGGCACAGCAACAATAGTAAGGCTTATAGGGTCTACAACTTGTCTACTCAAGTTGTAGAAGAATCAGTACATGTAGTATTTGATGAAGCTAGACTTATTAACAATGAGTTGTCTAGAAGTATTTGCAGCTCCACAGGTGTGACTAAGAAGATGGACAAGCTCACTATTGAAGAAGGATCTACTACAAGTCAACATTTAGATGATAGTGGTTGTTGTCCAGGGGGAGTACTACATGTACCTAATGCAGAAGAATACCAAGGAGTGCAGCAAGATGAAAAGGCTGAAGGAGTTCAACCTGAAGCCAGGATGCCTCCAGCTAATAGGCATCTAAGAGATCATCAAGCAGATCAAATCATTGGTGATCTAAGACAAGGGGTACAAACAAGGAGCAGAAATCTAAATTAAGTACTCTACTCCAGTTTTCTATCCCAAGTAGAGCCAAAGAAGTTTGAAGAAGCCATCCTAGACCCTCATTGGATTGAGGCAATGCAAGAGGAGCTGAATCAGTTCAAGAGGTGCAAAGTCTGGGAGCTTGTTCCTAAACCAAAAGACCACAACATAATTAGAACCAAGTGGATCTTTAGGAACAAGATGGATGAACATGGAGTGATTATCAAGAACAAAGCAAGACTGGTTGCTAAGAGATATAGGCAGGAAGAAGGTATTGACTTTGATCAAACCTTTGCTCCAGTAGCCAGACTGGAAGACATAAGGATGTTCCTAGCCTATGCAATCTATCAAGGATTTAAAGTATACCAAATGGATGTTAAGTCAGCCTTTCTGAATGGTAATCTAAAGGAAGAGGTCTATGTGGAACAGCCATCAGGTTTTGTTGATTCAACTCAACCTAATTATGTCTATAGACTTAGGAAGGCTTTGTATGGGTTAAAACAAGCCACTAGGGCTTGGTATGAAACCCTGTCTAGTTTCCTCATTGAGAATAAATTCACAAGAGGGAAAATATACAAGACTCTATTCCTTAGGGAATCCAGAGGCAAGATCATACTAGTCCAAATATATGTAGATGACATAATATTTGGGTCTACTGAAAGTAGTCTTTGCAAAAAGTTTGCAAAACTTATGCAAGGACAATTTGAGATGAGCAGTATGGGGGAACTTAAGTTCTTCTTGGGTCTACAAGTTAGACAGACTGAGAATGGTTTATCCATATACCAGTCTAAGTTCACCCTATAACTGATAAGGAAGTATGGTATGGATTCATCCAGTACCATGAAAACTCCTATGGGGTCAAGTATGTCTCTTAGCAAAGATGATGTAGGGAAACCTGTAGATGAGACTATGTATAGAGGGATAGTTGGCTCCCTATTGTACTTGACTGCAAGTAGACCAGATATCATGTATTCTACATGTGTCTGTGCTAGGTACCAAGCATACCATAAAGAGTCTCATTTGATAGCAGTCAAAAGAATACTGAGATATCTAAAGGGAACTCCTTATCTAGGCCTTTGGTACCCTAGGAATGGAGACTTTGAACTAACAGGTTATTCAGATGCAGATTTTGCAGGCTGCAAGGAAGATAGAAAAAGTACAACTAGTACCTGTCAACTCCTAGGTGGAAGACTGATTTCATGGAGTAGCAAGAAGCAAACAAGTGTGGCTATCTCGACAGCTGAATCAGAGTATGTGGATGAAGGAAGTTGATGTGCTCAACTACTATGGATACAACATCAGCTTGAGGATTATGGTATTCAAGTAAGTAGAACACCACTATTTTGTGATTCTACTAGTGCTATATCTATTGCAAACAATCCTGTTTCCCATAGTAGAACTAAACACATTGAAATAAAATATCATTTTCTAAGGGAACATGTAGAAAAAGAAGATATTTCACTGGAGTATGTTAATACAGATAATCAACTAGCTGACATGTATACTAAGCCTTTAGAAGAAACCAAATTCAATAGGTTTAAAATTGAATTAGGTATGATAAACTTAGAATAAGTTTACAGAAATGGCTAAGTAAAATAGTGTCGACACACAGAGTTGTCTGTGTCGAGACAGAGAATTGGTGTCGACACTTCAGAGAAAAGGTGTCGATACATCTAGGAAGTTGGTGTCGACACTTCAGAAAAGTAGTGTCGACACATACAGGGTCGGTGTCGACACAACCAAGGTGGTGTCGACACTTAGAATTTACACAGAATTAGTAAAGTAAAGTCTCGACTAAGTGTCGAGCTAAGTGGTGTCGACACATAAACAAGTGTCGACACATATATTCTGCCGACTATACTTGTGTCGACACATAGTTGTCGAGACATTATAAGTCTGTGTCGACACTTTTCAACAGTGTCGACACAATTTGAGTTTGTTGACGCGCCCTTTCATCTTCAATCCTAGAAAGGTATAAATAGGATTTCGCCATTGTCTGTCGACACGCTCACCAAAGTTTCGAGACCAAACTTGTGTGTCGACACCTCTATTCTCTCAATTCAAATTATTCAAACCCTAATGGCGCCCAAGCTCGACGAGAACGTGAACGAAGGATATGAACTGGTGTGTCATGCGTTTGATGATGCAGAACTAGAGATCAAGGATGTGGTAACCCGAGTTGCAAACTCAGGGTTAGATTTTCTTGTTTCAGAGCCAACCAAGATATGGAAGAAAGAAGTTCTAATATTTCTGAATGGAGCAACCCTAGACGAATCTGGACTCAAGATAAAGTCAAGGGTTCATGGAGAAAAGGTGAAGGTCTCACCTAAGAGTTTGAGAAAGGTACTAAACCTACCAAGGACTAAGGAAGAAGATGAAGTTTCTGCTTCTAAGACCAGAGAAGCTTTAACATGGTGTGGACTGGATTCCAAGATGAAAATTGAATCAGTATTCAATAGAAAAGGAATGAACAGCCAAGGCAAATTTCTCTCTGAAATTGTTGGCAAGGTGATTAGGTACAATTTCTTTCACCTTCTGTGATCAGCCTTAACACGCTGACATGTATAACATTCCGATACAAACCTGGCGATGTCATTCTTCATCCCTGACCACCAAACAATTTGCTTTAGATCTTTATACATCGTTGTGGAACCAGGGTGGTAGGCCACACTGGAATCATGAGCTTCAGCATAGATCTTAGCTCGAATATCGCCAAAGGCGGGGACGCAAAATCTACCACGATACTTCAGGGTGTCCAACTCGTCCACAGAGAAATCGGGTAGCTCTCCCTTCACCGTTCTATTCCGGAGTTGTAACAAATCCGGATCATCCTTCTGATGTGCTCGAGTAAGGGAAATCCAAGAGGGTTCTTCTGCTTCTAGACTAGCAGGCACAATACTACTCCCAACCTCAATATCCATCAACAAAAATTCTTCTATCAAGGACTGCACCGAAAGATTAAAAATCTTAGCAGTCTTCCTACTCAAGACATCGGCTACTACATTAGCCTTTCCTGGATGATAGAGAATTTCCACTTCATAATCCGCCACATATTCTAACCACCGACGCTGGCGCAGATTTAGTTCTTTCTGAGTGAAGACGTACTTCAAACTCTTATGCTCAGTATAGATCTTGCACATCGCGCCATATAATAAGTGTCTCCAGAGCTTCAGTGCATAAATTACGGCAGCAAACTCCAAATCGTGCGTCGGATAGTTCCTCTCGTGGATTTTTAGTAGTCTCGATCCATACGCAATCACCTTACCATCTTGCATTAAAACGCAACCAAGTCTGATATGTGACGAATCGACATACACAGCATACTCAACTCCTTCAGTAAGTAAGGTTAAAATCGGAGCAGTACATAATCTCTTCTTTAGCTCTTGGAAAGCCTCTTCACATTTATCACTCCAAATGAAAGCAGCATTCTTCTGAGTAAGTCTTGTTAGAGGAGCAGACAACACCGAAAATCCTTCCATGAATCTTCTGTAATAGCCAGCTAGGCCTAAGAAACTCCTAATCTCCTTCGGCGTAGAAGGTCTCTCCCACTCCAGTACCGCAGAAATCTTGGTCGGGTCTACAGAAATACGGTCCTTGCTTACCACATGACCAAGAAAGGACACCTGAGGTAGCCAAAACTCACACTTGCTCAACTTCGCATATAACTTATGCTCCCTTAGGGTCGACAAAACCAGACGCAAATGCTGAGTATGCTCCTCAACATTGCGAGAATACACCAAGACATCATCTATGAACACAATAACAAATCGATCCAAAGAATCCTTAAACACCCGATTCATCAAATCCATGAAGGCAGAAGGTGCATTGGTTAAACCAAAAGACATCACCAGGAACTCATAATGTCCATGTCGTGAACGAAAAGCGAATCGAGGAATATCTGCCGCTCGAATCCTCAACTAGTGGTAGCCTGAGCGAAGATCGATCTTTGAAAATACCGAGCTACCATGCAATTGGTCAAACAAATCATCAATCCTTGGCAGGGGATATCTATTCTTAATTGTTATCTTGTTCAATTCCCTATAATCGATGCAAAGTCTCATCGATCCATCTTTCTTCTTGACGAACAAAACAGGAGCACCCCATGGAGAAGTACTTGTCCTAATAAAACCACAACTCAGCAACTCATCGAGCTGAGTACGCAACTCGTCCAACTCACGCGGAGCCATACGGTACGGTGCTTTAGCAATGGGACGAGTGCCCGGTTCGAGGTCTATCACAAACTCTATCTCCCTTTCGCGAGGAAGTCTTGGAAGATTATCAGGAAAGACATCTGGAAACTCTCGCACCACCGAGACATCCTCAAGATGTGGCGTAACAAAAGCTGTTTCCAGAGTAGAAATAGAAACCAAAAACGCCTCGCAACCAGACTCTATAGCACGATAAGCGCGTACCGCAGAAATGACAGGAGAAACTCTATCCTGAAATCAATAGACGCTCATAGGTTGTCTGTCGTCCATTCTGAAATCCAATCGCTTAGCCTTGCACTGGATGACCGCATCATATTTGGACAGCCAGTCCATGCCCAGAATCACGTCAAAATCAGACAGATCCAAAATCATCAGATCCGCATATGCCAGAAAATTGCCAAGACGAATAGGGCATCTCAGAACTCCTTGGTTAGATATCACCGAATCACCAGAAGGGAGCTTGACATTGAAGGAGCCTCCTAATTGGTCGACACTCAGACGGTGCTTATCAACAAATTTTCGGGCCACAAAGGAATGGGTGGCACCCGAGTCGAAAAGGACGCGAGCCCACCTATTCCGCACCTTAAAATCCCCTAAAACCGTAATATACGTAACTAAACGTACAATAACTAGGGCAACAAGGATAACTAATAAAGATAAATTAAACTGAGGCTAACCTGATATCACTTTCGTAGAGGTTTGGGCTTTCTCACTGGTCATCACGTTCAGCTTTCCCTTTCCTTTATCCAGGCTTGGCGGCGGCGGCAGAGCTCGAAGTGGGGCAGGCTGCAGTGGGGGCTGAGCCTGGGGGCACGAAGACTTCTGGTGTCCCTTCTGCCCACACTGGAAGCAAACCCTTTTTTTCATCCAGCAACGAGTCACATCATGACCCTTCCTTGCACAAAACGAGCAAACAAGCTCTCCCTTGGGTGCACCTTGGATGGCATGCACCTGCTGCTACTTCAGGGTTGCAGTCCTCTTGAAGCACCTTTCATAGGGGAGGACAGGTCGACCACAGAAGCTACACACATCCTTACTTTTCTTCCTCAAAGAAGGGCCAAATGCCCTGGAGCTACCATTCTCAACACCTTTTATTTTCTCCTTCCTTGCCGCAGCACCGCGATTCTTTGCGTTTTCAATCGCCTCCACTTTTAAAGCGGCTTCCACTGCTTCAGCATAACTTTCAGCTTGGTAAGCGCATGCCAACTGCTGGACATCGCTTCTTAGTCCTCCCAAGAAACGTTTCACTCTGCCCTCCTCAGAAGCTACCAAATCCGGAGTAAACCTGCTCAGTTTGCTAAACTCAATCTCGTACTCGCTCACGGTGAACTATCTCTACTTTAGATGCAGGAAGTTATTCATCAGGTGGTCTTGCTCGACCGAGGGTAGAAACTTTTTCAGCAACATTTTCTTAAAAGATTCCCAAGTACAGCCTTCCTTCAGGCTCTCTCTTTCCCGAATCCACCAACTCTTCGCCAGACCTTTTAACTGATAGGCTGCAATCATCACTCGCTGGGGTTCTAGAATTCCGAAATATGAAAACATCTCCTCGATGGAGATGATCCAATGATCTAAAATCATAAAGTCAGCACTCCCGTCGTAGGTGGGAGGTCCCAATCGTTGGAAGTGAGATATGAAATTCATTTCTGGGGGTATCACCATCGGGGCCTCCAGAGGAGAAGGGGAATCAGGCACAGCTTGGCCCAAGGCAGGCTCTTGCACTAAGGGTTGTTGCGCGGGATCGGCAGACAACAAGGACTCAATTTGCGATTGCATCTCAACTACTTGCCTAGACAGAGCCTCATTGCTATGACGCAGACTCTCGATAAGGGCATCGCTTTGCGCACCTGATGACTCACCCTCCGAATGGGGAGTCGACCTCGTCGCAGGATGCTTTGGCTCCATTTCTAAAAAAATCAAACGAACAACTCATCAAAATACTAGCTTACAACAAAGCCACACAACTTGTTCAGACCATATTTAAAAGACACTTGCTTACGCTGCAACTTGCTCTGGGATTTTATAATGATGCTATGTCCTACTTAGGACGATATCCTCTCATCCTATTGACTCTTGTGCCTATGACATGAATGCATGTTTTTATATTCGTTTTCTGATTTAAAATCATATGTGTACATATGTCATCCCGCAATCTTTAGCTTGGCACGTTGTGCTTATGCAATGTTATGTTATGGATGATTGTGCTATGCATTCTAAAAAGGCCCTAATGCATGTTATGAGCGGCGTAGGCATGAAAATGTTATGCATCCCATACTACATGACATTCTCATGCAATGAAAAATAAACGTGCTAGTCGCATTCATGTGGTGAGGTTATGCATCCCATACTACATAACCCTCACATATTGCCCCTAAGGTGGATCCATATACAGACACATATTATGCATCCTTTACTACATAATATGCCCCCATATACTTCATGTTATGCTATGAGTGTAGTGTTTATGCTTCAGCCGAGACGTGATGATGACATATTAGTGTGTGGTATGATATGATGCTAAACACCTAATACCACAAGGAAAGGTTGCCCGACAAATTGTCAAGCAACCTCCCTCTGATACCAACTGTCACAACCCGTATTTTTCACCACATAAATAGCTTATCAGAGTAAGGGAAAATGCGTGTCATGATGTCACGTCAGCAGAGGATAACTGCAGACGCTCAGACAAAAACCTACTTAATCATGGAGAAAGATCCTTTAAGTTATTTTAAGGAAAATCAGTTAAGTACAACAGTTAGCCGTATCCCTCGGCTTAGTGACTCATTTAGTCCACGAATCAAAATATGGTTATACGCTGCGGAAAAATACTTGTTTAGATTGACTCAAACATCCTACATGAGAATAAACGTCCCCAAAGGACAACTCATGTCATGCAGAACTCTAAATTTATTATAGTAGGAAAGATAGCTTTTACGGTCCCTAAAAATAACGGGTTAGAGTTTCAAATCATGTAATGTATGAAGTAATAGTAGTAGATTTTATAGTTGAAAATACCTAACATGCATTCCTAGCATAAATCCTCCCAGAGAGCAAGTAAACCACATCCACTTTTAAATAAATGAGCAGCTAGCAAGTATCAACAACTAAAAAAATCAGTGGGCACCAACAAACTGACACGAACCCACGAACAAAAGTATGTCTGAACTAGTAAAACTAAAAAAAAACAAAAAACTAGCTCGTTAAGTCGAGGCAACAACCACGACCAACACTGCCGCCAGAAAACTCCAAAACCAGTACTGCTACCTGCTACAACTCTGAACCTGAGGCATTCAAAAGACAGAACACCTCAGCAAGAAGGTACAAGTAGTGGCAGAAAAAAAGTAATAAGCCAAAATAAACAAAGGTCAACAGGTGTACCAGCCCAAGACCAAAAGTACTAAAACAAAGTACAAAAGAAACATGGCATCAACAGGAAGAGAACTCCTACGTGACTTGCCACGTTCCACAAGAGTACACCAGACGCACAAGGCTATATAAGGTGACTACATAAACATTTCCCCAGAAAAAAAAACAAAACCTTCATTAGGCACCTGTGGTCGACCCTACCCAAAATCACGGCGAAGTGGTCACTCTTGGACACACCACCCAAAACAACGCGGGCGAAGTTGTCACTCTTGGACACACCACCCAAAACAACGGATATACAATCTGTCTAACTGTGAGGGAGTCTCATGCTCTCCACCATACAGCGCAGACATCCAAAAATCAGGTAGACTTCCACAGGGCACTAATGAAGGTAACAAACACTGCGGAGGTGGGATCGTCCACTAACACCCGCATTCAAGAAACCCAAAAAAAAACCACAACACAAATACCTCGGGATTTGGCTCGACAAACTCTACTTGACATTACTAGATTCCGGACATGGTTGATCAACCCTTAGGACCGATTTACAACCCTAATTAAACTCTAATACGTTTGATAACGAGAGCTAAGGCACTTAAGCCATCGATAAGACACTTCAAGGACGATTAAACATAAATAGACAAGTTCAAGTTTATCATGACAAAACAACATAACAACATGTGATCAACAAAGCGGTTAATCATAGCAATAATTTGGAAGAATAAGTGTAGAAAATTTTAGGGAACATGAAAACATAGCCGTTACCATCGAATCAGACAAGGAGAAAAGAGGAGAAACCACCACTTGCCTTGGTTTTTACCGGAAAAATCCACCGAATCACTCCACGTCGTAGGTCGGGGCAAAAAGGATGCAGGAGAAGTTGAAATCTAGACAAAAATGGCCAAAATAGAGGTTAGGGCCGAAAAACCCTAATGAGAAATCTCAAGAAACGGGGAAGAAATTACCACGAGGGCGTAGCTCTCGGCGAGAGCTTTCCGGATCAATGTTTGGATGAAGATTTCGAGCACCGGAGCACCGTCGGCGGCCACCGGAAGATTCACGAAAAAAGACTCTCTCTCTCTCGCTCGCCACTCTGGTTCGGGACGAAAGAATCGGAGAAGATGAAATTCGGTTCTAAAACCTAAGTCCAAAAATATATATTTATATATATGTTTATAAAAAGTTTTGTCAAAAATGGTTTATTTCGAGCGGTTTTGCGGGAACCCACAATAGAGGTCTAGGATGACTTCAAATCAAAAGGTCGTCAACATGAAAATTGTAGATCTCGTCGAGACAAACACATTTCATGTTGACCATTGTTTGATACGATGCCGTTTTGACCCTCAAAATGACCTCTGAACGCAGACAGAAACAGCCTACTCGAGTGGCAGCATACCTACTCGAGTAGTAGCATACCTACTCGAGTAACATCATACCTACTCGAGTAGTAACATACCTACTAGAGTAATAACATACCTACTCGAGTGGTAACATAATATACTCGAGTAGTGGCCCATTACTCGAGTAAAAACATGAATTACTCGAGTAGAAGCAGCATATACTCGAGTAGCAGCTCACCACTCGAGTTGTAGCGGAAAACATAAAATTAGGGGTTTAAAACGACTTCAAATCGAAACGTGGTCAACATGAAAGTTGTAGATCTCGTCGAGACAAACAAATTTAATGTTGACCATGTTTTGATACGATGCCGTTTTGACCCTCAAAATGATGTCTGAACGTAAAATGAAACAGCCTACTCGAGTGACAGCATACCTACTCGAGTAACAGCATACCTACTCGAGTAACGACATACCTACTCGAGTAGTAACATACCTACTCGAGTAGTAACATAATATACTCGAGTAGAGGCTCATTACGCAAGTAAAAACATGAATTACTCGAGTAGAAGCAGCATATACTCGAGTAGCAGCTCACCACTCGAGTTATTGCAGAAACAATGGAATTAGGGGTTCAAAACGGCTTTAATTCGAAAGGTGTTCAACATGAAAGTCGTAGATATCGTCGAGACGAACGAATTTGGTGTTGACCATGTTTTGATACAATGCCGTTTTGACCCTCAAAACGGCGCCCGAGTAAAATCTAAAACGGGCTAATCGAGTAGAACCATAGCTTCTCGAGAAGACTCAGCACGGAAGCCCAAACGAGCGCCGAATTAAACGAAACTTGCACCGAAGGCGAACACTAATGCTACAAATCTAACGGCGAAATCAAAACCAGAATCCGACAAGCCATTCCCGAGATATTAATCTTCGAAGTATACGGCGAACATAAACAATCCAAAACATCAATCGCGCGCCGAGACTCCAAAAATGCTCGGATCGCGATGAAACTTGACGAGCAAGTCCAAAATTACTTAACTTAAATTCCAAATACAAAATCTTCCCATTACAACAAGAATTCGGCCTACTCGACCGCACGGACGCGAAATTGCCTTAACGGCATTGCGTCGTCAAATCGACGTTAAAAGTAACGCCACGATGTCATAAATCTGACGTTGCCCAAACAAATAAAATCATCGAAAAAAAATCGGGGGCGTTACAACTACTCTCCCAGAATATTTCTGTGCTAAGGCAGTCAATACTTCATGACATGTCCTTAACAGAGACTCTATCACCAAGAGCCACAAGAAGACTCCATATGAGATCTTGAAGGGCAGAAAACCAAAACCGGGTTATCTCTTAATCTTTGGTAGTAAGTGCTATGTGCTTCATAATGGAAAGTCATATGTGACTAAGTTTGCTGCCAAGTCCTTTAAAGGTATTTTTGTTGGGTACAACAATCATAGTAAAGCTTATAGAATCTACAACTTGAAAAGCCAAGTTGTAGAAGAGTCTGTGCATAGTCTTTGATGAGTCTACAATGATGAACGGTGTGCTGTGAAACTCCTCTTCTAGTACTGTAGCTACAGAATAGATGATGGACCAGCTGATTATCAAAGAAGCTGCTCCAAAAGTCCAAGATAAAGCTGAGGGAATGGTCATTCCAGAAGATGTACCAGGCTCACTTGAAGTAGATGAAGATCAACAAGAAGCTGCTACTGAAGCAGAAGTTGAAAGAAGATTTCCTCATATAGTCAGGCATCTAAGAGACCATCCAACACACCAGATAATTGGTGATGCACGCCAAGGTATGTTGACTAGGAGCAAGAGCCTAAATACAATAATGTATGCAAGTTTCCTGACACTGGTTGAGCCAAAGAAATTTGAAGAGGCTAACATAGATTAGTTCTAGATTATAGCTATGCAAGAAGAACTAAACTAGTTTAAGAGATGTAATGTCTAGAAGCTAGTTTCCAGACCACAAGGACATAATGTCATTGGATGTATGTGGATTTACAGGAATAAACTTGATGAAAATAGAATTATAATCAAGAACAACACAAGGCTAGTAGCTAGGGGGTACATACCAGAAGAAGGTATTGATTTTGATCAAACCTTTGCCCCTGTAGTAATATTGGAAGCCATCAGACTATTCCTTGCATATGTTGCACACAAGGGATTCGAGGTCTACCAGATGGATGTGAAGTCATCCTTCTTGAATGGTGACTTAAAGGAAGAAGTCTATATTGAGCAGCCTCCAGGTTTTGTTGTTCTTAACTCACCTGATTCTATTTATAGACTTAGGAAAGATCTATATGGGCTAAAAAAGCTCCTAGAGTATGGTATAAGACATTGTCTAGATTCCTCATTGAGAACAAATTCTCAAGGGGGAAGATAGACAAGACCCTATTCCTAAGGTAATCTAAGGGTAAGATAATCCTAGTCCAGATATATGTAGATGACATTATCTTTGGATCTACAGATGATAACCTTTGTTGGAAGTTTGTCAAAATTATGCAAAGGAAGTTTGGGATGAGCAATATGGGTGAACTTAAGTTCTACTTGGGACTCCAAGTAGGATAGACTGATGATGACTTATCAGTACCCTAGTCTAAGTTTACGAGGGAGTTAATCAAAAAGTTTGGTATGGAGAATGCCTCCACTATGAAAACTCCCATGGGGTCAAGTATGCCTATATGCAAAGATAAGGCAGGGAAACCTGTTGATGAATCTTTGTATAGATGGATAATTGGATCCCTTACGAGACATCATGTATTTTATATGTGTTTGTGTTAGGTATCAGGCTTACTCTAAAGAATCTCACTACTCTGCTGCAAAGAGAATTTTGAGGTATCTTAAGGGAACACAAGAACTTGGCATATGGTACCCTATAAATGGGGAGTTTGAACTGACAGGTTATTCAGATGCACGTTTTGCAGGCTGCAAAGAGTTCAAGAAGAGAACTTCTAGTACCTATTAGTTCTTGGGAGGAAGACTAGTGTCTTGGAGTAGCAAGAAGCAAACATGTGTTTCAATCTCTACTGCAGAGTCAGAGTACATCTCAGTAGGTAGCTATTGTGCTCAGTTGCTATGGATCCAGCATCAGCACTAGGATTAAAACCTCTAGATAAGTAGAAGTCCCTTATACTATGACTCTACTAGTGCCATCTCAATTGCTAGGAATCATGTCTCACATAGCAAGAATAAGCTTATTTAGATAAGATATCATTTCATTAGGGACATGTCGAATGTGAAGATATCAACCTTGAGTTTGTCTTGACAAACAAGCAAGTGGCTGACATCTTCACTAAGCCACTAGATTAAGCAAAGTTCAACGCCTTCAAATTTGAGTTGGGTATGTTGAATCTATTATAGCTTCTATTTCTCCTCATGTTGTTTCTTTATTGCAGGATGTACTATTTATTATAGGTGGAAAAGTCCTTCAGTGAGATGAAGATTTTTCAAGTGATATACCTTCATTGGTATAAAATTTATCAAGAGGTTCAAGTGATATACAGTTTGGAGTAGACTAAAGTGTCTACTAGGAAGTATGATAGAGGATTCTTCGGTCGAGGGGGTGCAAGTCCAGCACATGCAGAGGTATATTCAAGCGGTATATCGTAGAGAAGTAGCAACACACCTCCAACACTCTGAATTGGTTCAACTACTGCAAGAGTTGCTTATCTGTACTCAAGAAGGGAGAACAGATAATCTGGGCCTTCCTGACTATTTACAGAAGTCAAAATGGGTGAGAGAAGCACACAAATGAGAAGGATAGATATAAGTGGTATGATATCCATGAGAAGTAAATGATCAAAATGATCAAGGCCTGGCAGCAGCAATTCAATGGGAGCAGGAGCGATGATGATCACACTGCAGACAAGAAAATTGTGGTAACAATAACTTGTTCTCTTGTTATAAGTTCTCCAAGTTATCTTTTATTGCTGCATATGTTAGTGTATATCATTGACTCATGATTTTGATTGAAGTTTTTGACTTTTTCAAATAGGGGGAGATTGTTGGGTCCATTTCCTACAATGCCCCAGACTTGTAGAAGTCAGATTTGTAGAAATCAAAAATGTCAATGATATACACAAAGTTGTATATAATATATGTTCAAGTTCATGAATGCATGTTTGTCCTTGTAACATTGATAGGACGGATTTTCCAAGTGATGTGAAAGGTGGTCACAAAGTGAAGATGTGGAGAGACAGAAATCTATCTAAGTCCACAGGCGTTGAGTGAAGCCAGTTCACTCAACGCCAGATGTAAGGGAGGATGCTGGATAGGCTTGAAATTGAACAAGTCCATATGAGTTGAAGGAGGCCAGTTCACTCAATGTCAGATGCCATAAAGCGCTGAGTTAGTTATGGACAGCCAAATCCATGAAGTCTGCAAAGCAATTATGCGGCCAAGTCCACAGGTGTTGAGTCAGAGCAGTTCACTCAACACAATCGTCGAGTATAGTTAAATCAATCAAAGCCTCAGTATTAGCATGCTGCAAATTCAACTAAGTCTAGAAGCGTCAAGTGAACACAGCTCACTCGACGCCAAAGGAGAAGGTATCATGTTATGATAAAGCCTAAGATGATAGAAAGCGGCCAAGTACAAAAACGTTGAGTGATGAAGCTTCACTCGACGCTCTCAAAGCAAGACAACAATATCGTTGAGTCATGCTGCTGGAGTCAAAGCCTAAGAAGAAGAAAGAAATTGACTAAGTCCAGAAGCGTTGAGTGAAGCCAGTTCACTCAACGCCTATTAAAGAAAACAAGCAAATACAGAAAGCATTGTATGAGGTTAGCTCACTCAATGACTTCAGACGGGTGAAGAAATGACTAAGTCCAGAGGCGCTGAGTGTGGAAGTCTCACTCAACCCTCTCAATGACTAAGATGCAGAATGGTTCAGAAAGATGTTTAAGGGTTTTGGCATTGAGTAAAGCTTGTTCACTCAATGCACTCAACGCCTGAGGAAGCAATAGATTGGCTAAGTCCAGAATCATTGAGTGAGGCTTGTTCACTCAACGCACTCAATGCCTGGAGTAGATCTGAGAAATTTTCTAAGTCCATAACTGATGACGTCAGCCAAAGCCAACAAACTTCAACCAAGTTCAAATTACTTGCATAAAAGCTACAAAACATGCCAAATAACACCCGAGATCTACTGTACATCTTCTTCCGTTAAAGCAAGATGCAGCTGTCAACTGCAGGTGGTCCCCACTGCTTCTTGGAGCCGTTAATTGGCGGAAGATAAAAGGGACTGCTTCAGAAGGAAGAACTTAACTTTTTGCGTTTCATTATTTTCACAAAGTTGCGGTTGTACTCAGTCTTCTTTGCCATTGTTGCAGTGCTAAAATCTTGATGTCGATCCAGCCGAACTAAAAGTTTATTCCAGATAGCTGTAGCAATTTCTTCTGCTATAGTAAGTTTAGATTAGCTTCTGATAAAGAAAGAGAAGAAGAGCCTTTAGTTTTCTGAAAGTTCAGGTTAGATGTTTAAAGAACTTAAGATCAGTCAAGTCTTCAGTCTTCTACAACAAGTTAAGAAACAAATTTCTGAGATACTTCCAGCAGAGGCAGCCATTTACTGAAGATCATCTTTCTGCTGCTGTGAAGATAGTTAGGGCTGAGATAACTCAGCTTATGAAGCTAACACAGTGAAATATCTCTGAGTCAAATTAACACAAATCCATATCATTTCTGTAGGATCCATTTGGATCTGAGTTGTAAGGACTTTGTGCCTGAGGTGGGGTAGATTTGCTTGAGTTTAGGATCCAGTGTTTGGATCTAAGTGTAGGACCTTTGGGTCTGAGGCAAGATCCTTTTGGATTTGAGTTGTAGGGCTTTTGAGACTAAGGTAGTGCAATTTTGCCTGAGATGTAGGAGAGTCATACTCTCTGAGTGTAGGACCTTTGGGTCTGAATGTAGGATCTAGATTTGGATCTGAGGTAGGGCATTATGCCTGAGTTGTAGGAGAGTCATTCTCTTCGATGTAGGGCTATCCTCTATAGCCTGATCTATAGTACTTGTGATCAAGTCTGAGGTAGGTGATCATTTAATCATTGAGTTGTGAGAGCAAGTTTTCTTTATAGTAGTGCTTTGTGCCCGAGTTATAAGTCTTGCAGGAGACTGAGAGATCTTGCATGATCTGAGGTGTAAGCTATTTTGAGCTGATTTTTTGGAGAAGTGCCTAGTGTCACTGGAAGTTATAAAGGTGGGAGGATAGTGAATGTACCCATAATCAAAGGAACCACAATAAATTCTGCGTGTACTTGTGTGGTTTGTCTTGAAAGCTTTAATCTATTAACTAACTACACACTAAGTTAATAATAAAAAAACCAGAAAACCTATTCACCCTCTCCCTCTAGGTTGTTAGCTGCCTTGAAAATAAAGACTTTCATGTTGGGATTACCACCACATAAGGTAGTGTATTTTCATATCAAGCTAGTACCGAGTGTCATGCCCATCTCTCGGGCCCCATACAGAATGGCCCCGAAGGAGATATCAGAGTTTTGAGTGTAGCTATAAGAATTGGTGGCTCGGGATTTGTTCACCGCAGTTCGTCGCTAGGGGGAGCTCAAGTTTTATTCAAAAAGAAGAAGGATGGATCACTGCGATTGTGTATAGACTATCGAGAGCTCAACCAGTTGATTGTCCAAAACACTTATCCCTTGCCCCTAATCGATTACCTATTCGATCATCTGGTGGGAGCACATTAGTTATCCAATATAGATTTGCGGTCAGGGTACTAACAATTGAGGATATAGGAGGAAGATATTTAGAAGATATATTTTAGTTCGAGATACGACATATTCGAGTTCACTGTGTAACGCCCCCGATTTTTCGATATTTCATTTAATTCATTATCTGGCGTGTTTATGATGTCAGGGCGTTACGTTGACCCATTTTCGGCATTTTTCGTTGTTAGAGCATGGTTTTAGCTCTTAGGTTTTCTGTGTGTGTGGCTAGGTTTAGCATGTTTGCAAGATTTCCTAGCGAGCTGGGTCTGTTTTGGTGACTCGGTGGAGCATCTTTGGGAATGCTTGTGTTTTGGCTGTAAGACCCTTTTTTATCTTTAAACCACCGGGGTCTTATGCCCCAAACCGCCGCTTTGCGGTGACACCAACACACCCAAGAAGATCGTCACTACAAAATGCCGATCCTACCGGGCATACCGATCGCAGAAAAATGTAGAAGTACAAATGAACAGTAAAAATCTAAGTCCACAAGATCACATGTATATAATATAATAAATCTCCATGAAGGGAGAGTCCACAGTAAAGATAAAACGAAATTCTAATAAAAGGGCTCCTGCCCGATACATCATAATCCTCACTACAAGTCACTCAATGCGGAAGCAAATCTATAATATCTACCAAGGATCGGGACTCACTGTCCATGCTGCCTGAACTCTAGTACTAGACTGTCCCGTCTCCAAGCGCACCGACCTCTGGGGCTGCATCTCCTGGTTCGGCTCCACGATCCCCTAAAATGATTTGGTCAACGACCGTTAGTCTAAAAGACTAAGTCTTATCATCCCCCACCCCTCCCCCATGGCTCCTAGGCATCGAGCAGGGAAAAGGAAAAGGAAGGTAATGAAGGTGGAGAGTAACAAAGGTAAGCAGGTGGCGGCAGAACTAGTCTAGCAGTTTTATATAAACAGGTAGAGTAAAGCTGTAAGTATGAGAAAGGTAAACAAAGAAACATGTAACCTTAACTTATATGAATGCCCATACAAACTTATAAGTTAAGGGGTCTTCTGCAAGGCTCCCATCGTATAAAAAATCTCATACCAATTTATACGATGGGGTGTTAGTTATAAGTAAGTGATAAATATTCATAGGAAAATAACCATAACTTATAAGCATGCTCACACAAGCTCGTAAACTAAGGGGTCGTTTTACAAGGCCTATTGTATAAAGCATCCCATACCACTTTATATAATAGATGTCAAGGGTTATATATAATGATGATGTTATGTCATGCAAGTATGTTATGATGTGAATCATCCAAGTGCAATTAATACACTAGACTCTATGCACACAGGCCTTTAGTTCCGCCTTTCTAGAGCATAACCTCACAGGATACTTCTGTAGTGGCAAACGGAAGTAGTGGGTTGGGCCTCCTCCACCTCTAAAACGGTATCAGCACTACTATTTAGACCTATCGTATGGCTCAACACTGGTGCACTAGGAGGAGCTCCTGCATACTCTTGCCGGCTGGCGCACCAGACTTTATTTGGTCAAGTGCTAAACCATACTTGCTTAGTCAACGTATTGGTGTCAGTGCGATGACTCTCCAATATAGAAGACCCACCACCTTTATGTTATGCACATGAAATATTACCATGATTTTCCACTGAGCCAAAGCACCCCGTACTATCCCGTCCATCACAATCATCTGTCGAGCCAAAAGTTCCTCGGACTAGTCCGTCCGTCATAACTATCTACCAATCCATCGGCTCGCCGGGCTAACCTACCCATCACCAGAACCACCGAGCCAACCGCTCGTGTGACTAACCTAACTCTCACAACACTGGGGAGTGTGAGTGTATGTGTAATGCTAGTTATACTAGTTACTCTTAAACATTGATTATACTTACGGTTTAAGTTAGCCCAGGACTGCCCAAGGTATTCCCTGTGAAGGGCTCTCACAGGGCACTAGGAACTATGATGGTAGCTGAATCCCATTGTTCCATTTCGAAAGGCACGTACTATTATTGGTTAATACCCGATTCCCGATCCCTTTTAATATTACTCTAGATCTAACCCTAGTGTGTTTTGACACACTCTCTCTCTCCGCAGGAAAGACGATCTTTCGTCGATCCCGAGCACCTCTTAACACTTGACAACCCAACAATCTCCTCATCATGACTCCTAATGAGGCTCTCTTTTTCTTTTTCACTTCACCAAGATCAGTAAACCAATAATCCCATCTCCTTATCTCCATTCCACTTGTTATCACAAATTCCGCAGTCTTACTAAATGTTGACCAACCTAAGCTATATGATGTATATGATGGGAGATACACCAAACTTTCTTCCAAATGCCCTAAGATAATTATTGTGGGTCTATCATGACATATTTAGTCTAAATGCAGAAACTTGTAGTTTTCCTAATTAATTTAGCATTTATTAGATTTTCCCAAATGCTAGTCCATGGGTAATTTTGAACATAAAGTACTAGATTTCCTTACGTTATGGCCACCCAAAACTTATGAATAATATAGGACATCAAAATATTAGTGAATACTAAATTTCACAGATTTTTATAAATGTTTTGACCTCTAAATAAGTAATTCAATGTAATTCAAATAATTGGAGTTAAAGAAGGGGATACCATAAACCATAGTACAAAACTTACATAAAAATTACCAAAGCCCTAAAATGATCATAAAACTATACTGACTAAGTTTCATGCAATTCCAAGTTTATTAGGCTATATAGAAAAATACTTCAAGTAAATCCATTAAAGTGCTCTTTGTGAAGAAACATTCTTATAAACTCCTCCAAATAATATGTAATATTTATCTAGGCTTTATTATGCCCTAAAAGATTCTTTAGCCAAATAACACAATTTTCCAATAAGATATAACATTTATTTTCTATTTATCAAAATATGGTGCACTATTTCACTTAACACATGAGGTACTAAGAGTAAATGTCCAAATGATCCAAATAATTTACTAAAACCTTTAAATGATATTTAATTAAACTTTCCAGAGTTTCACATCATTCTAAGTTAATCTAACCATGGTTACGTCAAAATCATCAAAAATGGCAAGACGGAGATTATAACTACAAGTATGAACAACTGTTTTCTAATCATCCTATAATAAATTTCAGAGGTCAATAGAATTATAAAATCACTTCTACCAACATTTCATAAGGATCTAAGGTCATATGAACCCTTATTTATTTTTTAAGGTGTATAGACCTAATTAATTTTGAAGTGATTAAAGTGGGGTGCATGTGTCCAAATACTACCAAATTCCATCCTAGGGTATCTCACCATCCTAAGATCACATGGAATAAACTCCAAGTCCATACAAGGTCATATCACCCCATGTCATTCACAAACCCCCTAAGTTCATCCTTAGGGTTTAAACTAGGGTTATAGGGCAAATCCACCCTAATCCACCCCAAACTCCATGTGAGGGTGTTAAATGTCATAAAAATTCAGTGTCCCAAGTTTCAATCTCTGTTGAGGTGATTTGGTCACTCAATACCACAAGGGGCATTTTACCCTAATTAAACCTTTTTGGCCTAAGCTAGGGTTGACCAAATTCCATAGCAATTCTAATTCAAATTAAATGACATTTTATACAGAGCCCTACAGTAAACCAAAGGACCACTCACCAAAATTTGTGATGGTTTGGATGTCATTAGACACTTTAAATAATGCATACATGTATTATTAAATTTCTACAAAACCTTTAGGAACATTTTTTCCAAAAATTCTCATTTTTGGCTATGTTCTAGGTATAGGTAAGAAAGGCGCCCATCCAAAATTTCAAGTCATTAGGATGTCTGGATTGATGGGGGTACTCAAAACAATCTATGATCTAGCCTAGGTATAGACCTCACCTAAACGAGGGTTGTGGTCTATCCGGAACTCTAAATTGGTTCAAACCAATTTTAAATTAAACTAGACTCTTAGGGTTACAACTTTTATGTAGACCACTTTTATTATAGAGGACCAGCTTACATATTTTAAATGTTTAATTTAAAAATAGCCCAGTAATGGGACAGAAATTTAAATAACAGGAATTAATAAATTCAGATCCAACACAAATCTTAAAGCAGATCGGACGGCTCCTGCATTTCTCCTTCCTCTAGCCAATGGCTGCGATTAGCTCGACCTAGAGCTCTTGTAAGTTGATTAGCCCAACACGGCCGCCGGAGTGGAGTATTCCGGCAAACTGAGGGGTTGAAAAACCATGGAAATTTCTGAAAATCTCCTCTCCAAGCGGGCTCAATTGAGTCCGATTTCTTTCCTAAATGATCTAAGGATCTAACCCACGAAAAAAGTAGTAGAGGAGGACCTATAACCGGGCTTGCCGATGAGTGTGGTCGTGGTGCGCAATGGCCGGTGGTGGAGCTTGCGGGTGTTCTGCAACAAAACTACCAAAGTGCACGGTTCCTTCAGGTAAAGTGTTGAAACGTCTCCTCTAACCTTGGGGAAGCTTTTAAAAGAGCCAAAAGGGGGAGGGGAAGGGTTAAGGGATGAATTCTCATTTTCACCATTAATGGTGAAATTTTGGGGAACTGAATTCCCAATGTTTTAAGCCCCTTGGTCATCTGAAAAATGCTGGAAACTCTTCCCCTACCCCTGAGGAGTTGAATCCAGCCATCAATGGGGGGATTTGTGGGGGTTTCACCTTTCATGTCATTATTGACCACTCTTTCTCTCTCCTCCTTATTGAAGAAATTGATTTTAGCGACATTGAGGCTGGGAAAAACCTATGGTCTCCTCTAACTGATGAGGGGAAGATGAATCAAGACTTTGGAATTAATTGGAGGGGGACTCATGCTCTTCCATGGGCATTAATGGCTTTCTCTCTCTTCTGTCTCTCTCTTCCTTATGGGAGAAATTAAATTCAGCCACTTTGGTGGCTGGCTATGATTATTCAACTCCTCATAACTGATGAGGGGAAAAGTATCCATCAATTGGAGAGGCCCTTGGTCTCCCTTGGCCATGAATGCCCTCTCTTTTCACTTTCTCTCTCCTCCTTTAAATGAAAAAAATGGAGTTTTCTCTCTCCTAGTCACCATGGCAGAATTTCATGACCACTCCAGCCTATTGGCATCCCAGTAGCTCATAATGTTAGATAAAATAAAGTTGGCACACGTGGGGGAAATGAGCTTCAGCTTGGGTTAGCCCATTTGAGCAAGTTTGACCTAATCTTAGGGTAGAGTTGACCTTGGTCAACATGACCTTTTGGGTTGACCACAATGGGTCCTTGGTGACCCATTTGCCTCCCCTAAGGTCTAGGAAGGGTTGGGTAGGGTTGGTTGGGCATCTTGGGGGGTCACTTGACCCTTAGTTAGGGCACTTTGACCCTTAGTTGTTTCGACGAGCTCGGTGGCTGAGAAGAGAGCCAAAGTCCATCACGAATGGAGGAAGCGACTAAGCGTCTTTGACCCGGAGCGGATAAGGCAGCTTGTATTTAATAGTCACCATCTCGCCATGGCGATTGCCCAAAGTTTGTCTTTATCTTTGTGTTTTGAGTCCGCCGCGGGTTGTATTTGAGTATGAACTTTGTTCCCTGTTGCAGGACGGAAGTCGCCACCTGGCTCTATAGAGGCTGGAGAGATTGTGCCGACTCCAGACGCGGCTGCTATGGAGCGACCTGGCGTGACCTCCATTGCTGAGTCCGCTCAAGGTGAGTAGTCTGGCCTGGGCAACACAGCAATGTTAGAGATGAGAAAGCTCGAAGAAGAAATAAAGGAAATTCGAGCAGAGTTGAAGAGGAGGGCAGAGCGAGAAAAGGCTCTGGTGGACCAGGTCGCCAACATCTATATGGCATTAGAGAGAAGTGACAGAGAAAGGAAGCGACTTGGAGATGATGCCCGCTTATGCAAGGGAAAATACTTGGCCTTGATGCGAGAAGGCATAGGCAAGCGGGATGTCGAACTCCTGGTGGAAAGGTTGCGATTGCCAGATCGCGCTGATCAATCGGATGCTCCAGCTCCAGCTGAAGGCAGCCAGCCCTCCGCGGACAAGGAATCATGGCCAGCAACCTAGCCCGTGGTTCATTTGAGCCGGGTGTACCGGGTGGCCGCGCATATGCACAGGACCATCAACTCCATGCATCGCCACATCTATCATCTGTATGGAGAAGTAATAAATGAGTGACCAAGAGGCTCATTTATGCAGGGACTAAACGGAGCATCCTACGCGATCTGACAATATAGACCATTGAGTCTGCTAGATTGCGAACTATTTGATTTATTGATGTATAATATGTTACTCGAACAATTCTTTTATTTCTGCTGCCATGTGATGTGTATGAACTTTGACATTGCATTGTTACTTGAGAATTATTGCGGACTGCATGACTTGAAATCTTTGTGCAGGATTGTTTATCTACGAGCTGTGCGGACTGATGTTGTGTCCGCTTCTTTGATTTGAAATATGCTTATGAATTGCTTAGCAGGTAAAAAAATGATGAACTGTGTGGACTTGGTTCTGTGTCCGCAAAATCTTGTTTTTAACTTGTATGGTTTACTGAATTAATTGCGAGCTGGGCAAACTGACTGATCAAACTGCGCGGTCTGGCTAAAAACCTGCTGACCCCAACTGCTATAAATACAGCTTCATTGCTTCTTCAATGCAAGAATGTGACCGAAATAGAAGTCACAGCGGTCTCAAACAATGGTGACCTCCAGAACTGATGCCGCGGTTTCTTTCCACGTTGCCAACCAAAAAAAGTTCAAGTTGACAGAGGCCGATCTCGAGGCCTTTGTTGAAAAACATATGGCGGACTCCCCTGTACTCGCCAGGCTTCCTGTAGACCAAGAGAGTATCAATTTGTCCACAACGACCCAGATCGTAGTGCCTGTTGATCATTTTGAGAGCGGATTCAAATTTTCGTTGCCGTGGGAGATAGCTGAAATCTTAGAACACTACAAAATGGTGCACGACCAGCTCGCGCTGAACACCTTGGCCGCTATCTACAACTTCATCTCATATTTTCCGTCTGAGAAGATCGCATTCTCCATGAACATCTTCAGAAAGATCTTCTCAGTCCCCTCCATTACACAATCTGGAGGCCTCCCATACAAGGGCGTGATATACTTTTATTGTCGAGGAATGAAGGTGATGAATCTGCCGAACAAGATCCACAACTGGACCTCGCGGTATCTGATCTTCGAGGGCGACCTGGGGTTCGCGCATACCTATCTGCAGGAGCACGCGGACTCCATCTTCAAGAGTGTCAAGCTCAATGAAGTGGAGCGTCACGCGGACTCGTCGACTTCTTAGTCGGAGCAAGCCTGGATATTGGGCATTATATCCCGCTGCTTGCTATCCTGGACAACATAGATTGCCAAGACAGTAAGATCTGCGACTTGAGTTTTTATTCGCTGCGACTTGCAAATATCTGATATTCTTCATCCTTCTTGCAGCGGTCTTGGCGGTACCATCAAATCCGCCTCAAACACCTGGCGGACTCACCCCTACACAAAGGGAAAGAAAACAAGAGATTGCAATGAAAAGAAGAGAGGAGGGGGATCCCGTTACGGGCTACTCTTCCTCAGAAAGTTTTGATATACAAGGCTTCAGCAGAAGTCAGAAGGATCTGCGAGGAAACCCCATGATCCACTGGCACAGCAGGAATAAGAATGTCTGCCTATCCACCTCTCATCCATCTTGGAGAAGTCCCAGAATATCCCGCCATGCACATGTCGCGATCTCCGCAATTTACGGGAAGCGCAACCTGCATGACCTGAAAAATGTACCCACTATCGACCTCCCTCTTCTGACCGCCCAAGAAAATGCGAACAACGTAGTGACAAGACACTTCTTAGGCTGCTTGACCAGGGACCTGCTCTGTAATACCCCCCACCCGGAACACAAAATGCGACACGAGGGGAGTCCCATGCCCAGAACAGCCGCCTTGCGGTGACACCAACACATGTGTTGGTCTACACCACAAGACGCCTATTCTGATTGCCATAAATAATATCATCCAATGCCAACCCAACCAACAACATGAATTAGAAGTCAAATTCATACATAAGCAAGAAATGTCCAAATAAAGTACATCAAATATAAGAAGCTTCATCAGGCTTCTATAGTATCACAGTACGAGTGCAACTTTCCCAAAGCGCTACATCATAAGTTTCTCAACTCACATCGGTCACTGACGATATCAATGGCACCGTCCCTTCAGGCCCTGTCATTCTGGCCTGGCTGTCCTGCTGCTGCCCTGTCTACGAGGTTTCCTCCTAAAAAGGAAGACGTAGCAACTGTTAGTCATAAAGACTAAGTGGCTTCACATCCTCTCCCCCGGTGGTTTCTCGTCACCGGGCAGAGAGAAGAACAAGGATACAATATATAAAAATAAAACAGTAGTACAAGCAAGTGGTATAAAGTAAGCAATGTCAAGTGCATCAGCATCATAATAAATGAGTAAACATTATACTCTAGAAGTTCTATCATCTACGATAGTATATGTAAAACGTAAAGCTACATTAGAAAGTAACTCAACTTATATGAATGCCCATACAGACATATAAGTTGAGGATCAGCTCAACAGTAAAGTAACTCATCATATAAGAGTGCCCATACAAACTTATACGATGAGAATCTTGTGTATGCAATGTAATGTAATGACATGAATACAATGCGATGACTCACCCATGATCATGCACATGCAACTGCTATGTCTACACAAACTTGAAGTTCACACTTTTCGAGCGGGTAGCTAACCTCTCAGGCGTCAACCGTCGTGGCCAAGCGATGACAGTAGAGCTGGCATCTCCACTACTAGGCTGTCATCCACACTACCTGACCTAGACCTCCATACGTCTCAACACTAAGAACACAACAACGGAGCTCACATGCGTACTACGTCTCAGCGGGAATCTCCGGTAGATGTGCACCGAGAACCAAGCCCCGAACTGGACCATGTTGTGATCCGGAAGGAGCCTCAAAAAAGCACAATGACCAAGCCCAACTGTCCACTTGGCATGGACGGAGCCTCGGGAATGAATACCGAGGACCAAGACCAACTGCCCAAAGTCTATCTGTTAGCTCCCATCGGTGTGACGACTTGTGAGCCCATAGACCTGCCACAATATCCTTAAACTAGGATTATGACAATGCGTGTCGACTCACACCGCATGTAATTTCACATCATCATGGCACATAAGGAGCCTCGGAAAAAGCACGAGGTCCAAGCCCAACTTTCTGCTTGACATGGAAGGATCCCCGGGAATGAACACCGAGGACCAAGCCCAACCGCCTAAAATCTATCTGTCAGCTCCCATCGATATGACGACTGGCGAGCCCGTAGACCTGCCACACTATCCTTAACCCAGGATTATGACACTACGTGTTGACTCACACCGCATGTAATTTCACATCATTGTGGCACGAAAGGAGCCTCAGAAAAGGCACGAGGACCAAGCCCAACTGTCCACCTGACATCGAAGGAGCCTCGGGAATGTACACTGAGGTCCAAGCCCAACTGTCCACTTATGTCTCTTCTCAACGTTACCAAACCAGTGGGGTCAAACACCCTCACTTACACCCTTCCACAACTCCGTGCCCCAAGGTACTTAAGGGTTCATTATCATTGTAAGGATACTTCACACATCCATCATCTAAAGACAACAATCATTTGTTCGTAATAGACATTATCAATTATATACAACATGTTCAAGCCAAACTCATCATTATTCAACACATTCCATTGTCAAGTGCGTCCTTATTATTTCACATATTTAAATCATTTCTACCGTGCTAACTCGTCAATCCATTCGTTCTCTAACCTCCACCACATCCCCTAAATCAAGTACACTTTTCTACACCATTTGTTCATTAGGGATCTATCCAACAATTGTTATTAACATGATTTATCACAACCAATTATGGACTATATTTCAACAAAACATTAACGTTAATGTACTACAATCTCCCTACCAAACCCAAAGCCGATACATACAAACACGAGAATTACATGTGCAGGAATGATTATTGTACAATAATTTCAAACGAGGATTCCATAGGCTATAGGAATCCTGTGAAGGCATTTAACCCCTCGTTGAAAAGTTATTTCCAAGGGCTGTGACTTTCGTTTTTAGTCGAAAGCCCGGATCTGGCGGCATCGTGTCTGAAAACGGCCTCGAAGGTTACTGCGCGCAGAAAATAGATTTTTGCGCTGATCTTAAAGCAGATCAGACGACATCGGTTCGTCTTCTTCCTTCAACCAAACTTCTAATAACATCCAGAATTGCTCCTCCCTTTTCACCCTCATAAGGCAACTTCTCTTCATGAAACCAATCCATAAACTGCATTTGAAGTGAGGGAAAGGTTGAAAACTCTAATTCCTAGGACACAAGTCCTTAAATGGCCTTTTCCTAGAAACCTTCTTCTCCCAAATCAAGACCCTTTTGAGTCGATATCTCTCCTAGAAATAACTAAAGATCTAGCACCAAGGGAGAGAGTAGGAAGCTCACCTCATTTCCGGTGTTTCCAGCCATGGATCTTGTCACCCTTCTTGGTGGTATATTCTTCTCCTCGGATGGTGTTAGTTCTTCACTGGAAGAAGATCGGCTCCAACACCTTCGTCCTCTCCAGCAAATTCCTACAGCACAACTTGGAAGGAAGACTAGAAACGGCTAGGATTTTCTCCCCTTTTCATATGAGAAGTTAGGTAACTACATAGCTACGTGTCGGCCTGTCATTGGACCGCCAATCAACTCATTAAATGAGTCCCTTCTAAACGATGCGGCCGGAAATTTTGGCAAAACCAGAAATTTAACTAAACGGGTAGGGGCACGCCCCTGTCACTACTCGTGTCCTACTGGGGAGGAACGTGGTCGATGATATTCATCGAGCTCCGCTCAACGAATCATTGAGCTATTGCACGGACACACACGAGTAGGGACACGCCCGTGTCACTAACCGTATCCTACTCGGGAGGAACAAGTTCTCTGGTCGATGATGTTCGTCGAGATATGCTCAACGAATCGTCGAGCTATGCTCGACACACACGGGTAGGGACACGCCTGTGTCACTACCCGTGTCCTGCTCTGGAGGAATGTTCTCTGGTCGATGATGTTCGTTGAGCTCTGCTCGACGAATCGTCGAGTTGTTTCTTGGACACACATAGGTAGGGGCATGCCCGTGTCACTACCCATGTCTTGCTCTAGAGGAACATGACAAAGAATGCGCAGGGTTGCCAGAGAACCACACGGGTATGGACACGCCCGTGTCACTACCCGTGTCCTTCTCTATAAATCTCACAAAGAAGACGCAAAGACACCAGAGTACCACATGGGTATGGACACACCCGTATCACTACCCATGTCCTAATCTGGACCAACTTCTCCTCCCTTACTCGAGTGCAAGCCCTGAGCCCCAGTCAGCTCTTCTGACTTAAAAGTGCGCACGAGGGGCCTAGCGTGAATTGGGACATTACAACTCCTATAAACAAAATAAAAGATTTCGTCCTCGAAATCAGGCTAAGGCTATGTGGAGAGAAAAACATGAAATAAAATATAATATGCTTTTAAAATTACCTTGAGTAAACAACTCATGGTAGCGCTTTTGCATCAAGTCCATCTGCTCCCATGTATACTGTAACGCCCCAAGACTCAGAAATGATCTGGTAGCGCCTTAAGGCCAATCTGTGGCCTGATAAGGGTCACACGGCCTGACACACGGGAATGTCCATGGCCGTGTCATGCTACGAGTTCGGAGATTTTTCGTGTGGTTGACGAAATGCATTCGACAATCCTTGGAGGTCGGCCACACGACATGAGACACGGGCGTGTCCAGGGCTATGTCCTGCTCTGTGTTGGCATGGCGGTGTCGAGTGAGGTACACGGCCCAGGTCACGGGCATGTTAGAGGCTAACACAGGCGTGTCAAGCTGATTACACGGGCGTGTCTCGTGGCCGTGTCCTGGTCGGGATGCGACGGTTTCCTGTGTTGCTTGAGGGACACACCCCGTGACACGGGCATGTCATAGGCTGACACGAGCATGTTAAGCAGTACACAGGCATGTCTTAGCTCGTATCCTATTCTGTGTTCGATGATCGTTTTCAGATCGTGAGACACATCTTGTGACACGGGCGTGTCACAAGCCATGTTTGACCCAGGAAAGTGATTTTAGGTGCGAATCGTGACCATTCATTTCCTTCAAATGGGATCCAAGGGCCAAAAGGTCTTCCTGCTGTTATAAGGCCGGGAGTTGACGGTTAAACCCTCAATTCTCTTAGGTCATTCTCTTTCTAAAGATTTAGAGAGTGGGGAGAGCAAGGAAGAAGGAGAAGGAGGAATCCGGCTGCTGTTGGAGCTTCGGAGCCCCCAATCGCGAGCCGAGTCCAGATCCATGGAGGTGAGGCCATTGTGGTGCTTTTCATCCGGCTAGTTTTCCATGACGCCAAAGCGAACCTTTAGGGTAAAGATTCTCTTCTTGGACATGTGAAGTAATTTTCCTTTTGTATAGGATACCCGCTCTCGCGAGTGTGCGGTGAGTGTGTGGTATTTCCTTTTGGTGGACAAGAGTAGTCCTCGTAATCTTGCACATAGAGTGCAGAATCGTAGTACAGACATAGGCATGGTATGTGAAGCTTACCCGAACATGTTGGTCTGGATCGGTGATGTTTCATTATGCATGAATTGCCGGAGAAGACTCCGTGCCGATGGTTGTTTTCGTGTTTTCTACGTGGTAGATTGCAATAGGGAGTCTTGGGGATTAACTCCAAGGTGCACCCAAAAATCTGGGCAGAAGCAAATTGTTAAAATTCAACAAACCGCAGACGCCCCCTTGGATACCCTGTTGAAAACTCAACAAACCGAAGGAGGATACGCCCACTTATAATGTTGAAAGTTTTCCCGGATCGTGGAGTTAGCAGGGGTTATCTCAACAAAGCAGTAACAACCAGCAACACATGCAACACAAGCTTCTTTATTGATTAAGAGCAAACTTCTTTACAAGGCGAGACATACATGGCGAGACATGCTTCACCAAAACCCAACACCGGGAGAGCAGAGACAGTTACAAAGACAAGAACAAAAAACAAGCCGCGCGGACTCAATCAACAAGCCGCCGACCTACTGCTGTGGAGTCCGCTCAGTCCGTCAGGTCGCCAGACCGCAACCCAAGCCGCGCGGACTCACCCTTTCCAATGCCAGCTCTTCACCGTCGATCTGCAGGCCGCCTGACCGCGAGGTCGCCTAGCCGCCAGACCGCAAAAGCTGCGTCACCGAATGGAACAGTCCGCCTGAAGTAGGCGACTTCCTGAACCCCGAACCAAGTTGCCAAAGAGGAGACCGCCTAGTCGCTATCCGCGACCTGCTGTTTACCGCCTGTTGCTTCACCGCAGAGTCCGCACTATCCCTGACCGCAATCAGAGCCAAGTCCTGGCTTTCCAGCGCTATCCGCACAACCTGCACAACACAACCGGGTCAACTCTCTATCCGCGCGGACACCAAAGTCCAGACCGCAGCAACTTACGCGAGCTCAATTACTGTTCACTTACTTCGGTTCTGGTTACTTATTTTCCTGATGTGATATGGGTCCTATTTATAGGCGCAATGATGAGTATGGTCACCGCCCTAGCCGATAGGATCACCGCCACATCCCGCAGCAAGAACTAGTGTGTCCGCCAGCCCGCGGACACACATTCCAGTTCGCCGCACCTGTGCAGATAGCCAGTCCGCCCCAGCTTCTCCAAGGCCGGACTCCAATATCCAGCCCGCCTTGCCGCTAGAGGCCAAGCCAGGACCATCACAGCCGGACTCCACAACAGCCGTGTCCGCCAATCTGCGGACAAGGCATCAGCCCGCAAACCCCAAGCCCGCAGCCTCGCCATCAAGGCACCTGCCGGACTCAGCGGACACCCTGCTTCCGTCCGCATATACCGAGTCCATTGCCTCCTCCAAGGCACCTCCGGACTTAGCGGACAAGCCAATCCAGTCTGCTAACAGCAGACTCCAGTCCGCATGCACTGCAGACTTCTCCAGTCCGCATTCCTGCTGACTGCCTCAGTCCGCATCCCTGAGTCCATAACCTCATCACAAGGCTATACCGGACTCAGCGGACTCTGGCTCCAGTCCGCACGCTCTTGCACAGGCAATCCTCCAGTCCGCATATCCCCAAGCTAGCAAAGAAGGCAACAACGCTTCTACTAGGCTTGGCGGACTGAGAAACCAGCCCGCGCTCTACTGCGCGATCTCCCCGGACTGAGCCAACCTGGACTTGGTTCAGATCACACCAAGTCCAGTCCACTGGCCGCAAGGGCCAGTCCGCACTTACTGGCGGACACTGGATCTAGCCCGCCATACCGGGCGACCTCCAGTTTCTGTCCGCGCTGACCGGCGGTCTCCGCGGCTTCCACTTGCCGCTTCACTAGAGCAAGACCAAGGCAACTGCCAAACCGGTCTGCCGAGCTCCAGTTCTCCAGTCCGCTTCATGCCGGACTCTGCGGATAGCATTCCTATCCGCCCGGTTACTTCCTTGGAGTCAACCGCCTGCTGAGCATACACTGGCCTGTCAGACCGCTGCTACTGTCCGCGTAGTCCGCGCGAACAGACCGCCCAGGCCGCCACAGAGCAAACCGCCTGCAACATCCCTGCCGACTTAGCAGTCCGCCAACCCTGTCCGCGTAGTCCGCGCGGATAGGTTTCCCAAGCCTTCCATTCACCCACTTTCACTTCACAGAATTCAACACTCCCCCTTGAAGTGAGAAGTGGTGAATAACTCCAGCAGCTCCCGTAACCTTGCACCTGGTCCTTCCGATAGCATCTACGAAGAGATGTCCAAGACATAGTCCTCGCCCCGCATATCATGGACCATGAGGGAGCCCTCCAGCATCTCCAAAAAGGAGTCATGCTCCCCTCTCCCTTCTTCAGCTTCAACCTCCACTCTTGCATCACAGGAGTATCACCAACTTCCTTGGACACAGAAGCCCAAGCCTTGTTATCTCTGAGAGAAGTCACCTCTTCAGCCTTGGTGTCAACCACCTCCTTGATTCTAGTGGGGTCATCACAGCCAGAAGAACCTTGCTCGATCTGAGGGCTAACAAGGAAACACGGAACCAAGTCCGCCGTGTTCCCTTCACTATATCGAGCTGGTGGCTTACTGATCCTCTTCGATCTCCGAAGAACCTGATCATGGCTAACCACCTCCACTGCTTTTGAACCAGCTCCGTTCCCGGGCAAACCCGGAACAATGCTCCCCTTGCTTCCTGAACAAGACGCCTCCTTACTGGAACCAAGAGCACCTGGAGCAACGCTCCCCCTGCTACCTGAACCAGAAGACTCCCCTCTTGAACAAGAACTTCCTGGAACATCACTCCCCCTACTTCCTGAACAGGAAGCCTCCGCCTTCGAGCCAGAAGTACCTGGAGCATCGCTCCCCCTACTTCCTGACCCTGACGCCTTTGCCCCGGAGCTAGAACAACCTAGAGCACCTGGTGACTCAGGCAACTCCACTTCCTTAGCAGCAGCCTCCTTCAGCCCATAATCTGACCTGCTTATCTCTAGCTCCACATAAGAGCTACCCCAATACGGCGTCAACTCATCGAAAACAATGTCTCTCGACACTATGAGTTTCTTCGTCGCAGGATCCATACACCTCCATCTTCTTCTCTGCTCATCATACCCAACAAAGACTAGCTTTGTTTTGAGAGCACCCGGAGAGTGTATATAGCAGGTAGATCCAAACACCCGAAGGTGCTTCACTGAGGGCTTCACTCCGAACATCAGCTCATAAGGAGTCTTCACTATGATCGGACTAAGAGGCATCCGGTTGATGACATGAGCAGCACAGGCCATTCCTTCCGCCCAAAGAGCCTTCGGAACGCCTTTACTCTGAAGCCAACACTTGCAGGTCTCCGTTAACCAACGGATCATCCGGGCTGCAATACTACCTTATTGTGAAGTATGTCCACAAGAAAGCTCCATCCGGATCCCTTGCTTCCTGCAAAAGTGTGAAAACTCGGTTGAGCCAAACTCACCACCGATACTTGTCCTCAACACCTTGATCCTCCGGCCAAGCTGGCCTTCCACAAGCTTCTTGAACTCCACAAACAAGCGTACCATGTTGGACTTCTTCTTCATGAAGTATACCCAAGTATACCTAGAATAGTCATCAACCAATATCAGCATGAACCTGCTGCCTCCAAGACTGGCTGTGACGGTCGGTCCCACCAGAGCACAATGGACAACCGCCAATGGTGCTTTACATCTGGATTGTGCTTTGTCAACCATGAAGCGATAGGCTCCACTTTCCTGACATCCCGCACACCCCCGACCATCGCCATAGGATGACAATCTAGGCAAGCCTCTTACGAGTCTTCTTTCCGCCATTGCTTTCAGCTTGTCCATCCCTACATGCCCCAGTCTCTCATGCCAGATAGCTGCACTATCACTGGCATTCATCCGATCAACTCCAGAACTTGTTGATAACCCAACAAGGATCTTCTCCTTCCTCCCTACCTGAGCAACGTTCGCCGAGAGCAAGACAACCTTGCACTCCTTCCGAAGATGACCTTGCTGCTTGCATTTATAGCACCTTGGTCCTTCCTTCCTCTTCCTATCACGCCTAGGAGAAACACTCCTTTCTTCCTGATACGAAGTAGAGGGACCATCGTCAGCAGCAACCTTCACCTCCTTCCTGAACAACCCATCAAGGGAAGTCCAAACCTCCGCAGCTGACCGACATCCACTGATGTAGTCCAAGAGCTCCGATGAGATCACCTGCTTGAGAATAGACTCCGCTTTCGCATTTGCGTCCTTCCAAGCTCTCATCGCCTCAACATTGCCAGCAGTATCCTCTTGTCTTCCTGCTCCGCATACAACCTCCCAAAGGTCCTCGCCAAGAAGAAAGCTCTTCATACAAGACTTCCACCGTTCACAGTTCGTCTCTGTAAGAGGATCAATTCCAAGACAACTTGCATCCTCCACTGCCATGGTTCTACCACTGGTTTCCTCTACAGAAGAGAAACTACTTCCATTGAGCACTGCTTGACCACTCCAACAACCTCCCTCTGATACCATGTTAAAATTCAACAAACCGCAGACTCCCCCTTGGATACCCTGTTGAAAACTCAACAAACCGAAGGAGGATACGCCCACTTATAATGTTGAAAGTTTTCCCGGATCGTGGAGTTAGCAGGGGTTATCTCAACAAAGCAGTAACAACCAGCAACACATGCAGCACAAACTTCTTTATTGATCAAGAGCAAACTTCTTTACAAGGCGAGACATACATTGCGAGACATGCTTCACCAAAACCCAACACCGGGAGAGCAGAGACAGTTACAAAGACAAGAACAAAAAACAAGCCGCGCGGACTCAATCAACAAGCCGCCGACCTACTGCTGTGGAGTCCGCTCAGTCCGCCAGGTCGCCAGACCGCAACCCAAGCCGCGCGGACTCACCCTTTCTAATGCCAGCTCTTTACCGCCGATCTGCAGGCCGCCTGACCGCGAGGTCGCCTAGCCGCCAGAACGCACAAGCTGCGTCACCGAATGGAACAGTCTGGCTGAAGTAGGCGACTTCCTGAACCCCGAACCAAGTTGCCAAAGAGGAGACCGCCTAGTCGCTATCCGCGACCTGCTGTTTACTGCCTGTTGCTTCACCGCAGAGTCCGCACTGTACCTGACCACAATCAGAGCCAAGTCCTGGCTTTCCAGCGCTATCCGCACAACCTGCACAGCACAACCGGGTCAACTCTCTATCCGCGCGGACACCAAAGTCCAGACCGCAGCAACTTACGCGAGCTCAATTACTGTTCACTTACTTCGGTTCTGGTTACTTATTTTCCTGATGTGACATGGGTCCTATTTATAGGCACAATGATGAGTATGGTCACCGCCCTAGCCGATAGGATCACTGCCACATCCCGCAGCAAGAACTAGTGTGTCCGCCAGCCCGCGGACACACATTCCAGTTCGCCGCTCATGTGCAGATAGCCAGTCCGCCCCAGCTTCTCCAAGGCCGGACTCCAATATCCAGCCTGCCTTGCCGCCAGATGCCAAGCCAGGACCATCACAGCCGGACTCCACAACAACCGTGTCCGCCAATCTGCGGACAAGGCATCAGCCCGCAAACCCCGAGCCCGCAGCCTCGCCATCAAGGCACCTGTCGGACTCAGTGGACACCCTGCTTCTGTCCGCATATCCCAAGTCCATTGCCTTCTCCAAGGCACCTCCGGACTTAGCGGACACGCAAATCCAGTCTGCTAACAGCAGACTCCAGTCCGCATGCACTGCAGACTTCTCCAGTCCGCATTCCTGCTGACTGCCTCAGTCCGCATCCCTAAGTCCATAACCTCATCACAAGGCTATACCGGACTCAGCGGACTTTGGCTCCAGTCCACACGCTCTTGCACAGGCAATCCTCCAGTCCGCATATCCCCAAGCTAGCAAACAAGGAAACATCACTTCTACTAGGCTTGGCGGACTAAGAAACCAGCCCGTGCTCCACTGCGCAATCTCCCCGGACTGAGCCAACCTGGACTTGGTTCAGATCACACCAAGTCCAGTCCACTGGCCGCAAGGGCCAGTCCGCACTTACTGGCGGACACTGGATCTAGCCCGCCATACCGGGCGACCTCCAGTTTCTGTCCGCGCTGACCGGCGGTCTCCGCGGCTTCCACTTGCCGCTTCACTAGAGCAAGACCAAGGCAACTGCCAAACCGGTCTGCCGAGCTCCAGTTCTCCAGTCCGCTTCATGCCGGACTCTGCAGATAGCATTCCTATCCTCCCGGTTACTTCCTTGGAGTCAACCGCCTGCTGAGCATACACTGGCCTGTCAGACCGCTGCTGCTGTGCGCGTAGTCCGCGCGAACAGACCGCCTAGGCCACCACAGAGCAAACCGCCTGCAACATCCCTGCCGACTTAGCAGTCCGCCAACCCTGTCCGCGTAGTCCGCGCTGATAGGTTTCCCAAGCCTTCCATTCACCCACTTTCACTTCACAGAATTCAACACAAATTTCTGCCGTATCAGTGGACTGGGAGCCAGCCGTGTACATAAACGGGTTATGTACGGCTGTATGATCGATAGTTTGGGATTGGGGGAAACTTGGCCCGCGTTGATGGCTAAATTGTCGTGGCGAAGTGAGCAACGGGCAGGTGGAACCCTACCCACTACATTTGCTTCGGTTAAAGTGACCTAAGGTACATGAGACTTACCGATAACTTGGAGAGTGAGTCTAGGCTGTGGCTGAAAGGACTTCAATTCTCACAATGTTTGCCGTCCTGGGGGCGGTGGTGGAGTTGCGTGATGGACCAGGTTCAGACCGGCTTCACCGTGTAAGTGCCATGAGAGCACGGGGTGTGTGGTCGTGTGGGTCCATGCCTGTAGTGAAGTATGCTTATTGTGCTTTCACTTTATTATTTGTTTATGCTACTAAAATACAGGGAAGGAGCGCCGCCTCCCCATGTAAGGGGTGGGCTCGTTATAATTTTGTCAGCTTTAGCTGACCATTGCTTTTGTTTGCCACCACTACGGTGGAATGTTGATTGCAGGTGCTGCGGAGCCTAGTGGCAAGTAGCGGGATGAAGCCCTGATGCTGAGCTGGCCCTTGAAGGCCAAAGCAAATGTTTGCTTTTTATGCTCATGTGTGATCGTCCTGCGTGCCGATGTATGGAAGACATTTATTATTAAGTAAACTATTGTAACGGCATAAGGCCAAGTACTTTGTGTATTGGTACGCTCATTCCGACTTTGGGTTTTTAATGGACATTCATGCTGTAACTTGGGTTCTTATAACTATTTAAAAGCTTCCGTCAGAATGCTCTGAGTTAGGACGCGTGTTTCCTTTGGCGGTAATTTGGTATTAATACGTAACTCCACTAGCTATCCGTGGTATATGGTGTGGGGCCCCGACCGAACCTTCTGTTATATCCCATGTGATGGATGAGGGTGTTACAATTCGGTATCAGACTATGGCTTCAGTCTTGCTTATTTGAATTTGTGGGCAAATTATTTTAAGGGGTGGTGGGCATATGTGTGTGCGTTATCATTATAACATGAAAAAAACTCATGAATGTGCACTTAGGAATGAAAATACACTAGTTTGAGAAACCTGAGCGTTCCAATAATTGCCTTTTGGCAATTTGTGTGTTGCCTAAACGAGGGTTTTTGCTACTATAGGTGACTAGGAGAGGTGTTGGACAATCAGAACGTCCGTAATCGGCTGAGAGCATTGCACCTAATGACGTGCCTGCAACCACAGCTTCAGCAGAAACTATAAGACTTGTAGCAGGAGTGGTGTTTGCAATGATAAATGCCCAACCAGCAGGATAAGTGCAATGCCCAGTCCCTGCGATGGAACAAGAACCACTTAGAGCGGCAGAGCCTAGAGTTATGGAACGCGTAGTGGAAGAACCTTTGCCGCTAAGAAGAGTGATAGAAAGACAAGTTAAATGTGTGATGAGTTTCAATCCTCCAATATTTATAGGGACTGGAAGACCAACTCGAGCCGAGGATTGGCTCGCTAGAGTTAAGAGAATCTTGTTGACAACGGAAATGGAGGAATGGCAGAATACCGCCATAGCCACTTTCCTACTAGATGGCGAGGCAAGGTTATGGTGGGAAGATATGGAGCAGCATCACTTAGTTGGGAGACAACTCACCGACGTCTCGATCGACGAGTTCTCAAGGCTGTTCTTGGCTAGATACCTACCCTATGTTGAAAGAATTTATATGGAGAATCAGTTTCTGAGGTTGAAGCAAGGAGTCAGTAGCATGGATGAGTACCTCCATGAATTCACACGGTTGGGTCATTACGCTGCCCCTACGTTTGGCAAGGAGCAGCGTAAGACCAACCGGTTCTTTGAGGGTTTGTGCGATGACCTGAGGGTACTACTTGTTGGGCCTGTGACGCAAGGTTTCCTAACCTTGGTCAGTTCGGCCCGATCAATGGAAAGAGATCTGAAGATAATCCAAGGGGGCAAAGAATTGGGTGTGCAGAAGTCGGAGTTCAGGGTGCCGAACTCCTCGAATTCTAAGTTCCATAAGTGGAACAAGAAGGATATGACTTTGAGTCCATCCCCTTCTTCTGGTGGGTCTGGGGCATCCACAGGCTGAGCTAAAGGTGCTTGCTACAACTGTGGAAAGCCGGGGCATTTTGCCTTAGAGTATTGGAGCAGACATCCAAAGTCCGAGAGGAAGCCTAGAGCAACATATGAAGAAAAGGGGAAGGCGATGGAGTCAACCGCATCCCACTATGCTCCAGCTTAGCCTAGAGTGTACAATCTTGGCCTTCAGGAGGCCATAAAGCAGACTGACATGGTGACAGGTATGAGTTAATTAAAAGTAGAATAACTTTATATATTTGTTACCCTTTTGCGCGTTAGCTTATGACTGCTTGTGCTAGGCTTTGTTTTTATTTTTGATTATCTGGCGAGAGCACTATTCGATACGGGTGCTTCACATTCCTTTTTGTCCGAAGGATTTGTATCGCGCATTGGAGTACCTTCCTCGATGACAAGTGACAAATTGGATGTGTTGTTGCCTAATGGGTGTTCAATGTGCGCGGATAGAGTTTGTTGCGTAAAATTACGGATCGGGAGTCAAGTGTTTGACTTGCAAGCATTGTTACTACCAATAGTGGAGTTCAATGTGATCTTTGGGATGGACTGGCTCTCGGAGTAACGAGCATACATTTATTGCAACCGCAAGGAGGTCGAATTGGGAACTGATCATGAGACGACATTTGTGGGCATGAAAGGGTCGAGCAAGACTTTGATGTCTGCTCTCCAGGTGATTAAGGCAGTTCGTGCTGGTGCAGAGCAGTTTTTCACATTAGTGGAGGCCTCGAAGCCTAAGACTAGTATGGACAGTATCCTAGTTATATCTGAGTATCCTGACGTGTTCCCTGACGATCTCTATGGAGCCCCACCTCAGTGAGAGATCGACTTCACAATTGAGCCGGTGACAGGATCCAAACCTGTGTCATGCTCTCCGTATCGGTTAACGCCTAAGGAGATGGTAGAATTGAAAGTACAGCTTCAAGAACTGTTGGAGCAAGGTTATGTGGATACAAGTTCGTCACCTTGGAGCCCGTCGGTCCTCTTTATTAAGAAGTACGGAAGTTTATGACTTTATATCGATTATCGGGAGTTTAATAAGCTGACGGAGAAGAATAAGTATCTGATCCTAAGGATTGATGATCTGTTCGACCAGCTGGTGGGGTCGACTTTGTACTCAAAGTTATATCTGAAATAGAGATACTATCAGCTACGGATAAGGGAAAGTGACATCCCCAAGACTGCTTTCAGCACACGGTATGGGCATTATGAGTTCACCGTCATGCCATTTGGGCTGACTAATGCGCCATCCGTGTTTATGGATTTGATCAACAGAATGTTCGGAGAGTACCTGCACCACTTCATGATAGTCTTTATTGACGATATATTGGTGTCCTCGTAGTGGGAGGAGGATCATTTCAAGCATCTGTATATGGTGTTGGAGACATTGAGGAGGAATCAACTTTATGCCAAATTCTCCAAATGCGAATTCTGGTTATCCTCGGTAGCATTCCTTGGTCATATAGTTTTTGGAGAAGGGATTGCGGTAGATCCGGCGAAGATAATTACGATACGGGAGTGGCCTATATTATCTATAGTGGTAGAAGTCTGAAGTTTCCTTGGACTTGCCGGCTACTACAGGCGCTTCGTATAGAACTTCTCGCGGATAGCGTTGCCCTCACAACTTTGACGAGGAAAGATCAAAAGTTTGTGTGATCGCTGGAGTGGGCAAGAGATTTCGAAGAACTGAAAAGTCGGTTGACCACGGCGCCTATACTATGTTCGTCGAGTGGGACTGAAGGATTTGAGATTTACAGTGATGCTTCGGGCAGTGGCTTAGGTTGTGTCCTACTACAGCATGGGAGATTAATAGCTTATGGATTGCGTTAGCTGAAGGTGCACAAGAGGAATTATTCAGTCCATGACTTGGAGTTAGCAGTCGTGATATTTGTTCTGAAGCTGTGGAGGCATTACCTGCACGGTGTGAAGGTCGATATCTATACCGATCACAAGAGCCTGAAGTACTTGTTGGATCAAAAGGAACTAAACATGCGTCAGCGGAGGTGGATGGAGTTCCTAGGTGACTACACATTCAAGATACATTATGTTCCTGGGAAAGGCAATGCGGTGGCGGATGCGTTGAGTCGCAGGGCCCCCGCGCAGGCCAACTGGTTGTCGGTTCATGACGAGCGCTTGATTCGGGATTTAGAGGCATTAGAAATCTCTTGTGTTGACAAGCAGACGAGTGATGAAGCACAATTGAACTGGACAGAGGTGTAGTATAACCTTGCTGATAGGATTCGGCAGGCTCTAAATTTGGATAGCAACATGAAACAGATCATGGATGAGACTTTGGATGGGTCAAATTCCCAATTTGGTGTTGTTGAAGGACTGTTATGGAGGGACATTGGTCTGTGTGTCCCAAATGTGGGTAAACTGTAGGAGGAATTAATATATGAGGCTCATCATACCAAGTACTCGATTCACCCAGGGAGCATGAAAATGTATTGTGATATTAAAAAGTTGTTCTGGTTGCCAGGACTTAAGAAGGACGTGGCACTTTTTGTGGCGAAGTGTCAAACGTGCGCCTTGGTGAAGGCGGATTGCCAGAAGCCCGGAGGTTTCTTGAAGTCAATACCTATCCTGGAGTGGAAGTTCCACGATATTTCAATGGATTTTGTGCATAGGTTGCCAAGGTCGCAGAAGGGAAACGATGCCATCTGGGTGATCGTAGATCAATTGATGAAAGTGTGGCAATTCATTCCGAATTGGAAGGATGATTCGGTGGATAAGCTAGCAAAACTCTATGTAGATAACATTTTTCGACAGCACGGTGTGCCCCGTAGCTTCGTGAGTGACCGAGATGGGCACTTCACCTCCAATGACTGCAGGTTGGTGCAACAAATGTTAGGAACCAAGCTGAGTTTCAGCACGGCCTTTCATCCACAGACGGATGGTCAGATCGAGAGGGTCAATAGTACGATGGTGGACAGGCTTCGCATGTGCATCTTGGATTTCGGAAAGTGATGGTAAGATCACCTGTACATGGTGGAGTTTGCTTTTAACAACAGCTACCAAGCGAGTATTCAAATGACGCCCTTCGAGGCCCTATATGGTAGAAAATGTCGCACGCCGTTGTCATGGTTAGAGACGGGTGAGTCAAAGCTATACAAACCACAAGAAGTGGAAAGCGCCACTTCATTGGTACAAACAATACGAGAACGATTGCTGATCGCTCAGGATAGGCAGGCAAAATTCTATAATGCCAAGCATAGGAATGCTGAGTTCGCTGTTGGTGACTGGGTATATTTGAAAATTAAGTCGTTCAAGGGTGTCTCACGGGTACGACGCTTGAAGAAGCTAAGTCGGAGGTACCTTGGACCGTTTGAGATTCTAGAGCGAATTGGTGAAGCGGCTTATCGACTAAGGTTATTAGTGGAACTGAGTGGTCTACACGACGTATTCCACATATCAGTGTTGCAGAAGGCGGTGCAAGAGCTTTCACAAGTGATTTTGGTCGATTAGGTACCTGTTGATAGTGGGTTTATGATAAAGGTCAAGCTCATTCACATTGAGGACTCTAAAGTCAAGCGACTTCGTAATAAAGACATTAGGATCGTTAAAGTCCGATGGAACAACTGCGTTCGTGAGGAGCTTTCGTGGGAGAGAAATCGGACCATGCTTGAGGATTATCACGAGCTCTTCTACTTAGGTACCATTTAAGTTTATTACTTTCTATTACATAATTTCGGGACGAAATTCATTTGGGGGGGGGGAGA
Organism: Platanthera guangdongensis; assembly: GCA_039583875.1. NCBI lineage: Eukaryota > Viridiplantae > Streptophyta > Magnoliopsida > Asparagales > Orchidaceae > Platanthera > Platanthera guangdongensis. The sequence continues at coordinate 105,032,018 of CM077152.1, forward strand.
ATTTAACCTCCCCAAAACACGAAAATGATCTGGTAGCATCTTAAGGCCAATCTGGGGCCTAAAAAGGGTCACACGACCTGGGACACGAGCGTGTCTATGGCAGTTTCATGCTTCGAGTTCGGCGATTTTCTGTGTGGTCGACGAAATGCATTCGACGATCCTTGGAGGTCTGGCACACGGCCTGAGACACGAGCATGTCTAGGGCCGTGTCATGCTCTGTATCGGTAGGGCGTTGTCGAGTGAGGTACACGGCCCAGGTCACGGGAGTTTCAGAGGCTGATATGGGCATGTCAAGATGATTAAACATGCATTTATCATGGCCGTGTCCTAGTCAGGACGCGACGGTTTCCTGTGTCGCTTGAGGGACACGCCCCGTGACACGGGCGTGTCATAGACTGACACGAGCATGTCAATTAGTACACGGTCGTGTCTGAGCCCGTATCCTGTTCTGTTTTCGACGATCATTTTCAGATCGTGAGACACATCCTGTAACACGGGCGTGTCACAGACTGTGTTCGGCCCAGGAAAGTGATTTTAGGTGCGAATCGTGGTCGTTCATTTCCATCAAATGGGATCCTAGGGCCTAGAGATCTCCCTGCTGTTATAAGGACGGGAGTTGAGGGTTATACCCTCATTTCTCTTAGGCCATTCTCTTTCTAAAGAGTTTAGAGAGTTGTGAGAGCAAGGAAGAAGGATAATGAGTAATCCGGCCGCCGGTGAAGCTTTGGAGCCCCAAATCGCAAGCCGAGTCCAGATCCGTGGAGGCGGGGCCGTTGCGGTGCTTTTCATCTGGCTAGTTTTTCATGACACCAAAGCGAACCTCTAGGGTAATGATTCTCTTCTTGAACATGTGAAGTCCTCTTCCTTTTGCATAGGGTCCCGCTCTCGCGAGTGTGTGGTGAGTGTGTGGAATTTCCTTCGGGTGGACATGAATAGTCCCCGTAATCTTGCATATAGAGTCCGGAATCGTAGTACGGACATAGTCATGGTGTGTGAAGCTTACCCGAACAAGTTGGTCTGAATCGGTGATGTTTCATTATGCATGAATAGCCATAGAAGACTACATGTCGATGGTTGTTTTCGGTTTTCTACGTGGTAGATTGCAACAGGGAGTCCTGGGGAATAACTCCAAGGTGCACTCAGAAATCTGGACAGAAGAGAATTTTTGCCGTATAGGTGGCTTGGGATCCAGTCGTGTACATAACCGGGTTATGTACAGTTGTATGATCGATACTTTGGGACTGGGGGAACTTGGCCCGCGCCGATGGCAAAATTGCCATGGCGAAGTGAGCAACGGGCAGGTGGAACCCTACCCACTCCATTTGCTTCGGTTAAAGCGACGTAAGGTACATGGTTGTTGGGTATTGTATCCACACTAACCCAGATTTGTTGAAGTCACCCTTGAACTAAGATGAATTAAGTTGTATTTGATGCTTGGTTTGAGTTATGTGTTTGCAGGAATCTTATGGGAAGTGTACACCAATGTCAGTCTACAATGGGTCACCAAACACAGAACCATACAATGTAATCCCTCATTGTGTGCTCCAAAGTGTTGACACATGTGTAGCCTCTCTATTGGGGTACACTTCATATTCAAGCTCTAGGACTATGTGAAAAGACTTGATGCTGATTTCACCTTAGAAGAAGAAAAATTCTGTCAAGAAAAATTTTCCTAAGTAATGTACTCGAGTAGTTCTTTACTTACTCGAGTAAGTTACTGAGTTCATACTCGAGTAATAATACTCTTACTCGAGTAGTTAAGATATATCTCGAGTAGTTTCTTTTTTCCTCTTGAGTTTTACAGAAATTATCTTCTCAAAATTTTCTAAGTTAAATACTCGAGTAATCATCTTATATACTCGAGTAGTTCTATCCTCTGTCTCGAGCAGTTAAATTCTGACTCTCATGTAGTTCTCACTAACTTGAGTAGTATAAGTCATGTACTCGAGTAGTTCATCTACTACTCGAGTAGTTCAGTGTTTATACTCGTGTAATCCAGGACTCCATTCCAGAAAATTTCTCTAAGTGAATTACTCGAGTAGTCATCTCCACATACTCGAGTAGTTCTATTTGTCTCGAGTAGTTCAACTTCTATACTCGAGTAGTTCTGTTTTCCAGTCCATAAATTTTCTAAGTCTATGACTCGAGTAGTTTCTTATATACTCGAGTAGTTCATTCTTATATACTCGAGTAATATTTCTTATACTCGAGTAATCTACTCCACCTCTCGTATAAGTACTCAAGTACTAGAGTATGTTATTTTTGTTACTCGAGTATCTGATTCCGTTTCTTTTTATTTTCTCGAGTAGTTGACTCCATGTACTCGAGTAATGATCTCATTCCCTCTCGAGTTGTTTTTCTCATATACTCGAGTAGTGCTGCATGCACTCGAGTAGTCTCCTACATCTCGAGTATTTTACTTTGACTTTTTCGAAAATTCATTAAGTCCAGACTAACGGTCTTATTCATAAACTTTGACTTATTGGTCCACGTGTCTCTCATAATGACTCAATTATGGCTAATCTTCTCCTCTCCTATAAAAGGTCTTGTCTAAACCGACAAACCCTAATTTATCAAAGAAGATTATTTTAAGAAGTTTTGCAGCCGTACTCTCTCAAGAATTTCTGTTTCCTCTCTCTCTCCAAGGAACGAAATCCGCCGCCGCCGCCGTCGCAGATTCCCGACTGGCTAGGGTTTTCATTTTCAGAGGATTCAGATTAAGAAGATTTTACAGATCGAGATTTCCGCTCAACTCTTCATCCTTTATTCGATCTTGTAAAGTCAAGAAGATTCAGATCTGATTTTGCCGAGGTTTGCTTCACCTATCTGATAAAACCGAAAAGTCTAAAAGAAGAAGATCTTGGCCGATTACATGCAGATCTGACAAGATTCATTGTTTGTATTTCTATACAATTTAATTTCATTATTGTAGGAGAAGTTTTATCCGAGTGTAGGAGTTTTTCAACTCTGAGTTTGTAGGAAGTTTCATCTTCCGAGTGTAGATCCGTTTTGTGGATCGAGTATGTAGGAACGTTGTTCCGAGGGTAGGATTGATTTTCAATCCAGGATAGTGGAGTAGCTGAGTCTAGTGTATTGCTAGATCGGTGAGGGAAAGTGGATGTATCCAAGGTTGGGGAACCACTATAAATCTTGTCTCATCTATGTTTGATTGGTAGATAGATATGTGCTTTGGTTTGTAATTTTTTATTCCGCAAAAAGACGCACATCTCACCTATTCACCCCCTCTATGTGATTTAGGTAGGCAACTATAAACTTTCAATTGGTATCAGAGGGAGGTTGATCGTTAAAAGGTTAACACCTTGATCAGATCCTTCAATAGTTGTCTTTTGAGATCAACCAAAAATGAACAAGGCAAAAGATTTTGCCAAGCTTACTTTGTGCACCAAAAATAATTTCCCCATGTGGAAAGAGAGAATCAAGATCTTTATGGAAGCTGTGGATCCAAGGATCTTCATGATAGTTGAAGAAGGTCCTTACATTCCCATGACCGTCTCCACTATAGATCCAACTGAGAAAGTCCCAAAGAAACTTATGGATCTAGATAAGGATGAGATTGCACTTGTCTCATTGGACAAAAAGGCAAAAAATATTATGGCAAGTGTAGTCGATGATTCAATTGATGCAGTGGCCTGGCTCTTATATGGTGGCCCACTGCCGGGCTGCAGCCCAAGCACTCCACCCATGACCGCACCTATTCTCAGCGCGGCGGGATGTTGAGGCCGGGTCTCGAACCCACAACCACCTTGATAAAGGGCTTTCCTAACAGCTCTCATCACCAACTGAGCTGTCTCAGCGCGGCGGGATGTTGAGGCCGGGTCTCGAACCCACAACCACCTTGATAAAGGGATTTCCTAACAGCTCTCATCACCAACTGAGCTGCAGCTCAGTTGGTGATGAGAGCTGTTAGGAAAGCCCTTTATCAAGGTGGTTGTGGATTCGAGACCCGACCTCAACATCCCGCCGCGCTGAGAATAGGTGCGGTCATAGGTGGGGTGCTTGGGCTGCAGCCCGGCAGTGGGCCACCGTATAAGAGCCAGGCCACTACACTTTTTTTGATGCAGTGGCCTGGCTCTTATACAGTGGCCCACTGCCGGGCTGCAGCCCAAGCACCCCACCCATGACCGCACCTATTCTCAGCGCGGCGGGATGTTGAGGCCGGGTCTCAAACCCACAACCACCTTGATAAAGGGCTTTCCTAACAACTCTCATCACCAACTGAGCTTTTGTTTGATGTAGTGGCCTGGATCTTATACGGTGGCCCACTGCCGGGCTGCAACCCAAGCACCCCACCCATGACCGCACCTATTCTCAGCGCGGCAGGATGTTGAGGCCGGGTCTCGAACCCACAACCACCTTGATAAAGGGCTTTCCTAACAGCTCTCATCACCAGCTGAGAATAGGTGCGGTCATGGGTGGGGTGCTTGGGCTGCAGCCCGACAGTGGGCCACAGTATAAGAGCCAGGCCACTGCATCAAAAAAAGTGCACTTTTTTTGATGCAGTGGTCTGGCTCTTATACGTTGGCCCACTGCCGAGTTGCAGCCCAAGCACCCCACCCATGACCGCACCTATTCTCAGCGCGGCGGGATGTTGAGGTCGGGTCTCGAACCCACAACCACCTTGATAAAGAGATTTCCTAACAGCTCTCATCACCAACTGAGCTGCAGCTCAGTTGGTGATGAGAGCTGTTAGGAAAGCCCTTTATCAAGGTGGTTGTGGGTTCGAGACCCGGCCTCAACATCCCGCCGCGCTGAGAATAGGTGCGGTCATGGGTGGGGTGCTTGGGCTGCAGCCCGGCAGTGGGCCACCGTATAAGAGCCAGGCCACTGCATCATCAATACTGCAAAACCTAATTCACTGCTAGTCTGCGAAGGAGATGTGGCAGTCACTAGTTACCTTAATGGAAGGTACCGAAGAAGTGAGGGATGATAGAAGATCCCTTCTTAATCAGAAGTATGAAGCTTTCTGATAAGGTTGAAGATACCATTGCTGACACCTTTGAGAATTTCTTCAAGATAGTGAATGGGCTAAGGGTCTATGACAGAGTCTTCACTAATGGGGAATTAAATGATAAATTCTTGAGATCCCAAACTAAGGAATGGGATAACAAGGTCTGTGCCATAAGGGAGTTTGGAAAACTTGCCGAGACAGATCCTCAGAATCTCTTCGGGAAGCTTATGTCATATGAGCTTCAACTCAACACCAGAAAGGCTGAAGAAGAGAAGAGCAGGTCTGCATTCAAAGAGAAGTCTGTTGCTCTAAAGGCAGACACGTCTAAGAAGTCCAAGGTTATTCCTCCTACTCCAGCATAAGAAGTTAGGGAAGAAGAAACCTCAGAGCCAAGCACCTCAGGCTCTGAACTATCAGAAGGAGAGTTCTCACTACTATCTCGACAGTTCAAAAATTCTTGAACAATAAGAAGCAATGGAAAGGCAAGGATGCCTCTTATAGAAGATCACGACACGATGGTGATCGTCAACGAAAAGGCTCAAGCAGCCATGACAGGTATAATTCTAAACAGAACAAACATGTTTCTACTGACATTATTTACTATTATTGTAATAAGCCAGGACACGTCATCGCTGACTGCCCTCACAAGAAGAAGGAGGGTGGTAGATGAGAGGAAAAGAAGTCCTCGTACAATAAGAAGAGGACAGAGAAGATCTTGATGGCCAAAAAGGGCAAGACTCTTAGTGACGCTGACTCATCTGAGTCGAGTGAAGAAGAAGAAGCCTATTTTGGGCTCATGGCTCAAACTGATGATGAACAAGAGCCCCAGCTCACTGGGAAGGTAAACTCTCACACTCCTCTTTCTGATTCTGAAGTTTCTGAACATAATTGTTAGGATATCTCTTCTGATGATGAATCAGAACTCATGGCCGAATATAAGGAGTTAATCATGGCTTACGACAAATGTCGCTGAGTCGTGAAAACTCAGGCTAAAGAGATAAAGTCTCTCAAAGCTGAAGAGAGCATCTTGAGAGAGAAAGTCGCAAAGACTGACTCGCTCAAAGAGAACTTAAATAATACTATTGAAGAATATAACAAAGCTCTTGAGCACCTCGACATTAAAGAGAAAATCATCAAAGAGCTGGAAGCTCAACTTGCTGCAGAAAAGAAACTAGTTGAAAGTTTCTCAAATCCCAAGACAGTCCTTCCATTCGTTGCTGAAATCTTAGCCAAGGCCAAGGGTGCTGGACTAGGCCATGAAGAATCTCCTAGTAAGTCTTCTAGGAGAAACAAGGCTCAACGGAAAAATAAGGCCTCCAAAAAGGCCTTAGCCAAAGAGAAGGGGAGAGCCCCTCAAGATCAGACCTCGTTCAAAAAGGATATATTTCCTTGAAATGAGTTTGATCTTGACTCATCTTACGGACACTTTGCTAGCCATACCTATGTTGAGCCAAAGTCCCGTTATCAAGGATGGACTCGACCTAGAAACTTTGGTAAAAGTGTCTTTAAGGCACCTTATGAAGAAGTCATTCTTCAGAGCTATGGCCCTTTCAACCATGGCCATAACTTCAAGAAGGCACCAAAGGCAAAGCCTCTGTAGAAATGCCAGTGAAGGAGAAGAAAACATGTGATTGTCATCATCATGAAGCTTCTTCCTCCAAGAATGTTGCCCCTGCTAGACCACAATTCCAAAAGGTCAAGCAGGAGAACATAAGGCAAAGATACAACAGATTTGACTGTTGGTGTTGTGGCAGAATTGGTCACTTTGCCATTGATTGCTGGTTTAATCCTAGAAATGTTTCAACCCCACATGTTGGCAATATGAGGAAGACCACTACTAATGCTAATATTCGTAGGTGGAGTGTTCTAACCCAAGACCAAGGACCCAAACGTATTTGAGTTCCTAAGGCAAACTGATTGTGATTGCAGGTATGTCCAAAGACCACCAAAACTCCACTGTGGTATTTGGACAGTGGATGCTCTCGGCATATGACCGGGACAGGAAGCCTAATTCAGAACTTTACTCCAGTCTTGAACGGAACGAAGGTCATCTTTGGAGGTTCAGACCGTGGAATCACAAAAGGCTATAGTATGATTACAAATGGTAATGTATCCTTCTCAGATGTGGCTTACGTCGAAGGTTTGGAACATAACCTTGTAAACATAAGCCAACTCTGCGATAAAGGATACATAGTTGAGTTTCACGCTGATAAGTGCTTGATAAAATTTGTTGACGATATGGAAACGATTCTATCCGGCACTCGAAACAGAAACATTTTCTGTTTAAATTTCATTTGTATAGATTCTTCGACACCAGTGTGCTTTTTAGCAAAAGATAGTGCGTCTCTTGGTGACCAATGACACAAGAGACTAGCACATATTAATTTCAAAACTATTAATAAGTTATTTTCAGTGAACTTAGTACGTGATGCCCCAAATGTCAAGTACGTCAAAGATAGACCTTGTCATGCATGTGTAAAAGGCAAGCAAACAATGGCTTCCTTTAAAAGAGTTATTGGCAAGGATTCTAATAGATGTATTCATCTACTTGCATATGGACTTGTTTGGTCCACTGCAAATTAGAAGTTTGGGAGGAAAGGATTACACGTTGGTAATTGTTGATGATTACTCGTGCTTTGTGTGGGTGTTCTTTCTGAAACACAAGTCAGATACCTTCGACATCTTTACTAATTTTGTCAGGCAAGTTCAGAATGAGTACAACTACTCCATAGTCAAAATTAGAAGTGACAATGGAACAGAATTCATGTTTGGGGCCATGACAGTATTTTGTGAAAGCTTAGGTATCTTTCATGAGTTTTCCTCTCCTCGTACTCCACAACATAATGGAGTGGCTGAGAGAAGGAATAGAACACTCATAGAGGCATGCAGGTCCATGTTGAGTGATGCTTCACTTCCGGAATATTTTTGGGCTGAAGCCGTCAACACTGCATGCCACGTGCAGAATCGAGCCCTCATAAATAAAATCCATGATAAGACACCTTACGAACTTCTGAAGGGCAAGAAACCAACAGTCTCATTTTTTAGAATTTTTGGCTGTAAATGCTTCGTGCTAAACAATGGCAAGTATGGCACTACTAAGTTTAGCGAAAAGAGTTTTGAAGGTATTTTTGTAGGTTATAGTAGCCATAGTAAGGCATACAGGATCTTTAATAGAAAAACCCTGGTCGTGGAAGAATCGATACATTTTGTATTTGATGAGACGAGCTTGCTGCGAAGCAACTCTACTAGTATGCTTATTGAAGATGCAGGTGCAAAGCTGAAAGAAATTAGCTTGGATGGACCGTCCGAAGATAAAGTTGAAAAGTTCATCAAGATCACCACTCCAACCCCTATTGGAGAGGCTGATGATCAAGATGAAGAAGTCATCTAAGATGAAGAAGTCACTCTGGTGATAGAAGATAATCTAGATGCAAGGACTTTAGAGCTCAGACATCTCAAGGATCACCCCATGGACCATATCATAGGAGATCCCCAGGATGGTGTCAGAACTCGAAGAGGTACAACTAATGAGAATCTATATTTAAGTTTTCTATCACAGGTTGAACCAAAGAAGTTTGAGGAAGCAAATTCAGACATATCGTGGATAATGGCGATGGAAGTAGAACTAAACCAGTTCAAGCGCTGCAAAGTATGGAAGTTTATTCCAAGACCCAAAGGTAAGAATGTCATTGGGACAAAATGGGTCTACAGAACAAGATGGACGAGAATGGAATGATAGTAAAGAACAAGGCCAGACATGTCGCAAAAGGCTATCGTCAAGAAGGAATCGACTTCGACCAGACATACACTCCAGCGGCAAGGCTGGAGGCAATAAGGTTATTCCTAGCATATGCTGCACTCAAAGGCTTCACTGTCTATCGGATGGACGTGAAGTCTGCCTTCCTTAATGGTGACATAAAGGAAGAGGTGTATGTGGAACAACCTCCAGGTTTCGTTGATTCTAACTTTCCTGATTACGTTTATTTACTGCATAAAGCTTTATATGGCCTGAAACAAGCTCCTCGAGCTTGGTATGAGACGCTGTCAAGCTTTCTACTAGAGAACAAGTTCACAAGGGGAAAGATAGACAAGACATTATTTCTTAGGGAAATTAAAAGCAAGATTTTGCTAGTGCAAATCTATGTCAACAAACATTATTTTTGGCTCTACTGATGACAACCTTTGCAAGAAGTTTTCAAAACTTATGCAAGGGAAGTTTGAAATGAGCAGTATGGGCGAGCTGAAGTATATCTTAGGGCTTCAAGTGAAACAGTCTGAGGATGGAATTTTCATCTCACAGACCCAGTTCACTAAAGAGCTGATTAAGAAATTCAGAATGGAGAACGTAACCTCAATGAGGACTCCAATGAGTTCAACTATGTCTCTAGACAAGGATGAAAAAGAGAAACCTTTTGATGAAACCAAGTACAAAAGCATTATTGGGTCCTTGCTCTACCTTACTGCAAGTAGACCTGACATAATGTTCTAAACATGTGTCTGTGCTAGATTTCAGGTGTACTCTAAGGAATCTCACATCGCTGCTGCAAAGCGGATTTTGAGATACCTTAAAGGTACACCAAATCTTGGCTTATGTTACCCAAGAAGTAATGACAATGAACTAACAGGTTTTTCAGATGCAGATTTTGTAGGGAGCAAAGACGGCTGGAAAAGCACTTCCGGGACATGTAAATTCTTTGGAAGAAGACTTATCTCCTGGAGTAGCAAGAATCAAAACTGTGTGATAATCTCAACGGCTGAGTCAGAGTACATCTCTACAGTCAGTTATTGTGCACAGTTACTCTGGATAAAGAATCAGTTTGAGGACTACAACATGAAGTTTGAAAAGATTCCATTATTTTGCGAGTCTTCCAGCATAATAGCAATAGCCAAGAACCCAGTCTCGCACAGCCGGACAAAGCATATAAAGCTAAGGTATCACTTCATCCGGGAGCATGTGGAGCATGGGGACATATACCTTCAATATGTCTCTCAAGATATGCAAATTGCTGACATTTTTACGAAGCCGCTGGACGAGACCAAGTTCTCGTTCTTCAAAACAGAACTTGGGATGTGAAAGTGCAACTAGATCTGATATACTCTAGAGGGGGGGGGGTGAATAGAGTATATGGTGTTTTAGTACTTTTAAAAACTTTTACAACAATTGTTGTAATAAGTGTGAACAGGGAAGCAAATATAAATCTAATCACAGAACTAAACTATGCAAAAACTAAGCACAGACAAATCAAGGCCAGAAACAAAAAGTAAACAAGCAGAACCAGATGACACAAGGAAATATAGTGGTTCCCCAAACTTGGGTACATCCACTCTTCTACCACCCTAGGTAGGAATCCACTGCAGGATGAGTTGATCAGGTGTCCTGGGCACCAATGAGCTTTTGATAAGGTGCTCAAAAACCAAAGCAGATTTTTTGATCAGGTGTCTTGCCACCAATGAGCTTTTGACAAGGTGCTCAAAAAACCAGATTCAAACTTTTGAAGGGAGTTTGAAAAACCCTTTACAGAGTGGGGGTGAGAGAGTGATGGCAGTCTTCTCTTTCTCAATCAACTGAGAAGACTAAGTGGATTGATGTCAAAGCTCCCCCTGAATCCTTGAAATCTTCAGGAAGAAAAGCTTTGCTGAGGGTGATAGGCCTTCAAAAGTAGAACTCCAGCAATAGATGGTTTCAGCAATGGCTGAAATGTTGAGTGTCTGGAGTCTTGAAATGATGTTGGCCTTGAACACTTTGAGAGCTGAAGAGATCTGAAGATTTTTGAAAGCTTGATCTCTTTGATGAGTGTTCTTCAGAATTCTTTTTGACAGAGAGTTTTGAAAGAGTCTCTGTATTCTGAGTTGTGTGTCCTCTTTTTTTTTCTTCTCTGTATATCATCTATATTGATTCAAAAACATTCTGTCTTTTTGTTCTCTGTTCCAGAATAGAATATCATTCTCTGTCAAAGATAGCCGTTGATCTGCATTGATTGCATCCTTAATTGCATAATCTCTTCTGGAGGAAAGTCCACAGAAAAATTCCTTGAAAAATCCCTTGAAACTTGGTCCAGAAGTAAATGAAAACGGCTAGCAAATCTTCTGAATTAATTGCATAATAACTCCTGTCTGATTTGAATTTGAATTCTGGAAGTTATCTGAAATCGTCGAACTGAGCTCTGCTATCGTCGAGCTGAGCTCAGCGAACTGAAAAACTTAAGCAGCAAAATAATCGTCGATCTGAGCTTAAAGATCGTCGAACTGAGCTCAGAGATAAGGATCCAAAGCAGAGTCAAAATCGTCGAACTGAGCTCACCGATCGTCGAATGGAGTTCGACGATATTCTGAAGTTGAGCTCAGCGATCGTCGAATGGAGTTCGACGATCTGTCGAAGTTGAGCTAGACGATCGTCGACCGGAGTTCGACGAATCATCGTGCTGAGCTCGACGATCAGACTTAGTCTCCAGACAGAAAAACTTGGTCTTCAGGGCAGCTTCCAATCCTAGACTTCTAACCCTTAGACTCAATTCTAATTGACCTATTAAGCTATACAGAAGGTCAAACACAGATTCCTAGAGACATAGTGATCCTGACCCAAATTAGTAATAGGGTGTTCCAACAATCTCCCCCTATTTGGGTTAGGATTACTATTTACAGACTTTGGAAAAAAAATTCAAACAACATCATATAATCAGAAAAGCATAAAAATAACAGCAGCTAGACACATTGCAGAAACATCACAGATATATATATATATATATATGCATATGGCATCCAGATAGCAGTCAGAAAATCCAAAGATTGTCATCTTACAAAATCACTTCTTCTCTTTGCCTTTAACCATCTTGATTTCTCTGTTTGGATTTAAGGCTTCCTTGTTGGACCTGGTGTCATCAGCTGCACCCAAGTATGTTTGCTTTGAAGTCCTGGGAACCACAGCAGCAGGATGCAACTCCATATATCTGTCTGCATCAAAGAATTTGCTGGAGGCATATCTTTCTAGCTCTTTTTGTCTTTGCTCTGACATGGTAGAAATATTTGAAGTGTCTAGCCCTTGTTCTTTGGCTTTCTTTATCTGGTCTAATGCAGCCAACTCCTTCATCCTAGCAGTCCAAGCAACTGGATTCTTTTCAGGGTCCTCAAATGGTACAGGTGGTTCATACCTGTTGGAAGAATTATCTTGAGGAGGCCTAGCAGACACTGTCTCTCTTAGCTTGTAGGGGAATGGATCAGAAGTAGTATCAGATGAAACATGTCCTCCCCTGGAGTATGGGTGCTGCCTGGAATGCCCTTTAGAATAAACCTGAATATCTCTTTGACTTCCCCTGTATCCTCCTCTCCTGGAATAAGAACCCCTAGGCTGGCTTTCCCTTTGGTATGATCTGGCATGGGGTTGATAGGGAGCCTGGCTTCTAGATGGGGCTTGACTTGCAGAGCTGCCACCTGCACCTGCATCAGGAGGAGGTGGTGGAGGAGGATGAGGGTGCTGGAACTGGGAGGAGCCCTTCTCATACTTTCTCTTCTTTTTCATTGCTTTCAGCTGATTTTTGGAATACTGCATCCAATGTTCAGTAATTTGGCAGTTATGCAGAATATAATAGGGAATATCATTATCATCCTTTACTTTTGCAGGAGGAACCCTTTTCATAGCTTTGCTTCTAGCCTTCCTCTTCCTGGCAATAGTGGCAGCAGAGTCATCAGAGTCTGTCTTGAACTCATCAGAGTCAGAACTCTGGGCATCATATACAGCATCTATTTTCTTCATCAATTCTTTCTTCAACTGAGCAGCAACAGATGAGGCAGAAGCAGAAGGAGCAGCAGCAGGGACAGCAGCAGAGATAGCAGCAAAAACAACAGCAGATTCAGCAGCAGATACAGAAGGAGAAGCAGAAACAACAACAGTAACTTCAGGAGTGATGGCAGCAGCAACTTCAGCAACATCAACAAAATCTTTAGCAGGCTCAAAATCAGTGGCCTCTGACATCAGAAAATCCTTGGATGTTGGCTCATCAGGAACAATTGGGATTTCAGCAGCAGCAAAAACAGTCCTTTCTTCAACAGCAGCAGCAACAGCAGTTACTGAGAGTACAAAGGAGGATATAATGCTGGGGTCACAGCCAGAGAAAGGCACCAGTGCCTTGGACAAATCTTCTGGGGGCTGGACAGCATTAGGCTCTGGGAGATAACTGAAGTATGCAGTATCAAAGGCAGAAAGCAAAGACCTTAGGTCTATTGCCAAGACTGCAGTAGGAGCCACAGGAGCAGCAGATACAAAAACAGCAGCAGCAGCAGCAGTATCATGAATAGCAGGAGCAGAAGCAGCAGCAACAGCAGCATGAAGGCTTGCTTCATATGGCATCTCCCCCTGCCTGGATGCAGATGCATCTGTATCAAGGCACACTGCTGGAGGTGCTGCCTGAGGAATGAGGGAGGAAAGCCTGGCAGAGAGAGCTGCCACTGACTGTTGTAGAGGAGCTAAGGAGGCCTCCATGAGAAGAGAGAGCCTGGGGGCAAGTAGCTCATACAACTTGTCAGCTAAGGCTGGGAGATCTACATGCTCAATAGCAGGAGCAGAGGTAGATGGAATAGGGATGGCTGAGGATGCTGGAAGTGGAGGGCTGGAGAGTGGAGGGATGGTTGGCTGAGGTGTGGGGATGGTGGAGATGGAGGACAAGGGTATGGATATGGATGGAGTGAATGATGGTTGGTCAATGATGTGGAGGAGGAGATCTTGAAATGAGGTTGAGGAGGAGGGTAATTCTGGAGGAGAAGAGGGGGAATCATCCATGTAGGAGTCATCCAGAAGGGTGAAGGATGGTATGGATGGGGAAGAAGTGACATCTGGTGGAGGGTATGAAAACAATGGGTGGAAGTGGTCTGCTGGTGGAGGTAGAATTGGGTCTGGAGATGGAGTTGAGGTTGGAGATGGGCTGGAGATGGTAATGGTGGATGGAACTGGAATGGTGGATGGAGGAGGTAGGGTTGGACTTGGAGGAGGAGGAGAGGCAGCAACAGCAGTAGCCAGGTCTTCTGCAAGAGCAGAGACCTGTGGGAGAGTGACTCTGTGAGTCCTGGTGCCTGAAGGAGCACTAGATGATGGCCTGCTTGGCTTGCTGATTTGCCTGTCCCACTTGCCAAAGAGGGCACAGGTGAGTCTCTTGGAGGCATTTATGTGCACTCCAGAGGAGACCAGCAAGGTAGGGCACTTGTTCTGCAGGAAGACTCCAATAATCCTTCCAAAATTTACAAAGCTTTTATTTATTTTCTTCTTTATTAGGTCAAAGAAGACCTCTCCCCAGTTCAAACTTTTCTTATCTACCAGAGCTCCCATGAGGCAGAGCTGATGTCTGGAGATAGTGTCATGTGCAGAGTGCTTTGCCAACAGCACTTTTCCTACAACATCTGCTAGGAACCTGTACTCAACAGACAAGTTCCTTTTGAATAACTTGCTAGGGTTTCCCTCAGGATGACCCATCCTGGCAAGTATGTCAGAAAACTCTTCTCCAGATAATTCAGCAGTTTCTTCTCCATTTCTCAAACCAAAAACCTCTGTTAAAACTGTGGGGGTCAGAGGTACCTGAGTTCCAGCAATAGATCCAACTATTGTGTTGTTGTCTAGATTGTGAGCAGTATAGACCCATTCCTTTATTTCATCTGAAGCAAGCTTGATTCTAGTGGTCATGAGGGCAGACAAGTTCTGATCCTTGAATAAATTCAGAATGTCTTGGAAAACTTGATCAGTAGTGTTGAACGATTCCAGATCAATGTCGAAGCCTGCATCAAACTTCATGGCGGCTAGAACAGCAACTGATACGGCCATTGTACCTGCAAAAACTTAACAAACAAAACGACCAAGTGTAGAGCTGTTTGGAGGGAAGAAGATTCTTGCAGAGAAATTGAAAGCGCAAGAGAGAACGACGGCGAAAAATGAGTTTTATATTAGGGTTCGACGCAGAATTGGAAAGATCGTTGAACTCAGTTCGACGATCGAGGCTGCTAAAGGAATCTGAAGAGACTCCAACATCGTCGATCTCCGTTCGACGATCTGGAAAGGCGTCGAGCTCCGTTCGACGATCGTTCAGGGAACAAAATCGTCGAGCGCCGTTCGACGATCGTTGACCGAAGGAGATAGTTCATACTATCTGAGGGGCGCTGAACTCAGTTCGACGATTCTGGGAATCGTCGAACTCCGTTCGACGATCTTTGGGGAAATCGTCGAGCGCAGTTCAGAGATCAGAAAATTCTAGTCACTAAGAGAAATCAGAATTTTTGCCTAGTCTTGGTCAATTTTTAGCTTTCAAAATCTTGGATATTATTTAAGACTTCCTCCATCTAACATTCCTAACTGATTTAGGAAGAAGGTGTGTTTCTTTTCATCCAAAGGCTTGGTGAAAATATCTCCCCTTTGTAAATCAGTTGGGATATATTGTAATTCAATTTTATTCTTTTCAACATTGTCCCTTAAGAAGTGATGCCTAATCTCTATGTGTTTTGTCCTACTATGGAGGACTGGATTTTGAGCTATGGAAATAGCACTTGTATTGTCACAAAAGATTTTAGACTTCTCTAAGTTGTAGCCATAGTCTAGGAGTTGGTTTTGAATCCACAGTATTTGTGAACAACAACTGCCTGCAGCCATATATTCAGCTTCAGCAGTTGAAGTTGACACAGATGTTTGTTTCTTGCAAAACCAAGAGACAAGTCTATCACCAAGGAACTGACAAGTTCCACTGGTGCTCTTCCTGTCAATTCTGCATCCAGCATAATCAGCATCAGAGAATCCAGTTAACTCAAATGCTGAATCTTTTGGATACCAGAGACCTAGATTTGGACAACTTTTAACATACCTGAGAATCCTCTTTACTAATGTTAGGTGTGACTCTCTAGGGCTTACTTGGAACCTAGCACATATACATGTAGCAAACATTATATCTGGTCTACTAGCTGTAAGATACAGTAAAGAGCCAATCATTGCTCTATATGTTGTCTGATCAACAGGTTTCCCATGTTCATCAGCATCCAATACAGCATTGGTAGGCATGGGTGTTTTCATACAAGATGCCTCAGACATACCAAATTTCTTAACCAGTTCATCAGCATATTTGGTTTGAGAAATAAAGATGCCTTCAGCATGTTGTTTGACTTGTAATCCTAGAAAGAAGGATAGCTCACCCATGCTACTCATCTCAAATTTAGAATGCATCAGATTAGAAAACCTTCTGCACAATTTTGAGTCAGTAGAACCAAAAATGATATCGTCTACATAAATTTGTACTAGTAGGGTATGGGACTTATGGGTTCTAATAAAAAGAGTTTGGTCTACTCTACCCCTTATAAAACTATTTTCCAAGAGAAAGCATGCTAAGGTCTCATACCATGCTCTAGGAGCTTGCTTGAGACCATATAATGCTTTATTTAGTCTAAAAACATAATCAGGATAAGTTGGAGAGATAAAACCTGGAGGTTGTCTGACATAGACTTCCTCTTTGATGTCTCCATTTAAGAAGGCACTCTTGACATCCATCTGATAAACCTTGAAGCCTTTGTGAGCTGCATAAGCTAGAAATATTCTGATGGCTTCCAATCTTGCAACAGGTGCAAAGGTCTGGTCGTAGTCAATTCCTTCTTCTTGAGAATATCCCTGGGCAACTAGCCTTGCCTTGTTCCTTATTATTACTCCTTGATCATCCAGTTTATTTCTGAATACCCATTTTGTTCCAACAATGGAATGATCCTTTGGCTTTGGCACTAGTTCCCATACTTTGTTCCTCTCAAATTGATGCAACTCCTCTTGCATTGCAATGATCCAGTGTGGATCTTGCTCTGCATCTTGAATGGACTGAGGTTCAATTTGAGAAAGGAAGCAGGTGTGCAACAGGTTTTGGTTGACCTGATTTCTGGTTTGCACACCAGCTGAGAGTTCTCCAATTATTTGGGTAATTGGATGGTCTCTTGATGTTACTAGATCAACAGGGGGTGTTGATTGTTCACCAACCTGTGTTGTTGTTTCCTCTTGTGGTACAACAACTGGCTCTTCAAGTTGAGCTTCAATGTGTTGAGCATTGCTTTCATCTTCACTGCTTTCTTCTTCTTGAGCAACCTGTAGCTTGTTCATATCTTCAACTAGAGAGTGTTCCTGCAAAGGTTCTATGGTAGAAGAAATCTTCTCCTTGAAAGACATGTTAGTTTCATCAAAAGAAATATGAACAGATTCCTCAATTTTCAAAGATGATTTATTATAGACCCTATAGGCCTTGCTGATCATGGAGTATCCCATAAACACTCCTTCATCAGCTTTGGCTTGAAATTTTGCTAAGTATTTCTTGTCATTATTGTGAATATAGCAAATGCAACCAAAAATTCTGAAATAGTCAACTTTAGGTTTCTTCCCTTTGAGTAATTCATAGGGAGTCTTTCCCTTCAGTTTATGTATCAGACTTCTGTTCAGCACATAGTTGGAGGTGTTCACTGCCTCTGCCCAAAAGGATAGAGGTAGATGAGCATCTGACAACAATGTAGTGGCAGATTCAATAAGGGTTCTATTTTTCCTTTCAGCTACCCCATTTTGTTGAGGAGTTCTAGGAGCTGAGAAAGTATGCCTGATCCCTTCACTCTGACAGAACTCTTGCATAAGAAGAGAATCAAACTCTGTCCCATGATCACTTCTGATCAGGGCAATGTGAGTATTGAACTCAATCTGTATACATTTGAGAAACTCTGTCAGACACTTAAAGTTATCAGACTTCTTCCTTAGAAAGAACACCCAAGTGAATCTAGAGAAGTCATCTACAATTACTAAAGTGTAGGATTTCCCTCCTAGGCTTTGTACTGTGATGGGTCCAAATAGATCCATGTGTAACAGATACAATATCCTAGGTGAATCACTCTTATTAAGTGACTTAAAGCTGTTTTTAGTTTGCTTGCCTAATTGACAAGCCTTGCAGAGTCCTTCCTTCTTGTAGGGGCCAGAAGGTAGTCCTCTAACAAGGTTGTCCTTGGATAGCCTAGCAATAGTTCTAAGGTTTAGGTGTCCTAATCTCTTATGCCATAACACATTTGGTCTACAGACTGAGTTAAACAGGCAAATATCTATATCAGTTGAAAGAAAATCTACTAAGTAGATGTTACCTTTCCTTATACCTGTCAACACAGTTGTGTTGTCCTCTGACTTGATTTTGCATAAGGTTTTGCTGAAGGTCACCTGGTAGCCTTCATCACATAGCTGACTGATGCTGATCAGGTTGTGCTTCAGTCCTTCCACATATGCTACCTTCTTGAAGGTTACTGATCCAATCTGTACTGCACCATATCCCTTAGTTTGTCCAAAGTTGGAGTCACCAAAGATAACTTTGGGTCCAAGCTTGGCTCTGAAGGATGTGAGGTTGTCCTTATTCCCTGTCATGTGCTTAGAGCACCCACTATCCAAATACCATTGCTGGTTAGATGTTGGATAGGTCTTCACCTGCACATGAAACAATTCACTTGTTTTTGACCCAGTTTACCTTGGGCCTAGGTTGATAACCTTTAAATTCAGAAATGAAAGACATCCCTGGCTGACTCTTATATCCTTCAGGATGATATCTCCTTGGAGGTATAATCCATTCAGTATAAGGGTTAAAGGTTTGGGATGAAGAACCTTTAGGATTCAATTTTGACTTGCCTTTGAAAACGTTTCCAGAGCTCTGACCCCTGTTCGACGATCTTGGAGCTGCGTTCGACGATCGTGGGTCAGATCGTCGAGCTCCGTTCGACGGTCGACTATGGCTGAGGTCAGGTATATGGGATCGTCGACCTGCGTTCGACGACTTTGGTTGAGATCGTCGATCTGCGTTCGACGATTTGTCCTGAGATCGTCGAGCTGCGTTCGGCGATCGTCGATCTTCATTCGGCGATCGTCGATCTCCGTTCGACGATTTGTGCTGGGACTTGGTTTTCTGAGGCAGATCAGAATTTTTCCTGGCAACCTCTACAACTCCCTTTCCCTTGTCAGAAATGAACTTGATGGGAGTTGTCAGAACAATAGGTTGGCTGGATGAGGCACCCAAGCCCAGTGTACTGTTGAATCTTGAGTTCACTGTGCTTGTGATGTCCATCAGCTTGATGCTTCTCCCATTAAGGGATTCTTCAAGCTTCTTGGCCTCAGAGAGCTCACTTTTCAGTGTAGCTATTTGTTCCCTACAGTTCTCCAACTCCTGAGAGAGTTTGAGGTTTTCTGACTTTAAAACATTGTGTTCAGATAATTGATTTCTGAGAGAGATAATCTCTTTCTCAGACTTTAGCAGGTCTAAACACAGTGCTTTAAATTCAGATTTAAAATCTTCTGAAGTAAAATCAAAAGAGCTAATTACCTGATCTTCTTCAGGTTGAGTCTCTGAGTCTGACTCTGACTCCTCTTCCTCTGAGTTGTGTTGTGAGGCATTGATTGCCATCATGCAGAACTCCTTTTCCTCTGCATCATCCTCATCATCACTGGAGCTGGAAGAGGCTTCTGACTCCTCTTCAGTCTCACTCCAGGATTCAGCAACAAACCCTTTTCTTGTATGCTTATTCCTGCTTGAAGAAGGTTTGCTATTGCCATTCCTTTTGGAGTCCTTCTCCTTTCTTCTTTCTTTTCTGTCCCTTCTGTCCTTGTTCTTGTTCTCTGGACAGTCAGGAACTATGTGCCCTGGTTTCCTGCAACCAAAGCAGATAATGTCTTTGTTATTGCCAATGGACTTGTCATACCTTGGCTTATCCTGCTCCTTGTATGATCTTCTTCTGAAGTCCTTTCTGGCCATCTTATAGAATCTTTTGGCCAACAAGCTGAGAAGTTCATCATTGCCTGTAGCTTTTTCTTCAGGCAGATCTTCAGTTGCCTTGAATGCTATGGTCTTCTCTTTTCTTGTGGCTGGTGAAGCAGCCTTCTGTTCTTCCTCTCTATTCTTGATGAGCAGCTCATAAGACTTGAGCTTACCCAACAAGGCTTCAGTGGTGATCTCATTTAGACTTCTGGCATCTTTGATTGGCCAGATTCTTGAATCCCAAGTGCTGGGGAAGCACATTAGGATCTTGTCATTGAGTTCTGTCAGAGAAATCTCTTTGTCCAATGTCCTTAGTTCACTGACAATTAGACTCAATCTGTTGTACATGTCTCCTACTGACTCAGTCTCTCCCTTCTTGAAGTTCTCATATTGGGAGATGAGATGGGATCTTCTGTCCTTTCTCTCGTCAGCTGAGCCTGAGACTATTTCTGAGAGTCTATCCCAAATTTCCTTGGCTGAATTACATTCAGCTACCTTTTGAAAAATGTCATCTGACATTGTCTGGGCTAGAATGTTCATAGCCTTGGCATCAACTACTTTCCATTTTTGATGTCAGCATCTGTTCCTGATGGAGGTGGAACAACATTTGTACTTGTACTTTCTGGGGGTCTTGGACACACTGTCAAAACAGAATTAAATATATCTTCGTCAATAGAGTTCATGTAAAGTCTAATCCTTGCCTTCCAAAGTGCAAACTTGGAAAGATTGCACACTGGAGGTCTGGTGATAGCATAATCTTTGTTTTGGGCCATGATTTGTGCACACAAGATCTAATAATAAAATACAAAAGAAAAACAGATCTAGTTTAGGATCTTGGGGTTCAGGTGTTAGCCTGTACAACCAATCAGGTTTGGTATGTTTAACCAACCTCGCTTTGATACCAATTGAAAGTGCAACTAGATCTGATATACTCTAGAGGGGGGTGAATAGAGTATATGGTGTTTTAGTACTTTTAAAAACTTTTACAACAATTGTTGTAATAAGTGTGAACAGGGAAGCAAATATAAATCTAATCACAGAACTAAACTATGCAAAAACTAAGCACAGACAAATCAAGGCCAGAAACAAAAAGTAAACAAGCAGAACCAGAATGACACAAGGAAATATAGTGGTTCCCCAAACTTGGGTACATCCACTCTTCTACCACCCTAGGTAGGAATCCACTGCAGGATGAGTTGATCAGGTGTCCTGGGCACCAATGAGCTTTTGATAAGGTGCTCAAAAACCAAAGCAGATTTTTTGATCAGGTGTCTTGCCACCAATGAGCTTTTGACAAGGTGCTCAAAAAACCAGATTCAAACTTTTGAAGGGAGTTTGAAAAACCCTTTACAGAGTGGGGGTGAGAGAGTGATGGCAGTCTTCTCTTTCTCAATCAACTGAGAAGACTAAGTGGATTGATGTCAAAGCTCCCCCTGAATCCTTGAAATCTTCAGGAAGAAAAGCTTTGCTGAGGGTGATAGGCCTTCAAAAGTAGAACTCCAGCAATAGATGGTTTCAGCAATGGCTGAAATGTTGAGTGTCTGGAGTCTTGAAATGATGTTGGCCTTGAACACTTTGAGAGCTGAAGAGATCTGAAGATTTTTGAAAGCTTGATCTCTTTGATGAGTGTTCTTCAGAATTCTTTTTGACAGAGAGTTTTGAAAGAGTCTCTGTATTCTGAGTTGTGTGTCCTCTTTTTTTTTTCTTCTCTGTATATCATCTATATTGATTCAAAAACATTCTGTCTTTTTGTTCTCTGTTCCAGAATAGAATATCATTCTCTGTCAAAGATAGTCGTTGATCTGCATTGATTGCATCCTTAATTGCATAATCTCTTCTGGAGGAAAGTCCACAGAAAAATTCCTTGAAAAATCCCTTGAAACTTGGTCCAGAAGTAAATGAAAACGGCTAGCAAATCTTCTGAATTAATTGCATAATAACTCCTGTCTGATTTGAATTTGAATTCTGGAAGTTATCTGAAATCGTCGAACTGAGCTCTGCTATCGTCGAGCTGAGCTCAGCGAACTGAAAAACTTAGCAGCAAAATAATCGTCGATCTGAGCTCAAAGATCGTCGAACTGAGCTCAGAGATAAGGATCCAAAGCAGAGTCAAAATCGTCGAACTGAGCTCACCGATCGTCGAATGGAGTTCGACGATATTCTGAAGTTGAGCTCAGCGATCGTCGAATGGAATTCGACGATCTGTCGAAGTTGAGCTAGACGATCGTCGACCGGAGTTCGACGAATCGTCGTGCTGAGCTCGACGATCAGACTTAGTCTCCAGACAGAAAAACTTGGTCTTCAGGGCAGCTTCCAATCCTAGACTTCTAACCCTTAGACTCAATTCTAATTGACCTATTAAGCTATACAGAAGGTCAAACACAGATTCCTAGAGACATAGTGATCCTGACCCAAATTAGTAATAGGGTGTTCCAACAGGATGCTCAACAAAGAAGACTAGAAGAAGCTGGATTTTCAAGAAGGCTTAAGGCTCAAAGGTTAGTAAAATACTGAAATTTTTCAAATTCTAACGCTTTGACTCGAGTTAGACACAACCTACTTGTGTAAACATAGGACCTACTCGAGTAGTAGAATGACCTACTCGAGTAGTCGACTTGACCTACTCGAGTAGTGGACTGATATACTCGTGTAGTCGACTTGACCTACTCGAGTAGCAGACTGACATACTCGAGTAGTCCGCTTCACTTACTCGAGTACTTCAGTTCATCTACTCGGAGTACTTCTGTATACTTACTTGAGTAATTCCAGATTCATCTACTCAAGTCAATTTTCCTCACTCGTGTACATGACGAGTCGTTTGTTTTTCAAATTTTCTTATGCGCAAACCAAGGCTACTGCCGCCTCTTATATGGTTTAATTCTTCATTGTCGTATAATTAGACCTAAAACTATGGTTATATAAATAAGAAAAATCTGGAAATTTCCCTACACGAAATCATTTCCGCTCTCTCGAGTACCCGGCGGCCTCTTTGCCTTCCTCCGTCAGTTGTAGAGCCGCGTGATTTCCTTTACCCCGTCGAACTTGTCTAGGGTTTTTGCATCTCCAAGACTTCTGAATCATGGCCGCCGCCTCTAAAATCATTGTGGGTTCAGAATTACTCACCGCCGGGATTGCAGAACTCTCTGACGACTTCCATAATCTAATGATTTTTCTCTACACTGCCGGATTAACCTTCGTTCTCCAAGAACATTGTCGAATCCTCTTCCCCGATTTTGCAGAATTTTTCAGGAATGTAAAGGTGAAGCAACATGGGACAGTTTTGAAGTCTACAGTTAAAGGTAACAACATCAAACTTACTCCAACCTCTGTTTCTCGACTTCTTCGACTGCCAGTTCCAGATGCAGATGATTTTCTGAGTGATGAAGAGTATGCCAGAACTTGCTTATTCTGTGGAATTTTTGCTGATGCAAAATACATCAATAGGTCTGATATGAATGCTGAAGGAAAATTCTTAGTTGATGTCATTGTCAAAATTCTTCTATGCAAAACAAACTCCATCAGAGCCAGACCCCTTTACTTCTTTGACATTATGCAAGCAATAGTCTGCAGAAAGAGATTTCAGTTTGGTATGATGATCTTGGATAAGATTAAAGACAACATTAAATCTCCCAACTATGCCAGAATCATTTCCCTGCTTCTCCATGAGATAAATGTAGAGGTATTCAGTTTCTCCAAGGGGAGTATTATTCACCACATGAAGAAAGTCTACATTTCCTCCATACAGAGATGGGAGTTAAAGTTGCATAATCCTTCTCAAGCTGCTAAGGTTACTGAAGTTATAGACATAGAGGACAGAACTCCATCTCCCTCTCCATCTCAGGTCCCCAGCTCCTCTGGTGCACCTAATGAGGGGGAGCCTGCTCCTTCAATTTCAGCAAGGATGCCAACTCCTCCAGTATCTACTCCACCTCCACCTATTCCTCCACCAGTTACCCAGAAGATATCCCTACATATCAACAACTTCAAGAAATTCTCCTATCCACTGATGCTGCCATCAATGAGATGATAGAGGAATTAACCGCAGTTGAATCCCCTCTCCTCTATCTCCAAAAGCTCCATCCACTGAAATTCCAAAGGTCCCCACTCCTATATAGTCTCCTGTACAGTCTCTAGTGCCATCACTAGCAAAGTCTCTAGAAATCTCTCCAGCAAGAACTCCAGCTCAATCTCACCAAGAACAACCAGAAACAATCTTCATTTCTGATGAGCTCTCACCTGAGCCAGCTGAAGCTCCTCTCAGGAATTTGGATTTCTCTCTCCCTCAGATAATGGAAGAAGGAGATGGCCTCTTACATACTACAAGAGCTAAGAGCTCTGTTACCCTCACAGAAATAGATCCATGGGTAGGTCCTCCTATTCCTTCTGCTCCATCTACTTCTGCTCCTCCTGCTGCTACAGCTCCTGCCTCCTCAGATTTGATGACTCAGATTGTACTTCTCCTTCAAGAACAGAAATCTTACTTTGATACTTGTATCAAGACTATCACTGATAAGGTAACTGATCTAGAAACTGAGATGAGTAGAGGATTTGCTGAGATCCAGCATAAAACTGATCAGCTCAAACATATATTCCAAATTGGTGGCAAAGCATTAAACCACACCATCACTAGTGTTGGTCAAGTGATGGAACAAGGTCTGACTCTTGCTAATAATCAGATGGAATTGGACAAAAGAGCTGAAGCCACTAAGATGAAAATCTGTGAAGAAGTTGGCACTTTTAAAGATGATGCCATCTCTCAGCTATCTATTGAAGTCAGAATGGGGGAGAAGCTGGTGAAAGAATACTTATAAAAATCAGATGCTTCCATGCAAGAGCTTTGGAAAGAAAAAGTGAAAGAGATCCATGATGATGTCCTAGCTCAAATTCAGAGTGTCAAATTCCACACCTATGAAACTGCTGTTTGGATGCATAACCAGATCCTTCCTAAATTTGCTGCTGATCCAAACATTATCCCTTATCATTTGAACCCACTAGCAGCTGATGTTCCTGCTCAAGCTCCTCAACCTACATTCTCTCCTAGGCGTGGTGACTCTGTTGCTCCTCCTGATTCCTATACTCAGGGTTGTGATGAAGATCATGCAGATATTTTCTTCAAGGCTCCTCCCTAAATTCAGACTTACAAGAAGAAAAGAAAGTATGGTGAAGGTCCTTCTGCAAGCAAGTCCATTCCTACTCTAGCTCCTGAACATGCTGAGGTTTGGTCTCCCACTTCTAAGTCCCTCATTTTGGACACTCTCAAATTAGTTATGGACTAACATGAGAGCAGAAATATTCACTATAGTTCCCAGGAATGGGAGTTGTATGAGAAATCTATGACCAAAAGTAGGATATATGACAGAGAATATGGAAGAAACAATCCTGTTGCTCCTCCAAGACCCCCCTCTAGGTGATTTAGGTAGGCAACTATAAACTTTCAGTGGGACTTACCGTTAACTTGGAGAGCGAGTCTAGGCTGCAGCTGAAAGGACTTTAATGCTCACGATGTTTGTCGTCCTAGGGCGGTGGTGGAGTTGCGTGACGGACCGGGTTTGGACCGGCTTCACCGTGTAAGTGCCCTGAGATCACGAGGTGTTTGGTCATGAGGGTCTACGCCTGTGGTGAAGTGTGCTTATTGTTCTTTCACTTTATTGTTTGGTTATGCTACTATAATGCAGGGAAGGAGCGCTGCCACCCCATGTAAGGGGTGGGATCGTTACAAATTGGTAAGCTTTAGCTGACCGTTGCTTTTATTTGCCACCGCTGTCGTGGAATGTTGATTGCATGTGCTGTAGAGCCTAGTGGCAATTAGCGGGCTGAAGCCCTAATACTGAGCTGGCCATTGAAGGCCGAAGCAAATGTTTACTTTTTATGCTCATGTGTGACCGGCCTGCGTGCCGATGTATGGAAGACATTTATTGTTAAGTAAACTCTTGTAAGGGCATAAGGCCAAGTACTTTGTGTATTTGTACGCTCATTCCTACTTTGGGTTTTTAGTGGACATTCATGCTATGTCTTGCGTTCTTATAACTGTTTAAAAGCTTCCGCTAGAATGCTCTGAGTTAGGATGCGTGTTTCCTTTGGCAGTAATTTGGTATTAATACGTAACTCTACTAGCTGTCTGTGGTATAAGGCGTGGGGCCCTGGCCGGATCTTATGTTATATCCTATGTGACGGATGGGGGTGTTACATATACTCCTTATTCCCATGGTTAGGCTACAACACCTTTAACAAAGGAACACTCTTGCGGCGTATACTCCTTATCTCGTTGTTTACTATCTACACCGTCTCTAGTCGTACAGATCTATCGGTTGCTCCTGCTCCATCAATTGTGGGGATATTTTGATCGTACCGCAACAGCGCCTTTCGGCGAGACGACATATGGAATACGTCATGAAGGTTCTCCAGATCCGGCAGTAACTCCAACCGGTAGGCCAAATGGCCAATTCTTTCCAATATAGTGTAAGGCCCAACGTACCTTGGGCTGAGCTTCTTCACTCCACGTATTCGTGACACTCCATGCATCGGTCAGATCTTCAGGAACACTTTCTCACCCACTTGGAATTCTATCATCAGGTTCTTTGCATTAAAATATTTAGCCTTCTGACTTTGAGTCTCAGGAATGCAGTCCCATATTAGCCTAACAACCGTATCAGTATCATCGATGTACTCAATTCCTAAAACCTTCGAGTCTTCATCTTGCACCCATGACAAGGGGGTTCTACACCTTCTTCCATAAAGGGCTTCATGGGATGCCATCCCGATGCTGACATGGTGACTGTTGTTATAGGAGAATTCGACAAGGGTAAGAGTCTTTCCCATGGCTCCCCTCTATCCAACACACACAGTCTCAATAGATCTTCCAAGGTTCTGATGGTCCTATCCGACTGCCCGTCCGTCTGAGGATGAAATGTTGTGCTAAAGGTAAGGCGTGAACCCAAATACGCCTGTACGACCTACCATTCTTTAGAGGTAAAACAACCATCCTGGTTAGAAATGATCATCTTTGGCACACCATGTTACCGTACAAACTACTCCACAAAGAGGCGTACCAAAACATCCACATTGAGCCTCTTTCTTCATAGGGATGAACCTGGCTACTTTTATCAGGCGATCAACGATTACCCAAACCGAATCATTCCCTGAGCATGAGCGAGGTAACCCGTGGAAGAAGTCCATGGAGATATCCTCAAACTTCTACTCGAGGATGGGCAAAGACTGTAATAATCCACCGAGGCTCTTGCATTCCGCCTTCACCCTTTGACAAGCCTCGCAATGTGCAACAAAATGTCTGACGTCTTTCTTCATTCCCGGCCAACACATGGTCTTCCGCAAGTTGGCGTACATCTTGGAAATCCCAGGATGCACTGAATACTGAGTGCAATGTGCCTCTCTCTAGATATTTTCCCGAATTTTACCGCCTTTGGGAATGTAGAGCCGACCACGAAAATAAACGAGGCTGTCTTTTATTGTATACTCTTTGGTGGATCCACGCTCAACTGACTTAATCACGAGGGCCAGAGCAGCATCTTTTCCTTGCTCCGCCCGAATTTGGTCACGAATATCACAGACTAGACTCATGGTCGCCAAGTACTCTGTATGCTTTTCCGAAGGAAATTTATACATCAAATGGTCTCCATTTCCTTGAGCATTCGAGTTAATTCCATACTCATCAACCAAGACTCAGAGCTCGAGTCGAGTACAATTCTGCTCAATGCATCAGCCATCGAGTTTTCTTTTTCGGGATGGTAGTTCAAGGTGAACTCATAATCGCACAAAAACTCCAACCAGCGCCGCTGCATCAAATTCAGTTCCTTCAGAATGTGAACATTAGATTTTTGTTGTCCGAAAATATCTCGCAATGGACTCCATATAGGTAGTGTCTCCAAAATTTTAGGGCGAATAACACTGCCCCCAATTCTAAATCGTGAACTGGATAGTTGAGTTCATGCTTCTTTAGTTACCTTGAGGCATAAGCAATCACATGACTGTGCTGCATCAGTACCGCTCCCATCCCTTGATAAGATGCATCAATGTAAACTTGAAATCATTCCTTTCCATACGGAAGTGCTAGGATGGGGGCGGAGGTAAGCCTATCTTTCAGTTCTTGGAACGCAGCTTCACACTGGGGCATTCTACGCGTATGGCACACCTTTCTTCGTCAGGTTAGTAAGAGTAAGGGCAATCTTTGAGAACCCTTTTACAAACTTGAGATAATACCCGGCAAGTCCAAGGAAACTCCGCACATTGACTGCTGATTTCAAGGGCGACCATTCCTTCATGGCACGTACTTTGGTCGGATCCACCACTAGCCCAGCCCCACTGAACACATGGACCAAGAAGTCAACTTCTTTGAGCCAGAATTCGCACTTGCTGAACTTGGCAAATAGGGCATGCTCTTTTAGCTTCCTCAGTACCAAGGTCAGATGCTCGAAATGCTCTTCCTCTATCTTTGAGTAGACCAAAATGTCATCGATGAAAACAATGACGAAGATATCTAGATAAGGCTCGAACACTTTGTTCATCAAACTCATGAAAGCTGAAGGGGTATATGTGAGCCCAAACGGCATCACGGTGAACTCGTACATACCGTACCTTGAGCTAAAATCTCTTTTTTGAATGTCCTCCTCTTGTATCCTCAAATGATAGTACCCCGAGCGCAAATCCAACTTGGAAAACCAATGCACTCCTACCAATTGGTCGAACAACACATCGATCCGGGGTAGCGGATAGGTGTTCCGTACCGTCAGTCGGTTGAGTTCCCGATAGTCTATGCATAATCGTAAGGTTCCATCCTTCTTCTTAACAAACAGACAGGGGCTCCCCAAGGGGATGAGTTGGGGTGAGCAAACCCTAATTCCACCAGTTCATCCAACTGAACTATAAACTCTGCGAGTTCCTTCGGGGCCATTCGGTAAAGGGTCCTGGAGACGGGCTTGACACTCGGTACTGGCTTAATTTCAAAATCCACCTCTCTATGCAGGGGTAATCCCGACAATTTCTCAGGAAATACCTTGAGAAAGTCTCACACTACTCGCACATCCTTCATGTATATTTTCATCTCTTTCAGTTCAAAACATATCATGCAGACTTATTCCCCCCTCATGTGAGCTTTCAAGGCCTGAATCGAAGATAATAACAAACGAGGTGCGAATTTTATACCTTGGAAGATGACATCAGTGTCCCCATGTCTTAAGTAAATTCGCTTCTCCGCGCAGTAAATTCTTGCGTAGTGCCAATCCAACCATGTCATCCCCAAAATAAGGTCGAATTCTGGTATCCTCAAAACTGTGGTCGGGGTATCAAAAGTCTTTCCTCCAAGGAGAACCTCCAAGTCTCACTTGGCAGTTGCGGTCATCTCATAGCCATCTGGGAGGCGCGCTCTACGAGCGATACCAGTGAAGTATTGCACTCCTTCTAAGTCTTTCACAAAGTGCAATGACACAAATGAGTGCGATGCAACAGTATCGAATAACGTATAGGCTGGTTTCCCACCAACCATTACGGTGCCTAAATACCAATAGCAAAAACTCAAAGCTAGAACTCTTAACAACCTAAGATGAATACTGAAAATGTGTTAATTAACTATAACATACCTACAATGATCTCCTGAGGGTTTCGCTCCTGCTCCATGTCCAGTGCGAACACCTGATTTCGAGTAGGACCGGGGTTTCCTCCTTGTGGTCCTCGTCCTCGACCATGCATATGTCCCCGTACTCGTGGAGCTGTCGGAGGGAGAGTAGGAGGAGCATTCCCTAAACAGCTACGGGCATTAACGTCGGATGTGGCCCGGTTGGTTGCATTGGAAGAACACTCACTCATACCGCCCCTCGGGTTGTTGAAACTGTTAAAGCAGTGGAGGTGGAGGCAATGCTGGCGGATGTGGAACCAGGTGCTCCATTATAAAATTCAGGTGGTAACGCCCGCCACCTCTCTGATGTCCTCTTCCTCCTCTGTAGTCATGTCTCCTTCTGTTGCTAGGGCCAGCTTCCATCACACCCTCAGCAGGTCTCTTTCCACTTCCCAAGTGGTCTGCTTCTAGCCACTTCGCCATGTCAGTTATTTCCGGCAAGCTGGAGTATGTTATAAAAAAAGGGCCTGGCTCAGGGGGTCCCGCAGCCCTTTGTAGAAGCGCTTAGCGTATCCTCTGTCATCCAAGTCATATGAGTCAGCAAATCTCGTGAGATGTTGGAACTCTCGTTGATAATCCGTAATCGACTTCGATCGTTGCTTCAGCTGTAAAAATATCTCTCCGAGTTAATCTCGAGCAGACGAGGGCATGAAGTGCTCTAAAAAGACTCCTAAGAACTCGCTGGAGCTAATCTCCATATAAACTCGCCCTTGAAAGGTGGAGCACATGAGGAAGTTCCACCACCTCTTGGCGTGCAGTTCCAGGACAGACACTGCCAATGTTACAGCCATGCTGGCTGGACAGCGGATTCCTGCCAATAGATCCTGCACCGTATCGAGCCATTCTTCTGTGCGCACGACCGGCTCTATCCCTAAGTAGGCAGGAGGGGAGAGAGCCTGAAATGTGCTCAACCTATTTGAGCCTAGAGCCTGTTGCTGTAATGGGGTCTGCTGCGACCTAAAGTCATCTAGGATGGTCGTGAGCGTCTGTCCCAATTTTGATTGTTGGAACTGAGTAGGTACGGAAGGGGTAGGAGTGCACCCCACTGGCTCTACTTTCACTGGGACCTATACGTAGGGTATAAAACTACTGTCAGGTTGTCTAATCGTAAGGTAAGGGTTGGACATGCTTAGTATGAATTACATATGGGCGCACCACTACTTCCGCAAAGTCAGTTTGCCCTCAAACTGACTATCCAAACGGGGGGGGGGGGGGGTAACCATGGTTCAATGACTTCTTCATTGAAGGATCGTCGCGGCTCGGATACCATTTGTAAGAACCCCCACCCGGAACACAAAACACGGCACGAGGGGAGTCTCATGCCCAGAACAACCGCCTTGCGGTGGCACTAATTGTAACGCCCCCGATTTTCCAGTGATTTATTTAATTTCTTATTTGACGTATTATGACATCAGAGCGTTATGTTAGCGCGTGTTGGTCATGTGACGTTGTTAGAGCGTGCTCTTAGCCCTTTAGGTTCCCTGCGTGGCTTGGTGATGCCTGGTAGCAAGATTCCCTAGCGAGCCGGAGTCTGTTTGGTAACTCGGTGGAGCCTCTTGGGGAATGCTTGTGTTTTGGCTTCGGGAGAAATTTGCCCGAGTTTTGTTCGTCGGATTTTGTTACCGACCTTGTCGTTAGCGCGTTTTGCGTTCGTTAGGTTTGACCGGCCAAATTTTGGGATTTGCGTCGGGAGTGGAAAATTTTACATTAGGAAATTAGATCGGCTAATTTTAGACTTGCTCGTCAAGTTTCGTCGCGTTCCGAGCATTTTTGGAGCCTCGGCGCGCGATTGAAGTTTGTATGTTTTCGCGTACGCCGTTAACTTTAGAAATTATTATCTCGAAAACAGTGCGTCGGAATTCGATTTCGACTTCGCCGTTCGATTCGTAGCGTCGTTATTCGCCTACGGTGCGAATTTCGTTCGATTCGGCGCGCGTTTGGCCCTCCGTAACAATATATGTTATATCATTTGTTTTAAATAATTATAAATATTAGTATTTTATATATAAAGAAATAATAATAATAAAAAAAAAGAAATAGAGAATCGGTGAGAATGATTCTCACCGAATCATGGATTCGGTGAGAATCACTCTCACCGATCAGCCCTTTTTGCTTGCCTTTCCCGCCGATCCAATAGCAGCCCCCCCCCCCCCCCCCCCCCCGTTTTTTTTGTTATTATAATTATAATTATAATTATATTAAGTATATATACCCCTTCTCCTTCCTCCGAACCAGCAGCCCCCCTCCTGTGCGAAAAAATTAGGCGAGTGCGGATCCGTTCGCGAATCTTCCGGCGGCCGCCACCGCCGATCCGGTGGACGGAATTTCGATCCGATCGCGGCGTTGGAAAGCTCTCGGCGAGAGCTTCGAGATCGCGGTAAGTTTTTCCCGTTTCGGTGACCGTTTCGCCATAGATTTTTTCGGCCCTAACCCCGGTTGTCCGTTTTTCGTAGATCTCGTCTCCGTGTGCCCCCTTTTGGACGGATATACGTGGTGGAGTATTTTGGGTGGACGTTTTCAAGAACGATTTGAGGCAAGTGGATTTCTCCCCTCTTGCGTGCTTCCATGAGTTGTGTTTCGCCTTATTAACTCTCCTTGTCGTAGAATACCGGAGTAGTGTAGGTGAAAGTAGAAATATTCCTAGGTTAGGGATTGTGGTCGGCCTAAACTAGGAAGTTATCGGAATTTATTTTTAAGTTGAATTCGGCGGGTAGGGGGAAATAATTCGGCGGGTAGGGGGAAATAATTCGGCGGGTAGGGGGAAATAACTCGGCGGGTAGGGGAAAATAATTCGGCGGGTTTTGGTTGTAGAACTTGGTAGTTTCTAAGTGGTGTTGTCGGCTAGTTTTGGCGCCGAATCGTGGAACCTTAGCATGTGGTAGCTGGGTTTCTGAGGGAGTATGGTACCGGGGGAGTTCGAGCCGTGGCCACCACCATTCCCTCCTTTGGACATTTTGGGTTCCTGTAAGAGGTTGGAACTCTATGTGTGTGGACCCTGTGGCGGCCCCTTTAGTACTCTTGAGACACCTGGACCTGGTTGTTCGGTTGTGACTGTTCTTAGTCTCCGACACAGGTTTGGGATTTGTGTCAGTGCTAACGATTTACAAGTTTAGGACTGTTAGTTCCTTTCATACTGTTCATTTGATGCATATTGGTTTCTTTTTTGTCTCTGCAGGCTTAAGCGGAGTTTGGTACGTTTTAGTACTTGATGCATTTCCCTCACTTTACTGATTGTTATACTGACATTTTGTCCCTTTTTGAATTCGTTAGCTGAGATTTTCAGCATTTCTCTTGCAGGGTTGATAACCCCTTTCTCTTTCTGCTCTTTTCATTCGATTATTATCTGATGTTTCTTTGCCTCTTGTTTTATTATTTCTTAGTGAGGTGTTCTTCTTTTGAATGCCTCAGGTTCATGTCTGTAGCCGGCTGAACGGCTAATTTTTCAGGAGTTTCCTTGTGGACTGCATTGTGGCAGTGTTTTCCTCACTTGTTGAGGTAGTTCTTTAGCTTTGTAGTAGTACAAACATACATGCTCGCCAGCGAGTTCGTGTCAGGTTGTTGACGCTCGTTTGTGATTTTCCTTTGTGATACTAAGTCTTTGCTTAGCTGTTAGTTTACCTGTTTTGTGGTAGTTTCACATGCTCTCTGGGAATGTTTTATGCTAGATTGCTAGTTACTTTAAAACCTATAAAAATACTATATGTATTGCATGATCAGCATGTTTTATAAAAGCTCAATCATTATTTTCCAAATGCGTAAAAAGATTGTTTTCTTTATAAATATTATAAATTGAAATCTAGGGTCTTGCATAGTGTAAGTGTCCTCTTAGGACACTTATGCGCTCTTTTAGGATGTTGAACATAAATGAAGTATTTTTCCGCTACGTATAAAAATAGTTTTCAAACCGTGGACTATCTGATCCACTGAGCCGAGGGATACGGCCAATTAATTTAAAAATCAGTTTTCTATTCATTTTAACTTATGATTTGAAGGATTAGAGTGCTGCCTGAGCGTCAGCAGTTATCCCCTGCTTGACGTGGCATCACAGCTCGTAGTTATCTCGTGCTCTGATTTATTTTATAATTGAGCAAAATGCGGGTTATGACAGTTGGTATCAGAGGGAGGTTGCTTGACAAATTGTCGGGCAACCTGTCCCTGTAAGTATTAGGTGTTTAGAGTCATATCATACACACACCGATATGTCATCAGCACGTCTTGGCCGAAGCACGAACACTACACTCATAGCATGACATGAAGTATACGAGGCATATTATGTAGTATGGGATGCATACTATGTGTTTGTATATGGATCCACCATAGGAGGCAACATGTGAGGGTTATGTAGTATGGGATGCATAACCTCACCACATGAATGTGGCTAGCACATTTTCTTTTTCGTTGCATGGAAATGTTATGTAGTATGTGATGCATAACATTTTCATGTGTACGCCGCTCATAACATGCATTAGGGCTTTTTTAGAATGCATAGCACAATCATGCATAGCATAACATTGCATAAGCACAACGTGCCAAGCTAAAGATTTGCAGGATGACATGTGTACACACATAATTTTTGAGTCAAAAAGAATATAAATTCATGCATTCCCGATCTAGGCACAAGAGTTAGTGTGATGATAGTGAATCATCGTAGGATAAGCATAACATCATTATTGAAAATCCCAGAGCAAGTTAGCAGCATGAGCAAGTACTTAAGTATGTATTGTTTGTACTATGTTGTTTGGTTCTAGTGGGTAGGCTAGGTGTCCGATTAGTGTTTTGTTGTTCCATTAGAATGTCGAGGCGTCCTTCGACAAGGTTGACTCCCCAATCGGAGGGAGAATCTTCAGGTGCGCAGAGCAACGCAATGATAGAAGGTCTGCGACAAAGCAATGAAGCCTTGCCAAAGAAAGTAGTGGATTTGCAGTCTCAGGTCCAGTCCTTGTTAGCAGTTGTGGCAGGGCAAATTCCGAGAGTTCAGGACCCTGTTGTGGGTCAAGCTGTCCCTGTTCCCCCCGCTCCTCTGGTGCCTCCGGTCGTGGTGCCACCAGAAATGACCTTTATTTCTCAGTTTCAGTGACTTAGGCCTCTGACGTATGATGGCAAGGCAGATTACATGGTCTTAGACGATTGGATGATATCAATCGAGGAGATGTTCTCATACTCCGGGAACACTGATGATCAGAAAGTGATGTTAGCCGCATATCAGCTCAAAGGGTTGGCAAAGGGGTGGTGGCTGAGGGAGAAAGAAGGTCTGAAGGACGGGTGTTCCTCGGAGTCCTTTAAGGAGCTACTTCTGAGCAAGTTTCTGCCATCGGTCGAGAGGGACCGTCTGATGAATGATTTTCTGCACTTAAAGCAGAGGCAGCTCACGGTTAGTGAGTACGAAATCGAGTTTAGTAAGCTAAGCCGATTTGCCCCAGACTTGTGAGTTCCGATGAAAATAGAAGCAAACGATTTCTGGCTGGGCTAAGGAGTGACGTCCAGCAATTAGCAAGTGCCTATGCGACATCAAGTTATGCTGGTATGGTGGAAGCTGCCTTAAAGGTAGAGGCAATTGATAATGCCAAGAATCGAGGTCAACAACTGAGAAAAGATAAAAGAAAGTCTGATGAGGGTAAGAGTCCTCAGGTCCCTGACGCTGCTCCGAGGAAGAAAAACAAAGAGGTATGCAGTTTCTGTGGCCGACCGGGCCATCCATTGGAAAGGTGCTATCAAAGATTAGGAGCTCAGAAGAAAGAGCAGATTCATGCGATCCAAGGTATCCCAAAGAAAGACTTGCTTTGTTCTGTATGCAAGAAGTCGGGGCACGATGCTGCCCATTGCTGGAAGAAGGCGAGAAGTTGTTTTTTGTGCGGTCAAGAGGGTCATCTCAAGTATAAGTGCCCGCAAGCTCAGCTTACTCTGCAGCCAGTTCCTCTTCAGGCCTTGCCGCCGCCGCAGCGAGTGGACAAGGGAAAAGGAAAGTTGAACATGGCCTCTATGGAGGAAGCTCAGGCGTCCACGCAAGTGATATCATGTTATATTCTCCCCTAGTTTTAATGTTTAGCTCATAGTTATAGTTTTGAGCGTTCGCTTCCTTAGTCGCGTGTGCAATTTTATAGGACGATTTAAGGTAAAGAACCGCTGGGCGCGTGTTCTGTTCGATTCCGGCGCTACCCACTCATTTGTGGCTAGGGCCTTCGTAGAGCGTTACCGTTTGGATCTCGATCGTGTTGGTGATGCGTTCTGTGTCAAGTTTCCTTCAGGCGAATCTGTAGTTTCGGATCAGGGTATTCAGAGTTGTCCGATTTTACTAGGCGATTTTCTCGCGATTGCTGATTTGAAGTTGTTGGATCTGGAAGACTTCGATGTGATCCTAGGCATGGACTGGTTGTCCAGATAAGATGCTGTGATCCAATGCAAGGGTAAACGCTTGGACTTCAGGATGGACAACGGTCAGCCCGGGAGTGTTTACGGTTATCCGCGCCAGGATTCTCCGACTATATCGGCGGTATGTGCTCGGAAGCTTGTAGATTCCGGATGTTTTGCTTGTTTGGTTTCGGTTTTAGAAACCAAGGTTAGTTTGTCGTGTTTGGAGGAGATCCCGGTGGTTCGTGATTTTTCTGATGTCTTTCCAGCTAATCTTCCTGGTCTCCCGCCTGATCGAGAAGTGGAGTTTGTTATAGTTTTGGAGCCGGGTACGCGTCCTATTGCCAAGGCGCCTTACCGGATGGCCGCACGCGAACTGGAGGAGTTGCGTATCCAGTTGGACGAGTTGCTTGAGAACAGATTTATAAGGCCGAGTTCTTCGCCTTGGGGTGCTCCCGTTTTGTTTGTCAAGAAAAAAGATGGATCGATGAGGTTTTGCATCAATTATAGAGAGCTAAATAAGGTAACGATCAAGAATAGGTATCCGTTACCGAGGATAGATGATTTGTTTGATCAACTGCGAGGCAGTGTCGTGTTCTCTAAGATTGACCTTCGTTCGGGCTACCACCAGTTAAGGATCCGTGAATCAGATATCCAGCGGACTGCCTTCCGTTCCAGACATGGACATTTTGAATTTTTGGTGATGTCGTTTGGTTTGACCAACGCACCTTCTGCTTTCATGGACATGATGAACAGGGTTTTCAAGGACTTTCTGGACAAGTTTGTAGTCGTATTTATAGACAATGTGTTGGTGTATTCACGCAATGTTGAGGAGCATGACCAACATTTGGGTCTAGTTTTATCTTCCTTGAGGGACCATAGGTTGTTCGCCAAGCAAAGTAAATGCGAGTTCTGGTTGCCTCAGGTTTCTTTCCTGGGTCATGTGGTTAACAAGGACGGAATCTCTGTCGACCCAGAAAAGATAGCCGCAGTTATGGAATGGACGAGGCCTGCCACACCCAAAGAAATAAGAAGCTTCCTAAGGTTGGCTGGCTACTATAGAAGATTTGTAGAGGGTTTCTCTACATTATCTGCGCCATTGACCAAATTGACGCAGAAGAATGCAGCATTTGTGTGGAGAGATAAGTGCGAAGAAGCGTTCCAAGAGCTAAAAAATAGACTGTGCACTGCTCTGATATTGACATTGCCTACGGAAGGATTAGACTATGTCGTTTACGTGGACGCATCCCACGTGAGTCTTGGTTGTGTGCTGATGCAAGAAGGAAAAGTGATTGCGTATGGGTCAAGACAACTTAAGATTCATGAAAGGAACTACCCTACGCATGACTTGGAATTCGCAACAGTTATTTATGCATTGAAATTATGGAGACACTTGTTGTATGGCGCGCAGTGCAAGATTTATACAGATCATAAGAGTTTGAAGTACGTCTTCACTCAAAAGGAGTTGAACTTGCGCCAGCGCAGATGGTTAGAGTATGTGGCTGATTATGAAGTGGAGATTCTATACCATCCGGGTAAGGCTAACGTGGTAGCCGACGCCTTAAGCAGGAAGACAGGGAAAATTTTCAATCTCTCCACTGAGTTGTTAGTAGGAGAGTTCCTTTTAATGGATATTTCAGTTGGTAGATGTGACTCGCCAAGCAGTTTGGAAGTGTCTGAGCCTTCATGGATTTCTCTTACGAGGCTTCATCAAAAGGACGATCCTGATCTACTGCACCTTCATAATAGAACTGAGAAGGGGGAGCTGCCTGACTTTTCGATCGATGACGCGGGTACTATAAAGTACCGCGGTAGATTTTGCATCCCCAATTTTCGAGATATTCGAGTTAAGTTGTGCAGTGAGGCACACGGTTCAAGTGTGGCCTACCATCCAGGGTCTACAAAAATGTATAAGGACTTGAAACAGATTGCCTGGTGGATTGGGATAAAGGGTGACATTGCAAGGTTTGTGTCAGAATGTTTTACGTGCAAAAGAGTTAAGGCTGATCATGGAAGGCCTGGTGGAAAGTTAGCGCCTTTAGAGATTCCAACTTGGAAGTGGGAGAGTATCTCAATGGATTTCATTACTGGTTTGCCGAGATCTCCCTGAGGGCATGACTCTGTTTGGGTGATTGTTGATAGATTAACAAAGTGTGCGCACTTCATACCCTTTCAGATTGGTTACTCGATGAAAAAGATAGCGGAACTATATTTGAATGAAGTTATCAGGTTACATGGAGTACCCGTAAGTATAGTATCAGATCGAGACTCCAGGTTTACGTCTCGTTTCTGGAAGAGCCTTCAAGAAGGATTGGGAACTGACTTGAGATATTCTACCGCATATCATCCACAGACCAATGGTCAAACGGAGCGTGTTAATCAGATTGTGGAAGATATGATCCGTTGTTATATATTAGACCACGGAGGAGCATGGGATGAACGCTTGAGGTTGATGGAGTTCGCATACAATAACAGTTATCAAGAGAGTCTGCAAATGGCTCCTTTCGAAGCGCTATATGGAAGACGATGTAGAACTCCTCTATTTTGGGCTGAGGTTGGTGAGAGGCCGATGTTAGGTCCAGATGCCTTAGAAGAAATGGAAGTCTCTGTAAAGCTTATTCGAGAGAAGCTTCGGATAGCTCAAGAGCGATACGAGAAGAACGCCAATCGGCATAGGTCCGTTTTGGAATTTTCTGTGGGGGACATGGTATTCCTTAAGGTTTCCCCGATGGTTGGAGTGAAGAGATTCGGTAAGAACCATAAGTTGGACCCAAGGTATGTGGGACCATTTGAAATTGTGGAGCGGATTGGTGTGTCAGCCTACAAATTGAAATTGCCCGCAAATTTTCCTGGTGTGCACAATGTTTTTCACGTGAGCCAACTGCGAAGGTGCGTGCTAAGTGACAGACAAGTGCTGGATGCAGTGCCCCAGTTGGAGCCTAACCTTTCCTACGTGGAAGTTGCTATTCGTGTTTTGGATGTGCAAGATCGAGTGTTGCGGAGAAAGACAATACTGATGGTAAAGATTCTGTGGAAAAACCAAGACGTGGAGAGCGCGACTTGGGAGTTGGAGTCAGCTATGAGGGAGGCGCATCCTCATTTGTTCTCCTAGCTGTGCTCGGTAAGCATTCGATAACCCTTGGTTATTTTTTTCTTTTCCTTCTATGGTAGAAGTGTTTTGTGCGTAAAGTTTCGGGACGAAACTTTCTTTTAGGGGGAGTGACTGTAACGCCCCCGATTTTCCAGTGATTTATTTAATTTCTTATTTGACGTATTATGACCTCAGAGCGTTATGTTAGCGCGTGTTGGTCATGTGACGTTGTTAGAGCGTGCTCTTAGCTCTTTAGGTTCCCTGCGTGGCTTGGTGATGCCTGGTAGCAAGATTCCCTAGCGAGCCGGAGTCTGTTTGGTGACTCGGTGGAGCCTCTTGGGGAATGCTTGTGTTTGGCTTCGGGAGAAATTTGCCCGAGTTTTGTTCGTCGGATTTTGTTACCGACTTTGTCGTTAGCGCGTTTTGCGTTCGTTAGGTTTGACCGGCCAAATTTTGGGATTTGCGTCGGGAGTGGAAAATTTTACATTAGGAAATTAGATCGGCTAATTTTAGACTTGCTCGTCAAGTTTCGTCGCGTTCCGAGCATTTTTGGAGCCTCGGCGCGCGATTGAAGTTTGTATGTTTTCGCGTACGCCGTTAACTTTAGAAATTATTATCTCGAAAACGGTGCGTCGGAATTCTATTTCGACTTCGCCGTTGGATTCGTAGCGTCGTCATTCGCCTACGGTGCGAATTTCGTTCGATTCGGCGTGCGTTTGACCCTCTGTAACGATATATGTTATATCATTGTTTTAAATAATTATAAATATTAGTATTTTATATATAAAGAAATAATAATAAAAAAAGAAATAGAGAATCGGTGAGAACGATTCTCACCGAATCATGGATTCGGTGAGAATCACTCTCACCGATCAGCCCTTTTTGCTTGCCTTTCCCGCCGATCCAATAGCAGCACCCCCCCCCCCCCCCCCCCCCCGTTTTTTTGTTATTATAATTATAATTATAATTATATTAAGTATATATACCCCTTCTCCTTCCTCCGAACCAGCAGCCCCCCCTCCTGTGCGAAAAAATTAGGCGAGTGCGGATCCGTTCGCGAATCTTCCGGCGGCCGCCACCGCCGATCCGGTGGACGGAATTTCGATCCGATCGCGGCGTTGGAAAGCTCTCGGCGAGAGCTTCGAGATCGCGGTAAGTTTTTCCCGTTTCGGTGACCGTTTTGCCATAGATTTTTTCGTCCCTAACCCCGGTTGTCCGTTTTTCGTAGATCTCGTCTCCGCGTGCCCCCTTTTGGACGGATATACTTGGTGGAGTATTTTGGGTGGACGTTTTCAAGAACGATTTGAGGCAAGTGGATTTCTCCCCTCTTGCGTGCTTCCATGAGTTGTGTTTCGCCTTATTAACTCTCCTTGTCGTAGAATACCAGAGTAGTATAGGTGAAATTAGAAATATTCCTAGGTTAGGGCTTGTGGTCCGCCTAAACTAGGAAGTTATCGGAATTTATTTTTAAGTTGAATTCGGCGGGTAGGGGGAAATAATTCGGCGGGTAGGGGGAAATAATTCGGCGGGTAGGGGGAAATAATTCGGCGGGTAGGGGGAAATAATTCGACGGGTTTTAGTTGTAGAACTTGGTAGTTTCTAAGTGGTGTTGTCGGCTAGTTTTGGCGCCGAATCGTGGATCCTTAGCATGTGGTAGCTGGGTTTCTGAGGGAGTATGGTACCGGGGGAGTTCGAGCCGTGGCCACCACCATTCCCTCCTTTGGACATTTTGGGTTCCTGTAAGAGGTTGGAACTCTATGTGTGTGGACCCTGTGGCGGCCCCTTTAGTACTCTTGAGACACCTGGACCTGGTTGTTCGGTTGTGACTGTTCTTAGTCTCCGACACAGGTTTGGGATTTGTGTCAGTGCTAACGATTTACAAGTTTAGGAATGTCAGTTCCTTTCATACTGTTCATTTGATGCATATTGGTTTCCTTTTTGTCTCTGCAGGCTTGAGCGGAGTTTGGTACGTTTTAGTACTTCATGCATTTCTCTCACTTTACTGATTGTTATACTGATATTTTGTCCCTTTTTGGATTCGTTAGCTGAGATTTTCAGCATTTCTCTTGCAGGGTTGATAACCCCTTTCTCTTTCTGCTCTTTTCATTCGATTATTATCTGATGTTTCTTTGCCTCTTGTTTTATTATTTCTTGGTGAGGTGTTCTTCTTTTGAATGCCTCAGGTTCAGGTCTGTAGCCGGCTGAACGGCTAATTTTTCAGGAGTTTCCTTGTGGACTGCGTTGTGGCAGTGTTTTCCTCACTTGTTGAGGTAGTTCTTTAGCTTTGTAGTAGTACAAACATACATGCTCGCCAGCGAGTTCGTGTCAGGTTGTTGACGCTCGTTGGTGATTTTCTTTTGTGATACTAAGTCTTTGCTTAGCTGCTAGTTTACCTGTTTTGTGGTAGTTTCACTTGCTCTCTGGGAATGTTTTATGCTAGGTTGCTAGTTACTTTAAAACCTATAAAAAATACTATATGTATTGCATGATCAGCATGTTTTATAAAAGCTCAATCATTATTTTCCAAATGCGTAAAAAGATTGTTTTCTTTATAAATATTATAAATTGAAATCTAGGGTCTTGCATAGTGTAAGTGTCCTCTTAGGACACTTATGCGCTCTTTTAGGATGTTGAACATAAATGAAGTATTTTTCCGCTACGTATAAAAATAGTTTTCAAACCGTGGACTATCTGATCCACTGAGCCGAGGGATACGGCCAATTAATTTAAAAATCAGTTTTCTATTCATTTTAACTTATGATTTGAAGGATTAGAGTGTTGCCTGAGCGTCAGCAGTTATCCCCTGCTTGACGTGGCATCACAGCTTGTAGTTATCTCGTGCTCTGATTTATTTTATAATTGAGAAAAATGCGGGTTGTGACACTAATGCCCGTGTTGGTCTGCACCACAAGAAACATATTCTGCCGGCCATAAACAATATCATCCAATGCCAACCCAACCAACAACATGAATTAGAAGTCAAATTCATACATAAGCAAGAAAAGTACAAATAAAGTACATCAAACATAAGAAGCTTCATCAGGCTTCTATAGTATCAGAGTACGAGTGCAACTCGCCCAAAGGGCTACATCATGAGTCCCTCAACTCACATTGATCACTGACGGTATCGAAGGCACCTTCCCTTCAGGACCTGTCATCATGGCCTGGTTGTCCTGTTGCTGCCATATCTGAGGGGTTTCCATATAAAAAGGAAGACGTCACAACTATTAGTCATATAGACTATGTGGCTTCACATCCGCTCCCCCGGCTGCTCTTCGGCAACGGGCAGAGATAAGAACAAGGATACAATATATAAATATAAAACAGTAGTACAAGCAAGTGGTATAGAGTGAGTAATGTCAAGTACATCAGCAGCATAATAAATGAGTTAACATTCTACTCTAGAAGTTCTATCATCTACGGCAGTAAATATAAAACGTAAAGCTACATCAGAAAGTAACCCAACTTATATGAATGCCCATACAGACAAATAAGTTGAGGATCGGCTCAACAGTAAAGTAACTCATCGTATAAGAGTGCCCATACAAACTTATACGATGAGGATCTTGTGTATGCAATGTAATGTAATGACATGAATGCAATGCAATGACTCACCCATGATCATGCACATGTAACTGCTATGTTGACACAGACTTGAAGTTCCCACTTTTCGAGCAGGTAGCTAACATCTCAGGCGTCAACCGTCGTGGCCCAATGGTGACAGTAGAGCGGACATCTCCACTACTAGGCTGGCATCCACACTACCTGGCCTAGGCCTTCGTACTCCACAACGCTAAGAACACAACAATAGAGCTCACATGCATACTGCGGCTCTGTGGGAGTCTCTGGTAGATGTGCACCAAGAACCAAGCCCCGAACTAGCCCATGTTGTGACCCGGAAGGAGCCTCAGAAAAATCACGAGGACCAAGCTCAACCGTCCACTTTGTACAGAAGGAGCCCCGAGAATGAAAACCGAGGACCAAGACCAACCGCCCAAAGTCTATATGTCAGCTCCCATCGGTGTGACGACTGGTGAGCCCAAAGACCTGCCACACTATACTTAACCTAGGATTACGACATTGCGTGTCGACTCACACCGCATGCAATTTCACATCATCGTGGCACGAAAGGAGCATCGGAAAAAGCACGAGGACCATGCCCAACCATCTACTTGACACGGAAGGAGCCCCGGGAATGAACACCGAGGACCAAGCCAACCCCCCAAAGTCTATCTTTCAGCCCCCATCGGTCTGACGACTGGCAAGCCCTTAGACCTGCCACACTATCCTTAATCCTGGATTACGACACTGCGTGTAGACTCACACCGCATGTAATTTCACATCATCGTGGCATGGAAGGAGCCTCGGAAAAAGCACGAGGACCAAGCCCAACTGTCCACTTGGCACGGAAGGAGCCTTGGGAATGTACACCGAGGACCAAGCCCAACTGTCCACTTATGCCTCTTCTCAGCGTTACCAAACCAGTGTAGTCAAACACCCTCACTTACACCCTTCCATAACCCCGTGCCCCAAGGTACTTAAGGGTTCATTATCAGTATAATGATACTTCACACATCGATCATCTAAAGACCACAATCTGAAAGTCCACCTAGTGTCGGCTATGTGCACCTATGGGGGGGGGGGGAATAGGTGACGTGTGGTTCTTTTGCGGAATTTACAGATGTACCTGCACAATAAAAACAACAAACACAGCACACAGAAAACACAGCAAATTTATAGTGGTTCCCCGACTTGGGTACATCCACTTTCCCCCTTCGACCTATCTCCCCAACAAGGGACGACTCGGTCACTTCACCAACGGGATTGAAATCCAATCCCTGCACTAACGGAAGGAGCCCTTCCACACGTGAGAGTACACACTCTCACAAATCGGGTTGCACCCAACCCTTACAACACGGAACAAAAGTTCCTTTACAATAAAATAAAAGTAGAATGTACACGTGATACAAACTTCTCTTGGAGACTCCGGTGTTTCTCTTTGTTCGACGACGTGTTCTTGAAGTCGATGAAGAGTCTACGACCTTGGTCTCTCTTGGAGAGGATTTCCCCGGAACCGGCGGCGGCACACGAGCGGCGGCTAGCTTCGGGATCGGCGGCTACGATGAAGAGCAGCTGCTGAACTTGGAGATCCAAACTTCGTTGCGAAGCAAGCTCGGTCTACCAACGGTCACACGAGGATCGGTCGTCTCGATCGATTCGGATGGGAAGTGTTTCCGATCAACAAATCGAGAGACAAAGGATCTCTGGATAGACGCGTGAGACTCAAGCTTTGCTAAGCTTCTGTCGCCGGAGATCGGGAAGGAGAACGATCGGCAGCGGCGACGTATTAGCCCGAGCACGACGGCGGCGGCGGAGAAGAGAGATCGCGCTTTTAGGGTTTTGTGCTCGGGTTTTCTCGTATTCTCTGATCAAGAAATACCTATGTATAAATACTGTAGGATTCTCAAATATGACCGTTTGTGGGACCCACAAATGAAATCCCCAAAATCCGGTTCAAACAAATCCAGAAGCAGAATCCGGTTCAGCAGCATTCTGAGAAAACGCCAAGTAAAAATCGGCGAGAATCGCAGACGATTCTCGACGAATCGGCGAGAATCACCAAGTGATTCTCGACGATTCGTCGAGAATCGTCTGTGATTCTCGTCGAATCACTTGTTGATTCTCAACGAATTTTACTTTGTATTCATGTGCTGCTAGACCACTGGTTCGGCGGGAATTACAAGTGATTCTCGCCGAATCTTACTTGGCACCATTTTGAGATGGTCAGAAGGAGTCGGCGAGAATCA
Source organism: Platanthera guangdongensis (assembly GCA_039583875.1). Taxonomy (NCBI): domain Eukaryota; kingdom Viridiplantae; phylum Streptophyta; class Magnoliopsida; order Asparagales; family Orchidaceae; genus Platanthera; species Platanthera guangdongensis. The sequence continues at coordinate 105,076,626 of CM077152.1, forward strand.
CTGACGATTCTCGTCGATTCGGCGAGAATCACCAAGTGATTCTCGCCGATTCGGCGAGAATCACTTGGTGATTCTCGTCGAATTTGCCTTGGACGATTTTTCGTCTTCCACCTAGGAGCTGCTCCTTGATCCTCCATGCTCCTTGGCTTCTCTTGCATATGAGCGGCCCTGTACTTGAAAGTAAGTGCACTCCAATAGAGAGAGTACACATAGGCCAACACACTGATCTGCTCAACGAGGGATTACGTCGTGCAGATCCGTGTATATTGACCTACTGCACCCTGACATTGGTGTGCACTTAGCGTGGAGAAACTGCAAGTACAACTTGAAAAAGTTTATCAAATACATAGTCTATTGACCTTAGCTTGTCCAGGGGCTTCTTCAAATCAGGTACATTGTGGATACAATACCCAACAATCTCCCCCTATTTGAAGAAGCCTAAACCCTACAAGCTAAGGTGAATAGAGCAAATGAAAAGGAAAGCAACTGAAGACCATAAACTTAACATCATTAAGTGGAGACATCCCTTACCAATACCGAGTGCTTGGGAGCAAGCTGGAGCCACCTTAGCCTTGACCCCGAGAGGGTTATCTCGCCCTTTTCGGCTTCGGCAAATCGGGGTCAGGAACCTTTGGCCCTTAGCTCCCCCTCAGGTCTTGCATCTGTACTCACGCTGGAGTTCCCGGCTCCCCCTCAGATTATGCACGAGTTGGGAGCCTCTGTAGTCTTCATTCTTCATAATTGAGCATCCCCAATTCTGTCTTGAAAAGATTGAACTTTGCCTCGTCTAGGGGCTTTGTGAATATATCAGCAATCTGCTTGTCCGTGGGGACATAACAGAGAGAGATATCCTTGTTCTCCACGTGCTCCCGAATGAAGTGGTAGCGTACTTCAATATGCTTCGTTCTGCTGTGCGACACCGGATTGTTGGCAATGGCAATTGCACTGGAGGAGTCGCAGTACATTGGAACTTCCTTGAACTGAAGGTTGTAGTCGGCCAACTGATTTCTGATCCAAAGGAGTTGTGCGCAACAGCTTCCTGCCGAGATATACTCGGACTCTGCTGTGGAGGTTGCAACACAATTCTGTTTCTTGCTGTTCCATGAGATAAGCCTCCTGCCGAGGAATTGACACGTCCCGGAGGTGCTTTTCCTGTCATCCCTGCTCCCTGCAAAATCAGCATCTGAAAAGCCTATTAGCTCGACATCATTGTTCCTCGGGTACCACAAGCCAAGATTAGGAGTACCTTTAAGGTATCTTAGAATTCGCTTTGCAGCGACATAGTGAGATTCCTTAGTGTTCACCTGATATCGGGCACATACACATGTGGAGAACATAATATCCGGTCTACTGGCAGTAAGGTAGAGCAGGGATCCAATGATGCTTCTGTATTTGGTTTCATCGAAAGGTTTACCTTTCTCATCCTTATCCAGAGACATGGTGGATCCCATTGGAGTCCTCATAGAGGTTGCACTCTCCATACCGAATTTCTTAAGGAGTTCATTTGTGAACTTCGTCTGAGAGATGAAGATTCCATCCTCAGACTGTTTCACTTGAAGGCCTAAGAAATACTTGAGCTCTCCCATACTGCTCATTTCAAACTTTCCTTGCATAAGTTTGGAAAACTTTTTGCAAAGATTGTTGTCCGTTGAGCCGAATATTATGTCATCGACATAGATTTGCACCAGCAAAATCTTGCCTTTGACTTCCCGGAGAAACAATGTTTTATCTATTTTACCTCTGGAGAACTTGTTCTCAAGAAGAAAACTAGATAAAGTCTCATACCAAGCTCGTGGAGCTTGTTTCAACCCATATAAGGCCTTATTAAGAAAATAAACGTGATTGGGATAAGTAGGGTCGACAAAACCTGGGGGTTGAGCGACGTATACTTCCTCTTTCAGGTCTCCGTTCAGGAATGCCGATTTCACATCCATTTGGTAGACAGTGAATCCTTTGTGTGAAGCATATGCCAGGAACAACCGGATTGCCTCGAGCCTTGCGACTGGTGCGAAGGTTTGGTCGAAGTCAATCCCTTCCTCCTGTCTGTAACCTTGAGCCACCAGCCTGGCCTTGTTCTTTATGATGACACCATGTTCATCCAGCTTGTTTCTGAAAATCCACTTCGTGCCAATGACATTCTGCTTGTATGGTCTGGGAACCAGCGTCCAAACCTTGCAACGTTCGAATTGATGTAGTTCCTCTTGCATGGCCAGAATCCATGCAGCATCCTTGTTCGCCTCATCGAACTTCTTTGGCTCTACCTGTGACAGGAAGCTGAGATGCAATACTTCGTTAGTTGTACCTCTTCGAGTTCTGACGCCTACACGAGGATCTCCGATGATCTGTTCTCTAGGATGATCCCGCACGTGACGGAGCTCTAGAAGTCTGGCGTCTGGAGCTTCAGCTACTTCTTGTGCTTCTCTTTCTTCTAAAAGATTTGTTCCATCTTGATCTTCAACATCTTCAGATGACGTGGAGGTGGAAACTTTGATGTACTTGGGTGCGTCATCTTTAGGGGTCTCATCCAGATTCAGCTGGTCAAGTCTAGCACCTGTATCTTCAAGAAGACTACTGGAAGAATGACAGTCAAGCAAACTTCCTTCATCAAATACAACATTTATTGATTCTTCTACCACTAGGGTTTTCTTATTGAAGACCCTATATGCCCGACTATGGGAACTATAGCCCATGAATATGCCCTCGAAGCATTTTTCACCGAATTTAGTACGCGGGTACTTCCCATTATTCAGTACATAGCATCTGCAACCAAAGATCCTCAAGTAGGACATGGTTGGTTTCCTGCCTTTCAGTAGCTCGTAGGGCGTCTTACGATGATGTTTGTTGATCAAAGCTCGGTTTTGTACATGACATGTCGTATTGACACCCTCTGCCCAGAAGTATTCCGGGAGAGAAGCATCTTTCATCATAGTCGTGCAGGCTTCAATGAGAGTTCTATTTCTCCTCTCCGCAACTCCATTTTGCTGAGGAGTGCGCGGGGAGGAAAACTCATGAAAGATACCTTGTTCTTCACAAAATTCTGTCATAGCACCAGATTCGAATTCTGTTCCATGGTCACTTCGGATTTTGACCACGGAGCAGTTAAATTCGTTTTGAACTTGCTTGACAAAATTAGTGAAGATGTCAAAAGTATCTGACTTTCGTTTCAAAAAGAACACCCATGTAAACCGTGAGTGATCATCAACTATCACTAGCGTATATGACTTGCCTCCCAAGCTATGAACTTGCATTGGGCCAAACAAGTCCATATGTAGCAGGTAAAGACATCGGGAAGAGTCTTTGTCTGTAATGCTCTTAAAGGTAGCCCGTGTCTGTTTGCCCATCTGGCATGCATGACAGGGGCTATCCTTGATGCACTTGATACTGGGAGCATCTCTTACTAAATTCTTAGAAAATAGCATACTAATTGTCTTATAATTAATATGTGCCAATCTCTTGTGCCATTGTTCACAAAGAGAAGCACTGTCTGTTGCCACAAGGCATACGGGGGTAGATGAATCTATACTAAGAAAATCTAAGTAGAAGATATTTCTGCTCCTAATGCCTGATAATACCGTCTCAGAGGAGGTACGTGAGATTATCAGACATTTATCCTTGCAGAACTTAACGTCAAAACCTTTATCACATAACTGACTTACACTGATCAGGTTATGGTTTAACCCTTCAACATAAGCCACGTCGGTGATAGAGATTATACCGTTGGAAATCATACCATAACCTCTGGTGACTCCTCGATCTGACCCTCCAAAGATGACTTTGGGTCCATTCTCGACTGGAGTGTAATCACGCAGCAGGCTTCTTGTCCCGGTCATATACCGGGAGCATCCACTGTCCAAATACCAGATTGGCATTTTGGTGGCCTTTGGACATTCCTGCAAAACAAAATTAATTTGCCTTAGGAACCCAATCGAACTTGGGTCCTAGATTCCTGGTTAGCACACTCCCCCTCGGTCGGTTAACCCTACGAGTGGTCGGTCTCGCATTGTTAACATGGGGAGTCTCGTAGTTCCTTGGATTAAACCAACAATCCACGGCAAAGTGACCGACTTTGCCACAGCACCAACAGTCGAACCTGTTGTATCTCTTCCGAGGCTCCTGCCTTACCCTGGGAACAACGGGTACAGCTGGGGCCTTAGATCTGGAGGTGGAGGCCTCATGGTGACGGCAGTCACATGACTTTGTCACCTTCTGAATAACAGGCTTGACTTTTGGCGCCTGCTTTCCATTATGGCCGCTAGAGAACGGACCATAATTTCCTATGTGGATCTCCTCATAAGGTGCCTTGAAGGCACTCTCACCAAAGTTCCGGGGGAAGTTCCAACCGTCATACCGGCTCTTAGGCTTTGCAACCGAGGGCCGGAAATGATGCCCAAATGTTGACTCAAAGTCATGTTGGTTGCAAGGAAAGCCAGGCTTTCTGAACGCAACAGGACTAATAGGAGCCTTCCCCTTTTCATCAGCAGAGGCCTTCTTGGCGGCCTTATTCTTCCTCTGGTTCTTGTTCCTCCTAGATGAAGAACCAGATGCCCCAATATGCCCCAAGCCAGCTCCTTTGGCCTGAGCAGAGAAGGTGTCAACGACTGGAAGCACTGTTTTTGGCATAGAGAAGCTCTGTACGATCTTCCTTTCTGCCGCAAGTAGTTCTTCCAATTGGTTGACTTCCTCCTGCTTGAGATCAAGGAGCTGCAAAGACTCTGAGTGCTTTGAAGTCAGGTCAAGGTGTTCCTGCCGGAGAGAAATCAAACTAGTGACCTCTTCCCTTAGGGATACACACTCACCCTTAAGGAATTTTACTTCCTTCTTCTCAGCCCTCAGTCTCTTACGACACTCGTCGAAAGTGTTGAGCAGAAGCTCATACTTCTCGAGGAGTTCAGCTTCGCGGGCCGAAGGGCCATCCTCAGGTTCATCATCCTGAGACTCAGGATCAGAGTCGGAGTCGGAGAGAGGGGTGTGAGCTTTTACCTTCCCAGTAAATGGGGGACATTCTCCTTCTGAGTCTGAGCGACCCACCAGCCCGAAGTAGGCTTCCTCATCATCACTGGAGTCTGAGGAATCAGACTCACTTAGTGTCTTTGGTTTTCTTGCGATGTAGCTCCGCTCCTTCTTATCTCTGGAGGATTTGAGCTCCTCTCCTTTCCCTTTATCTCTTTTGCTTTGATGGCAGTCGGCCACGACGTGACCTGGCTTATTGCATCCAAAGCAAATAATATCAGACGAACGATGTTTGTTAGGTTTAGATGCATACCTATCAGAAGAGTAGTTTTTCTTCTGATGTCTGGATGAGGAGCCGTCTCTCTTCCTTTGATTCCTCATCTTGAGGAATTTCTTGAACTCTCGAGTGATGAGGGAGAAATCCTCTTCCGACAGATCTGAGCTGGAGGTGCATGGATCGGAGTCCTCCTCTTCTTCCTTATTCCTGGCACGGTACGACACCGCACCCTTCCCGTTTCTGGAGTGACTGGCTTTTAGGGCCACAGTCTTTTCTTTTGCAGCAGCCTTCTCTGCTTCTTCCTCTGCCTTCCTGGTGTTCAGCTGAAGTTCATAGGACATCAGCTTCCCGAACAGGATTTGTGGATCAGTTTCTGCTAGTCTGCCAAATTCTCTGATGGCGCAGATCTTTGTGTCCCATTCCTTAGTAAGGGACCTAAGGAATTTGTCATTGAGTTCACCATTGGTGAACACTCTTCCATAGCCCTTGAGGGCGTTAACAATCTTCAGGAAGTTCTCGTATGTGACTCCGATCTCTTCCTTAGGCCCTTGCCGGAAGGCCTCATACTTCTGGTTCAGGAGGGATCTCCGATCATCCCTCACTTCATCCGTGCCCTCCATTAGGATGATCAGGCACTGCCAAATCTCCTGAGCTGTCCTACAGTTGCTGATGTTTTGCATCATAGAGTCGTCAACCGCGCTGACCAGGATGTTTCTTGCCTTCATGTCAAGGCCCACTAGGACCATCTCATCCTTGTCCATTTCAGTGAGTGTCTTTGGCACTTTCTTGGTGGGATCAATGGTGGAGGCCTTAGTGGGTACATAAGGTCCCTCCAGCACGATCATGAACAGTCGAGGGTCCACTGCTTCCATATAGAACCTGATCCTTTCCTTCCAGATAGGAAAGTTGAGTCTGTTGCACACTGGGATCTTGCCGGAGTACTTGAGCCCGTCCATAGTAGCTGTATGTCTCCTTGTTGACACTAGTGGCAGGATTCACCTCAAGGTGTTAGCCTTTTTGTTGAGGAACCTCGCTTTGATACCACTTGAAAGTCCACCTAGTGTCGGCTATGTGCACCTATGGGGGGGGAATAGGTGACGTGTGGTTCTTTTGCGGAATTTACAGATGTACCTGCACAATAAAAACAACAAACACATCACACAGAAAACACAGCAAATTTATAGTGGTTCCCCGACTTGGGTACATCCACTTTCCCCCTTCGACCTATCTCCCCAACAAGGGACGACTCAGTCACTTCACCAACGGGATTGAAATCCAATCCCTGCACTAACGGAAGGAGCCCTTCCACACGTGAGAGTCAACACTCTCACAAATCGGGTTGCACCCAACCCTTACAACACGGAACAAAAGTTCCTTTACAATAAAATAAAAGTAGAATGTACACGTGATACAAACTTCTCTTGGAGACTCCGGTGTTCCTCTTTGTTCGACGACGTGTTCTTGAAGTCGATGAAGAGTCTACGACCTTGGTCTCTCTTGGAGAGGATTTCCCCGGAACCGGCGGCGGCACACGAGCGGCGGCTAGCTTCGGGATCGGCGGCTACGATGAAGAGCAGCTGCTGAACTTGGAGATCCAAACTTCGTTGCGAAGCAAGCTCGGTCTACCAACGGTCACACGAGGATCGGTCGTCTCGATCGATTTGGATGGGAAGTGTTTCCGATCAACAAATCGAGAGACAAAGGATCTCTGGATAGACGCGTGAGACTCAAGCTTTGCTAAGCTTCTGTCGCCGGAGATCGGGAAGGAGATCGATCGGCAGCGGCGACGTATTAGCCCGAGCACGACGGCGGCGGCGGAGAAGAGAGATCGCGCTTTTAGGGTTTTGTGCTCGGGTTTTCTCGTATTCTCTGATCAAGAAATACCTATGTATAAATACTGTAGGATTCTCAAATATGACCGTTTGTGGGACCCACAAATGAAATCCCCAAAATCCGGTTCAAACAAATCCAGAAGCAGAATCCGGTTCAGCAGCATTCTGAGAAAACGCCAAGTAAAAATCGGCGAGAATCGCAGACGATTCTCGAAGAATCGGCGAGAATCACCAAGTGATTCTCGACGATTCGTCGAGAATCGTTTGTGATTCTCGTCGAATCAATTGTTGATTCTCAACGAATTTTACTTTGTATTCATGGGCTGCTAGACCACTGGTTCGGCGGGAATTACAAGTGATTCTCGCCGAATCTTACTTGGCACCATTTTGAGATGGTCAGAAGGAGTCGGCGAGAATCACTGACGATTCTCGTCGATTCGGCGAGAATCACCAAGTGATTCTCGCCGATTCGGCGAGAATCACTTGGTGATTCTCGTCGAATTTGCCTTGGACGATTTTTCGTCTTCCACCTAGGAGCTGCTCCTTGATCCTCCATGCTCCTTGGCTTCTCTTGCATATGAGCGGCCCTGTACTTGAAAGTAAGTGCACTCCAATAGAGAGAGTACACATAGGCCAACACACTGATCTGCTCAACGAGGGATTACGTCGTGCAGATCCGTGTATATTGACCTACTGCACCCTGACATTGGTGTGCACTTAGCGTGGAGAAACTGCAAGTACAACTTGAAAAAGTTTATCAAATACATAGTCTATTGACCTTAGCTTGTCCAGGGGCTTCTTCAAATCAGGTACATTGTGGATACAATACCCAACACAATCATTTGTTTGTAACAGTCATTATCAATTATATACAACATGTTCAAGCCAAACTCATCATTATTCAACACATTCTACTGTAAAGTGCGTCCTCATTATTTCACATATTTAAATTATTTCTACCGTACCAACTCATCAATCCATTCGTTCTCTAACTTCCACCACATCCCCTCAATCAAGTACACTTTTCTACACCATTTGTTCATTAGAGATTTATCCAACAAATATTATTAACATGATTTATCAAAACCACTTATGGACTATATTTCAACAAAACATTAACGTTAATGTACTACAATCTCCCTACCAAACCCAAATCCAATACATACAAACACGAGAATTACATGTGCATGAATGATTACTGTACATCAATTTCAAACGGGGAATCCTGAGGCTACAAGAATCCGATGAAGGCGTTTAACCCCTTGTTGGAAAGGTATTTCCAAGGGCTGTGAATTTCGTGTTTTGTCAAAAGCCCAGATCTAGCCGCATCATGTCTAAAAACAGCCTCGAAGGTTACTGCGTGCAATAAATAGATTTCTGCGCGCATCTTAAAGCAAATCGGACCACATCGGTTTGCCTTCATCCTTCAACCAAACTTCTAATAACATCCAGAATTTCTCCTCCTTTATTCACCCTCACAAGGCCACTTCTCTTCACGAAACCAGTCCACAAACTCCATTTGAAGTGAGGGAAAGGTTGCAGACACTAATTCCTAGGACACAAGTCCTTGCATGACCTTTTCCATCGTTGTGACGAGGGGTGTATCATGCCCAGAATAGCCACCTTACGGTGGCACCAACGCACGTGTTAGTCTGCACCACATGACGCCTATTCTGTCGGCCATAAACAATATCATCCAATGCAAACCCAACCAACAACATGAATTAGAAGTCATATTCATACATAAGCAAGAAAAGACCAAATAAAGTACATCAAATATAAGAAGCTTCAGCAGGCTTCTATAATATCAGAGTATGAGTGCAACTTACACAAAGGGCTACATCATGAGTATCTCAACTAACATCGGTCACTGACGATATCGAAGGCACCGTCCCTTTAGGCCCTGTCGTCCTAGCCTGGCTGTCCTAGTGCTTCACTGCCTGCGGGGTATCCTCCTAAAAAGGAAAACGTAGCAACTGTTAGTCATAAAGATAAAGTGACTTCACATCCACTCCCCGGCTGCTCCTCGGCACCGGGCTGAGAGAAGAATAAGGATAAAATATATAAATATAAAATAGTTGTATAAGCAAGTGGTATAGAGTGAGCAATGTCAAGTACATCAGCAACATAATAAATGGGTAAACATTCTACTCTAATAGTTCTATCATCTACGACAGTATATGTAGAACGTAAAGCTACATTAAAAAGTAACTCAGCTTTTATGAATGTCCATGCAAACATATAAGTTGAGGATCGGCTCAACAGTATAGTAACTCATCGTATAACAGTGCCCGTACAAACTTATACGACGAGGATCTTGTGTATGCAATGTAATGTAATGACATGAATACAATGCAATGACTCACCCATGATCATGCACATGCAACTGCTATGTCGACACAGACTTGAAGTTCCCACTTTTCGAGCATGTAACTAACCTCTCAGGCATCAACCGTCGTGGCCAGGAAGTGACAGTAGAGCATACATCTCCACTACTAGGCTGGCATCCACACTACCTAGCCTAGGCCTCCGTACTCCTCAACACTAAGAACACAACAGCGAAGCTCATCGGTGTACTATGGCTCAGCGGGAGTCTCGGGTAGATGTGCACCGAGAAACAAGCCTCGAACTGGCCCATGTTGTGACCCGGAAGGAGCCTCCGAAAAAGCACGAGGACCAAGACCAACCGTCCACTTGGCACGGAAGGAGCCTCGGGAATGAACACCGAGGACCAAGAACAACTGGCCAAAGTCTATCTGTCAGCTCCCATCGGTGTGACGACTAGCGAGCCCGTAGACCTGCCACACTATCCTTAACCCAGAATTACGACACCGCATGTCGACTCAAACCGCATGCAATTTCACATCATCGTGGCATGGAAGGATACTCGAAAAAAGCAAGAGGATCAAGCCCAACCATCCACTTGACACGGAAGGAGCCCCAGGAATGAACACCGAGGACCAAGCCAAACCATCCAAAGTCTATCTGTCATCTCCAATCGGTGTGACGACTGGCGAGCCCGTAGACCTGCCACACTATCCTTAACCCAGGATTATGACACCGCATGTCGACTCACACCGCATGCAATTTCACATCATCGTGGCATAAGAGGAGCCTCAGAAAAACATGAGGACCAAGCCCAACCGTCCACTTGGCACAGAAGGATCCTCGGAAATGTACACCGAGGACCAAGCCCAACCATCCACTTATGTCTCTTCTCAGCGTTACCAAACCAGTGCGTTCAAACACCCTCACTTACACCCTTCCACAACCCCGTGCCCCGAGGTACTTAATGGTTCATTTTCAGTGGAAGGATACTTCACACAACCATCATCTAAAGACCACAATCATTTGTTCGTAACAGTCATTATCAATTATATACAGCATGTTCAAGCCAAACTCATCATTATTCAACACATTCCACTATCAAGTACATCTTCATTATTTCACATATTCAAATCATTCCTACCATGCCAACTCGCCAATCCATTCAATCTCTAACCTCCACCACATAACCTCGATCAAGTACACTTTTCTACACCATTTGTTCATTAGGGATTTAACCAACAAATGTTATTAACATGATTTGTCACAACCACCTATACACTATATTTCAATAAAACATTAACGTTAATGTACTACAATCTCCCTACCAAACACAAAGCCGATACATACAAACACGAGAATTACATGCACAGGAATGATTACTGTACAACAATTTCAAACGGGGATTCCAGAGGATACAGGAATCCATTGATAGCATTTAACCCCTCGTTGAAAAGGTATTTCCAAGGGCTGCGACTTTCGTGTTTAGTTGAAAGCCCAGATCTGGCGGCATCGTGTCTGAAAACGGCCTCGAAGGTTATTGCGCGCAGAAAATAGATTTCTGCGCGGATCTTAAAGGAGATCGGACGACATCAGTTCGTCTTCTTCATTCAACCAAACTTTCTAATAACATCCAGAATTTCTCCTCCCTTATTCACCCTCACAAGGCCACTTATCTTCACAAAACTAGTCCACAAACTGCATTTGAAGTGAGGGAAAGGTTGAAGACTATAATTCCTAGGACACAAGTCCTTGCATGGCCTTTTCCTAGAAACCTTCTTCTCCCAAATCAAGACCCTTTTGAGTCGATATCTCTCCTAGAAATAACTAAAGATCTAGCACAAGGGAGAGGGTAGGAAGCTCACCTCATTTCCGGCATTTCCATCCATTGATCTTGTCACCCTTGTTGGCGACATCTTCTTCTCCTTGGTCGGTGTTAGTTCTTCACAGGAAGAAGATCGGCTCCAGCACCTTCTTCCTCTCTAGCAATTTCCTACAGCACGGCTTTGAAGGAAGAGAAGAAACTGCTTGGGTTTTCTCCCCTTTTAATATGAGAAGTTGGGTAACTGCATAGCCACGTATCGGCCTGTCATTGGACCGCCAATCAACTCATTAAATGACTCCCTTCGAAACAACGCTGCAAAAAAATTCGCCAAAACCATAAATTTAACTACACGGGTAGGGACACGCCCGTGTCACTACCCGTGTCCTGCTCGGGAGGAACGTGGTCGACTATATTTGTCGAGCTCCGCTCGATGAATCGTCGAGCTGTTGCACTAACACATTCGGGTAGGGACACACCCGTGTTACTACCTATATCCTGCTCTACACGGGTAGGAACACATTCTCTAGTCGACGATGTAGGAACACATTCTCTAGTCGACGATGTTCGTCGAGCTCTACTCTACGAATCGTCGAGTTGTTGCTTGGACACACACGGGTAGGGACACGCCCGTGTCACTACCCATGTCCTTCTCTGGAGGAACACGACAAAGAATACGCAGGGTTGCTAGAGAACCACGCAGGTATGGACACGACTGTGTCACTACCCTTGTCCATCTCTGGAAATCTCACAAAGAAGATGCAAAGAGACCAGAGTACCACACGGGTATGGACACACCCGTTTCACTACCCGTGTCCTACTCTGGACAAACTTCTCCTCCCTTACTCGAGTGCAAACTTAACTGCCAGCACTCCCTGAGCCCTAGTCAGCTCTCCTGACTTAAAAGTGCGCACGAGGGGCCTAGCACGAATTGGGACGTTACATGCTCAAAGAAAATGAGCAGCTTCAGCAGGAGATAAAATCACTTAAAGAAAGGAATAAGCGGTTAGGAAAGAGAGTTTCTCTTCAAATGGAAGAGGCAGCGGTAAGCTTTGTATTCGCGGCGATCTCCATCTTTAGTCCGCGGCCAACGAAGATGCTTTTGATTTTTTGCAGAGCGCCTACGACTTCGGAAACCCCAGATTCAGCATTGCCATGTTCCCTTTTGTGAAGGAGAGCGACGAGATCGCTATCAAGCGATTTATCGAAGGCGGCTTCGCGAAGGATGATCTAGAAGCTGTGCCTTTCTCCAGCTTTTTCCCGAGCTGGAGGACCAGGTCGTCCTTGGACCGAGCTGCAAAAGGAAAGACAGTCGTTGATGAAGTTGAAGAGGAAGGTGAAGAAGGAGCGGCTGAAGATGAAGCCGTCGAAGACGCCTGCTCAAGGAAGCAAGGTGGAGACCGGTCCACCAAGTCTATCCCTGCTTCTAGATCTGACGATGAGAGCTCGCCTGGCGAGTTTGCGGACAGTAAGAGTTCCAGCAGCAGCGGAAGCGGCTCGGAGGGCTACTTCCTAGACGTCAATATTGATGAATCGAGTCTAAATGCTCCTGCAGAGAAGAGACGCAAGAGGTCGGACGGAAAAGATTTTTATTTTATTTTTGTAAAGGACATGGCGGACTCGAGTTTGGAGGCCGCCAACTTTTTTGAAAGTTGTAATGGACATTGAAATATATAAAGGATATTTGATCAGCTCGCGTGTTCTGATATCTTCATCGTGTTTTTGTATTTCATTGCTATCTGAAATGTATGATCAATGATCGCCTTCAGTAAATGAAAATAAGTCCGTGCCATGTACTATCCATGTAGTATCTAGGCCGCTTGCTTAGAGTGCATAAACAGCTTAAATAACATTGTTAACAGTTCAGGCTGCGCATATTGACTTTCTGCTTACCCATATAATAGAAAAATGATATAGTTGTATCTTGCTGTGATATCTTGGACAAAATAAAGAAATGACTTGTTAGCTCGCAAAAATTGTGACGTTGAGGTGGACTTTGGCGAGTACCGATTCCAGTCCGCAATTTTAATGACCAAGATTTAGATAAGCTTTTGAGAGCAAAGAAAACACAAAAAATAGATGTTGCGAACTAGGAATTGTTGATAAATTCTGCGAGCTGAGAAAGATGGGTTAAACAGGAAACCACCACCCGTGCCTTTGGCGGCCTGATAGATGAAACTCTGCGGACTGCGGCGACTACTAGAATTTAGTCCAACTGAATTGAAATGATTCACAACTTAGGTGACCAAGCGGGCAGGTGCGGCCGGAGCGGCATTGCTTTTCTCACAGGGTCACAGAAGCTGTAAGATCAACCCAATGAAAACTGGCAGACTGTGCGGATACCAATATACAGTCCGCGCCTGAATAGAAATGATTCACAACTTAAGTGAACAAGTGGGCAGGTGCGGCCGGAGCGGAATTTCTTTTCTCACAGGGACACAGAAGTTGTAAGCTCAACCCAATGAAAACCGACGGACTGTGCGGATACCAATATGCAGTCCGCGACTGAATAGAAACGATTCACAACTTAAGTGACCAAGGGGGAAGGAGAGACTGCAGCGGCATTGCTTTTTTCACAGGGTTACAGAAGCTATAAGATCCACCCAATGAAAACAGGCGGACTGTGTGGATACTAATATGCATCTCGCTCCTGAATAGAAATGATTCACAACTTAAGTGAAAAAGCAAGCAGGTGCGGCTGGAGCGGCATTTCTTTTCTCACACGGTCACAGAAGCTGTAAGATCAACCCAATGAAAACCGGCGGACTATGCAGATACCAATATGCAGTCTGTGACTCAATAGAAATGAATCACAACTTAAGTGACCAAGCGGGAAGGTGTGGCCGGAGCGGCATTGATTTTCTCATAGGGTCATAGAAGTTGTAAGATAAACCCAATGAAAACCGGCTACTATGCGGATACCAATATTGTAAGACCCCCTTTTTTTTCTTTTTCGACACCGGGGTCTTAGGCCCAGAACCGCCGTTTTGCGGTGACTCCTTCACGCCCTGAAGAGTCATCACCACAAAGCGCCGATTCTGCCGGCCATTTTGATCACAGAAAAGTAGCATAAAGAAGTAAATGCAAATTGCAGTCCACAGAAAATCACATGTCATAATAAATATAACTCCACGAAGGGAGTGTCCACAGAATAAAACATCATAGTAGCAAAAATGGGCTTATGCCTGGTACATCAAATCCTCACTACAAAAAGATCACTCATGCGGAAGCAGAAACACTACTCAAGGTCGAGACTCACGGTCCCGGCTGTATGAACTTCGGAGCTAGACTGCCCCACCTCCAAGCGCACCGGTCTCTGGGGCTGCTCCTCCGTGCTGGTCTCCACGATCCCCTAAATGATGCGGTTCGAAAACCGTTAGTCTAAAAGACTAAGTCCTATCATCCCCCGCCCCTTCCCCCACGGCTCCTAGGCACCGAGCGGAGAGGAAGAAAGGGGAGGACTTGAAGGTGGAGAAAAATCAAAAACAGATGGCAGCGGTCCTATACTAGCAAATTCTATAGCATGTAAAGATAATAAGCTGAAATATGAAATATAACCTTTACTTATGTGAAAACACATAAGCCAAGGGGTCTTCTGCAAGGCTCCCATCATATAAAAAGTCCCATACCAATTTATACGTTGGGATGTCGGTTATCAAACGGCAGTAACTATATATATCAAAATTAACCTTAATTTATAAACTTGCCCACACAAGCTTATAGACCAAGGGGTCGTGTAGCAGGTCCTAAAGTATAAGCGTCCCATTCCACTTATACTTTAGGTGTCATGGTTAAATGAATCGATTATGCTATGACATGCAAGTGGGTATGATGGACATGCAAGTGCAACACACACACACGACTCTGTGCACACGGACCTTTAGTTCCCCCTTTTTGGAGCCGTAACCTCCCAGGATACCTCCGTAGTGGCAGACGGAAGCGGTGGGTTGGGCCTCGCCCACCTCTAAACTAGTAAAGCACTACCGGTCAGACCTATTGTATGCCTCAACGCTTGGTGCACGAAGCGGACTCCTGCGTACTCTTGCCGGCTGGCGCACCGGACTTCTGTTGGCGAAGTGCTAACCACACTTGCCGAGTCAACGTTTTGGCATCGGTGCATCGACCCTCCAATACCGAAGACCCACCACCTTAATTTCCTTTCTTGTTATGCACATGCAAATTAGCGTAATCAAGAACCGAGCCGAAGCTCCCCGGACCAACACGTCCGTCTCAAACAATCGAGCCGAAGCTCCCCGACCCAAAGTCCTCCTTTTAACCATCCGAGCCGAAGCTCCCAACTAACATCCGGTGCCATCAGTGTTGTGAAATGTGCAACCCTAATTACTATGTTACTCTTTTCAGCTTGTTAAAACAGTTTACGTTAACCCAGGACTGCCCCCGGTATTCCCTGTGAAGGGCTCTCAAGGGGCACTAGGAACTGTGTTGGGATTACGCCCAGCGTTCCCTTTCGCAAGATACTTATTTTATTATTGGTTGATTCCCTTACCCATTATTTTCTCATGTTTCGATATGCTAATCCTAGGGTGATTTGACTCCAACTCTCCTTGGGTAGGACGATCTTTCGTCGGACCCGAACGCCTCTAAGCCCTAGACAAAATCACACCCTACTCACTCAACATCCATAGATGCAACCCACTCTACTTATCTTTCCAGCAAACCATCAAGATCCATCTCACGTGCTCTAATTCATTTCAAAAATGATTTCCTGCAATTTTGCTATATGCAGACCACTTAAGCTACATGAGCCGTAAAAAGGGAAGTACATGAAATACTCATCCGATACCCATATGATAATTACTAGAGGAATAAAATGATATTTGAAGCATAAATCCTGACATCCATAATTTTCCTAATTTTGTCTGATAATTTATTTATTTATTCTAGCATCCAAAAGGCCCAAGTTGAACATGAAGTAGCAATTTCATACAAGATAATGATCCAACAAATTTATGGTAATTACAAAATGCATAATCAAGTCTGAGGCCTAAATCTTCAATTTTTTTTAGCAAGGTTTGGGCCCTTAATTTTAATTTCAAAGTTACCTCATAAAAATCAATTTAAAAGGTTTTACAGTAATAATGCCACCAAAATTCAGAGAAAATTCATGGGTGATTTTAATGCCCTACAAATACCCTAGAAAAAGTTTCATAATTTATCCTTTAAAATTAAGGCCATATTTGATTTTCTCATGAAATTTCAAGTTTATGGGTTAATGAACAAAGTATACTAATTAACCATCAAATATTTCCACAAATATTCTCATATGATAATATTAAGCTAGAAACACTATGCAGCAAGTTTCATGAATTTTCAATAAGTAATAGGCTCTTGCAAGAATTATTTAGTATGTAATCAAATAAAACACTTGTGAAGTAGATGCCCTAAATAGATATCCAAAATTTCTATCAAAATTCACACATGATTAGTATAGCCTAAAACTACTTCTGCCAATGTTTCATACCCTTTCAGTGGGCAGTGAGACCACAATAGCCAAATTATTAATTAGGGCAATCCTATTGGTTACAAATGAAGTGCTACATATATTGATCAAAATTCCTCAAGTAAATTATCAGAGGCTCAAAATATCCTAACCCCCTCGCTACCCAAATTTGGTTAAGATTCAAAATGTTCAGCTAACCTAAACCCACACTACCAGTTTTAGGTCCTAAGCTAGGGTTAGGGTTTTGGGGCCCCTACCCTTTTCAAAATTAGCTAATATTTTTAACAGAGGGTTTTACACATCCTAGGGACCTCCTTGCAAAGTTTGGTGTTCATCCAAGGTGTTTAGGGTTCATGCCCTTCACAAGGCCAAAAGGTCCCTCTTTAGGGTTTGGCCTAGGGACTTAGGGCAAATCAACTCTACTCTACCCCACATTCCCTGGGGAGGGGCTAAGTGCCATAACAAGTCAGTGGCTTAAATTTCAGCCTCTGTTGAGGTGATTTGGTCACTGAAAATCAGAGATGCACTTTTTGACCAAAATGCCCTTATTAAGGTATAATTAGGGTTGGGTCAAAACCTATTCAAACCATATCCAAATTAGGTGAAACTCCATACAGATACCAAAAATAAACCCAGGGACCACTCACCAAAATTTGGGAGGGTTTGGAGGTGTTTAGGGCACCTATTTAATTTATTTAATAATTATTAAATTTTTATAAAAACTATAGAAATATTTTCTCCAAACATTCCCAATTTTGGACCAGCTCTAGGTATAGCTAGGGTAGACTCCCTGTAAAAATTTCAACTGATTTGGACTAGGGATGAAGTGTGGGCACTCAGTTTAATGACTGCCTAGCCCTAAGGGTATGTCCCACCAAAATGGGTGCCCTGGTCAAACCAGGAGCCTAAATTGGTTCAAACAAATTTTAAAATAAAGTAGACAGTAAGGGATACAAATCATGTGGTGATCATTTCCTCATACAGAGTCTCTAACTATTTGTAAATATTTAAAACATTAAATGACAAAAGTGTGACAGGATGGAATAATTGGAAATAATTTCCTATAGTTTAAATCCTGATGTAGCACGAATCTTGGCGCAGGGATCAATGGCATCCGGTCATCTTCCTCGTTGAGCTGACGGCTGCGATTCGTCCCGCCTAGAGCGATTTCCAAACGCCACTGCCGGCGACCCGGCCACCTCCCCGGCCAGCCACCGGCACCACCACCTTCGTTGAGGTGGTGGCCATCCCCAGGCGGCGGCTTGGCCACCGGAAACCCCTTTTCCGGCGATCCCGAGAGGTGAGTTTTTCAGAAAAATTCATGTAAAAGCCGGATTGGATTGGGCTCAATTCAGCCCGAACCTTGGACCTATTGATTGCTAGGATCTAATCATGAGTTAAGGAGAGGGGGAGGACCTTCCTGGCGGCCTGGATGCGAGAAGAGCGGCGGGATGCCATTGACGACGGCGGCGACGCTCGGCTTCTGCAACAGCACAGTGGAATGGCTCGTCTCCTCCAGGTAAACGATCTAAAATATTCCCCTTGGCCCCATGATGGCGTTTAAATGGCAAATGGGGAAGAGGGGAGGCTGGTTCTTCAATGGCCATTAACACCATTAAAGGTGTGGCTCGGGTAGAGTGGAGGGGGCTGAATCCATCCCTTGGTGGCCGGGAAACGGCTGGAATCAACTCCTCTCCCCTAGAGGAGTTGATTGCAGCCATTAATGGTGGCTGTTAGCCTCCCTTGGCCGGCCTTCCACTCTCCTCTTCCTCTTCCTCAATTTCTCTCTCCTCCATTATCATGGAGGGGAGCTCCTTTCTCTCTCCTAGTCACCTCTGGTTGACTAGTCAACCTTACAAGCTAAATGCAGCCCACTTGGTTATAATGGTCATGGGAATGGGTTTAGCGTAAGGGAGAAGTGGCTTGGGCTTGGGTTAGCCCTTTTGGGCTAGGTTTGACTTGACCTAAATGAGGGTTGACCTGGGCCAATTTGACCATCTGGGTTGACCCCATTGGGTTTTTAGTGGCCCATTGGCTTCGCCTAAGGCCTAGGTATGGTCATGTAGGGTTACCCGGCACTTTGGAGGTCACTTACCCTTAGTAAGGGTACTTTGACCAGATTAGGGGCTTGAGTTGACTTGGGTCAACCTGGCCTCTAGGGCTGACCCCAATGTGTCCTTAGTGACCCATTGACCTGACTTTAGGGTTGGGAGGACATAGGTGGGGTCATCTAGGCTAAGAGTAGGTCAATTGACCCTAAGTAGGCTAGTTTGACCCATTTAGGGCTAGGGTTGACTTTGGTCAACTGAGCCTCTTGGGTTGACCCTAATGGGTCCTTTTGGCTCTAATGGGCCTCCCAAGGTACTAGGGGTGTTGTGGTAGGGTCTTGGGGTTAGGGTGTGGTCCATGGTCATCCTAAACCATGCTCAGAGTTCTACTATTTGCAGACCATGATGATCTTCCACATTCTGTCCCCTATCTCTTGGCCCATTTCTGGATTCCTAGGGTTTTGTCATGACCTAGTCATGGCCAAAACCACTCTTAGGGGTCTAGTTGGAAATGGGATGTTACAAATCCCAATAAACAAAACAAAGATTTCGTCCCCGAAATCAAGGTTGAGCCTACGGGACTTACTACCGAAGAAAAGGACCTTGTAACATCCCATCACGACGCCTTGTTTGCTAAATTAGGTTTAAAGGGAAGCCTAGATCTATGACCATTTCGCCCAATCGACAAACCAGGATCCCAATAAACAAGGATAAACCCCCAATAAACAAAAGATAAGCCTCTATCTGCCTATAACAGCCCTTAGTAATTTAAAGCAGGAAAATAAATTAACTTCTTGAGGGGTCCGAGAGGTATACCTGACTGAATAGCTCTGGGTATCTTTGTCGCATTAGGTCCTGCGGCTCCCAGGTATGCTCCTCCTGGCCGTGGTTCCTCCATAGGAACTTGACTAGTGGGACCTTCTTGCATCGCAAGACCCGTACTCCTCGGTCATCGATCCTCACCGGCTCCAAACGAACTGACCGGTCTGAAGCTACCGGCCCTTCGGTGGTCAAAATCTGCTGCTCCGGGCGTAGCAGAGCCCTCCTCAGCGAAGAAATATGGAAGACGTCGTGCAGCGCTTCCAGCTCCGGTGGTAACTCCAGCCGGTAGGCTAGGGGTCCGATCCGCTCCAGGATCCTGTAAGGGCCCATGTACCTAGTGCTGAGCTTCTTCCTCCGACCACGCACCCGCGAGACTCCATGCATGGGCCGGATCTTCAGAAACACCCGGTCTCCCACCTGAAACTCCACCTGCCGATGCCGGGCGTCATAGTACTTAGCCTGTCTACTCTGCGCCTCAAGCATCTTGTCTCTGATCAGCCTCACCTGTGCCTCGGTGTCTTCAACAAACTCTGATCCCAACACCTTCGGATCTTCATTCTGCACCCAAGAAAGCGGGGTCTGGCACCTCCTCCCGTACAAGGCTTCGTAAGGCGCCATCCTGATGCTGGACTGGTAGCTGTTGTTATAGGAGAACTCGACCAGGGGTAAGAGTTTCTCCCACGGTTCCCCGCGGTCCAAAATGCATAGCCTCAAGAGGTCTTCCAGCGTCCGGTTGGTGCGTTCTGTCTGCCCGTCTGTCTGGGGATGAAATGCAGTACTGAAGGTCAATCGCGTGCCTAAGTAAGCTTGAACTGATCGCCACTCCGTGGATGTAAACCGCCCATCACGATCTGACACTATCGTCCTGGGCACGCCATGATAACGAATGAACTGCTCCACAAACTTCCGCACCAGTACTCCTACTGAATCATCCTTCCTGATCGGTATAAATCGAGCCACCTTGGTCAACCGATCAACGATTACCCAGATCGAGTCATTCCCTGTCCGAGACCGTGGAAGCTCATGTATGAAGTCCATGGCTATGTCATCAAACTTCCACTCCGGCACCGGGAGTGGCTGCAAAACGAACTACATTAGTACGTAATCGACTCAATACCTAATAAAAGTGGACAATTTACATGTGATCACCCATAGGGGCACACCACTGCTTCCGCTGCTTAGTTTGTCCCCAAACTAAACTCGCGCGAGGGTGGCCTAGGGTTGTGGACTGTTACTTTTCGATCGAGGTCTGCCTCTGATACCACTTGTAAGACCCCCTTTTTTTTCTTTTTCGACACCGGGGACTTAGGCCCAGAACCGCCGTTTTGCGGTGACTCCTTCACGCTCTGAAGAGTCATCACCACAAAGCGCCGATTCTGCCGGTCATTTCGATCACAGAAAAGTAGCATAAAGAAGTAAATGCAAATTGCAGTCCACAGAAAATCACATGTCATAATAAATATAACTCCACGAAGGGAGTGTCCACAGAATAAAACATCAGAGTAGCAAAAATGGGCTTATGCCCAGTACATCAAATCCTCACTACAAAAAGATCACTCATACGGAAGCAGAAAGACTACTCAAGGTCGAGACTCACGGTCCCGGCTGTGTGAACTCCGGAGCTAGACTGCCCCACCTCCAAGCGCACCGGTCTCTGGGGCTGCTCCTCCGTGCTGGTCTCCACGATCCCGTAAATGATGCGGTTCGAAAACCGTTAGTCTAAAAGACTAAGTCCTATCATCCCCCGCCCCTTCCCCCACGGCTCCTAGGCACCGAGCGGAGAGGAAGAAAGGGGAGGACTTGAAGGTGGAGAAAAATCAAAAGCAGATGGCAGCGGTCCTATACTAGCAAATTCTATAGCATGTAAAGATAATAAGCTGAAATATGAAATGTAACCTTTACTTATGTGAAAACACATAAGCCAAGGGGTCTTCTACAAGGCTCCCATCGTATAAAAAGTCTCATACCAATTTATACGTTGGGGTGTCGGTTATCAAACGACAGTAACTATATATATCAAAATTAACCTTAATTTATAAACTTGCCCACACAAGCTTATAGACCAAGGGGTCGTGTAGCAGGTCCTAAAGTATAAGCGTCCCATTCCACTTATACTATAGGTGTCATGGTTAAATGAATCGATTATGCTATGACATGCAAGTGGGTATGATGGACATGCAAGTGCAACACACACACACGACTCTGTGCACACAGACCTTTAGTTCCCCCTTTTTGGAGCCGTAACCTCCCAGGATACCTCCGTAGTGGCAGACGGAAGCGGTGGGTTGGGCCTCGCCCACCTCTAAACCAGTAAAGTACTACCGGTCAGACCTATCGTATGCCTCAACGCTTGGTGCACGAAGCGGACTCCTGCGTACTCTTGCCGGCTGGCGCACCGGACTTCTGTTGGCGAAGTGCTAACCACACTTGCCGAGTCAACGTTTTGGCGTCGGTGCATCGACCCTCCAATACCGAAGACCCACCACCTTAATTTCCTTTCCTGTTATGCACATGCAAATTAGCGTAATGAAGAACCGAGCCGAAGCTCCCCGGACCAACACGTCCGTCTCAAACAATCGAGCTGAAGCTCCCCGGACCCAAAGTCCGCCTTTTAACCATCCGAGCCGAAGCTCTCAACTAACATCCGTTGCCATCAGTGTTGTGAAATGTGCAACCCTAATTACTATGTTACTCTTTTCAGCTTGTTAAAACAGTTTACGTTAACCCAGGACTGCCCCCGGTATTCCCTGTGAAGGGCTCTCAAGGGGCACTAGGAACTTTGTTGGGATTACGCCCAGCGTTCCCTTTCGCAAGGTACTTATTTTATTATTGGTTGATTCCCTTACCCATTATTTTCTCATGTTTCGATATGCTAATCCTAGGGTGATTTGACTCCAACTCTCCTTGGGTAAGACGATCTTTCGTCGGACTCGAACGCCTCTAAGCCCTAGACAAAATCACACACTACTCACTCAACATCCATAGATGCAACCAACTCTACTTATCTTTCCAGCAAACCATCAAGATCCATCTCACGTTCTCTAATTCATTTCAAAAATGATTTCCTGCAATTTTGCTATATGCAGACCACTTAAGCTACATGAGCCGTAAAAAGGGAAGTACATGAAATACTCATCCGATACCCCTATGATAATTACTAGAGAACTAAAATGATATTTGAAGCATAAATCCAGACATCCATAATTTTCCTAATTTTGTCTGATAATTTATTTATTTATTCTAGCATCCAAAAGGCCCAAGTTGAACATGAAGTAGCAATTTCATACAAGATAATGATCCAACAAATTTATGGTAATTACAAAATGCATAATCAAGTCTGAGGCCTAAATCTTCAATTTTTTTTAGCAAGGTTTGGGCCCTTAATTTTAATTTCAAAGTTACCTCATAAAAATCAATTTAAAAGGTTTTACAGTAATAATGCCATCAAAATTCAGAGAAAATTCATGGGTGATTTTAATGCCCTACAAATACCCTAGAAAAAGTTTCATAATTTATCCTTTAAAATTAAGGCCATATTTGATTTTCTCATGAAATTTCAAGTTTATGGGTTAATGAACAAAGTATACTAATTAACCATCAAATATTTCCACAAATATTCTCATATGATAATATTGAGCTAGAAACACTATGCAGCAAGTTTCATGAATTTTCAATAAGTAATGGGCTCTTGCAAGAATTATTTAGTATGTAATCAAATAAAGCACTTGTGAAGTAGATGCCCTAAATAGATATCCAAAAATTCTATCAAAATTCACACATGATTAGTATAACCTAAAACTACTTTTGCCAATGTTTCATACCCTTTCAGTGGGCAGTGAGACCACAATAGCCAAATTATTAATTAGGGTAATCCTATTGGTTACAAATGAAGTGCTACATATATTGATCAAAATTCCTCAAGTAAATTATCAGAGGCTCAAAATATCCTAACCCCCTCACTACCCAAATTTGGTTAAGATTCAAAATGTTCAGCTAACCTAAACCCACACTACCAGTTTTAGGTCCTAAGCTAGGGTTAGGGTTTTGGGGCCCCTACCCTTTTCAAAATTAGCTAATATTTTTAACAGAGGGTTTTACACATCCTAGGGACCTCCTTGCAAAGTTTGGTGTTCATCCAAGGTGTTTAGGGTTCATGCCCTTCACAAGGCCAAAAGGTCCCTCTTTAGGGTTTGGCCTAGGGACTTAGGGAAAATCAACTCTACTCTACCCGACATTCCCTGGGGAGGGGCTAAGTGCCATAACAAGTCAGTGGCCCAAATTTCAGCCTCTGTTGAGGTGATTTGGTCACTGAAAATCAGAGATGCACTTTTTGACCAAAATGCCCTTATTAAGGTATAATTATGGTTGGGTCAAAACCTATTCAAACCATATCCAAATTAGGTGAAACTCCATACAGATACCAAAAATAATCACAGGGACCACTCACCAAAATTTG
The DNA here is from genome assembly GCA_039583875.1 of Platanthera guangdongensis. Lineage (NCBI taxonomy): Eukaryota > Viridiplantae > Streptophyta > Magnoliopsida > Asparagales > Orchidaceae > Platanthera > Platanthera guangdongensis. The sequence goes on from CM077152.1 coordinate 105,100,619, forward strand.
GGAGGGTTTGGAGGTGTTTAGGGCACCTATTTAATTTATTTAATAATTATTAAATTTTTATAAAAACTATAGAAATATTTTCTCCACAAATTCCCAATTTTGGCCCAGCTCTAGGTATAGCTAGGGTAGACTCCCTGTAAAAATTTCAACTGATTTGGACTAGGGATGAAATGTGGGCACTCAGTTTAATGACTGCCTAGCCCTAAGGGTATGTCCCACCAAAATGGGTGCCCTGGTCAAACCAGGAGCCTAAATTGGTTCAAACAAATTTTAAAATAACGTAGACAGTAAGGGCTACAAATAATGTGTTGATCATTTCCTCATACAGAGCCTCTAACTATTTTTAAATATTTAAAACATTAAATGACAAAAGTGTGACAGGATGGAATAATTGGAAATAATTTCCTATAGTTTAAATCCTGATGCAGCACGAATCTTGGCGCAGGGATCAACGGCATCCAGTCATCTTCCTCATTGAGCCGATGACTGCGATTCGTCCTGTAACGCCCCGAAACTCAAAGGAGCAAAGGGGGACGTTTTGGGTCAGTTTTGGTTTCTGGCTGAAGGCACACGGCCTGGGACACGGGCGTGTCCCAGGGCGTGTCAAGCGTGTGTCGACACTTAGCCGCGAAGTCGTCGAGTTATTCTCGACGATTCGTCGAGAATGGGCACATGGCCTGCGACACGGGCCTGTCGCAGGGCGTGTCGACCCGTGTCGACACTTAGCCGTGAAATCGTCGAGTTATTCTCGACGATTCGTCGAGAATGGGCACACGGCCCGCGACACGGGCGTGTCGTCGGGCGTGTCGACCCGTGTCGACGAGCGTCAAGGTGAAATCGTCGAGATTCACTCGACGGTCGTCGAGACAAGGCACACGGCCTAGGACACGGGCGTGTCCAAGGCCGTGTCATCCAGTCGTCGTTCTCCCCTCGACGAAATGTCCCGTGTACACGGCCTGGGGGCCCAGGCGTGTCAATGTGACACGGGCAAGGACACGGGCGTGTCCTAGAACCCGTGCAGTGCTCGGGTTGGAAACGGGGGAAAAATCATGGGTACACGGCCGGCTACACGGCCGTGTCAGCTGGAACACGGGCGTGTCAGCTCGAACACGGGCGTGTTCGATACCCGTGTGCGTGTTCAGAAGATTCGATTTTGACGGCGAATGCGGCACACGGCCCTGGACACGGGCGTGTGCCAAGCCGTGTTCGGCCCAGATTGGGCATTTCAGCCCCGAATCAAAGCCGCTCGTTTTCTTAGGTTGAGATCCGACGGCTGGGGATGGTTCCTGGGAGGATATACACGGGTTTGACTTAAGAAAAATCCACTTTTCATCACTTGATCTCTCTCCAAACCCTTGGAGAAAGAAGAGCCAAGGCTAGAGGAAGAGGAGCTAGATCCGCCATTGGAGGAGCTTCGGAGCTCCGAATCGCAAGCCGACTCCGGATCCACGGAGGCAACGCAAGCGCGGTGATTTCTATCCGATTACATTTTGATGGCGCCAAAGAGAAACGCAAGGGTAACGATCCTCACTTTTGAGCATGATAGCTCTCTTTCTTAGCATAGGAAGCCCTCTCTCGCGAGTTGGCGAAGAGTTGGAGGCGTTCCTTCGGGTAGATATGTAAAGTCCCCGTCGTTTAGCGTCCGTATGCGAGAACGGACATAGGCATTTTGGTTGAAGCCTACCCGGACATGTTAGTTCGGATCGGTGATGTTGCATTGCATAAGGCCGGAGAAGACTCCGTGCTATTTGGTGTTTTCGGGTTTTCTACGCGGTAGATTGCAGCAGGGAGCCTTGGGGACTAACCCAAAGGTGCACCCGGAAAACTGGGCGGACACGAGGTCTTGCCAACTTGGTGGCCTGAGTGCCAACATGAACATAACGGGGTTATGTGTCTTGCGGTAGAATGGGACTCGGTGAAAGTTTGACCCGCGCAAATGGCTTAAATTGTCGTTGCGATGTGAGCACGGGTTAGATGGAGCCGTACCCGCTTTATGTCGTTCGGGTTAGAGAGACCTAAAGTTACATGACACTCGCCGTTGGCATAGATGTGAGTCTTCGGTGGTCAATGGCTTAAATTGACGTGACCAATACCATGAAGACGAATTGCTCATAGGAATGGCCGTCTAAGTGGCGGTGGTGAGTCCGGAATGTTAATGGCTTTAATTGACGTGACATCGACCGGTTCGCCGAGAATGTGCCCTGAGTGCACGGGACGTGTGGCCGTACGAGCCAACGTCTGTGATGAGATGGCTATGGTTATATGCATTGCTCGCTTGTGCTAATGAACTGCAGGGAAGGAGCATCGCCGCCCCGAGTTGGGGGCGGGATCGTTATAATTTCGTCAGCATTGCTGACCGTTGCTTTGTTTGCCACCGTGCGGTGGTTTGTTTGCTTGCAGGTGCAGCTGGACCAAGCGGTCAATAGCGGGCTAAAGCCCTTTTTGCGAAGCTGGCCCTCGAAGGCCCAAGTGGAAATGTTTTCTATTTTATTCATATATGGCCGGCCTGCGTGCCGAGGTTGGTAAATCATGTAATAGACAAATGAAACATCTCGTAAGGCCTTAAGGCCGACTTTTGAGTATTTTGTAATGACATTCCTTTTGGTTTTAGTGGACATTCATGCTTGTGCTGGGTTCTTGATTTGTAACTCTTATAAATTGCTTCCGCTAGAATGCTCTGTGTAGGACGTTGAGATTGGTTGGATGGTTTCCATACGTAACCACCCGGTCTGTCTGTGGTATATGGCGTCGGGCCCCGGCCGGACCTACTGCCATATGCTATGCGACGGATAGGGGGTGTTACAATTTGGTATCAGACTACTGGTTTTGGTCGGGCTTCAAGTGAATTCGTGGGCGAATTCTTTTTAAGGGGTGGTGAGCACATTGTGTGCGTCATCGTAATAACAGTAAAAAGAACCCATGAATGTCCACTTAGGAATGAAAATACTCGTGTTTGAGGAACCTGCGTGTTTCTATAATTGCTGTTTGCAATGTTATTTGGTCGCTTAACGGTGTCTTGTACCACTATAGGTGACCCGAAGTGGTGTTGGGCCGTCAGAACGCCGAGGTTCTGAGGCTAGTAGTGCACCAGAAGTTGCTCCCGCAACACCTTTGTCGGCTGAAAATATAAGATTGGTGGCTGAAGCGGTGCTAGCCGTGATAAATGCGCAGCCTGGGAGGCAAGCGCAGCAGCCAGCTCCTGTGATGGAGCAAGTACCTCTTCAAGAGGCGGAGCCGAGGAGGATGGAGCAAGTGGTTGTAGAACCAATAGTGCCAAGGAGGGCGACTGAGAGGCAGTTGAAGCATGTAATGAGCTTTAACCCTCCGTTATTCTCGGGGTTGGGAACCCCATCTCAGGCTGAAGACTGGCTCTCTAGGGTGAAGAGAGTCATGACAGCGACGGAGACGGAGGAGTGGCAGATGACCACCATCGCTACGTTCCTTCTAGACGGGGAAGCAAGGATGTGGTGGGAAGGCTTGGAGCTGCATCATCTGAGAGGAAGACAATTGATAGACGTTCCGATGGAAGAGTTCTCGGAATTGTTCTTAGCAAGATACCTCCCTTCTACTCAGAGGATTTCAATGGAGAATGAGTTCCTGAGGTTGGTGCAGGGTGAGAGGAGCGTGGATGAATATCTCCACGAGTTTACGCGGTTGAGTCGTTATGCGAGCTCTACCATCATGGATGAGGAGCGCAAGACTAACCGCTTCTACGAAGGTCTGAGGGATGAGCTGAGACTATTACTGTCGGGGCCGATGACGCAGGGTTTCTTGACCTTGGTCAATACTGCCCGGTCCTTGGAGAAGGACATGAAGAGTGTACAAGCGAAGAAAGGCTTGGTTGAAAAGAAATCTGAGTTTAAAGTGCCGACTACTTCGAAGTCTGGCTATCGGAGGGCTTTCAAGAAGCATAGGACTTCGGGTCCAGCTCCTTCTAGCGCTTCTGGGGCGACTACGGGTCGGACCCCGGTGCGTGTTTTACTTGCGGCAAGACGGGGCACTTTGCCCGTGATTGTTGGAGCGGACGTCCTAAGTCCGAAAGGAGGCCAGGAGCTACCTACGAAGAGAAGGGAAAGGCGGTGGAGTCGACCGCATCCCACAATGCTCCGGCCCAACCAAGGGTCTATAATCTTGGCCAACAGGAGGCCATTAAACAAGCTGACGTGGTGACAGGTACGGTTTAATTTATAGCAAGTCAATTCCTTTATATGCTTGTTATGTATATGTTACCTTACCACTGCTTGTTTAGGATTTGTAATGATTTGTGAAAATCCCGCACGAGCACTCTTTGATACGGGAGCTTCACACTCCTTCTTGTCCGAAGGATTTATATCACGCATCGGAGTCCCTTCTTCGATGGCGAAGGACAAGTTGGATGTGTTATTGCCCAATGGGTGTTCGATGCGAGCGGTTAGGATCTGCGAGGTTAAGACTCGTATTGGAGAGCAGGAGTTCGACCTGCGGGCGTCTTTACTTCCGTTAGTGGAGTTTGACGTCATATTTGGCATGGACTGGCTCTCGGAGCAGCAGGCCCATATAGATTGCGGTAGCAAGGAAGTCAAGCTGGGAGCGAGTCGTGAGACGACGTTTAAGGGCTTAAAGGGGTCGAGCAAAACATTGATGTCTGCTCTTCAAGTGGTTAAGGCAGTTCGTGCCGGAGCAGAACTGTTCTTCACTCTAGTGGAGGTTGCAAAGCCGAAGCCCGCTATGGATTGTATTTCAGTGGTATCGGAATACCCTGATGTGTTCCCTGCAGATCTTCCTGGAGCCCCGCCACAACGGGAGATAGATTTTACTATCGAGCTAGTGCCAGGTGCAAAGCCTGTGTCACGGTCTCCGTATCGGCTAGCGCCTAAGGAAATGGCGGAGCTGAAGGTTCAACTGCAAGAGTTGTTGGAGCAAGGGTATGTGCGCCCGAGTTCTTCGCCTTGGAGCGCACCGGTCCTCTTTGTTAAGAAGAAGGACGGAAGCTTGAGATTGTGTATTGATTATCGGGAGCTAAACAAGCTGACTGAGAAGAATAAGTACCCGATCCCCCGGATTGATGATCTCTTCGATCAGTTAGTCGGGTCGACGGTGTACTCGAAGTTAGATCTCAAGTCTGGGTACTATCAGCTGCGGATAAGGGAGAGTGATATCCCGAAGACAGCGTTTAGTACGAGATACGGGCATTATGAGTTTACGGTCATGCCGTTTGGGCTGACTAATGCGCCGTCAGTATTTATGGATTTGATGAACAGGACGTTCAGGGAGTACCTAGACCATTTCGTGATCGTCTTCATCGACGATATTTTGGTGTACTCGCAAAGTGAGGAGGATCACTTCAAGCATCTCCATTTGGTGTTGGAGACACTCAGGAGAAACCAGTTGTATGCCAAGTTCTCAAAGTGCGAGTTTTGGCTATCCTCAGTGGCGTTCCTTGGGCATATAGTGAGTGGAGAGGGTATTGCGGTGGATCCGGCGAAGATTGTTGCGATACGGGAGTGGCCTGAGCTTGCTACGGTAGCAGAAGTCCGGAGCTTTTTGGGGCTTGCCGGTTATTATAGGCGCTTCGTAGAGAACTTCTCGCGGATAGCGCTACCTCTCACTACTTTGACGAGGAAGGATCATAAGTTCGTTTGGACGCCGGAGTGCGCACGAGCTTTTGAGGAATTGAAGTGTCGGTTGACCACGGCGCCTGTGTTGAGTTCGCCGGTTGGGACCGAAGGCTATGAGATATATAGCGATGCTTCAGGCAGTGGTTTGGGTTGCGTGCTACTGCAGCACGGCAGCGTGATAGCTTATGGCTCGAGACAGCTAAAAGTGCACGAGAGGAATTATCCGGTCCACGACTTGGAGTTGGCGGCCGTGATTTTTGCCTTGAAGCTGTGGAGACACTATTTGTACGGTGTGAAGATTGACATCTACACCGATCACAAGAGCCTAAAGTATCTAATAGATCAGAAAGATTTGAATATGCGGCAGCGTAGGTGGATGGAGTTCCTGGGGGACTATACTTTCAAGATCCACTACGTGCCTGGCAAAGGGAATGCGGTTGCGGACGCGTTGAGTCGCCGAGCCCCAGCTCAAGCGAACTGGCTATCAGTGCATGATGAGCGGTTGGTGCAGGAGCTGGAGGCGTTGCAGATTGTTTGTGTGGATAGACAATCTAGTGCTGAAGCAGTGCTGAATTGGACTGAAGTCCAATATGACCTGGCTGATCGGATTCGGCAGGCTTTAGATATGGATGCTCATATGAAGCAGTTCATGATAGAGGCTCTGGATGGGTCAAATTCCCAATTCGTCGTGGAGGACGGATTGCTGTGGAAAGACGGTCGTTTGTGCGTCCCAAGTGTGGGCAATTTACGGGTGGAGTTGTTGTACGAGGCACACCATACCAAGTACTCGATTCACCCAGGGAGCACGAAGATGTACCGCGATGTGAAGAAGCTATTTTGGTGGCCGGGTTTGAAAAAGGATGTGGCGCTATACGTAGCGAAGTGCCAAACCTGCGCCTTGGTAAAGGCGGAGTGTCAAAAGCCGGGAGGATTTCTTAAGTCCTTGCCTATTCCGGAGTGGAAATTTGACGACATCTCTATGGACTTTGTGCATGGTTTGCCAAGGTCGCAAAAGGGGAACGACGCCATTTGGGTGGTCGTGGATCGATTAACGAAGGTGTCGCATTTTATTCCGCATAGGAAGGACGATCCGGTGGAGAAGCTGGCGAAGCTTTATGTGGATAATATAGTGCGGCTTCATGGTGTGCCCCGCAGCATCGTGAGTGACCGAGATGGACGGTTCACGTCCAATGATTGGAGGCTGGTGCAGCAAATGTTGGGAACAAAGCTGAAGTTTAGCACAGCCTTCCATCCGCAAACGGATGGGCAGACCGAGAGGGTCAATAGAACCATGGAAGACATGCTTCGCATGTGTGTCTTGGACTTTGGAAAGCAATGGGAGGATCACCTTTATTTGGTGGAGTTCGCATACAACAATAGCTACCAAGCAAGTATTCAGATGGCGCCCTTCGAGGCCCTTTATGGTAGACGATGTCGCACGCCGTTGTCTTGGTTAGAAACGGGCGAGTCGAAGTTGTATAAGCGATCGGAAGTGGAGGATGCTACTTCGTTGGTGAGAACCATTCGGGAGAGGTTGCTCATGGCTCAGGACCGGCAAGCAAAGTACTATAATGCCAAGCACAGGAACGTGGAGTTCGCTGTGGGCGATTATGTATACTTGAAGATCAAGCCGTTCAAGGGTGTCTCGCGGGTGCGGCGATTGAAAAAGCTAAGCCCGAGGTACCTTGGACCGTTCGAGGTTCTGGAGCGAGTGGGAGAAGCGGCCTATAGGTTGAAGCTTTCAGTGGAGCTAAGTGGTTTACACGATGTATTCCACATTTCGGTACTTAGGAAGGCGGTGCAAGAGCCTACGCAAGTGATCGCGGTCGATCAAGTGCCGGTGGATAGTGGGCTAACGACAAAGGTCAAGCCCGTGCGGATTGAAGACTCGGAGGTCAAGCGGCTACGCAATAAAGAGATCAGGATGGTCAAAGTCCGGTGGGACAATTGCGGTCGTGAGGAGCTCTCCTGGGAGCGAGAGCAGACGATGCTTGACGAATATCCGGAGTTGTTCCGCTCAGGTACAAATTTTGTTTTGTACATGTTTTTCCCTTTATGTAATTTCGTGGGCGAAATTCTTTTAAGAGGGGTAGAGTTGTAACGCCCCGAAACTCAAAGGAGCAAAGGGGGACGTTTTGGGTCAGTTTTGGTTTCTGGCTGAAGGCACACGGCCTGGGACACGGGCGTGTCCCAGGGCGTGTCAAGCGTGTGTCGACACTTAGCCGCGAAGTCGTCGAGTTATTCTCGACGATTCGTCGAGAATGGGCACACGGCCTGCGACACGGGCGTGTCGCAGGGCGTGTCGACCCGTGTCGACACTTAGCCGTGAAATCGTCGAGTTATTCTCGACGATTCGTCGAGAATGGGCACACGGCCCGCGACACGGGCGTGTCGTCGGGCGTGTCGACCCGTGTCGACGAGCGTCAAGGTGAAATCGTCGAGATTCACTCGACGGTCGTCGAGACAAGGCACACGGCCTAGGACACGGGCGTGTCCAAGGCCGTGTCATCCAGTCGTCGTTCTCCCCTCGACGAAATGTCCCGTGTACACGGCCTGGGGGCCCAGGCGTGTCAATGTGACACGGGCAAGGACACGGGCGTGTCCTAGAACCCGTGCAGTGCTCGGGTTGGAAACGGGGGAAAAATCATGGGTACACGGCCGGCTACACGGCCGTGTCAGCTGGAACACGGGCGTGTCAGCTCGAACACGGGCGTGTTCGATACCCGTGTGCGTGTTCAGAAGATTCGATTTTGACGGCGAATGCGGCACACGGCCCTGGACACGGGCGTGTGCCAAGCCGTGTTCGGCCCAGATTGGGCATTTCAGCCCCGAATCAAAGCCGCTCGTTTTCTTAGGTTGAGATCCGACGGCTGGGGATGGTTCCTGGGAGGATATACACGGGTTTGACTTAAGAAAAATCCACTTTTCATCACTTGATCTCTCTCCAAACCCTTGGAGAAAGAAGAGCCAAGGCTAGAGGAAGAGGAGCTAGATCCGCCATTGGAGGAGCTTCGGAGCTCCGAATCGCAAGCCGACTCCGGATCCACGGAGGCAACGCAAGCGCGGTGATTTCTATCCGATTACATTTTGATGGCGCCAAAGAGAAACGCAAGGGTAACGATCCTCACTTTTGAGCATGATAGCTCTCTTTCTTAGCATAGGAAGCCCTCTCTCGCGAGTTGGCGAAGAGTTGGAGGCGTTCCTTCGGGTAGATATGTAAAGTCCCCGTCGTTTAGCGTCCGTATGCGAGAACGGACATAGGCATTTTGGTTGAAGCCTACCCGGACATGTTAGTTCGGATCGGTGATGTTGCATTGCATAAGGCCGGAGAAGACTCCGTGCTATTTGGTGTTTTCGGGTTTTCTACGCGGTAGATTGCAGCAGGGAGCCTTGGGGACTAACCCAAAGGTGCACCCGGAAAACTGGGCGGACACGAGGTCTTGCCAACTTGGTGGCCTGAGTGCCAACATGAACATAACGGGGTTATGTGTCTTGCGGTAGAATGGGACTCGGTGAAAGTTTGACCCGCGCAAATGGCTTAAATTGCCGTTGCGATGTGAGCACGGGTTAGATGGAGCCGTACCCGCTTTATGTCGTTCGGGTTAGAGAGACCTAAAGTTACATGGCACTCGCCGTTGGCATAGATGTGAGTCTTCGGTGGTCAATGGCTTAAATTGACGTGACCAATACCATGAAGACGAATTGCTCATAGGAATGGCCGTCTAAGTGGCGGTGGTGAGTCCGGAATGTTAATGGCTTTAATTGACGTGACATCGACCGGTTCGCCGAGAATGTGCCCTGAGTGCACGGGACGTGTGGCCGTACGAGCCAACGTCTGTGATGAGATGGCTATGGTTATATGCATTGCTCGCTTGTGCTAATGAACTGCAGGGAAGGAGCATCGCCGCCCCGAGTTGGGGGCGGGATCGTTATAATTTGGTCAGCATTGCTGACCGTTGCTTTGTTTGCCACCGTGCGGTGGTTTGTTTGCTTGCAGGTGCAGCTGGACCAAGCGGTCAATAGCGGGCTAAAGCCCTTTTTGCGAAGCTGGCCCTCGAAGGCCCAAGTGGAAATGTTTTCTATTTTATTCATGTATGACCGGCCTGCGTGCCGAGGTTGGTAAATCATGTAATAGACAAATGAAACATCTCGTAAGGCCTTAAGGCCGACTTTTGAGTATTTTGTAATGACATTCCTTTTGGTTTTAGTGGACATTCATGCTTGTGCTGGGTTCTTGATTTGTAACTCTTATAAATTGCTTCCGCTAGAATTCTCTGTGTAGGACGTTGAGATTGGTTGGATGGTTTCCATACGTAACCACCCGGTCTGTCTGTGGTATATGGCGTCGGGCCCCGGCCGGACCTACTGCCATATGCTATGCGACGGATAGGGGGTGTTACAATTTGGTATCAGACTACTGGTTTTGGTCGGGCTTCAAGTGAATTCGTGGGCGAATTCTTTTTAAGGGGTTGTGAGCACATTGTGTGCGTCATCGTAATAACAGTAAAAAGAACCCATGAATGTCCACTTAGGAATGAAAATACTCGTGTTTGAGGAACCTGCGTGTTTCTATAATTGCTGTTTGCAATGTTATTTGGTCGCTTAACGGTGTCTTGTACCACTATAGGTGACCCGAAGTGGTGTTGGGCCGTCAGAACGCCGAGGTTCTGAGGCTAGTAGTGCACCAGAAGTTGCTCCCGCAACACCTTTGTCGGCTGAAAATATAAGATTGGTGGCTGAAGCGGTGCTAGCCGTGATAAATGCGCAGCCTGGGAGGCAAGCGCAGCAGCCAGCTCCTGTGATGGAGCAAGTACCACTTCAAGAGGCGGAGCCGAGGAGGATGGAGCAAGTGGTTGTAGAACCAATAGTGCCAAGGAGGGCGACTGAGAGGCAGTTGAAGCATGTAATGAGCTTTAACCCTCCGTTATTCTCGGGGTTGGGAACCCCATCTCAGGCTGAAGACTGGCTCTCTAGGGTGAAGAGAGTCATGACAGCGACGGAGACGGAGGAGTGGCAGATGACCACCATCGCTACGTTCCTTCTAGACGGGGAAGCAAGGATGTGGTGGGAAGGCTTGGAGCTGCATCATCTGAGAGGAAGACAATTGATAGACGTTCCGATGGAAGAGTTCTCGGAATTGTTCTTAGCAAGATACCTCCCTTCTACTCAGAGGATTTCAATGGAGAATGAGTTCCTGAGGTTGGTGCAGGGTGAGAGGAGCGTGGATGAATATCTCCACGAGTTTACGCGGTTGAGTCGTTATGCGAGCTCTACCATCATGGATGAGGAGCGCAAGACTAACCGCTTCTACGAAGGTCTGAGGGATGAGCTGAGACTATTACTGTCGGGGCCGATGACGCAGGGTTTCTTGACCTTGGTCAATACTGCCCGGTCCTTGGAGAAGGACATGAAGAGTGTACAAGCGAAGAAAGGCTTGGTTGAAAAGAAATCTGAGTTTAAAGTGCCGACTACTTCGAAGTCTGGCTATCGGAGGGCTTTCAAGAAGCATAGGACTTCGGGTCCAGCTCCTTCTGGCGCTTCTGGGGCGACTACGGGTCGGACCCCGGGTGCGTGTTTTACTTGCGGCAAGACGGGGCACTTTGCCCGTGATTGTTGGAGCGGACGTCCTAAGTCCGAAAGGAGGCCAGGAGCTACCTACGAAGAGAAGGGAAAGGCGGTGGAGTCGACCGCATCCCACTATGCTCCGGCCCAACCAAGGGTCTATAATCTTGGCCAACAGGAGGCCATTAAACAAGCTGACGTGGTGACAGGTACGGTTTAATTTATAGCAAGTCAATTCCTTTATATGCTTGTTATGTATATGTTACCTTACCACTGCTTGTTTAGGATTTGTAATGATTTGTGAAAATCCCGCACGAGCACTCTTTGATACGGGAGCTTCACACTCCTTCTTGTCCGAAGGATTTATATCACGCATCGGAGTCCCTTCTTCGATGGCGAAGACAAGTTGGATGTGTTATTGCCCAATGGGTGTTCGATGCGAGCGGTTAGGATCTGCGAGGTTAAGACTCGTATTGGAGAGCAGGAGTTCGACCTGCGGGCGTCTTTACTTCCGTTAGTGGAGTTTGACGTCATATTTGGCATGGACTGGCTCTCGGAGCAGCAGACCCATATAGATTGCGGTAGCAAGGAAGTCAAGCTGGGAGCGAGTCGTGAGACGACGTTTAAGGGCTTAAAGGGGTCGAGCAAAACATTGATGTCTGCTCTTCAAGTGGTTAAGGCAGTTCGTGCCGGAGCAGAACTGTTCTTCACTCTAGTGGAGGTTGCAAAGCCGAAGCCCGCTATGGATTGTATTTCAGTGGTATCGGAATACCCTGATGTGTTCCCTGCAGATCTTCCTGGAGCCCCGCCACAACGGGAGATAGATTTTACTATCGAGCTAGTGCCAGGTGCAAAGCCTGTGTCACGGTCTCCGTATCGGCTAGCTCCTAAGGAAATGGCGGAGCTGAAGGTTCAACTGCAAGAGTTGTTGGAGCAAGGGTATGTGCGCCCGAGTTCTTCGCCTTGGAGCGCACCGGTCCTCTTTGTTAAGAAGAAGGACGGAAGCTTGAGATTGTGTATTGATTATCGGGAGCTAAACAAGCTGACTGAGAAGAATAAGTACCCGATCCCCCGGATTGATGATCTCTTCGATCAGTTAGTCGGGTCGACGGTGTACTCGAAGTTAGATCTCAAGTCTGGGTACTATCAGCTGCGGATAAGGGAGAGTGATATCCCGAAGACAGCGTTTAGTACGAGATACGGGCATTATGAGTTTACGGTCATGCCGTTTGGGCTGACTAATGCGCCGTCAATATTTATGGATTTGATGAACAGGACGTTCAGGGAGTACCTAGACCATTTCGTGATCGTCTTCATCGACGATATTTTGGTGTACTCGCAAAGTGAGGAGGATCACTTCAAGCATCTCCATTTGGTGTTGGAGACACTCAGGAGAAACCAGTTGTATGCCAAGTTCTCAAAGTGCGAGTTTTGGCTATCCTCAGTGGCGTTCCTTGGGCATATAGTGAGTGGAGAGGGTATTGCGGTGGATCCGGCGAAGATTGTTGCGATACGGGAGTGGCCTGAGCTTGCTACGGTAGCAGAAGTCCGGAGCTTTTTGGGGCTTGCCGGTTATTATAGGCGCTTCGTAGAGAACTTCTCGCGGATAGCGCTACCTCTCACTACTTTGACGAGGAAGGATCATAAGTTCGTTTGGACGCCGGAGTGCGCGCGAGCTTTTGAGGAATTGAAGTGTCGGTTGACCACGGCGCCTGTGTTGAGTTCGCCGGTTGGGACCGAAGGCTATGAGATATATAGCGATGCTTCAGGCAGTGGTTTGGGTTGCGTGCTACTGCAGCACGGCAGCGTGATAGCTTATGGCTCGAGACAGCTAAAAGTGCACGAGAGGAATTATCCGGTCCACGACTTGGAGTTGGCGGCCGTGATTTTTGCCTTGAAGCTGTGGAGACACTATTTGTACGGTGTGAAGATTGACATCTACACCGATCACAAGAGCCTAAAGTATCTAATAGATCAGAAAGATTTGAATATGCGGCAGCGTAGGTGGATGGAGTTCCTGGGGGACTATACTTTCAAGATCCACTACGTGCCTGGCAAAGGGAATGCGGTTGCGGACGCGTTGAGTCGCCGAGCCCCAGCTCAAGCGAACTGGCTATCAGTGCATGATGAGCGGTTGGTGCAGGAGCTGGAGGCGTTGCAGATTGTTTGTGTGGATAGACAATCTAGTGCTGAAGCAGTGCTGAATTGGACTGAAGTCCAATATGACCTGGCTGATCGGATTCGGCAGGCTTTAGATATGGATGCTCATTTGAAGCAGTTCATGATAGAGGCTCTGGATGGGTCAAATTCCCAATTCGTCGTGGAGGACGGATTGCTGTGGAAAGACGGTCGTTTGTGCGTCCCAAGTGTGGGCAATTTACGGGTGGAGTTGTTGTACGAGGCACACCATACCAAGTACTCGATTCACCCAGGGAGCACGAAGATGTACCGCGATGTGAAGAAGCTATTTTGGTGGCCGGGTTTGAAAAAGGATGTGGCGCTATACGTAGCGAAGTGCCAAACCTGCGCCTTGGTAAAGGCGGAGTGTCAAAAGCCGGGAGGATTTCTTAAGTCCTTGCCTATTCCGGAGTGGAAATTTGACGACATCTCTATGGACTTTGTGCATGGTTTGCCAAGGTCGCAAAAGGGGAACGACGCCATTTGGGTGGTCGTGGATCGATTAACGAAGGTGTCGCATTTTATTCCGCATAGGAAGGACGATCCGGTGGAGAAGCTGGCGAAGCTTTATGTGGATAATATAGTGCGGCTTCATGGTGTGCCCCGCAGCATCGTGAGTGACCGAGATGGACGGTTCACGTCCAATGATTGGAGGCTGGTGCAGCAAATGTTGGGAACAAAGCTGAAGTTTAGCACAGCCTTCCATCCGCAAACGGATGGGCAGACCGAGAGGGTCAATAGAACCATGGAAGACATGCTTCGCATGTGTGTCTTGGACTTTGGAAAGCAATGGGAGGATCACCTTTATTTGGTGGAGTTCGCATACAACAATAGCTACCAAGCAAGTATTCAGATGGCGCCCTTCGAGGCCCTTTATGGTAGACGATGTCGCACGCCGTTGTCTTGGTTAGAAACGGGCGAGTCGAAGTTGTATAAGCGATCGGAAGTGGAGGATGCTACTTCGTTGGTGAGAACCATTCGGGAGAGGTTGCTCATGGCTCAGGACCGGCAAGCAAAGTACTATAATGCCAAGCACAGGAACGTGGAGTTCGCTGTGGGCGATTATGTATACTTGAAGATCAAGCCGTTCAAGGGTGTCTCGCGGGTGCGGCGATTGAAAAAGCTAAGCCCGAGGTACCTTGGACCGTTCGAGGTTCTGGAGCGAGTGGGAGAAGCGGCCTATAGGTTGAAGCTTTCAGTGGAGCTAAGTGGTTTACACGATGTATTCCACATTTCGGTACTTAGGAAGGCGGTGCAAGAGCATACGCAAGTGATCGCGGTCGATCAAGTGCCGGTGGATAGTGGGCTAACGACAAAGGTCAAGCCCGTGCGGATTGAAGACTCGGAGGTCAAGCGGCTACGCAATAAAGAGATCAGGATGGTCAAAGTCCGGTGGGACAATTGCGGTCGTGAGGAGCTCTCCTGGGAGCGAGAGCAGACGATGCTTGACGAATATCCGGAGTTGTTCCGCTCAGGTACAAATTTTGTTTTGTACATGTTTTTCCCTTTATGTAATTTCGTGGGCGAAATTCTTTTAAGAGGGGTAGAGTTGTAACGCCCCGAAACTCAAAGGAGCAAAGGGGGACGTTTTGGGTCAGTTTTGGTTTCTGGCTGAAGGCACACGGCCTGGGATACGGGCGTGTCCCAGGGCGTGTCAAGCGTGTGTCGACACTTAGCCGCGAAGTCGTCGAGTTATTCTCGACGATTCGTCGAGAATGGGCACACGGCCTGCGACACGGGCGTGTCGCAGGGCGTGTCGACCCGTGTCGACACTTAGCCGTGAAATCGTCGAGTTATTCTCGACGATTCGTCGAGAATGGGCACACGGCCCGCGACACGGGCGTGTCGTCGGGCGTGTCGACCCGTGTCGACGAGCGTCAAGGTGAAATCGTCGAGATTCACTCGACGGTCGTCGAGACAAGGCACACGGCCTAGGACACGGGCGTGTCCAAGGCCGTGTCATCCAGTCGTCGTTCTCCCCTCGACGAAATGTCCCGTGTACACGGCCTGGGGGCCCAGGCGTGTCAATGTGACACGGGCAAGGACACGGGCGTGTCCTAGAACCCGTGCAGTGCTCGGGTTGGAAACGGGGGAAAAATCATGGGTACACGGCCGGCTACACGGCCGTGTCAGCTGGAACACGGGCGTGTCAGCTCGAACACGGGCGTGTTCGATACCCGTGTGCGTGTTCAGAAGATTCGATTTTGACGGCGAATGCGGCACACGGCCCTGGACACGGGCGTGTGCCAAGCCGTGTTCGGCCCAGATTGGGCATTTCAGCCCCGAATCAAAGCCGCTCGTTTTCTTAGGTTGAGATCCGACGGCTGGGGATGGTTCCTGGGAGGATATACACGGGTTTGACTTAAGAAAAATCCACTTTTCATCACTTGATCTCTCTCCAAACCCTTGGAGAAAGAAGAGCCAAGGCTAGAGGAAGAGGAGCTAGATCCGCCATTGGAGGAGCTTCGGAGCTCCGAATCGCAAGCCGACTCCGGATCCACGGAGGCAACGCAAGCACGGTGATTTCTATCCGATTACATTTTGATGGCGCCAAAGAGAAACGCAAGGGTAACGATCCTCACTTTTGAGCATGATAGCTCTCTTTCTTAGCATAGGAAGCCCTCTCTCGCGAGTTGGCGAAGAGTTGGAGGCGTTCCTTTGGGTAGATATGTAAAGTCCCCGTCGTTTAGCGTCCGTATGCGAGAACGGACATAGGCATTTTGGTTGAAGCCTACCCGGACATGTTAGTTCGGATCGGTGATGTTGCATTGCATAAGGCCGGAGAAGACTCCGTGCTATTTGGTGTTTTCGGGTTTTCTACGCGGTAGATTGCAGCAGGGAGCCTTGGGGACTAACCCAAAGGTGCACCCGGAAAACTGGGCGGACACGAGGTCTTGCCAACTTGGTGGCCTGAGTGCCAACATGAACATAACGGGGTTATGTGTCTTGCGGTAGAATGGGACTCGGTGAAAGTTTGACCCGCGCAAATGGCTTAAATTGTCGTTGCGATGTGAGCACGGGTTAGATGGAGCCGTACCCGCTTTATGTCGTTCGGGTTAGAGAGACCTAAAGTTACATGGCACTCGCCGTTGGCATAAATGTGAGTCTTCGGTGGTCAATGGCTTAAATTGACGTGACCAATACCATGAAGACGAATTGCTCATAGGAATGGCCGTCTAAGTGGCGGTGGTGAGTCCGGAATGTTAATGGCTTTAATTGACGTGACATCGACCGGTTCGCCGAGAATGTGCCCTGAGTGCACGGGACGTGTGGCCGTACGAGCCAACGTCTGTGATGAGATGGCTATGGTTATATGCATTGCTCGCTTGTGCTAATGAACTGCAGGGAAGGAGCATCGCCGCCCCGAGTTGGGGGCGGGATCGTTATAATTTGGTCAGCATTGCTGACCGTTGCTTTGTTTGCCACCGTGCGGTGGTTTGTTTGCTTGCAGGTGCAGCTGGACCAAGCGGTCAATAGCGGGCTAAAGCCCTTTTTGCGAAGCTGGCCCTCGAAGGCCCAAGTGGAAATGTTTTCTATTTTATTCATGTATGGCCGGCCTGCGTGCCGAGGTTGGTAAATCATGTAATAGACAAATGAAACATCTCGTAAGGCCTTAAGGCCGACTTTTGAGTATTTTGTAATGACATTCCTTTTGGTTTTAGTGGACATTCATGCTTGTGCTGGGTTCTTGATTTGTAACTCTTATAAATTGCTTCCGCTAGAATGCTCTGTGTAGGACGTTGAGATTGGTTGGATGGTTTCCATACGTAACCACCCGGTCTGTCTGTGGTATATGGCGTCGGGCCCCGGCCGGACCTACTGCCATATGCTATGCGGCGTAGGTGCAGCTCCCCGACCCAAAGTCCTCCTTTTAACCATCCGAGCCGAATCTCTCAACTAACATCTGGTGCCATCAGTGTTGTGAAATGTGTAACCCTAATTACTATGTTACTCTTTTCAGCTTGTTAAAACAGTTTACGTTAACCTAGGACTGCCCCCGGTATTCCCTGTGAAGGGCTCTCAAGGGGCACTAGGAACTGTGTTGGGATTACGCCCAGCGTTCCCTTTCGCAAGGTACTTATTTTATTATTGGTTGATTCCCTTACCCATTATTTTCTCATGTTTCGATATGCTAATCCTAGGGTGATTTGACTCCAACTCTCCTTGGGTAGGACGATCTTTCGTCGGACCCGAACGCCTCTAAGCCCTAGACAAAATCACACCCTACTCACTCAACATCCATAGATGCAACCCACTCTACTTATCTTTCCAGCAAACCATCAAGATCCATCTCACGTGCTCTAATTCATTTCAAAAATGATTTCCTGCAATTTTGCTATATGCATACCACTTAAGCTACATGAGCCGTAAAAAGGGAAGTACATGAAATACTCATTCGATACCACTATGATAATTACTAGAGGACTAAAATGATATTTGAAGCATAAATCCAGACATCCATAATTTTCCTAATTTTGTCTGATAATTTATTTATTTATTCTAGCATCCAAAAGGCCCAAGTTGAACATGAAGTAGCAATTTCATACAAGATAATGATCCAACAAATTTATGGTAATTACAAAATGCATAATCAAGTCTGAGGCCTAAATCTTCAATTTTTTTTAGCAAGGTTTGGGCCCTTAATTTTAATTTCAAAGTTACCTCATAAAAATCAATTTAAAAGGTTTTACAGTAATAATGCCACCAAAAATTCAGAGAAAATTCATGGGTGATTTTAATGGCCTACAAATACCCTAGAAAAAGTTTCATAATTTATCCTTTAAAATTAAGGCCATATTTGATTTTCTCATGAAATTTCAAGTTTATGGGTTAATGAACAAAGTATACTAATTAACCATCAAATATTTCCACAAATATTCTCATATGATAGTATTGAGCTAGAAACACTATGCAGCAAGTTTCATGAATTTTCAATAAGTAATGGGCTCTTGCAAGAATTATTTAGTATGTAATCAAATAAAGCACTTGTGAAGTAGATGCCCTAAATAGATATCCAAAAATTCTATCAAAATTCACACATGATTAGTATAGCCTAAAACTACTTCTGCCAATGTTTCATACCCTTTTAGTGGGCAGTGAGACCACAATAGCCAAATTATTAATTAGGGCAATCCTATTGGTTACAAATGAAGTGCTACATATATTGATCAAAATTCCTCAAGTAAATTATCAGAGGCTCAAAATATCTTAACCCCCTCACTACCCAAATTTGGTTAAGATTCAAAATGTTCAGCTAACCTAAACCCACACTACCAGTTTTAGGTCCTAAGCTAGGGTTAGGGTTTTGGGGCCCCTACCCTTTTCAAAATTAGCTAATATTTTTAACAGAGGGTTTTACACATCCTAGAGACTTTCTTTCAAAGTTTGGTGTTCATCCAAGGTGTTTAGGGTTCATGCCCTTCACAAGGCCAAAAGGTCCCTCTTTAGGGTTTGGCCTAGGGACTTAGGGCAAATCAACTCTACTCTACCCCACATTCCCTGGGGAGGGGCTAAGTGCCATAACAAGACAGTGGCCCAAATTTCAGCCTCTGTTGTGGTGATTTGGTCACTGAAAATCAGAGATGCACTTTTTGACCAAAATGCCCTTATTAAGGTATAATTAGGGTTGGGTCAAAACCTATTCAAACCATATCCAAATTAGGTGAAACTCCATACAGATACCAAAAATAAACCCAGGGACCACTCACTAAAATTTGGGAGGGTTTGGAGGTGTTTAGGGCACCTATTTAATTTATTTAATAATTATTAAATTTTTATAAAAACTATAGAAATATTTTCTCCAAAAATTCCCAATTTTGGACTGGCTCTAGGTATAGCTAGGGTAGACTCCCTGTAAAACTTTCAACTGATTTGGAATAGGGATGAAGTGTGGGCACTCAGTTTAATGACTGCCTAGCCCTAAGCGTATGTCCCACCAAAATGGGTGCCCTGGTCAAACCAAGAGCCTAAATTGGTTCAAACAAATTTTAAAATAAAGTAGACAGTAAGGGCTACAAATCATGTGTTGATCATTTCCTCATACAGAGCCTCTAACTATTTTTAAATATTTAAAACATTAAATGACAAAAGTGTGACAGGATGGAATAATTGAAAATAATTTCCTATATTTTAAATCCTGATGCAGCACGAATCTTGGCGCAGGGATCAACGGCATCCGGTCATCTTCCTCGTTGAGCCGACGGCTGCGATTCGTCCCGCCTGGAGGGATTTCCAAACGCCACTGCCGGCGACCCGACCACCTCCCCGGCCAGCCACCGGCACCACCACCTTCGTTGAGGTGGTGGCCATCCCCAGGCGGCGGCTTGGCCGCCGGAAACCCCTTTTCCGGCGATCCCGAGAGGTGAGTTTTTCAGAAAAATTCATGTAAAAGCCGGATTGGATCGGGCTCAATTGAGCCCGAACCTTGGACCTATTGATTGCTAGGATCTAATCATGAGTTAAGGAGAGGGGGAGGACCTTCCTGGCGGCCTAGATGCGAGAAGAGCGGCGGGATGCCATTGACGACGGCGGCGACGCTCGGCTTCTGCAACAGCACAGTGGAATGGCTCGTCTCCTCCAGGTAAACGCTCTAAAATATTCCCCTTGGCCCCCTGATGGCGTTTAAATGGCAAATGGGGAAGAGGGGAGGCTGGTTCTTCAATGGCCATTAACACCATTAAAGGTGTGGCTCGGGTAGAGTGGAGGGGGGCTGAATCCATCCCTTGATGGCCGGGAAACGGCTGGAATCAACTCCTCTCCCCTAGAGGAGTTGATTGCAGCCATTAATGGTGGCTGTTAGCCTCCCTTGGCCGGCCTTCCACTCTCCTCTTCCTCTTCCTCAATTTCTCTCTCCTCCATTATCATAGAGGGGAGCTCCTTTCTCTCTCCTAATCACCTCTGGTTGACTAGTCAACCTTACAAGCTAAATGCAGCCCACTTGGTTATAATGGTCATGGGAATGGGTTTAGCCTAAGGGAGAAGTGGCTTGGGCTTGGGTTAGCCCTTTTGGGCTAGGTTTGACTTGACCTAAATGAGGGTTGACCTGGGCCAATTTGACCATCTGGGTTGACCCCAGTTTGTTTTAGTGGCCCATTGGCTTCCCCTAAGGCCTAGGTATGGTCATGTAGGGTTACCCTGCACTTTGGAGGTCACTTACCCTTAGTAAGGGTACTTTGACCAGATTAGGGGCTTGAGTTGACTTGGGTCAACCTGGCCTCTAGGGCTGACCACAATGTGTCCTTAGTGACCCATTGACCTCACTTTAGGGTTGGGAGGACATAGGTGGGGTCCTCTAGGCTAAGAGTAGGTCAATTGACCCTAAGTAGGCTAGTTTGACCCATTTAGGGCTAGGGTTGACCTTGGTCAACTGAGCCTCTTGGGTTGACCCTAATGGGTCCTTTTGGCTCTAATGGGCCTCCCAAGGTACTAGGGGTGTTGTGGTAGGGTCTTGGGGTTAGGGTGTGGTCCATGGTCATCCTAAACCATGCTGAGAGTTCTACTATTTGCAGACCATGATGATCTTCCACATTCTGTCCCCTATCTCTTGGCCCATTTCTGGCTTCCTAGGGTTTTGTCATGACCTAGTCATGGCCAAAACCACTCTTAGGGGTCTAGTTGGAAATGGGATGTTACAAATATGCAGTCTGCGCCTGAATAGAAATGATTCACAACTTAAGTGACCAAGAGGGTAGGTATGGCCGGAGCGACATTGCTTTTCTCACAGGGTCACAGAAGCTATAAGATCAGCCCAATGAAAACTGGCGGACTGTGCGGATACCAATATGCAGTCCGCGCCTTCTCAGTTTTTCTTATGAGAATGAGCTACAGACTTATGTGACCAAGTGGGCAGGTACGGTCGGAGCGGCATTGCTTTTCTCAAATGGTAACAAAAGCTGTAAGATCAACCCAATGAAAATTGGTGGATTGTGCGGATACCAATATGTAGTTCGCGCCTTAATAAAAATGATTCACAACTTAAGTGGCCAAGCGGGCAGGTGCGGCCGGAGCGGCATTGCTTTTCTCACAGGGTCACAGAAGCTGTAAGATCAACCCATTGAAAACCGACAGACTATACAGATACCAAAATGCAAACCGTGCCTGAATAGAAATGATTCACAACTTAAGTGACCAAGCGAGCAGGTATGGCCGGAGCGGCATTGCTTTTCTCACAGGATCACAGAAGCTGTAAGATCAACCCAATGAAATCCGGCGGACTGTGCGGATACCAATATGCAGTCCGTGCCTTGTCAGTTTTTCATGCGAGAATGAGCAACAGACTTGTGTGATCAAGTGGGCAGGTGCGGCCCGAGCGGCATTGCTTTTCTCACAAGGTCATAGAAGCTGTACACTCAAGGAAAGGTTTACTTCCCTCTTGACTGGAGTATTGTCCAAGTTGATATTTCGGGCAGGTGCGGCTGGAGCGGCATTTCTTTCCTCTGAGAAAAACAAGGTTGTGGGTCTCCTGCAGGCACTACTTGAGGGTACCAAAGAGAATTCGAGGGTCACAAGCTAAGATGATCTGTGTGCAGGTGCAGCCGGAGCGGCATTGCTTTTCTCATGCGATCACCAAAGTTGTAATGATATCCCTATAAGGCAAGGTAGTGCTAGTGTAACGCCGCCGATTTTCTGATGTCATTATTTGGATTATCGACGTCATAATTTTGATGTCAGGACGTTACCCTTTTTCGTTTTGTTGATGACTCAACACGATTTGTGCGTTTTCGTGTTTGTTGAGCTTGATTATGCAGATTTTGGGATTCTGATCGATTGGAATGTTTTCCTTGATATTAAGGTTGAGGTTTTGAGGACTTGGATTTGACCGATTTTGTTGCATTATGAGCATTTTGGAGTCTCAACGTGTGTTTGGACCCTTGTTGTGATCGTTTGCTTGTGAGAGCATTTGATGTTGTGTTTCAAGAAGTGGTACGTCAGATTCTAGGATTATTGTTGCTGTTGAATTCATTTAATTCAACGCATGTTTGGGCTTCTATTTTGAACTCATACTTCCTTGTTCAACTATTTGATTATGATAATTCCATGTCAACCATTTGATTATGATAACTTCTTTTTTTGTCAAAGCCTTAAACTTGTTTTGATTCTCGGGAAACTCTCCTAAATGGGTCGATTTTCGTCGAACTCAGGTTTTTCCCTTGAATTTCTGGGCACTGTATAGGGCTCGACAATCGTCGAGCTGAGCTCAAAGATCGGGTCTTGAGTTCGACGAATTTCAAACAAAATTTGTCAAATGGGGTATTTCCTGTGTGTGTTCGACGAATGTCGAGTGGAGCTCGACGATCATCGAGCTGAGCCGACGAAGCGTCGAGCGGTTTTTGTCCTTCCTTCTTGTATTTGAGAAGTTGATTCCATACTCGAGAAAAGCTTCCTTGATCTCGAGAAAAGGCGTCTTCGTTCTTGAGAACAACTTTCTTATTCTTGAGAACTGCATCTTCGTTCTCGAGAACAGCCCTCTTGTGCTCGAGAACAGTCTCTTAGGTATCGAGAGCAGCCTACTTGCTCTCGAGAACTACCTTTTTGTTCTCGAGAACAACATTGTTGTTCTCGATAACTGCCTACTCATTCTCGAGAACAGCCCTCTTATTCTCGAGAACAGTCTCTTAGTTCTCGAGAGCAGCCTCCTTGCTCTCGAGAACTGCCATTTTGTTCTCAAGAATGGCATTCTTATTCTCGAGATGTCTGGTTGATCTCGAGAAAATCTACTTTCTTCTATGGATAACCGGTTCAGCAGGACCCGGTTCATTTCTTAGTTGTGGTTATCCTAATGCTACACTCTTATATATAGCTACTTCTTCCTCCTCTTTTAGCCAACCGAATTTTTCTATCTATCTCCCGAACTAGAGTGACGTAAACGTGTGTGAGGAGTTTTTCCCCTATCTTTTTGGTGGCCGCCGACGGTGCTCTGGTGCTCGAAAACCTCAACCGAGTACAAATACGAAAGCTCTCTGCGAGAGCTTCATCATCATGGTAAATATTTCACCGTTCCTTGAGTTTTTCTCACATGGGTTTTCGGCCCTAACTCGTATTTTGACCATTCTTGTTAGATTTTGACCTCCCTCATCTTCTTTAGCTCTGATCATCGCCATGGTGCGATTTGGACGTATTTCTCCGACAAAACCAAGGCAAGTGATGGTTTCCTCCTTCTCTTCCTTTCTTTACCCCGATTTACAAAATTTTTTACTTGTGTTGTCATGATTATTAATTAACTTGCTGAATTTTATTGCGGTTTAGATCTCTTGTCTAGTTCGTTTATACTCACCATGTTCTTGATTTTGTAACCTAATCTTGTTAGTATTACGTGTGGTGGGATCTTACTCTTTTAACCGTTCCTCAAAGCTTAAGTGGGACGTGTTAGAATTCATATAGTATTGTAAATTCTTCCTAAAGGTTGATCAACCATGTCAATTCTAGAATTGTCAAGTTGAATCCGATGTGCCATTATTGTCTTGAGACTTATATCATGGTTTCTTTCATGGTGACGCTGTGGGGCAAGACACGCCACCAGACCAGGAAGGGTTATGGTGGACCTCTGAGCTCTAAACCCCGGTCGTTACGGGGATTTTCTTTTCGGGTTTCCTTTGTTGCGGGTGTTATTTTGTGGACGAAACCACCGGCGCAACGTTAGTTCTCCCTATTATTACTTTGTGGTGCTCTAGAGCGTGTTTGGGTTATTTGCGGTGAATGGTGGAGTATCCAGTCTCCCCCGTAATTAGACGGATATATTATCTTCAGCGTTGGCCACCCTGCCCGTTTTGGTTTTTTTGGTGGAGTTGACTACAGTTGGCTAATGGGGGTTGTTTCTCTCCAGATTGTTTAAGCTTGACTTTCTTTCCCCTCATAGTCTTGTGCATTTGGGGTGTTGTGGTTATACGTGATGTTTCACATAAGTGTTTCTCTTTTACCTTGTACCTGACTGCTGTACTTTATGCAAGTATTTTTCTATGGTCTTGGGTTAGTACCCCTTTACTCATTTATTGTTGGCTTACTTTTTGCCTTCACTTGTACTTTTTGCTAAGGTGTTCTATCTTTTCAATGCCTCAGGTTCAGAGCTATAGCTGATAGTCGTGATGGTGTTGGAGTTCCTGGGCAACTGTATTGGCTGTGGATTTTTGCCTTGCCGTAGCGAGGTAGATTGTTGTTTTGTCTTCTTTAGTACATACATACTTCTTTTTACGTGGGTTCATGTCAGTTGTTGACGGCCACAGGATTATTGATTTTGGAAACTTGCTAGCTGCTAGTTTTCCTTCTGTGTATTTGATTACTTGCTCTCTGGGATGTTTTATGTTAGGATTGTATGTTAGGTATTTTCAAGTATAAAATCTACTATTATTACTTCATGCATTGCATACTTTAAAAATCTAACTCACTATATTTCACGACCATAAAAATCTACTTTTTTGCTATTATAAATTTAGAACTTGCGTACCTTGAGGTTTTCTTTGGGAACCTCTAAACTAATGTAGGGCATCTAATTTCGTAAAAAAGTATTTTTAGCAGCGTATAACTACTTTCCCTCTGGACTAGATGAGCTACTAAGCTGAGGGATACGACTAACTACCATTTGAACCGATTTTTACCTTTAAATAATTTAAGAATCTTTCTTCATGATTAAGTAGGTGTTTTGCCTTAGCGTCCACAGTTATCCCCTGCTGACATGACATCATGACTCGCATTTTTCCCCTACTCTGATACACCTTTATTAACGGTGAAAAATGTGGGTTGTGAAAGTTGGTATCAGAGGGCGGTTGGTTTGACAAGTTGGTCAGACCACCTAATCTCGTTTAGTTTGTCTCCCATCTTTCATTTGCATACACACACCGATGTGTCATCAGTATGTCTTAACCGAAGCATAGTCACTACACTCATAGTATGATAAGAAGTATACTGGGCATATTATGGAGTATGAGATGCATAATATGTGTTTATATATGGATCCACCATAGAAGGCAACATGTGATAGTTATGTAGTATAAGATGCACAACCATCATCACATGGGTCCCCATTAGCACATTTTCCTTTTTTGTTGCATGCAATTTTATGTCGTATTGGATGCATAACATTTCATGTATATGCCGCTCATGCATGCATTAAGGCCTTTCTAGAATGCATAGCACTGCATACATGGCATATCATCGCATATGCATGCATGCTAAGTTAAGGTTTACATGATGACACATGTATACCCATGATTTTAAAGAAGAATAAACAATTCATACATTCATATCATAAGCACACGAGTAAATAGGATGAACGGATATCATCCTAAGTAGGACATAAGATCATTATAAAATCCCAGAGCATGTTGCAGCGTAAGCAAGTGTCTTAAGTATGGTATGTGTACAACACCGTATCCGGTCGAGCGGGATCCTCCCCAAGTGGCGCGCTCGGGACATACTATGAGCGGCAATGTGGTGCAGCCCCGTTCGAGCACATGCGAGCGCTCGCACTTGCGTGCGGAGTTTTTTGTGTGTACAGGATTTTTGTTACTATTAATATATTTGTTTAATATTATGATATATTAATATTATATATATTAATATCATAATATTTATAATATATATATGCATACGGGAGGTGGCTGTGTACAGAAGAAAAAAGCAAAGCAAATAAAATAATGGAGTCCGGATAGAGGGGGGGGGGGTTCAGGTGGACAGCAGCAAAAGAAAAATGAAATAAAAAGAGGGAGCATGCAGGTAGGGGACGGGGAGGAGAAGAAATAAAAAGAGGAAAGAAAGTAAGGAGAAAAGCTGAGCAGGCAGGTTATCTGGATTTCCGGGTGAAAGATATGATACCTAAACACCTAGAGGGGGGGGGGGGGTGAATAGGTGACCTAATCCTTTTCTAACTTTGTTGGCAGCCAAACAGTTATATCACAGATTTCTAACTACTTTTGCACAGCAAACAGCAATAACAAAACATACACAGCTAATCCACAGCACAATCACAGCACAGCACACAGTGTTTTATAGTGGTTCCCCAAGATATGGGTACATCCACTTTCCCCCTTCGCCTATCTAGCAGTGTACTAGATTCGGCCAAACTTCTCCACTGTCTCAGAACCCAAATTGGTTCCTACACCTCAGGCCCAAAGCCTTACAACTCAGCTTTATCCCAAAGCCTACACTCAGCCAATCAAGGCCTACACTCAGCCAACCAAGGCCTACACTCAGCCAACAAGGCCTACACTCAGAGATCTCAATCTCCTACACTCAGGCTAACAAGCCCTACCCTCAGCCTTTATAAATACAGGCTTACAAATCACTCAGATCCAATGGATCCTACAAGTTAAAAATGTAATACAAATAATAACTCTACAACTCAGAATTAAAGGAGGGGAGTTGAGAGATTCTTGATGAGTTCTTGGAAGAACTCAGCTGGATTCACCCTGACTTAGCTTTCTTCAAAGCTTCTTGAGTAGAACTGAATAAGACTGAATCCTCTGCAGTTGTTCCTTGACCTCTGCCACTTAAGATCCAGACTGAATTTGAATCCTTCTTCTCAGCCTAGTTCCAAAGGCTGATTTCTTGGATGGAGCCCTCTCTCTCCAACTTCTAAGATCTGCACTTGAACTGTTAGATCTTCTTGTGTTGATACTCTTTGTATTACTTCAATAATTACTTCAACAACTCTTAATCACTTTCAACAACTTTGAACAACAGTTTCTGTAAACTGTAGGTGCCTATTTATAGGCTTTCTTCATGGTAACCGG
Organism: Platanthera guangdongensis; assembly: GCA_039583875.1. NCBI lineage: Eukaryota > Viridiplantae > Streptophyta > Magnoliopsida > Asparagales > Orchidaceae > Platanthera > Platanthera guangdongensis. The sequence goes on from CM077152.1 coordinate 105,127,680, forward strand.
CTGGACCGGTTCATAACTGACTTCTGACATCTCTGACAGTTGCTGTAGACCGGCTGGAACGGCAGCTGTCAAGTCATCCAGTCACTTCTTGAAAATATCTAACTGTCTGTAAGTGTCGAGACTTTCTGTCTTTAAGTGTCGACACTTATAGTCCAAGTGTCGACACATGTTGTGTAAGTGTCGACACAAGTCTACAAGGTGTCGACATAACTTCTTGTATGTCTCGACACAGATTCTTCTTCATGTGTCGACACTGAAATTGAGTGTCGACACAAGTACTTGTTCTTCTAGCTTTTGCTGTATTCTTCTAAGTGTCGACACTACTTCTTGGTGTCGACACATAGTCTTCTATGTTGATTCTTGCTGAGTGTCGACACAGCTCCTTGTATCGACACACCTTCTTCTTGTTGAGACTTCAGCTGAGTGTCGACACATTCCTTTAGTGTCGACACTTGTACTTAGAATAATTTGTTGTTCTTTCTATTCTTTGCTAAGTGTCGACACAGCTCCATGTGTCGACACTTTCTTCCAGTGTTGAGTCTTCAGCTGTGTGTCGACACATTGTTCTGGGTGTTGACACATACTTCAAATGCTGACTCTTCTATTGAGTGTCGACACATTGTGCTGGGTGTCGATACTTACTTCAAATGCTGACTCTTCTGTTGAGTGTCGACACATTGTGTTGAGTGTCGACACATGCTTCAAGTGCTGACTCTTCTGCTTAGTGTCGACACATTGTGTTGAGTGTCGACACTTATACTTAGTCTCTGCAGACTTTTGCTGAGTGTCGACACAGCTCCAAGTGTCGACACTTTCTGGTGTAGACTCAGCTTCACTGGGTGTCGACACAGCTCCTTGTGTCGACACTTTCTGTCTGCACTTTTCTTCACTGAGTGTCGACACAGCTCCAACTGTCGACACTATCTGTCTGGTGTCGACTCTGCATCCCAGGTGTCGACACAATGACTCCAAGTGTCGACACTGCTTGTCTGGATTTCGACACAAGTCTTCTTAAGTGTCGACACTTTCCCTCTAGGTGTCGACACATGGACTTAGAAACTTTTTGCTTCAGTCCAGTACTTTCTTAACCTGCACAAGTAACTCAAACATACATCAAATACATTATGATATATATCATTGAGTTGGGTGAGGCTTCTTCAAATCAGGCACATTTGACCAATGTACCCAACAATCTCCCCCTATTTGGAGAAGTCATAACCCTTAGTCAATGATATACACCATCCATAATTAAAATTACAAAATGATGTACAGCAGATTATATTCAGCAGGGTAAACATAAACATGTAATATTTCACACATGTATACACATTCAACATTGCAGAACAAACAAGAAATAGACATATTCTCAAAACAATCATGAAATATATTTATCATATATTGTTCTAACATTTTTCTAATACATCTTCATTGGTTTACAAAAATGTTTTTCATTCAAAAGATTACAACAATCTTCAAGTCAATTCCTAATCTATTTCTGGTCTGGTTCTTTGATAACAATGCCTTTGCCAGGTTGGACTTGAGCTTTGACAGTTGCTTCAGCAGTTGCAGCATCAGCAGGCTTCTTGCCTTTTAAGTCCTTCTTCTTCAGCTCTTCTGCTTTGATTTTCTGCCTTTCAAAATAGTGGTATGGCTTGGGGAAGTACTTGCTAGGCTCCACTGCAGTAGGAGGTAGCTTTCCCATCTTTGCCTTTCTTCTATATTGAACAATGGCCTCCTGTCTTATTTCATGTTTCCTCCATTCTGCTTCAGAGAACCACTTGTTCCTTTCATGAGCATTGTCCTTGGCAGCTTTCCAGGCAGTTAGAATTATATTCCTAGAGGTAGGGCTCCACTGTTCAAAGTCTGGCCTTTGTTCTGCTTGTTCCCTAAACCTCTTCTTTGACAACCTTGCCTCTTCTTCTTTCTCTAATGCCTCTTGCATAGCTGCAGAAATAGGTTGAACAACCTTTTCCAGAACAACATTTGACTTCCCTGCAGTTGGGCTATACATCTGGTGAATATCAGCTTGCACCATGTCAAAATCTGGTGGAGGATATATGACCTGAGCTACCTCTGGTTGCTCACCTCCAAGATATGCACTTTGAATCCCAGATTCAGCAACATTGTCATCATCACAGAGTGGAGGATAGCCCAGTGTAGCTCTGATGGAATTAGATATCCATTTTGCATGGTCAGAGCTAGCTTTGACTAAAACTCTCTCCCCCTTTATGACTTCTTGGGCAACATGATCTCTTACATCATCCTTTTGAAATCTAATATGACTATCCAAGTACCTGATTCCCTCTTTAAAGTAAGGTCTGAGCTTAGTGAGCTGTTCAGAGATGGCCTTCTGGGAATCTTGAATTGCAGTCTTGACAGCAGTAATCTCAGCTTGAAATACTTTATCAAAGTCAGCCTTAACTGCAGCAGCAGATGTAGAAGGTTCAGTAGTATTATTCTTCAATTCAGTGACTATAGCATTGTGTGAAGCAGTCAAGTTGTCATTCATCCTTAACTGATTTTCCAGTACATACCCTTGCTTCAATGCTATATCATCTACTTGGGCTTTGATCTTCTCCTGGTGTGTTGCTAGATAGACCACTGCATTCCCACCCTTGTGGAAGCAGTCTGTCATCTCCTTCTTGTTGAGATTCATCTCAAACCTTATAGACTTTATTTCCTGTGCAAGATCAAACTGTAGGGTCTTGTGCCCTTCATCCACATATGTCTCAATTGCCTTTCTTTGCTCATCCAATTTGATCTGTAGTGCAACCATTAAAGCACTATAATCAGCAGTTGGAGCTTGCTGAACTATAGGTTGTGGGGCAATGGATTGCAAGGCTTTCTTATAACTCTGACTTCTACTCTTGAAGACATAGAGTTTCTTCTTCTTAGCCTTTGCAGCCTCATCTTCTTCAGATTCTGAAGTGCTGGCTATTTCAACCCTTTCCTTAGGGCTTGGAGGTTTGTCAGCTTGCACATCAGGTGCTTTCTCACTTTCTGGCCTTAAAGGCTCTTCCAGAACTGTCAGTTGCTCCCCCTCAGCAGCAGCACTCTTATCTTCAGCAGCAGCATCCTTGTCCATATCAAAATCTTCTTGATCTAGATTTAGAAACAAATCTTCCATTGTATATTCAGGTGGAGACTGTGCAGGAGAAGTTCTTGGTTCTTCAACTACTTGATCAGGAACCACTTCTAGTACAACAGATGTGTCTTGGATAACAACATCTGGTTCTTGGCTAGGCAGCTGAGTTTGCTGAGGAACATCAGACAAATCAGCATCTCCTATAAGATATTCTAAAGTTTTTAGGTCAGTGAGTACCTCTTGGATAATGATGGTGGCTTGCTCACTGTCCAGTGTAGATGGTTCCTCTACAACTGGTAGCTCCCCCTGGCTGTGATCCCTATGGATGGGGCTAGCTTGAGGCAGCTCCCCCTGGATCTCAGCTACATCTTGAGCAGCAGGGGTCTTCTCTGCAGCCACTTCCTCTTGATCATCAGGAGTGAAAACAACTTGTTCTTCACTCCCTGAACTACTGGAGGACTCTTGTGTCACAGGAACTGTCTTCCTTTTCTTCCTTGGAGGAGAATCTTTCTTAGTAACTGTCTTCTCTGGGGTAGGCATTTCCTTGGACAACACCCTGTCCCATCTGGAAAATATCCTTTGATCCATCTTCCTCATGTGGTTGATCTTACTTCCTGCAGCTGTATTCATTACCTCTGGTATGGTACCAGCTAGGTAGAGACTAAGTATTCTGCCCAGGTTGGGCTTCTTCAGACTCTCCTTGATTTTCTCATACACCACTTGAGACCAATCTGTTTTCAGAGTGAAGATTATTCTTGTCATGATTTCAAACATGTAGGCAGACACTCTGTCATGCCCTCCAGTCTTGCTGAGTAAGACTTTTCCTACTATCTCAGACATGAACTTTCCTTGGTTATTCATGCCTTTCCTGTTGAATACAGATCCTATCTTCATCTTAGGATCAAGACCACACCAGGTAAGAGCTTCCCTGGTCTTGGATACAGTTACTTCTTCTTCATCTTATGTTTTAGGTAGCTGGAGTACCTTCCTCAGACTTTTTGGTGAAATCTTGACCTTAGTCCATGAACTCTGGATTTGATTCTGAATCCAGATTCATCGACTGCAGCTCCATTAAGGAATTCAAGAACTTCCTTTTTCCAAATCTTTGTTGGTTCTGAAACCAAGTATTCTAGTCCAGAATTGGTGACTAGGGTTACGACCGCCTGAATTTCTGCATCTGCATCGTCGAATGCGCCACACACTAGCTCATAGCCCTCGTTAACGTTCTCCTCAAGCTTAGGAGTCATTAGGGTTTGAAGAATTAGTCTTTAGAAAAGAGAAGTGTCGACACAATAGTTTTGGTCTCGAAACTTTGAAAGCATGTCGACAATCAAAGACAGAACCCTATTTATACCTTTCTGATTTTGAAGATGAACAGGCGGGACAGCTAGCTTAAAATGTGTCGACACTGGCAATAAGTGTCGACACTGACTTATAATGTATCGACACATATGTGTCGACACAAGTTTAGTTCAACAGAGTTTATGTGTCGACACTTGGTTATGTGTCGACACAACAGATCTCGACACATTGTCGAGACTTTACTTAGAAAATTCTGAGTAAATACTAAGTGTCGACACCACTTGGGATGTGTCGACACCTACTTGACATGTGTCGACACTAACATTCGGAAGTGTCGACACCACATTCCTAGATGTGTCGACACCTTTTTCCTGAAGTGTCGACACCTCTATTCTGTGTCGACATAGACTTGTCTATGTGTCGACACCTTTTTACTTGGCCAATTTTCTATTCTGTAAACTTAGTCTAAGTTTATCATTCCTAGTTCAATTTTGAATCTATTGAACTTAGCTTCTTCTAGGGGCTTAGTAAACATGTCAGCTATCTGATTATCAGTTTTAACATATTCAAGTGAAATATCTTCTCTTTCTACATGTTCTCTATGAAAGTGATATTTAATCTCAATATGTTTTGTTCTACTATGAGATACAGGGTTATTAGCTATTGAAATAGCACTTGTAGAATCACAGTAAAGTGGAGTTCTACTTACCTGAAAACCATAGTCCTCTAGCTGATGTTGAATCCACAGAAGTTGAGCACAAAGACTTCCTGCAGCCACATACTCTGACTCTGCTGTGGAGATAGCCACACTGGTTTGCTTCTTGCTACTCCAGGAAATTAGTCTCCCACCTAGGAATTGACAGGTTCCAGTAGTGCTCTTCCTATCCTCTTTGCATCCTGCAAAGTCTGCATCTGAATAACCTGTTAGATCAAAATCTCCATTCCTAGGGTACCAGAGGCCTAGATAGGGAGTGCCCTTTAGATTTCTCAATATTCTTTTGACTGCAGTCAAATGAGACTCTTTAGGGCAGGCTTGATACCTTGCACAAACACATGTAGCATACATGATGTCTGGTCTACTAGCAGTCAAGTATAATAGGGAGCCAACTATCCCTCTATACAAGGTTTCATCTACAGGTTTCCCTGCATCATCTTTGCTAAGAGACGTACTTGACCCCATAGGAGTCTTCATGGTACTGGATGAATCCATACCATACTTCCTTATGAGTTCTAGGGTGAACTTTGACTGACAAATGGACAAACCACTCTCAGTGTGTTTAACTTGGAGTCCCAAGAAAAACTTCAGCTCTCCCATACTACTCATCTCAAACTGACCTTGCATAAGTTTTTCAAACTTTTTGCAAAGGCTGCTTTCAGTAGACCCAAATATAATGTCATCTACATATATTTGGACTAGTATGACTTTGCCTCTAGATTCCCTAAGGAATAGAGTCTTATCTATTTTCCCCCTTGAGAATTTGTTCTCAATGAGGAAACTAGATAGGGTTTCATACCAAGCCCTAGGGGCTTGCTTTAACCCATATAAAGCTTTCCTAAGTCTATAGACATAATGAGGTAGAGTTGGATCAACAAAACCTGAAGGCTGCTCCACATAGGCTTCTTCTTTCAAATTACCATTTAGGAATGCTGACTTGACATCCATTTGGTATACCTTGAATCCTTGATAGGTTGCATAGGCCAAGAACATTCTTATGGCTTCCAGTCTGGCTACTGGAGCAAAGGTTTGATCAAAATCAATACCTTCTTCTTGCCTATATCCTTTAGCAACCAGTCTAGCTTTATTCTTAATGATGACTCCTTGTTCATCCATCTTATTCCTGTAGATCCACTTAACTCCTATTATATTGTGGTTTTTAGGTTTAGGAACAAGTTCCCAAACCTTGCACCTCTTGAACTGATTAAGCTCTTCTTGCATTGCTTCAGTCCATTGTGGATCTTGTATTGCTTCTTCAAACTTCTTAGGTTCAACTTGTGACAGAAAGCTGGAATAGATTGCAGCATTCTGATTTCTGCTCCTTGTTTGAACTCCTTGTCTTGGATCTCCAATAATCAGCTCTACTGGATGATCTCTTAGATGCCTGTTGGCTGGAGGCAATCTTACTTCTGGTTGAACCACTTCAGCATCTGCATCATGCTGTATACCTTGGATTTCTTCAGCAACTGGCACATGTAGTTCTCCCCCTGGACAGCAGCTACTCTCCTCTCCTTGCTGTCTTGCAGCAGGCACTTCTTCTATAGTAAGCTTGTCCATTTTCTTTGTCAAACCTGTGGGGCTGCATACATTGCTAGACAACTCATTATTAATAAGTTTAGTCTCATCAAAAACTACATGCACTGATTCTTCTACAACTTGTGTAGTCAAGTTGTAGACTCTATAAGCCTTACTATTATTGCTGTACCCAACAAAAATTCCCTCTTGGGACTTGGCAGCAAACTTAGTTAAGTAAGACTTCCCATTGTTAAGTATGAAGCATTTACAACCAAAGATCCTAAAATAGGATAGGTTTGGTTTCCTGCCTTTCACTACTTCATAGGGGGTCTTGTTAAGCCTTTTAGTGATGGTAGCCCTATTTATAACATGGCATGCAGTGTTAACTGCTTCAGCCCAGAAATACTCTGGCAGTGATGTATCACTTAATAGGGTTCTACCAGCCTCTATCAAGGTTCTATTCTTCCTCTCAGCAATGCCATTTTGCTGAGGTGTTCTAGGTGAAGAGAATTCTTGAAATATCCCAAAGTCTTCACATAGTTTTGTCATGCTTTCAGACTGAAACTCAGTACCATGGTCACTTCTAATTTTGACCACAGTACTATTTAGTTCATTCTGAATTTGCTTGACAAAGCTGTAGAAGACACTAGGTGTTTCAGATTTCTGTCTTAAGAAGAACACCCAGGAAAACCTTGAGTAGTCATCTACAACTACAAGGGTATAGACCTTCCTACCTAAGCTGTGAACTGGCATTGGACCAAAGAGATCCAAATGCAAGAGGTACAAACACCTCACAGCATCTTTGTTATCTATGCTTCTAAAGGTGGATTTAGTCTGCTTGCCCTTTTGACAAGCTGAGCAAATGCCATCTTTAACACACTTAACTTGAGGACCATTCCTCACTAACTCTTTACTAAAGAGTTTGCTAATTGTCTTGTAGTTAAGATGGGCTAGCCTCTTGTGCCATTTGACACAATGAGAGACTGTCTCATCAGCTACAAGACAAACTGGAGAACCATTGTTCTCAATCATAATGTCTAGGCAGTAGACATTCCTCTTCCTATAACCTGTCAAAATGATCTCTTGATCACTTGACCTCTTGATATGACAACCATTTTTAACAAATGAGATGTCATACCCTACATCACTTAATTGACTTATACTTATTAGGTTGTGTTTCAACCCTTTAACATAAGCCACTTGAGTAATGGTAACTAAGTTTGAAGAAATGTTACCAAACCCTTTGATGATTCCTTTTTCAGAACCACCAAAGGTCACTTTAGGACCATTTTTGATTGGAATGTAGTCCTTCAGTAGTCCCCTAGTTCCAGTCATATGTCTGGAACATCCACTGTCCAAGTACCATGTAGGGGTATGGCTACTTGGACTCACCTGCAAAACAAATTAATGAACCTTAGAACCCAAAGTATTCTTGGGTCCTTGGTGATTGTTAGTTTGCAATTTGACAAACCTACCTACTGGCTTTCCAACAGGTAGTTTGGAACTCACTTTGGCACTCACATTGTGCCAACAGTCTACTGCAAAATGGCCAACTTTGCCACAGCACCAACATTCAAATTTATTGTACCTTTGCTTAGGTACTGCCTTGGCTGTCTTGACTACAGCAGGCTTGTTGAATGTTGGGGCTTTGCCCTTGGACTTATACTTGGACTGCTCAGTCCCTGCAGGTCTAATAAAGCCCAGTCCAGCTTTACCCTTGTGATGAACAAATTCATCAATTATGGGTAACACTGACTTAGGTTTAGAAAACCTAGCAACCAAGTCCTTCTCCTTCTGAAGATTGTTCTCCAGACACTTAATTTGATCATTCTTAAAAGTGATAGTTCCCATCTGAATCACTGTTATGTGTTTCAGCCTGGCTACCTCATTCAGTTTTTGATCAAATTGCTTCTCAAAATCTGTTGCAGCAGCTTTATGATCAGCAATTTCCTTTGCCTGACTTTTGGCAAGGGACTTGCTTTTCTTGTAAGCTTGCAACCGCACTCTATATTCATCTATAAGTTGATGAATATCATCCTCAGACTCAGATACATTCTCATCACTTGATGAAGAAGAATCTGAATCTGAACTAGAACAAGAAACTGAATTTAAACTTGAACTTAGTACCTGACTGGGTCCTGGCTGCTCCAGGATTTTGGCACTTTCTGTCAAAGCCATTAGCCCTTGGCAATGACTGTCTTCTTGTTCATAAATTGACTCCAAGATCTGCATGAATTCTTCGTCTTCTTCTTCAGCAAACAACCCTATGTAGGCTTCAGCCTCAGACTCAGTTTCTGAAGAAGAGATATCTGATAGAGTCTTCTCCTTCTTAGCAACAAAAGACTTTTCTTTCTTCCCTTTGAAGTGAGTCTTTTTCCTGTCACCAGATTTCTTTCTCTTCTCTGGACAATCTGCAATAACATGGCCCTATCTATTGCAGTAATAGCAAACAATCTTTGAACCAGTTGCCTTGCTTGATTTTGTCCTTTTCTTGTCATACTTTGAAGACCTCTTTTTCTGATAAGAGTCTTCCTTTCCTTGTGATGTAGAAGGCCTTGACCTCCACTGTTTCTTTTTCAAAAACTTCTGAAAGTGTCTAGTGAAAGCAGCAAAGTCTTCATCACTTTCACTGCTCTTAGACTTTGTGCTGACAGACTCATCAGACTCTGATTCAACTACCTCTGGAGGTGGAGTTGAAGACTTATTCCTGCACTTTCTGGGAACTTCTGTCTTGAAAGCAACAGTTCTTTCTTTGTGCTCAGTCCTTGTTGATTTCGCCTCCTCTTTTCTCACTGTTAACTGCATTTCATAAGACAATAGCTTGCCAAACAGTGTGGGAGGAGGAATTTCCCCCAACTTAGCCATTTCTCTTATGGCACAGATCTTGTTGTCCCAATCTTTGGTTAGGGACCTTAGAAACTTGTCATTTAGTTCATAGTTACTGAACTCTCTTCCATAAGACATGAGTTCATTAACTATTCTGTAAAATTTCTTATAGCACTCAGTGATGCTATCACCCTTTCCTTGCCTAAAGCTTTCATACTCCTGATTTAGCAAGGACTTCCTATTTTGCCTAACTTCTTCAGAACCTTCCATATAGACAATGAGAGTATCCCACATCTCTTTTGCTGTTTTACAGTGAATTAAGTTCTGAAAAGTTGCATCATCAATGGCACTCACTATTATATTCTGTGCCCTCTTGTCCATGGTGGCCAGGACAATTTCATCCTTAGTCATCTCAGAGAAATCCTTTGGAGTTCTCTGATTTGCATCCAAAACTGAAATCTTCATTGGCACATAAGGCCCTTCCTTTACTGTGATGTAGATTCTAGGGTCAGAGTCTTCCATAAATAGCCTTACCCTTTCTTTCCAGATCCCAAAGATCTCCTTTCTGCATATGGGTAATTTCATGGAACCCAATTCCTTGTGATTCTCATAGGAACCCATGTTTCTTGATTTTCTTGAATTTCTTGAATCTGTGTTTTGCCTTACTGAATCTGCCAAACAGGATCTCCTCACACTGTTAGTCCTTGTTTTGAGGAACCTGGCTCTGATACCACTTGAAAGATATGGTACCTAAACACCTAGAGGGGGGGTGAATAGGTGACCTAATCCTTTTCTAACTTTGTTGGCAGCCAAACAGTTATATCACAGATTTCTAACTACTTTTGCACAGCAAACAGCAATAACAAAACATACACAGCTAATCCACAGCACAATCACAGCACAGCACACAGTGTTTTATAGTGGTTCCCCAAGATATGGGTACATCCACTTTCCCCCTTCGCCTATCTAGCAGTGTACTAGATTCGGCCAAACTTCTCCACTGTCTCAGAACCCAAATTGGTTCCTACACCTTAGGCCCAAAGCCTTACAACTCAGCTTTATCCCAAAGCCTACACTCAGCCAATCAAGGCCTACACTCAGCCAACCAAGGCCTACACTCAGCCAACAAGGCCTACACTCAGAGATCTCAATCTCCTACACTCAGGCTAACAAGCCCTACCCTCAGCCTTTATAAATACAGGCTTACAAATCACTCAGATCCAATGGATCCTACAAGTTAAAAATGTAATACAAATAATAACTCTACAACTCAGAATTAAAGGAGGGGAGTTGAGAGATTCTTGATGAGTTCTTGGAAGAACTCAGCTGGATTCACCCTGACTTAGCTTTCTTCAAAGCTTCTTGAGTAGAACTGAATAAGACTGAATCCTCTGCAGTTGTTCCTTGACCTCTGCCACTTAAGATCCAGACTGAATCTGAATCCTTCTTCTCAGCCTAGTTCCAAAGGCTGATTTCTTGGATGGAGCCCTCTCTCTCCAACTTCTTAGATCTGCACTTGAACTGCTAGATCTTCTTGTGTTGATACTCTTTATATTACTTCAATAATTACTTCAACAACTCTTAATCACTTTCAACAACTTTGAACAACAGTTTCTGCAAACTGTAGGTGCCTATTTATAGGCTTTCTTCATGGTAACCGTCTGGACCGGTTCATAACTGACTTCTGACATCTCTGACAGTTGCTGTAGACCGGCTGGAACGGCAGCTGTCAAGTCATCCAGTCACTTCTTGAAAATCTCTAACTGTCTGTAAGTGTCGAGACTTTCTGTCTTTAAGTGTCGACACTTATAGTCCAAGTGTCGACACATGTTGTGTAAGTGTCGACACAAGTCTACAAGGTGTCAACACAACTTCTTGTATGTCTCGACACAGATTCTTCTTCATGTGTCGACACTGAAATTGAGTGTCGACACAAGTACTTGTTCTTCTAGCTTTTGTTGTATTCTTCTAAGTGTCGACACATCTCCTTTGTGTCGACACATCTTCTTGTGTTGAATCTGTTAAGTGTCGACACTACTTCTTGGTGTCGACACATAGTCTTCTATGTTGATTCTTGCTGAGTGTCGACACAGCTCCTTGTGTCGACACACCTTCTTCTTGTTGAGACTTCAGCTGAGTGTCGACACATTCCTTTAGTGTCGACACTTGTACTTAGAATAATTTGTTGTTCTTTCTGTTCTTTGCTAAGTGTCGACACAGCTCCATGTGTCGACACTTTCTTCCAGTGTTGAGTCTTCAGCTGTGTGTCGACACATTGTTCTGGGTGTCGACACATACTTCAAATGCTGACTCTTCTATTGAGTGTCGACACATTGTGCTGGGTGTCGACACTTACTTCAAATGCTGACTCTTCTGTTGAGTGTCGACACATTGTGTTGAGTGTCGACACATGCATCAAGTGTTGACTCTTCTGCTTAGTGTCGACACATTGTGTTGAGTGTCGACACTTGTACTTAGTCTCTGCAGACTTTTACTGAGTGTCGACACAGCTCCAAGTGTCGACACTTTCTGGTGTAGACTCAGCTTCACTAGGTGTCGACACAGCTCCTTGTGTCGACACTTTCTGTCTGCACTTTTCTTCACTGAGTGTCGACACAGCTCCAAGTGTCGACACTATCTGTCTGGTGTCGACTCTGCATCCCAGGTGTCGACACAATGACTCCAAGTGTCGACACTGCTTGTCTGGATGTCGACACAAGTCTTCTTAAGTGTCGACACTTTCCCTCTGGGTGTCGACACATGGACTTAGAAACTTTTTGCTTCAGTCCAGTACTTTCTTAACCTGCACAAGTAACTCAAACATACATCAAATACATTATGATGTATATCATTGAGTTGGGTGAGGCTTCTTCAAATCAGGTACATTTGACCAATGTACCCAACACCAGGGCTAGGGTTCGGCTGGAGCAGAAGTACCCCTCCCCCTCCCTCTCTCTCTCTCTCTCTCTCGTCGGCTGGAGCAGAAGGACCCCGCCCCCTCCCTCTCTCTCTCCCTCAAGTCGGCTGGAGCAGCAGGACCCCGCCCCCTCCCCCTCTCTCTCTCTCGTCGGCTGGAGCAGCAGGACCCCGCCTCCCCCCAACTCTATTTCTCCGGCCGCCTAGAGCAGCACCACCGAGCCCCTCCATTTCTACCATTCCAGGCTGCCGCCCGGAGATCAGCCCGAGCCTCCACCTCTTTCAGTCAAGGCCGCCGCCGCAAGGAGGAGCGCAGCCTGGCTCCTCCTATTTTTTCTGTCCAGGCCGCCTCTAGCGAGTGTTTCCCGAGCTCTACTCCCCCTCTCTTGTCGCCGGCCACATGGGGCAGCCCGAGCTCGGCTCTCTCTCTCTCTCTCTCAGTTCTCTCTTTGACGTTGCCGCCTAGGGTAAAGCAAGCCCGGCCGGGAGCTCCTCTCCCAGCACTGTCTACAGCAAGGCCGGCCGGGTGCTCCTCTCCCGACACCATCTACAGCAATGTCAGTCGGGAGCTCCTCTCCGGGCGCCGCCTACAGTAAGGCCGACCGGGAGCTCCTCTCTCGGCGCCGCCTACAGCAAGGCCGGCCGGGAGCTCCACTCTCGGCGCCGCCTACAGCAAGGCCGGCCGGGAGCTCCTCTCCCGGCGCCGCCTGGGGCTCGAACCAGCTACCAAGAGAGCGGGGGGGATGATTCCATCTCTCCCAGCAAAGACTCGGCCATCAAAGAGGAGGATGAGAAGTTATTTCTTCAGCAAGGCCCGACACCGCCGACAAAAACACGCGTCAAGGGTAACGAAATTTCTACTTGGGCAGGTGAAGCCCTCATTTTCCATATTTGCATGGAAGCCCCTCTCCACCAACGGGTGGGGGAAGGGAGCTCTCCGGCGGGTTGACGTGTATGACCCTGCAATTAACTGTGTTAGCACCCGGAAGCGTGAGTATGGGTTTAGACATGTTGTGTGAAGCCCATCCGGACATGTGAGCCAGATTGGTAATGTTCTGGGGTTCCCGGAGAAGACTCCGAGGAAGTTGTATATTATCTATTTGCAGGGAATGCGCACCATAGCCCCCAAAAAGGGGTGTGTGCAATATGTTTGGTCAGCTTATAGTAGCCGACGTTTGTTCAGCTGGCAGGCGCTTGATGAGACGTTGGCGTATAGGTGTTACAGTTCCAAGCGGGGTGTAGCGGGTTTTAGCCCAAGCTTGTGTCGGCCCACAAAGGCCTATTTTTGCTTATATTGCCGGTCTGCGTGCCGAAGTATGGAATTCATATTCCTGTAATATTTTTTAATATCTATGATGCTTTATTTATGTATGGTTTACTCCTTCCGTCTTGGGCGAGTGGTGTGCTCGTGAACTGCTCGCCCCGTGGGGGCCCCGAGGTATAGTTACTGGGAAGCCCCTGATGGCATGTTGTCATCCTTTTAGAATAGCGAAGTTACGCTATTAGTGGCCCAACTTGGGCAGCGTGTCGTGGAATTGCTCGGCGAGTTTGCGCCATCAGCAGGGCGGGTGAGAAGCATTTTGTGTAGTCCCAAGGAGACACATCTGGATAGGAGAGAGTTGATCTCGAGATTCTCCTTAGATATTCCGGTCGGCCGAGAGTGCCTTCCGAAGGTGTCTTAACTCAGCCTTTGGCTTGGGAGGGGAAGGGTTTGTTAGTCTTCCGGGTATGCGGTGGGTCCTCCACGCTGAGACCTTGGGTCTGTCCCTTGTGTTCCTAATCTTGTGCCTAGATCGTTCTCTTGAGGGTAGTAGGTGCGCGGTCACCCCTCTTTTGGGACCCAGAACTCCACAGAGGTCATTTTTGGCTTCAACAGTTATGGTGCGTTGAGCGTGGAGAGTGGCAAGCACGGAAAAAATCAGCCGAACGTCATGGCTATAGAAGAGGAGCCAAGTGACGACCAGGGTCATGTGATGAAAGAAGTCCCCTCCCATTCCCCTCTTGTCGCTAGGATGTTCGATCCTGGAGATCAAAACGTGCCTCGGGGAGAATATTATATGATCGACCCTCGTTCTCAGGAGGGTGGACGTAGCGGGTAGAGATGCCCCATGTCGGACTTTGACTTTATTGATCAGGTTAACAGTTCTTTTGAGTTATTTATTTACCTTTATGATTGCGTTATATTTCGGTTTGGAGAGGAGACCCCGAGAAAACCCGCTGACCAGGCTCTCATCAAGCTAGCAGGGCTGTAGGCTCACTCGGGAGTTGGAGTTGGTTTGGAGAGGAGACCCCCAGGTAGACCCGATGCCTGGCTCCTACTAGCTGGCAGGTCTGAAGGCTCGCCTGTGCGGGAGAGGTCCGGGTTCTTGGTTCTGCACTACCCCGAGTGCGGCTCAGCCCCAGGTAGAACCACTGCCTGGCTCCTACTGGTTGGCAGGTCCGAAGGCTCGCCTTTGGGGGAGAGGTCCTGGTTCTTGGTTCTGCACTACCCCGAGCGCGGCTCGGCCCCAGGTAGACCCGCTGCCTGGCTCCTACAAGCTGGCAGGTCCGAAGGCTCTCCTGTGGGGGAGATGTCCTGGTTCTTGGATCTGCACTACCCCGAGCGCGGCTCGGCCCCAGGTAGACCCGCTGTCTTGCTCCTACTAGCTGGCAGTTTCGAAGGCACGCCAGTGGGGCAGAGGTCCTGGTTCTTGGTTCTGCACTACCCTGAGCGCGGCTCGGCCCCAGGTAGACCCGCTGCATGGCTCCTACTAGCTGGCAGGTTCGAAGGCTCGCTAGTGGGGGAGAGGTCCTGGTTCTTGGTTCTGCACTACCCCGAGCGCGGCTCGGCCCCAAGTAGACCTGCTGCCTGGCTCCTACTAGCTGGCAAGTCCGAAGGCCTCCTGTCGGGGAGAGGTCCTGGTTCTTGGTTCTGCACTACCCCGAGTGCGGCTCGGACCCAGGTAGACCCACTGCCTGGCTCCTACAACCTGGCAGGTTCGAAGGCTCGCATGTGGGGGAGAGGTCCTGGTTCTTAGTTCTGCACTACCCCGAGCGCGGCTCGGCCCCAGGTAGACGCGCTGCCTCGCTCCTACTAGCTGGCAGGTCCGAAGGCTCGCCTGTGGGGGAGATGTCCTGGTTCTTGATTCTGCACTACCCCGAGCGCGGATCGGCCCCAGGTAGACCCGCTGCCTAGCTCCTACTAGCTGGCAGGTCCGAAGGCTCGCCTGTGGGGGAGAGGTCCTGGTTCTTGGTTCTGCACTACCCCGAGCGCGGCTCGGCCCCAGGTAGACCCGCTGCCTGGCTCCTACTAGCTGGCAGGTCCGAAGGCTCGCCTGTGGGGAAGAGGTCCTGGTTCTTGGTTTAGCACTACCCCGAGCGCGGCTCGGCCCCAGGTAGACCCAATGCCTGGCTCCTACTAGTTGGCAGGTCTGAAGGCTCGCTTGTGGTTGAGAGGTCCTGCTTCTTGGTTCTGCACTACCCCGAGCGCGGCTCGGCCAAAGGTAGACCCGCTGCCTGGCTCCTACTAGCTGGCAGGTCCGAAGGCTTGCCTGTGGGGGAGAGGTCCTGGTTCTTGGTTCTGCACTACCCCGAGCGCGGCTCGGCCCCAGGTAGACCCGCTGTCTGGCTCCTACTAGCTGGCAGGTCCGAAGGCTTGCCTGTGGGGGATAGGATTGGTTTGAGGAAACTTCATCGGCACCCCGAGCTCGGCTCGACCCTAGGTAGACCTGCTGCGCAGGCTCTCATCTAGCTGGCAGGTCCGAAGGCTCGCCTGTGGGGGATAGGTTTGGTTTGAGGAAACTTCATCGCCACCCCGAGCTCGGCTCGGCCCTAGGTAGACCCGATGCGCAGGCTCTCATCTAGCTGGCAGGTCCGAATGCTCGCCTGTGGGGGATAGGTTTGGTTTGCGGAAACTTCATCGGCACACCGAGCTCGGCTCGGCACCAGGTAGTCCCGCTGCGCAGGCTCTCATCTAGCTGCCAGGTCCGAAGGCTCTCCTGTGGGGAGAGGTCCTGGTTCTTGGTTCTGCACTACCCCGAGCACGGCTCGGCCCCAAGTAGACCCGCTGCGCGGGCTCTCATCTAGCTGGCAGGTCCGAAGGCTCGCCTGTGGAGGATAGGTTTGGTTTGAGGAAACTTCATCGGCACCCTGAGCTCGGCTCGACCCCAGGTTGACCCGCTGCGCAGGCTCTCATCTAGCTGACAGGTCCAAAGGCTCGCCTGTGGGGGATAGGTTTGGTTTGTGGAAACTTCATCGACACCCCGAGCTCGGCTCGGCCCCTGGTAGACCCGCTGCGCAGGCTCTCATCTAGCTGGCAGATCCGTAGGCTCGCCTGTCGGGGTAAGGGACCCCGAGTGCTGCTCGGCCCCGGGTAGACTCGCTGCTCAGGCTCTCATTAGCTGGGCAGGGCGGTAGGCACACCTGGGGGGAAAGGATTAGCTCCGCGTGTTCAATAGAATGCAAAATATTTGGTTTCATTATTTCACAAAACCTTGAGAGATTTTGTACTTATTATAAGTAGTGGTATAAAGACAGTTCGATAGCAGGGAGCGTTATACGTATCGAGTGGTTCAACAAGATCAGAAGGGGCATGGAGAGATTAGTGTTTTAAATGCAAATTTTGGATTCTCCCAAAATTTTTCTTTGGGTCGGCTCCCACTCGCCGGATACTTGGGGTTGGACATTTCTTTCCGAGCTTGTGCCAACCTCGAAAAGAGCGGGGATTGTGTACAACCCCGTATCCGATCGAGCGGGATCCTCCCCAAGTGGTGCGCCCGGGACATACTATGAGCGGCAATGTGGTGCAGCCCCGTTCGAGCACATGCGAGCGCTCGCACTTGCGTGCAGAGTTTTTTGTGTGCAGAGGATTTTGTTACTGTTAATATATTTGTTTAATATTATGATATATTAATATTATATATATTAACATCATAATATTTATATTATATATATGCATATGGGAGGTGGCTATGTACAGAAGAAAAAAGCAAAGCAAATAAAATAATGGAGTCCGGATAGGGGGGGGGGGGTCGGGTGGACAACAGCAAAAGAAAAATGAAATAAAAAGAGGGAGCATGCAGGTAGGGGACGGGGAGGAGAACAAATAAAAAAAGAGGAATGAAAGTAAGGAGAAAAGGTGAGCAGGCGGGTTATCTGGATTTCCGGGTCTAGGGTTCGACTGGAGCAGAAGGACCCCGCCCCCTCCCTCTCTCTCTCTCTCGTCGGTTGGAGCAGAAGGACCCCGCCCCCACCCTCTCTCTCTCCCTCTCGTCGGCTGGAGTAGCTGGATTGGTGATGTTCTGGGGTTCCCAGAGAAGTCTCTGAGGAAGTTGTATATTATCTATTTGCATGGAATGCACACCATAGCCTCCAAAAAGGGTGTGTGCAATATGTTTGGTCAGCTTATGTTAGCCGACGTTTGTTCAGCTGGCAGGCGCTTGACGAGAGGTTGGCGTACATGTGTTACAGTTCCAAGAGGGGAGTAGCGTGCTTAAGCCCAAGCTTGTGCCGGCCCACGAAGGTCTATTTTTGCTTATATTGTCGGCCTGCGTGCCGAAGTATGGAAGTCATATTCCTGTAATATTTATTAATATCTGCGATGATCTATTTATGTATGGTTTACTCCTTCCGTCTTGGGCGAGTGGTGTGCTCGTGAAACGCTCGCCCCGTGGGGGCCCCGAGGTATAGTTGCCGGGAAGCCCCTGATCGCCTGTTGTCATCCTTTTAGAATAGCGAAGTTACGCTATTAGTGGCCCAACTTGGGCAGCGTGTCGTGGAATTGCTCGGCGAGTTTGCGCCATCAGCAGGGCGGGTGAGGAGCATTTTGTGTAGACCCAAGGAGACACATCTGGATAGGAGAGAGTTGATCTCCTGATTCTCCTTAGATATTCCGGTCGGCCGAGAGTGCCTTCCGAAGGTGTCTTAGCTCAGCCTTTGGCTTTGGAGGGGAAGAGTTTGTTAGTCTTCCGGGTATGCGGTGGGTCCTCCGCGCTGAGACTTTGGGTCTGTCCCTTGTGTTCCTAATCTTGTGCCTAGATCGTTCGCTTGAGGGTAGTAGGTGCGCAGTCACCCCTCTTTTGGGACCCCGATCTCCACAGAGGTCATTTTTGCCGCATCAACAGTCTGAACTAGTTGTGTGGCCTAGTTGTAATATAGGAATTTTGACGAGTCATTCGTTACTTTTTAGAAACACCGCCAAAGCGTCCTACGATGAGGTCGACTCCCCAGTCAGAGGGTGAGTAGTCAGGTGCATAGAGTGATGCGTTGATCGAGAGTTTGCGTTAGAGTAATGAGGCTCTATTGAGGCAGTTAGTTGTGATGTAGTCACAGATTCAGACCTTGTTGTCTTCCACTCCCGCGCAACAACCTCTAGCACATGATTTTGTCATGGTTCCAGCTGTACCATCTTTTCTTGCTCCTTTGGTACCCCCAGTGACGCTACCACCAGAGATGAACCTTATATTGCATTTCCAGCAATTGAGACCTCCCACTTATGATGGTAGTGCCGACTTTATGGTTTTGGATGACTGGATCATTACTATGGATGTGATGTTCACATAATCGTGGATTGCTGAAGCCCAAAATGTAATGATTTCGGCCTGCCAGCTGAAAGGCCTGGCAAAAACTTGGTGGATTCGAGAAAAGGAAGGTTTGAAGGAAGGATGCTCAAGGGAGACCTTCAAGAAGATGGTGCTTAATAAGTTCTTACCCTTGGTCGAGCAGGACCGTATGATGAACAATTTCCTACTTTTGAAGCAGAGACGGCTCACGATGAGCGATTATGAGATTGAGTTTAGTAAGTTGAGCAGATTTGCTCCTGATTTGGTAGCTTCAGATGCAGGAAGAGTGAAGCATTTTCTCAGAGGATTAAGAAGCGATGTTTAGCAATTGGCATGCGCTTATAGAGCTAAAAGTTATGCTGAGGCAGTAGAAGCTGCTCTGAAGGTTGAGACCATCGAAAATGCCAAGAATCGAGGTGATGCGGTAAGGAAAGAGAAGAGGAAAGGTGATGTGGATGGAAGCTCTATGGCATCTGGCCCTTCTTCAAAGAAGAAAAGTAATGAAAGTATGTAGCTTCTATGGTCGACCTGGACACCCCTTCGAAAGGTGTTTCAAGAGGACTTCCACCCTGAAGGAACAACAGGTGCTTGTCATCCAAGGTGCACCCAAAAGTGTTCTGCTGTGCCCGATCTGTGCAAAGAAGGGTCATGACGTCAGTCATTGCTGGTCAAAGGATAAGACATTGCTTCTAGTGCGGGCAGAAGGGGCACCTGAAGTCTTCTTGCCCCCATGCTCAGACTCTATTGCAGCCTGCCATTCTTCGGGCTCTGCCGCCGCTGCCAAGCTAGGACAATGGGAAAGGGAAGCTAAATGTTGTGACCAAAGAGGAAGCTCAGACATCTAAACAAGTGATTTCAGGTTAGACCCTAGTTTAGTTATTTTCTCTTTAGTTGCCCTACTTTTCGTTCATTTAGTTATGTATGCTACGGTTTTAGGGGAGTTTAAGGTGCAGAATAGGTGGGCGCGTGTTATTTTTGATTCGGGTGCCACCCATTCCTTTGTGGCCCAGATGATCGTAGATAAACATCGTTTGAACAAGGATCAGTTAGGAGACTCCTTCAACGCCAAGCTTCCCTCTGGTGAATCGATAATATATAATCAAGGAGTTCTGAGATGCCTTATTTATCTTGGCAATTTCCTAGCGTCTACAGATCTGATGGTGTTATATCTGGTAGACTTTGATGTGATCTTGGGCGTGGACTGGCTGTCCAAGTATGATGCGGTCATCCAGTGTAAGGCAAAGCAACTGGATTTTAGGATGGACAATGACCAACCTATGAGTTTCTATGGTTTTCAAGGCAGGGTTTCTCCTATCATTTCTGCGGTACGTGCTTGTCGTGATTTAGAGTCTGTTTGTAAGGCATTTTTGGTTTCTATTTCTGCTTTGGAAACTGCTTTTGTTACACCACGCCTTGAGGATGTCTCAGTGGTGTGAGAGTTTCCAGATGTTTTTCTTGATTGTCTTCCAAGACTTCCTCTGGTGAGGGTCATAGAGTTTGTCATAGACCTCGAGCTAGGTACTCGTCCTATTACCAAAGCACCATACTGCATGGCTCCATGTGAGTTTGATGAGCTGCGTCCTCAGCTTGATGAATTACTGCAGTGTGGATTTATTAGACCAAGTTCTTCTCCGTGGGGTGCTCTAGTATTGTTTGTAAAGAATAAGGATGGGTCGATGAGGCTTTGCATCGATTATAGAGAATTGAATAAGGTGACCGTTAAGAATAGATATCCCCTGCCGAGGATTGATGATCTGTTTGATCAGTTGCATGGTAGCTCGGTATTTTCAAAAATTGATCTTCTTTCAGGCTACCACCAGTTGAGAATTCGTGAGACAGATATTCCACGGACCGCTTTCCGATCGCGGTATGGACATTTTGAGTTTTTGGTGATGTCCTTTGGGTTGACTAATGTATGCTCTGCATTCATGGATTTAATGAATAGAGTGTTCAAGAATTTCTTGGATCGTTTTGTGATCGTGTTCATAGACGACGTCCTATTGTATTCTCGCAGTGTTGATGAGCATACTCAACATTTGCGACTGGTTTTGTCGACCCTGAGGGAGCATAAGCTTTATGCGAAGCTGAGCAAGTGTGAGTTCTGGCTATCTCAGGTGTTGTTTCTGGGGCATGTTGTAAACAAGGATGGTATTTTTGTATACCCGACCAAGATTTCTGCTGTGATGTAATGGGAGAGACCTTTTACACCTAAGGAGATTAGGAGTTTCCTAGGCTTGGCTGGCTATTATAGAAGATTTGTGGAATGGTTTTCAGTATTGTCTGCTCCTTTAACTAAACTTACCCAGAAGAATACTGCATTCATTTGGAGTGATAAGTGTGAAGAAGCTTTCCAGGTGTTGAGGAAGAGATTGTGTACTGCTTCAATCTTAGCCTTGTCTACCGAAGGGATTGAGTACACTGTGTATGTGGATGCATCACATATTGGACTTGCCTGTGTTTTGATGCAAGATGGAAGGTGATCGCATTTGGATCAAGATAATTGAAGATTCATGAAAGAAACTATCCTACACATGACTTAGAGTTTGCTGTAGTAATTTATGCGCAGAAGCTTTGGAGACATTTATTATATGGTGCGCTGTGCAAGATCTATACAGACCATAAGAGTTTAAAGTACGTCTTCACTCAGAAGGAATTAAATCTGCGCTAGTGTCGGTGGTTAGAATATGTGACAGATTATGATGTGGAAATCCTTTATCATCCCGGAAAGGCTAACGTAGTAGTCGATGCTTTTAGTAGAAAGACCGCCAAAATTTTTAATTTGTCTGTACAGTCGTTGGCAGAAGAATTCTTGTTGATGGACATTGAAGTTGGGAGTAGTGTTGTGCCTGCTGGTTTGGAAGCAGAAGAACCATCTTGGATTTCCCTTACTAGAGCACACAAGAAGGATGATCCGGATTTGTTGCATCACTGGAATAGAACTGAGAAGGGAGAGCTACCTGATTTCTCCTTAGATGAGTTGGATACAATAAAGTATCGTTGTAGATATTGCATTCCCGCTTTTGGTGATATTTAGTACAAAATCTATACTGAAGCTCATGGTTCCAGTGTTTCCTACCATCATTGTTCCACTAAAATGTATAAATATCTAAAGCAGATAGTTTGGTGGTCGTGGATGAAGAATGATATAACAAAGTTTGTGGAGGAATGTTATACGTGTCAGCGTGTTAAGGCTGTCCATAGGAGGCATGGTGGTAAATTGACACCGCTTGATATTCCATGTTGGAAGTGGGAGAGTATTTCGTTGGATTTCATCACTGGCTTACTGAGATCTCCCCGTGGGCACGACTCTGTATGAGTGATAGTTGATAGATTGACTAAAGCTGCTCACTCTGTACCTTTTAAGATTGGGTATTCTATGAAGAAGATTGTCGAATTGTACCTTGATTAGGTTATCAGATTACATGGAGTGCCTGTCAGTATCATATCAGATCGGGACTGTAGATTTATGTCTCGTTTTTGGAAGAGTTTACAGGAGGGGTTGGGTACCGACTTGAGGCATTTCACCGCCTATCATCTGCAAACGAATTATCAGACGGAAAGAGTTAATCAGATCGTAGAATACATGATCAGGTGTTATGTTTTGGATCACGGTGGTGCTTGTGATGAATGCCTCAGATTCATGGAGTTTGTGTAGAATAATAGTTACCAAGAGAGTCTGCAAATGATCCCATTTGAGGCCCTATATGGGAGGCATTGTAGGACTCCTTTGTTTTTGGCTGAAGTTCGTGAAATATCGTTGCTAGGTTTGAAAGCCCTTGATGAGATGAATTATGTCGTGACTCATATTCAAGAAAAGCTCTGTGTTCCATAAGAGCGATATGAGATATATGCTAATCAACGAAGGTTTGATCTGGTGTTCGCCATTGGGGACTTGGTTTTTCTGAAAGTTTCTCCGATGTCAGGTGTTAAAAAGTTTGGAAGGAACAACAAGTTAGACCCCCGGTATGTGGGACCTTTTCAAATTCTTGAGCTCATCAGAGTGTCAGCTTATAAGCTGGAGTTGCCTGCTACCTTCCCTGGTGTCCATGATGTGTTCCATTTGAGCCAGTTGCAGAAGTGTATCCGTAGTGATTGTCAAGTTCTTGACTCGATGCCCCAGATTCAGCCCAACCTCATATACGTGAAAGAACCTATTTGTATTCTGGATTCTCAAGATCGAGTGTTGCGGAGAAAGACCATCACCATGGTTAAAGTTCTCTGGCGAAATCAAGTCGTCGAGAGCGCGACTTGGGAATTGGAGTCGGCGATGAGAGAACTACATCCCCATCTCTTCCCTTAGTTCAGGTATGTCTTCTGGTCTGTGATAATAAATAGGTTTTGGTTTGAGTTTGGTTTTAAGGTTGAGTTATGTTTCAGGACGAAACTTCTTTTTAGGTGTTGTGACTGTAACGCCCTCGATTTTCTAATGTCATTATTTGATTTGTCGACGTCATAATTTTGGCATCAGGTCATTACCCGTTTTTCGTTTTGTTGACGGCGCTGCACCGTTTGTGCGTTTTCGCTTCCGTTGAGCTTGTTTACCGAGATTTTAGGATTTTGATCGGTTGTATTGTTTTCCTTGATATTAAGGTTGAGGTTTTGAGGACTTGGATTTGTTCGGTTTTGTTGCATTCTGAGAATTTTGGAGTCTCGATGCGTGTTTGGACCCTTGTGGTGATCTTTTTGCATGTGAGAGCATTTGATGTTGTGTCACAAGAAATGGTACGTCAGATTCTAGAGTTGTCATCGTTGTTGAATTTGTTTAAATCAACGCGCGTTTGGGCCTCTGTTTTGAACTCATACTTCCTTGTTCAACTATTTGATTATGATAATTCTATGCCAACCATTTGATAATGATAATTTCTTTTTTTTCAAATCCATTAAACTTGTTTTGATTCTCTGAAAACTCTCCTAAAGGGGTGGGTTTTCGTCAAACTCAATTTTTTCCCTTGAATTTCTGGGCGATGTATGGGGCTCGACGATCGTCGTGCTGATCTCGAAGATTGTGTCTTGAGTTCAAAGAATTTCGAAAAGAATTCGTCGAACGGGGTTTCTCCTGTGTGTGTTCGACGAGCGTCGAGCAGAGCTCGATGATCATTGAGCTGAGCTCGACGAAGCGTCGAGCGGTTTTTATCCTTCCTGCTTGTATTCTAGAATTTGATCTTGTACTCGAGAAAAGCTTCCTTGATCTCGAGTAATGGCGTCTTCGTTCTCGAGAACAGCTTTCTTGTTCTCGAGAACTGCCTCTTCGTTCTCGAGAACATCCCTCTTGTTCTCGAGAACAGCCTCTTAGTTCTCGAGAGCAGCCTCCTTGCTCTCGAGAACTGCTTTTTTGTTCTCGAGAACGACATTCTTCTTCTCGAGAACTGCCTCTTCGTTCTCGAGAACAGTCTCTTAGTTCTCGAGAGCAGCCTCCTTGCTCTCGAGAACTGCCATTTTTATCTTGAGAACGACATTATTGTTCTCTAGAACTGCCTATTCGTTCTCGTGAACAGCCCTCATGTTCTCGAGAACACTCTCTTAGTTCTCAAGATCAGCCTCCTTGCTCTCGAGAACTGCCATTTTGTTCTCGAGAATGGCATTCTTGTTCTCGAGATGTCTGGTTGATCTCGAGAAAATCTCCTTTCTTCTCTGGATACCCGGTTCAGCAGGACCCGGTTCATTTCATAGGTGTGGTTATCCTAATGCTACACTTATGTATATACCTACTTCTTCTTCTTCCCCTTTTAGCCGACTGAATTTTTCTGTCTATCTCCCGAACTAGAGCGACGTAAACGTGTGTGAGGAGTTTTTCCCTTATCCTTCTGCTGGCCGCCGACGGTTGATATAAAAATTACGTGCGGAGAAGGGATTATGCGTGGAGAAGACAAAGTTAAGGAAGGAGAAGGTCAAAGTGTAGTTGTGAGATGTTCTCTGATTCTATATTCGATGAACGCAAGTGTACCTTATAGCATATAGTATAGGATATTAAGTTCAATATCAAGGTCATATTACCCAGGGCGATTTGAGTATTTCTACTTCAAGGAGTTACAATTATCTTATCAAATAAAAGTTGTTTTGGGCTTGCTTACTAAATTAGAGAAGTGAGAAAGTTTACTTGCAAATAAGAGAAAGGCTAAACGATGATTAAGCGGTAGTACTCGATCTTGAATTTCTTCGACAAAAATTAATCAAGACTGCAATAACAAACTTTAACTTAATAAAATAAAGAAACCTTGACCGTGGGGGTTCCCGAAGCTTCAACAAGCTCCTCTCGGAGAAGTGCCCAACTGTGGTTTGGGAGATCCGGACGAACTCTCTTCCCGTATCCGAATACCTAACTCTCGCTTTAAGTAGTGAACCCCATTATTGTATGACTCCAATCCGGGAGATTTACGTCACTCTCTCTCGAGAAGTGCGTGCAACTCTCTTTACACTTGAGCACTCTCTTCAAACTATTGGCCTCTCGCCTAGCCAAGAATGAAAGTAAAAATGAAGACTATATATCGATAATATAGTTCCATTCAAAATTAATCAAGAGCAAATCGAAGGTCTAAATTCTAAAAATAGAAAGGGAGCTAGAGTATCATAACTTATCAACTCATCCTCGGATCATCAAGATCGAGTACTATGAGGATTAGTTACTCATGGTGAAGTGGAGGAAGAGAGTAGGGTAGAAGAACATTAAGAAAATAAAGAAAATGTGCATTTTTTATTAATGTAAAAAGAGAGCTACAACTTGAAATAAAAGATTACAAGTGCAATAAAATAAGAACTAAGCTAGCATTAATATTAAGCTACTAAATAAATTACAAGAGCTAATACAAAAAGAGTAAACTAAGCCAGGATTAAGAAGCTTAAAATGACGAGGGAGAGGAGAAGCATGAAAAGCTACAAGAAAATAAAAGGTAGAAACTCCCCTCTCACTCCAAAACTGGATGTTGAACCCTTGGAGATGGGCTCAATTTATAGGAGTTTTTCGGGTTGGGTCACGCCCCCCTTACACGCCCGAGTCGGGCATGTACTTAGGGGGTGACACATTCAGTGCAACCTTTTTAGCTGAAATTAAATGCTGGAGGTGACAGGCGTCGTAGTTGAAGTACATGCCCATATGTCACGCCCGACCCAAGCGTATAAGGGGAACGTGACACATTTAGTGCGATGGTGGAGAGGGAAAAAGATCATGCTGCGGTGATTCCTCAGAACTTAGGGACACACCTATAGAACACGCCCGAGTAGGTGTTACATGAGCGTGACAGAGGTTATGTACATTGAGTTTTCAAAGAATGCAGTGTCGGACCGGTATCTTCATTCCTCTAGGTTACACGCCCTAGGTACACGCCCGGGTAGGGCGTAACCTTGGGGTGTATAGCAGCAAAAATTAGGTTGAAAGCCGTGAAAACCTGCAAAAAGCAAAAAACGCATTAGTGATAATAAGATATACAAAAGGAGGTCAATATAAGCACTTACAAGACATTATTTGTGCTTTAAAAACACGAAATACCCTAATATTTTTGACAGCAAAACGTACTATCAAATTCCCCCAATCTTAAGCTTTCCTTGTCCCGAAGCAAAGAAATAAAAACTAGCTAATCATAAAAAGTGACTAATCCAAAACGTTTTAATCATGCTTACACAAGTACTATGCGAAATTCCAAGTAGGGAGAATGTGAAATGTAAACCTAAAGCAATTACTTAACATGATTTAACAATTTATAAACTTTACTAACTAAAATAGATTATCCAAAATTTTAATGAAATTCTTTTAATAAATTTAAGCAAAACAACAAAATGAAAAAACGCATTGAGTTGATACTAGATCCAAGGGACACATTATAAGTATATCAATCAAATAACAAAAATCTAAATTTAAATCCAAAACTATATTATTTTACTCTTCTTCTTTACTTAGCTAATAAATAAAAATCAAAAGCATGAATGAAAAAGACTTATTAGAATTGTAAACGTTTGGTTTTGGCATATAATTAGGAATGGAAATCAAAGATAAACATGAAGGCTTAAAATCACACTAAACCAAAATAAAAAGTTCAAAAATTTTCGTCATAAATAAACTATTTTTCTCTCTTTTTTCCATTTTATTTTCCCCTTTTTTTCTTTTTCTTTACTTCTTTTTTTTCTAAACAAAATAACGACCAAAAATAATTTTCTTTTCAATTTGAAGTTGGCCAAACAAGAGTAAATACATCTTTTGAGCATATTTTTCAAAAAGTTCTCCAAAAATAAATCACAAAAAATAACCGTATCACAATCATGAAAATATTTGATGAAACTCAAAAAAGGCTAGTGTGATTAGATAGGTTGGAATATTTAAGCTTTGGTAAAAATGTAATGATAAGTGAAGCTAATCAATAGAAAAAGGCAAAGGCTCAAAAGCGGCTAACTAGGGAAAGATTTTTTTAGGTTGGCAAGAAGGCTCAAACGAAAAAAATGGCATAAATCATTTTCATGCTTCTAAAATTTATCGGAATCATAGTTTTGAAAAATTTCAAAAAGCAAGTCGTAGATAATAAAAGAAGACTAATGCAATTATCTTGAAAATTGAAATAATATGCGCCTCAGATAGTTCACATCTACTACGTCAATCAAAAGTTGCATTACAAAAATTATCGAAAAATGAAAAGGAAAATAGTGGATGAAAGATTTTCGAGAAAGTAAAGAAAATAAAGAATGAAAACCATAATAAAAATGCAAGTTTTAGAAAAACGTTTCACGTTAACATGCTACCGTGAATTAGAAACACAGCAAGGTCAACATTTTACTTGTGAAACATAATTAAAAAGAATGATTAGAAAGATTATAATTGGCTAAGTAATTTATATGGAATTTTGAGAAAAACAAAACAAATGCAGGGGGTACTATCAGTTTAAAATAATATATATATATATATATATATATATATATATATATATATATATATATATATATATATATATATATATATATATATATATATATGAAATATTCTCTTTTTTTGTATTTTTAAGATAAATAACTTTTTTATTATTTTGACTTTTTAAAGAAAACAAAAATAAAGATCAGAGAAGGAGGAAGTCCTCCCCCAAACTTAAAATAGACATTGTCCTCAATGGAGAAAGGAGGGGTATGAGAGAGAGAAAAAATTAAAACATAAATAAAAGTACAGAACTGAAAAACAAGTACTTCCCCAGATTTATGTACCGCGAATGTTGATTGATGTCGCTCCACCATGCTTGCATTTTGGATCTTCATGAAATGTCTTCTTTGGACTACGTGATGGATTCAGCAGCGTTGGAGCGGGCGATCGCAGAAGCTTCAGCTTGTCGGAGACGTCTAGGGCAAAAAGTGTAAAATAAAGAAAACAGAAAAATAACTTGGGTTGTCTCCCAAGAGCACCCTTTGTTTATAAAGTCGTTTGACCTTGACCAAAAAGAATATTGTCTAACAATAAGAAGTCTTAAATTATTATTACAGTCCAAATGAAAGAGAAAAAAAAAGTTCAAGAGTTTGGTAACACTAATTGCTCCGTCGTAGTGGGAAGTAAATCATTTGGCAAATAGAGTTTTAATCGGTGACTGTTTACCTTGAATTCACCCTTATCCTGGTGCAAAATGAGAACCGTCCCATACATCCAAGCCTCCTTAACAATAATGGGGCCAGACCATCGCAATTTTAATTTACCTGGAAAGAGGCGAAGTCGAGAGTTATAAAGAATGACGAGATCGCCCGGTGAAAAAGTTTTAGGAAATTTAATATTTTTGTCATGGTAGAACTTCGTTCGCTCTTTATAAAGCCTATTACTCTCGTAAGCGTTCACCCGCCATTCGTCGAGTTCATTTAGCTGAAATTAACGGTGTTCGGCGGTTAGGGTGTGATCTAGATTTAATGTTTTGATGGCAAAAAATGCACGGTGCTCTAACTCAACTGGAAGGTGGCAAGCCTTACCATAAACCAATCGATATGGCATGCAGCCGATGGCTGTCTTATATGTCGTTCGATAGGCCCATAGGGCATCATTTAGTTTTAGTGCCCAATCCTTCCTATTTAAAGATACGGTTTTCTATAAAATACGTTTCAATTCTCGATTAACAACCTCGACTTGACTGCTCGTCTAGGGGTGATAGGCGGTGGAAAGTTTGTGCGTAACACCATATTTTGCCAAAATTTTGGCAAACTGGCTATTGCAGAAATGTGTTCCCCTATCACTAACTATAGCGCGTGGCGTGGAAAATAGAGAGAATATTTTTTTTAGAAATTTTACAATGACTCGTGCATCATTGGTGGGGAGATCTTGCGCTTCCGTCCACCTTGATACATAGTCGACAACTACGAGAATGTATTTGTTTTGATAAGACAGAGGGAGGGGGAAAATGAAGCCGATGCCCCAAAGATCGAAGATTTCACATTCTAGGAAAATATTTTGAGGCATCTCGTCCCTTCGTGAGATATTTCCCGCCCGCTGGCAACTCTCATAAGTACTCACCAGGGTGTGAGCATCTTTGATAGCGTGGGCCAATAAAAGGCCGCCTCCAGTGCCTTTCTTGCGGTGTGGTTCGCTTGATAATGACCACCCGTCGGTCCCTCGTGGCAATGCCCCAATATTTGGACTCCTTCCTCACTCGAAACGCAACGCTGTACCACCTGATCTGCACACACTATGAATAAGAAAGGTGTAACACCCCAAATTCCAGAGTTGTAAAAAGTTTGGGTGACACGGCCTGGGACACGGGTGTAATGCCCCGAAAATTGTTTTTGAGCTGATCGCGTCCAAAAGAATTGTGGTGCCTGTATAGGGGTACACGGCCTAGGACACGGGCGTGTCCAAGGCCATGTCTTTCCTTGTGTGTTGGCCGGCTGTGTCCAGAGAAGGACACAGTAGGAAACACGGGTTGTACACAGTTTTGACACGGGCGTGTCAGGGGTGACACGGGCCTCTTCATACCCGTGTCCCTACCCGTGTTCAGGAGGGTCATGTCGGTTAGCATGGAGGTTATATGTGACATGCCCCCAGTCACGGGCGTGTCGAGGCCCGATACGGGCATGTCAGGTTGAGACACGGGCGTGTCTTGGCCGTGTGGTTTTTCGGCGTTCGACGATCGTGCCTGGATCGAGGCAAAGGGCCTGGGCACAGCCGTGTGCAAGGCCGTATTCGGCCCATGTTTGAGGATTTTTGAGCAGATCTGAGCCATTCGATGTCTATAATTAAGATCTGATGGCCCAGATGAGTCCCTGCTTTGTTAAGGTCGGAAATAAAGGATCAATTCCTCATTTCTCTTTAAGCACTCTCTTTCAAGGAGTTAGAGAGAGGAGGAAGAAGGAGGAGGATTCCGGCCACCAGCGGAGCATCAGAGCACCGTTTAGAGAACCGAGAGCAGATCTGTAGAGAAAATTCTGTTGCAAAGACATCTATCCGAATAGTTTTCCATGGAGCAAAAGCGTACTACAAGGTTAACGATTCTCTACTTGAGCATGTGAAGCTCTCTTCCTTTTTGCATAGGGAGACCCGCTCCCGTGAGTGTGCGGCGAGTGTGCGGTGTTCCTTGGGGTTGACGTGAAGAGTCCCTCTTGTGTTGCATATAGAGTCCGGAATCGAAGTACGGACATAGGAATTGTGTGTGAAGCCTACCCGGACATGTTTGTCTGGATCGGTGATGTTGCACTTGTTATGGTTTGCCAGAGAAGACTCTGTGATTTGGGTTTTCGGGTTTCTACGCGGTAGATTGCAGCAGGGATCCTTGGGGACTAACTCCAAGGTGCACCCGGAAAACTGAGCGGAATCGTTGTTCTGCTAGCTTGGCTGTCAGGGAACCGGCCTTGAACACAACTGGGTTATGTGAATGTTTGGAATAGCAGGATTCGAGAGAAGCTTGGCTCGTGCGTACGTCTTAATGTGAACTACGTGGTATGAGCAACGGGCAAGTGGAATCGGACCTGGGCTATGTAGTTCGGTGCGAGAGACCCGAAAAGGGGACCGGCCATTGGCATAGTCAGGAGCCTTAGACGATGGTCAGAAAGGCTAGATGCTCACAAGGTTGCCATCCTGGGGGTGGTGGTGAATACGCTGAACTATCAGGATTCACCGATAATGTGCCCTGAGTGCACGAGGTGTTTGGCCGTGCGAGCCTACACCTGTAATGTAGTATGCTTATTCTATATTGTTTAGCTGGGCTAATGAATTGTAGGGAAGCAGCACCGCCATCCTGAGTTAGGGGCGTGGTCATTATAATTTGGTTGACTTTGGTTGACCGTTGCTTTGTTTGCCACCGTGCAGTGGAATGTTACTTGTAGGTGCTGCGGAGCCGAGTACCAAATAGCGGGCTGGAGCCCATGTTGTTGTGTTGGCCCTAGAAGGCCAAAGCGAATAGTTGTTCTTTATTTTGTCATGTGTGGCCGGCCTGCGAGCCGATGTATGAAAAATATTTTATTGCTAAGTGAACTCTTGTAAGGCCATAAGGCCAAGTGTCTTTCAGTGTATTTGTATTTCATTCCAGTTGTAGTGGTTGTGGACATTCATGATTTTTGGATTACTTCTATGGGTTCTTTCAACTGTTTAAAAGCTTCTTCTAGAATGCTCTGTGTTAGGATGAGTAGTCTTAATTGGATAGTTTGGTTATTCATACGTAACCCTTCCGACTTTCTATGGTATATGGTGTCGGGAACCAGCTGGACCATCTACTATATGCCATACGACGGATGGGGGTGTTACAATTTGGTATCAGACTTCTGGTTACGGTCAGGCTTAAATGATTTTATTGGCGAATTCTTTTAAGGGGGTATTGAGCACATGTGTGCGTCATCGTTATAACATCAAAAAGAACCTATGAATGTACACTTAGGAATGAAAAATACACTTGTTTTGTGGAACCTTAGTGTTCCAATGATTGCTTTTAGCAATTTTTTTGTCATCTAATCGTGGGTCTTTGCTATTATAGGCAGCTAGGATCTATGCTGGTCAGTCGGAGCTGAAAGTGCAAGTTAGATCTAATATACTCTAGAGGGGGGTGAATAGAGTATGGTGCTTGCTAAAAACTTTTTACAACTGTTGTTGTATTCCTAAGTGAACAGGGAAGTAAATAACATATAGCAACTATCTAATCAAAAAGCAATCACAAACCACAGCCAGAAAACAAAAGAAAGTAAGCAACCAGATGACACAAGGAGCTATAGTGGTTCCCCAATCAATCTAGGTACATCCACTCTTCTACCACCCTAGGTAGGAATCCACTACAGGATGAGTTGATCATGTGTCCTGGGCACCAATGAGCTTTTCATAAGGTGCTCAAAAAGCAAACCAGATTTTTTGATCAGGTGTCTTGCCACCACTGAGTTTTGACAAGGTCTCAGAAACCAACACAAACTTTTGAAGGGCGTTTGATAAACCCTTTACAGCAGAGAGAGAGAGAGATGGATGAGATGATCTTCTCTGTCAACAATCAGAGAGAAGATAATGGATATTGTCAAAGCTCCCCTTGAGATCTTGAGTTGTTCAGGAAGTGAAGCTTTGCAGTAGGGTGATAGGTCTCCAGAAGATTTGATCTCTAGCAAAAGATGATTTCAGCAACAGCTGAAATGTGTGGTGTCTGGAGTCTTGAATGATGATGGCCTTTAAACACTAGAATCAAGAGGGATCTGAAAATTTCAGTATGTTGATCTCCTTTTGTGATGGTGTTCTTGTATGAATTCTAAGACTGAGAATATCTACAACTCTTTCTCTTTCTGTTGTTGTGATTGTTGTAAGAATTCTAAGTTATGCAGCAGGGATGAAAAAAAAACTGATCTTTTGGGCTTTAGCACGCTATTGACCGCTTGGACCAGCAGCACCTGCAAGCAACAAACCACCGCACGGTGGCGAAACAAGGCAACGGTCAACAATGCTGACCAAATTATAATGATCCCGCCCCCAACTCGGGGTGGCGATGCTCCTTCCCTGCATTTCATTAGTATAAGCGAGCAATATAACAATACTCATTACATCACAGGCATAGGCTCAAACGACCACACACCCCATGCACTCAGGGCACATTCTCGGTGAACGCAGTCTAAGTCTGCCGACTCACCACCATCCCTTTGGACGACCAATCAATGAGCAGTTTGTCTTCCCGGCATGGGTCGCGGTAATTAAAACCATGACCGCCGAAGACTCTCATCTATGTCAACGGCTCTAATCCGAATGACATAGAACGGGTACGGTTCCATCTAACCCGTGCTCACAACGCAACGGTAATTTAAACCATATGCGCCCGCAACGGTAATTTAAACCATATGCGCAGGTCAAACTTCTCCCGAGTCCTGTTTCCATCACATTTCACATAACTCGGTTATGTTCAAGTTGGCTCTCAGGCCACCAATTTGGCAAGATCACGCATCCGCCCAGTTTTTCGGGTGCACCTTTAGGTTAATCCCCAAGGCTCCCTGTTGCAATCTACCGTGTAGAAAACCCAAAAAATAACCAATAGCACTGAGTCTTCTCCGGCATTATGCAATGCAACATCACCGATCCAGACCAACACGTCCGGGTAGGCTTCACACATCATGCCTATGTCCGTTCTCGCTTACGGACTCTAAACAACGGGGACTTCACATATCTACCCGAAGGAACGCCTCCAACTCTCCGCAAACTCGTGAGAGCGGGCTTCCTATGCAAAGAAGGAGAGCTACTCATGCTCAAGAAGAGAATCGTTACCCTAGCGTTCCTCTTTGGCGCCATGGAAAAGTAAGAGGATGAAAAGCACCACACTAGCTTTGCCTCCGTGGATCTGGAGTCGGCTCGCGATTTGGAGCTTCGAAGCTCCTCCAATGGCCGGATCTAGCTCCTTCTTCCTTCCTTGGCTCTCCTCTCTCTCTAAGCTTTTAGAAAGATGATAACTTATGAAAAGTGAGGGTTTCTAAGTCCAATCCCGGGTATATCCCTTCAGGAACAACCCCCAGCCGTTGGATCATCAATTAAAGAAATGGACGGCTTTGATTCGGGACTGAAATGCCCAATCTGGACCGCACACGGCCTGGCACACGCCCGTGTCCAGGGCCATGTGCCTCATTCGCCGTCAAAATCGGCTCGCCTGGAACCTCACAGGGGTATCGAACACGCTCGTGTTCTACCTGAAACGCCCGTGTTCCACCTGACACGGCCGTGTGGCCGGCCGTGTACCCCCATCATTTTTCCCCGAAAACAACCCGAGCACTGCACGGGTTCTAGGACACGCCCGTGTCCTTGCCCGTGTCACCTTAACACGCCTAGGCTCCAGGTCGTGTACACGGTCTCGACACTCGACACTTCATCGAGCGAAGATCGTCGACCTGATGACACGGCCTTGGACACGCCCGTGTCCTAGGCCATGTGCCTTATCTCGACACAATGTCGAGAGCAAAGTGTCGACTTCCCGGGACGAGTGACGACATGGGTCGACACGCCCTGCGACACGCCCGTATCGCAGGCCGTGTGCCATATCTCGACACTTCGTCGAACGCAGAGTGTCGACTTCGCGGGCTAAGTGTCGACACGGGTCGACACGCCCTGCGACACGCCCGTGTCGCAGGCCGTGTGCCCAGTCTCGACACAATGTCGGGCTCAAAATGTCGACTTCCCGGCTGAGTGTCGACACAGGCTTGACACGCCCTGGGACACGCCCGTGTCCCAAGCTGTATGCCTACAGCCAGAACCCAAAACTGGCCCCAAACGTCCCCCGTCGCTCCTTTGAGTTTCGGGGCGTTACAACTCTCCCCCTCTTAAAAGAATTTCATCCTCGAAATTATACAATGGAAAGACATGAACAAAACCAAAATTTGTACCTGAGCGGAACAACTTCGGATATTCGTTAAGCATAGTCTGCTCTCGCTCCCAAGAGAGCTCCTCACGACTGCAATTGTCCCACCGGACCTTAACCATCCTGATCTCTTTATTGCGTAGCCGCTTGACCTCCGAGTCCTCAATCCTCACGGGCTTGACCTTTGTCGTCAGCCCACTATCCACCGGCACTTGATCAACCGCGATCACTTGCGTAGGCTCTTGTACTGCCTTCCGAAGCACCGCAATATGGAATACATCATGTAAACCACTAAGCTCCACTGAAAGCTTCAACCGATAGGCCGCTTCACCGACTCGCTCCAGAACCTCAAACGGCCCCAGGTACCTCAGGCTTAGCTTTTTTAATCGCCGCACCCGCGAGACACCCTTGAACGGCTTGATCTTTAGGTACACATAGTCGCCCACAGCAAACTCCACGTTCCTGTGCTTGGCATTATAGTACTTCGCTTGCCGGTCCTGAGCGACAAGCAACCTCTCCCGAATGGTTCTCACCAAAGAAGTAGCATCCTCCACTTCCGATCGCTTATACAACTTTGAATCACCCGTTTCTAACCAAGACAACGGCGTGCGACATTTTCTACCATAAAGGGCCTCGAAGGGCGCCATTTGAATACTCGCTTGGTAGATGTTGTTGTATGCGAACTCCACCAAATAAAGGTGGTCTTCCCACTGCTTTCCAAAATCCAAGACACACATGTGGAGCATGTCTTCCATGGTTCTATTAACCCTCTCGGTCTGCCCATCCGTTTGCGGATGGAAGGTTGTGCTGAATTTCAGCTTTGTTCCCAACATTTGCTGCACAAGCCTCCAATCATTGGACGTAAATCGCCCATCTCGGTCACTCACGATGCTGCGGGGCACACCATGAAGCCGTACTATGTTATCCACATAAATCTTTGCCAACTTCTCCACCGGATCATCCTTCCTATGTGGAATGAAATGCAACACCTTCGTTAACCGATCCACGACCACCCAAATAGCGTCGTTCCCCTTTTGTGACCTCGGCAAACCGTGCACAAAGTCCATAGAGATGTCATCGAATTTCCAATCCGGGATAGGCAAGGACTTAAGAAATCCTCCCGGCTTTTGGCACTCCGCCTTCACCAAGGCGCAAGTTTGGCACTTCGCTACGTAGAGCGCCACGTCTTTCTTCAAACCCGGCCACCAAAACAGTTTCTTCACATCACGGTACATCTTCGTGCTCCCCGGGTGAATCGAGTACTTGGTATGGTGTGCCTCGTACAACAACCCCACCTGCAAATTACCCACATTTGGGATGCACAGACGACCGTCCTTCCAAAGTAATCCGTCCTCCACGACGAATTGGGAATTTGACCCATCCAGAGCCTCCACCATGAACTGCTTCATATGAGCATCCATATCCAAAGCCTGCCGAATACGATCAGCCAGGTCATATTGGACTTCAGTCCAATTCAGAACTGCTTCAGCACTTGATTGCCTATCCACACAAACAATCTCCAACGCCTCCAACTCCGCACCAACCGCTCATCATGCACCGATAGCCAATTGGCTTGAGCTGGGGCTCGATGACTCAACGCGTCCGCAACCGCATTC
Source organism: Platanthera guangdongensis (assembly GCA_039583875.1). Lineage (NCBI taxonomy): Eukaryota > Viridiplantae > Streptophyta > Magnoliopsida > Asparagales > Orchidaceae > Platanthera > Platanthera guangdongensis. The sequence goes on from CM077152.1 coordinate 105,163,934, forward strand.
CCTTTACCAGGAACGTAGTGGATCTTGAATATATAGTCCCCCAGGAACTCCATCCATCTACGCTGCCGCATATTCAGATCTTTCTGATCAATAAGATACTTCAGGCTCTTGTGATCGGTGTAGATATCAATCTTCACACCGTACAAATAGTGTCTCCACAACTTCAAGGAAACAATCACGGCCGCTAACTCCAAGTCATGGACCGGATAATTCCTCTCGTGCACTTTCAGCTGTTTCGAGCCATAATCTATTACACTCCCGTGTTGCAGTAGCACGCAACCCAAACCGCTGCCCGAAGCATCACTGTAAATCTCATATCCTTCGGTCCCACATGGCGAACTCAGCACAGGTGCCGTGGTAAACCGACACTTCAACTCCTCGAAAGCTCGCGCGCACTCCGGTGTCCAAACGAACTTATGCTCCTTCCTCGTCAAAGTAGTGAGAGGTAACGCTATCCGCGAGAAGTTCTCTACGAAACGCCTATAATAGCCGACAACCCTAGAAAACTCTGGACTTCCGCTACCGTAGCAAGCTCAGGCCACTCCCGTATCGCAACAATCTTCGCATTCTGCTTAGTTATCTGGAGAAGAATTTTCTGATTTACTTGCAAGAATGGGTCACTCTGATGTGAACCCTAGCAAGCTGCTGAAAAAGAACCTAGCTGTTGAATACAAGTTCTTAGTTGATGTAGTGGGAGAGGTTCTGTTGGCCAAGCATTCAGCACATGATACCATCTCCAGGTATCAGCTGTGCTTGATGGGAGCCATTGTGGATAAGAAACAGTTGAACTGTGGAGAGGTCTTCTTTGACCTGATCAAGAAGAAAATAAATAAGAACTTTGTGAATTATGGGAGGATCCTAGGGCTTTTTCTTCATAACAGATGCCCTGCACTGCTTGTATCATCTGGGATGCATATTAATGCCTCAAAGAGGATGTCCTGTGCCCTCTTTGGCAAATGGGACAGGCAGATAGTGAAGCCTAGCAGGCCTTCTGCAAGCACAACTTCAGGCACAAGGACTATACCAGTCTCTTCTCCTCAAGTCTCTGCCCCTACAGATGACTTGCCTGATGCTTCTCCTCCTCCTCCTATTCCATCTCCACCAGTACCCTCCACCATTCCAATCTCATCCACCATCATTATTTCCAGCCCATCTCCAACATCAATTCCATCTCCAATTCCAACTCTTCCAATACCAGAAGAATTTTTCCACCCATTACATCACTACCCTCAACCAGACATTGATACATCATTCAACATTCCCTCATTCAATCTTCTAGATGATTCCTTCATGGATGATTCACCTTCATCCCCTCCTGATCTACCCTCCTCATCCACCTCATATCAACAACTTCTACAAGATATCATTGATCAAACCTCATTCACACCTTCTATCTCCATACCAGTTTCTTCCATTTCCACAATACCCACACCTCAACCTTCACTTCTACCATCCACCAGCTCTCCACCACCATCACCAGTTGCTCCTCCATCCTTCTCTACCTCTGCTCAAGTCCCTGCTGAGCAAGTAGATATTCCTGCCTTAGCTGACAAACTATATGAGCTGATAGCTCCCAGGCTGTCACTTCTGTTGGAGACCTCCTTGGCTCCCCTACTAAAGTCAGTTGCAGACTTATCTGCCAGGCTCTCCTCCATCTTTCCTCCTCAGGCAATCCCATCATTTGGGTGCCTTGATCCAGCTCTCTCTGACTCCAGGAAGGGGGAGATTCCTCATGAAGTTGTGAGATTGCCTGCTGTTATTTCCTCAGTTCCTACTGCTGCTTTTGTTACCCCAACTCAAGCTCCAGTTCCACCTCAGGTTGTAGTCTTTTCAGTGGACCTCAGGTCCTTATTATCAGATTTTGATTCAACTTATTTCAGCTGTCTTCTAGTGAGTAATGCAGTCCAGCCCTCAGAGGATCTTTCCAAGGCCATTGTTCCCTTTTCAAGCTGTATTTCCAGCTTAATTAGCTCCTATATATCCTCCATATATACTGCTGAGCCTTCTGTTTCCAGTGCTGTTACTGCTACTCCTGTTGTCATAAATGTTGTTGTTTCTGTTTGTTCTGATGCTTCTGATGTTCCAGTTTTTGAGGATATGCAGACAGAGGCATATGATTTTGAGCCTACTGTTATTGTTGATGTTATTACTGATGATTTGCTGATGCTGAAAATATTATCTCTGAAAGTAGTGTTTCTGAAACTATTATATCTGAAACTGCTGATGTTGTTGTTGCCCCAGTCACTACTGTTACTACTGCTGCTATATCTTCTGCAAGTATTGCCCCAGAAAGCTCTGTATCTGTTGTTACTACTGCTGCTGCTACAACATTTGCCAATACTATATCTGTTGTATCCGCTGCTGCTACAACTGCTATCTCATCTGCTCCAACCCAACTTCAGAAAGAGTATCTGAAAAAGATTGATGCTTTATATGATGAGCAAAGCTCTGAAAGTGATGAATTTAGGACTGATTCTGATGATTCTTCTGCCACTATAGCCAGGAAAAGAAAGGCAAGGACCAAAGCTATGAAAAGGGTGCCTCCAGCTAAAGTCAAATACACTAATGACATACCCTACTACATTCTTCATGACTGCCCAATTACTGAACATTGGATGCAATATTCCAAGAACCAACTTAAGGCTATGAAGAAGAAGAGGAAGTATGAGAAAGGATCTTCTCAGTTTCATCATCCTCATCCTCCTCCACCTCCTCCTCCTGATGTAGGTGCTGGTGGAAGCTCAGCTGCTCATCCTTCTGCTAAAAGCCAAACCCCCTATCAGCCTCATGCAAGATATCAATATAGGGGAAGCCAGTCCAGAGGCTCTCAATCAAGAAGAGGAAATTATAGAGGAAGCCAAAGGGAATTCCAAGTCTACTCCAAAGGCTACTAAAGGCAACATCCATACTCTAGGGAAGGACAAGCTTCATCAGATACAACTTCAGGTCCTTTTCCTTACAAGTTGAAAGAAGTAGTCTCATCCAGAGCTCCTCTAGATAATCCTTCCAACAGATATGAGCCTCCAGTGCCCTTTGAAGATCCAGAGAATTATACTACTGCTTGGACTGCCAGAATGAAAGAATTAGCTGCCTTGGATCAGATCAAGAAAGCCAGAGAGCAAGGCAGAGACACATCCAGCATTACTACACTGTCTGAACAAAGAAAGAAGGAACTTGAAAGATATGCCTCCAGCAAATTCTTTGACTCTGAAAGATATATGGAGCTGCACCCTGAAGCTGTGGTACCAAGGCACAAACAACAAACTTCTCTAGGTGCAGCAGATGACAGAAGGTCAAAGAAAGAAGCTCTTAATCCTAACAGAGAAATTAAACTTATAAAGAGCAAGGAGAAAGAATAATTCTGTAAGGTGACAATTATTCTGATTTCTGTTTCTATCTGGGATATTATATTTGTGATTCTGCTATATTGTTGTTTATTGTTTCTTTGTATGTTGTTCTTTAATTTTTCCAAGTTCTGTAAATAGTAATTCTAACCCCAATAGGGGGAGATTGTTGGAACACCCTATTACTAATTTGGGTCAGGATCACTATGTCTCTAGGAAACCTGTTTTTGACCTCATTGTATAGATCTAAAGGTCAATTAGGATTGAGTCTAAGGGTTAGTAGTTAGGTTTGGAAGCTGCCCTCAAGACCAAGGTTTTTCTGTTTGGAGACTAAGTCATTTCGTCGAGCTCAGTACGATGAATCGTCGAACTCCAATCGACGATCGTCTAGCTCACTTCGACGGATCGTCGAACTCCATTTGACAATCGCTGATCTCAACTTTAACAAATCGTCGAACTCCATTCGACGATCTTCGAGCTCAGTTCGACGATCTTGACTCCAGTGTTGATTCTATATCTCTGAGCTCAGTTCGACGATAGTTGAGCTCAGATCGACGATCTCTGTTGCTGTCTAAGTCCAAATCGCTGAGCTCAGTTCGACGATAGTAGAGCTCAGTTCGACGTTTTTCTGAAGAGTTAAATGATTTTCAAGATTCAAATTCAGAACAGTTAAGGAGTTATTGTCAGCAATTAATTCAGAAGATTTTGTAGCCGTTTTCATTTATTCTGGACCAAGTTTCAAGGGATTATCAAGGAATGTTTCTTTGGACTTTCCCCCAGAAGACAATTGCAATTAAGGAAGTCAATTAATGATAGGCTAACGGCTATTCTTGACAGAGGATCATTTCTATTCAGAACAAAAAGGAATAAAAGACAAGATTTTTGAATCACTCACAAGAGAACAAAAAGAAAGCATCTGTAGAGAGTGCACAAGAAGAAGAAGAACAAAATATTTTCTGCTACAACTTTTCTCTGGAACAACATCTTTCTCAACACCAATTGTTCACAAGAGAAAAAGAGAAAGAGCTGTAGACATTCTCTGTCTAAAAGAATTCACTCAAGAACACCATCACCAAAAGGAGATCATCAAATCTGAAATCTCCAGATCTCTTTTGATTCAAGTGTTCAAGGCCAACATCATTCAAGACTCCAGACACCTAACATTTCAGCTGTTGCTGAAATCATCAATTGCTGGAGATCAACTTCTAAAGGCCTATCACCCTACAGCAAAGCTTCATTTCCTGATCAACTACAGATCTCAGGGGGAGCTTTGACAACATCAAATCCACATAGTCTTCTCAGCTGCTTTGAGAAAGAGAAGACTTACATAACTCTCTCATCCCCATCTCTGTAAAGGGTTTTTCAAACTCCCTTCAAAAGTTTGTGCTTGGTTTTTGAGCACCTTATCAAAAGCTCATTGGTGGCAAGACACCTGATCAAAAACTCTGATTTGGTTTTTGAGCACCTTATCAAAAGCTCATTGGTGCCCAGGACACCTGATCAACTCATCCTACAGTGGATTCCTACCTAGGGTGGTAGAAGAGTGGATGTACCCAAGTTTAGGGGAACCACTATAGCTCCGTGTGTCTTCTGGTTGCTTTTCTTCATTTTTGTTTCAGGCTGTGATCTGTGATTAGTTTCTTTTGTAGTTTGTGATTAGATAGGTTCTGTGATTAGATTTAATATTTGCTTCCCTGTTCACTCTGATTACAACAACTATTGTAAAAAGTTTTTAAGCACCATACTCTATTCACCCCCCCCCCCCTCTAGAGTATATCAGATCTAACTCGCACTTTCACGCTCCTCCTCTTCTTACTTCCTATTAACTCTACCTGTGTTGAGCAGGTATTATTATTTAGGTAGAGGGGTAACTATTTTATCGCCGTATTGGTACTCGTTATCGAAACGGATAATGGAACAGTTACCTGTGCACTGTTCTTTTCATAGGCCAATTAGCTAGAACCTTTTCCTTAGCCGAATAAGTCGTGCTAAGGTTCACTATAAGCCTGGTAGTTATCTTTCATTTCCTGCATTTTTATTTTTCATGTCTATTTTAGTTTTAGCATTTCTTTATATTTTGTCTATTTTTCTTTTGTTTTTGCAGAGCACACCCCTCCAGGTATTCATGGCAAATTTGTATTGGCAGGGGTGTGATTCTTCATTTGGCGGTCCTGCTTCTTTTTTCTCACGTGTCTTCTGCTATGCTCACTAGCTGAGCATTGTGTAACCTCTTCCCTTGTCTCTATCTGATTTTAATTTCGATATCATATACTGTGTAGCTTACTTTATGTCTGGTGGAGAGCTAGTATTTATTACCTTTTGCACACGCACATTTAATTTGCATACTAGAAGCTTTTATTGTTATATCATTTGCATTTGCTTTGCACTCCAAAGCGCCCACTTGAGAGCGTGTACTTGAGCACTTGCACGCGTCGAGCTTGTTTATCACTTGTGCGTAGAGTAAAGAATAATGTGTTGACTTAGGATTGCATGATGGAGTAAAATATTGACTCCAAGAGTGTTCCTAAGCGTGCACTCATGCTCCCTTAGAATCTGTGTAGATTAAAATTATTTATATGATTATAGTTTCTATTTTCTATTAGCGTAGATTTTGTTTACAGTACTCTAGTTGTGAATACGGTTATGAATCAAACGGTGGTGTAGGATTGTGTGTGGGAGTTCAATAGCCTCGTATTGCTCGAGTCGGGAGGAAGGGTTATCTTTCTCGGTGGCTAAGAACTTGCCCCTAGCTACTCTCGAAGCATGGGTACATGGTTAGTCATGTGGGCGCATGATGTAGGCCGTCACTTTGTCTAGTTTGAGCCTTGTACCATTCTCGACGTCTCTCTATTGCTTTCCCCACTGAGCCTGTCCCTTCCTTTGACATCCCTACACCACGCTACCAAAGCCATATAGCCTTTCCTACTCGCACATCCGAATGTGGTCGCTGGGTTAGTTTGTTTTGTTGTAGTTTGTATTGTTATGTGTGGCAGGTATGTAAGTGTTTGTGCAGCTTGTGGTGCTACTATTTTTTTGGCTTGTTTTGGTTATTTGGTTAAATAAAAAGAAAAGAAGAAAAAAGTTAACGAACTGAATTAAACAAATTCCCAATGTGGAATAAAAGAGAAGAAAAAATATATATATTGTTGTTGAGTTGTGAAATTTTGTTATATTGTGTTCGTTATGAGTGTGCACGCACCGTCAAAAGTCCAAGTCTGGTGGTGCGCCACATGTGTATGTTTGTTGAGTATAGCTGTGAATATTTTTGGCCGGTCTCATTTTGGGTGCGCGTGTCCGTCTTGTTTATCTTTGTATACCCCGCCTTTGCCTAAGCCTATATTATACTCCAAGTCCTATGGATTTGTGCTTGTGTCAAACTAGTGTCGCGGAGAGAGTGTGAACGGGCGAGCATATGGTTACCGACATTGGTGGATTCCTTTGGAGATTCTCCCGAGACCTGATCTTTGGCAATGCTCACCTCATTGTCCGCTTGCTTTCATTCTACACGTAACCGAATGATTCACCGTGATTCACTTTAGGAGTATTTGTAATATCTTCTTTGCGTTTACAGGAATTAAAAATTATTATGCATGCATAGAAGAGTTTTACTATTGCTTTTTGTACATGAGGTTATGACTTTGCATGGTACTCTATTTATGCAATTTCTTACTCAACTAGCTTTCTTAAACTCCGCTCAGTGATGATTTGCTCGGGACGAGCAAATGTTTAAGTCTGGTGGTGTGATGAGTCTGATTTATATAGGGTTTTTCGGACTCATCTGGGCTAGTTTTCACGCACTTGCACTTCACTTTTAGTATGTTATCGTTGATATTTCATTTATACAGTTTATCACGCTAAGTTCATTGTTCTGGCCCAAGGGTGTGCAATTGCGCATTCTGTTGTTGTGGTTATGCACATGGTGCTCCCCATGGCTCTTTTCGGCTATTCTTTGGTATATATTTGGTGTTGGGAGCTTTTGCTCCAGCTTTAGTATTGTTGTGTAGGTAGTGCGTTTTCCCCATGGCAAGAATTCTGATTTGCGGAAAACGCACGGTTGTACAATTCCTTCATGCATGGTTTGTGAATGATCGTGCGTTTTGTTGAGCTGGAGAAACATCGATTAGAGCTCGATGAATTTCGTCGAGCTGAGCTCGACGATCTTCATGCACGGTTTCTTCGGAACTGTGCGCGAAGGAAATGCACGGTTTTCCTGTGGTTATCTTGTTTTCCTACGCTCTGTGTTTACCTGTGTGATTTCCTTCACACACGGGCGGAAGCGCTCGTGTGCGAGTAAAACACACGGGTCAACGCATCTTCATCCGCAAGCTTGGCCTGGAAGTTAATAACGCACGGTTAGCGCACACGGTCGTGTGCCAAACCATGCGTGACTATTTTTCTGACCTACTTCTATTTAAGTGCAGATTTTCCTCCATTTGGGGATACATTTTCTCCCGCAATTCCTCCCGCCGTTTTAGGGCAAAGATCCGCCCGTCCTCCATTTCCCTTCAATCTCCACCATGGAGAGGCCTCCGAGCAAGCTTTCAACGCCAAATTTAAGTTGGAGCTTCCTCTCGGCCTCCTCCGTCATCCTTGAGCTTCAAGAAGAGTTTGATCTATCTTTCTCAATCAAGCTAGGATAAGTTTGTGCCATCCTCCACAGGATCATGACACGAAGAAGAGGGGTACATTGGGATTTAGTGACAACCTCCTCTACCCCGGACACAGTTGAGGACCGAGCTAGGATGCGGATTGACAACCCGGCGATTCCATCCATGAATCCTCAGTAAGACTTTGGATTCGGTCGATTTCGCACACCCTCTTCTTGTTTTGTTGTTGATAGTGTAGTTTGATCTCTTTGTATTTAATGAAATTTGCTTAATATAAAATATGTTTGTGTACAATCATGTCTATGTGATTTTATATTAACGTTATTTGCTCGAGGTGCGCCATTTTACATCCTCCACCACACAGTGTCGCACTAGCAATTTCTAGTGGCGTGCGTAGCGACGAGATGCTCACGACCCTCATTCCGCCATTCTAACCACCTCATCTGCAAGCCTACTCATCCATCCGCCGAGCGATTCAGTACATAGTGGCCTGTGTAGTCGTCCATCCCGCCTGGCAAAGTATCGCATAGCGACTTTGCATAGGAGTAGTTTATTAGTGTTTTACTTTCTTTTTCCGCAACAATTAAACCCTTTTCGTTAACTTCGACCTAAGGACTTCAATCTCAAGTACTCCTCAAAATTAACTCCACCTTATTGTGTCCCTTTAGAGATCGATACTTGGGGACATTCGCCCATTTTGTATTACTTGTGCGACCGGTACACTTGTTGTCCAACGCAGCAGCAAGTAGGTCGAGAGGAAGAAGATGAAGCTCTGTGATTCCCCAAAAAGTTTTAATCTTCTTCCTTGATCTAGTTTTTTTCTATTCCGCCATCCAACAGCTCTTTGAACAATGGGATCACAAAGAGTTGGTAACTGCAACTTGTCTTTTGCATTAAATTATGTACAACAGGCAAGAGGCTCCATGTGTAGTCTACTGTTTAGTTCCCGTAACATTTGAATTTTTGTTGTGTCATCATGACACCGCACCTGTGAACTTAGCCAAATTCACAATTCTGCATAGGCGTTGAGTGATCAGTGATCACTCAACGAATATAGAAAATTGTAGTCTAACAGAATAGGCATTCAGTGAGCCTTCATCACTTAATGCACTTGAACTTAGTCGATTATCTCTATATGAAAGCATCGAGTGAGTTCTCTTCACTCAACTCTTTCTGTCTTTGCTAGTTTTATTGAAGAGGCATTGAGTGAACTGCCTTCACTCAACACTTCTATCCTTAGATAGATTTTCTATTGAATAGACGTTGGGTGAGTTGACATAATTCAATGCTTCTATCCTTAGACAAAATTTTGTATCAACCAATACTGCAACTGTGACTGAACTATGTTATGTCGATGCTTTCTTTGCATGGCGTTGAGTGAAATTCCTTCACTCAATGCTTCTGGATTTATCCAGATGTCTTGTTTTGCCAATGCCGAGGCTTTGACTGTCTAGTCTTTACTAAATGCTTACGGGTCTGGGCATTTAGTGAACTGCCTTCACTCAACACTTCTGGACTTAACCAGATTTCTGCCTTGGCAATGCTGAGGCTTTGATTGTCTAGTATTTACTCAACACTAAAGGCCATCTGGCATCGAGTGAACTGCTTTCACTCAACGCATCTGGACTTCGACAAATTTAAGCCTTATCAGCATCCTGTCCTATATCCTTGAAAGATATGGTACCTAAACACCTAGGGGGGGTGAATAGGTGACCTAATCCTTTTCTAACTTTATTGGCAGCAATCAGTTATATCACAGCAATCTAACTAGTTTATCACAGCAAACACAGCATACACAGCAACAATTTCAGCACAGTACAGCACACAGTGATTTATAGTGGTTCCCCAAGATATGGGTACATCCACTTTTCCCCTTCGCCTATCTAGCAGTGTACTAGATTCAGCCAAACTTCTCCACTGTCTCAGAACCCAAATTGGTTCCTACCTCAGGCCCAAAGCCTTACAACTCAGCTTTATCCCAAAGCCTACACTCAGCCAATCAAGGCCTACACTCAGCCAACCAAGGCCTACACTCAGCCAACAAGGCCTACACTCAGAGATCTCTATCTCCTACACTCAGGCTAACAAGCCCTACCCTCAGCCTTTATAAATATAGGCTTACAATCACTCAGATCCAATGGATCCTACAAGTTAAAAATGTAATACAAATAATAACTCTACAACTCAGAATTAAAGGAGGGGAGTTGAGAGATTCTTGATGAGTTCTTGGAAGAACTCAGCTGGATTCACCCTGACTTAGCTTTCTTCAAAGCTTCTTGAGTAGAACTGAATAAGACTGAATCCTCTGCAGTTGTTCCTTGACCTCTGCCACTTAAGATCCAGACTGAATCTGAATCCTTCTTCTCAGCCTAGTTCCAAAGGCTGATTTCTTGGATGGAGCCCTCTCTCTCCAACTTCTTAGATCTGCACTTGAACTGCAAGATCTTCTTGTGTTGATTCTCTTGTCTTACTTCAATAATTACTTCAACAATTCTTAACCACTTTCAACAACTTTGAACTTCTTTCAACAACAGTTTCTGTAAACTGTAGGTGCCTATTTATAGGCCTTCTTCATGGTAACCGGCTGGTCCGGTCCATAACTGACTTCTGATATCTCTGACAGGTGCTGTAGACCGGCTGGAACGGCATCTGTCAAATCATCCAGTCACTTCTTGAAAATCTCTAACTGTCTGTAAGTGTCGAGACTTTCTGTCTTTAAGTGTCGACACTTATAGTCCAAGTGTCGACACATGTTGTGTAAGTGTCGACACAAGTCTACAAGGTGTCGACACAATTCCTTGTATGTCTCGACACGGATTCTTCTGCATGTGTCGACACTGAAATTGAGTGTCGACACAAGTACTTGTTCTTCTAGCTTTTGCTGAATTCTTCTATGTGTCGACACATCTCCTTTGTGTCGACACATCTTCTTGTGTTGAATCTGTCAAGTGTCGACACTGCTTCTTGGTGTCGACACATAGTCTTCTATGTTGAATCTTGCTGAGTGTCGACACAGCTCCTTGTGTCGACACACCTTCTTGTTGTTGAGACTTCAGCTGAGTGTCGACACATTCCCTTAGTGTCGACACTTGTACTTAGAATATTTTGTTGATAATTCTTTTCTTTGCTAAGTGTCGACACAGCTCCTTGTGTCGACACTTTCTTCAAGTGTTGAGTCTTCAGCTGTGTGTCGACACATTGTTCTGGGTGTCAACACATACTTCAAATGTTGACTCTTCTGTTGAGTGTCGACACATTATGTTGAGTGTCGACACTTACTTCAAGTGCTGACTCTTCTGCATAGTGTCGACACATTGTGTTGAGTGTCGACACTTGTACTTAGACTCTGCAGACTTTTGCTGAGTGTCGACACAGCTCCAAGTGTCGACACTTTCTGGTGTAGACACAGCTTCACTGGGTGTCGACACACCTCCTTGTGTCGACACTTTCTGTCTGCACTTTTCTTCACTGAGTGTCGACACAGCTCCAAGTGTCGACACTTTCTGTCTGGTGTCGACTCTGCATCCCAGGTGTCGACACAATGACTCCAAGTGTCGACACTGCTTGTCTGGGTGTCGACACAAGCTTTCTTAAGTGTCGACACTTTCCCTCTGGGTGTCGACACATGGACTTAGAAACTTTTTGCTTCAGTCCAGTGATTTCTTAACCTGCACAAGTAACTCAAACATACATCAAATACATTATGATGTATATCATTGAGTTGGGTGAGGCTTCTTCAAATCAGGTACATTTGACCAATGTACCCAACAATCTCCCCCTATTTGGAGAAGTCATAACCCTTAGTCAATGATATACACCATCCATAATTAAAATTACAAAATGATGTACAGCAGATTATATTCAGCAGGGTAAACATAAACATGTAATATTTCACACATGTATACACATTCAACATTGCAGAACAATCAAGAAATAGACACATTTACAGAACAATCATGAAATATATTTATCATATATTGTTCTAACATTGTTCCTTATACATTTTCAGCAGTTTACAAAAATGTTTAACATTCAAAAGATTTCAACAATCTTCAAGTCAATTCCTAATCTATTTCTGATCTGGTTCTTTGATAACAATGCCTTTGCCAGATTGGACTTGAGCTTTGACAGTGGCTTCAGCAGTTGCAGCATCAGCAGGCTTCTTGCCTTTTAAGTCCTTCTTCTTCAGCTCTTCTGCTTTGATTTTCTGCCTTTCAAAATAGTGGTATGGCTTGGGGAAGTACTTGCTAGGCTCCACTGCAGTAGGAGGTAGCTTTCCCATCTTTGCCTTTCTTCTATATTGAACAATGGCCTCCTGTCTTATTTCATGTTTCCTCCATTCTGCTTCAGAGAACCACTTGTTCCTTTCATGAGCATTGTCCTTGGCAGCTTTCCAGGCAGTTAAAATTATATTTCTAGAGGTAGGGCTCCACTGTTCAAAATCTGGCCTTTGTTCTGCTTGTTCCCTAAACCTCTTCTTTGACAACCTTGCCTCTTCTTCTTTTTCTAATGCCTCTTGCATAGCTGCAGAAATAGGCTGAACCACTTTATCCAGAATAACATTAGGCTTCCCTTCAGTTGGGCTATACATTGTCTGGACATCTGCTTGAATCATGTCAAAATCTGGAGGTGGATAAATCACTTGAGCTACCTCTGGTTGCTCACCTCCAAGATATGCAGTTTGAATCCCTGATTCAGCAACATTATCATCATCACAGAGTGGAGGATAGCCCAGTGTAGCTCTGATGGAGTTAGATATCCATTTGGCATGGTCAGAGCTAGCTTTGACTAATACTCTCTCCCCCTTTATGACTTCTCTGGCCATATGGTCTCTGACATCATCCTTTTGAAATCTTATTTGACTATCCAAATACCTGATTCCCTCTTTAAAGAATGGTTTCAGCTTTGTGAGTTGTTCAGAGATGACTTTCTGGGAATCTTGAATAGCAGACTTAACAGCAGTAATCTCAGCTTGAAATACTTTATCAAAGTCAGCCTTAACTGCAGCAGCAGATGTAGAAGGTTCATCAGCCTTGTTCTTCAATTCTGTGAGTAGAGCATTATGTGACTCAGTCAGATTGTCATTCATTCTGATTTGGTTTTCCAGCACATATCCTTGCTTTAAGGCTATATCATCTACCTGAGCCTTTATCTTCTCTTGGTGTGTTGCCAGATACACCACAGCATTTCCACCCTTGTGGAAGCATTCATTCATCTCCTTCTTATTAAGGTTCATCTCAAACCTTATAGACTTTATTTCTTGGGCCAGGTCAAACTGTAAAGTCTTCTGCCCTTCATCAACATAAGCCTCTATGGCTTTCCTTTGTTCATCCATTTTTATCTGCAGTGCAATCAGTAAAGCACTATAGTCAACAGTTGGAGCTTGTTGGACTATAGGCTGTGGGGCTACAGATTGCAGAGCTTTCTTGTAACTCTGGCTTCTTCTTTTAAAAACATATAATTTCTTCCTTTTAGCCTTTGCAGCCTCATCTTCTTCAGATTCTGAAGTGCTGGCTATTTCAACCCTTTCCTTAGGGCTTGGAGGTTTGTCAGCTTGCACAGCAGTTGCCTTTTCAGTTTCTTACCTAATAGGCTCTTCCAGAACTTCCATGTGCTCCCCCTCAGCAGCAGCACTCTTATCTTCAGCAGCAGCATCCTTGTCCATATCAAAATCTTCTTGATCTAGATTTAGGAATAGATCTTCCATTGTAAACTCTTGAGGTGAAGAAGCTGGAGAAGTTCTTGGTTCTTCAACTACTTGATCAGGAACCACTTCTAGTACAACAGATGTGTCTTGGATAACAACATCTGGTTCTTGACTGTCTAGCTGAGTTTGTTGATGTACATTAGACAAATCAGAATCTACTGTAGAAAAATTCAATGTATTTAGGTCAATGAGTACCTCTTGGATGATGTTAGTGGCTTGCTCACTGTCCAGAGTAGAGGGTTCTTCTACTACTGGAGGCTCCCCCTGGCTTTGATCCCTGTGGATGAGGCTAGCCTGTGGCAGCTCCCCCTGGATCTCAGCTACATCTTGAGCAGCAGGGGTCTTCTCTGCAGCCACTTCCTCTTGATCATCAGGAGTGAAAACAACTTGTTCTTCACTCCCTGAACTGCTGGAGGACTCCTGTGTCACAGGAACTGTCTTTCTCTTTTTCTTAGGGGAATCTCCTTCTCAGTAACTGGCTTCTCTGGGGTTGCCACTTCCTTGGACAACACCCTGTCCCATCTGGAAAATATCCTTTGATCCATCTTCCTCATGTGGTTGATCTTGCTTCCAGCAGCATTGCTCATTACCTCTGCTATTGTACCAGCTAGGTAGAGACTTATAATTCTGCCCAGATTGGGCTTCTTCAAGCTCTCCTTGATCTTGTCAAAAACCACTATTGACCAGTCTGTTTTCAGAGTGAATATGATTCTAGTCATAATTCCAAACATAGAGGCAGACACCCTGTCATGCCCTCCAGGCTTACTGAGAATAACCTTGCCCACAATCTCAGACATGAATTTTCCTTGACTGTTCATGCCTTTCCTGTTAAAGACAGATCCTATCTTCATCTTTGGATCAAGTCCACACCAGGTAAGGGCTTCCCTGGTCTTGGAAGCAGTTACTTCTTCTTCATCTTGTGTTTTAGGTAGCTGGAGTACCTTCCTCAGACTTTTTGGTGAAATCTTGACCTTAGATCCATGAACTCTGGATTTGATTCTGTATCCAGATTCATCTACAGCAGCTCCATTAAGGAATTCAAGAACTTCCTTTTTCCAAATCTTTGTTGGTTCTGAAACTAAGTATTCTAGTCCAGAATTGGCGACTAGGGTTACCACCGACTTGATTTCTTGATCTGCGTCGTCGAACGCGCCGCGCACTAGCTCATAGCCTTCGTTAACGTTCTCCTCAAGCTTAGGAGCCATTAGGGTTTGGAGAATTAGTCTTGAGAAAAGAGAGGTGTCGACACAGGAGGTTTGGTCTCGAAACTTTGAAAGCGTGTCGACAAACAAAGACAGAACCCTATTTATACCTTTCTGATTTTGAAGATGAACAGGCGGGACAGCTAGCTTAACATGTGTCGACACTGGCAATAAGTGTCGACACTGACTTATAATGTCTCGACACTTGGTTATGTGTCCACACAACATAACTCGACACATTGTCGAGACTTTACTTAGAAAAATTCTGAGTAAAACTTAAGTGTCGACACCACATAGGATGTGTCGACACCTAGTTGACATGTGTCGACACTAACATTCTGAAGTGTCGACACCACATTCCTAGATGTGTCGACACCTTTCTCCTGAAGTGTCGACACCACTATTCTGTGTCGACATAGACTTGTCTATGTGTCGACACCTTTTTACTTAGCCAATTTTCTATTCTGTAAACTTAGTCTAAGTTTATCATTCCTAGTTCAATTTTGAATCTATTGAACTTAGCTTCTTCTAGGGGCTCGTGAACATGTCAGCTATCTGATTATCAGTTTTAACATATTCAAGTGAAATATCTTCTCTTTCTACATGTTCTCTAAGAAAGTGATATTTAATCTCAATATGTTTTGTTCTACTATGAGATACAGGGTTATTAGCTATTGAAATAGCACTTGTAGAATCACAGTAAAGTGGAGTTCTACTTACCTGAAATCCATAATCCTCTAGCTGATGTTGAATCCACAGAAGTTGAGCACAGCAACTTCCTGCAGCCACATACTCTGACTCAGCTGTGTAGATAGCCACACTAGTCTGCTTTTTGCTGCTCCATAAAATTAGTCTCCCACCTAGGAATTGACAGGTTCCAGTAGTACTCTTTCTATCCTCTTTGCATCCTGCAAAGTCTGCATCTGAATAACCTGTTAGATCAAAGTCTCCATTCCTAGGGTACCAGAGGCCTAGATAGGGAGTGCCCTTTAGATATCTCAAAATTCTCTTGACTGCAGTCAAGTGAGACTCTTTAGGGCAGGCTTGATACCTTGCACAAACACATGTAGCATACATGATGTCTGGTCTACTAGCAGTCAAGTATAATAGGGAGCCAACTATCCCTCTATACAAGGTTTCATCTACAGGTTTCCCTGCATCATCCTTGCTAAGAGACATACTTGACCCCATAGGAGTCTTCATGGTGCTGGATGAATCCATACCATATTTCCTTATGAGTTCTAGGGTGAACTTGGACTGACAAATGGACAAACCACTCTCAGTCTGTTTAACTTGGAGACCCAAGAAAAACTTCAGCTCTCCCATACTACTCATCTCAAACTGACCTTGCATAAGTTTTGCAAACTTTTTGCAAAGGCTGCTTTCAGTAGACCCAAATATAATGTCATCTACATATATTTGGACTAGTATGACTTTGCCTCTAGATTCCCTAAGGAATAGAGTCTTATCTATTTTCCCCCTTGAGAACTTGTTCTCAATGAGGAAACTAGATAGGGTTTCATACCAAGCCCTAGGGGCTTGCTTTAACCCATATAAAGCTTTCCTAAGTCTATAGACATAATGAGGTAGAGTTGGATCAACAAAACCTGAAGGCTGCTCCACATAGACTTCTTCTTTAAGATTACCATTTAAGAATGCTGACTTGACATCCATTTGGTATACCTTGAATCCTTGATAGGTTGCATAGGCCAAGAACATCCTTATGGCTTCCAGTCTGGCTACTGGAGCAAAGGTTTGATCAAAGTCAATACCTTCTTCTTGCCTATATCCTTTAGCAACCAGTCTAGCTTTATTCTTAATGATGACACCTTGTTCATCCATCTTATTCCTGTAGATCCACTTAACTCCTATTACATTGTGGTCTTTAGGTTTAGGAACCAATTCCCAGACCTTGCACCTCTTGAACTGATTAAGCTCTTCTTGCATTGCTTCAGTCCATTGTGGATCTTGTATTGCTTCTTCAAATTTCTTAGGTTCAATTTGAGACAGAAAACTGGAATAGATTGCAGCATTCTGATTTCTGCTCCTTGTTTGAACTCCTTATCTTGGATCTCCAATAATCAGCTCTACTGGATGATCTCTAAGATGCCTGTGGGCTGGAGGCATCCTCACTTCAGGTTGAACCACTTCAGCATCTGCATCATGCTGTATACCTTGGATTTCTTCAGCAACTGGCACATGTAGTTCTCCCCCTGGACAACAGCTACTCTCCTCTCCTTGCTGTCTTGTAGCAGGCACTTCTTCTATAGTAAGCTTGTCCATTTTCTTTGTCAAACCTGTGGGGCTGCATACATTGCTAGACAACTCATTATTAATAAGTTTAGTCTCATCAAAAACTACATGCACTGATTCTTCTACAACTTGTGTAGTCAAGTTGTAGACTCTATAAGCCTTACTATTATTGCTGTACCCAACAAAAATTCCCTCTTGGGACTTGGCAGCAAACTTAGTTAAGTAAGACTTCCCATTGTTAAGTATGAAGCATTTGCAACCAAAGATCCTGAAGTAGGATAGGTTTGGTTTCCTGCCTTTCACAACTTCATAGGGGGTCTTGTTTAGCCCTTTAGTGATGGTAGCCCTATTTATAACATGGCATGCAGTGTTAACTGCTTCAGCCCAGAAATACTCTGGCAGTGATGTATCACTTAGTAGGGTTCTACCAGCCTCTATCAAGGTCCTATTTTTTCTTTCAGCAATGCCATTTTGCTGAGGTGTTCTAGGTGAAGAGAATTCTTGAAATATCCCAAAGTCTTCACACAGTTTTATCATGCTATCAGACTGAAATTCAGTACCATGGTCACTTCTAATTCTGACCACAGTACTATTTAGTTCATTCTGAATTTGCTTGACAAAGCTGTAGAAGACACTAGGTGTTTCAGATTTCTGTCTTAAGAAGAACACCCAGGAAAACCTTGAGTAGTCATCTACAACTACAAGGGTATAGACCTTCCTACCTAAGCTGTGAACTGGCATTGGACCAAAGAGATCCAAATGCAAGAGGTACAAACACCTCACAGCATCTTTGTTATCTATGCTTCTAAAGGTGGATTTAGTCTGCTTGCCCTTCTGACAAGCTGAGCAAATGCCATCTTTAACACACTTAACTTGAGGACCATTCCTCACTAACTCTTTACTAAAGAGTTTGCTAATTGTCTTGTAGTTAAGATGGGCTAGCCTCTTGTGCCATTTGACACAATGAGAGACTGTCTCATCAGCTACTAGACAAACTGGAGAACCATTGTTCTCAATCATAATGTCTAGATAGTAGACATTCCTATTCCTATATCCTGTCAAAATGATCTCTTGATCACTTGACCTCTTGATATGACAACCATTTTTAGCAAATGAGATGTCATACCCTACATCACTTAATTGACTTATACTTATTAGGTTGTGTTTCAACCCTTTAACATAAGCCACTTGAGTAATGGTAACTAAATTTGAAGAAATGTTACCAAACCCTTTGATGATTCCTTTTTCAGAACCACCAAAGGTCACTTTAGGACCATTTTTGATTGGAATGTAGTCCTTCAGTAGTCCCCTAGTTCCAGTCATATGTCTGGAACATCCACTGTCCAAGTACCATGTAGGGGTATGGCAACTTGGACTCACCTGCAAAACAAATTAATGAACCTTAGAACCCAAAGTATTCTTGGGTCCTTGGTGATTGTTAGTTTGCAATTTGACAAACCTACCTACTGGCTTTCCAACAGGTAGTTTGGAACTCACTTTGGCACTCACATTGTGCCAACAGTCTACTGCAAAATGGCCAACTTTGCCACAGCACCAGCATTCAAACTTATTGTACCTTTGCTTAGGTACTGTCTTGACTGTCTTGACTACAGCAGGCTTGTTGAATGTTGGGGCTTTGCCCTTGGACTTATACTTGGACTGCTCAGTCCCTGCAGGTCTAATAAAGCCCAGTCCAGCTTTACCCTTGTGATGAACAAATTCATCAATTATGGGTAACACTGACTTAGGTTTAGAAAACCTAGCAACCAAGTCCTTCTCCTTCTGAAGATTGTTCTCCAGATACTTAATTTGATCATTCTTAAAAGTGATAGTTCCCATCTGAATCACAGTAATGTGTTTCAGCCTGGCTACCTCATTCAGTTTTTGATCAAATTTCTTCTCAAAATCTGTTGCAACAGCTTTAAGATCAGCAATTTCCTTTGCCTGACTTTTGGCTAGGGTCTTGCTTTTCTTGTAGGCTTGCAACAGTACCTTATATTCATCTATAAGCTGATGAATATCTTCCTCAGACTCAGATATATTCTCATCACTTGATGAAGAAGAATCTGATTCTGAACTAGAACAAGAAACTGAATTTAAACTTGAACTTTGTACCTGACTGGGTCCTGGCTGCTCCAGGATTTTGGCACTGTCTGTCAAAGCCATTAGTCCTTGGCAATGACTGTCTTCTTGTTCATAAATTGACTCCAAGATCTGCATGAATTCTTCCTCTTCTTCTTCAGCAAACAGCCTTATGTAGGCTTCAGCCTCAGACTCAGTTTCTGAAGAAGAGATATCTGATAGAGTCTTCTACTTCTTAGCAACAAAAGACTTTTCTTTCTTCCCTTTGAAGTGAGTCTTTTTCCTGTCACCAGATTCCTTTCTTTTCTCTGGACAATCTGCAATAACATGGCCCTGTCTATTGCAGCAATAGCAAACAATCTTTGAACCAGTTGCCTTGCTTGATTTTGTCCTTTTCTTGTCATTCTTTGAAGACCTCTTTTTCTGATAAGAGTCTTCCTTTCCTTGTGATGTAGAAGGCCTTGACCTCCACTGTTTCTTTTTCAAAAACTTCTGAAAGTGTCTAGTGAAAGCAGCAAAGTCTTCATCACTTTTACTGCTCTTAGACTTTGTGCTGACAGACTCATCAGACTCTGATTCAACTACCTCTGGAGGTGGAGTTGAAGACTTATTCCTGCACTTTCTGGGAACTTCTGTTTTGAAAGCAACAGTTCTTTCCTTATGCTCAGTCCTTGTTGATTTCTCCTCCTCTTTTCTTACTGTCAACTGCATTTCATAAGACAATAGCTTGCCAAACAGTGTGGGAGGAGGAATTTCCCCCAACTTAGCCATTTCTCTTATGGCACAGATCTTGGTGTCCCAATCTTTGGTTAGGGACCTTAGGAACTTGTCATTTAGTTCATAGTTACTGAACTCTCTTCCATAAGACATGAGTTCATTAACCATTCTGTAAAATTTCTTATAGCACTCAGTGATGCTATCACCCTTTCCTTGCCAAAAGCTTTCATACTCCTGATTTAGCAAGGACTTCCTATCTTGCCTAACTTCTTCAGAACCTTCCATATAAACAATGAGAGTATCCCACATCTCTTTTGCTGTTTTACAGTGAATTAAGTTCTGAAAAGTTGCATCATCAATGGCACTCACTATTATGTTCTGTGCCCTCTTGTCCATGGTGGCCAGGACAATTTCATCTTTAGTCATCTCAGAGAAATCCTTTGGAGTTCTCTGATTTGCATCTAGAACTGAAATCTTCATAGGCACATAAGGCCCTTCCTTAACTGTGATGTAGATTCTAGGGTCAGAGGCTTCCATAAATAGTCTTACCCTTTCTTTCCAGATCCCAAAGATCTCCTTCCTGCATATGGGTAATTTCATGGAACCCAATTCCTTGTGATTCTCATAAGAACCCATGTTTCTTGATTTTCTTGAAACTGTGTAATGCCAACACTGATTCTGCCAAACAGGATCTCCTCAGACTGTTAGTCCTTGTTTTGAGGAACCTCCCTCTGATACCACTTGAAAGATATGGTACCTAAACACCTAGAGGGGGGGTGAATAGGTGACCTAATCCTTTTCTAACTTTATTGGCAGCAATCAGTTATATCACAGCAATCTAACTAGTTTATCACAGCAAACACAGCATACACAGCAACAATTTCAGCACAGTACAACACACAGTGATTTATAGTGGTTCCCCAAGATATGGGTACATCCACTTTCCCCCTTCGCCTATCTAGCAGTGTACTAGATTCGGCCAAACTTCTCCACTATCTCAGAACCCAAATTGGTTCCTACCTCAGGCCCAAAGCCTTACAACTCAGCTTTATCCCAAAGCCTACACTCAGCCAATCAAGGCCTACACTCAGCCAACCAAGGCCTACACTCAGCCAACAAGGCCTACACTCAGAGATCTCTATCTCCTACACTCAGGCTAACAAGCCCTACCCTCAGCCTTTATAAATATAGGCTTACAATCACTCAGATCCAATGGATCCTACAAGTTAAAAATGTAATACAAATAATAACTCTACAACTCAGAATTAAAGGAGGGGAGTTGAGAGATTCTTGATGAGTTCTTGGAAGAACTCAGCTGGATTCACCCTGACTTAGCTTTCTTCAAAGCTTCTTGAGTAGAACTGAATAAGACTGAATCCTCTGCAGTTGTTCCTTGACCTCTGCCACTTAAGATCCAGACTGAATCTGAATCCTTCTTCTCAGCCTAGTTCCAAAGGCTGATTTCTTGGATGGAGCCCTCTCTCTCCAACTTCTTAGATCTGCACTTGAACTGCAAGATCTTCTTGTGTTGATTCTCTTGTCTTACTTCAATAATTACTTCAACAATTCTTAACCACTTTCAACAACTTTGAACTTCTTTCAACAACAGTTTCTGTAAACTGTAGGTGCCTATTTATAGGCCTTCTTCATGGTAACCGGCTGGTCCGGTCCATAACTGACTTCTGATATCTCTGACAGGTGCTGTAGACCGGCTGGAATGGCATCTGTCAAATCATCCAGTCACTTCTTGAAAATCTCTAACTGTCTGTAAGTGTCGAGACTTTCTGTCTTTAAGTGTCGACACTTATAGTCCAAGTGTCGACACATGTTGTGTAAGTGTCGACACAAGTCTACAAGGTGTCGACACAATTCCTTGTATGTCTCGACACGGATTCTTCTGCATGTGTCGACACTGAAATTGAGTGTCGACACAAGTACTTGTTCTTCTAGCTTTTGCTGAATTCTTCTATGTGTCGACACATCTCCTTTGTGTCGACACATCTTCTTGTGTTGAATCTGTCAAGTGTCGACACTGCTTCTTGGTGTCGACACATAGTCTTCTATGTTGAATCTTGCTGAGTGTCGACACAGCTCCTTGTGTCGACACACCTTCTTGTTGTTGAGACTTCAGCTGAGTGTCGACACATTCCCTTAGTGTCGACACTTGTACTTAGAATATTTTGTTGATAATTCTTTTCTTTGCTAAGTGTCGACACAGCTCCTTGTGTCGACACTTTCTTCAAGTGTTGAGTCTTCAGCTGTGTGTCGACACATTGTTCTGGGTGTCGACACATACTTCAAATGTTGACTCTTCTGTTGAGTGTCGACACATTATGTTGAGTGTCGACACTTACTTCAAGTGCTGACTCTTCTGCATAGTGTCGACACATTGTGTTGAGTGTCGACACTTGTACTTAGACTCTGCAGACTTTTGCTGAGTGTCGACACAGCTCCAAGTGTCGACACTTTCTGGTGTAGACACAGCTTCACTGGGTGTCGACACACCTCCTTGTGTCGACACTTTCTGTCTGCACTTTTCTTCACTGAGTATCGACACAGCTCCAAGTGTCGACACTTTCTGTCTGGTGTCGACTCTGCATCCCAGGTGTCGACACAATGACTCCAAGTGTCGACACTGCTTGTCTGGGTGTCGACACAAGCTTTCTTAAGTGTCGACACTTTCCCTCTGGGTGTCGACACATGGACCTAGAAACTTTTTGCTTCAGTCCAGTGATTTCTTAACCTGCACAAGTAACTCAAACATACATCAAATACATTATGATGTATATCATTGAGTTGGGTGAGGCTTCTTCAAATCAGGTACATTTGACCAATGTACCCAACAATCCTCCTGTCATTGTCACTTGGATAACCTGTCTAATCAAAGTAACAAAGATCACCCTATATCAGATACACATATATGTATACCATTGAATTATAGACCTTCTTCAAATCTGGGCCATTATGATCAATGGACTCAACATACAGCTGTTTAACTTTAGTGTCTTCGATGCGAATAGGCTTGATCTTAGTATTTAACCCTGCATCGACCGACACTCGATCAACGATGACCACCTGAGCAGGCTCTTTCAATGACTTCCTAGCACTAATATGTAGAACACATCGTGCAAGCCACTCAACTCTATCAAAATGCGAGCTGGTAGGCAGCTTCACCAACACTCTCTAAGATCTTAAACGGCCTAAGGTACCTGAAACTTAGCTTCTTAAAGAGTCAAATCCTCGATAAGCCCTTGAATGGTTTGATCTTTAGATAAACCCAGTCACCAATGGCAAACTCGACATTTCGGTACTTGGCATTGTAGTATTTGGCTTGTCTATCCTAAGCGATCAACAATCTCTCTCGGATTGTTCGCACAGTAAAAGTAACATCTTCAACTTCCTTTCACTTAAACAACTTAGTTTCGCCCATCTCCACCAAAGCCAAGGGGGTACGTCAATTTCTACCATAAAGTCCCTCGAAGGGAGTCATTTGAATACTCGTCTTGTAGCTATTGTTATAAGAAAACTTGATAATAAAGAGATGATCCTCCCACCATTTTCCAAAATTCAAAGCGCACCCGCAGAGCATATCCTCCATTGTCCTATTAATCCTTTCGTTTTGCCCATCAGTTTGAGGTTGGAAGACCGTACTGAACTTCAACTTGGACCCCAATAGTTGGAGGATTATCCTCCAATCATTTGACTTGAAATGCACATCATGGTCACTTATGCTGCTATAGGGCAAACCGTGCAATTGTAATATGTTATCTACACAGAGTGTTGCTAGCTTTTCCACATAATCATCTTTCCAATTTGGAATGAAGTGTGGCACCTTTGTCAAAGGGTATATGATTACCCAGATGACATAGTTACCATGCTGCAATCTCTGCAATCCATGCACGAAATCCATCGATATGTTATCAAACTTCCATTCCGGAATCAGTAAAGAATTTAGGAATCCTCCCAGTTTCTGACATTCAGCCTTCACTAGTGCGCAAGTATGACACTTCGCCACATAGTGAGCTATATCTTTCTCTAAACCTGGCCACTAGAACAGTGTCTTCATGTCTTTATACATCTTTGTGCTACACGGGTGGATCAAGTACTTGGTAAAATGAGCCTCGTACATCAAATCTTCCCATAATATTCTGAACTTTGGGACGCACAAATGACCGTCTTTCCATAAAAGACAATCTTCATAACAAAACTCAGCATTAGACCCATCCACGGTCTCTGCTACGTAGCGCTTCATTCTTTTATCAAGCTCCAACACTTTTCAAATCTTGTCTGCATGGTCGCACTGCACCTCCGTCCAGATCAAGCATGCATTCGTTGTTGCGTTCCTCTCAACACAAGAGATTCCCAAACCTTCTAAGTCACTGATGTGATGCTCATTATGTCTCAAAATGCAGTTTGCATGTGCAGAAGTCCTTCAGATCAAATCATCCGCAACAAATTTTCCTTAGTTGGGAATATAGTGAATCTTAAAGGTGTAGTCCCCTGAGGAACTCAATCCACCTTAGTTGTCACATGTTGATGTCCTTTTGATATATCAGATACTTTAGACACGTATGGTCAATAAAGATATGGATCTTTATGCCCTATAAGTAGTGTCGCCAAAGCATAAGCGCGAATATTATGACCGCTAACTCCAAGTCATGGACAGGATAATTCCTCTTGTGCACTTTGAGTTAGCAAGAGCCATAATCTATAATCTTCCCAAACTACTGAAGAACGCACCACATGGCAAGCACCACATGGCGAGCACAATATATGCGTCGTGGTCAGATGACCCTTCAATTCGTCAAAAGCTCGCGTGCACTATGGCATCCAAATGAACTTCTGATCCTTTCTTGTCAACGTAGTGAGAGGTAAAGATAACCACAAAAAGTTCTCTATGAAGCGACTATAGTAGCCAGCAAGTCCAAGGAAACTCCTGACATCCGCCACAGTAGGCAACACAGAAAACTCCCGTATCACAACTATCTTTGCTGGATCAACCGCAATACCCTCTCATGTAACTACATGACCAAGAAATGCGACTTACGATAGCCAAAACTCACATTTAGAGAACTTGGCATAGAGTCGGTTCCTCCTAAGGGTATTCAAAACAAAGCTCAAATGATTTGCATGATTCACTTCTGACTGAGAGTATACCAAAATATAATCAATAAAATGATAACGAATCGGTCGAAATACTCTCGAAAGATTCTATGCATCAAATCCATGAATACCGATGGCTTATTTGTTAACCCAAATGGCATTACAGTGAACTCATAATGTCCATAACATGTGCCAAATGTTGTTTTGGGAATATCACTTTCCCTGATCCTCAATTGATAATAGACGTACTTGAAATCCATATTTGAATAGACAGTTGATCCAGCCAGCTGATCAAACAAATCATCGAGTCTCAGAATCGGATACTTGTTCTTCTCCGTCAGCTTGTTTAGTTCATGATAGTCAATGCATAGATGCAAGCTTCCGTCCATCTTCTTCACAAAGAGGGATAGGTTCACTCCAATGTGATATACTTGGACGTATATAACCTTACTCTAGCAACTCCTTCAACTGAACCTTCAGTTCTATCATCTCCTTTGGCGCTACATGGTATGATGAGTGTGACACAGGTTTCACACATACAACAATCTCAATATCGAAGTTGATCTCTTGTTGAGGTAGAATCATAGGGTGATCCTTAGGAAATATATCTACAAACTCTGATGTTATAGGGATGTCACTCAAACTGGATATCGACTCTAAAGCCTCCAATAGCATGAAGAATAACTTTGTACCCTTCCGAGCCGCCTTGACCACTTGGAGAGCAGACATTAGTATCTTGCTCGATCCTCACATACCAGCAAATTTACCCTCGTGTTTGGTATTCTATCCCAGTGTGACTTCCTTTGAGTTGCAATCAATGTAAGGACATTTCTCCGAGAAACATTCCATGCCAAAGATTACATCGAACTCAGAAATTGGCCGTATATATGCTTCCAATCCAAAGTCATGACTTCCAATCGCACCTGAACATAGCAAGATTGGTAGCAATATATTCAATCTATCTTTCGACACAAAATGAGGCTCTCTAATACGCACATAAAATCCTAAAAAGAATGGAGTGAGAAGCCCATGTATCGAACAGTGCTCTCACCGGTTAGTCTAAGATTAGGACAAAGCCTAATATAAACAAGTTATACACAAACAATGAACAAGATAACAAGTATATAATGTAATAAAGCTATATACTAAACCGTACCTATCACCACATCGCTTTCTTTATGGCCTCTTGTTGGACAAGATTGTACACATTAGGCTGCGCTCGAGTATAATGGGATGCAGTCGACTCCGTTGCCTTGCCTTTCTTCACATAAGATGTACCTACCTTTTTCTCTATCCTTGGAGGACCACTATGACACTCTCAGGATATGTGTCCCGGCTTTCCATATGTATAACAAATAATTGGGTCTCGCTCAAATGTTGCTCCATACACAATAAAAGAAGGAGCTGGTCCAGAAGATTTGGAATTCTTATTCCACCTTAGATACCGAGTCTTTGATGAGTTCAATACTTTGAACTTTGGTTTCTTCACACCCAAGTTCTTCTTACCTTGGACTCTTTTCAAATCTGTTCCTAGGATGGGGCAGTATTTACCAATGTTAGAAAGCCCTGGGTCATCAGACCCAAAAGAAGTAACCTTAGATCATCATGCAGTCCCTCATATAATCTATTTGTCTTGCCCTCCTCATCAGCAAACACAGAGCACGCATACCGCCCCAATCTTGTAAACTCAGTAAGTAGTCATCAACAAAACTCTCACCCTGAGTTAACCTCTGAAACTGATTTTCCAAAGCAATCCTATGAGCAGATGGGAGATTCCTTGTCAGAAAAAGCCTCGAAAACTCCTTCATTGAGATCTCAGACAGTTGCCTTCCAGCACACTGATGTAGTTCCAGCTCATCCCACCAGTGTCTTATCTCTCCTTCCAAAATAAAGGTATCCATAGACACCTTTTGCCTCTCCTCCATCTCCATTACTGTGAGGATTCTCTTTATTCTTGGGAGCCAATCTTTGGCCTGAGTGGGGGATCCAGTTCCCTCAAACATTGCAGGTGGAAGCTCATAACAAGCATATGATTATTTTTCGTCGCTCGCCTCATCTCCAAAGGCTCATCGAGCACCTATCGCACAGCCGGCACAATAACGCCATCTTTTCATTGGGGCAACCCCAGGGGTAGGATGTTGTACTCGCCTTCCCGGTTGCGCATTGATCAACTCGAACACATCTTCAACAACTAAACATATCATTTCAGCAGAAGGAGGAGGTGTTGGCATGTCACTCAATACACTACTCTTCGTCGAGCACTGCGGTTGAGACTGCCCCAGACCGCTTCTAGTCACCCATAATCGTGAAATACACAATTAAGTGACTTGACATAATACAAAACAACAATCACAGGAATACGCGGGTTCCACAAACATGTGTATTTTCATTACTAAGTGGACATTCATGGGTTCTTTCATATTATAACGGCAACACAAAAACATGTGCGCAGCGAAAGCATGGTGGGCTCATAACCCATAGGTCCCAGAATCAAAATCTAGCTCTGATACCAAATTGTAACACCCTCATCCGTCACGTAGAATATAACAGAAGGTTCGGTCTGTGCCCTATGCCATATTCCACGGACAGTCAGTGGAGTTACGCATTATTCCCAAACCATTTAAGTATCATAATTCAAGGTTGCATTCTAGTGAAAGCATTATGAGTATTAAGAGTAATAAGAACCCAAATACAGGAATGTCCACTAGCCAATAAGTAGGAATGATAACAAAAATACACAAAGACTTTGGTCTTAAGGCCTTACAAATGGTTTCAGATAAATTAACATGATTTGCATACATTGGCACCCAGACCGACAATACATAAACGTAGTAAAGATGCTTCGCTTGACCTTCGAGGGTCAGCATAGCACAAAGGGCTTCAGCCCGCTATTTTCTACTTGGCTCCCAAACACCTGCATAGGAACAATCCACAAAGATGTGGCAAACAAGGCAACAGTCAGCTTTAGCTAACCAAATTATAATGACCCCGCCCCTCACTCAGGACGGCGGTGCTCCTTCCATGCAGGTAAACAACATGTACATATAATGGCATCAGAATGTGCAACTTAAGCACCATTCACCACAGAAATTGGAATGTCCAGTCACACGCCCCATGCAGTTAGGGCACATTTTCGGTGTGCTGAGATTCAAGCCCCACCACCGTACTCATTAACAGTTCACTTATGTGCATTACTAGTCTTTTTGACCAATAGCATAAGAATCTCTTCCTCCTTTGCTACGATAAAGCCAAAGGCACTTTATTACCTTTAGATACATGCATGTGACTCACTCCATGTTGATTTCCATAGGGTGGGTACATGTTAGCCACAACCCGTTGCTCAAACTGTTAGGCGCACAAGCCACGATGCTGGTCAGCCTCCCCTTGCACATTTATGAAATAAATACAAGCACTATGTTTCATGGCTGCCTGTCATGTCCACCATAGCTGGGCACTCTAAGCTCATAACTAAGCATATTGGCCCCTAGTATCTAATAGATAGGCCTCACAAATAACTCTTTGGGAGCTACTGCCAGTAGTAGCACTACCACCGCGCGATAGGGGACAAAACACGACTTCGTCCCAAAACTTGGGTATTTTCCTAGAGACCAACTCCATTACTCTTATTGCAGCAACCCGCACATCCCATGACTCTGTAAACTACACGTTTAACCAGAGAGTCTTCTCTGTCATTAAAATCAACAAGATAACCATCACCAATCCAGTCCAAACTGTCTGAATGGGCTTCTCACAGTATGCCTATTCCATACATTGATTTTGGATTCTATATGCTAGTATCTTACCGGTGATTCAATCGATCAACCCATTGTAAATCCCTTCACTCTCCACCAATTAGTGGCAAAATTCATGCAACTATGCAAAAATAAGGGCTTCACATGTCCAAGGAGGAAGATCATTATTATTGAAGTTCATTTTGGCGCCATGGATGAGAAACTAGTCGTATGAAAAGACAGCAACAGACTTGCCTCTGCGAATCTAAACTCAGCAAGTGACTCGGAGCTCTGAAGCTCCAAAAATGGTGGGATCTCCTTCTTCATCTTCCTTAGATCTGCCCTCTCTACCTCTGCGGATCTAAACTCTGCTCGCGACTCGAAGCTCTAAAGCTCCAAAAATGGTGGTATCTCCTTCTTCATCTTCCTTAGAAAGAGAATGGCTCAAGGGAAGTGAGGTTCAAACCCTCATTTCTCGGCCTTATCTCAATGGGGAAGCAGCTCCACTGTCTTATCTTTCTTAAGACCCACTAGTGACCATGATTTGATTTATGATTCTTATTCTGAGCACTGCTGTCGCGCAGTAACAGGATACCGCCATGCGGTAGCTCATTCGGTGGCTTCTCCCACAAGCCCACCGTTTAAACATGCCACTCGAACACTGACATGTGGCCTCGATGCCATCAACTCGACACTCACTACCGCCAGGCGGTATCATTACCGTCGGACGGTAGCTCACAGAGAGCAACGCCAAATAAATTAACTAAGCTATCGCCGAGGCTAGCTCTACCGCTGGGCGGTAGCATTCAGTGAGCTATTTTGTAAACTCTGGGGCATTACAGAAGCTCATCTTGTTTGCGGCCAAAGATTGGGTTTGTCTCCCTGGTGGAATGGTGGCGATATTCTAAGCTCAAAACCTTCCTTCAAACTTGTTCTTCCCAGAAGATTTATGGTCACAGCTCTAAAGTGGTGAGAAAGAAGTGAGAAATGTTTGGGAGAAGGATAACTTTACTCGATTTTTGTTAACAGGTGATGGGAAAAGTCCCTCTCATACCTTTTAATGACATGTGCCACTTGTCACTTCCTTATAAGACTAAAACCCGCTCATAACATTGAGAGGAGCAAAGATTGGTCAGAGACACTTAAATAAGCATGAGCAAAGTCTTGCCATATGACTAGTCAGAAGAATACAAAAGAAAGGAACATGAGTAGAACTTACCGCACCGCTCGCTGGACTCCAATCGACGGTTCTTCGAGTGACACTCGACGGTTCGTCAAGTTCACTCAACCATTCGTCGAGTTCACTCGACGGTTCGTTGAGTGATACTCGGCAATTCGTCAAGTTCACTTGACTGTTCGGTTAGTCAAGTTCACTCAACGATTCTTCGAGTTCACTCGACTATTTGGTACGTCGAGTTCATTCGAAGGTTCATTGAGTTTACTCAAAGGTTCATCGAGTTCACTCGGCTGTTTTGGTCCATTTTCTCTCTATGGTTTGTCGTATTCACTCAAAGATCTATCCTACCAATTGTAAGGCCCCACAAACCTTTGGCCTAGGTCAGTACAGATGGGATCATACTTTCCCAAGACGTCCACCCAGTGCTCCTTAATGGGTAACAACCCACACTACTAAGCCATAGTTGCCCTCCTAGCTCGGCTTGAATCACAACATTCACATCACATCATAGAGTGTTGCGAAAGCATTAACAGGGGACCACAACAAATATATATATATATATATATATATATATATATATATATATATATATATATATATATATATAATAGAAAATGCAAAAGGTCGTAGTCACTATTTGTACATAGAGCCCGTAGGCTATAATAGTACTACTACTAGCAACTCCTCTCTCTCTCTCTCTCAACTCTGACTGCTATTACTCTCTTCTCAAAACTCAGGAGACGACGGGGTTGTATCTGCCTAGGTAGACCTATTAGCTGGATTGTCATCCTACAGTAACTGATCTCTATGGCGCTCAATCTCCTGTGAATGGTTATTATGATAACTGTTAGTCAAAGAGCAAAGTGGAATCAAATGTCCTCCCCAGATCCATATCGTGGGGACGAACCCACGCACTCAATAATATAAGATAGCCGAAGCAAGAGAGGGTTAGTGTAGCATTTCATAAGTAGGCTAGGAGCAATTAAATGATGTACAACACGATATAACTAGATTAATAGTACTAAATTATATTAGTTATGATTTCAGAGCACAGTAGCACAGTAGGTGTTCAAAATTTGAATGAACTTCATAGGCCTTCAAGATGCACACACATAGCAGGTATTCATAGCCGCGCATAACACCCAATGTCGACATAGCATGGACCGCTTCTCTTCTAGCAGGGTAGCGGACCCTGCGGGCCTTACCGATGTGGTCGTTGGTGACAGTGGCCAGTCCTGCCAATTCTGGGGGTTGTCGTACCGAACAACCCAGGCCCCAACGTACAACCCCGTGTACTCTTGGATGTGAGCGACATCTGGTGATTCAATATTTTGGCCGACCAGCAGAGGAAACCAAATGGGGAAAAATATAAGGGTCGGTCACCCGTGACACTCATCTCCCTATCGCCTTGAGTCATCAAACTTCTCGCACCAGTACGATTGGTGTGCGGAAGTAGCTGACCAACCATAGTTTACTGCAAACAATTTACAAGCAATTAAATTTATTAATTTTCTAAAATGCACCAGGTCTATAGCAGCTTGTCCTACTATGCTTTAAATAAATCGAGTAATCAGTACTTGGCTAAACTTTTGACAAGGAGCGTGGGAGCACTTTATTTGGAGCTAACTTAAGAGGAACATCTCAACTCCAGTTATCCCCATCTAAGGCTCAACCTATCAAATAATTGCCCGTCAGTGTAGGACCCATGCTTAAAATAGTAAATTATAGAAACAAAAGTGTGATAATAAAATTTATTGTTAGTATAAGCTGCAGAATTAAAATGTTATAATGAAATAGGACCACTATGAAACTGGAGTAGTACTGAACTGAAATTGCAGAATTGAAAGTAAGTACTAAAAAGAACTTGACCTGTACAAGATTGGAATAGTACCTAAAGAACTGAATTTAAATAGGACCAGTACGAGACAGGAAATAATACTCAAAGAACTTAAACTGAAATAGGAGCAGTACAAGACTGGAAATAATACTTAAAGAACTTGAACTGAAATAGGACCAGTACGAAACTGTAGTGCTGAAATTGAATTGCTGAACTTAAATGAACTGGACTAGTACAAGACTGGAAATAAAAGATATAGAAAAGGGTTAGTAGTCCATTCACTCCATTTAGGAGGCTTCAGTCCTTCTCCATTCTCGGAGTTTTAGTTCAGTTCTATCTCCATTCTCAAGAGTTTTAGTTCAGTTCTATCTCCGTTCTCAGGAGGTTTAGTTCAGTTCCATATCCGTTCTCAGGTGGTTTAGTTTGGGGCTTCACCCATTAACCCGGTCTGATAATAATTTCATTGCATACTTTATTGTTATGGCTTAAATAGACTTGAAGGATTTATTGAGGGTTGCATCTTTATTGTTCAACGAGCATGATTGCTCGCATTTGTATTTTTCAAACTTGCCCAAGTTACTTTTAGAGCTTCACACCGGATAAAGACGAGGCACTCAGTGGTTCCACAAAACGTCGAAATATTTAAAGATTGAACAATTTCTTCGGACACTCACATTGATAAAATAAATTGAACGTATTATTAAACGTACAAGAAAGGTCGCGCGCTCGAATTTTTGTTTCGAGGAAATCAGACGCATAGATTTTTCAGCGCGACCCTAGGCTTCAATTAAATTGGAAAGACTGCAATTTTTATCCCATCATTCTCAAATTTTAATACAACCTTTAGGGAAGTCTAAAATGAGCACACAATATTTTTCAAAAGTTTTTGAACAATTTTGGGGCTCCAATTTGGTCAATTAAAACTTATTTGGGCTTTTAAAATACTAGATAAATCCCAAAAATTTTGAAAGTTTTTCTGGAGGGATTTCTTATCAAGGGGAACAACTTTCATGTTCAACACTTTTTCCTTAGGAGCCTATATTTATTTATAAGAATTATTTAATGTTTTGATTGAAAATTGGTCTGCATATACCAGATCAGCTTGATCCTGCAGCCAGGATCGCGCCATACCAGGAAAACAACCAACTTTTTCTCACAGCAGATTGGCCTTGGATACGCTGTGGGTGCACATAAAAGGAGGCGGGGGAGGGAATTGAGGCAATCACAGCCATTCATCTCATACTGTAAGATGAACGACAGTGATCACTCCCGCAGGAGAAGGAGGCGGTGGCCCTCTGTCACCGCCGGCTGGTCACTGTCGGATGCCGATGCTGCCCACGATCGACTCGTTTGGGTCTGCGAATCACTAGATGGTGGTCTGGCATCCTACTATCATCGGCCGCTACCGGGATTTGAAAACCCGAGAGCAGGGTGGTGACAGCTCTGCTCCCAGTGCCACTGCGCCACCCTGCCTCTCTGGTGACCATTCCGGCGATGAAACCTCCCCCGGACGTCACACCAGGGGTATACTGGAACTGTTGTTTCACATTATCTGTGTTTGAGAATATCAAATCCCAGGTTGTATTTGATCACTTCTTCTGTTGATAGAGTGTGCAGGTTGTTGGAACTGATGTTTCAGATTCCCTGAGTTTGAGAATATCAACTCCCAGGTTGAATTTGATCAAGTCTTCTGTTGATATAGTGTGCAGGTTGAAAGTTTCAAGAGAGGAAGAAGAAGAATACTATGGCCACTAATGCAGATCGGTAGAAGGTACCGCAGAGTGGTAGCCGTGAATTAATTTGACAGAGCTATTGGGAAGTTAGCTCTCCGCGCTAGTCTTACCGCACGCGCTATTGCAAGGAATTATTTTGTCCATGCTCTCGGGAAATTACCGCCATGCAGGTAGTGCTAACGTGTCGCGCTAGCCTCTCACTGAATGCATGATTTCTCGAATAATTATCTACTGCCAGGAGATATCGCTAGCGTGACACGCTAGTCGTTCGACGAATGTCGAGACGAATTTCACAAGAAACACAAGTACTGTAGGTGATAGCAGTTACCGCGCCGCGCTAGACTCTCAATGAATATCGATGCGACAATTCCGAATCTTCGTGCCCAATATTACCACGCAACGAAAAGCTGTAACCGCGCGGCGCTAGCAATGATGAAATGGCAAATATTTGTTTTAAATGTTATTCCAGATTTAGACGACAACTGACACAACAAGCGTGCGAACCTACTGTCGGGTGCTAGTCTTACCGTCGACAGTAGCCTATTTTTTTGAAGACATATAAAAGGACACATTCGTTTTTGTGACTGATATCCAAAGAAAAAGGAATGGACGGGAGTACGTGAATTCTAGGATTCGACCGCTCCTCCTTGAGCTCCGTTCCACAAATCTCCATCGAAGAAGAAGATAGTTGTCTCCCTCCTGCTCATGATCGAAAGACTCCGGTGATCCAAGTTCTACACGAATATAAAGAGCTGATCGGTTGCCAGCAAACGAAGATCTCAAGCACCGGCCGCGGATCTCTCTACGGAGTATTCTTGAAGAGGGAGAACATTATCTTTAAATATTTATATCTCTTGCTCTTGTAAACTTTTTTATTTGCTAAATCTTATGGAGAGGATAATTGACCGGTAAGGGTCATGGGAATCCGGGTAGGACTCCATGGGAAATCATCCTGGGATAAGGATGTCTAGATCGGGATGATCTAGCAGTGCTCTAAGACCCTTCCTTGTGTGGAGGTGAAGAGCCGGCTCGAAGACTTTTCATGGAGGGAAAAGGAGAGAGCCAATCGGTCAGTGGAGCGGATCGGTATAGAAACCAAAGGATTGTTTCTACTCATCGCCTTAGATGTCTGGCATCACGGAGATCACCCTTTTTGTACTCATCTAGAACAATTGTTCTTTTTTTGAATTCTTGCAATAAAATCATTTACCTCTGTGTTGATTATTTATGTATGTGTGCTGTGATTGCTTAGAAAGATTGTGTGTTTGTAGGAGTTGATCATGAATCTGCACAGGAAAATGAGTTCATAGACTTACCGCCATGTGTTAGCTATCTAACGCCCCTCCTCAGCTTCCAGAACTCGATTTCCTGGAATGAAATATTTTAAATTTCAAACAACGCTGCAAACCTTATTCACCCCCTCCCTCTAAGGTTGGCCACAAGATCCAACAAGTGGTATCAGAGGGAAGATTATTCCAGAACTATTTCACCACCGGGAATAATGGCCAATCCTGACCTTGAATCGACAATTGGGGATGAAAAATTATACACTGAAAATTCATTTGCACCACCTCTGTTCATAGGATTGAACTATAACGAATCGAGAACACTGATGAAGAAATTCCTTAGATTATTAGATATAGAAGTTTGGAACATGACGTATGTCAAGCCCCCGAATAACTTAAATAAGCACGAATGTTATTTGAATGTCAAAGGTAAGAATAATCTATTTTATGGGCTTGGACAGGACATTTTCAAACATATTTATATGCTTCCAATTGCATATGATATCTGTAAATTTCTTGAGCTAACGTATAGTTCTCCCACTACAGATCATGAAACAGATCAATTCCTTACGGATCCAAGTGGAGACTTAGATGAAGATTTACTACTGGAGAAGGGCTTCTCGGACACATCAAGCCAAGAGGAAGATGGCTGAGGAACTGCGTGTTCAAATCATGTTGTGTCCAAAAATACTATAAGGAAGTCAACTCCTCTACTGCTCGTAACTCTATCTCTACATTACATTTGCTAGAAAATGTTAAACGTCAGATTAAGAAATTGATGAGTATCAATTCAGAACTACATTCAGAAAACAACCACTTAAAGGCTCGTGTTAGTGTAGAATCCAACACCGTTGTGTCTAGTTCGCCCGTCTGCTCTCTAGATAATGTCTTCGCACCTTATATAGATTATATTAAGTTAAAAGAAAAATATAAGGCTCTTGAACAGGAGCTTCATGTCGCTGAAGAACAAAATGATAAATTGTGTCTGGAAAACTCATTGGTGAGGAGTGACTGCGCTGAATGCAAAACTCAAAAAGTTGTAATCGAAGAGATGAATGCGACATTCGATGAATTTAGGAGTAAGTATAAAGCCCATATCGAATCTATTGTCTCCACTCCCATAAATAGCACAGTAGCATACAACAAAGCTAGGCACAACCTCAAACTGAAAAACGAAGAGCTAACTATAAAAATCAACTTGCTTAAGAAAATAATGCTCAAAAACTCGCAAATCCAAATTCCTATGCTGAACATAAAACCCGAAAGCACGTTGAACGCGAACCACCGTCCAAAGGCCGAATTGATCAAAAGGAATGGTAAATGTTAAGCAGACATACATGAGACTACAAAATAGAAAAATCATCTTTACATGTATAAACCAACTACTCCATTCATAAAATCAAATGAACGCAAGTTTCCTTCAAATAGTCGTTACGCTATGAGTCATTACACAATGCACAGTTATCACAACCGCAAGAGCAATCTCAACAATATTAAACCACAAACTCAATTATGCACAACTTGAGATCATGTAAGGACTCCTAGATGGTTAAGTGGAAAATTGCAACATAAGAATGACAGTACGCCATAGTATGAATGGAGGCCCATCGTTCAGAAGAGCGCACCGATTTCGCTCAAAAGGGGTCACTCACCGTCATCACCCCAAGGCACAACATGTTATGTTTGGTTACTGATGCGTGTAAATCGGCAATCGCACTGGTCGCACAAGTAATAAAATTTGGGAATAAATCCCCGAGTGTCGGTCTCTTGAGGAATGCAATTA
Organism: Platanthera guangdongensis; assembly: GCA_039583875.1. NCBI lineage: Eukaryota > Viridiplantae > Streptophyta > Magnoliopsida > Asparagales > Orchidaceae > Platanthera > Platanthera guangdongensis. Next base: position 105,200,496 of record CM077152.1, read on the forward strand.
GCATAGAGCGGCAACAGTTCAAAAAATATTATTATGAGGGTTATACTTAGAAAAGAGTAAAAAGGGGGGGGCTTGAGAGATTGTGGTTTCTTGATATACTAAACTAATTAATGCTATGCGGGTCGAAGGCACCGCTTCGCAAGATGAGGTGAGTGTATCGTCCGCGATGCCGAACTTCAGTTGGGCGAGTGGACGAAAAGCTAATGGGTGGAAGTGTTCTTGTGCGGAGTGCAATCGGGTGAAACAAGGGTATGGAGTGGATGTGGAGTGGGCGAGGCGCATTCACACACACAACTCACAAGCAAATACAAACCACAAACATCCACTTAGACATATAGTATAAAATGTCATTCATTACAATAGCAAATTATTCCATACAACGGAGGAAGAGGAAGAAGAGTAAACCACTAGAGGATGAAGGTCCACGGCAGGTCATGGCCGGAATAGCGAGTTGTCAATCCGCTTCCGGGCTCAGTCCGAGGAGGCTTCTGGTACCAACGAGCTGTCACCTCGAAGGCCTTTGAGTCCGTTCTCTAGGTTGTCTTCTTCTCCAACTCCGGTGGAAAGCTTGGATTTGAGGTCATCAATGGCCGGGAGCTTCGCCGGAGGGTTTGGAAAGCTTTGGAATCACCGGCTATAGACTCCCGATGAAGGTGGAGGTGGATGGAGCAGCTGGAGAAGTAGAATGGCACTTCCCGCACAGTCCCCAATCGCAAAAATGACGAGTGTTGACCTAAATCGCGGAGTAGGCCCTTAAATACGGAGGCAGCAAAAGCAAAACGCACGATCAGTGGCGCACGACCAGTGGTCGTGCGCATTGTCGGTCGATGACGTACGCAATTTCTAATTAAACCTGCAACTTGGATAGAAACATCAGCAGATATGCGCATGATCAGTGGCGCATGACCGGTGGTCGTGCGCACTGAATCCACTGATCGTGCGATTGGCTAGGACAGATTTGCAGAAAGCTAGGGGTAAACGCGCACGAGCAGTGGCGCACGGCCAATGGTCGTGCACACTATGACCAGTGCTCGTGCGATTACCTGGGCAGAATTAGGAAAAGGATAATGTAATGCACACGATCAGTGGCGCACGACCAGTGGTCGTGTGCAGTAAGTCTAATGATCGTGCGCAGTGTTCCTGTATCGTCGGGGTCTCCCGAGCGGTTCTGGAGCACGCAGATGATCCCTGCACCAGTAGAAGAGGCAGATAGGCCACCAAAAGTGCACACCACATTCTCAAGACACGGCTAAAGAGCAACAAAAATACAGAAATATCAAAAGCATACAGAAACTGGCCCAGATGAGTCCAAAAATCAGTGTAATAATTGAACTCATCACACCCCCAGACTTAACCATTTGTGCGTCCCGTGCAAATCATTACTCCGTGGACTATAAAAATAACTAGCTAGCTTAGAAACTTCAAAATAAAGTAGGACGAGAAATCAAATACATCATGTGCATAGAAAATAGAATAGAAAACTTTTTAGTTATACTACAGAGCTTAAATTATTCGACAGAGGTAAATAAATATTGTGTCTACTTAAAATTAGAATTCTAGAGAATCGTTCGATCATGTGTATGGAGAAAGTAGACAGGCCACTAAGATGAGCATTGCCCAAGACCGGCGCTCGTGTCACCTCCAAAGAAATCCATCAATGTCAGGAAGCATAAGCATGCCCTTTCACACTCTCTCCACGATGCTAAGTAGACTCAAATGTGAATCAGCAGGACTTGTAGGTTTGAATGGGGCTAAGGCTAAGGTGTGGTAGTCAAGGATAAACAAGGAGGCTACACGCAACCAAAGTGAGCAAACAAGAGCTTAACCTAAATAGCCACTAAGAAATGCATGTGTGACACACCCCCAGACTTGGCTGAAAAACCGGGTATACACACGGCCTATCCCGACCAAAAACGAACACAAAAATGGGGATTGCAATTTTCCGTGTAATAATTTTAAATTTTCTTTTTTTCTTTTTATTAATTTTTTTTCTTTTTCATTTTTTCTTCTTTTTCATTCAGCAATCCTTAAATATGAATTCATCTCCACATCACAAGAATCCCAATTATCACAACATATCAAATTTTTGAAATCGATCAAGCTCGAGATTTTGGTTGCGACAAAAGGGTTGGCTTTTAGGCTTTGGTGAATATAGGTGGAGCTGAAACAAAAGAAGGGTATGCGCAAATTTGGCTTGCAAGGATCAGCTGCTAGGACTAGGTACAAAAAGGCTCAAACTAGCAAAAATGATGGCCTACCTCACGCTCACACTAGACCAACTGGGCACCAATACTTAGAGAGTAGCTTGGGGCAAGTTCTCAGTCCCCGAGAAAGACGATCATTCCCCTGACTCGAGCAATACGAGTCTAGTGACGGCTACACTCATCTCTACACTACCGTTCGATTACTCCAGATTCTACAATTTTAAGTAGCACAAACAAAATTTACTTTTGCAGAATAAATTTAATTCTACAAGTATGAAAAAAAAGTAATCCTATAATATTTCTATGCAAATCATGAGTAGTCGATTAGGAGCACTGCATGAGTTTCGAACTACTATATTCCAAAATCCAAAGTCAGCACCACTTTTTTAGAGTTTACACAAAAGTAAAACATTTGCACTGAGCCGCAGGCATGTTTAAGTGCACACTCATGTGGGTGATTCAGTGTGTGCAATCAGTGATCATGAAATAAATAAATGCAGACTAGTATGCTAAAACTGTGCTGTGTAGTGATCACATGCAACTCCACCCACTGATTAGAATATGATAATATGAAAAAAAATAAAACATTGAAATAGCAATAAAAGGCTAGGGGAAGAAGTACCCATGCTCAAAATTGAGCATACCGGTCGTGCGACGAAATATCCAAGTGCGGCCAAGTTGCCGCGTCTCAAAATTTCATGCACCTGCGATTTAAATACATACGCAAAACAAAATATGGACACATATAAATATATAGAAAAAGGGCTCAAAACACAGCACAGGACCAAATGGTCCAATATGGGTTGTCTCCCAGAAGCCACTTTTGTTTACCGTCCTTAAGGTGGACCAAATACGTGTATTAGCAGTTATAATACAGAGTTCTTTGCAGTCTGAAGAAAAAGAAATAAATATAAAAGCTCAAATATGTTCTTGATGAGTCCACATTTTACACTGATTTTTGGACTCATCTGGGCTAGGTTTATCGCCTTAGCACTACACTTGAGAGTCTTTATTGCTTATTTGTGTTTATGTACCTATTTCACGCTTAAGTGCACTGTAGGCCCGCTTCTGTGTGCTTTCTGTGTTTCCATTTTGTTGTTATTCTTTAGCTCTATCTCGGGGATGTGGTGTGCACGTTCTGTTAGCCTTTCTGCCCCTTCTGCTGGTACAGTGGTCGTGTGCGTGCTCCGGAACTGCTCGGGAGACCCCGACGATGCAGGAATACTGCACACGACCACTGGACTTACTGCGCACGACCACTGGTCGTGCGCCACTGTTCGTGCGCATTACACCCCCTTTTTCATAACCCTGTCTCGGTAATCGCACGAGCACTGTCCATAGTGCGCATGACCACTGGTCGTGCGCCACTGCTCGTGCGCTTTTATGCTGATGCTTCTTGTCCAGGTTGCAGGTTTATTTGGAAAAGCGGCACGATCATCGACCTACAGTGCGCACGACCACTGGTCGTGCGCCACTGATCGTGCACACTGCTTCTGCTGCCTCCGTATATAAGGCCCTGCTCCACGTTTTAGGTCAACGTCTGTCATTTACTGCGATCGGAGAGTGCGCGGGAATCGCCTTTTCACGTCTCCAGCTGCTCCATCACTTCCACCTTCATCGGGAATCCATTTCCAACTACTCCGAAGCTTTTCAACACTCCGGCGAAGCCCTCGGCCATTGATGACTTCAACTCCAAGCTTTCCTGCAGAGTTTGTGAAGTAGATAACTAGAGAACGGACTTAAAGGCCTTCGAGGTGACAGATCGTTGGTACCGGAATCCTCCTTGGACTGAGCCCGGAAGCGGATTGACAACTCGCTACTCCGGCCACGACCCGCGGTGGATCTTCATTCTCTTTTGGTTTACTCCTCTTCCCCTTCCTCTGTGTTATGAATGTTTTGAGCAGTGTAATGAACATTTCCATCCCTGAACATCAAGTTTACTTTCTAGTTAATGGAATGTTAGTTTCTTCTTATGCTTGTGAGTTCTGTCTGTGAATGCGCCTCACTCACCCCACATCCACTTCATTCCTGTGCCTTGTCCGATTGCAATCCACACAAGAACGCTGCAATCCATTAGCTTCCCTTCCACTCGCCCAACTGAAGTTCGGCATAGCGGCCGACAAACCCACTTCACCTTGCGAAGCGGTGCCGTCGACCCGCATAGTTTTTGCTAGTTCAGTAGATCAAACATCCACAATCTCCCTAGTCCGCTATTTCCTTTTTGTTCTATTTTTAACTCTCATAACGATATTTTCGGTATTGTTGCCGTTCTACGCTAATTGCATTCCTCAAGAGACCGACACTTGGGGATTTACTCCCAAAACTTTATTACTTGTGCGACCGGTGCGCTTGCCGAATTACACGCATCAAGGTTTTGGCGCCGTTGCCGGGGAATGCAACTGTAGAGTGACTTCGGATGACTTCCAATATTGTTATAAGAGTTAGTTTTGTTTTGTTTTGACTGCTGTTTCTTCTAGTATGTAGTGTTTGCCACAGTGAATGCAAGGCCGAGCTACAAGAGATTTTGTCACCTACGACCCAGAGATCGAACGTACTCTCTTAGCACGAAGACGCACCGCAGCCATCATTTTTGCTCCAGTGGGAGACCAGCTGAATATTGATGCAGGAAACCGAGTTGGAGGGCTACCTCATGACGACGAAAATGAAGTGAATCCTCCCCAGGTCCGCACCATGATGGATTATACTACATCCACTGTTGGGAGTATATACCCCAGTTTCGGACCTGCTATCACCAATCCTCATTTCGAGATTAAACCAGCTATTCTGAATATTATTCGGAACAACGCTCAGTTCTCCGGAATGGCCACTGAAGACGCCCATCTTCACCTTACAGAATTCTCCGAAATCTGCGCCACGTTCCGCTACGCTGGAATCCCAGATGAAACAGTCAAGCTCCGCCTCTTCCCTTTTTCATTAAGGGACAAAGCCAAGACATGGCTTCACTCCCTTCCACCTGGAACAGCCCCCACCTGGGAGGCTTTGACTACCAAATTTCTCGCTAAGTTCCATCCGGTGGATCGGATCGTGAGCATGAGGCGCGCAATAGCCAACTTCCGGCAAGCCGATCAAGAAAGTTTAGCCGAAGTTTGGGAGCGTTTTAATGAGTGCTGAGGAAGTGCCCTAATCATGGATTCACAAACGTGGAATCTCGTCGAAAGTTTCTACTTTGCTATTGATCCCCACCACCGAGCCATGATCGATGCTGCCTCCGGAGGAACCATCATGAATCTTGCTCCAGATGATGCTCTGAAAGTCTTACAAGACACCGCAACCCACAGTGCGTACTGGACCGCTGGAAGAAACATCCCACGAAGCAGTGGAGTGTTTGCCTTGGATATCCCCAAGCCTGCTCCTGCCGCCCTAGTGATGGCAATCTCATGTCAAGGGTGCGGAAGCACTGATCATCACAGCTTCGAATGCTCAGGAGTTGAGGTGCAAGACGAATCTTTGTTTTTGAATGAATCTGTTAATTTTGTTGCCAATCAAAACAGGGGAGTGCCATACGGGAATACTTACAACCCGGGGGTGAGAAATCACCCGAACTTTTCTTGGAATCCTAACACATCTGGCCAAAGATGGTAACCGGGGCAGCATCAAAACGATGCGTATGCTTCCAGTAGCCAACCACGGCCGCCTCAACCGAATTATTCCCAAGGGCCCCCCATCGTTAAGAAAAATTCTTTGGAAGAAATGTTCGAGAAGTTTGTTGAGATTTCCCAGACCAACATGACAAATCAGGCCGCCTCGATGCGCAAACTGGAGGCTCAATTGGGCCAATTGGCTCAAGTGGTTTCCGAGCGCACCCAAGGCACCTTACCGAGCAACACTGAAAAGAACGCCCATGAACAGGGAAAGCGCCTTGGGGAGGACACTTCGGGAAACCGCAACGAACTTGTCATTAATTGTAAAATCAATAACATCGACACTCCAGCATTATGCGATTCCGGGGCGTCCAGCAACATACTCACTTTCCAAGATGCTGCAAAGATGCAGTTACAAGTTGACATTGAAAATCGGAAATCACTTATCTTAGCTAATGGCAATCTGGTTGACACGGAGGGCGGTGTGCGGGACGTTGAAATCGAGGTTAACGGCACCAGTATCACCACTGACTTTCAGGTTTTGGGACCACAGGACAATAACTCCATTCCTATATTAGGAGTCCCATTCCTAACAGCCAGTGGCGCATCCCTTCACTTTTCAAAAGGCCTTGTCACTTGGCTAAACGAAGAGTCCACCCTCGATAAAACATCCATACATTTTTCTTCCATCCCAAATAACATTTCTCTGAGTGTCACAGATGTCAAGCTGGATTCAGGTCCCCCCGCATTGGAAGCACATCTGGAGGAGACGCCAAAGAATGGACTTCCTCCGGAAGTCGATGAGAAGCAGGAGCTACGGGTCCACGAAGGGATCAATTGCACCAAAGCCACGACTTCCTTTCTACTGCCAGCCAACTCTGTTGTTGAGCATGACGAACTAAGTTTTATTCGGGAGAAATCCCTGGACAATAATTTGTATAATTCTGTTAAACGATCTGTAACTTGGGCAGATCCGGTTGCCGTTACGGTGCCGGATAGGCCGCCGCCAACCACGACACAAGGAAACCCCACAACCTACCTTCATTGGAAGTCTCCCACGGTGGAGAAACTGAAAGAGGCCAAGCGTTTACGCGAAGAGCGCTATGCTGCCTTCCGGCGCGCGAAAGAGTGCACTCGCAGTAATAGGACAATGCCTACCCTGAATGCAAAAAGACACTCTGCTGTTCTCTCGCATCCCACCGGAGAGACTTACCATAAATCTGCGTATAGCTGATTGTGTCATCCTCTTTCTTGCTACTTGTTGAATGCTGGTTGCTCTATTTTTAATTTTGTTTCCTTTTGCTACCGCCAAGAACTCTCTATTTGAACTGCTAATATAGGTATTTGGTTCACCTTAAGGACGGTAAACAAAAGGGCTTTCGGGAGACAACCCAATTTGGACCGTTCGGTCCTATGCTGTGTTTTGATTTCGGTTTATTTCTTCATATATATATATATGTATCCAGCTTTTGTTTGGCTTGCATCCTTTAATCGCAGGTGCAGGATTATTAGAGGCGCGACAACGTGGCCGCACTTGGACATCTCATTGCCCTACTGGTATGCTCAATTTTGAGCATAGGTACTTCCTACCCTAGCTATTTCCCCTATTTGGAATGCTTATTTTTATTTGTTGTCAACTTTAAGTCTGGGGGGGAGTGTGCCTGTGGTCACTACACCGCACTTTCTGTTGCATTCCAGTTTCTTATTTACTTATTTCTTGCTTTTTGGTTGCACACACTGATTCACCCACACGAATACGCTCTTACCCACGCGCACAACACGAGTTAAATTTATTGCTTTTGTGTAAACTTTAAAATATTGGTACTGGCTTAGTATTTCAGGATTGAGTAGTTCGAAACTCATGCAGTGCTCCTAATCGAATACTCATGGTTTGTGTAGAGTTAGGATAGAACTAATTTTTCTTTATGCTCGTAGAATAATTCTTTTCTGCATACGTAAATATTATTTGTACTGCTCAAAATCTGAATCTGGGATAATCAAACGATAGTGTAGGAATGTGTGTAGCCGCCACTAGACTCGTATTGCTCGAGTCGGGGGGAAGGATCATCTTTCTCGGTGGCTAAGAACTTGCCCTAAGCTACTCTCGAAGCATTGGTGCACGATTAGTTAAGCGTGAGCATGACGTAGGCCTTCTTTTTGGCTAGTTTGAGCCTTGTTTAGCCATTCCTACCTGTTAACCATTGCATGCCAAATTTGTGCCTACACTTCCTTTGATCCAGCTCCACTCACTTTCACCAAGGCCTGAAGCTAAACCCACCTTCGCAATCAAATGCTTGAGCTGATTTGTATTTACTGTTTTGCCGAGGTTGTGATTAGTGGACATTGTTTTGGGGGGTGCTGATTTTATTCCCGTTTTGATTGCTTCGTTTGGGGATTGCTAGCGCAGAAAAGAAAACAACAGTTTACGAAAATAAAAATAAAAAAAGCTGATTCGCGCAATAGAAAAAAATATATATATGAAAGAATTGCTTTGAGATTTCGATCCCCATCCTCTTTATTGAATTTGGTCGGGTTCAGCTATGTTCACACCCAGATTTCAAGCTAAGTCTGGTGGCGTGTGCCCCATTCTTTTCTAAGTGGCTGTTTTGGTTTGGGTTGTTTTCGCTCGCTTTGGTTGCATAGAGCCTTCATGTTTATCTTTAACCACCAAGCAGTTGCCTAAGCCCCATTTCCTCCTACAAGTCCTACTCATTCACGCTTGAGTCTAACCTGCGCTGTGGAGAGAGTGTGAACGTGCAAGCGTATGGTCCCCGATATTGGTGGATTCCTTTGGAGGTGATCCTGAGTCCCGAACTTTGGCAATGCTCACCTTAGTGGCCTGCCTACTTTCTTCCTGCACATGATCGTACAATTCTCCAGAATTCTAATTTTGAGCAATTACAATATTTATTTACGTCTGTCGAATAGTTTAAACTACGTTGTATAATTAAAAAGTTTTTCTATTATATCTTCTATACTCATGATATATTTGATTTCTCGTCTTACTTCTTTTTGAAATTTCTGAGCCAGTTAACTATCTTCGAGTCCATGGAGTGATGATTTGCTCGGGATGTGCAAATGGTTAAGTCTGGGGGTGTGATGAGTCCACATTTTACACTGATTTTTGGACACATCTGGGCTAGTTTTATCGCCTTAGCACTACACTTGAGAGCCTTTATTGCTTATTTGTGTTTATGTACCTATTTCACGCTTAAGTGCACTGTAGGCCCGCTTCTATGTGCTTTCTGTGTTTCCATTTTGTTGTTATTCTTTAGCTCTATCTCGGGGATGTGGTGTGCACGTTTTGGTTGCCTTTCTGCCCCTTCTGCTGGTATAGTGGTCGTGTGCGTGCTCCGGAACTGCTCGGGAGACCCCGACGATGCAGGAATACTGCGCACGACCACTGGACTTACTGCGCACGACCACTGGTCGTGCGCCACTGTTCGTGCGCATTATACCCCCTTTTTCATAACCCTGTCTCGGTAATCGCACGAGCACTGGCCATAGTGCGCACGACCACTGGTCGTGCGCCACTGCTCGTGCGCTTTTATGCTGATGCTTCTTGTCCAGGTTGCAGGTTTATTTGGAAAAGCCGCACGATCATCGACCTACAGTGCGCACGACCACTGGTCGTGCACCACTGATCGTGCGCACTGCTTCTGCTGCCTCCGTATATAAGGCCCTTCTCCGCGTTTTAGGTCAACGCCTGTCATTTGCTGCGATCGGAGAGTGCGCGGGAATCGCCGTTTCACCTCTCCAGCTGCTCCATCACTTCCACCTTCGTCGGGATGCCATTTCCAACTACTCCGAAGCTTTTCAACACTCCGGCGAAGCCCTCGGCCATGATGACTTCAACTCCAAGCTTTCCTGCAGAGTTGGTGAAGTAGATAACCTAGAGAACGGACTTAAAGGCCTTCGAGGTGACAGATCGTTGGTACCGGAAGCCTCCTTGGACTGAGCCCGGAAGCGGATTGACAACTCGCTACTCCGGCCACGACCCGCGGTGGATCTTCATTCTCTTTTGGTTTACTCCTCTTCCCCTTCCTCTGTGTTATGAATGTTTTGAGGAGTGTAATGAACATTTCCATCCCTGAACATCAAGTTTACTTTCTAGTTAATGGAATGTTAGTTTCTTCTTATGCTTGTGAGTTCTGTCTATGAATGCGCCTCACTCACCCCACATCCACTTCATTCCTGTGCCTTGTCCGATTGCAATCCACACAAGAACGCTGCAATCCATTAGCTTCCCTTTCACTCGCCCAACTGAAGTTCGGCATAGCGGCCGACAAACCCACTTCACCTTGCGAAGCGGTGCCGTCGACCCGCATAGTTTTTACTAGTTCAGTAGATCAAACATCCACAATCTCCCTAGTCCGATATTTCCTTTTTGTTCTATTTTTAACTCTCATAACGATATTTTTGGTACTATTGCCGTTCTACGCTAATTGCATTCCTCAAGAGACCGACACTTGGGGATTTACTCCCAAAACTTTATTACTTGTGCGACCGGTGCGCTTGCCGAATTACACGCATCAGTTCTTTAGATTCAAAATTTGGTGAATAACGTGCAGGGGTAGCTGAGGAGTGGAAGGGTGGTCCTCATTTGTCGGCACTGCCATTGTCGATCGAGGAGTGTCGCTATCGATTTGCTTGGTGTCGACGAGCTGCAGGCTTTCAGATTCGCCGGTGGTTGCGCCACCATCATATATTTTTAGCCGGTGCCCATTGACTTTTAAATTGTCTCCGCTTTTTCCGGCTATTTCGATGGCGCCAAAAGGGGAGACTCCGATCACTGGGAAGGGGCCACTCCACCGCGATTTTAGCTTTCCTGGAAATAAGCAGAGGCGGGAATTGTACATCAGGACATGGTCTCCTGGTTGGAATTCTTTTGGGATGATGTGACGGTCATGCCATTTTTTTTTCTTTCTTTGTATATCCGTTCATTTTCATATGCGAAATGTCGGAGCTCCTCTAATTCGTTCAGTTGAGAGCGGCGCTTATCTGCAGCGACTTCGATGTCCATGTTTAGTAATTTGGTTGCCCATAGCGCTTTGTGTTCTAGCTCGACCGGCAAATGGCAAGCTTTTCCATAGACTAGTTGAAAAGGGGTCATACCGATAGGGGTTTTGAAGGCGGTTCTGTACGCCCATAAGTCGTTGTTGACCTTCTTGCCCACTCTTTTCTGTTGGAATGGATGGATTTTTCGATGATTCTTTTGAGCTCACGGTTTGAGACCTCTACTTGCCCACAGGTTTGGGGATGGTAGGCAAGAGAGATTTTGTGGTGGACTCCGAACTTCTTCATGAGTTGCAAGAACGACTTGTTGTAGAAATGGCTCCCGCCATCACTGATGATGGTGCGCGGGGCGCCGAATCTAGAGAAAATGTTCTTGTGTATGAAATTCAATATGGTGCGGGCGTCATTTGCGGCGACAGCTTCGGCTTTGACCCACTTGGAAACATAGTCGACTGCGACAATAATATAGAGTTTTTCGTGCGACATTGGGAAGGGTCCCAAGAAGTCGATCCCCCAAACGTCAAATGGTTCGCAGACAAGCATGTTGTTGAGAGGCATTTCATCCCTCTTGGAGATATTTCCTATCCTTTGGCATTCATTGCATTTTGCGACGTATGCTTGGGTGTCTCTAAAAAGGGTTGGCCAAAATAGGCAACATTGCAGTACCTTGCGTGCCGTTTTGGTGGCGCCGAAATGACCACCGGCCTCCGGGGCGTGGCAGTGTGTTATGACGGATTGGAATTCGGTCTCGGGTACGCAGCGCCTGATGATGTCATCGTTGCAAGTACGGAATAGTAACGGGTCTTCCCAGAAATAATATTTGGTGTCAGACAGTAGTTTTCACATTTGCTGCGATCACAGGTTAGGGGAGACAGATTTGCAAGCGAGGTAGTTGGCCATATATGCGTACCACGGGATTGTCAGAGTGAGCGAACAAATGGCGAATAATCTTTCGTCCGGGAAGCAGTCGGCAATTTCGTTGCATTCGCAGATGGGTGCAGCTCCTTCGATGTCGCTCTCCAATCTTGATAGGTGATCGGCGATGACGTTCTCTACCCCTTTCTTGTCTCAGATCTCGATGTCATATTCTTATAGTAGAAGAATCCAACGGATTAGCCGGGGCTTGGCGTCTTTTTTCTTGAATAAATACCTTAGTGCACCATGGTCAGTGTAGACAATGACCTTAGATAACACAAAGTACGAATGGAATTTTTCAAAAGTGAAGATTACTTCCAATAGCTCCTTTTCCGTAGTGGTATAATTTAGTTGGGCATCATTGAGGGTGTAAGACCCCCCTCCCGGATCCCAAAACACGGCACGAATGGGGAGTCTTATGCCCGGAACATCCGCCTTGCGGTAGCATTAGCACACGACTAACCTGTACCACAAGACGCCTATTCCGCCGGCTACAACAATATCAATATATCATGCCACCCAACCAAATATAATAAGCAAGAGAAGTCAAAATCTGCACTAAGTAATAAAATCCATATACATCAATAAGGAGAAGCTAAACATGCTTCTACAATATATTAGAGTACAGCTAAACATTGCCCAAACGGGCTACATCAGAGTATCAAAATACTAACATCCGTAACCGACGGTATCGACGGCAACGTCACTTCAGGCCCTATCATCCTGGTCTGGCTGTCCTGCTGCATTGTCTGCGGCTGCTCTATCTGCGGCGTGACCTCCTAAAAAGGAAGACGTAGCAATCGTTAGTCGAAACGACTAAGTGGTTGCACATCCGCTCCCCCGGTGACTCCTTGGCTCCGGGCGGGGAAGAGGAACAAGAGTACAGTATATAAAAAGTATGCAAGTAAAGGAAGTACAAGCAGGTGGCAGTAGTGTAGGAGTAATAGTATCAGATTGTAGCAAATATTTAAGAGCTACAGCAAACTAGCAAGTATAAGTAACAACAGGAAAGTAACTTAACTCATAAAAATGCCCATACAAACTTATAAGTTAAGGATCGGGTTACATAAAGGTAACTCATTGTATATGAGTGCCCATACAAACTTATACGATGAGGATCTTGTTGTGCAATGTTATCAAATGCTATGAATGCTATGCAATGACTCACCCATGCACACACATGCAATTGCTATGTCGACACAGACTATAGTTCCCACTTTTCGAGCAGGTAGCTAACCTCTCAGGCATCAGCCGCCGTGGCCAGGCGATGACAGTAGAACGGGCACTTCAACTACTAGGCGGGTATCCACACTACTTCACCTAGGCCTCCGTACACCTCAACGCTAAGAACACAACAGCGGAGCCCATGCGTACTATGACCCAGCGGGAGCCTCGGGTAGATGTGCACCGAGGACCAAGCCCCGAACTGACCTTGTGTGACCTGGAAGGAGCCTCAGAGTGAGCACGAGGACCAAGCCCAACCGTTCACCTGGCATGGAAGGAGCCCCGGGACGTGAACACCGAGGACCAAGCCCAACCGACCAAAGTCTAACTGTCGACCCCCGTCGGTGGGACGACTGGCGAGACCGTAGACCTGCCACACTATCCTTAACCCAGGATTACGACACCGCATGTCGACTCACACCACATGCAAATATCACATCAAAATAACATAGAAGGGGCCTCGGAAGTAAGCACGAGGATACAGCCCAACCATCCATCCATACCTTATCTCAACACAACCAAAACAAGTGACGATCAACACCGCACTTACATCCCTTCACAATACTACCCGTAGGGAGACGACGCTCTAAGTATTGGACTACTAGACTCATTTCATTAATCAAACATACTCATGGCCATAATCTATTCATCTATATGACTTTCCAAATGATGACAATGTAATATAAACATGATGTGCATATAAAGATCTATCACACTTTCCATTTGATAATGTCATAATATAAACATGAAGTGCACAATTATAATTCTTTCAATTCCTACCAATTCAATTCGTTTAAATAAGATTGCTTCACAATTTGATAATATGAAATCCGATTAATAAGCTACATCAATCATGCAACAAATGAATAATCATAAGGGTTCATCCAAGACAAGTATCTTGCAATATTAATTCCACTGAATCCAAATCCACCTTCCATTAAAGCCTAGAATTTAGGTGCAGGTTGAATCTGGACAGCAAATTCGACCGGAGATTCCCGAAGCTACATGAATCCGGTGAAGACGTGTAACCCCACGATGGAAAGGTCTTTCCGTGGTCTACAACTATCCTATTCAGACCCCAACCCATATTTGATATTATCCTATTTGAAATTTGACTTGGAATCCACTGCGTACAGAACACAGTTTCTGCATGCAGGATTTATTGAACACCATTTTCATTTAGACTTTACCGTGGCTACAGACTTCTCCAAAAGTCGTGCAACTATTCGTTGGAAAGGTATTGTCAAGGGCTTCAACTTTCGTGTTTAGCCGAAAGCCCAGATCTGGACATATCACACTTAAAAATGGCCACTAATTTCGCTGCGCGTAGAATACAGATTCTGCACACATCTAAAGGCGGAATGAACGACATCGGCTCATCTTCCTCCTCAAGGCAATCTTCCAAAATCATTCCAGAATTTCCTCCACCCTTATTCAACCTCAAGAGGCCTTTGCTCTTCACGAAACCATACCCCATCTCCACATAGAAGATCGGAGAGGTTGAAGACACCACTAACCAAGAGCACAAGCCACGGATTCGCCTCACCCTAGAGAAAACATCTTCTCACATGTCAATACTCTTTTGAGTCGATGTCTTACTTAAATATCTACAGATCTAGAACCATGTGAGTGAGTAGGAAACTCACATCGGTTCCAGCGGTACCACCATTTCCAGCCATGGATCTCGTAATTCTCCTTGGCGGCATCTTCTCCTTCACGGTGATGGTGGATTTTCTCCTGTAGAACTTGCTCCAGCAGTTTTCTCTCTCACCAGGAGTTCTCACAGGAAATAGGGAACAAAATGAGCATGAAAATGGCTAGGGTTTTCTCTCACCCTTATATATGAAAAGTGACACGGGTAGGGACACAGCCGTGTCCTTACCCGTGTCCTGCCTGGGCGAAGCGGCAACGACAGTTTCCATGTCGGTTCAATAGTTGACACGGGTCGGGACACGCCTGTGTTCCGACCCATGTCCCGACCCATATCCCGACCCGTGTCCTGACCCATGTCCATATGACACGGCCGTGTGCCCTGGTCGTGTCCTTCTCGGGATGCATTTCGACGATCACAACATTTCGTCGATCTCAATCAAAATCGTCGACTAGAGAACACAGGTACGGACACGCTCGTGTCTCTACCCGTGTCACATGGTGTCGACACAGCTCGTCAGTCTCGACACGGCCTGTCGAGTGTAACTCAACACACACGGGTAGTGAAACGCCTGTGTCGCTACCCGTGTCACATGGTGTCGACACAGCTCGTCAGTCTCGACATGCCCTGTCGAGTGTAACTCGACACACACGGGTAGGGACACGCCCGTGTCGCTACCCGTGTCACATGGTGTCGACACAGCTCGCCGATCTCGACATGCCTCGTCGAGTTCAGCTCGACGCACACACGCACACGGGTAGGGACACGCCCATGTCTCTACCCGTGTCCCATCACAGCACTGATTTCTCTACTCCTCCTCAAGTGCAGTTCAATTCCCTGCACGTCCCAGCACTCGAGTCAACCCTCCTGACTCAAAAACACACACTAGGGGCCTAGAGCGATTCGGGACGTTACAAATCCTATAAACAAAATAAAAGATTTCGCCCCCGAAATCAGGCTTAGGCTGTGGGAAGAAAAGCATAATAGACAATTTAACATATGTTGTTAAATACAATTACCTTGAGCAAACAACTCCGGGTAGCGTTGCTGCATCAAATCCAATGGCTCTCATGTGTACCTCCTTCCTATGATTAGACCATAGCACCTTCACCAAGGGTACACTTTTGCGGTGCAAAGTTCTTGTCTCGCTGTCAACAATCTGCACCGGCTCTAGTCGCACAGATCTATCTGACGCCACTGCACCATCAGTAGTGGGAATATATTGGTCGGGCCGCAACAGTTCTTTTCAAAGCGACGACACATGGAACACGTCGTGGAGATTCTCTAGTTCTGGTGGAAACTCCAACCGATAGGCCAACGGGCCAATCCTTTCTAGTATTGTATAAGGCCCAACATACATTGAGCTGAGCTTTTTCACTCCACGCAGCCGCGACACTCCATGCATCGGCCAAATCTTGAGGAACACTTTATCGCCCACTTGGAACTCCACCATCCGATGCTTTTTATTGTAATATTTTGCCTGTCGACTTTGAGCCTCCAACATGCGATCCCATATCAATCTGACCGCCGCATCAGTATCATCTATATATTCATTTCCCAATGCCTTTGGATCTTCATCCTGCACCCAAGACAAGGGGGTCCTGCACCTTCTTCCGTAAAGGGATTCATGGGGCGCCATACCGATGCTCGCCTGGTGGCTATTATTATAGGAGAATTCAACTAGTGGCAAGAGCCTTTCCCACGGCTCTCCTCTGTCCAGCACACATATCCTCAATAAATCCTCCAGTGTTCTGATGGTCCGCTCAGACTGCCCGTCCGTTTGAGGGTGGAATGCAGTACTAAAGGTTAGGCGCGAGCCCAAATACGCCTGCACCGCCTTCCACTCCTTGGAAGTAAACCGACCATCCCGATCCGAAACAATTTTCTTGGGCACACCATGATACCGTACGAATTGCTCCACAAAAAGGCGTACCAAAACATCCACATGTGCTTCCTTCTTCATTGGAATGAACCGGGCCACCTTTGTCAGTCGATCAACAATAACCCACACTGAATCATTCCCGGAGCGGGAACGAGGTAGCCCATGAACAAATTCCTTGGAGATATCCTCGAACTTCCATTCGGGGATGGTCAACGACTGCAACAAAACACCGGGACTCCTGCATTCAGCCTTCGCTCTTTGACAAGCTTCACAATGTGTAACATAGTAATGAACATTCTTCTTCATTCCCGGCCAGCACATGGTCTTCCGTAAGCCGGCATACATCTTGGCAATACCCGGGTGTACAAAATATTGAGAGGAATGTGCCTCTCTCAAGATATCCTCCCGGATTTTGCCGCCCTTGGGAATATAGAGTCGACCACGAAAATAAACGAGGACGTCTTTTAGTGTGTACTCATCGGTGGTCCCATCTTCAATTGTCTTGATTGTCGGGGCCAAGGCCGCATCCATTCCTTGCTCCACCCGAATCTGGTCCCGGATATCACAAACTATGCTCATGCTTGCCAAATACTCCTCATACTCTATTGAAGGAGCCTTGAATACTAGAGTAATTTCCATCTCCTCGATCATCCGAGCCAACTCCATACTCATCAACCGAGACTCTAAGCTAGAGCCTGGCACTTTTCTACTCAAGGCATCGGCTACCGAGTTCGCTTTCCCGGGGTGGTAGTTCATGGTGAACTCATAATCGCATACAAATTCCGACCACCGCCGTTATCTCAGGTTCAACTCCTTCTGAGTGTGCACATACTTCAAGTTTTTGTGATTGGAAAAGATCTCGCAATGGACGCCATATAGATAATGCCTCGAGACCTTCAATGCGAACACCAATGCTCCCAACTCCAAATCATGAACCGGGTAGTTAATTTCCTGTTTCTTTAACTGCCTTGAAGCATAAGCAATTACGTGCTAGTGCTGCATCAATATCGCTCCCATCCCTTGATACGATACATCGGTGTAAACCTGAAATCATTCCTTCCCAGATGGAAGTGCAAGGATGGGGGCGGAGGTAAGCCTATCCTTCAGCTCTTGGAACACCGCTTCACATTGTGGTGTCCACTCAAATGTCACACCCTTCTTCGTCAAGGAGGTAAGAGGAAGGGAAATCTTGGAAAATCCTTTCACAAACTTGCGGTAGTACCCGACAAGTCCAAGAAAGCTTCGTATATCGGCCGCCGACTTCAAGGGCGACCACTCCTTCATGACTCGCACCTTTGCCGGATCCACTGCTAATCCTGCCCCACTGATCACATGCCCCAAGAAAGCAACCTCCTTAAGCCAAAATTCACACTTGCTAAACTTGGCGTACAAGGCGTGCTCCTTCAATTTCTTCAACACCAAGGTTAGATGCTCGACATGCTCCTCCTCCGTCTTTGAGTAGACCAAGATGTCGTCGATAAAAACAATGACGAAGATGTCCAAATACGGTTCAAACACCTTGTCCATCAGGCTCATGAAGGACGAAGGGGCATATGTGAGCCCAAATGACTTTACCGTGAACTCATACAAACCATATCTTGAACTGAAGGTTGTTTTCTGAATGTCCCCTTCTTGTATCCTCAATTGATAGTATCCAGAGCGCAAATCCAGTTTAGAGAACCAATGCGCTCCCACTAGCTGATCGAACAACTCGTTGATCTGAGGTAGCGGATAAGTGTTCCGCACCGTCAACCGATTGAGTTCGCGATAATCTATACACAAACGCAGGGTTCCATCCTTCTTCTACACGAACAGCACAGGGGCTCCCCAGGGTGATGAACTGGGGCGAACAAACCCTGACTCCACCAGTCTTGCAATTGAACTCTAAACTCCGCGAGTTCTTTCGGGGCCATTCTGTACGGAGCCTTGGATAGAGGCTTGGCACCTGATACTAGATTAATATGGAAGTCAACCTCTCTATGCAGGGGCAATCCTGGAAGCTAAGTCCCGCACTACCCGTACATCCTTTAATTCCAATGCTTCTTCCTCGTAGTGCTAGTCTTTAAGCTGGGTCCTGCTTCAATCACTCCTTCAGCGAGTCTCTTAACGCTTGTCTGAACACCCAAAAGACCCGCTTCCAACCACTTTACCATATCCATTATCTCCACCAAGCTCAAGTCTCCTATAAACAAAAGTGGTTGCCCTATGAAATCTGCCATGTCTATTATCTCCATTAGATTCAAAATCCACTATAAACAAAAGTGCTTGCCCTAGGGGATCTCGCAAGACTTTATACCATAGTTTACATACTTAGGGTCGTCCAAATTTGGAAGATCGATGTATAAAGGTATGTTCCTAAGGTCAGGTTGGCTAATCTTAAGGTCAAAGTTGGACATACTTAGCGTGAATTACATATGGGCACACCACTGCTTCCGCTAAGTCAGTTTGTCCCCAAACTGACTAATCAAATGGGGGTGGCACCATTGTTGAATGACTTCTTTAGTTGAGGATCGTGGCAAACTGATACCATTTGTAAGACCCCCCCCTCCCGGATCCCAAAACACGGCACAAAGGGGGAGTCTTATGCCCGGAACAGCCGCCTTGCGGTAGCATTAGAACACGGCTAACCTGTACCACAAGACGCCTATTCCGCCGACTACAATAATATCAATATATCATGCCAACCCAACCAAATATAATAAGCAAGAGAAGTCAAAATCCACACTAAGTAATAAAGTCCATGTTGGAACACCCTATTACTAATTTGGGTCAGGATCACTATGTCTTTAGGAAACCTGTTTTTGACCTCCTGTATAGATCTAAAGGTCAATTAGAATTGAGTCTAAGGGTTAGTACTTAG
This sequence comes from Platanthera guangdongensis, assembly GCA_039583875.1. NCBI lineage: Eukaryota > Viridiplantae > Streptophyta > Magnoliopsida > Asparagales > Orchidaceae > Platanthera > Platanthera guangdongensis. The sequence goes on from CM077152.1 coordinate 105,219,850, forward strand.
GTTTGGAAGCTGCCCTCAAGACCAAGGATTTTCAGTTTGGAGACTAAGTCATATCGTCGAGCTCAGTATGACGAATCTTCGAACTCCAATCGACGATCGTCTAGCTCAACTTCGACGGATCGTAGAACTCCATTCGACGATCGCTGAGCTCAACTTCAACAAATCGTCGAACTCCATTCGACGATCTTCGAGCTCAGTTCGACGATAGTTGAGATCAGATCGACGATCTCTGTTGCTGTATAAGTCCAAATCGCTGAGCTCAGTTCGACGATAGTAGAGCTCAGTTCGACGATTTTCTGAAGAATTCAATGTTATTCAAGATTCAAATTCAGAACAGTTAAGGAGTTATTCAGCAATTAATTCAGAAGATTTTCTAGCCATTTTCATTTATTCTGGACCAAGTTTCAAGGGACTATCAAGGAATGTTTCTTTGGACTTCCCCCCAGAAGACATTTGCAATTAAGGATGCAATTAATGACAGGCTAACGACTATTCTTGACAGAGGATGATTTTCTATTCAGAACCAGGGAATAAAACTCAAGTTTTTTTTGAATCTCTCAGAACAGACAATACAGACAAAAAGAACAAGAAACAATATTCTCTGGAACAACATCTTTCTCAACATCAACTGTTCACAAGAGAAAGAGCTAAAAGAATTCATACAAGAACACACATCCAAGGAGATCAACCTTCTGAAACCTTCAGATCTCTTGTGATTAAAGTGTTCAAGGCCAACATAATTCAAAGACTCCACACACCTAACATTTCAGCTGTTGCTGAAATTATCATTTGCTGGAGATCAACTTCTGAAGGCCTATCACCCTACAGCAAAGCTTCATTTCCTGAACATCTCAAGAACTCAGGGGGAGCTTTGACAACATCAAATCTACATAGTCTTCTCAGCTGCTTTGAGAAAGATAAGACTTCCATAACTCTCTCATCCCCATCTCTGTAAAGGGTTTTTGAAACTCTCTTCAAAAGTTTGAGCTTGATTTTTGAGCACCTTATCAAAAGCTCATTGGTGGCAAGACACCTGATCAAAAAATCTGATTTGGTTTTTGAGCACCTTATCAAAAGCTCATTGGTGCCCAGGACACCAGATCAACTCATCCTGCAGTGGATTCCTACCTAGGGTGGTAGAAGAGTGGATGTACCCATGTTTAGGGGAACCAGTATAGCTCCTTGTGTCTTCTGGCTTGCTTGTCTTTATTATTGTTTCTGGCTGTGATTGTTTTGTGATTAGTTAGGATCTGTGATTAATTTCTTTTGTAGGTTATTTTGTGATTAGATTGAATATTTGCTTCCCTGTTCACTCAGATTACAAGAACTGTTGTAAAAGGTTTTTAAGCACCATACTCTATTCACCCCCCCTCTAGAGTATTTCAGATCTAGCTGCACTTTCAATTGGTATCAGAGCAAGGTTGGTTAAACATACCACACCTTGGTGGTTGCACATGCTAACACCTGAACCCCAAAGATCCCTAGTTAGATCTGTTTGCTGTAGATTTTATTATTAGATTATTTCTTCACAAATCATGACCCAAAACAAAGATTATGCTAGCACCAGACCTCCAGTGTGCAATCTATTCAAGTTTGCACTTTGGAAAGCAAGGATTAGATTATACATGAATTCTATTGACGAGGATATTTTTAATTCTGTTTTGACAGTCTATCCAAGACCTCCAGAGAATAGAAGCACAAATGTTGTTCCACCTCCATCAGGAACAGATGCTGATATCAAGAAGTGGAAGGTAGCTGATGCAAAGGCTATGAATATCTTAGCCCAGACCATGTTTGATGACATCTTTCAAAAGGTGGCTGAATGTAATTCAGCAAAGGAAATCTGGGATAAACTCTATGAAATAGTCTCAGGCTCAGCTGATGAAAGAAAGGACAGGAGATCCCACCTCATATCTCAATATGAGAATTTCAAGAAGGGAGAAACTGAGTCAGTTGGAGATATGTATAACAGGCTCAGTCTAATAGTCAATGAACTCAAGACCTTGGATAAGGAGATCTCACTGACTGAACTTAATGAAAAAATCCTAATGTGCTTCCCAAGCACTTGGGACTCAAGAATCTGACCAATCAAGGATGCCAAAAGTTTGAATGAGATCACCACAGAAGCTCTTTTGGGCAAGCTCAAAGCTTATGAGCTGCTAATCAAAAATAGAGAAGAAGAGCAGAAGGCTGCTTCACCAGCCACAAGAAAAGAGAAGACAATAGCCTTCAAAGAAACTGAAGATCAGCCTGAAGACAAAGTCACAGGCAATGATGAACTGCTTAGTCTATTGGCCAAAAGATTTTACAGGATGGCCAGAAAGGACTTCAGAAGGAGATCATTCAAGGAGCATGATAAGCCAAGGTATGATAAGTCAATTAGAAAAGAAATTGTTTTCTCTGGTTGCAGGAAACCAGGGCACATTTACCTCACTGTCCAGAGAACAAAAATAAGGACAGAAGGGACAAGAAAGAAAGAAGAAAGGAGAAAGACTTCAAGAAGAATGACACTGGCAAACCCTCCTCAAGCAAAAACAAACACACAAGGAAGGGATTTGTTGCTGAATCCTGGAGTGTAACTGAAGAGGAATCAGAAGCCTCATCCAGCTCTAGAGATGATGAAGATGATGCAGAAGAGAAGGAGTTCTGCATGATGGCAATCAATGCCTCTCAACATAATTCAGATGAAGAAGAGTCAGAGTCAGACTCAAGGACTCAACTTGAAGAAGACTAGGTAATCAGTTCTTTTGATTTTAATTCAGAGGACTTTAAATCTGAGTTTAAAGCATTATGTTTAGACTTACTAAAATCTGAGAAAGAAATTATCTCTCTCAAAAATCATTTATCTGAACATAATACCTTAAAGTCAGAAAACCTCAAACTCTCTCAGGAGTTGGAGTGCTGTAGGGAGCAGATAGCTTCACTGAAATGTGAACTATCAGAGGCCAAGAAGCTTGAAGAATCCCTTAATGGGAGAAGTATCAAGCTGATGGACATCACAAGCACAGAGAACTCCAGATTTAATAGTACACTGGGCTTGGGTGCCTCATCCAGCCAACTATAGTTCTAGCAACCCCAATCAAGTTCATTTCTGATAAAGGGAAGGGAGTTGTAGAGGTAGCTAGGAAAAATTCTGATCTGCCTAAGAAAATTGAATTCCAGCAAAAATCGTCGAACGGAGCTCGACGATCGCCGAACGCAGATCGACGATCTCAGGCAAAATTGTCAAACTCAGGTCGACGATCTCAAATTCCTGAACTCTGCCACAGTCGACCGTCGAACGGAGCTCGACGATCTGACCCAAGATCATCGAACGCAGCTCCACGATCGTCGAACAGAGATCAGAGCTCTGGAAACTCTTTCAAGGGCAAATCAAAATCCAATCCTAGGGGTCCTTCATCCCAAATCTTTAACCCTTATACTGAATGGATAATACCTCCAAGGAGATATCATCCTGAAGGTTATAAGAGTCAACCTGGGATGTCTTTTATTTCTGAGTTTAAATGTTATCAACCTAGGCCCAAGGTAAACTGGTTCAAAAACAAATGAATTATTTTATGTGCAGGTGAAGACCTATCCAGCATCAAACCAGCAATGGTACTTGGATAGTGGGTGCTCAAAGCACATGACAGGAAACAAGGACAACCTCACATCCTTTAAAGCCAAGCTTGGACCCAAAGTTATTTTTGGTGATTCAAACTTTGGACAAACTAAAGGATATGGTGCAGTCCAGATTGGGACAGTGACATTCAAGAAGGTAGCTTATGTGGAAGGACTGAAGCATAATTTGATAAGCATCAGTCAGCTATATGATGAAGGCTACCAGGTGACTTTCAGCAAAGCATTATGCAAGATCAAGTCAGAGGACAACACAACTGTGTTGACAGGTAAAAGGAAAGGTAACATCTATCTAGTAGATTTTCTTTCAACAGATGTAGACATTTGCCTATTTAATTCTATTTGTAGACCTAATGTTTTATGACATAAGAGACTAGGACATTTAAACCTTAGAACCATTGCTAGGCTATCCAAGGACAACCATGTTAGAGGTCTACCTTCTGGACCCTACAAGAAGGAAGGACTCTGCAAGGCTTGTCAATTAGGCAAGCAAACTAAAATAGTTTTAAGTCACTTAATAAGAGTGATTCACCTAGGATCTTGTATCTGTTACACATGGATCTTTTTGGACCCATTACAGTATAAAGCTTAGGAGGGAAATCTTACACCTTAGTAGTTGTAGATGACTTCTCTAGATTCACATGGGTGTTCTTTCTGAGGAAGAAGTCTGATAACTTTAAGTGTTTGACAGAGTTTCTCAAATGTATACAGATTGAGTTCAATACTCACATTGCCCTGATCAGAAGTGATCATGCGACAGAGTTTGATTCTCTTCTTATGCAAGAGTTCTGTCAGAGTGAATGGATCAGGCATACTTTCTCAGCTCCTAGAACTCCTCAACAAAATAGGGTAGCTGAAAGGAAAAATAGAACCCTTATTGAATCTGCCACTACATTGTTGTCAGATGCTCACCTTCCTCTATCCTTTTGGGCAGAGGCAGTGAACACCTCCAACTATGTGTTGAATAGAAGTTTGATACATAAACTAAAGGAAAAGACTCCCTATGAATTACTCAAAGGGAAGAAACCTAAAGTTGATTATTTTAGAATTTTTGGCTGTATTTGTTATATCCATAATAATGACAAGAGATCTTTAACAAAATTTCAAGCTAAAGCTTATGAAGGAGTGTTTCTGGGATACTCCATGATCAGCAAGGCCTATTGGATTTATAATAAATCATCTCTTAAAATTGAGGAATCTGTTCACATTTCATTTGATGAATCTAACATGTCCTTCAAGGAGAAGAATACTTCTACCGTAGAACCACTTCAGGTACATTCTCTTGTTGAAGACTTGAACAAGTTACAGGTTACTCAAAAAGAGGAAAGCAGTGAAGATGAAGAAAGCATTCAATATATTGAAGAAAAACAACTTGAAGAGCCAGTTGTTGTACCACAAGAGGAAACAACAACACAGGTTGGTGAACAATCAACACCCCCTGTTGATTTAGTAACATCAAGAGACCATCCAATTTCCCAAATAATTGGAGACATCTCAACTGGTGTGCAAACCAGAAATCAGGTCAACCAAAACATGTTGCACACTTGCTTCCTATCTTAAATTGAACCTCAGTACATTCAAGATGCAGAGCAAGATCCACACTGGATTATTGCAATGCAAGAAGAGTTACATCAATTTGAAAGGAACAAAGTTTGGGAACTAGTGCCAAAGCCTAAGGATCACTCCATTGTTGGAACAAAGTGGGTGTTCAGAAACAAATTGGATGATCAAGGAGTAATTGTAAGGAACAAGGCAAGGCTAGTTGCTCAAGGATATTCTCAAGAAGAAGGCATAAACTATGACCAGACTTTTGCACCAGTTGCAAGATTGGAAGCCATCAGAATCTTTTTAGCTTATGCAGCACATAAAGACTTCAAGGTATATCAGATGGATGTCAAAAGTGCATTTCTCAATGGTGACATCAAAGAAGAAGTCTATGTTAGACAACCTCCAGGTTTTATCTCTCCAACCTATCCTGATTATGTTTTTAAGTTAAACAAAGCATTATATGGTCTCAAGCAAGCTCCTAGAGCATGGTATGAGACCCTAGCATGCTTCCTTCTGGAAAATGGATTTATAAGGGGTAGAGTAGACCAAACTCTTTTCATTAGAACCCATAAGTCCCATACCCTACTAGTACAGATTTATGTAGATGATATTATTTTTGGTTCTACTGATTCAAAATTGTGCAGAAGGTTCTCCAACCTAATGCATTCTAAATTTGAAATGAGTAGCATGGGTAAGCTATCCTTCTTTCTAGGATTGCAAGTCAAACAACATGTTGAAGGCATCTTTATTTCTCAAACCAAGTATGCAAATGATTTGGTTAAGAAATTTAGCATGTCTGAAGCATCTTGCATGAAAACACCTATGCCTACTAATGTTGTATTGGATGATGATGAACATGGGAAACCTGTTGATCAGACAACATATAGAGCAATGATTGGCTCTTTACTATACCTTACAGCCAGTAGACCAGATATAATGTTTGCTACATGTATATGTGCTAGGTTCCAAGTAAGCCCTAGAGAGTCACACCTAACACTAGTAAAGAGGATTCTCAGGTATGTTAAAAGTTGTCCAAATCTAGGTCTCTTTTATCCAAAAGACTCAGCATTTGAATTAACTGGATTTTCGGATGCTGATTATGCTGGATGCAGAATTGACAGGAAAAGCACCAGTGGAACTTGTCAGTTTCTTGGTGATAGACTTGTCTCTTGGTTTTGCAAGAAACAAACTTCTGTGTCAACTTCAACTACTGAAGCTGAATATATGGCTGCAGGCAGTTGTTGTTCACAAATCTTGTGGATTCAAAACCAACTCCTACACTATGGCTACAACTTAGAGAAGTCAAAAATCTTTTGTGATAACACCAGTGCTATTTCTATAGCTCAAAATCCAGTCCTCCATAGTAGGACAAAACACATAGAAATTAGGCATCACTTCTTAATGGATAATGTTGAGAAGAATAAAATTGAACTTCAATATATCCCAACTGATTTATAAAGGGGAGATATTTTCACCAAACCCTTGGATGAAAAGAAACACACCTTCTTCCTAAATCAGTTAGGAATGTTAGATGGAGGAAGTCTAAAATAATACCCAAGATTTAAAAGGTTTAAAAATTGACCAAGACTAGGCAAACATCTTGATTTTTCTTAGTGTCTAGAGTGTTTTTCTGGTCTCTGAATTGCGCTCGATGATTTTCCCCCAGATCGTCGAACGGAGATCGACGATTTCTGAAATCATCGACCTGAGTTCAGCGCTTCTCAGATAGTCTGAACTATCTCTTACGGTCAACGATCGTCGAACGGCGCTCGACGATTTTGTTCTCTGAACGATCGTCGAATAGAGCTCGACGCTCTCCAATGTCATCGAATGGAGATCGACGATATTGAAGACTCTTCAGATTCCTATAGTAGCCCCGATCGTCGAACTGAGTTCAACGATCTTTCCTTTTCTGCGTCGAACCCTAATATAAAATTCATTTTTCGCCGTCGTTCTCCTTTTGCGCTTTCGATTTCTCTGCAAAAATTCTCTTCCCCTCCAAACTTCTCTACACTGGTCGTTTTGTTTGTTGATTTTTGGAGGTAACCATGGCCGTTTCTGTTGCTGTTCTAGCCGCAATGAAATTCGATGCCGGATTTGACATTGACATGGAGTCTTTCAGCACCACTGATCAAGTTTTCCAGGATATTTTGGAACTCTTCAAGGAGCAGAAACTTGCTACCATCATGACCACCAGGATCAAGCTGCCTGCTGATGAGATTAAGGAGTGGGTCTACACTGCCCACAACCAGGATCAAAACAAAATAGTTGGTTCAATTTCTAGAACCCAGGTACCCTTGACTCCAGCCATTCTGACAGAAGTTTTTGAGTTAAGTTCTGGAAGAGATTCTGCTGATCTGTCTGGAGAGGAATTTGCTGATCTGCTTGCAAGAATGGGTCACTCTGATGCTAACCCTAGCAAGCTTCTGAAGAATAACCTAGCTGTGGAATACAGGTTCTTAGCTGATGTAGTGGACAAAGTTTTGTTGGCCAAGCACTCAGCACATGATACTATTTCTAGGTATCAGCTTTGCTTGATGGGAGTCATTGTGGACAAGAAACAGTTGAACTGGGGAGAGGTCTTCTTTGACCTGATTAAAAAGAAAATCAATAAGAATTTTATGAATTTTGGGAGGATCCTAGGGCTATTCCTTCAGAACAGATGCCCTGCCATGCTAGTATCTTCTGGGATACATATTAATGCTTCAAAGAGATTGTCTTGTGCCTTATTTGGTAAATGGGACAGGCAGATAACCAAGCCCAGTAGGCCCTCTGCAAGCACACCTTCAGGCACCAGGACTGTAACAGTCACTTCCCCTCAAGTCTCTGCCCCTGCAGATGACTTGCCTGCTGCTACTTCTCCTCCTCCTACTCCAATTCCATCTCCTCCAGTTCCATCCACCATTCAAAGTCCATCCACTATCATCATCTCCAGCCCATCTCCAACCTCAATACCATCTTCAATTCCAACTCTACCAGTCATAGAAGAAATCTTTCATCCATTATATTCCTACCCTCAACCAGACATTGAAACATCATCCACCATTCCATCCTTCAATCTTCTTGATGATTCCTTCATGGATGATTCACCCTCATCTCCTCCTGAGCTACCCTCCTGATCAACATCTTACCAATAACTTCTACAAGACATTCTGGATCAACCCTCCTTCACACCCTCTTTTTCCATACCACTGTCTTCCATCTCCACAATACCCTCACCTCAACCATCACTCCTACCATCCACTAGCTCTCCACCATCATCACCAGTTGCTCCTCCAGTCTCTACCTCTGCTCACATTCCTGTTGAGCATGTAGATCTTCCAGCCCTAGCTGACCAGTTATATGAACTGCTAGCCCCCAGGCTATCTCTTCTATTGGAGACCTCCTTGGCTCCATTACTTCAGTCAGTGGAAGCTCTTTCTGCCAGGCTATTCTCCTTATTTCCTCAGGCAATCCCTTCATCAGTGTGCCTTGATCCAGCATTCTCTGAATCCAGGCAGGGGGAGATGCCTAATGAAGTTGTGAGATTGCTTGCTGCTATTTCTTCAGTTCCTGCTGCTGCTGCTGTTGTTCCTCAAGCTCCAGTTTCAACCCCTCCAGTTGCAGTCTTCTCAGTGGACATCAGGTCCTTACTATCAGTGTTTGATTTAGCTTATTTCAGTTGTCTTCCAGAGACAGTTGCAGTCCAGCCATCAGAGGATCTTTCCAAGGCCATTGTGCCCTTCTCTAGTTGTGACACCAGCATTATTCATTCATTCATATATACAGTTTATTCTGCTGAGACTTCTGGTTCCATCGATGCTGCTGCTATTCCTGCTGAAAGTATTGTTGCTATTCCTGTTGCTACTGCTGTCAGTAATGATGTTGTTGTTGTTCCAGTTTCTGATGATATACATATGACAGAGGAATACGAATTTGAGCCTGCTGCTATTGCTGATGATATTGATGCTACTGAACCTATTATATCTGAAACTGCTGTTGCTGATGTTGTTGTATCTGAAAGTGTTTTATCTGAAACTGTTGCTGCCCCAACTGCTGTTGATATTACTGCTACTATACCTTCTAAGAGTGTTGCTCCAGAAATCTTTGTGTCTGTTGTTACAACTGCTGCTACAACTTCTGTTGTTATTAGTGTTGTATCTGCTGCTATCACCACTGCTATTTCATCTGCTCCAACTCAACTTCAGAAAGAATATATGAATAAGATTGATGCTCTATATGATGAGCAAAGTTCTGAAAGTGATGAATTCAGGACTGATTCTGATGACTCCTCTGCCACTATTGCCAGGAAGAGAAAGGCAAGGAGCAAAACCATGAAAAGAGTGCCTCCAGCCAAAGTCAAGGACACTAATGACATACCATATTACATTTTTTATGACTGCCCCATTACTGAGCATTGGATGCAGTATTCCAAGAACCAACTTAAAGCCATGAAGAAGAAGAGGAAGTATGAGAAAGGATCTTCCCAGTTTCATCATTCTCATCCTCCTCCACCACCTCCTCCTGAATGCAGGTGCAGGTGGAAGCTCAGCTGCTCAACCTCATGCTAAAAGCCAAACCCCCTATCAGCCTCATGCAAGATCTTATCATAGGGGAAGCCAGTCCAGAGGTTCTCAATCTATAAGAGGAAGTTACAGAGGAAACCAGAGGGAATTCCAAGTTTATTCGAAAGGTTATTCAAGGCAACATCCTTACTCCAGGGAAGGACAAGCTTCATCAGACACAACTTCAGGTCCCTTTCCCTATAAGTTAAAAGAAGTAGTCTCCTCCAGAGCTCCTCAAGATAATCCATCCAACAGATATGAGCCACCAGTGCCCTTTGAAGATCCTGAAAATAACCCAACTGCTTGGACTGCCAGGATGAAAGAGCTAGCTGCCCTGGATCAAATTAAGAAAGCTAAAGAGCAAGGCAGAGATTCTTCCAACATCACTACATTGTCTGAACAAAGAAAGAAAGAACTAGAAAGATATGGCTCAAGCAAATTCTTTGACTCTGATAGATATATGGAGCTGCATCCTGAAGCTGTAGTACCAAGGCCCAAACAGCAAACTTCTCTAGGTGCAGCAGATGACAGAAGGTCAAAGAAAGAAGCTCTCAATCCAAATAGAGAAATCAAACTTATAAAGAGCAAGGAGAAAGAATAACTATGTAAGGTGACAATCATTCTGATTTCTGATTATTGTCTGGGATAATATATATCTGTGGTTCTGCAATATCCTGCTTATTGCTTTTCTGCATTGTTGCTTTGTATGTTGTTATTTAATTTTTCCAAGTTCTGTCAATATTAATCCTAACCCAAATAGGGGGAGATTGTTGGAACACCCTATTACTAATTTGGGTCAGGATCACTATGTCTTTAGGAAACCTATTTTTAACCTCCTGTATAGATCTAAAGGTCAATTAGAATTGAGTCTAAGGGTTAGTACTTAGGTTTGGAAGCTGCCCTCAAGACCAAGGATTTTCAGTTTGGAGACTAAGTCATATCGTCGAGCTCAGTACGACGAAACGTCGAACTCCAATCGACGATCGTCTAGCTCAACTTCGACGGATCATCGAACTCCATTCGACGATCGCTGAGCTCAACTTCAACAAATCGTCGAACTCCATTCGACGATCTTCGATCTCAGTTCGACGATCTTGACTCCAGTTTTGATTCTCTATCTCTGAGCTCAGTTCGACGATAGTTGAGCTCAGATCGACGATCTCTGTTGTTGTATAAGTCCAAATCACTGAGCTCAGTTCGACGATAGTAGAGCTTAGTTCGACGATTTTCTGAAGAATTCAATGTTATTCAAGATTCAAATTCAGAACAGTTAAGGAGTTATTCAACAATTAATTCAGAAGATTTTCTAGCCGTTTTCATTTATTCTGGACCAAGTTTCAAGGGACTATCAAGGAATGTTTCTTTGGACATTCCCCCAGAAGACATTTGCAATTAAGGATGCAATTAATGACAGGCTAATGGCTATTCTTGACAGAGGATGATTTTCTATTCAGAACCAGGGAATAAAACTCAAGTTTTTTTTGAATCTCTTAGAACAGACAATACAGACAAAAAGAACAAGAAACAATATTCTCTGGAACAACATCTTTCTCAACATCAACTGTTCACAAGAGAAAGAGCTAAAAGAATTCATACAAGAACACACATCCAAGGAGATCAACCTTCTGAAACCTTCAGATCTCTTGTGATTCAAGTGTTCAAGGCCAACATAATTCAAAGACTCCAGACACCTAACATTTCAGTTGTTGCTGAAATTATCATTTGCTGGAGATCAACTTTTGAAGGCCTATCATCCTACCACAAAGCTTCATTTCCTGAAGATCTCAAGAACTCAGGGGGAGCTTTGACAACATCAAATCCACATAGTCTTCTCAGCTGCTTTGAGAAAGAGAAGACTTCCATAACTCTCTCTTCCCCATCTCTGTAAAGGGTTTTTCAAACTCCTTTCAAAAGTTTGAGCTTGGTTTTTGACCACCTTATCAAAAGCTCATTGGTGGCAAGACACCTGATCAAAAAATCTGATTTGGTTTTTGAGCACCTTATCAAAAGCTCATTGGTGCCCAGGACACCTGATCAACTCATCCTGCAGTGGATTCCTACATAGGGTGGTAGAAGAGTGGATATACCCAAGTTTAGGGGAACCACTATAGCTCCTTGTGTCTTCTGGCTTGCTTGTCTTTATTTTTGTTTCTGGCTGTGATTGTTTTGTGATTAGTTAGGATCTGTGATTAATTTCTTTTGTAGGTTATTTTGTGATTAGATTGAATATTTGCTTCCTTGTTCACTCAGATTACAACAACTGTTGTAAAAAGTTTTTAAGCACCATACTCTATTCACCGCCCCTCTTGAGTATTTCAGATCTGCTGCACTTTCAGTCCATATACATCAATAAGGAGAAGCTAAACATGCTTCTAAATATATCAGAGTACAGCTAAACATTGCCCAAACGGGCTACATAAGAGTATCAAAATACTAACATCCGTAATCGATGGTATCGACAGCACCGTCACTTCAGGCCCTATTGTCCTGGCCTGTCTGTCCTGCTGCATAGTCTGCGGCTGCTCTACCTATAGTGTGACCTCCTAAAAAGGAAGACGTAGCAACCGTTAGTCAAAACGACTAAGTGGTTTCACATCTGTTCCCTCGGTGACTCCTCGGCACCGGGCGGGGAAGAGGAACAAGAGTACATTATATAATAAGTATGCAAGTAAAGGAAGTACAAGCAGGTGGCAGTAGTGTAGGAGTAACAGTATCAGATTCTAGCAAATATTTAAGAGCTATAGCAAACTAGCAAGTATAAGTAACAGCAGGAAAGTAACTTAACTTATAAGAATGCCCATACAAACTTATAAGTTAAGGATCGGGTTACATAAAGGTAACTCATCGTATAAGAGTGCCCATACAAACTTATACAATGAGGATCTTGTTGTGTAATATTATGAAATGCTATGAATGCTATGTAAAGAGTCACCCATGCACACACATGCAATTGCTATGTCGACACAGACTATAGTTCCCACTTTTCGAGCAGGTAGCTAACCTCTCAGGCATCAGCCGCCGTGGCCAGTCGGTGATAGTAGAACGGGCACTTCTACTACTAGGCGGGTATCCACACTACTTCACCTAGGCCTCCGTACGCCTCAACACTAAGAACACAACAGCGGAGCCCATGCGTACTATGGCCCAGCGGGAGCCTCGGGTAGATGTGTACCGAGGACCAATCCCCGAACTGACCTTGTGTGACCCAGAAGGAGCCTCGGAGTGAGCACGAGGACCAAACCCAACCGTTCACCTGGCACGGAAGGAGCCCCGGGACATGAACACCGAGGACCAAGCCCAACCGCACAAAGTCTAACTGTCGACTCCCGTCGGTGGGACGATTGGAGAGCCCGTAGACCTGCCACACTATCCTTAACCCAGCATTACGACACTGCGTGTCGACTCACACCACATGCAAATACCACATCAACATAACATGGAAGGGGCCTCAGAAGTAAGCATGAGGACACAGCCCAACCATCCATCCATACCTTATCTCAACACAACCAAAACAAGTGACGGTCAACACCGCACTTACATCCCTTCACAATACTACCCGTAGGGAGACGACGCTCTAAGTATTGGACTACTAGACTCATTTCATTAATCAAACATACTCGTGGCCATAATCTATTCATCTATATGACTTTCCAAATGATGACAATGTAATATAAACATGATGCGCATATAAAGATCTATAACACTATCCATTTGATAATGTCATAATATAAACATGAAGTGCACAATTATCAATCTTTCAATTCCTACCAATTCAATTCGTTTAAATAAGATTGCTTCACAATTTGATAATATGAAATCCGATTAATAAGCTACATCAATCAAGCAACAAATGATTAATCATAAGGGTTCATCCAAGCCAAGTATCTTGCAATATTAATTCCACCGAATCCAAATCCACCTTCCATTAAAGCCCAGAATTTAGGTGCAGGTTGAATATAGACAGCAACTTCGACCGGAGATTCCTGAAGCTACAAGAATCCGATGAAGACATGTAACCCCACAATGGAAAGGTCATTTCGTGGTCTACAACTCTCGTATTCAGACCTCAACCCAGATTTGAAATTATCCTGTTTGAAATCGGACTTGGTATCCGCTGCATACAGAACATAGTTTCTGCATGTAGGATTTATTGAACACCATTTTCGTTTAGACTTGCCCGTGGCTACAGACTTCTCCAGATGTCGTGCAACCATTCATTGGACATGTATTTTCAAGGGCTTCAACTTTCGTGTTTAGCCGAAAGCCCAAATCTAGACATATCACACTTAAAAATGGCCACGAAGTTCGCTGTGCGTAGAATACAGATTCTGCACGCATCTTAAGGCGGAATGAATGACATCGGCTCATCTTCCTCCTCAAGGCGATCTTCCCAAATCATTCTAGAATTTCCTCCACCCTTATTCAACCTCAAGAGGCCTTTTCTCTTCACGAAACCATCACCCATCTCCACATAGAAGATCGGAGAGGTTGAAGACACCACTAACCAAGAGCACAAGCCCCGGATTGGCCTCACCCTAGAGAAAGCATCTTCTCACATGTCAAGACTCTTTTGAGTCGACGTCTTGCCTAAATATCTACAGATCTAGCACCAAGGGAGAGGGTAGGAAACTCACATCGGTTCCAGCGGTACCACCATTTCCGGCCATGGATCTCGTAATTCTCCTTGGCGGCATCTTCTCCTTCATGGTGATGGCGGATTTTCTTCTGTAGAACTTGCTCCAGCAGTTTTCTCTCTCACCAGGAGTTCTCACAGGAAATAGGGAATGAAATGAGCATGAAAACGGCTAGGGTTTTCTCTCACCCTTATATATGAAAAGTGACACGGGTAGGGACACGACCGTGTCCTTACCCGTGTCCTTCCTAGGAGAAGCAACAACGACAGTTTCCAACAACGACAGTTTCCATGTCGGTTCAATAATTGACATGGGTAGGGACATGCCCGTGTCCCGACCCGTGTCCATATGGCACGGTCGTGTGCCCTGGCCGTGTCCTTCTCGGGATGCATTTCGACGATCTCAACATTTCGTCGATCTCGATCAAAATCGTCGACTGGAGAACACGGGTACGGACACGCCCGTGTCTCTACCCATGTCACATGGTGTCTACACAGCTCGTCAGTCTCGACACGGCCTATCGAGTGTAACTCGACACACACGAGTAGGGACACCCCCGTATGGCTACCCGTGTCACATGGTGTCGACACAGCTCATCAGTCTCAACACGCCCTGTCGAGTGTAACTCGACACACATGGGCAGGGACACGCCCGTGTCGCTACCCGTGTCACATGGTGTCGACACAGCTCGTCGATCTCGACATGCCTCGTCGATTTCAGCTCGACGCACATATGCACACGGGTAGGGACATGCCCGTGTCTCTACCCGTGCCCCCTCACAGCACTGATTTCTCTACTCCTCCTCAAGTGCAGTCCAATTCCCTGTACGCCCCAGCACTCGAGTCAACCCTCCTGAGTCAAAAACACAACACTAGGGGACCTAGAGTGATTCGGGACGTTATAGAGGGTCCGGCTGGCGTAGGAGATAGTATGAAAGATTTTATTTTTCCTTTAACCGAGCACCGCTCCGATAACGACATCTCTTGCGTCGCACATGACTTCGAAGGGCAAAGTCCAATCTGGTGCCACCAAGATTGGAGCGGAGATGAGTCGATCTTTGAGAGTCTCGAAGGCTTGCATACATTTTTTTGTCGAAGTCAAACTGGGTGTCCTTGGCCAGCAGATTTGTGAGGGGCTTGGATATTGATGAGAAATTACTGATGAATCTTCTGTAGAAACTGGCGTGTCCCAAGAAGCTACGGATACCCTTGGCGGAAGACAGAGGAGGAAGATTTTTGATGATGCTGACTTTCGTTTGGTCGACTTCGAGCCCCCTGTGAGAGACTTTGTGGCCTAAGACGAATGCCCTCGCGAACCATGAAATGGCATTTTCCCAATTCAAGATGAGGTTTGTATCTTCACACCGCTTCAGAGCTTTGGCTAGATTCACGAGGCAGACATCGATGTTGTTCCCGAAAAGGGAAAAGTCATCCATGAAGACTTCGAGAAAGTCTCTGATCAGGTCGCCGAAGATGGCAATCACACATCGCTGGAAGGTTGCTGGGCCGTTGCACAATCTGAATGGCATTCTCCTGAACGCGAAGGTGTCGGATGGGCACGTGAACGTCGTTTTGTCTTTGTCATCGGGGTCAACTGTGATTTGATTGTATCATGAATACCCGTCGAGGAAACAATAGTATTCCTCACCGGCCAATTTTTCCAGCATCTGGTCGATGAAGGGTAGCGGGAAATGATCATTGCGGGTAGCCTCATTCAGTTTCCGGTAATCTATGCAGACTCTCCACCCGGCGACCACGTGGGTGGGTAATAATTCATTCTTTTCGTTGGCCACCACAGTAATCCCGCCCTTTTTGGACACCACTTGTACTGGGCTTACCCATTTGCTGTCGCTGATTGGGTAAATGATACCTGCGTCAAGCAATTTTATTACTTCTGCCTATACCACTTCATGCATCTTGGGGTTCAGTCTCCTTTGAGGTTGTGCCAATGGTTTGTATTGATCTTCAAGCAAAATCTTGTGCATGCAAAACGACGGGCTGATCCCTTTCATGTCGGCTAACGAACGTCCAAAAAAATATTTATATTTCTCTAAGACATCGACCAGGGCGAGTTCATTGTCGACGGAGAGGGATGCGGAGATGATGACCGGGCACGCTGTGCCTTCCTCTAGGAAAGCGTATTTCAAGGATTCGGACAGCGGCTTCAGAGTTGCGACAGTGATTATGATGGTAGATGTGATGAAAGGTTCTTTGGTTGAATGCGGGGTTCTCGGGACATTAGTTCGGACGGTTGTGTCGGGTGCGTCTTCCTCTTACTACGCTGGCTCGGCTTGGTCAAGAATCATTTTGATGTACATGTCCGGTTCGTCTATCAAATCTGCTTCATCGCAGTTGGTGATTCTGAGATGTTGGGTAGGTTCGTGACGTTGAAAGAAATCGATTCTTCCCCCAGGATTAGGGTTAGCTCTCCTTGGTCGACGTTGATAATGGCACATGGCTATGGCGTGGAAGGGTCGTCCTAGGATTATATGTACTTTGGGATCGGCCATTGATGAATTGTAAATATACCTAGTTTTATGTACATTATATCAGTCGTTTTACTTTATTTTTGTCATTTTTACTTATTTTTGTTTAATAAAATGTTTCTTTTATTGTAAATATTTTGCGAATTTATTTTATTCTGTTTTGCAAATAAAAAGCAAAAAATCTACCCAAAATACACATGTCACGCCCGTGTACTGATGGTCATGCCCGTGACCGGGGCGTGACCCGTCAAATGCCAGTGAAATCAAATATTTTTGAAGAGAAAAGCATGACACGCCCGGCCACACGCTCGTGTCCATCCGACACGGGGCGTGACCAGGCTCGTGCCAGCCAGGTCGACATTTTGCGCTCAACATTCGTCGAAGCCAAGAGGGACACGACCGTGTTCAATGATGCGACACGCCCGTGTCAGCCCGACAAACTGCCGTCGGCGACTCCCGAAGTCCACAACGCCTTTAATCGTCGCACGACACGCCCACCATCACGCCCGTGACCGGGGGCGTGACCGCCGTGTTTTCAGCCGCAATGTCAAATCCGTAACTTCACCGAATTCTACTGTTTAATAGTGCTGACACGCCCCCCCGACACGCCCGTATCGGAGCGCGTGTACTTGGAAATTTTTCCCTATTTAAGGGCAGCTGCTGTATGAGTTCGGGGTTCCAATTTTTGAACCATTTTGTTGACTAGGGCTGCTGTTTGGAGCTTGCTTAGTGCTATGTAAGGATCCCCCCTCTCCTTTTTAAGTTTGTATGTTTGAACTCTTGTAATCAACCCTTTTTTGTATTAAAATTCGTTATTATTTCATCCTTTACATGCTTTAAAATTTCTCCCAAAAGCCTCCTTTTCATCAATCTTATGTACTTTTATTTTCATTTTCATGGTGCGTATGTGCGTGTATGAGCTTAAACTTGCAAAATTTATGTTTTTAAAACGAAAACCTTTTTATTTTACTTCCATTTTTATCAAATTTCTAGTCCGTTACTATGGCCATTTTTTATCATATTCTTTAAAGAATCGGTTAGACTTAGGGTTTTACTTTCATTTTCTGTTTTTACATCTTTTTAACCCGATTTACGAAGCTTTAAAAATAGATAATGCGTTATTATAATTTTTCAAGAACTTAGAATTTTTGCAATTACAAAAAAAGTTTTTCGCACGAACAATTTTTATTTTCACTTTTAAAGCATTTCTATCAAAATCTAACGGTAAAAATGTAAACGTTTTAATTTTTCGGGCACTTGCCTTTCTCACTTTAATTTGAAAATTTTTTGCTCAAACAATTTTTATTTTGCCTTTTTATGCATTTCTACTACATTCCAGTGGTAGAAATGCAGTCATTTTAATTGTTCAATAACTTTGTTTTTCTCAATTATTTTAGCACGAGTGTGTGCGTGTATGAGATATTTTTCAGCTCCTAAGTTAAATTATGCAAGTGTGTGTGAGTGTTTATTTATGTCGAGTGCGTGAGTAGTTACTTTCAAGTAGAGTGCGTGTGTTGTTTTTATTTTTCTGCCTACTCATTTGAGTTAAATGGCTGGACTGTATTTTCAGTCCTACTCGTTTGAGTAGGACTTGTAATTTTTATTCTTTATTTTTCCGCCTACTCACTTGAGTTAAATGGCTGGATTTTATTTTCCTCCTACTCGTTAAGAGTTAAATGGCGTGCTTTAATTTGCTCCTACTCATTTGAGTAGGATTTGTGTGCGTTTTCATTTCTGTCGTGTGTGTGCGTATTTTAATTCCAGTAGAGTGTGTTTACTTTCTGTAGAGTGGGTGTGTTTTAATTTTATGTCGAGTGCGTGAGTGTTAGCTTTTATTTTCCGCTTACTCGCTAGGAGTTAAATGGTTGGATTTTATTTACCGTCTACTAACTTGAGTTAAATGGCCGGTCTTTATTGTAATAATTGGAATGGACTTGTAAATGCATTTATTTTCTCCTACTCGTTCAGTAGGACTTGCTTTCTTTTTCCCGCCCACGCATTTGCGCCGGGACTTGCACTTTTACAGCTTTTCTTATTTTCTAATTATTTAAAATCACTTAAGGTTTGTCGTGGGTTTACGACGTGTAGGACCACATAATTGATGTGTGGGCCCTATTTCCGTAGTCCATATGCTAGCTAGCCGAGAGGCCATGCATATGGACTGATCACCCCTTGGTAAATGGAGTTCCGCACTAACCCTCGAGAGAGGAGGCGCGCCAACTCTACCGGATTGGGTTCCCCACCCAATATCGGGGTTCTTAGCGTAACGTGGGCATTAAGAGGAATCCTTCATCGGACGAGAGCCCGGTCGAATAGTCTTAATGTTCAGGTGAGCGATAGTCCTAGAGATAGGTGTGCTCATTCTAGTGGAGCCTCCACGGCCAATTCTCCGCCCTAATCATTTAGAAACTTAGGATCTCTTTTTATTAAAAGTCTATTTTAGTTCAAATGTTATTTCGGTACCATCGAGCTACGCTCTTCATCGGCTCCACCTTTATTATGCTTTTATTTTCTGACTTTTGTTTATATAAATAATATCCCGACAAGATAAAATTATCGGTAAAATAATAGTCCCCTCCAGGGAAGAGTAGAAATAAACGAACCGACCCCGAGAACAATACGACCTCGATATTCCGCAAGGAATATCCTGTACTACTCATGATAGGTGCACTTGCCTCCTTTCGTTAAAACTCGATCACATCCGTTTCATATCCAATTAAATACGCGAGCCCCGTTTTCTTAAATAAAATCAAATCCGCTTTTCTACTTAAATAAAACCGCTCGGGGCGACGCGCTTCGTAATCTTTTTGGAGTTTTAACCGCATTAAGTTTTCGGACTTGATGAGAAAATATTAATCAAGTTTTTGGCGCCGTTGCCAGGGATCGAACCCAATCCGAATGCGGTCGTCGAGCGTATAATGTCATATTACGCCCGGCCTAATTTGGACGATACTGGGTCCAGTATTGTTCGCCCGACGGTGGCGAACAATAATTTTGAGATCAAATCGAGCGTTATCCAAATGATCCAAAATGTCGTGCAGTTCGACGGACAGCCGGATGAGGACCCGAACGTTCGTTTGTCTAGTTTTTTGGAGATTTGTGATACTTTTAAGATCAATGGTGTCACTGATGACGCCATTCGTTTGCGCCTTTTTCCATTATCCCTCAGATCCAAAGCTAAGGCGTGGTTGAATTCCCTCCCACGAGGATGTATCACCACCTGGGCCGACCTTGCGGAACAGTTCTTAACGAAGTATTTTCTGACCGCCAAAACTGCAAAGTTGCGGGCGGACATTTCTTCGTTCGTGCAGAACGATTCCGAGTCTCTTTTTAAGACTTTGGAGCGCTTTAAGGAATTCCTCCGCAAGTGTCCGCACCACGCGCTGCCTGCGTGGTTGCAGGTCCATATCTTCTACAATGGGCTTAAATATCAGACGCGTCAAATGATTGACGCGGCTGCCGGGGGTACGTTGAATAATAAGACCCCCGAGGTTGCCCAAGCTCTTATTGAAGAGATGGCTATGAACGCCTACCAAAGGGACGTCCCGCGGGGACATCCTAAGCAGGCGGCCGGCCTCTTTGAAGTGGATGCCACTGCCCACTTAGCCCTTCAAGTTGAAAGGCTGATGAAGCAGGTGGCGGAGATGTCTGCTGCCTCCACCACTCCTCCTTGGGCGATTCCCCCTAATGCCAGCGTAACAAATGAATTCGTAGACTACGTGGGAAATGCTGGGCGACCTTCCTTCAACCCCAATAATAACCCTTATAGCAATAACTATAATCCGGGTTGGAGGAACCACCCCAACTTCTCATGGAGCAATGCGAATAATGCGCAGCGCCCCCCCAATTCATTCGCGCCCGGATTTCTGCCGCCTCCCCCTCTTCCAAAACCCTCCCCGATGGAGGATAATTTTTATAAATATATAGCTTCCAACGAGTCAAATATCCGGAACATCACCGGATCGCTAAAAAACTTAGAACTCCAGGTTGGACAGCTTGCACGAATGATGTCCGAGCACGCACTCGGGGCACTGCCAGGAAACACGGAGCCCAATCCGCGTGAAAATATCAACGTTATAACCCTCCATAGCGGAAAGGAGGTGATCGATCCAAAACGGACCGATCCTCAGGTACATATTTCACCTCAGACCCCTCTTCCCCCTTCTTCGATTACGCTGCCCTTACAAATTTTAAATGAAAAAATTATTAAAACGCCCTTGCCATATCCGCACAAGCTCAATAGTGAGCGTAAGGACGCGCAATATGAAAAATTTATTTTATTATTAAACCAAATTCATATTAATGTTCCCTTTTGCGAGGCAATCTCTTAGATGCCTAAATATGCGAAATACTTAAAACAACTTCTTTCCAATAAACAAAAATTAGAAAATATTTCGCATATTTCTCTTAATGCTGACTTCTCAGCGGCTCTTACTAATAAATTGCCCCTAAAAAGAAATGACCCGGGACGGTTCTCCATCCCGTGCCTTTTTGGCAGTATATTAGTAAAATACGCTCTTGCAGATTTAGGTGCAAGCATTAATTTGATGTCGTTCTCACTCTTTCAAAAATTAGGTTTGGGCACTTTTGCCCCTACTAAAATGCAAATCCAACTAGCGGATCGCTCGGTTAAGTTTCCCGTCGGGGTAGTGGATGACGTACTTGTCCGAGTTGATAAGTTTATCTTTCCGGTAGACTTCATCATCTTGTACATCGAGGAGAACACCGATGTACCAATTATACTTGGTCGCCATTTTCTCGCTACCTCCCGCGCATTAATTGATGTCAGTAACGGTCGTCTCCTCCTTCGGGTAGGAGATGACGAAGTTACTTTCTCTATTAATCCCTCCATTGGAGACTCGTCATAGAGCGATGAATTTGTTATAATTTAGACACATATATTGGAGATTGTTCTTCCCCTATTTTTGAGTCTACCTTTTTAAACGACGATCTTTATGCGCTCGAAAATTTTAACTGCGATGAGGAAACCTCTATAGACTTGCCTTTCGAACCAATTGTTAAGAAAGACATAGGAATTAAAACCTCGTTAGAAGAACCTCCCTGCCTTGAACTCAAACCCCTACCCGATTCACTCAAATACGCCTTTTTGGGAAAAGGTGATACACTCCCTGTTATCATTTCTTCGCATTTGAGCGAATCGGAGACTTCCGTTTTATTGGGAGTTTTGCTTAAACATCGCCACGCAATTGGGGGCAAATTTCTGATCTCAAAGCGATTAACCGGTCTTTCTGCACCCATAAGATTTTCCTTCTCGATAATTGCCGCAAAACTATTCAGCCGCAGCGACGTCTTAACCCAAACATGAAAGACGTCGTTAAGGCCGAAATTATTAAATTATTAGATGAGGGGATTATTTATCCCATATCAGATAGTATGTGGGTTAGTCCCATTCACGTGGTGCCCAAAAAGGGCAGTCTTACCGTAGTGGAGAATGAGCACAATGAACAAGTCCCAACTCGTACTGTTACGGGTTGGCGGGTGTGCATCGATTATAGAAAACTAAATGACGCCACCCGTAAGGATCATTTCCCACTACCATTTTTAGACCAAATTTTAGACCGTTTGTCCGGTCATCCGTATTTTTGTTTTCTTGATGGATTATCGGGGTTTTTCCAAATCCCCATTTCCCCCGATGACCAAGAGAAAACAACTTTTACCTGCCCATTTGGTACCTTCACATATCGAAGAATGCCATTTGGCCTCTACAACGCGCCCGCTACATTCCAAAGATGTATGTTGGCGATCTTTGGCGAGCTGGTAAGAGACATTATGGAAGTCTTTATGGATGACTTCTCTGTTTTTGGAAGCTCTTTCCCATCCTGTCTTAGTAATTTAGATCGTGTCCTTCAGCGATGCGAGGATACGCATCTTATTTTAAATTGGGAAAAATGTAACTTTATGATTCGAGAAGGTTTGGTTCTCGGTCATATGATTTCGTCTAAGGGGATGGAGGTCGATAAGGCCAAAATTGAAATTATCGAAAAACTTCCCCCGCCTTCCAACGTTAAATCTATTAGGAGTTTCTTACGGCACGCGGGCTTTTATAGGCGTTTTATTCAAGATTTTTCAAAAATAACAAAGCCGCTTACTCGCCTCTTGGAAAAGGAATCAAATTTTGTCTTTGATAGCGAATGCGAGTCTGCCTTTAATTTCATCAAACAAAAACTTATCAATTCACCTATTTTAGTGGCGCCCGATTGGACCCTTCCGTTCAAGATTATGTGCGACGCTAGTGATATTGTCGTAGGTGCCGTTCTTGGCCAACGGATAAAGAAATATTTTCATCCTATTTACTACGCTAGCAAGACACTCACTTCCGCATAAGGAAATTACACGACAATGGAAAAGGAACTTTTAGACGTCGTATTTGCTTTCGATAAGTTTCGCTCGTATATTACGCTATCCAAAGTTATCGTATTTACCGACCATTCCACCTTAAAATATTTGTTAGCGAAAACGGACGCCAAACCCCGCCTTCTTCGATGGATCCTCCTCTTGCAGGAGTTCGATTTAGAGATCCGGGATAAGAGGGGCGCGAAAAATTTAGCCGCCGATCACCTCTCCCGCTTAGAAAATCCCGCTGCAGAAGCGCTCGTCGAATCTGACATAAATGACAGATTCCCTGAGGAACGCCTCCTAGCCATAACTACCAGTTCTTCTTCCCCGCCTTGGTTCGCAGATTTTGCAAACTATTTAGTTGTGAGGGTACTTCCAAAAGACATTTCAAGCCAGCAAAAGAAGAAATTCTTTTCTGACTTGAAATATTTCTTTTGGGAGGACCCTTTTCTTTTTCGTATCTATGCGGAGCAAGCGGTCCGCAGATGTGTCGCGGGTGTGGAGTGCACGCAAATCCTTAGGCACTGCCACGAGGGACCGGCTGGTGGGCATTATCAAGCTAACCGGACCGCGCGGAAGGCGCTAGAGGCGGGCTTCTTTTGGCCCACTCTATTCAAAGACGCTCACAATTTTGTCCGCGCATGCGATAGCGGTCAGCGGTCGGGTAACATCTCTCGTCGCGATGAGGTGCCCCAAAACATGTTTTTAGAGTGTGAAGTCTTCGATTTATGGGGCATAGATTTTGTCGGCCCCCTACCTCCGTCTTTCAAAAATATGTATATTTTAGTAGCGGTCGACTACGTATCGAGGTGGGCGGAAGTGCAAGCTCTCCTCACCAACGATGCGCGAGTCGTCGTTACATTTCTTAAAAAACTATTTTCGCGCTTCGACACTCCGCGCGCTATTGTAAGCGATAAGGGGACGCATTTCTGCAACACCCAGATGGCTAAGACATTAGCTAGATACTGCGTCACGCACAAACTTGCCACCCCCTACCACCCGCAAACTAGTGGCCAAGTAGAGGTAGTCAATCGAGAGATAAAGCGCATATTAGAGAAAACCGTTTCTCTTAATAGGAAAGATTGGTCCATCAAGCTCGACGAAGCGTTGTGGGCTTATCGTACCGCATACAAAACCGCAATTGTTTGTACGCCGTATCGATTATTCTACGGCAAAGCGTGTCATCTCCCCATAGAATTAGAACATCGCGCACTTTGGGCTTTAAAACTTTTAAATCTCGACGCTAGCTTAGCCACCCAAAATAGAAAACTGCAACTAAACGAGCTCGATGAATGGCGTGCCAACGGTTACGAGAGCAATAAGTTCTATAAGGAGCGTTCTAAGTTTTATCACGACCGAAAACTCAAGCCCCACAAAACTTTTTCTCCGGGCGATCTTGTCCTTATTTATAATTCACGACTTAGACTTTTCCCCGGGAAACTTAGATCACGCTGGTCCGGCCCCTTTAAAGTTGAAGAGGTTTGGCTATATGGGACCATACTCGTCTCCCACCCGGATAAAGGCTCGTTCGAAGTGAACGGTCATCGCTTAAAATTATACATTGCAGACGATCCTGTGGGCGGTAATTTCGAATCCATAACCCTCCTAGATATATAAACCGCCAACATAGTCAAGCTACGCGACTATAAACAAAGCACTCCTGGAAGGCACCCCATGTTTATCTTTTTCGCTATCTCTTTACCTTTTTCTTTGCTATATTTCTTCCTAATGCAGGGTTCCTAAACTGCGCCTTCCCCACCTCCTATCACGGAAGCTTCTACCCCCCTCTTTTTCTTTTCTTTGTATATACTCTCTTCTCTGTTTTGTTCCGCATACTTACGTTACAATATTGGGGACAATGTTGGACTTAAGTATGTGGGTGTTTTCTTGCTTTCTTTTTCGCACTTCTATTTTTTGCAATGAATTTCTATTTTCTGCACTTCCAAAAAACAATATCTGAAAAAAAAATTATATAAAAAACAAATCCCAAAAACTTAAGGTCTAATTTTTTTTCTGTCTTTTTAAACCAAAAATCCCAAAAAAATTATAAAACAAAAATTCCAAAAAAAACAAATTGTAAAACAAAATTTCAAAAAAATTATAAAACAAAAACTCCAAAAATAATTATACAACCAAAATTCCAAAAAAAATTTAGTTTCATTTTGTACAAATCTGTGTAATTATTTTTGTAAATAATCTTCTCTCTCCCCCTTCCTTTTCTCTCTCATTCTTGTAAATACCGTCTCTTTTTCACGCACTTTACGCAAAACCTTAAAAATCTAAAAAAAAGATAATAAGTTAAAAAAAAATTCAAAAAAAAAGGGAAACTAAACAAAATTTCAAAAAAAAATTTAGTAAAACAAAACAAAAATACAAAAAAAGAGATAATAAATAAAAAACACAAAAAAATGATGAAAAAACTCTAAAAAACCAAAAAACAAATATTTTGAAACAAATAAATCAAATATATCATCCTTAATTTTCTTGCTATCCAAAAATTTTGCTTTGTGTTTATTTATATGTGAATGTTATTAATTCTCTGTTTGGTATTTGTTTGTGAATTATAGATTGAAAAATTTAACTATTCGGGGTTAAGTTTTAAAGAATTCATTATGCTTTGTTAAAAATAGCGAACTCGTTTTAGCCACTACTTCTAATTTTTCATTGATAGGAGCATGTGTATTATGTTAGAAAATAATGACTATAGGATTCAATTATGTTTACTTTTAGCTTTCTGAAAAATTGGAACTTATAATTTATTAAGGTTGCTCTCAAAATTGTTTTTTAATAAAAAATCTAGTTTTCTTTTCTCACCTTCCTTTTCATGCCCTACTTGACATGATAAAATTGTTATCCTTAAAAGATCTTATGTCAATGGGAATAAGATTTCATTCCGTAAACATAGGCACCCAATAGATTAAAAATATTATATGTTATGGAGTAAGAGGATAAAATTCATTACTCCTGCACATATACATTGGGTTAAAATTTATTATGAAGTTGAAACAAAAAATGATATTAGGAAAATAAGATTTCAATTTCCTAATAATCCAGAAAGAAAAAAAAATGGAGGTTCGAGAAAAAATTTACTCGCCTCAAAATCAAAACCCTCTTCATAAACCAACATCTATCCCCTTGCCAATTTCACGATTCTAGATTTAATTCAAAAAATCTTTTGGAGTGTATAATTTGTAAATTGCATTATTTCCAATAAAACTCCTATAGGCTAAAAGTTCATATAATTCCAAACTATTCTTGTTAATCTAACCATTATAATTATTGCTTTTTATTTGATTATATCAAGAAGTCTTTTGGCCAAAACTTTTGCGCTATTTAAATCATCTTCATAAATTTAGGACTTAACTATTACACCCCATTTATTTATTTAGATCTCTCTTATAATTGATTAAGCGGTAGCTAAACTTAGAGTTTTTTCTATTCCTTATAAGTTCATCTCAAACTTTTGCTCTGGAATAGCAAAAGCTTAAGTATGGGGGTATTTGATGAATTGTAAATATACCTAGTTTTATGTACATTATATCAGTCGTTTTACTTTATTTTTGTCATTTTTACTTATTTTTGTTCAATAAAATGTTTCTTTTATTTTAAATATTTTGCGAATTTATTTTATTTTGTTTTGCAGATAAAAAGCAAAAAATCTGCTCAAAATACACATGTCACGCCCGTGTACTGATGGTCACGCCCGTGACCGGGGAGTGACCCTTCAAATGCCAATGAAACCAAAGATTTTTGAATTGAAAAGCCTGACACGCCCGGCCGCACGCCCGTGTCCATCCGACACGGGGCGTGACTAGGCCCGTGCCAGCCAGGTCGATGTTTTGCGCTCAAGGTTCGTCGAAGCCAAGAGGGACACGCATGTGTTCAATGATGCGACACGCCCGTGTCTGCCCGACAAACCGCCGCTAGCGACTCCCGAAGTCAACAAAGCCTTTAATCGCCGCACTACACGCCCACCGTCATGCCCGTGACCGGGGGCGTGACCGTCGTGTTTTCAGCCGCAATGTCAAATCCATCACTTCACCGAATTCTGCTGTTTAATAGAGCTGACACGCCCCCCCAACACGCCTGTGTCGGAGGGCGTGTACTTGGAAATTTTTTCCTATTTAAGGGCAGCTGCTGTATGATTTTGGGGTTCCAATTTTTGAACCATTTTGTTGACTAGGGCTGCTGTTTGGAGCTTGCTTAGTGCTACGTAGGGATCCCCCCTCTCCTTTTTAAGTTTGTATGTTTGAACTCTTGTAATCAACCCTTTTTTGTAAAAAAATCGTTATTATTTCATCCTTACATGCTTTAAAATTTCTCCAAAAAGCCTCCTTTTCATCAATCTTATGTACTTTTATTTTCATTTTCATGGTGCGTGTGTGCGTGTATAAGCTTAAACTTGCGAAATTTATGTTTTTAAAACGAAAACCTTTTTATTTTACTTCCATTTTTATCAAATTTCTAGTTGTTACTATGGCCATTTTTTATCATATTCTTTAAAGAATCGGTTAGACTTAGGGTTTTACTTTCATTTTCTGTTTTTACACCTTTTTAACCCGATTTACGAAGCTTTAAAAACAGATAATGCGTTATTATAATTTTTCAAGAACTTAGAATTTTTGCAATTACAAAAAAATATTTTCGCTCGAACAATTTTTATTTTCACTTTTTAAGCATTTCTATCAAAATCTAAAGGTAAAAATGTAAACGTTTTAATTTTTCGGGCACTTGTCTTTCTCACTTTAATTTGAAAACTTTTTGCTCAAACAATTTTTATTTTGCCTTTTTATGCATTTCTACTACATTCCAGCGGTATAAATGCAGTCATTTTAATTGTTCAATAACTTTGTTTTTCTCAATTATTTTAGCACGAGTGTGTGCGTGTATGAGATATTTTTCAGCTCCTAAGTTAAATTATGCAAGTGTGTGTGAGTGTTTATTTATGTCGAGTGCGTGAGTAGTTACTTTCAAGTAGAGTGCGTGTGTTATTTTTATTTTTCCGCCTATTCATTTGAGTTAAATGGCTGGACTGTATTTTCAGTCCTACTCGTTTGAGTAGGACTTGTAATTTTCATTCTTTATTTTTTCGCCGACTCACTTTAGTTAAATGGCTGGATTTTATTTTCCGCCTACTCGCTAGGAGTTAAATGGTCGGACTTTATTTTGATGTAAATATTCAAGAAAGCCATGTAATCGCATTTATTTTCTCTTACTTGTTTGAGTAGGACTCGCTTTCATTTCAGTTCTACTCGTTTGAGTAGGACTTGGAATTTTCAGCTTTTATTTCCCGCCCACACTCGTTTGAGTGGGACCTGCAAATTTCAATTATGCAATTTTCTCTTATGTGTAACTTAGTTTTATTTCTGTCTCTTGTTGTATGTTTGAATGAGTGCGGGTGTGTTTAATTGTAATAACTTTTCTAATGTTAAGGTAATTTACTTTTCTTCTTATTTTCTTTATAACTTTTCAGCGAATAGTTTAGAATGCTCGCATAACTAAACATATAAGCTATCCTCATTCCGATGAGTGGCTAATTTCTTTTAGCCCTCGGTATCGAAGAGCTTTGGGATCTAAAATGTTTTAAATAACCAAATGTCTAATTTTTCAATTTAATTTAAAACTTAAGGTTTACCCCGGGTTAACGACGCGTAGAACCACATATCGATATGTGGGCTCTATTTCCGTTATCCATACGCTAGCTAGCCAAGAGGTCGTACGTATGGACAGATCACCCCTGGGTAAATAGAGTTCCGCACGAACCCTCGAGAGAGGAGGCGTGCTTACTCTACCGGATTGGGTTCCCCACCCAATAGCGGGGTTCTTAGCGTATTGCGGGCATTAAGCGGAATCCTTCGTCGGATGAGAGCCCGGTCGAATAGCCTTAATGTCCAGGTGAGCGATATTCCTAGAGATAGGTGAGCTCATTATTTTGAACCTCCACGGCCAAGTTTCCGCTTTAATTAAATTAAAACTTTAGATATCTAGTTATTCAAATCTATTTTTAATCCTAACGTAATTCGATACCGGGAGTTATCTCTTCATCGACTATTTTCTTAAATCTATTTTCGTCCTATTTTAATTAAAACCCTCAACTTACTATTTAGGTAAAATAATAGTGTTTTCGGAGCAGTAGGGGTAATCAACCCGTTCCCGGGAATAATACGACCTCGGTATTCTCCCGAATATCGAGTACTACTTGCGATAGGTGCACTTGCCTCATCTAGCAAGCCCGCGTCGATCGACTCACCGAACCAACCACAGTAAGAGTATGTTCGCGGGCCAATCAACCATCATGTAGAGAACGACGAAATCTGCTTGGAAGGCGAGGTTGTTGACCATGATAGTGAGGTATTAGACTATCCCGGCCGGTTGTTTTATCGATCTGTCAGCTAATTGCAACCACATGTGGTTGGGCTGTAGAATCCCAACTCCTAGCTCGTGGAAGATGGAGAGAGGCATTAGATTTATTGAAGCTCCCAAATCACATAATGCGTGGCTGAATCTGTAGAGGCCGATTCTGTAGGTGATGGTGAAACTACCCGGATCTCTGCGTTTGGTTGGGGAATAGTTGGCGAGGAGAGTTGAGCATTCTTCAGTGAGATTGATTGTTTTCAGTCCTTCTAAAGATTTATGCCACGAGATGAGGTTCTTTAGGAACTTGGAATATCCTGGGATCTGAGTGATAGCTTCGTCAGAGGTATGCTTATTTGGACTCCTTTCATGATCTCGAGGAATTTATGGAATTGCTTTTCAGCCTTTTTGTTTTGCAGTCGGTGGGGAAATGGCGGCTTTACGTCGTTCTTCACACGTTGTGGTACTGCCATGGGTTCCTGCTCGGTCGGTTAGGACGGAGGTTCCTTTATCAAATCGACAATGGGCTCGCGGAGTGATTGTGTGGGAGGATAAGGAGGCTTGGCCCTCTCTAGGTTTTTTTCGCTTCTCCATCTCATTGTATGTATCGTTTCCTGTTTCTGATCGACTGAACATAATAACGTTTCCGTGAGAATCCCTATGGCGGTTTGTAGGCACTGAATGGTGGTGGCTTGGTCATTGAACATCTCCATCATTTTGCACGTATAAGCGAAAAATTGCTCTGTCTTTGACGAGGGATTGCGGTCGGTGGTTTCATCAGAGACTACTGAATTTATCTCTACCGGAAGGTCGGGAGAAGGCAGAGAGTTCCAATGCCTACTAGTTTTGGCAATGTTGTCTATTACTTCCCAGGCATCCTCGCTGGATTTGTTAAACAGAGTTCCGCCGGCTGCGACGTCGAGTAATGGTCGGAATCTGTCTGAGATGCCGAAGTAGAAAGTTTGGATTAGGAGGATGTCTGACATTTCCACTCTGCAGCTTTCCCTTCACAGGGACTGGAAATACTTCCATGTATCGAACAAGGTCTCTTCATTTCTTTGGGTGAAGGTGATGAGCTCCTTGTAATTGTCTATTGCTAGCATTGGTTGTCAGAATTTGGCCAAGAATTTCCCTTCGAGTTGTTTCCAGGATGAGGATATTCCCTTTCGGATATCTTGATACCATCGCTTTGCTTCGTCTTTCAGGGAGAAGGAGAAGAGTCAGATCCTCTGCTGCTCGTTTTTGGCAGCATTTGGCGTACAAGTGTTGTAAATTTCTAAGAACCTTTGCACGTGGCATGATGCATCTACTTTTCCGTTTCCGCTGAATTGGCAGTTTTCGATGATGTATTCGATGAGGTCAGGAGAGATCTCGAAACTGTTATTTCCGGTTTCTGCTCGATATATGAAGTTGGTAAGGATTGCTTTATAAGTCTGCTGCTGAATAGTAGTCATTGAAAGTGGCTTGAATGAAAAGGGGTTAGTAGGCTACTAGATCTCCTGTGCCTCGACCCTGCATTCACTGTGGCAAACTACACAAGGAAACAGCAGTCAAAAACACTAACTCTTATAACAATAATTTCAGTCATCCTAAGTCGCTCTATAGTTGCATTCTCCAACAACGGTGCCAAAAACTTGATGCGTGTAAATCGGCAAGCGCACCGGTCGCACAAGTAATAAAATTTGGGAATAAATCCCCGAGTGTCGGTCTCTTGAGTAATGCAATTAACATAGAGCGACAACAGTTCAAAAAATTTTGTTATGAGGGTTATACTTAGAAAAGGGTAAAAAAGGGGGGCTTGAGAGATTGTGGTTTCTTGATATACTAAACTAATTAAAGCTATGCGGGTCGAAGGCACCGCTTTGCAAGGTGAGGTGAGTGTATCGTCCGCGATGCCGAACTTTGGTTGGGCGAGTGGACGGAAAGCTAATGGGTGGAAGTGTTCTTGTGCGGAGTGCAATCGGGTGAAACAAGGGTATGGAGTGGATGTGGAGTGGGCGAGGCGCATTCACACGCACACAACTCACAAGTAAATGCAAACCACAAACATCCACTTAGACATATAGTAGAAAATGTTGTTCATTACAATAGCAAATTATTCCGTACAACGGAGGAAGAGGAAGAAGAGTAAACCACTAGAGGATGAAGGTCCACCGCAGACAATGGCCGAAATACCGAGTTGTCAATCCGCTTCCGGGCTCAGTCCGAGGAGGCTTCTGGTACCAACGAGCTGTCACCTCAAAGGCCTTTGAGTCTGTTCTCTAGGTTGTCTTCTTCTCCAACTCTGGTGGAAAGCTTGGAGTTGATGTCATCAATGGCCGGGAGCTTCCCCGGAGGGTTTGGAAAGCTTTGGAATCACCGTTTATGGACTCCCGATGAAGGTGGAGGTGGATGGAGCAGCTGGAGAAGTAGAATGGCACTTCCCGCGCACTCCCCGATCGCAGAAATGACGAGTGTTGACCTAAATCGCGGAGCAGGCACTTAAATACGGAGGCAGCAAAAGCAGAGCGCACGATCAGTGGCGCACGACCAGTGGTCGTGCGCACTGTCAGTCGATGATCGTGCGCAATTTCCAATTAAACCTGCAACTTGGATAGAAACATCAGCAGATATGCGCACGATTAGTGGCGCACGACCAGTGGTCGTGCGCACTAAATCCAATGATCGTGCGATTGGCTAGGACGTATTTATAGAAAGCAAGGGGTAAACGCGCACGAGTCGTGCGCACTATGACCAGTGCTCGTACGATTACCCGGGCAAAATTAGGAAAAGGAGAATGTAATGCGCACGATCAGTGGCGCACGACCAGTGGTCGTGCGCAGTAAGTCCAGTGATCGTGCGCAGTGTTCCTGTATCGTCGGGGTCTCCCGAGCGGTTCCGGAGCATGCACACGATCCCTGCACCAGCAGAAGAGGCAGATAGGCCACCACAAGTGCACACCACATTCTCAAGACACGACTAAAGAACAACAAAAATGCAGAAACATCTAAAGCATATAGTAACGGGCCTAAAGTGCACTTAATCATGAAATAGGCAATGGAACCGCCACTCCTGGCCCCATTTGAATACCTAAATCTCCTATCCATTAGTATCCACGAATTGCATGGTGTATAAAATAGTTAAACTAAATCTACTCGATAATCTTGAAAGTTCTTATTTCAAGGTTAGCTTGTCACCTAGAGGGGGGGGGGGGGTAATAGGTGTTTAAATCTTTTTGAGTCTTTTTACTGTCTTGTTGCTTTCTTTTAGCTTTCAGCTTAGGGTGATCTAGAGCTTGTACTCAACACCTATAATTAATAAAAGAGAAACAAACTCACAAATAACCATACAAAGATTTATAGTGGTTCTCTAAATTATGGGTACATCCACTATCCCTCCCACCTTTCTAACTCTTGTTATAGAAGGCCTAACTCCTCCAAATATGCTCCTCAGAGCTTACACCTCAGGCCCCCATCCTTACACTCAGAACTTCAGTAAGTTCCCATACTCAGTATCCTTTTCAGGACACCTACCTCAGAACCAATAGGTTCTTACCTTAGATCTCTACAGTGCTCCTACACTCAGTGACCCTCAAGCCACCTACCTCAACCAAACACAACGGATAACAGCTCGGGCTTCTCAGCCCTATAAATTCAGGCACACAGCCCTACTCTCAGAGTGTTGCAGCACTCCTACAGCTCAATACCCAGCAAGTACCTACCTCAGTGCCCTTCCTGGCACCTGCAGCTCAGTGATTAATTATTCACCTGCCTCATACTTGAAACCAAGTCCTGCAGCTCAAATCCAATTGGATCCTACAACTCAGAGAGCTTCACTCTCCTACAACTCAGGCAATATTGCCCTATCTCAGGCTTAGAGAGCACTACATCTCAGATCCAAACTTGGATCCTACAGCTCCGTGATTCACCAATCACCTACCTCAGAACACCAAGTGTTCCTACTACACAGATCTAGCACTCAGCCTAATTACTTAGGTCGACACTCAGATTCAGTACACACTGAATCCTACAGGGTAAATTCAATGGAATGATTAAGTAACTGACTCAAAGATTAATCTCTGAGTCTACCTTGATGGAATGAGCAAATTTCATTCCAGGCCACTTGCTGTTGAATAAAAGAGTCCTCTTCGTCAGCTAACTTCTTTGCTGATCAGATTTACTCAGCTACCTGCTGTTGAATGAATGAGTCCTCTTCAACAGCTATCTTTACTCTTATTGAATCAGAAGAATCAGCTATCTTGTTCTCCCCAGAACTATCCTGCTGAAGTGGAAGAACCTTCAGCTATCTTTTTCTGCACTTTGGCTTTCTCTGCTGGACTGCTATTTCAAGCTCGTTAGAGAAGAAGATGATGTCCAACCTCCTCTTTTCTTTTTGAAACCCTAGAAAAGTTCTCTTTTTCTTGCCCCACACACTTCTTTTCGTAGCTCGCCGATCAACAACTCTTTTGAACTTAGTGGCGCCCACTTGGAGTATCTAACTGCATCTTTCTTCAACGGAAGAAGACGTATAGTAGCTTCACGGAAGGGTTTGTCATGTTCTATATATTCACTGTACTTAGATTTGAAATAAGTTCACTTTATCGATCTTACAGATTTTGCTGACGTCAGCACCTGTGGACTTAGCCAAAATCAATCATCAGTAGAATAGGCGTTGAGTGAATCAGCTTCACTCAACGCCAAAGTATTTAGACAATTCTGTCTATCTATGCATTGACAGCATTAAGTGAGCACACCTCATGACGAGTCCGATTTATATAGTGTTTTTCGGACTCATCTGGGCTAGTTTTCACGCATTTGCACTTCACTTTTTGTTCTATTTCGTTCATATTTCATCTTGTCTCTATTTCCATAGGAAGTGCACACTTAGGCCCGTGGTTGTATAATTTTTGTACTTTTATTATTTGTACTCCATTTTTGCGCTCGTCTGGAATGTTTGCACATATCAGTGCTGGGCTTAGGGGTCGTGTCCGTGTTCCAGAGACGTTTTGAAGCAGGAATATTGCGCACGATCATCAGATATAGTGCGCACCACCACTGGTCGTGCGCCGATGATCATGCGCAATGTTCACTGATTTCCAAAATCTGTCTGGGGTATGCGCACTATCACTGGACACAGTGCGCACGACCACTGGTCCTGCGCCACTGATCGTGTGCATTGATTCCATATTTTTCTAACTTCTGGCTGCGGCAAACGCACTACCACTGGACATAGTGCGCACGACCACTGGTCGTGCGCCACTGGTCATGCGCATTATAATTTCTGTAATCTATAAATTCGCAGGTTCCGCCCTAATTCCGGATCGCTCATTTTTCCTCCGCCATTTTCGTCTCCGAGGAGGGATTCCGCCGTCCTCCTTCAATCTCCACCCTAGGGAGTGCTCCGGGCAAGCTTTCACCGCCAAATCCAAGCCGGAGCTTCCTCTCGGCCTCCTCCTTCATCTTTGAGCTTCAAGAAGATCTTGACCTAGCTTTCTCCACCAAGCTAGGAGAAGTTGTGCCATCCTCCACCGGATCGTGACACGAAGAAGACGGGCCATTGGAAGGTGGTGACAGCCCATCTCTACCCCGGACATAGTTGCGGACCGAGCTTGGATGCGGATTGACAACCCGACGATTCCAACCGTGAATCCTCAGCAAGGCTTCGTATCCGGTCAATTTCGCACACTTTTCTTCTCTTGTTGTTGATAGTTTAGTTGAACTCTTTGTATTTGATGAAGCTATGCTTAGTGTAATATACATTTATCTGTAATCATGTCTATGTGATTGTATATTTTCGTTATATTTACTTGAGGTGCGCCTATTTGTCCATCCACCATCCATCCGCCCTTGCCGCACTAGCAATTGCTAGTGGCGTGCGTAGCGAAGAGGTGCTCATGACCCTCATTCTGCCATTCTAACCACCTCATCCGCATGCCTACTCGTCCATCCGCCCAACAATTCGATGCATAGCGGCCCGACTAGTCTTCCATCCCGCCTGGCGAAGCATCGCATAGCAGCGTTGCATAGGAGTAGTTGATAGTGTTTTATTTTCTTTGTCCGCAATATCAAAGCCCCCATTGTTACCTCCGACCTAAGGACTTCAATCTCAAGTCCTCCTCAAAATTAACTCCACCTTACTGTGTTCCTTGAGAGATCGATACTTGGGAAAACTCGCCCACTTTATATTACTTGTGCGACCGGTTCACTGTCGTGATCTTACGCATTAAGTTTTTGGCACCGTTGACGGGGAACACAGTCGTGTGAGTTTCTGGAGAGGGAGACGTGAGATTGCTTTCCTTTTCCTTTGTAAATCGCTTTTGTTTTGTTATATTTCTCTTTTGCCTGCCTTTTTCTTGTTTGTTTAGGCAATTGTAGTAATATATTGTTGGATTTAGTAATTTGCTCAATTTATTTTGAATCTGCTGTTTCAACACCATGTGGGGATATTTGTATGCCCAATGTCGTTGGTGTGGGAAGCCTTCCCACTCTAGTCATGAATGCCCTATGAGAGATATTGAGTATAAGCCTCAGCGCACAATGCATGAGATGGTGTATTCATACAGCCTTCAAACACTGTGCCCCGTACTTATGGTCAATCGTCCTCACCACATACACCATTCTCTTATTCCTCTCCAGCCCCACAAGGACCACAGAGAAATGGGAGAAAGTGTTTGTATTGTCGTAGAACAGATCATGTCCTGAAGGATTTTGCCGAGTACCTCCGTGTTATCGAAGAGGACGATGAGTCGGACATCTGGATCATCCCGACTCCTACCCTTGGTGGCACACCTTCATCATCTGGTTATTTATCCCTGTCACCTTCATTTATTGAAGGGAATGATGTGGACACAACCACCAGATGTGTGACTGATCTAGGCTTCGACATGGCTGAGCCCATCTCTCCTATGCTTACATCTCCAAGCGTGGAGTCAATTCTTTGTGAGGAACCTGTGCTTGACTTTTATCCAAGCAAAGTTCTTCCGCCTTTTGTGCATTTTACTTCAGTCGTCTCTGGCGACATTTTCGACGATGCAACACAAGTTGAGGCTTGTGATACATGGGTTATTTCCACTCCCATGGAGGAGGACAACCTTCCTGGTGTCGAGGATTCTCCCTCGATACCAATGGAGGAAGTCCAAGTCTTGGTGGAGGCCTCTATGGATCCGGCCGAGCCTTGTAGCATTATCGAGATTACTGACGATATTTTTCTACCTCAGCCTTTGGGGAGTGAAATCGGGATAACTCCCCCGATTATTTCTTTATGTTCTTCATCTCTTTTATTTCTTGACCACCCTTACTTATCTGAGCCTGTGCAGGTTGAATCTCCATGGGTAAGTTGGGTAGACGTTGAGCCTTGCGCTCAGGCTGTCTACGAGTGCATCCTCGTTTATGAGGAGGTTCCTACCTCATTCACAGTGGAATCCCCTGTCGTCACCTTCGCCCCTAGCGAACTTGTGGTGGACGAAACCTTGCTAGGCAAGGATTTGTTTTGTGGTGAGAAGAGTGAGGATCAGCGCTCCTTCTCTTCTTACTTCCTATTTCCTCTACCTGTGTTGGACAGGTATTACTATTTAGGTAGAGGGGTAACTGATCTATCTCCGTATCGGTACCTGTTACCGAAACGGATATTGGAACAATTACCTGTGCACTTTTGTTTTCATAGGCCCATTAGCTAGAACTGTAGAGAATTTAATAAGTCGTGCTGGGATGACAATAACCCCAGTACTTATCTTTCATTTCCTGCATTTTTATTTTCATGTCTATTTATGTTTTAGCTTTTCTTTTTGTATATTTCTCTTTTGTTTTTGCGGAGCTCACCCCTGCAGGTATTCTTGACAACTTCGTGTTTGCGGGGTTGTGATTCTTCGTATAGCGGGCCTGCTTCAGGTTTCCACGCGTCTTCTGGTATGCTCACTGGTTGAGCATTGGGTAACCTCTTCCCTTAGCTCTTTATGATTTTAATTTCTCTATCATATGCTGTGTTGCTTAGTTTAAGTCTGGGGAGAGCCATTATTTGTTACTTATTGCACGTGCACATCTCTTGTGCATACTAGAAGCCTTTATAGTTTTATTTTGATTAGTTCATTGCATCACACGCCACTGCACCCACTTGAGCGCGTGCTTAGCTGTTTTTGTGCCGCGAGTTAAACTCATTTCTTCGTTAAATTTGGGAAAATTATGGTGCTGGCTTAGGATTGTGAGACAGAGTAAAATGTTGACCTTGTTGTGTTTCTAGTCAACTGCTCTCGTCTCGTGTAGAAATTCGAGTACATTTAATTTTTCTGTATGCTTATAGTTTTATATTTTTCTATTTGCGTAAAGTCTTTTTATTCTACTCAAAAGTTGGTGAATCCGGTATGAATCAAACGGTAGTGTAGGGATGTGTGTAGCCGCCACTAGCCTTGTTTTGCTCGAGTCGGGAGGAAGGATTATCTTTCTCGGTGGCTAAGAACTTGCCCCAAGCTACTCTCGAAGCATAGGTGCATGGTTAGTCAAGCGTAAGCGTGATGTAGGCCATCATTTTGGCACGGTTGAGCTTTGTACCATTCTAACGACATATCCTCGCTTGCCCCGTTGTGCCTACCCTTCTTTTGATTCAGCTCCACCTTCATTCACCAAAGCCCCATAGCCTATCCTAGTCGCACACCCAAGTCGAGTTTAGTGTTTTATATTTTCATGTTGGGATGTGATGTGGTGTTATTATTTTTGAAAATGTGGAAGTGCTCCCAATTCTATTTCTGTTGAATTATGAAATTAAAATGAATAAAAAGAAAAAAAAATTAAAATATTTGTAAAGAAAAAAAATGTGAAAAGAAAAAGTTTAAATTGAAAATCTTTTTGGAAATGTGATTATATTTGGAGTAGGCGGTGCACACACCCATTTGTTAAAAGTCAAGTCTGGAGGTGTGGTGTACCTTCATATATTGTGGTTAGCGATTGGATTCTTTTTAGGCTAGCTCATTTGGTTTAGGTGCATAGCCTTTCTTTTTATCATTGTTTACCTCACCGTAACCTAAGCCCCGTGATTATCCTAAAGTCCTACGAATTTGCGCTTGAGTCTAACTAGTGCCGTGGAGAGAGTGTGAACGGGCAAGCGTATGGTCCCCGACATTGGTGGATTCCTTTGGAGGTGATCCTGAGCCCCGATCTTTGGCAAAGCTCACCTTAGTGGCCTGCCTACTTTCTTCCTATGCGTGACCGGTTGATTCACCGCGATTCTTTTTTTGAGTAGTAATAAACTTTTGATACTCATTGTGAAAAATATAAACTATTCTGCATACTTAGAAATTTTCTCTATTGTATTTTTACGCACGCAAGCATGCGACTTCGCATGGTACTTTGTTTTTCAATTTCTTTTTTTAGCTAGTAATTTTCCATATCTGCTTAGATTTTGTTTGCTCGGGACGCGCAAACAGTTAAGTCTGGGGTGTGATGAGTCCGATTTATATAGGGTTTTTCGGACTCATCTGGGCTAGTTTTCATGCATTTGCACTACACTTTTTGTTCTATTTCGTTCATATTTCATCTTATCTCTATTTCCATAGGAAGTGCACACTTAGGCCCGTGGTTGTGTAATTTTTGTACTTTTATTGTTTGTACTCCATTTTTGTGCTCGTCTGGAATGTCTGCACATATCAGTGCAGGGTTTAG
Source organism: Platanthera guangdongensis (assembly GCA_039583875.1). Taxonomy (NCBI): domain Eukaryota; kingdom Viridiplantae; phylum Streptophyta; class Magnoliopsida; order Asparagales; family Orchidaceae; genus Platanthera; species Platanthera guangdongensis. The sequence goes on from CM077152.1 coordinate 105,259,019, forward strand.
GGGTCGTGTGCGTGTTCCAGGGACGTTTTGAAGCAGGAATATTGCGCACGATCATCGGATATAGTGCGCACGACCACTGGTCGTGCGTCGATGATCGTGCGCAATGTTCACTGATTTCCAAAATCTGCCTGGGGTATGCGCACTATCACTGGACACAGTGCGCACGACCACTGGTCGTGCTCCACTGATCGTGTGTATTGATTCCATATTTTTCTAAATTCTGGCTGCGGCAAACGCACTACCACTGGACATAGTGCGCACGACCACTAGTCGTGCGCCACTGGTTGTGTGCATTATAATTTCTGCAATCTATAAATTCGCAGGTTCCGCCCTAATTCCGGATCGCTCATTTTCCTCCGCCATTTTCATCTCTGAGGAGGGATTCTGCCATCCTCCTTCAATCCAAGCCGGAGCTTCCTCTCAGCCTCCTCCTTCATCTTTGAGCTTCAAGAAGAGCTTGACCTAGCTTTCTCCACCAAGCTAGGAGAAGTTGTGCCATCCTCCACCGGATCATGACACGAAGAAGGCGGGCCATTGGAAGGTGGTGACAGTCCTTCTCTACCCCGGACGTAGTTGCGGACCGAGCTTGGACGCGGATTGACAACCCGACGATTCCAACCGTGAATCCTCAGCAAGGCTTCGTATCCGGTCGATTTCGCACACTTTTCTTCTCTTGTTGTTGATAGTTTAGTTAAACTCTTTGTATTTGATGAAGCTATGCTTAGTGTAATATACGTTTATCTGTAATCATGTCTATGTGATTATATATTTTCGTTATATTTACTTGAGGTGCGCCTATTTGTCCATCCACCATCCATCCGCCCTTGTCGCACTAGCAATTGCTAGTGGCGTGCCTAGCGAAGAGGTGCTCACGACCCTCATTCTGCCATTCTAATCACCTCATCCGTAAGCCTACTCGTCCATCCGCCCAATGATTCAGTGCATAGCAGCCCGACTAGTCTTCCATACCGCCTGGCGAAGCATCGCATAGCAGCGTTGCATAGGAGTAGTTGATAGTGTTTTATTTTCTTTGTCCGTAATATCAAAGCCCCCATTATTACCTCCGACCTAAGGACTTCAATCTCAAGTCCTCCTCAAAATTAACTCCACCTTACTGTGTTCCTTGAGAGATCGATACTTGGGAAAACTCGCCCACTTTATATTACTTGTGCGACCGGTTCACTGCTGTGATCTTAAGCATCACCTCACTCAACATTTTTTGCCTTAATCCTTTCTGTAGCATCTTCTTCTTACGTGGCGTTGAGAGCATTGAGTGATTACACCTCTCTCAATGCCTTGTGCCTTAGCTACATTCTGCAAATTATGCATTAAGAGCGTTGAGTGAGCATGCCTCACTCAATGCTTTCTGCCTTAGCCATTTCTGCTTCTTCAGCATCTGAAGTGTTGAGAGCTCAGCTCGACAAACTTAGAACTTAGTTCGATGAATACAGAGCTCAGCTCGATGAATAAGTGAAAGCTCAGTTCAATGAACTCAGAGCCCTGTTCGACGAACTCTGAGATCAGCTCGACGAATAAGTGAAAGCTCAATTCGACGAACTCAAATCCCAGTTCGACGAACTCTGAGCTCAGCTCGACGAATTTGTGTGAAGATGAACACTTCCTTTGAGAATTTAGTCAACGTAATATCACATGGTATTGAGTGAGCTTGCCTTACTTAACGCTTGTGGAATTGGTAAATATTCAGTTTTCCTGTAGCATTGACTAACTGAGCTATACTCAATGAATATGGAGTAATGGCATTGAGTGAATGATCTTCACTCAACGCATGTGGACTTAGTCATATTTCAGCCAATTTCTCTTTATGCTTTTAATGTATTAGCCTATCTCGCAGCCTTTTGTTGTATGGCGTTGAGTGAGTTGACCTCACTTAATGTCTGTGTACTCAGCCACTTTCTCAGCTTGCCACTTCATGGCTTTGACTAGATAGCATACACTCAGCACTATAAGTCATCTGGCGTTGAGTGAATAATCTTCACTCAATGCCTGTCGACTTAGACATCTTTCTGTCTTTCCACCACTTAGGTAAGTACTTACCTGACTTAGCCACATAGGCTATCTGTCCCGTCGTTGCTACTAGGACATCCAATACATTTGTATGTATATCATTGATAAGATTGACTTCAATCAAATCTAGGATATTGAGGGCAATGGACCCAACAATCTCACTTTATTTGAGGAAGTCAAAACTCTTAAGTAAGTGAAGATTCAATGACATACATAACACTATGCGGCAATAAGAATTTTAAGAAAAGTTATAGTTACCACTTTTTTTCCACATTTCCTTGTCTGCGAGGTGATCAATACCTGCTCCCCCTAAATTGTCGCAGCCAATGAATTGATTATGATACACCTCCTTACATGTACATCTTTTCCTCCCCCATTTTATTTCAACAAATAGCTGGTAGGGTTCTGAATTTCTGGATCATGCTCCCCCTCAACTGATGCACCATCTTGAAGAGTCTTCATTATTCTAAGGAACAATTCCATCTATAAAATACAAAATAATTTGCAACAAAAATGAGAGCAACTGAAGCTATATCAGGTTTAACATACACAACTCAAATTTGAGGGTGTTAAATTTAGCTTCATCTAGTGGCTTAGTGAAGATGTCAGCCACTTATTTATCGGTTGGTAAAAACTCAAGGTTGATATCCCCACATTACACATGCCCCCTAATGAAATGATATCTTATTTTAATGTGCTTAGTCCTTCTATGGGAGACAGGATTCCTAGCAATTGAAATAGCACTAGTAAAATCACAAAATAAGGGAATTCTACTTATCTGAAGATTGTAGTCCTGGAGCTGATACTGGATCCACAGCAACTGAGCACAGCAGCTACCTGCTGAGATGTACTCTGACTTTGCAGTTGAAATTGCAACAAAAATTTGGTTCTTGCTGCTCTAGGAAACTAGTCTTCCTCCCAGGAATTGACAGGTGCCAGAAGTGCTCTTCCTGTCTTCTTTGCAGCCTGCAAAGTGTGCATATGAATAGCCAGTTAGTTCAATCTCCTCATTCCTAGGGTACCACAGGCCAAGATTAGGTGTGCCCTTAATACATCTCAGAATTCTCGTTGCAGCAGAGTACTGAGAATCTTTGTGACAAGTCTGATACCTAGCACAAACACATGTAGCATACATGATGTCTGGCCTATTAGAAGGTAAATAGAGAAGAGAATCAATTATCACCCTATACAAAGTCTCATCAACAGGTTTACCTGCCTCATATTTGCATATGTACATACTTGATCCCATGGGAGTTCTCATGGTGGAGGAATTTTTCATACCAAATTTCTTTATTAACTCCCTAGTAAACTTAGAGTAGGATATGAACAAGCCATCATCAGTTTGTCTTACTTGGGGACCCAAAAAAACTTAAGTTCACCCATACTGCTCATCTCAAACTCTCCCTGCAAAAGTTTGTCAAACTTCCTATAGAGGTTGTCATTAGTAGATCCAAAGATGATGTCATCTACATAGATCTGTACTATGATGATCTTGCCCTTAGATTCCCTAAGAAATAGGGTCTCGTCTATCTTCCCCCTTGAGAATTTGTTCTCAATGAGGAAGCTAGACAATTTCTCACACCATGGTCTAGGGGCTTGCTCTAGCCCATACAGAGCTTTCCTAAGTCTATAAATAGAATCAGGTTGTTCAACATAGACTTCCTCTTTTAAGTCACCATTTAGGAAGGATGACTTCACATCCATCTGGTAGACCTTGAATCCCTTGTGTGCAGCATATGCAAGGAATAATCTAATGGCCTCCAATCTTACTACAGGGGCAAAGGTTTGATCAAATCAATTCCTTCTTCCTACATATACCCCTTAACTACTAATCTTGCCTTATTCTTAATCATAATGCCATTTTCATCAAGCTTGTTTCTGTAAATCCACTTGACTCCAATGATATTTTGTCCTTGAGGTCTGGGAACCTGCTTCCAAACTTTGTATCTTTTGAACTGGTTCAGTTCCTCTTGCATATCCATTATCAAAAATTGATCTATGTTGGCCTCTTCAAACTTCTTTGACTCTGCTTGTGACAGAAAGCTTGCATACATGGCTGTATTCAGATTTCTGCTTCTTATCACTACTCCATGGCTTGGTTCACCAATGATTTGGTGAGCTGGATGGTCTCTTAAATGTCTTGTTGCTGGAGATAATCTTCTTTCAGCATTAGCTTCAGGAATAGTTCCTTGCTGATCTTCATCTGCTCCAAGTGTGTTTGGTGGACCTTCTGGAATATCCACTTCATTCTGGATAGCTAGTTCTGCCTCCTGGATTGTCAGATTATCCATCATCTGTTCTATACCTACAGTGTTAGAAGAGGGGATTGACAACACCCTGTTAATCATGCTAGACTCATCAAAGACTACATGTACTGACTATTCTACAGCTTGGTTTTTCAAGTTGTAGATTCTATAAGCTTTGCTATGATTACTGTACCCAATAAAAATCTCATCAAAGGAATTAGCAGCAAACTTAGTGATATATGACTTTCCATTACTACTAAAGATTCTGAGATAACTCAGGTTTGGTTTTCTGCCTTTCAAGATCTCATAGGGAGTCTTCTTCTAGCATTTGTTGATAGAGGGCATGTTGAGGACATGACATGCAGTATTTAATGCCTCAGCCCAAAAATATTCTGGGAGAGATGTGTTATTCAATAGAGTCCTACCAGCCTCTATGAGAGTTCTATTTTTCCTCTCAACTATCCCATTTTGCTGGGGTGTTATAGGTGAAGAGAATTCTTCATGAATCTCATGTTATTCACAGAAACTTGTCATGCTATCAGACTGGAATTCATTTACATGATCACTTCTGATTTTGACCACAGAGTTATTAAACTCATTCTGAATTTGCATGATAAAATTAATGAAAATATCCAGGGTTTCATTCTTTCTCTTTAGGAAGAATACCCAAGCAAACCTGGAAAATTCATCAACCACCACAAGGGTATAGACCTTCTTACCAAGACTATGAACTAGCATAGGACCAAACAAGTCCATATGCAGGAGTTATAGTCACCTTACAGAATCTTTGATACCAATACCCTTGAAGGAAGCTTTTGTCTGCTTGCACTTTTGTTAACCAGAGCAAATGCCCTCCTTGGAGCACTTCACATTGGGACCATTCCTAACTATCTCTTGACTGAAGAGCTTGCCAATAGTCTTATAATTTATGTGGGCTAGACTTTTGTGGCATATGACACAAAAAGAGGCTTTCTCATTTGCCACTAGACAGATAGGAGAGTCTGTATTCAAACATAGAAAGTTCAAGCAATAAACATTTCCAGTCCTAGTGCCTTTCAAGATGACCTCTTTGTCACTTGACCTCCACATTAGGCACTCATCCTTGTGGAAGACAATAACATAGCCAAGCTTAGAGAGCTGGCTTATGCTTATAAGGTTGTGTTGCAACCCTTCAACATAAGTCACCTTAGTGATGGTGATTATGCCATTGGTGATCTTACCATATCCTCATGTTATCCCTCTATCTGAACCACCAAATATTACTTTCGGTCTATCTTTTACTGGTGTATACTCTTTCAAATTCCTCCTTGTCCTAGGCATGTACCTGGAACATCCACTATCCAAGTACCATAAAGGGGTATGGCCACTTGAACTAACCTGCAATATATAGTTTACTTTACCTTAGGACAATAATATCTATTGGGTCTTAGGTGCATATTAGTCTGAAAATGAACATGTCCACCAACAAAATTTCTAACTGGTGTACTAACCTTAGCTCTGAACACATTGGGATTATGCCAACAGTCAATGGCATAATGGTCTATCTTGCCACAGCACCAACAATCATGTATGTTGGATCTTCTCTTATGTGTAGGCCTGGTAGTTAGTTTGATTGCAGTCTTGACAGAAGGAAGAGATGCAGCAGCCATTTTTTGTTTCCTTTCATTAAGGACTTGACTGAATGTTAGTCTTCTTGCAGGCTTGTTTGACATATTTTGAATTATTTCAACAACACTTTTCTTTTCAGATAGTGGCCATATCAGGAAAGCTGACAGACTGACCCTTAGTCTTATTATGTGCTGTCAGGTTCAGAGAACTGGCTCCACCCACATTTTTGAGAGGAGGGGCTGTATCACCAAAGAGAAATGATCCATGATTGGCCATTTGAATTTCTTCATGGGCAGTCTTAAAGGCACTTGCCCTACTGTAGCTTCCATAATGGCAGGGAACATCTTTTGTTCCACTTGTGGATGCACCATTCATATAGTGACCAAAAATACTTTCTTTGTCATACCTATTTGAAGGGTATATCACCCTCTTGAATGAGTTAGGTGGCCTAGATGCCATTGGAACAGCTGGAACTTTCCCTTTCCCTTTTGGAATGGGTAGGTCTTGTGTTACCCTTGAATCCCAATCCTATCTTATCCTTATGTGAAGTGAAGGAATCTATCAAGGGCAACATTGTATTGGGCTGAGAGAATTTGGCCACAATACATTTCTCCCTCTTGAGCTTTTCTTCAAGATCTTTGATGATACTATTTTTGCTCTTAATTGTCTCCTTATGGATGCCTAACATGGTTTTCAGTTCACTGACTTCCCTCATTATCTGATTCAGCACAGCAGCTATTTCAGTAAGCTGAGAAGCAGCTGGTTGAAGAGACAAAATCTCTTTAGCCTATTTCTTGGCTAGCTTCTTGCATTTCTTTAAGGCATTCGAAAGTTCACTATATCTGTCAATCAATTGATTGACATCACCCTCTAATCCAGAATCATCTTCACCATTAGATGAAGAGGCTTCTGCATCAGATCTTGTCTCATGCATGGACACAGAACATGATGGAGATTATACCTTACTTTTACCAGGATGATCCTGGCTTCTCTCTTCATCAGTCATTGCCATCAGCCCTCTATAGCTGTGTCCATCTTCATCCACCTCTGATTCACTATCTATTAGTGTTAGAGGGGCCCTGATTCCTATTGTAACATCTTTATGTTGAACAGCAGTAGCAACAACAACTAGCCAAATATAGGTTTCCACTTCTTTAAACTCAGACGATGATGAGTCTGTCCAGCTCTTCTCCTTCTTAGCCATAAAGGACTTTTTCTTCTTGCCCTTGTTCTTCTGGTGAGACTTCTTCTAACCATCCTCCCTTCTCTTCACAGGGCTATCAGCAATGACATGTCCTGGCTTGCTGCAGCAGTAACAGATAATATTAGCTGAATTCAATTTACTAGGTTTAGAGCCATACATGTCCTCCTTGGAGGATTTATTCCAGTGATGTCCGGTCTTCCAGTGCTTATTCTTCATCAGCCTATAGAGATGTCTGGAGAAGACAGCAAAGTCCTCATCAGACATGCTATTATCTGATGCATTTGATTCAGAGTAGTCTTAATCTGCTGGTCTACTTTGAGGAGAAGGGGCCTTTCTCCTGCTCTTGCTTGTGGCTTCAACTTTGAAAGCCATTGACTTGTCTTTGGCCTGAGACTTACAGTTTGTCTCTTCTTCTTTCCTGACAGTTAGATGCATCTCATAAGAGAGCAGCTTTCCAAATAGGGTGTGTAGTGGAGTCTCACCCTACTTAGTCATTTCTCTAATTGTACAGATCTTAGTGTCCCAGTCTCCTGTGAGAGATCTGAGGAGCTTATCATTTAATTCATAATGACTAAAGACCCTTCCATAGGTCCTTAGCTCATTCACTATCCTGAAGAATATTTCATAGCAGGTGGCTATGTTCTCCCCCTTAGTCTGTCTGAAGGCCGCATACTCCTATTTGAGCATAGACATTCTATTATCCCTCACCTCCTTTGTGCCTTCGATGTAGATCACCATAGTGTCCCACATATCCTTTTTAGTCTTGCACTTAATTAGATTCTGAAGGGTAGAATCATCAATTGCACTGACTATAACATTTTGAGCCCTCTTATCCATGGTGGTAAGAATGACTTCATCCTTTGTCATTTCTTCATAAGTCTTGGGTGTCTGGATGTTTGCATCTAGGACAGACACTTTCATGTGGATGAAAGGTTCTTCTTTAATAGTTACAAAGATTCTGGGATCAGCTGCTTCCGTAAACAGCCTGACCCTCTCCTTCCATATACCAAAACTCTATTTCTTCCAGATAGGAAGCTTCATTGCACCCAGCTCCCTATAGTTCACTCCTGAACCCATATGTAATAACTTCTAGCTAAACTTGGAGGCTTACTCAGAATGTTAGGTCTTTTTGACTAACCTCCCTTTGATAACACTTGAAAGTTCGTATTTCAAGGTTAATTGATCACCTAGAGGGGGGTGAATAGTTGTTTAACTATTTTTGAGTCTTTTTACTATCTTGTTGCTTTCTTTTAGCTTTGAGCTTAGTGTGATCTAGAGCTTATCCTTAACACCTGCAATTAATAAAAGAAAAACAAACACACAAACAAGAACAACAAGATTTATAGTGGTTCCCCAAATTATGGGTACATCAATTGTACCTCCCACCATTCTAACTCTTGTTAGACAATGCCAAACTCCTCTAAATATTCTCCTCAGAGCTTACACCTCAGGCCCTCAGCCTTATACTCAGAACTTCAGGAAGTTCCTAGACTCAGTACCCTTTTCAGGACACCTACTTCAGAGCTCTGCAGAGCTCATACACTCAGTCACCCTCAAGCCACCTACCTCAGTCAAATACAAAGGCCAACAGCTCAGGCTTCTCAACCCTACAGATTTAGGCAAACAACCCTACACTCAGTTTGCTGCAACACTCCTACAGCTCAGTACCCAGCAGGTACCTACCTCAGTGCCCTTCCAGGTACCTATAGCTCAGTGATTAATTAATCACCTACCTGAGACTTGAACCAAGTCCTACAGCTCATATACAATTGGATCCTACAACTCAGACAGCTTCACTCTCCTACAACTCAGTCAATATTGCCCTACTTTAGACTCAGAGAGCCCTGCAACTCAGATCCAAACTTGGATCCTATTGCTCAGTGATTCACCATTCACCTGCCTTAGAATACCATGTGTTCCTACTACACAGATCTAAACATATCTATCACTCAGCCTAATTACTTAGGCCTACACTCAGATTCAGTGCACACTGAATCCTACAGGGTAACTTAAATGGAATGATTAAGTAACTGACTCAGAGATTAATCTCTGAGTCTACCTTACTGGACTGAGCAGATTTCAGTTCAGGCCACTTGCTGTAAAAGAAAAGAGTCCTCTTCGACAGCTAACTTCTTTCTGATCAGATTTACTTAGTTACCTGCTGTTGAAGGAATGAGTCCTCTTCAACAGCTATCTTTACTCTTGCTGAATCAGAAGAATCATCTATCTTGTTCTCCCCAGAACTATCCTGCTGATGTGGAAGAAGCTTCAGCTATCTTTTTTTGCCCTTTGGCTTTCTCAGCTGGACTGCTCTTTCAAGTCATCGGAGAAGACGATGATGTCTAGCCGCCTCTTTTCTTTTTGAAACCCTTGAAAAGTTCTCTTTGTCTTGCCCCACACACTTATTTTTGTAGCTTGCCAAACAATGAATCTTTTGAACTTAGTGGGGCCGACTTGCAGCATCCATCTGCCTCATGCTTCAACGGAAGAAGGCGTATAGTAGCTTACTGTCAGAGTTTGTCATGTTCTGTAGCATCACTGTACTTGATTTGAAATAATTTGACTTTGTCGATCTTATAGATTTTGCTGACATTAACACTTGTGGACTTGGCCAAAATCGATCATCAGTAGAATAGGAATTGAGTGAAAGAGCTTCACTCAACGCCAAAGTACTTAGACAATTATGTCTATCTAGGCATTGACAGCATTGAGTGAGCAAGCCTCACTCAATGCTTTTTGCCCTAATCCTTTCTGCAGCCTTTTCTGCATGCTTGCCGTTGAGAGCGTTGTGTAAGCACACCTCACTCAACAACTTCTGGCTTATCCACATTCTGCAAATTAGGCATTGAGAGCATTGATTGAGCATGCCTCACTCAATGCTTTCTGTCTTAGACATTTCTGCTTCTTCAGCATCTTAAGCGTTGAGAGCTCAGTTCGACAAACTTAGAACTTTGTTCGGCGAATACAGAGCTTGGCTCGACGAATAAGTGAAAGCTCAGTTCGACGAACTCAGAGCCTAGTTCGACGAACTCTGAGTTCATCTCGATGAATAAGTGAAAGCGACAAACTCTGAGCTTAGCTCGATGAATTTATGTCAAGATGAAAACTTACTTTGAGAATTTAGTCAACGAAATAACACAAATCATTGAGTGAGCTTCCCTCACTCAACCCTTGTGGACTTGGTAAATATTCAGTTTTCCTGTGGCGTTGACTGACTGAGCTATACTCAACGATTATGGAGCTATGAAGTTGAGTGAATGATCTTCACTCAATGCCTGTGGACTTTTCAGCCAGCCAATTTTTCAAGGAGAAATTCATTGTTGTTGATTGAAGAATCTGTGTAAATAGATAAGTCAGATTTCAGAAATTTTGATTTCTAAGAATATATTCTTTATACTTTACCTCTTTATTTTGTAAGATCTTCTAGAGATCTGAGTGGGTAGGAGATCTTATCTCTGAGCTGTAAGCCTAATTTATAAAGGTTGAGGTAGGGTTCTTGAGGGACCTGAGGTAGGTGGTTTTGGGTGAATCACTGAGTTATAGGCCTATTTTATAAAGGCCGAGGTACGGTTCTTGAGGGACCTGAGGTAGGAGATTGGTAGAATCTCTGAGGTAGGATTGTAAGACCCCTCCCCTTACCAAGAAGTTTACCTGGATCTTATACCCAGAATCGTCGCCTTATGGTGACGCTAACACACGGGTTAGTTGACGCTGCAAGACGCTGATCTTGCCAGCTAGTATGATCATTCAACCTATTCGGACAATCGAGAATAGAAGCAAAGCATATAGTAATAAAACTATCAAGTCCACAAAAATCACAGTACATATCATATTTAAGGAAATGAAAAGTACAACAGTAGTCCATAATGAGTACAACGAAAGAGAAAAAGGGCTTATGCCCTGTACATAAACATCAAATATCTCTCTCACAAAATTAGACTAAGCGGAAGCTAAACTATCATCGGTACACACGTCATCAACTGACGCCGTGCTGCAATAGTAGTAGTAGTAGTAGGTGGTATCAGCTGCTTACGTCCTGTCACCTCATCCTGCTGCTCGTCTTGGTACTCCATCTCCTCGAGCTCCTAAAATGATACGATCATAATCGATCGTTAGTCATAAATAAAAAGCCATTATCGTCCTCGCCTCACCCCTGTGACTCCTATGTACCGAGCAGGAGGACGAAGCAAAGGATAACTAGGGGTATCAAAAGAAAATAGGTGACAGTGGACCTAATCTATCATGGTTATAAAATAACAAGTATATCTGTACTCTAGTAGTTCTGTATAGTACAAGTAAAGTAAGTAAGAACAGTACTGAAAAGAAGTGTGGTAAGTAAAGTAAAGAGCGGAGCCGAAAGTAAACTATCTACTACTAAGCTATCATCACAAGAGTACATTAACTTATATGAATGCCCATTCAAACTTATAAGTTAAGGTTTCACAAATGTAACTTATCATATAAAAGAGCTCATACTAATTTATATGATAAGGATCTATGGTGCGTATGACCTAAATATGTATGTATGTAATGCATGATGTTATGATTCATACAAGTGCAACTCACGTACGCAACTCTGCGATCACAGACCTTGAAAGTGCAGGTTAGATCTGATATACTCTAGATGGGGGGTGAATAGAGTATGGTGCTGTAAGACCCCCTCTTTTTTTTAAAAACAACTCCGGGGTCTTAGGCCCAGAACCGCCGCCTTGCGGTGACACCTTTCACACCCGGGAAGGTCATCACTACAAGACGCCGATCCTGCCGGCCAAATCGATCGCAGCTGACGCAAAAGTAGCAGTACAAGAGAAGACAAGTCCACAACATATCATATATATATAAAAATCTCCACGAAGGGAGTGTCCACAGAATAATAAAGTGTATAGAAATAAAAGGGCTGAAGCCCGGTACATCCATATCCTCACTACAGATCCCTCATGCGGAAGCAAAACAAAACAACTACTAGAAGTCGGAACTCACGGTCCCAGCTGGCTGTACTCCTGAGCTAGACTACCCTATCTCCAACTACACCAGTCTCCTGGGCTGCTCCTCCATACTCGGCTCCACGATCCCCTAATATGATATGGTTCGAAAACCATTAGTCTAAAAAGACTAATGTCACAACCCGCATTTTCTCATAAAAGATAAATCAGAGCACGAGATAACTATGAGCTGTGATGCCACGTCAAGCAGGGGATAACTGCTGACGCTTAGGCAACTCTCTAAACCTTCAAATCATAAGTTAAAATGAATAGAAAACTGATTTTTAAATTAATTGGCCATATCCCTCGGCTCAGTGGATCAGATAGTCCACGGTTTGAAAACTATTTTTATACGTAGCGGAAAAATACTTCATTTATGCTAAACATCCTAAAAGAGCGCATAAGCGTCCTAAGAGGACAACTTACACTATGCAAGACCCTATATTTCAATTTATAATATTTATAAGGAAAAACATCTTTTTACGCATTGGAAAAATAGAGTTCGAGCTTTTATAAAACATGCTGATCATGCAATACATATAGTAGTTCTATTATAGGGTTTAAAGTAACTAGCAACCTAGCATAAAACATTCCCAGAGAGCAAGTGAAACTACCACAAAACAGGTAAACTAGCAGCTAAGCAAATACTTAATATCACAAAGGAAAATCACCAACGAGCGTCAAAAACCTGACACGAACTCGCTGGTGAGCATGTATGTCTGTACTACTACAAGGCTAAAGAACTACCTCGACAAGCGAGGAAAACACTGCCAAAGCGCAGTCCACAGAGAAACTCCTGAAACTAGCCGCACAGCCGGCTACAGACCTGAACCTGAGGCATTCAAAAGAAGAACACCTCAGCAAGAAATAATGAAACAAGTGGCAAATAAGCATCAGATAATAATTGAATAAAAAGAACAACAAGAAAAAGGGTTACCAACCCTGCAAGAGTAAATGCCGAAAAACTCAGCTAAAGAATCCAAAAGAGGACAAAATGCAGGTGTAATAATCAGTAAAGTGAGAGAAATGCAACAAGTACAGAAACGTACCAAACTCCGCTCAAGCCTGCAGAGACAGAAGGAAACCAATATGCATCAAATGAACAGTAAGAAGGAACTAACAGTCCTAAACTTGTAAATCATTAGCACTAGCACAAATCCCAAACCTGTGTCGGAGACTAAAAATAGTCACAACCGAACAACCAGGTCCAGGTGTCTCAAGAGTACTAAAGGGGCCGCCACAGGGTCCACACACATAGAGTTCCAACCTCTTACAGGAACCAAAAAATAATATCCAAAGGAGCGAATGGTGGTGGCCACGGCTCGATCTCCCCTGGTACCATACTCCTTCAGAAACCCAGCTACCACATGCTAAGGATCCACGATTCGGCGCCAAAGTTAGCCGACAACACCACTTAGAAACTACCAAGTTCTACAACCAAAACCCGCCGACTTATTTTCCCCTACCCGCCGAACTATTTTCCCCTACCCGCCGAACTATTTCCCCCTACCCGCCGAGTACAACTAAAATAAAACCGATAACTTCCTAGTTTGGGCCGACTACAAGCCCAAAACTAGGAACATTCCAATATTACCTATTCTACGACAAGGAGGAAAGAATAATAAGACAAAAATGCAACTCATGGAGGCACGCAAGAGGGGAGAAATCCACTTGCCTCAAATCGACCTTGAAAACGTCACCCAAAATACTCCACCACGTAGATCCGTCCAAAAGGGGACACGCGGAGACGAGATCTACGAAAAAACGGACAACCGGGGTTAGGGCCGAAAAAAATCTAAGGCGAAACGGTCACCGAAACGGGAAAAACTTACCGCGATCTCGAAGCTCTCGCCGAGAGCTTTCCAACGCCGCGATCGGATCGAAATTCCGTCCACCGGATCGGCGGTGGCGGTCGCCGGAAGTTTCGCGAACGGAACCGCACTCATCAAAAAAAACGCACGGGGGGGGGGGGGGGGGGGGGGGCTGCTGTTCGGGGAAGAAGAAGAGATTTAACTTATATAACTTATATATTATAATATAATATTAATAATAATATATTAATTATATATTAATTATTATAATAATAATATAAATAAAAAAATACTTAAAATGGGGGGGAAAATCCGATCGGTGAGAATGAATCTCACCGATTCGGTGATAATCGGTGAGATTCATTCTCACCGATTCTCATCTAAAACTACATATATTTTTTTATTTTATTTTTTTTATATAAATTCTTTATATAAAAAAATATATATATAATAATATATATAATTATTATAACATGATATTCTTATATGGTTACGGAGGGTCAAACGCGCGCCGAAACGAACGAAATTCGCACCGTAGGCGAATGACGACGCTACGAATCCAACGGCGAAGTCGAAATCAAATTCCGACGCACCGTTATTGAGATAATAATTTCTAAAGTTACCGGCGTACGCGAAAACATACAAACTTCAATCGCGCGCCGAGGCTCCAAAAATGCTCGGAACGCGACGAAACTTGACGAGCAAGTCTAAAATTAGCCGATATAATTTCCTAATATAAAATTTTCCACTCCCGACGCAAATCCCAAAATCTGGCCGGTCAAAACTAACGAACGCAAAACGCGCTAATGACGAAGTCGGTAACAAAATCCGACGAACAAAACTCGGGCAAAAACTCCCGAAGCCAAAACACAAGCATTCCCCAAGAGGCTCCACCGAGTCACCAAACAGACTCCGGCTCGCTAGGGAATCTTGCTGCCAGGCATCACCAAGCCACGCAGGGAACCTAAAGAGCTAAAAGCACGCTCTAACAACGCCACCTGACCAATACGCGCTAACATAACGCTCTGACGTCAAAATACGTCAAATAAGAAATTAAATAAATCACTGGAAAATCGGGGGCGTTACAGTCACTCCCCCTAAAAGAAAGTTTCGTCCCGAAACTTTACGCATAAAACAATTCTATCAAAGAGGAAAAGAAAATAACCAAGGGTTATCGAATGCTTACCGAGCACAACTATGAGAACAAATGAGGATGCACCTCCCTCATAGCGGACTCCAGCTCCCAAGTCGCGCTCTCCACGTCTTGGTTTCTCCATAGAATCTTTACCATCGGTATTGTCTTTTTCCGCAACACTCGATCTTGCACATCCAAAACACGGATAGGAACTTCCACGTAGGAAAGGTTAGGCTCCAACTGGGGCACTGCATCCAGCACTTGTCTGTCACTTAGCACACACCTCCGCAGTTGGCTCACGTGAAAAACATTGTGCATGACAGGAAAATTTGCGGGCAATTTCAACTTGTAGGCTGACACACCAATCCGCTCCACAATTTCAAATGGTCCCACATACCTCGGGTCCAACTTATGGTTCTTATCGAACCTCTTCACTCCAACCATCGGGGAAACCTTAAGGAATACCATGTCCCCCACAGAAAATTCCAAAACGGACCTACGCCGATTGGCGTTCTTCTCGTATCGCTCTTGAGCTATCCGAAGCTTCTCTCGAATAAGCTTTACAGAAACTTCCATTTCTTCTAAGGCATCTGGACCTAACATCGGCCTCTCACCAACCTCAGCCCAAAATAGAGGAGTTCTACATCGTCTTCCATATAGCGCTTCGAAAGGAGCCATTTGCAGACTCTCTTGATAACTGTTATTGTATGCGAACTCCATCAATCTCAAGCGTTCATCCCACGCTCCTCCGTGGTCTAATATATAACAACGGATCATATCTTCCACAATCTGATTAACACGCTCCGTTTGACCATTGGTCTGTAGATGATATGCGGTAGAATACCTCAAGTCAGTTCCCAATCCTTCTTGAAGGCTCTTCTAGAAATGAGACGTAAACCTGGAGTCTCGATCTGATACTATACTTACGGGTACTCCATGTAACCTGATAACTTCATTCAAATATAGCTCCGCTATCTTTTTCATCGAGTAACCAATCTGAAAGGGTACGAAGTGCGCACACTTTGTTAATCTATCAACAATCACCCAAACAGAGTCATGCCCTCGGGGAGATCTCGGCAAACCAGTAATGAAATCCATTGAGATACTCTCCCACTTCCAAGTTGGAATCTCTAAAGGCGCTAATTTTCCACCAGGTCTTCCATGATCAGCCTTAACTCTTTTGCACGTAAAGCATTCTGACACAAACCTTGCAATGTCACCCTTCATCCCAATCCACCAGGCAATCTGTTTCAAGTCCTTATACATTTTTGTAGACCCTGGATGGTAGGCCACACTAGCTTGAACCGTGTGCCTCACTGCACAGCTTAACTCGAATATCTCGAAAATTGGGGACGCAAAATCTACCGCGGTACTTTAGAGTACCCGCGTCATCGATCGAAAAGTCAGGCAGCTCCCCCTTCTCAGTTCTATTATGAAGGTGCAGTAGATCAGGATCGTCCTTTTGATGAAGCCTCGTAAGAGAAATTCATGAAGGCTCAGACACTTCCAAATTGCTTGGCGAGTCACATCTACCAACTGAAATATCCATTAAAAGGAACTCTTCTACCAACAACTGAGTGGAGAGATTGAAAATTTTCCCTGTCTTCCTGCTTAAGGCGTCGGCTACCACGTTAGCCTTACCCGGATGGTACAGGATCTCCACTTCATAATCAGCCACATACTCTAACCATCTGCGCTGGCGTAAGTTCAACTCCTTTTGAGTGAAGACGTACTTCAAACTCTTATGATCTGTATAAATCTTGCACTGCACGCCATACAACAAGTGTCTCCATAATTTCAATGCATAAATAACTGCTGCGAATTCCAAGTCATGCGTAGGGTAGTTCCTTTCATGAATCTTAAGCTGTCTTGACCCATACGCAATCACTTTTCCTTCTTGCATCAGCACACAACCAAGACCCACGTGGGATGCGTCCACGTAAACGGCATAGTCTAATCCTTCCGTAGGCAATGTCAATATCGGAGCAGTGCACAGTCTATTCTTTAGCTCTTAGAACGCTTCTTCGCACTTATCGCTCCACACAAATGCTGCATTCTTCTGCGTCAATTTGGTCAATGGCGCAGATAATGTAGAGAAACCCTCTACAAATCTTCTATAGTAGCCAGCCAACCCTAGGAAGCTTCTTATTTCTTTGGGTGTGGCAGGCCTCGTCCATTCCATAACTGCGGCTATCTTTTCTGGGTCGACAGAGATTCCGTCCTTGTTAACCACATGACCCAGGAAAGAAACCTGAGGCAACCAGAACTCGCATTTACTTAGCTTGGCGAACAACCTATGGTCCCTCAAGGCAGATAAAACTAGACGCAAATGTTGGTCATGCTCCTCAACATTGCGTGAATACACCAACACATCGTCTATAAATACGACCACAAACTTGTCCAGAAAGTCCTTGAAGACCCTGTTCATCATGTCCATGAAAGCAGAAGGTGCGTTGGTCAAACCGAACGACATCACCAAAAATTCAAAATGTCCATGTCGGGAACGGAAGGCAGTCCGCGGTATATCTGATTCACGGATCCTTAACTGGTGGTAGCCCGAACGAAGGTCAATCTTAGAGAACACGGCGCTGCCTCGCAGTTGATCAAACAAATCATCTATCCTCGGCAACGGATACCTATTCTTGATCGTTACCTTATTTAGCTCTCTATAATCGATACACAACCTCATCGATCCATCCTTTTTCTTGACGAACAAAACGGGAGCACCCCAAGGCGAAGAACTCGGCCTTATAAATCCGTTCTCAAGCAACTCGTCTAACTGGATACGCAACTCCTCCAGTTCGCGTGGGGCCATCCGGTAAGGCGCCTTGGCAATAGGACGCGTACCCGGCTCCAAATCTATAACAAACTTCACGTCTCGATCAGGCGGGAGACCAGGAAGATTAGCTGGAAAGACATCAGAAAAATCACGAACCACCGGGATCTCCTCCCAACACGGCAAACTAACCTTGGTTTCTAAAACCGAAACCAAACAAGCAAAACATCCGGAATCTACAAGCTTCCGAGCACATACCGCCGATATAGTCGGAGAATCCTGGCGCGGATAACCGTAAACACTCCCGGGCTGACCGTTGTCCATCCTGAAGTCCAAGCATTTACCCTTGCATTGGATCACAGCATCATATCTGGACAACCAGTCCATGCTTAGGATCACATCGAAGTCTTCCAGATCTAACAGCTTCAAATCAGCAAACGCGAGGAAATCGCCTAACAAAATTGGACAACTCTGGATACCCTGGTCCGAAACTACAGATTCGCCTGAAGGAAACTTGACACAGAACGCATCACCAACACGATCGAGATCCAACCGGTAACGCTCTACGAAGGCCCTAGCCACAAATGAGTGGGTAGCGCCGGAATCGAACAGAACACGTGCCCAGCGGTTCTTTACCTTAAATCGTCCTATAAAATTGCTCACGCGACTAAGGAAGCGAACGCTCAAAACTATAACTATGAGCTAAACATTAGAACTAGGGAAGAATCTAACCTGATATCACTTGCGTGGACGTCTGAGCTTCCTCCATAGAGACCACGTTCAACTTCCCTTTTCCCTTGTCCACACGCTGCGGCGGCGGCAAGGCCTGAAGAGGAACTGGCTGCAGAGTAAGTTGAGCTTGCGGGCACTGATACTTGAGATGACCCTCTTGGCCGCACAAGAAACAACTTCTCGTCTTCTTCCAGCAATGGGCAGTATCGTGCCCCGGCTTCTTGCATACAGAACAAAACAAGTCTTTCTTTGGGATACCTTGGATCGCATGAATCTGCTCTTTCTTCTGAGCTCCTAATCTTTGATAGCACCTTTCAAATGGATGGCCCGGTCGGCCACAGAAACTGCATACCTCTTTGTTTCTCTTCCTCGGAGCAGCGTCAGGGACCTGAGTACTCTTACCCTCATCAGATTTTCTTTTATCCTTCCTCAGTTGTTGACCTCGATTCTTGGCATTATCAATTGCCTCTACCTTTAAGGCAGCTTCCACCATACCAGCATAACTTGAGGTCGCATAGGCACTAGCTAATTGCTGGACGTCACTCCTTAGCCCAGCCAGAAATCGCTTGCTTCTATTTTCATCGGAACTCACCAAGTCTGGGGCAAATCGGCTTAGCTTACTAAACTCGATTTCGTACTCGCTAACCGTGAGCTGCCTCTGCTTTAAGTGCAGGAAATCATTCATCAGACGGTCCCTCTCGACCGATGGCAGAAACTTGCTCAGAAGTAGCTCCTTAAAGGACTCCCAGGAACACCCGTCCTTCAGACCTTCTTTCTCCCTCAGCCACCAGCCCTTTGCCAACCCTTTGAGCTGATACGCGGCTAACATCACTTTCTGATCATCAGTGATCCCGGAGTATGAGAACATCTCCTCGATTGATATCATCCAATCGTCTAAGACCATGAAATCTGCCTTGCCATCATACGTCGGAGGCCTAAGTCGCTGAAACTGAGAAATAAAGGTCATCTCTGGTGGCACCACGACCGGAGGCACCGGAGGAGCGGGGGGAACAGGGACAGCTTGACCCACAAACACTAATTTAGACACCTAGCCCACCCACTAGAACCAAACAACATAGTACAAACAATACATACTTAAGTACTTGCTCCTGCTGCTAACTTGCTCTGGGATTTTCAATAATGATGATATGCTGATCCTACGATGATTCACTATCATCACACTAACTCTTGTGCCTAGATCGGGAATGCATGAATTTATATTCTTTTTGACTCAAAAATTATGTGTGTACACATGTCATCCTGCAAATCTTTAGCTTGGCACGTTGTGCTTATGCAATGTTATGGTATGCATGATTGTGCTATGCATTCTAAAAAGGCCCTAATGCATGTTATGAGCGGCGTACACATGAAAATGTTATGCATCCCATACTACATAACATTTCCATGCAACGAAAAAGAAAACGTGCTAGCCGCATTCATGTGGTGAGGTTATGCATCCCATACTACATAACCCTCACATGTTGCCTCCTATGGTGGATCCATATACAAACACATAGTATGCATCCCATACTACATAATATGCCTCGTATACTTCATGTTATGCTATGAGTGTAGTGTTCGTGCTTCAGCCAAGACGTGCTGATGACATATCGGTGTGTGTATGATATGACTCTAAACACCTAACACTTATAGGGACAGGTTGCTCGACAATTTGTCAAGCAACCTCCCTCTGATACCAACTGTCACAACCCGCATTTTCTCATAAAAGATAAATCAGAGCACGAGATAACTACGAGCTGTGATGCCACGTCAAGCAGGGGATAACTGCTGACGCTTAGGCAACTCTCTAAACCTTCAAATCATAAGTTAAAATGAATAGAAAACTGATTTTTAAATTAATTGGCCGTATCCCTCGGCTTAGTGGATCAGATAGTCCACGGTTTGAAAACTATTTTTATACGTAGCGGAAAAATACTTCATTTATGCTAAACATCCTAAAAGAGCGCATAAGCGTCATAAGAGGACAACTTACACTATGCAAGACCCTATATTTCAATTTATAATATTTATAAGGAAAAACATCTTTTTACGCATTGGAAAAATAGAGTTCGAGCTTTTATAAAACATGCTGATCATGCAATACATATAGTAGTTCTATTATAGGGTTTAAAGTAACTAGCAACCTAGCATAAAACATTCCCAGAGAGCAAGTGAAACTACCACAAAACAGGTAAACTAGCAGCTAAGCAAATACTTAATATCACAAAGGAAATCACCAACGAGCGTCAAAAACCTGACACGAACTCGCTGGTGAGCATGTATGTCTGTACTACTACAAGGCTAAAGAACTACCTCGACAAGCGAGGAAAACACTGCCAAAGCGCAGTCCACAGAGAAACTCCTGAAACTAGCCGCACAGCCGGCTACAGACCTGAACCTGAGGCATTCAAAAGAAGAACACCTCAGCAAGAAATAATGAAACAAGTGGCAAATAAGCATCAGATAATAATTGAATAAAAAGAACAACAAGAAAAAGGGTTACCAACCCTGCAAGAGTAAATGCCGAAAAACTCTGCTAAAGAATCCAAAAGAGGACAAAATGCAGGTGTAATAATCAGTAAAGTGAGAGAAATGCAACAAGTACAGAAACGTACCAAACTCCGCTCAAGCCTGCAGAGACAGAAGGAAACCAATATGCATCAAATGAACAGTAAGAAGGAACTAACAGTCCTAAACTTGTAAATCATTAGCACTGGCACAAATCCCAAACCTGTGTCGGAGACTAAGAACAGTCACAACCGAACAACCAGGTCCAGGTGTCTCAAGAGTACTAAAGGGGCCGCCACAGGGTCCACACACATAGAGTTCCAACCTCTTACAGGAACCAAAAAATAATATCCAAAGGAGGGAATGGTGGTGGCCACGGCTCGATCTCCCCTGGTACCATACTCCTTCAGAAACCCAGCTACCACATGCTAAGGATCCACGATTCGGCGCCAAAGTTAGCCGACAACACCACTTAGAAACTACCAAGTTCTACAACCAAAACCCGCCGACTTATTTTCCCCTACCCGCCGAACTATTTTCCCCTACCCGCCGAACTATTTCCCCCTACCCGCCGAGTACAACTAAAATAAAACCGATAACTTCCTAGTTTGGGCCGACTACAAGCCCAAAACTAGGAACATTCCAATATTACCTATTCTACGACAAGGAGGAAAGAATAATAAGACAAAAATGCAACTCATGGAGGCACGCAAGAGGGGAGAAATCCACTTGCCTCAAATCGACCTTGAAAACGTCACCCAAAATACTCCACCACGTAGATCCGTCCAAAAGGGGACACGCGGAGACGAGATCTACGAAAAAACGGACAACCGGGGTTAGGGCCGAAAAAAATCTAAGGCGAAACGGTCACCGAAACGGGAAAAACTTACCGCGATCTCGAAGCTCTCGCCGAGAGCTTTCCAACGCCGCGATCGGATCGAAATTCCGTCCACCGGATCGGCGGTGGCGGCCGCCGGAAGTTTCGCGAACGGAACCGCACTCGTCAAAAAAAACGCACGGGGGGGGGGGGGGGCTGCTGTTCGGGGAAGAAGAAGAGATTTAACTTATATAACTTATATATTATAATATAATATTAATAATAATATATTAATTATATATTAATTATAATAATAATAATATAAATAAAAAAAAAACTTAAAAAGGGGGGGAAAATCGGATCGGTGACAGGCCTGCACAAAAGGCCCGGGCCCAGTGGGCCGGCCCGAGCCCGGCCCGGCGAAAGCCTTTTTCGGCCCGGCCCGGAAAAAGCCCGGCCCGGGCCGAGACCGGGCTCAGGGCCCTTACAGGGCCCTGGTTTTGGGGGCTAGCCCGGCCCGATGCCCGGCCCGGGCCGGGCCGGGAAAAGCCCGAAAATCGGGCCGTCCTGGGCCCGCACCCGGGCCCAGGCGAAGCCCGGACCGGGCCCGCACGCCGGCCCGGACCTGCTGCCAACGGCTCTAAGAGCCGTTGGAAATCCAACGGCTCTTAGAGCCGTTGGAACTGCAGCCAGCAGGGCTGCAGCAGCCCTGCTGGCTGCAGTTTTTTGGCCTAGGGCCTAGGCAAAAGCCTAGGCCCTAGGCCATATTTTTATTAAAAAAAAAATAATTTTTTTTTTTTATAAAATCCCCCCCCTCCTACCCGATCCCCCCTCTCTCTCTCTTCCACTCTCTCTCTCTCTCTCTCTCTCTCTCTCTCTCTCTCTCTCTCTCTCTCTCTTCCACTCACTCACTCTCTCTCTCTTCCACTCTCTCTCTCACTTATTCTCTCCCTCTCTTACTCTCTTACTCTCTCTCGCTGCATGGCATCGTCGTCCTCAACGCCGGCGTCGTCGACTCAAAGCACGGCCGAAGTGGTGGAGCATAATCGGAGGGCGCCCGTCTGGGAGCATTTCGACAAGGTTAAAGTCGGCGACGAATTCAAGGCACGGTGCAAGTTGTGCTCAAAGTTGCTAACTCTTACCGGCAACTCAACACTAGCGAGACACGCTAAGTCCTGTTTTGCAAAGCAAGCTCCCGAGTCCAGTCAGGGACAAATATCAGCATCAGGACAAATTTGGACGTACGATCAAGCAAGACAGCGAGACCTACAGGTGAAAAACGTCATCAGACGTGGGTTGCCATTCAGTCACTACGACAACGATGAGACGACGGAGTATATACACGAAGGGCTTCAGCCCAAATATCAACAGGTAAGTAGATCCACTATTAGACGCGACGCACTTAAATTATATTTTGACGCAAAACAAGATTTAATAAAATTTTTTGAAACTTTCGAGGGACGTGTGAGTTTAACGAGCGACGTTTGGAGTAGTAGCGTTAGGGTAGGGTTATCTTATATTTGTATAACGGCTCATTGGATCGATCCCGTTTCATGGGATTTAAATAAGCGCGTAATATGTTTTGAAGGTTTTGAATTTCCGCACACGGGTAAGGCTATATATTCGGTAATTATTAAATGTTTGCGTGAATTTAAAATAAAGGATAAAATAATGAGTATTTCTTTTGATAACGCTAGTAATAACAACACCGCAGTAGAGTGGTTAAAACGTGAATTAAAACCAATGCTCAACGGTGCGTTTTTTCACACTCGATGTGTGTGTCACGTTTTAAACTTAGTGGTACAGGATAGTTTAGAAGCTATGGAACCATATGTTGAGAAAATTCGTACTATGCTTAGATTTATTTATTGTACCAAACAGCGAAGTCAAGATTTTCGAAAATTTGTGATCGCACAAGGTCAAAAATATTTGAAACCTCAATTTGATATGCCTGTAAGATGGAACTCCACATATAAAATGTTAAAAAGAGCGTTTCAACAAAAAACACTTCTTATGGAATATTACACTATGACAAATAATCATAATTTAACTGATAACGATTGGGACGTACTATTTCATTACATGGATTTATTAAAATGTTTTTATAGGGCGACTGTTTTTTTATCTGGTGTTTATTATCCCACTAGCTCGTTAGTAATTGAAAATTTTGTAAATATCGCACAAAAACTTAACTATTTTAAGCAACACTCCGGATGGCTTCCTTTAATTGAAGTAATAGAAGAAAAATTTTTAAAATATTATAGAGAAATGCCTCCTGCATTTTCATGCGCCGCCGCTTTAAACCCGTTATTCGCTGTAGACGGCGTAGAAAATTTAATAGATGAAATTAACGTTAACTTAGACATAAATATAAGTTTCGATGACGTTGACGACGTTAGTACTACTAAATTTAATTCTATTTTTACCGAATGTTTTAATTATTACGACAACTTATATGGCTCACGACCACGAGAAGAAATAACACAACCTAGGACAAAAGATTCTTTTACAAATAAAATTTTAGAATTAGCTTCCAGAAAAAAAAGCACGCACATCGAGTGGTTTAAACGAATTAGGACTGTATACGAAAACACAATTTCGTGATTTTATGACTACGGAAGAGATCGAAAACTTCGATATCTTAAAGTGGTGGAAAAGTAAAGCTAATACCTATCCTATTTTGGCCTATATGGCCCGTGATTTACTAACAATTCAAGCTAGTACAGTAGCTTCAGAGTCCGCTTTTTCTCTTAGTGGCAGGATTTTGAACACGCGGAGGAGCCGACTAAATGAAGAATCACTCGAACTATGCATCTGCTACAAGGATTATTTGGATGCTACGAATAGGAAGCAACACATTTCAGCGTTGGAGGAGAGCTCTGAGGAAATTGAAGAGGAGATGGACAATCTGAATTTATAAAAATGTAATTTTTTTTATTATCATTTAAAATAATAAATTTCTTTTTTTTTCTATTTTTTTTTTAAAAGTGTAATTTTGTTTTTTAAAATTTCAATATAAATAAAATTTTTTATTCTAATTTTTATTTCATTTTTTAAATTTTTTTAAGTATTTTTTTTTCTTAAGAGGGCCCGGCCTGGGCCCGGCCCGGCCCGGCCCGGCCTGGCCCGGGGGGCCGGCTCGGGCCCCTTCCCGGGGTCAAAGCCCGGGCCCGGCCCGAGCCCGATAAAGAAAGGGCCCGGGCTCGGCCCGGTTTGCAAAAGCCCGGGCCCGATCAGGCCCGGTCCGGGCCGGCCCGATCGGGCCTTTTGGGCAGGCCTAATCGGTGAGAATGAATCTCACCGATTCGGTGAGAATCGGTGAGATTCATTCTCACCGATTCTCATCTAAAACTACATATATTTTTTTTTATTATTTTTTTTATATAAATTTTTTATATAAAAATATATATATATAATTATTATAACATGATATTCTTATATGGTTACGGAGGGTCAAACGCGCGCCGAAACGAACGAAATTCGCACCGTAGGCGAATGACGACGCTACGAATCCAACGGCGAAGTCGAAATCAAATTCCGACGCACCGTTATCGAGATAATAATTTCTAAAGTTAACGGCGTACGCGAAAACATACAAACTTCAATCGCGCGCCGAGGCTCCAAAAATGCTCGGAACGCGACGAAACTTGATGAGCAAGTCTAAAATTAGCCGATATAATTTCCTAATATAAAATTTTCCACTCCCGACGCAAATCCCAAAATCTGGCCGGTCAAACCTAACGAACGCAAAACGCGCTAACGACGAAGTCGGTAACAAAATCCGACGAACAAAACTCGGGCAAAAACTCCCGAAGCCAAAACACAAGCATTCCCCAAGAGGCTCCACCGAGTCACCAAACAGACTCCGGCTCGCTAGGGAATCTTGCTGCCAGGCATCACCAAGCCACGCAGGGAACCTAAAGAGCTAAAAGCACGCTCTAACAACGCCACCTGACCAATACGCGCTAACATAACGCTCTGACGTCAAAATACGTCAAATAAGAAATTAAATAAATCACTGGAAAATCGGGGGCGTTACAACTAAGCCCTATCGTCCCCCACCCCTTCCCCCATGCTCCTAGGCACCGAGCGGGGAGGAAGAAAGGAAAGGACATGAAAGAGGAGAGAAATCAAAAACAGGTGACAGGGGGACCTAGCTAGCAATTTATAATCAGGTTATAATGAGTAAAGTAAGAAAGGAATATAACCTTCACTTATGTGAATACACATAAGCCAAGGGATCTTCTACAAGGCTCCCATCGTATAAAATGTCTCATACCACTTTATACGTTGGGGTGTCGGTTATCACAAGCAGCATATAAATATTGAAATAACCTTAATTTATAAACTTGCCCACACAAGCTTATAGACCAAGGGGTCGTTTTGCAGGGCCTAATGTATAAGCGTCCCGTACCACTTATACTTTAGGTGTCAGGGTTAAATGAATCGATTATGCTATGACTTGTAAGTGGGTATGATGGACATGCAAGTGCAACACACACACCCGACTCTGTGCACACAGACCTTTAGTTCCCACTTTTTGAGAGCTAGCATCACTCTCGGGTACCACCGCTGTGGCTACGGCAGCAGCGGAGCGGGCATCTCTGCTTCTAGGCCGGTATGCACACTACCAAGCCTTAGACCCCTCTTATACGCCTCTGTACACGTCTAAGGTGCACTCTAGAGTCTCGCGTACGTACTTTGCTGACAACCCGTCAGTCTTGTTGGGTCGGATGTGCGTTATCGGGGGTCGTCCTCCAGACCGCAGTGTAAAACAACCCACTGGCCCCTCTAACTCTCACAACCGCCTGGTGCACCGTACTGCCATCGGTGTGACGAACGGCCAGTACCGCGTGCCCCGCCACTAGATTTATGCACATGCAAGTATTTTACTCCGAGCCTTCCGCTCGCAGGACCAAACCCGTCCTGAAAACCCTCAAACCCAACCCCGGTGAGAACGCACATTAGTGCCTTTATACCAACTCCCTCAAACCCTACACGGGTGAGCATATATCATGAATCTCTCCAACCCTACATGGGTGAGAAGGTACAACAAATGTCTTAACCTATTAGACTACTCTTGTCTACGGGTTATTATACTTAGAGATTTAAGGTTAATCCCAGGACTGCCCCCGGTATTCCCTGTGAAGGGCTCTCAAGGGGCACTAGGAACTGTGTTGGGATTACGCCCAGCGTTCCCTTTCGCAAGGTACTTATTAATATTATTGGTTGATTTCCTTTACCCATTACCTTCTCATATTGCGAAAGGCTAATCCTAAGGTAGTTTAGACCTTTCACTCTCGCGGGCACGACGATCTTTCGTCGAACTCGCTTACCTTCTAACACACATCCACACGATTCCCACCACTCCTTAGAACTTTCTAGGTGACTCATCCACTTTTATTCAAACAATTCAACACGACTAACTCCACCCTATTCCAACTCTTATCCTGACACAATTTTTCCCCAAATTACTATTTGCAGACCGACCTATACTAAGTGATGTTCATGATAGAATGTCCTTCGAGTTTTCATCCGAATGACCTAGGATTATTACTGGAGTCCTATCATGATATAAATGATTTAATTCCCGAATATTATATTTTCCTCAATTAATCTTCTATTTAAATAATTTATTACAAGGGCCAATTATAGTCGAGTTGATCATGAAGTATACATTTTAGACATCATTAATGTTCCATAAATTCATGATAAAATTCCATATATCCAAAAGTGACATTTTCCAAATTTGACATTTTATACAAACATTTATGGGGCCTAAAATTATTTTTGCAGTAAATTCCCATATTCCAAGATTTGTAAAGCAACTACTTGAAATTATCATCCAAATAATTTGAGAAAAGTATATTACACTACTACAGTCCTAAAATTATCACTAGCCAAACTTTCATCATTTTTCACAAAATATTTAATTCTAAATAAATTCAATACCAAAATCAACAAAGAGCATAATTGTGAATCAAGCACTATAAATATACTTCAAAATTTCTAATTAAATTCCTAATAGTAGATATCATCCTAAAATCATCAGTGGCCCAACTTCACATTTTTAAATGTTAAATTATTCTTTAAATGATTTATTTATCAAATATGGCCTTTACAAAATTTATGAAGGAAGCAATATAAAAAATCCTTTAAAAATTATAATAAAATTCAGAGACCTCTATTTAGGTCAAAAACCTCTACTGGCCAAGTTCTACTGGATTCCAATTAAACTAAATGATCAAATTAAATCAAGTACTGAATTGGACACTTTGATAATTAACAAAGGAACTACCATGAATATAATCCATAAAATTCCACTAAAAATATCTAGGGGTTCAACTCACCCTAATATTCATTATACCCCATTTTCACAGTTTTTATATGAGGTTAAGTTACCATTTTGACCTATTAGTGCTTCTACCCTAAAACTAGGGTTTGACTTTGGAGTTACTTAACTACTTCAAAATTCCCTAATATTTCAACCAGAGTCTTAAATATATCTAAACTAACTCTCTACTGATTTACAAGGGCATACAAGGGCATTTGCCCCTATGTCCTTCACAACCCCCTAAAGGTCCATCCTTAGGGTGTGAACTTGGGTCCAAGGGTAAGTCAACCCTAATTCATCTATTTTCTCCAAAGAGGGGAGGGTACTTAAAGTAATACTAAGTCAGTGGTCTAAAAAGGGATGTGCCTTCAATATTTTATTTTTTTCTTCTTTTGGCTATAAGCACACCAAGTCCTTTACAAGCCAACACATGCAAGGGGTTTCCCTAACTTGCTGTGATCCATGTGGGCTAAACATTTAACCACGCCCTAATAATGTCCGCATGGACATGCCACCAAACATTGGGGCCTTTTGGAGTTAAACTACTCCAAGAACCAGCTAAATAAGCCTAAGGGTAATTTGGTAATTCCACCCTAATTTTAATTCCAATTAATCCCATTTTTTGGCAGGACCTAAATATGCCCTAAACCAGTTACTCCCCAAAATCTCAAGTTATTTGGGCCTCTGGATGGGCTTGGGCATCCCATTCAAATTTCTACATTTTGTTATTTGCAGACCAAGGCCATTTAATTTTTCAGATCTTCAAAGTGAGATATCTCAACATGCAGAGGGCTAAACTGTCTAATTTTTCTACCATAGGTCTAATATACTCCTAAGGACAGGCCACCAAAATTTGGGCATTTTGGAGTTGATATGCTCCAAGAATCACCTAAACAAGCCTAGGGGTAATTTGGTAATTCCACCCTAATTTTAATTCCAACTACTCCCATTTTTGGGCAGGACCTACATATGCCATAAACCAGTTACTTCCCAAAAGCGCAGGTCATTTGGGCCTCTGGATGAGCTTGGGCATCCCTTTCAAATTTCTGCATTTTGCTAGTTGCAGCCCAAGGCCATTCAATTTTTCAGATCTTGCAAGTGAGATATCTCAACATGCAGAAGGATAAATTGTCTAATATTTCTACCATGGGTCTAATATACTCCTAAGGGCAGGCCACCAAAATTTAGGGCACTTTGGAGGTGATATGCTCCATAAATCAATAAAATTCAATTTATCATATTTGGACTAGAACTATAGAATTATTTTCCCCAAAATTCCCATTTTTGGGGAGGACCTAGATATTCCTAATAAAGCCACATGCCCAAACTTGCAGCCCATTTGGGCGTAGGGTTTGGGCAGGGCACTCGTTTTACTTTCTGCCTTATCCTAGGACCAGCCCTAGGAAAATGGCTCTCTAGGGCAGTAAACCTAACCAAAAATTATGTTTAACATATCCAATTAAAGGGGACTCCAAGACCTACAATTGTCATGTTGAACACCTTTTATGAAAAGGGCCGTAGGTGCCCTAAAATATGCATGCAATGGTCGGTTATAAAATAGCATAAATTGACACTATTTATATAATTAATAATTCCTGGATTTAATATTTTGCATGGCACAGATCTTGACGCAATCCGACGGCTACTGCTCATCTTCTCCGATTTGCCTGGTTCTCAGCCCGATTTTCACGGGGCTTTTCCCGGCCGCCTCCGGCGGCGCATCCACCGGCCAACTTCTCCTCTCCCCTCACGGTGGTGGGGGCGAGCTTTTCCGGCGGCTAGGGCGACCGGAGGTGGCGGCGCCACCTCACCCGAGAGCTTCAAAACCGCCATTAATGGCTGAAAAATAAGTGTTGGGCTCGGGCTCATTCGATCCCGAACCCTAACCTAGGTATTCCTAAGATCAAAGCATGAAGAGAGAGGTGAGGGAGGACCTTCCCGGCGGCCTTGCGACGTGAGGAGCGGCGGGGAACCATTGCGGCAGTGGCGGCGGCGATCCTTGGTTTTCATGCCTCCAGCTCGGGTTCAGCTCCAGGCTCGGCCTCTCTATCTCTCTCTGCTGCTCTCCTGGTCCTGAGGGTGATGAAGTGAGGGGGAAAACGTGGGGAGATGAAGTAACAAAAGGGGGTGATAATTCCTATCTGAGAGGTGGTGGGTTTGCCTTATTTTTGTCACCAAGCATGCATGGGTGGGCCCCACTCCATTCCAACTCCTTCTCATGACTTCCAAGGGTCGGCCAGCCCATGTGGGGGCTGATGGCATGGGTCCAAGTGGCTTATTCCACTAAATACCCTTAAATATACCCCTTTCTCTCTCCTTAATTATTCTTTAATTTTGAGATTCTCTCTCTCTCTCTCTCTCCTAGTCACTAAGTTGGCTGGTAAATCTCATATTGGCAGCCCACATATTTATTTCATCCACCAAAATATGGTTAGCCCAAGTGAGTTGGGCTTGAGCTTGAGTTAGCCCATTTGGGCTAGCTTGACCCAAACCTAGGCCAGGGTTGACTTAGGTCAATTTGGTCTTTGAGGTTGGTCCAAATGGGCCCTTGGTGACCCATAGGCCTCCCCTGAGGCCTAGGTAGGGTTGTATTGGCCCTTTAGAGGTCACTTGACCCTTAAGTAGGGTACCTTGACTACTTTAGGGCTAGAGTTGACTTTGGTCAACTTAGCCTTTTTGGTTGGCCCCAATGGGTCCTTGGTGACCCGTTGGCCTCTCACTATGGTTATGAAGGTATGTGTGGGGTCCACTTGGCTAAGGGAACTTCAATTGGCCCTTGTGTAGGCCAGTTTGACCCAATGTAGGCTAGGTTGATCCATTTGGGGTTAGAGTTGACTTTGGTCAACTTAGCCTCTTGGGTGGACCCCAATGGGTCCTAGGTGACCCATTGACCTCACTCTAGGGTTAGGTGGGCTTGGGTGGGGTCCACTTGTCTTGGGGATGGTCAATTGACCCTAAGTAGGTTGGTTTGACCCATTTAGGGTTAGGGTTGACTTGGGTCAACTTAACCCTTTTGACTGCCCTCCATGGGTCCTTATTGATCTAATGGATCTTACCATGGTTTGATGAGAACATGGTGGGGTCTTGAAGTCTTGGTGAAACCCCATGGTTATCTTAAACAAAGGTTCAGGAATTTACTATTTGCAGACCATAGTGGTCTCACCCACATTCTTAGGTTTCCTTGGTCTTCTTGGGCTTCCTAGGGTTTGGTCATGACCTAGTCATGGCCAATAACCACACTTAGGGGTCTAGTTGGAAATGGGATGTTACAAATCCCAATAAACAAAACAAAGATTTCGTCCCCGAAATCCAGGTTAGGGCTACGGGAATTTCTACCGAAGAAAAAAAACTTGTAACATCCCATAAGAAGTGGAAGATTACATTTCAACGCCATGTTTGCTAAGTGGGGTTTAAAGGAAAAACCTAGATATATGACCAATTCGCCCAATTGGCAAAGCCAAGACCCCAATAAACAAAAGATTAGCCCCTACTCTTCCTAGAGTAGCCTTACTAGTTTAAAAACAGGAAAGTAAAATGAACATGTTGAGAGGTTATGAGGTATACCTGACTAAATAGCTCCGGATATCTTTCCTGCATCAGGTCCTGTGGCTCCCAAGTATGCTCCTCTTGTCCGTGGTTCCTCCACAGGACCTTGACTAGCGGGATTTTCTTGCGGCGCAAGACTCGTATCCCATGGTCGTCGATCCGTATCGGCTCCAAATGTACAGATCGATCCGAAGCTACTGGCCCATCAGTGGCCGTAATCTGCAACTCCGGGCGTAGTAGAGCCCTCCTGAGTGAAGACACGTGAAAGACGTCATGCAAGCCGGCCAGCTCCGGTGACAGCTCCAGCCGGTAAGCTAATGGACCGATCCGCTCCAGGATCTTGAACGGCCCCATGTACCTCGGGCTAAGCTTCTTCCGCCGACCACGTACTCGTGAAACCCCATGCATCGGCTGGATCTTCAAGAACACCCGATCCCCTGCCTGAAATTCCACTAGACGATGCCGAGCGTCATAATACTTCGCCTGCCTTCTCTGCGCCTCTAGCATTCTATCTCATTTCAGTCGTACCTGCACCTCAGTATCCTCGATAAAGTCCGTGCCGACAATCTTTGGACCCTCGTCTTGTATCCAAGACAACGGAGTCCTACATTTCCGCCCATACAACGCCTCATATGGAGCCATCTGTATACTAGACTGATGACTGTTATTGTACGAAAACTCCACTAAGGGCAACATCCTCTCCCAGGGCTCTCCACGGTCCACAATACACAGTCTCAGCAGGTCCTCCAGTGTCCGGTTTGTGCGCTCTATTTGCCCATCTGTCTGGGCTTGGAGGCAGCAACAGAATTGTCGCTGGAGCTTCAAAGGGTTTTCCGCCTATCCATGCCTCCAGGTTGCAATGGGATGATGCGAACAGCTCCGACCCGTCAGGTAGCCGTATCCGTAACATCTGGGCGGTGATCCTCTCCACGCCTCCTAACCCTTGGATAAAGGTCTCCGACACAAATGAGTGCAAAGCACCCGTGTCGCAGAGAGTGTGTGCGGGCTTGCCGCAAATGAAGACGATGCCTGAGATTGAATATTTGCTTAGAGTTCTATTTTCTGGTTTTACTGCCTAGTCTTTAATAATTCAAGTTCATGAAACTATTTTTCTAGGAAGAAAAGAAGTTAAGTAAAAAAAGGAAAACTTTTGGTCATACCTGTAATAACTTGCTCCGGGTTCCTGGGTTGAGCCAGGTCCAGTGCATAAATCTGCTGTCCTCCCGGCCTGCGATCTCTACCCTGATATTCGCGTCCTTGGCCACGTCCTCGGCCTCCAAAATGCTGAGTCAGTGGGGCAATCTGTGGTGCTGGTGGAGGCATCCCTCTCACGGGACAGTTTCTCTTGATGTGCCCCACCTGATGGTAGTGGTAAGATTCCGACGGAGTGTATGCCCCGCCTTCCGGTCTCTGCACATCTCTCATCTGAATAGGCTGAGGGGCCATCGTCACCTGCCCCCTCGGCTCCTGCCTCACCTCCTGTCGAGGCTGATCCTCCACCTTTTGTACCTCTGGAGCACGACCTCGCTGCTGATCGTTTCGGGCTCCCCGGCTCTAATCCACCGTTGGCCGTCTCCGGCCTCTGGTGGTGAGTCAATCTGCCTCTAACCTTTTTGCCATCTCCAGAATACGAGTGATAGGCCCATCCGAAACGAAAAGAAGTTCATCCCTCATGTCTTCCCGTAAACCTTTGTAGAACCTCTTGGTGTACGCTGCCTCATCTAGCCGGTAGGAGTCTGCAAAACCGGCCAGATGGTTGAATTCTCGATGGTATTCCACCACCGTCCTGGAACCTTGCTTCAACTGCAAGAAGCAGTCCTCCAGCTCATCTCGGGCCGACTGCGGAACAAAGTGCTCCAACAGCATGAGCCTGAACTCCTCCCACGTCACCTCGACAGCCTCCCTATCAGCAAAGGTAGTCTCCAGAACTGTCTTCCACCACCGCTTGGCATGGGACTCCAAGCAGGAAACAACTAGTGGCACCCTCTCCTCCCAAGGGCTCCGTATCCCTGTCAGCATCTCCTCCATGATGTCTAGCCATTCCTCTGTCTGAACTACCCCCTCTGTCCCCAAGTAGGACGGGGGAGAGAGTCCTCGAAAGATGTTGAGCCAGTTGGCTCCCGGAATAGGCTGCGGAGCCGGGGCCTGTTGGTTCCTGAAGGCTTCCAGGATAGTCGTTAGAATCTGTCCCATGTCAGACTGTAGGAATTGAGTGGGAACCGGTGGAGGTGGTGCAACGTCTGGAATCTTTGTAGGCAGTGCTGGAGGTTGCGTCACAAAATTTATCGTCAGAACTTTTTTAACCTTAACTAAAATGGACAATTATATATGTGATCCCCACATAGGCATACCACTGCTTCCGCTGCTTAGTTTGTCCCCAAACTAAACTCGCGCGGGGGTGACCCAGGGGTTGTGGACTGTTACTTTTGGATCGAGGTTTGCGCTCTGATAGCACTTGTAAGACCCCCTCTTTTTTTTAAAAAAAACTCCGGGGTCTTAGGCCCAGAACCGCCGCCTTGCGGTGACACCTTTCGCACCCGGGAAGGTCGTCACTACAAGACGCCGATCCTGCCGGCCAAATCGATCGCAGCTGACGCAAAAGTAGCAGTACAAGAGAAGACAAGTCCACAACATATCACATATATATAAAAATCTCCACGAAGGGAGTGTCCACAGAATAATAAAGTTTACAGAAATAAAAGGGCTGAAGCCCGGTACATCCATATCCTCACTACAGATCCCTCATGCAGAAGCAAAACAAAACAACTACTCGAAGTCGGAACTCACGGTCCCAGCTGGCTGTACTCCTGAGCTAGACTGCCCTATCTCCAACTGCACCGGTCTCCTGGGCTGCTCCTCCATACTCGGCTCCACGATCCCCTAATATGATGTGGTTCGAAAACCATTAGTCTAAAAAGACTAAGCCCTATCGTCCCCCACCCCTTCCCCCATGCTCCTAGGCACCGAGCGGGGAGGAAGAAAGAAAAGGACGTGAAAGAGGAGAGAAATGAAAAACAGGTGACAGGGGGACCTAGCTAGCAATTTATAATCAGGTTATAATGAGTAAAGTAAGAAAGGAATATAACCTTCACTTATGTGAATACACATAAGCCAAGGGATCTTCTACAAGGCTCCCATCGTATAAAAGGTCCCATACCACTTTATACGTTGGGGTGTCGGTTATCACAAGAAGCATATAAATATTGAAATAACCTTAATTTATAAACTTGCCCACACAAGCTTATAGACCAAGGGGTCGTTTTGCAGGGCCTAATGTATAAGCGTCCCATACCACTTATACTTTAGGTGTCAGGGTTAAATGAATCGATTATGCTATGACATGCAAGTGGGTATGATGGACATGCAAGTGCAACATACACACCCGACTCTGTGCACACAGACCTTTAGTTCCCACTTTTTGAGAGCTAGCATCACTCTCGGGTACCACCGTTGTGGCTACGGCAGCAGCGGAGCGGGCGTCTCCGCTTCTAGGCCGGTATGCACACTACCAAGCCTTAGACCCCTATCATACGCCTCTGTACACGTCCAAGGTGCACTCTAGAGTCTCGCGTACGTACTTTGCTGACAACCCGTCAGTCTTGTTGGGTTGGATGTGCGTTATCGGGGGTCGTCCTCCAGACCGCAGTGTACAACAACCCACTAGCCCCTCTAACTCTCACAACCGCCTGGTACACTGTACTGCCATCGGTGTGACGAACGGCCAGTACCGCATGCCCCGCCACTAGATTTATGC
Organism: Platanthera guangdongensis; assembly: GCA_039583875.1. NCBI lineage: Eukaryota > Viridiplantae > Streptophyta > Magnoliopsida > Asparagales > Orchidaceae > Platanthera > Platanthera guangdongensis. The sequence goes on from CM077152.1 coordinate 105,294,497, forward strand.
ACATGCAAGTATTTTACTCCGAGCCTTCCGCTCGCAGGACCAAACTCGTCCTTAAAACCCTCAAACCCAACCCGGGTGAGAACGCACATTAGTGCCTTTATACCAACTCCCTCAAACCCTACATGGGTGAGCATATATCATGAATCTCTCCAACCCTACACGGGTGAGAAGGTACAACAAATGTCTTAACCTATTAGACTACTCTTATCTACGGGTTATTATACTTAGAGATTTAAGGTTAATCCCAGGACTGCCCCCGGTATTCCCTGTGAAGGGCTCTCAAGGGGCACTAGGAACTGTGTTGGGATTATGCCTAGCGTTCCCTTTCGCAAGGTACTTATTAATATTATTGGTTGATTTCCTTTACCCATTACCTTCTCATATTACGATAGGCTAATCCTAAGGTAGTTTAGACCTTTCACTCTCGCGGGCACGACGATCTTTCGTTGAACTCGCTTACCTTCTAACACACATCCACACGATTCCCACAACTCCTTAGAACTTTCTAGGTGACTCATCCACTTTTATTCAAACAATTCAACACGACTAATTTCACCCTATTCCAACTCTTATCCTAACACAACTTTTCCCCAAATTACTATTTGCAGACCGACCTATACTAAGTGATGTTCATGATAGGATGTCCTTCGAGTTTTCATCCGAATGACCTAGGATTATTACTGGAGTCCTATCATGACATAAATGATTTAATTCCTGAATATTGTATTTTCCTCAATTAATCTTCTATTTAAATAATTTATTACAAGGGCCAATTATAGTCGAGTTGATCATGAAGTATACATTTTAGACATCATTAATGTTCCATAAATTCATGATAAAATTCCATATATCCAAAAGTGACAATTTCCAAATTTGACATTTTATACAAACATTTATGGGGCCTAAAATTATTTTTGCAGTAAATTCCCATATTCCAAGATTTGTAAAGCAAATAGTTGAAATTATCATCCAAATAATTTGAGAAAACTATATTACACTACTACAGTCCTAAAATTATCACTAGCCAAACTTTCATGATTTTTCACAAAATATTTAATTCTAAATAAATTCAATACCAAAATCAACAAAGAGCATAATTGTGAATCAAGCACTATAAATATACTTCAAAATTTCTAATTAAATTCCTAATAGTAGATATCATCCTAAAATCATCAGTGGCCCAACTTCACATTTTTAAATGTTAAATTATTCTTTAAATGATTTATTTATCAAATATGGCCTTTACAAAATTTATGAAGGAAGCAATATATAAAATCCTTTAAAAATTATAATAAAATTCAGAGACCTCTATTTAGGTCAAAAACCTCTACTGGCCAAGTTCTACTAGATTCCAATTAAACTAAATGATCAAATTAAATCAAATACTGAATTGGACACTTTGATAATTAACAAAAGAACTACCATGAATATAATCCATAAAATTCCACTAAAAATATCTAGGGGTTCAACTCACCCTAATATTCATTCTACCCCATTTTCACAGTTTTTAGATGAGGTTAAGTTACCATTTTGACCAATTAGTGCTTCTACCCTAAAACTAGGGTTTGACTTTGGAGTTACTTAAATACTTCAAAATTCCCTAATATTTCAACCAGAGTCTTAAATATATCTAAACTAACTCTCTACTGATTTACAAGGCCATACAAGGGCATTTGCCCCTATGTCCTTCACAACCCCCTAAAGGTCCATCCTTAGGGTGTGAACTTGGGTCCAAGGGTAAGTCTGTTGGGTTTCTCTATAAGGATGGCACAACGCTTGTGCACGCAGCGAAAGAATAAAACAATAAGAAAACCCAAAAGAAATGTGGATCGGGCCATGAACGTTGAATCAAGAAGTTAGCAAAACTAGGCAAAAATTACCTCGGTGGCATTGAGTCACAACTCAACGGAGATGCTCCAAACTTTGTCTTCTTGCTAGTGGCGAGTTCTACGTGGAATAATATCCACGTTTCTGCAGAAGTCCACACGAGCGGGAGAACGCCGAACTATCCGTCACACGGATTATCGGGAAGGAGAGAGACCGCACCTTGCTTTCCCACAGGACTGCTAGGTCCGCGCCAGGGATTGCAGCGCCAGCGACGATCGCTGGAGAGAAGGTGGTCAACGGAGCAAACACGACGGCGGAACTCTTCCGGCGGCGGGATCGGGATCGGCGGAACGATCGCCGAACTCTTCCGTCGGGTTCGATTCGATCAGAAGATATATTCCCGAAAAAACCCTAAGTGTTCTATTTATACCAAAGGTATAAATAAACCTAGGAAAATCGCTATCCGCAGACCACCCGAAAATAGGGTACCAGAATCGGTGAATATCGGTCGGTGAGAATCGACGAGAATCGGCGAGAATCGATCAGCGAGCATCACCATGGATCGGCGAGAATCAGAGTACAATACTCGACGATTCTCGCCGATCGTCGAGCCTCACTTGATGATACACGTCGAATCTCGTCGACCGTCGAGCCGCGGTCGACGATACATGTCGAAGTCGTCGATCGTCGAGAATCAGCATATTGATTCTCGACGATTCTCGTCGATCGGCGAGAATCAGAGAGACGATTCTCGCCGATCGGTGGGAATCAGAAAGACGATTCTCGACGAATGTTATCGACCCTCGGACGACAATCCTTACCAGCCCTCCAAGGCAACATTTGCCCAACCCGATGATTCTTTAAGGCAATACTTTGCCCACAACCTCATTCAGGTCGGTGATTGGTAACCTTTACCAACACAGTCAATCAACCAACTTCTCCACATCTCTTATGTGCGACCCTGCAGGCTCATATCGCGTTGGCAGTGAGATTACATGTTTGATCACTTCTAGATCACAATGGTAACTCCAACAGACTCCCACTTGATCTCGAAAGTATCAAAGCAAAAAACCTCACAAGCAATGAGCGGCATCTTGCAATGCATCATTGCTCCCCAAGTAATAAGAGTTTATAACTCATAAGCCTTTATGACCAATGTATCAGCGCTGTCTTTGTCCCTCTATCCCTTACATCTGGAAAGAACTAAAGGCATGGACCGTGTCACCCTCGTAATAGCTCAATCCAAGTTTCTTGATCCAGGACGGACTTCCAGAGAATGGTGAGTCCAATATCACATATTGACTCAACCAAGCATGGCCATGCATTTCTCAGTCCAGTTCCATCAAGGGGCCCATGGATGCAACTCCTGTCATACAGGAGGACAAATCTCATATCTGCTCACAAACAAACACCCAAATGATTCGTAACATGCCCAACAACCACCCTTATCATCAAACTTTCTCAAGAAAGACTTTAGATGGCATCAAAGCACGCTCTTCCTCACTTGATGAATGTTGTGACTTCAGGTCAAAGGATCACAACACCATTGTCAATTGAGATCTACTCGTGACACGATTGGATGACAATCCACAGAGTAGTCTCAGGTTGGGTCTGTCCAGTATAACTTGTTCACTAACAAGTACCCACGTGATGACTTGATATCACAATATCATGACCTGTGAGAACCGGTCATCAGTCAACACATGTGCTAGTCTTCATGCACCATCATCACCCTTAGCTTCTATGATGATACTCGACCAGGGACCTTTAAGAATGAAGCTTCAAATAAATCATGGGCTCTCACATTCAAGTCACGTACTTGATGTCCCATGGAAGCGAACATTCTAAGGGTATCTATTATGTTAACATTTAACTATCATATAGAAAAAGACACAATAAAAGAACTTGCCATTCATTGTAAAAGAAAAACTAGGTACAATGTTCATCATATGAACAAATAGCCAACAAAATACATATTTACATGCAATCCACAAGATTCTCACTAGAGTTGATCGTTTAGGTATCGTATACCCATCGATCTAGTATGACCATCATGCTTTCTCTGCGCGAGAGGCTTTGTCAGCGGATCCGCAATATTTTCCTCAGTCGACACTCTGCAAATGTTTACATCTCCTCGTTCGACAATCTCACGAATAAGATGAAACTGCCGAAGTATGTGCTTGGAGCGCTGATGAGATCTAGGTTCCTTAGATTGTGCAATTGCACCATTGTTATCACAGTAGAGAACTACGGGACCAACAATGCTAGGAACTACATCAAGCTCGCCGATGAATTTCCTAATCCATATAGCCTCCTTCGCCGCATTAGCTGCTGCGATATACTCGGCCTCTGTTGTAGAATCAGCAACTGTCTCTTGCTTGGAACTCTTCCAGCTCATAGCTCCTCCATTCAGGCAAAACACAAAACCTGATTGAGACTTGGAGTCATCTCTATCAGTTTGGAAGCTAGCATCCGTGTAACCGCTTACTACGAGCTCTTCCTCTCCACCATACACCAAGAATACATCCTTAGTTCTTCTCAAGTACTTCAGGATATTCTTGACTGCAATCCAGTGACACTCACCGGGGTCTGACTGATACCTGCTAGTCATGCTCAAAGCAAAGGAGACATCGGGTCGAGTACATAACATCGCGTACATGATTGATCCAATTGCCGAAGCATATGGAATCAACTTCATGCGGTCCTTATCTTCACAAGACTTTGGACACTGGTCCTTAGAGAGATTCACACCATGAGACATGGGCAAAAATCCTTTCTTGGACTCAAGCATGTTGAACCGTTTCAACACCTTTTCGATGTACGTACTCTGGGTCAAATCCAGCTACTTCTTCGATCTATCTCTATAGATCTTAATACTAAGTATATAAGTCGCTTCACCCAAATCCTTCATTGAAAAGCAGTTCCCTAGGTTGTTCTTAACAACGTTCAGGGTAGGAATATCATTCCCAATCAACAGTATGTCATCTACATGCAATATCAGGAAGACAACAATGCTCCCACTGATTCGCTTGTAAACACAAGGTTCATCTTCATTCTTGATGAAACCAAACTCTTTGATTTTCTCATCAAAACGAAGATTTCAACTTCGAGAGGCCTGTTTCAGTCCATAAATGGACTTATTCAGCTTGCATATTTTAGTGGCTTCATCTGGGGATACAAAACCCTCGGGTTGTGTCATATACACTTCCTCAAGGAGGTTTCCATTAAGGAAAGCCGTTTTGACATCCATCTGCCAGATCTCGTAGTCATAATACGCAGCAATAGCAAGCAATATCCTTATGGACTTTACCATGGCAACAGGGGAAAAGGTCTCATCATAGTCAATACCATGAATTTGCTTGAAACCCTTAGCCACCAGTCGCCCTTTGAATGTCTGTACATTCCCATCCATGTCGGTCTTCTTCTTGAAGACCCACTTGCACCCTATGGGACGTACCCCTTCAGGTGGTTCTACCAAGTTCCAAACTTGGTTTGCATACATGGAGTCCATTTTGGATTTCATAGCCTCAAGCCATCTGTCGGAGTCCGATCCATTCATAGCCTCTTGGTAGGTTGCTGGTTCATCATCATGATCCATAAGCAACACATTACCTATTTGAGACACGAGAAATCCATATCTCTCAGGCTCAAACCTCGGTCTACCAGATCTACGTAGGACTTGTGTTCCCTGAGCAGGTTCTCTAGCTACAACATCTTGTAGTCCTGTCTCAGAATCCAATTCCGGTTCATTCACTACATGTGGTACTTGAACTTCTTCAAGCTCTACCTTTTCAGTCTTTCTTGATAAGAACTCTTTCTCCAAGAAGACACCAGTCCTTGCGACAAACACTTTGCCCTCAGACGGTAGGTAAAAGTAATACCCTTTCGTTTCCTTAGGATATCCCACCAGATAACATTTATCCGATTTGGGATCCAGCTTATCAGGCATTTGACGTCTCACGTATGCCTCACATCCCCAAATTTTAATGAACGACATACTAGGACGCTTCCCAGTCCATATCTCATATGGTGTCTTCAGAACCGTTTTCGTTGGAGCGCGATTCAATGTCATTGCAGCAGTCTCTAAAGCAAAACCCTAAAAGGAAACAGGCAAGTCTGCATGACTCATCATCGAACGTACCATGTCCAACAGAGTACGATTTCTCCTCTCAGACACACAATTATGATGTGGTGTTCTAGGTGGAGTGAGCTGTGATACAATACCACACTCTTTCAGATGATCACGGAACTCATGACTCAGGTATTCGCCACCTCAATCAGATCGGAGTGCTTTAACCCTTTTACCCAACTGGTTTTCTACTTCATTCTTGAACTCTTTGAACTTTTCAAAGGTCTCGGAATTTGCACTTCATAAGATACACATATCCGTATCTACTGAAATCATCAGTAAATGTAACAAAGTAGAAATACCCACCTCTAGCCATGGAACTCATGGGTCCGCATACATCACTATGTACAACACCCAAGAGATCCTCAGCCCTCTCAGTATAACCAGTGAAAGGAGCTTTAGTCATCTTGCCTAACAAACAAGATTCGCATCGCTCAAATGATTCATAATCAAATGAGTCCAAAAGTACATCTCTATGGAGCTTGGATATGCGCTTCTCGTTGATATGGCCCAAACGACAATGCCAGAGAAAAGTAGGGTTCGAGTCATTTGTTCTTAGTCTTTTATTATTTTCTACATTACAGATCAGATGGTCCAAGTTCAAAACATAAAGACCATTAAACAATTGGGCTACAGCATAACAAACATCATTCTTAAATATAGAACAACAATTGTTCTTAATTATAAAAGAAAATCCAATCATGTCCAAACATGAAATAGATATAATGTTTCTAGTTATGGCCGGAACGAAATAATAATTATCAAGTTCTATTACAAGCCCACTGGGCAAAGAAAGACGATAAACCCCTACGGCTACAGCAGCAACTCTTGCTCCATTGCCGACGCGGAGGTCCACCTCCCCTTTACTCAGCAATCTTCTCCTTCCTAGTTCCTGCACATTTGTACAAATGTGAGAACCACATCCGGTATCCAATACCCAAGATGAAGGAGCAGAAAGGTTTATCTCTATAACGTAAACATTTGAAGCGGAAGTCATACCTCCCCTCAATTTCTGCAGACCCTCAATGTACGAAGGACAGTTCCTCCGCCAATGACCAGCCTTGCCACAGTGGTGGAATTTCCCTTCCTTCACCATGCTTTTCTTTTTCATCAGTGCTGAAGACTTGGGCTCAAGATATGACTTAGGTCCCACCTTCGTCTTCTTAGAACCCTTGGCCTTGCCCTTGCCCTTATGCACCATCAGTATGGGGCTGGCAGGCTTGGCCTTCTTCATATTGATTTCGGCAGTTCTCAACATGCCTAGGAGTTCGGGAAGTGTCTTGTCTATTTCATTCATGTTGTAGTTCAAGACGAACTGCTCATAACTGTCCGGCAACGATTGCAGGATCAGATCCGTGGCCAACTCTTGACCAAGAGGAAAACCCAGCCTTTCAAGGTTCTCTATATACCCAATCATCTTGAGTACGTGAGTCCCTACTGAGTCTCGAACTCCCATCTTGCACTGAAACAACGCTTTTATGATGTCGAACCTCTCTTGACGAGCCTGCCCTTGAAACATTTTCTTGAGATGCTCGTCAATCTCCTTGCACCGCATGTTCTCATGTTGCTTCCGAAGCTCAGAGTTCATAGTGGCAAGCATAAGGCATTCGACATCTAAAGCATCGTCAGTATACTTCTTATAAGTATCCTTCTCAGCACGGGAAGAGTTCCCGGTCGGCACCTCGGGGGCTTCTTCTTCCAAGACATAGAGCTTTCGCTCTTGCCTGAGAACAATTCTCAGGTTCCTGTACCATTCCATGTAATTTGTCCCACTGAGCTTATCCTTCTCAAGGATGGCTCTCAGAGACAACGTGAAGTGTGAAACACTTGCCATGGAATTCTACAAGAATTTATGCAGAATAAAATCAGTACCAAAATTTCAAATACAATTTATTTTAATTTGGACTTCAATTAAAATACTCCCACTATTTTGTTCGAAATGATAGCCCTCACTAACAATTCGGAGAGTTCATGCGAGCTACTCTCTTAGTGGACAAGATCCGTATTTCACCAACACTATGAGTCCGCTTTGGCGTTCCTCTCACGATGCGGTTATTTAGGTAGGCAACGCTTGCCAATTGCATCCTCATGCAATTCTTGTATGGTTGGTGAATAACTCCTTATTTGCATCCATCATATGGTGCATGCCAACCCTATGCCTCTAGGCACTCAACCTTTGAGGTCACCTAGTTAAGATGGACCCGATGTCGACAGTGGGATATCACAATTATCCGCTCGCACCCTTACCAAGATAGATTAATGCACCTTACTTTGGCAAGCCCACACTTCATCGATCGACGGCAGGAAGAGTGTCATCCATCGGAAGGCATCCGAACACTTAATATTTGATGAAGGGATTTAATTATAGGTTAACAATTAACCATGATCAACATTTGATCAATGTGCACATCCAAAGAAAAACAATTCTAAACCACAGGCATCCCTTATGTGCACATCCTAACACCATCAACAATTGATAGAAGGAAGGGCTAAATCTGAACATCCGGAAATTTCCAAATCCTCAGATTTACATGCATTGGACAAAGGCAAAGGCAACTCAACTTAAAGCAGTAGACAAGCTCATCTCTCTTTGTTGGATTCAAAATCCAAAACAAAATCGAGGGATGGTTACTGCTAAGGAGACAACAATTTCTAACAATTAGAAATTGCCACACAATTCCAGAAGTTCTTGGCGAGGTACCAAGACTAAATCTAGACATTTAGAACGCTTCTAAATCCCTAGGTTTACACGCACTGGAATAACAAAGCTTCCAAAACAACGATCATGGCCGCAACCTGGCTCTGATACCACTGTTGGGTTTCTCTATAAGGATGGCACAACGCTTGTGCATGCAGCGGAAGAATAAAACAATAAGAAAACCCAAAAGAAATGTGGATCGGGCCATGAACGTTGAATCAACAAGTTAGCAAAACTAGGCAAAAATTACCTCGGTGGCGTTGAGTCACAACTCAACGGAGATGCTCCAAACTTTGTCTTCTTGCTAGTGGCGAGTTCTACGTGGAATAATATCCACGTTTCTGCAGAAGTCCACACGAGCGGGAGAACGCCGAACTATCTGTCACAGGGATTATCGGGAAGGAGAGAGACCGCACCTTACTTTCCCACAGACTGCTAGGTCCGCGCCAGGGATTGCAGCGCCAGCGACGATCGCCGGAGAGAAGGTGGTCAACGGAGCAAACACGGCGGAGGAACTCTTCCGGCGGCGGGATCGGGATCGGCGGAACGATCGCGGAACTCTTCCGTCGGGTTCGATTCGATCAGAAGATATATTCCCGAAAAAACCCTAAGTGTTCTATTTATACCAAAGGTATAAATAAACCTAGGAAAATCGCTATCCGCAGACCACCCGAAAATAGGGTACCAGAATCGGTGAATATCGGTCGATCAGAATCGGCGAGAATCGGTGAGAATCGATCAGCGAGCATCACCATGGATCGGCGAGAATCAGAGTACAATACTCGACGATTCTCGCCGATCGTCGAGCCTCACTTGATGATACACGTCGAATCTCGTCGACCGTCGAGCCGCGGTCGACGATACATGTCGAAGTCGTCGATCGTCGAGAATCAGCATATTGATTCTCGACGATTCTCGTCGATCGGCGAGAATCAGAGAGACGATTCTCGCCGATCGGTGGGAATCAGAAAGACGATTCTCGACGAATGTTATCGACCTCGGACGACAATCCTTACCAGCCCTCCAAGGCAACATTTGCCCAACCCGATGATTCTTTAAGGCAACACTTTGCCCACAACCCCATTCAGGTCGGTGATTGGTAACCTTTACCAATACAGTCAATCAACCAACTTCTCCACATCTCTTATGTGCGACCCTGCAGGCTCATATCACGTTGGCAGTGAGATTACATGTTTGATCACTTCCAGATCACAATGGTAACTCCAACAGACTCCCACTTGATCTCGAAAGTATCAAAGCAAAAAACCTCACAAACAATGAGCGGCATCTTGCAATGCATCATTGCTCCCCAAGTAATAAGAGTTTATAACTCATAAGACCTTTATGACCAATGTATCAGCGCTGTCTTTGTCCCTTTGTCCCTTACATCCGGAAAGAACTAGAGGCATGGACCGTGTCACCCTCGTAATAGCTCAATCCAAGTTTCTTGTTCCAGGACGGACTTCCAGAGAATGGTGAGTCCAATATCACATATTGACTCAACCAAGCATTGCCATGCATTTCTCAGTCCAGTTCCATCAAGGGGCCCATGGATGTAACTCCTGTCATACAGGAGGACAAATCCCATATCTGCTCACACACAAACACCCAAATGATTCGTAACATGCCAAACAACCACCCTTATCATCAACCTTTCTCAAGGAAGACTTTAGATGGCATCAAAGCACGCTCTTCCTCACTTGATGAATGCTGTGACTTCAGGTCAAAGGATCACAACACCATTGTCAATTGAGATCTACTCGTGACACGATTGGATGACAATCCACAGAGTAGTCTCAGGTTGGGTCTGTCCAGTACAACTTGTTCACTAACAAGTACCCACGTGATGACTTGATATCACAATATCATGACCTGTGAGAACCGGTCATCAGTCAACACACGTGCTAGTCTTCATGCACCATCATCACCCTTAGCTTCTATGATGATACTCGACCAGGGACCTTTAAGAATGAAGCTTCAAATAAATCATGGGCTCTCACATTCAAGTCACGTACTTGATGTCCCATGGAAGCGAACATTCTAAGGGTATCTATTATGTTAACATTTAACTATCATATAGAAAAAGACACAATAAAAGAACTTGCCATTCATTGTAAAAGAAAAACTAGGTACAATGTTCATCATATGAACAAACAGCCAACAAAATACATATTTACATGCAATCCACAAGATTCTCACTAGAGTTGATCGTTTAGGTATCGTATACCCATCGATCTAGTATGACCATCATGTTTTCTCTACGCGAGAGGCTTTGTCAGCGGATCCGCAATATTTTCCTCAGTCGGCACTCTGCAAATGTTTACATCTCCTCGTTTGACAATCTCACGAATAAGATGAAACCTCCGAAGTATGTGCTTGGAGCGCTGATGAGATCTAGGTTCCTTAGATTGTGCAATTGCACCATTGTTATCACAGTAGAGAACTACGGGACCAACAATGCTAGGAACTACATCAAGCTCGCCGATGAATTTCCTAATCCATACAGCCTCCTTCGCCGCATTAGCTGCTGCGATATACTCGGCCTCTGTTGTAGAATCAGCAACTGTCTCTTGCTTGGAACTCTTCCAGCTCACAGCTCCTCCATTCAGGCAAAACACAAAACCTGATTGAGACTTGGAGTCATCTTTATCAGTTTGGAAGCTAGCATCTGTGTAACCGCTTACTACGAGCTCTTACTCTCCACCATACACCAAGAATACATCCTTAGTTCTTCTCAAGTACTTCAGGATATTCTTGACTGCAATCCAGTGACACTCACCGGGGTCTGACTGATACCTGCTAGTCATGCTCAAAGCAAAGGAGACATCGGGTCGAGTACATAACATCGCGTACATGATTGATCCAATTGCCGAAGCATATGGAATCAACTTCATGCGGTCCTTATCTTCACAAGACTTTGGACACTGGTCCTTAGAGAGATTCACACCATGAGACATGGGCAAAAATCCTTTCTTGGACTCAAGCATGTTGAACCGTTTCAACACCTTTTCGATGTACGTACTATGGGTCAAACCCAGCAACTTCTTCGATCTATCTCTATAGATCTTAATACCAAGTATATAAGTCGCTTCACCCAAATCCTTCATTGAAAAGCAGTTCCCTAGGTTGTTCTTGAACAACGTTCAGGGTAGGAATATCATTCCCAATCAACAGTATGTCATCTACATACAATATCAGGAAGACAACAATGCTCCCACTGATTCGCTTGTAAACACAAGCTTCATCTTCATTCTTGATGAAACCAAACTCTTTGATTTTCTCATCAAAATGAAGATTCCAACTTCGAGAGGCCTGTTTCAGTCCATAAATGGACTTATTCAGCTTGCATATTTTAGTGGCTTCATCTGGGGATACAAAACCCTCGGGTTGTGTCATATACACTTCCTCAAGGAGGTTTCCATTAAGGAAAGCCGTTTTTGACATCCATCTGCCAGATCTCGAAGTCATAATACGCAGCAATATCAAGCAATATCCTTATGGACTTTACCATGGCAACAGGGGAAAAGGTCTCATCATAGTCAATACCATGAATTTGCTTGAAACCCTTAGCCACCAGTCGCCCTTTGAATGTCTGTACATTCCCATCCATGTCGGTCTTCTTCTTGAAGACCCACTTGCACCCTATGGGATGTACCTGAAAGTCCACCTAGTGTCGGCTATGTGCACCTATGGGGGGGGAATAGGTGACGTGTGGTTCTTTTGCGGAATTTACAGATGTACCTGCACAATAAAAACAACAAACACAGCACACAGAAAACACAGCAAATTTATAGTGGTTCCCCGACTTGGGTACATCCACTTTCCCCCTTCGACCTATCTCCTCAACAAGGGACGACTCGGTCACTTCACCAACGGGATTGAAATCCAATCCCTTCACTAACGGAAGGAGCCCTTCCACACGTGAGAGTCAACACTCCCACAAAGCGGGTTGCACCCAACCCTTACAACTCGGAACAAAAGTTCCTTTACAACGAAATGAAAATGTAGAATGTACACGTGATACAAACTTCTCTTGGAGACTCCGGTGTTCCTCTTTGTTCGACGACGTGTTCTTGAAGTCGATGAAGAGTCTACGACCTTGGTCTCTCTTGGAGAGGATTTCCCCGGAACCGGCGGCGGCACACGAGCGGCGGCTAGCTTCGGGATCGGCGGCTACGATGAAGAGCAGCTGCTGAACTTGGAGATCCAAACTTCGTTGCGAAGCAAGCTCGGTCTACCAACGGTCACACGAGGATCGGTCGTCTCGATCGATTCGGATGGGAAGTGTTTCCGATCGACAAATCGAGAGACGAAGGATCTCTGGATAGACGCGTGAGACTCTAGCCTTGCTAAGCTACTGTCGCCGGAGATCGGGAAGAAGATCTATCGGTGGCGGCGATGGACTTGCGCGAGCGGCGACGGAGGCGGCGGAAGGATTTCGTGATTTTAGGGTTTCCGTGCTCGGCCTCTTTTCTCCGGATTTTTACTGTTCAAAAGTACCTGAGTATAAATACTGTAGGATTCTCAAATATGACCGTTTGTGGGACCCACAAATGAAATCCCCAAAATCCGGTTCAAACAAATCCAGAAGCAGAATCCGGTTCAGCAGCATTCTGAGAAAACGCCAAGTCAAAATCGGCGAGAATCGCAGACGATTCTCGACGAATCGGCGAGAATCACCAAGTGATTCTCGACGATTCGTCGAGAATCGTTTGTGATTCTCGTCGAATCACTTGTCGATTCTCCACGAATTTTACTTTACACATGGGCTGCTTGACCACTGGTTCGGCGGGAATCACAAGTGATTCTCGCCGAATCTTACTTGGCACCGTCTTGAGATGGCCAAAAGGAGTCGGCGAGAATCACTAATGATTCTCGTCGATTCGGCGAGAATCACTAGTGATTCTCGCCGAATCGGCGAGAATCACTTGGTGATTCTCGTCGAATTTGCCTTGGAAGATTTTTCGTCTTCCACCCCAGGAGCTGCTCCTTGATCCTCCATGCTCCTTGTCTTCTCTTGCATATGAGCGGCCCTGTGCTTGAAAATAAGTGCACTCCAATAGAGAGAGTACATGTAGGCCAACACACTGATCTGCTCAACGAGGGATTACGTCGTGCAGACCCGTGTATATTGACCTACTGCACCCTGACATTGGTGTGCACTTAGCGTGGAGAAACTACAAGCACAACTGGAAATGTTTCATCAAATACATTATGAATTCATCTTAGCTCGACAGGGGGCTTCCTCAAATCTAGGTAATCGTGGATACAATACCCAACAATCTCCCCCTATTTGACGAAGCCAAAACCCTACTAGCTAAGATGAATAACACCTATCAAATAATAATAATAGCATTTAAAGATTAAATATGCGACACAAGGGAATATATGCAATCAGAACAGGACTTGAGTCATTCACACATTCAAGAATATATATATATACCAAGAGAAATATATTCACATGAAAGTCAGAATTGTTCACACGACAGTAATAATTGTTAAATGTTCTTAATACACCGTGACCAGCTATAATATAATGACTATTTGTCCTTAGCTCCGTCACCCTTAAGAGTTTGCGCCAAGTACTTTTTGCTCTTCCTTTCCATGTATTCCTTGGGCTTTGGGTAGTACCTAGGAGGAGCAACTTTGTCTGGATCCTTGTTGTTTCTGAAGAAAATGTTGCGTTTCGCTTCAAATGCTTTGTGTGTCTCCCATTCATACTGGCTATATGCTTCATTTCGATTTATCTCTCCTCTTTCTTGCAGCCGGAAGGTGTCTAGGATGATGTTCCTTGAGACTGGGCTCCACCTTTCGTTTCTTACCTCCTCCTCACTTAGTCTGATCCTCTTTTGAGTTGGTGTCTCCTTTGATGTCCCTTCCTGAACTTTCCTCTTTCCCCTTGCTTTAGCTAAAGCCTCCTGGTCAAACATACTTCTCAGCTTAGATTTGGAGATGGCACTAGCGTCAGCTTCATCAGTGAAAATATCAGCAGCACTTGTACTTACATCCTCAGCAATATGTACTTCCTCAGCAGCCTTAGAAGTCTCAGGAACCTGAACACCGGCAGGTTGGTCAGGTAGGACGACGCCTAACGTGCCCAGTGCCTGTTGTAGCATCCACCAGCAACTCTCATAGACGTAGTTGCTTGATTTCACAAAGTTTGCATCCATGCTTTTCTGGAGCTCGGCCATCTTAGCGATATACTCCTTCTCCCCCTTTTTGGCTTCTTCAGCTATGCAATTGGCATATGAGTGCAAGGAGTCATCAATGTGCTTTGTTGTCTTGCCGAATTCAGTGATTAGGGCCTGCTGATTTGCATTTAAGGTGACCATATTACCATCAAACTGCTGAATGTTCTTGGCTACAACGTGGGCGTTCTGATTGACAACAGCCAGAGTATCAGTAGCCTTTTTCAATCCGGCCATTAACAGTGTGACTGCTTCGCCGGCCGCAGTATACTTTTCTTCGAATTTCTTTTCCATCACATCCAGCTTATGGTTGATTTCCACCATGTTTTTCAACATGAGATCTTCGGAAGTCTTGATCTTTTTCAGCAGTGTTTTATGAGCTGTATCAAAAGAATCTTTAAGCTCGTTCACTATTCCTTGAATGACAGTGATGGTGTGAGTGGCCAGCTCATCTCGTAGTGGAATACCCGGAGGCACCTCTTGGCCTTGCTCTGGCTCGGCAGCAGAAGCATCAGTAGAGCTGGATACGATCACAGCCTCTATGGGAGGAACGTTGGTGGCCTCATTTACCTCCCCCTCCACTGGTGCAGACTTATCAGTAGGAGGTTCATCAGTATCCGGAGATTCAAACACTTCATGGCCCTCATTTACCTCGTCCTCTCCATCCTCATCCAAAAACTCATCCATATCAGCATCTTCTTCCACTTCGTGATCAGCAGTGTCCAGTGCCTCAGCTTCAGTTCCGTGGGTGTTTTTGTTCAGGACCTCCTCATCCTCCAACCCAGGTACACTTTCTTCATGAACTTCTGCCACCGCATCCCTTGCCACCTGGGCGATTTCAGATATTATATCCAGATGAGTGGGTAGAGTCTCCCCCTCGATTCCTGCAGTCACAGTATCAGGAATTTCACGGGGGGAGGATGATGGAGATACTTCCTCTTGCTCTTCCACAGCCGGCTGCCCGATGCGCCGCTCCCATCGATCAAACACAGTAGCATCCATCTTTTTCAAGTAATGTAGAGGAACTCCTTTGCTCATGTCGAATTTGTCTCCGTTGAGCTGGTTGAGATATAGACTGATGATGCGGCCGAAGCTCGGAGTGCCCAGAGTGTCCTTGATCTTTTGAAACATCAACTCTCCCCAGTTGAACCTCTTTCTGCAGACCACGGCTATGAGAATTTTGAACATATCTTCGGAGATATGATCATGGGAGCCTGGCTTACAGATGAGTACTTTTCCTATGATGTCAGCTAGGAGCTTCCCTTCTTCATTCATCTCTTTTCGCTTTATTGATCGAGTGCCTCTTGGTAGACCGCAGAACAGGAGGGTTCTGGCTTTGTCCTCGTCCTCCAAATAGTCTTCCTGTTCCGCATTTGAGAGCTGCAGGTAGCGAGTTAGCTTACGGCAGACATCTTGACCTTAGTCCCACCCACCTTGCTCTTGATGATGGAGTCTCTGTCTCGGAGCCTTGCGGTAGAGAAGAACTCCAGCACTTCTTTATCTAAGACTTTGCAAGGATGCTCCAATATGAAGGTTAGCCCGGCTTCTTCCAGCATGAGAATGATGTTCCGGAACTCGTCCGAGGCATGAGAAAAACCAGTGCGAACCAGCTCGCAACCAGAAATCAAGCCTGCAGTCGTCCTTGGGGCCATTGAGGATCTAAACAGAAGCCCGACTCCAAGCATTAGTGTACATTCAAAAAAGAAGGCATCACATGGGGTTCGGCCTTGGAGCCAGTGAGGAGGAGGTTACCTAAGGGCTTCGGTGGAAGAGAGTTGGTGAGCTTCGGGAAGAGCTTCGGTGGAGGGAAGAGTATCCCGTGGGATGCGACCTAGTTAGAATCTCACGGGAGCTTTGGGAGTTGGTGAGCTTCGGGAGAAGAAGATCACGCACAGAAGCGATTCGACGGCGTCGACGAGAGCGTCGGAGGGCTGCGGGTGTCGGCGAGTTCGCGGAAGTGCACTTGCGCGAGGAAGGCGAGGGTCGTCCAGAGGTCTCCTGCGCGAGTCGTGAGGA
Organism: Platanthera guangdongensis; assembly: GCA_039583875.1. Classification (NCBI taxonomy): domain Eukaryota; kingdom Viridiplantae; phylum Streptophyta; class Magnoliopsida; order Asparagales; family Orchidaceae; genus Platanthera; species Platanthera guangdongensis. Next base: position 105,311,355 of record CM077152.1, read on the forward strand.
AGGTGAACAGGCGGAGATTCTTTCGGCGGGATTTATAGGAGTCGTCGGGATTCGGGGGAAGCCGAGCGGTCGCGAGTTCCTTCGACGGGATTCGGCGAGATTTGTCTAATTTGATTTCTAATACCGTTTGTCTAATTCGGTGAGATATAAAATGGGTCGGCGAGATTCGGAGTATATATTGATGGTTTTCTTGACTACTTTGGGAAGCATTGCACCATTTTAGAGATTTTCCGATGTCAAGTTAATAAAAGGAATGATAAATACAAGTATATTCTAAAGTCAATCTATTTGAATTTTATGGAGGTTTTTGCAAAGTCTTCTAAATGTCAATTGTGTGTTGTCGAAATTCGCAATGACATAAGTATACGTATACACAATGATAGAAATGTATATATATTTACTTTGAATGAGGATGCATCATGACACAAGTCCTTGAACTGATCAAAATTACCTGGGATATGGAGAGTCATCGTCTTAGTCCCACAGGTAGAACATATCAGTAGCTTAAAGTGATTATGCTCAACAGGTAGCACGTCTGTTATTGTAGACGCTTGTTCCAAGTTAGCCTTGAGCCACGTACTGCCTAGTTCCCAAGTATTCACGGGGATCTAGACTACCCTGCAAAACAGAATTACTTTACCTTAGGAACCCAAATCATATTGGGTCCTAGGTTTCTATTAGCATGAACACGCAACTGCCTTCCTTGAGAAAACCTGTCTGGAAGACTGCCTCTGTCCCTATAATGTGGAGAAGCCCTTGCTGTGGGCACAGAGAGGTTGTGCCAACAGTCAATGGCAAAGTGTCCCACTTTGCCGCAGCACCAACAAGAGTGAATGTTGTATCGCCGTTTTTGACCTGATCTAGTGACTGATGTAGTCACGGTCCTAGGTCTCAAAGGGATAGGGCATGTTCTTGTTGCACAAATTCCTCTTCCATCGAGGCATGATGAAGGGTGGAACGAATGCATGATGTGAGCGTTATGAGGCCGAGAAGGTGGTGCCATTCTTTCAGGCATCTTCCTTGCTGAGGCTCCATGACGCCTGACATCATGACTTCTATTCTCCCTATCCCGTGTCCTCGAATGGAGAGAGTTCTTCTGTGAACTAGAACCTGCAGATCCACACTTTGTTGTGGCAGTGGCCGTGAATACAAAGGGCTCAGAATGAGCCTTAGGTATTTCCTCATGGGTTGCCATGACGCCTCTTGCACTATGGACGTTTCCACATGGGGACAATTCACCCTTGCAGTGACCACGATTATTTCTGTGGTCATATCTGAAGGCATGATGAGTTGCCTTCCCGCTTGGAGTGGGAGGTCGGAACACCGTTTCCCCATTTCTCCATCCCTGGATAATCCGGGAGATCCACCCGGTTTCTTGTTTTCTCTTTATAGCATCAACTTTGGAAAAGTTAGATACTATACGTTTCTCATTATCTAGACTATTTTCTAGAGCTGAGATCTTAGAGTCCTTGACCTTGTTGGACCCCAATTGGAGAACCAACAAGATCTTCAGTCGAGCAATCTCTCGAGCTTGCTCCTCAGCAAGTAGATTGCTTTCCTGAAGGGCTCTCTTCAGGGAATCAGTATTTTCTGGAGGAGAGCAGTTTCTGTTTTCAGAAAAGTCAAAAGATGTGGGACAGGATGAAGATGATACCTGCTCATCTGGGTTATTGTCATTAGAATCAGTGACCAATGGTTCTTCCTCGTCGGAGCTGCTTTCCTCACTATCTTCTTCAGTCTCTGACAAGGATACTGGAGCTCTGATGCAATCCGAAGGATCCTTGCATTCATCTTCAGAAGTGATTACCCCCACATATGCTTCATCCTCAGATTGGCAGCAAATTTCAGCTTCCTCTGACCCCCCCCATCAGCTCTGAGATCATCATCCATAGAGATTTAGCCGTTTTACATTTTTCCAACCTGGAGCGAGAGGCTCCAGACCAGACATCCATAATAATTTGTCGAATCCTCTGGTCCAGTTGGAAAAATGAGAGTTCCATCTCTATCATCTCAGGGATGCACATGGGCACTTGGGTCCCCGAGTCGGTGGTCTTCATAGGGATAAATGGACCCTCTTCCAGGATGAGGGATGCTCGAGGATCGATGGCATCCAGGTGAAATAACACTCTCATCCTCTAGATAGGATAATAATCCTTTGTGCATGCAGGGAGTTTGAGTGGCAATACGTCATAATCCAGATCCATGCTTCTGACACTGGTGGCAGGATTCACCTCAAGGTGTTAGCCTTTTTGTTGAGGAACCTCGCTTTGATACCACTTGAAAGTCCACCTAGTGTCGGCTATGTGCACCTATGGGGGGGGAATAGGTGACGTGTGGTTCTTTTGCGGAATTTACAGATGTACCTGCACAATAAAAACAACAAACACAGCACACAGAAAACACAGCAAATTTATAGTGGTTCCCCGACTTGGGTACATCCACTTTCCCCCTTCGACCTATCTCCCCAACAAGGGACGACTCGGTCACTTCACCAACGGGATTGAAATCCAATCCCTTCACTAACGGAAGGAGCTCTTCCACACGTGAGAGTCAACACTCCCACAAAGCGGGTTGCACCCAACCCTTACAACTCGGAACAAAAGTTCCTTTACAACGAAATGAAAATGTAGAATGTACACGTGATACAAACTTCTCTTGGAGACTCCGGTGTTCCTCTTTGTTCGACGACGTGTTCTTGAAGTCGATGAAGAGTCTACGACCTTGGTCTCTCTTGGAGAGGATTTCCCCGGAACCGGCGGCGGCACACGAGCGGCGGCTAGCTTCGGGATCGGCGGCTACGATGAAGAGCAGCTGCTGAACTTGGAGATCCAAACTTCGTTGCGAAGCAAGCTCGGTCTACCAACGGTCACACGAGGATCGGTCGTCTCGATCGATTCGGATGGGAAGTGTTTCCGATCGACAAATCGAGAGACGAAGGATCTCTGGATAGACGCGTGAGACTCTAGCCTTGCTAAGCTACTGTCGCCGGAGATCGGGAAGAAGATCTATCGGTGGCGGCGACGGACTTGCGCGAGCGGCGACGGAGGCGGCGGAAGGATTTCGCGATTTTAGGGTTTCCGTGCTCGGCCTCTTTTCTCCGTATTTTTACTGTTCAAAAGTACCTGAGTATAAATACTGTAGGATTCTCAAATATGACCGTTTGTGGGACCCACAAATGAAATCCCCAAAATCTGGTTCAAACAAATCCAGAAGCAGAATCCGGTTCAGCAGCATTCTGAGAAAACGCCAAGTCAAAATCGGCGAGAATCGCAGACGATTCTCGACGAATCGGCGAGAATCACCAAGTGATTCTCGACGATTCGTCGAGAATCGTTTGTGATTCTCGTCGAATCACTTGTCGATTCTCAACGAATTTTACTTTACACATGGGCTGCTTGACCACTGGTTCGGCGGGAATCACAAGTGATTCTCGCCGAATCTTACTTGGCACCGTCTTGAGATGGCCAAAAGGAGTCGGCGAGAATCACTAATGATTCTCGTCGATTCGGCGAGAATCACTAGTGATTCTCGCCGAATCGGCGAGAATCACTTGGTGATTCTCGTCGAATTTGCCTTGGAAGATTTTTCGTCTTCCACCCCAGGAGCTGCTCCTTGATCCTCCATGCTCCTTGTCTTCTCTTGCATATGAGCGGCCCTGTGCTTGAAAATAAGTGCACTCCAATAGAGAGAGTACACGTAGGCCAACACACTGATCTGCTCAACGAGGGATTACGTCGTGCAGACCCGTGTATATTGACCTACTGCACCCTGACATTGGTGTGCACTTAGCGTGGAGAAACTACAAGCACAACTGGAAATGTTTCATCAAATACATTGTGAATTCATCTTAGCTCGACAGGGGGCTTCCTCAAATCTAGGTAATCGTGGATACAATACCCAACAGTACCCCTTCAGGTGGTTCTACCAAGTTCCAAACTTGGTTTGCATACATGGAGTCCATTTCGGATTTCATAGCCTCAAGCCATCTGTCGGAGTCCGGTCCATTCATAGCCTCTTGGTAGGTTGCTGGTTCATCATCATGATCCATAAGCAACACATTACCTATTTGAGAAACGAGAAATCCATATCTCTCAGGCTCAAACCTCGGTCTACCAGATCTACGTAGGACTTGTGTACCCTGAGCAGGTTCTCTAGCTACAACATCTTGTAGTCTTGTCTCAAAATCCAATTCCGGTTCATTCACTACATGTGGTACTTGAACTTCTTCAAGCTCTACCTTTTCAGTCTTTCTTGATAAGAACTCTTTCTCCAAGAAGACACCAGTCCTTGCGACAAACACTTTGCCCTCAGACGGTAGGTAAAAGTAATACCCTTTCATTTCCTTAGGATATCCCACCAGATAACATTTATCGGATTTGGGATCCAGCTTATCAGGCATTTGACGTCTCACGTATGCCTCACAGCCCCAAATTTTAATGAACGACATACTAGGACGCTTCCCAGTCCATATCTCATATGGTGTCTTCAGAATCGTTTTCGTTGGAGCACGATTCAATGTCATTACAGCAGTCTCTAAAGCAAAACCCCAAAAGGAAACAGGCAAGTCTGCATGACTCATCATCGAACGTACCATGTCCAACAGAGTACGATTTCTCCTCTCAGACACACCATTATGTTGTGGTGTTCTAGGTGGAGTGAGCTGTGATACAATACCACACTCTTTCAGATGATCACGGAACTCATGACTCAGGTATTCGCCACCTCGATCAGATCGGAGTGCTTTAACCCTTTTACCCAACTGGTTTTCTACTTCATTCTTGAACTCTTTGAACTTTTCAAAGGTCTCGGATTTGCACTTCATAAGATACACATATCCGTATCTACTGAAATCATCAGTAAATGTAACAAAGTAGAAATACCCACCTCTAGCCATGGAACTCATGGGTCCGCATACATCACTATGTACAACACCCAAGAGATCCTCAGCCCTCTCAGTATAACCAGTGAAAGGAGCTTTAGTCATCTTGCCTAACAAATAAGATTCGCATCGCTCAAATGATTCATAATCAAATGAGTCCAAAAGTCCATCTCTATGGAGCTTGGATATGCGCTTCTCGTTGATATGGCGCAAACGACAATGCCAGAGAAAAGTAGGGTTCAAGTCATTTGTTCATAGTCTTTTATTATTTTCTACATTACAGATCAGATGGTCCAAGTTCAAAACATAAATACCATTAAACAATTGGGCTACAGCATAACAAACATCATTCTTAAATATAGAACAACAATTGTTCTTAATTATAAAAGAAAATCCAATCATGTCCAAACATGAAATAGATATAATGTTTCTAGTTATGGCCGGAACGAAATAACAATTATCAAGTTCTATTACAAGCCCACTGGGCAAAGAAAGATGATAAACCCCTACGGCTACAGCAGCAACTCTTGCTCCATTGCCGACGCGGAGGTCCACCTCCCCTTTACTCAGCAATCTTCTCCTTCCTAGTTCCTGCACATTTGTACAAATGTGAGAACCACATCCGGTATCCAATACCCAAGATGAAGGAGCAGAAAGGTTTATCTCTATAACGTAAACATTTGAAGCGGAAGTCATACCTCCCCTCAATTTATGTAGACCCTCAATGTACGAAGGATAGTTCCTCCGCCAATGACCAGCCTTGCCACAGTGGTGGCATTTCCCTTCCTTCACCGTGCTTTTCTTTTTCATCAGTGCTGAAGACTTGGGCTCAAGATATGACTTAGGTCCCACCTTCATCTTCTTAGAACCCTTGCCCTTGCCCTTGCCCTTATGCACCATCAGTATGGGGCTGGCAGGCTTGGCCTTCTTCATATTGATTTCGGCAGTTCTCAACATGCCTAGGAGTTCGGGAAGTGTCTTGTCTATTTCATTCATGTTGTAGTTCAAGATGAACTGCTCATAACTGTCCGACAACGATTGCAGGATCAGATCCGTGGCCAACTCTTGACCAAGAGGAAACATCTTGAGTACGTGAGTCCCTACTGAGTCTCGAACTCCCATCTTGCACTGAAACAACGCTTTTGTGATGTCGAACCTCTCTTGACGAGCCTGCCCTTGAAACGTTTTCTTGAGATGCTCGTCAATCTCCTTGCACCCCATGTTCTCATGTTGCTTCTGAAGCTCAGAGTTCATAGTGGCAAGCATAAGGCATTCGACATCTAAAGCGTCGTCAGTATACTTCTTATAAGTATCCTTCTCAGCACGGGAAGAGTTCCCGGTCGGCACCTCGGGGGCTTCTTCTTCCAAGACATAGAGCTTTCGCTCTTGCCTGAGAACAATTCTCAGGTTCCTGTACCAGTCCATGTAATTTGTCCCACTGAGCTTATCCTTCTCAAGGATGGCTCTCAGAGACAAAGTGGAGTGTGAAACACTTTCCATGGAATTCTACAAGAATTTATGCAGAATAAAATCAGTACCAAAGTTTCAAATACAATTTATTTTAATTTGGACTTCAATTAAAATACTCCCACTATTTTGTTCGAAATGATAGCCCTCACTAACAATTCGGAGAGTTCATGCGAGCTACTCTCTTAGTGGACAAGATCCGTATTTCAACAATACTATGAGTCCGCTTTGATGTTCCTCTCACGATGCGGTTATTTAGGTAGGCAACGCTTGCCAATTGCATCCTCATGCAATTCTTGTATGGTTGGTGAATAACTCCTTATTCGCATCCATCATATGGTGCATGCCAACCCTATGCCTCTAGGCACTCAACCTTTGAGGTCACCTAGTTAAGATGGACCCGATGTCGACAGTGGGATATCACAATTATCCGCTCGCACCCTTACCAAGATAGATTAATGCACCTTACTTTGGCAAGCCCACACTTCATCGATCGACGCAGGAAGAGTGTCATCCATCGGAAGGCATCCGAACACTTAATATTTGATGAAGGGATTTAATTATAGGTTAACAATTAACCATGATCAACATTTGATCAATGTGCACATCCAAAGAAAAACAATTCTAAACCACATGCATCCCTTATGTGCACATCCTAACACCATCAACAATTGATAGAAGGAAGGGCTAAATCTGAACATCCAGAAATTTCCAAATCCTCAGATTTACATGCATTGGACAAAGGCAAAGGCAACTCAACTTAAAGCAGTAGACAAGCTCATCTCTCTTTGTTGGATTCAAAATCCAAAACAAAATCGAGGGATGGTTACTGCTAAGGAGACAACAATTTCTAACAATTAGAAATTGCCACACAATTCCAGAAGTTCTTGGCGAGGTACCAAGACTAAATCTAGACATTTAGAACGCTTCTAAATCCCTAGGTTTACACGCACTGGAATAACAAAGCTTCCAAAACAACGATCATGGCCGCAACCTGGCTCTGATACCACTGTTGGGTTTCTCTATAAGGATGGCACAACGCTTGTGCACGCAGCGGAAGAATAAAACAATAAGAAAACCCAAAAAAAATGTGGATCGGGCCATGAACGTTGAATCAAGAAGTTAGCAAAACTAGGCAAAAATTACCTCAGTGGCGTTGAGTCACAACTCAACGGAGATGCTCCAAACTTTGTCTTCTTGCTAGTGGCGAGTTCTACGTGGAATAATATCCACGTTTCTGCAGAAGTCCACACGAGCGGGAGAACGCCGAACTATCCGTCATATGGATTATCGGGAAGGAGAGAGACCGCACCTTACTTTCCCACGGACTGCTAGGTCCGCGCCAGGGATTGCAGCGCCAGCGACGATCGCCGGAGAGAAGGTGGTCAACGGAGCAAACACGGCGGCGGAACTCTTCCGGCGGCGGGATCGGGATCGGCGGAACGATCGCGGAACTCTTCCGTCGGGTTCGATTCGATTAGAAGATATATTCCCGAAAAAACCCTAAGTGTTCTATTTATACCAAAGGTATAAATAAACCTAGGAAAATCGCTATCCGCAGACCACCCGAAAATAGGGTACCAGAATCGATGAATATCGGTCGGTGAGAATCGGCGAGAATCGGCGAGAATCGATCAGCGAGCATCACCATGGATCGGCGAGAATCAGAGTACAATACTCGACGATTCTCGCCGATCGTCGAGCCTCACTTGATGATACACGTCGAATCTCGTCGACCGTCGAGCCGCGGTCGACGATACATGTCGAAGTCGTCGATCGTCGAGAATCAGCATATTGATTCTCGACGATTCTCGTCGATCGGCGAGAATCAGAGAGACGATTCCCGCCGATCGGCGGGAATCAGAAAGACGATTCTCGACGAATGTTATCGACCCTCGGACGACAATCCTTACCAGCCCTCCAAGGCAACATTTGCCCAACCCGATGATTCTTTAAGGCAACACTTTGCCCACAACCCCATTCAGGTCGGTGATTAGTAACCTTTACCAACACAGTCAATCAACCAACTTCTCCACATCTCTTATGTGCGACCCTGCAGGCTCATATCGCGTTGGCAGTGAGATTACATGTTTGATCACTTTCAGATCACAATGGTAACTCCAACAAAGTCAACCCTAATTCATCTATTTTCCCCGAAGAGGGGAGGGTACTTAAAGTAATACTAAGTCAGTGGTCTAAAAAGGGCTGTGCCTTCAATATTTTTTTTTCTTCTTTTGGCTATAAGCACACCAAGTCCTTTACAAGCCAACACATGCAAGGGGTTTCCCTAACTTGCTGTGATCCATGTGGGCTAAACATTTAACCATGCCCTAATAATGTCCGCATGGACATGCCACCAAAAATTGGGGCCTTTTGGAGTTGAACTACTCCAAGAATCACCTAAACAAGCCTAGGGGTAATTTTGTAATTCCACACTAATTTTATTTCCAATTAATCCCATTTTTTGGCAGGACCTAAATATGCCCTAAACCAGTTACTCCCCAAATTCTCAGGTCATTTGGGCCTCTGGATGGGCTTGGGCATCCCATTCAAATATCTACATTTTGCTATTTGCAGACAAGGCCATTTAATTTTTCAGATCTTCAAAGTGAGATATCTCAACATGCAGAGGGATAAACTGTCTAAATTTTCTACCATAGTTCTAATATACTCCTAAGGACAGGCCACCAAAATTTGGGGCATTTTGGAGTTGATATGCTCCAAGAATCACCTAAACAAGCCTAGGGGTAATTTGGTAATTCCACCCTAATTTTAATTCCAACTACTCCCATTTTTGGGCAGGACCTACATATGCCATAAACCAGTTACTTCCCAAAAGCTCAGGTCATTTGGGCCTCTGGATGAGCTTGGGCATCCCTTTCAAATTGCTGCATTTTACTAGTTGCAGCCCAAGGCCATTCAATTTTTCAGATCTTGCAAGTGAGATATCTCAACATGCAGAAGGCTAAATTGTCTAATATTTCTACCATAGGTCTAATATACTCCTAAGGGCAGGCCACCAAAATTTGGGGCACTTTTGGAGTTAATATGCTCCATAAATCAATAAAATTCAATTTATCATATTTGGACTAGAACTATAGAATTATTTTCCCCAAAATTCCCATTTTTGGGGAGGACCTAGATATTCCTAATAAATCCACATGCCCAAAATTGCAGCCCATTTGGGCTTAGGGTTTGGGCAGGGCACTCATTTTACTTTCTTCCTTATCCTAGGACCAGCCCTAGGAAAATGGCTCTCTGGGGCAGTACACCTAACCAAAATTATGTTTAACATATCCAATTAAAGGGGACTCCAAGACCTACAATTGTCATGTTGAACACCTTTTATGAAAATGGCCATAGGTGCCCTAAACTTTGCATGCAATGGTCGGTTATAAAATAGCATAAATTGACACTATTCATATAATTAATAATTCCTGGATTTAATATTTTGCATGGCACAGATCTTGACGCAATCCGACGGCTACTTCTCATCTTCTCCGATTTGCCTGGTTCTCAGCCCGATTTTCACGGGGCTTTTCCCGGCCGCCTCCGGCGGCGTATCCACCGGCCAACTTCTCCTCTCCCCTCACGGTGGTGGGGGCGAGCTTTTCCGGCGGCTAGGGCGGCCGGAGGTGGCGGCGCCACCTCACCCGAGAGCTTCAAAACCGCCATTAATGGCTGAAAAATAAGTGTTGGGCTCGGTCTCATTCGATCCCGAACCCTAACCTAGGTATTCCTAAGATCTAAGCATGAAGAGAGAGGTGAGGGAGGACCTTCCCGGCGTCCTTGCGACGTGAGGAGCGGCGAGGAACCATTGCGGCGGCGGCGGAGGCGATCCTTGGTTTTCACGCCTCCAGCTCAGGTTCAGCTCCAGGCTCGGCCTCTCTATCTCTCTCTGCTGCTCTCCTGGTCCTGAGGGTGATGAAGTGAGGGGGAAAAAGTGGGGAGATGAAGTAACAAAAGGGGGTGATAATTCCTATGTGAGAGGTGGTGGGTTTGCCTTGTTTTTGTCACCAAGCATGCATGGGTGGGCCCCACTCCATTCCAGCTCCTTCTCATGACTTCCAAGGGTCGGCCAGCCCATGTGTGGGCGGATGGCATGGGTCCAAGTGGCTTATTCCACTAAATACCCTTAAATACATCCCTTTCTCTCTCCTAAATTATTCTTTAATTTTGAGATTCTCTCTCTCTCTCTCCTAGTCACTAAGTTGGCTGGTAAATCTCATATTGGCAGCCCACATATTTATTTCATCCACCAAAATATGGTTAGCCCAAGTGAGTTGGGCTTGAGCTTGAGTTAGCCCATTTGGGCTAGCTTGACCCAAACCTAGGCTAGGGTTGACTTAGGTCAATTTGGTCTTTGAGGTTGGCCCAAATGGGTCCTTGGTGACCCATTGGCCTCCCCTGAGGCCTAGGTAGGGTTGTATTGGCCCTTTAGAGGTCACTTGACCCTTAAGTAGGGTACCATGACTACTTTAGGGCTAGAGTTGACTTTGGTCAACTTAGCCTTTTTGGTTGGCCCCAATGGGTCCTTGGTGACCCGTTGGCCTCTCACTATGGTTATGAAGGTATGTGTGGGGTCCACTTAGCTAAGGGAATTTCAATTGGCCCTTATGTAGGCCAGTTTGACCCAATGTAGGCTAGCTTGACCCATTTAGGGTTAGAGTTGACTTTGGTCAACTTAGCCTCTTGTGTAACGCCCCCACCTGTCACATGACATATAACGGTGGGTCCGGTCGGGGCCCCACGCCATATATCATAGACAAGTGAAGAAATTACTTGTGGGAATCAAACTCTACGCGTATCCTTAACTGATTCCATTCTAGCGCAGCATTTTTATGTTAGCATGAACTCAAACCAGAATGTCCACCAATATATAAAGATCACATTTATATATAACAACACCAGGAATGCATACAACCCACACACCCTGGCCTTCTGGCCTTACAAGTTCCTCTTTGACACATCAATAATTTCGTACATCGGCACAGAGGCCGGCCACACATGAAATCCAAACACAACTCTTCGCAGTCGCATGGCCTTCAAGGGCCTATAGCAGCAAGCTAGCCATTCTTTCCACTTATGCAGTTCACGCCACAGCACCTGCAAGTAGACATCCAAGCCAACCCCGCAAACAAAGTAACGGTCAGCATTTGGCTGACCCATTATAACGACCCTACCCCCTACCCGGGGTAGTGGTTCCTTCCCTGTATACAGTGCTATCATCTATCATCAAGTATCATCAAACAGCATATGTATATCATTTTCTTTATCCCGCTAGCAAACACATTACATCACAAACGCTGGAATCCACCAAACGCTCCGTGCACTCAGGGTACCTTCTTGGCGTACTGGAATCCACCAGTCATACACCGCCGATCCGAGGTTTTAACTTGTTGGTTGACCGGACCTAGTCCACCAATCTCGCAAGCTGGCGACATCCCGCCCAAACCACTCAGAGGTACAACCTCACAGCATCCAATAACAACCAGAGCAGATCGACCCACACCATGTGGTGTGGCAAGCCGGGTAAATCCAAGCTCCCCAAGCATTACCAACCATCGACCCCCCTCCTATTCCGATCGACCCACCCATGTGGTGAAGCAAGCCGGGTTTAACTCGGCTCCCCAAGCATTGCCACCAATCGATCCCTACCTAACTAGATCAACCCACCCTAGTGGTGTAACAGGTCGGGTTTATCTCGAGCTCCCCAAGCGTGCTACCAATTGATCATATCATAACCAGGAGCTTTGCCAAATCCTCCTCACATTCAGCATCACATCCATACATTCATCACAATAGAAATCCAATTACATCGTACCAAATCCACGGAGTCTTCTCCGGTTTACCCATGAACATCACCAATCCAGACTACCAGTCCAGATGGGCTTCACACAGCATGCCTATGCCATACTCCATATTTCCGGCTCTAAATGCAGACTCAACAAAGGAATCACTTCCGCAAATCCACCTCTTGGTGGAGGATTCCAAGCACATGCATAAAGGAAGGACTTCGATGTCCAAGAAGGAGATCGTTACCCTTGAAGATCGCTTCGGTGCCATGAAGTAGCCGGATGGAAATCACCGCCTCGGCTCTGCCTTCACGAATCCGCTCTCGGATCTTCGCTCTGCACTATGCAGCTCCTCCAGCAGCTGGTAGACTCCTCCCTTCCCTTTTGCCTTAGGCCTTTCTTCTTCCCTTTCTTGGAATAACATGAAGAAGAAGAAGAAGATGAAAAGAGGGATTAAATCCCCTTTTTCTTGGCCTTCATAATACCTGGACAGAGCCCAACCATTAGATCCAGGAAGAGGGAAACAAACGGCTCAGATTTGGCCAGAAAAGCTTGAACACGGCCTGACACGCACTGTGACACGCCCGTGTCACAGGCCGTGTCCCCCTAAGCGGCAGTCAACTGACTCAAAACCAACAGTACACGGCCATGGGACACGCCCGTGTTACAGGCCGTGTCACTTGACACGCCTTCCGACACACTCGTGTCGCTGGCCGTGTCACCTGACACGCCTTCCGACACACCCATGTCGCTGGTCGTGTCACTCACACAGGCCAATCTCCACATCACCTAAGACTCACACGGCCCTGGACACGCCCGTGTTCCAGGCCGTGTGCACCTGAACACACCCGTGTCCCCCAAACACGCCCTGGCTCAAGATGTCGAGCTGAGTTCGACGACCACTGACACACCCTGTGACACTCTCGTGTCACAGGCCGTGTCCTCACTCGATACTCGACACTCGACGATCGTCGAGCCAAATTCGTCGACCTGACGACTCGACACAACCCAGGCCTGACACGCCCTGGGACATGCCCGTGTCCCAGGCCGTGTCACCCATGCCTAAACACAAATTGGCCCAAATTGACCCAGAACTTCGGTGTGTTACAATCCTCCCCTCCTTCAAATAATTTCGTCCTCGAAATTTGACTCCAATCAGCCACCACATCCTAACTCTTACACCCCAAGCCTCCTCACAAACTAACAAACATACAACACAAACAAACATCCCTAACTTCCACTTGTGCACATTCAGCCACATAAGACCTCAAAACAAAATAACATGATTTATTTATCTCCTCACAATCACAAGTGCACCAAGCTTTTATCGATATGTACACCAGCTGTTATTCATCACAACTATAGATATAAACATAGTTTACATACACAACCATGGACAATTCAACAAGTTAATCTTCAGTCATAGCATCGAAGTGCTTCACATCACACTTCACTTCCGCTCAGCCTCCCGATTTTGAAATTCACGATTAAGAGACAAATTAAACACCCGAGGCTGAATTTCACCAACTGAGCTTTGCGGCTCTTACACTTCCATCGCATGCAATCGAGGTTGCGTCCGGGGTGCAGATGATTCGGCCACTGCTTTACCCTTTTCTTCATATGACACACCTGTCTTTTTCTCACTCCCTGGAGGGGCATTCCAACAGAATTTTGCTATGTGTCCTTGCTGCCCACATTTATAGCAATATACGCGTATCAATACGTCCTGGCCCATAAGTAGCCCCCGAAGAAATAGTCGACGGCGTTGATTCCGTAGGCCTAAATCTTTTCTTCTCTCGTCGTCTGAACTCCAATTGATCCGATTGCGGAACTTTAAACTCTGGCTTTTCCGCTGCCAGTCTCTTATTCTCGTATACTCGCTTCATATCTTTTTCCAAGGCACGAGCTGTATCGACCAATGCTTGAAAGCCTTGGCTCACTGAACTCGGAAGTGCCAACCTCAATTCATCCTGTAATCCTTCATAAAACTGATTTGTCTTTCGCGCTTCCTCCGCAAAGGTAGATCCGGCATAACTCCCCAATCTCGTAAACTCATGCAGGTAGGTATCAATATCTCGCTCACCCTGCACCAAACGGAGAAACTCATTTTCCATCGCAATCCTCTGCGACACCGGCACATACTTGGCTAAAAATATTCGGGAGAATTCATCCATTGAAACTTCGGTTAAACCTCGACCTGCCAAGTGATGCACTTCAATTTCATCCCACCATAATCTCGCATCGCCTTCCAACAGAAAAGTGGCCAACGTCACTTTCTGCTCCTCTACCGTCCGGATTGCAGTTAGGATCCTTTTTACCCGTGCCAACCAATCTTCCGCCTGCGTTCGGGAAAGCGCTCCACCAAACGTGGGTGGATGAAAGTTCATAAAATGTGTCAATGACTCGTCACTGGCTTGCGCCTCCACCACCACTGCAGCATGCTCTTGCCTTCCACCAGGTCTTGCCTGTCCAGTAGGTTGTGCTTGTTGTTGGGGTTTCTCTATGAGGATGGCACAACACTTGTGCACGCAGCGGAAGAATAAAACATCAAGAAAACCCAAAAGGATGGGATCGGGCCATGGTAGTTGAATCAAGAAGTTAACATGCAACTAGGCAAAAATTACCTCGGTGGCGTTGAGTCACAACTCAACGGAGATGCTCCAAACTTCGTCTTCTTGCTAGTGGCGAGTTCTACGTGGAATAATATCCACGTTTCTGCAGAAATCCACATGAGCGGGAGAACGCCGAGTTTTCCGTCGCACGGATAATCGGGAAGGATGATGATCGCACCTTGCTATTCCACGGACTGCTAGATCCGCGCCAGGAAAATCAACACCAGCGACGATCGCCGGAGAAGAGGAGGTCGACGGAGCGAGCACGGCGGCGGAACCCTTCCGTCGGCGGGATTCGGGATCGGCGGAGCGAACGAACGGCGGAACACTTCCGTCGGCTTCGATTCGAGCAGAAAGAAGATCTCATATTCCCGAAAAAAAACCCTAAGTGTCCTTTTATACCAAAGATATAAAATAGACTTAGGAACATCGATATCCGCAGACCACCAAGAAATGTAGGGTTCCAGAATCGGTGAGTATCAATCGGCGAGAATCGGCGACGATCGGCGAGAATCACCTAGCAGGTTCGGCGAGAATCAGTCGGCGAGTATCACCTAGGATCGGCGAGAATCAGAGTACAATACTCGACGATTCTCGCCGAATGCAGGGTGGACCATACTCGTCGACCGTCGACCTGCGGTCGACGATTCTCGTCGATCGTCGAGAATCAGAGTACCAATTCTCGACGATTCTCGTCGATCGGCGAGATTCGGAGTACCAATCCTCGACGATTCTCGTCGACCTTCGGTCGACTATTCATACCAGTCCTTCAAGGCAACATTTGCCCAACCCGACGATCCTTTAAGGCAACATTTTGCCCATAACCCCATTCAGGTCAGTGATTGGTAACCTTTACCAACACAGTCAATTTGTAACGCCCCCACCTGTCACATTACATATAACGGTGGGTCCGGCCGGGGCCCCACGCCATATCTCACAGACAAGCGAAGGAATCACGTGTGGAAATCAAAAATCGACGCATATCCTTAACTCATCCATTCTAGCGCAGCATTTTTTTGTTAACATGAACTCCAACCAGAATGTCCACCAATATATAAATACCACATTTATATATATCACAACACCAGGAATGTATACAACCCACACACCCTGGCCTTATGGCCTTACCGGTTCCTCTTTTACACAACATTCATTTCGTACATCGGCACGCAGGCCGGCCACACAAGAAATCCAAACACAACTCTTCGCCTGGCCTTCAAAGGCCAACAGCAGCAAGCTAGCCATTCCACTTATTCATTTCAAGCCGTGGCACCTGCAAAGAGACATCCACCAAAAAGCGGCAAAACAAAGTAACGGTCAGCATTTTGCTGACCCATTATAAAGACCCTACCCCCTACCCGGGGTAGTGGTTCCTTCCCTGTATACAGTGCTCATCAAGTATCATCAAACAACATATCTATATCATTCTCTTTATCCCGCTAGCAAACACATGACATCACAAACGCTGGAATCCACCAGACATTCCGTGCACTCAGGGCAACTTCTTGGCGTACCGGAATCCACCAGTCATACACCGCCGATCCGAGGTTTTAACTTGTTGGTTGACCGGCCCTAGTCCACCAGTCTCGCAAGCTGGAGACATCCCGCCCAAACCATACAGAGGTACAACCTCACAGCAACAACCAGAGTAGGTCGACCCACAACATGTGGTGTAGCACGCCGGGTTTATCCAAGCTCCCCAGGCAATGTCTACCCATCGACCCCCCTCCTAATCCGATCGACCCACACTATGTGGTGCAGCAAGCCGGGTTTAACACGGCTCCCCAAGCATTGCCACCAATCGACCCCTCTAACTAACTAGATCAACCCACCCTAGTGGTGTAACAGGCCGGGTTTATCACGAGCTCCCCAGGCGTGCTACCAATTGATCATATCACAACCAGGAGCTTTGCCAAAGCCTCCTCACATTCAGCATCACATTCATACAATCAGCACAAGAGAAAACCATTTCCATCTCTTCAAATCCACGGAGTCTCCTCCGGTTTACCCATGAACATCACCAATCCAAACTACCGGTCCAGATGGGCTTCACACAGCATGCCTATGCCGTACTCCATATTTCCGGCTCTAGATGCAGACTCAACAAAGGAATCACTTCCGCAAATCCACCTCTTGGTGGAGGATTCCAAGCACATGCATAAAGGAAGGACTTCGATGTCCAAGACGGAGATCGTTACCCTTGAAGACCGCTTCGACGCCATGAAGTAGCCGGATGGAAATCACCGCCTCGGCTTCGCCTTCACGAATCCGCTCTCGGATCTTCGCTCCGCACTCCGCAGCTCCTACAGCAGTTGGTAGACTCCTCCCTTCCCTCTTGCCTTAGCCTTTCTTCCTCCCTTGCTTAAAAGAAATGAAGAAGAAGAAGAAGAAGAAGAAAAGAGGGATTAAATCCCCTTTTTCTCGGCCTTCACCACACCTGGACAGAGCCCAACCATTGGATCCAGGAAGAGGGAAACAAACGGCTCAGATTCGGCCAGAAAAGCTAAAACACGGCCTGACACGCCCTGTGACACGCCCGTGTCACAGGCCGTGTCCCTCTAAGCAGTAGTCAACTGACTCAAAACCAACAGTACACGGCCATGGGACACGCCCGTGTTCCATGCCGTGTCCCCGACACGCCCTCAGACACGCCCGTGTCTGAGGCCGTGTGCCTCAACGAAAATAATACCAAAATAACCCGAGACTTCACACGGCCTGGCACACGGCCGTGTTCCTGGCCGTGTGCCCTGGACACACCCGTGTCCAGCAAACACGCCCTAACTCGAAACGTCGAGTTGAGTTCGACGACCACTGACACGCCCTGTGACACGCCCGTGTCACAAGCCGTGTCCTCACTCGAATACTCGACACTCGACGATCGTCGAGCAAAATTCGTCGACATCAATGCCGATCGTCGACACGGCCCCGACACGCCCTGCGACACGCCCGTGTCGCAGGCCGTGTCCGATGTGTCGACTCCAAATTTCGTCGACTTCATGACTCGACACTACCCAGGCCTGACACGCCCTGGGACACGCCCGTGTCCCAGGCCGTGTCACCCAGGCCTGAACCCGATTTTGCTCAAATTGATCTGCTTGACTTCGGGGTGTTACAATCCTCCCCCCCCCTTCAAATAATTTTGTCCTCGAAATTTGACGCCAATCAGCCACAAAATCATCAAAGCTTACACCCCAAGCCTCCGCACAAACTAACAAACATACAACACAAACAAACATCCCTAACTTTCACTTGTGCACATGCAGCCACAGAAGACCTCAAAACAAAACAACATAATTGATTTATCGCCTCACAATCACAAGTGCACCAAGTTTTGATAGATATGTACACCATCTTTTATTCATCACAATTATAGATATAAACATAGTTTACATACACCACCATGGACAATCCATCAAGGTACGATCCCGTCATTGCATCCAAAGGAGCTACTTCATGATTCATCTCCGCTCAGCCTCCCTATTTTGAAATTCGCGATTAAGAGACAAATTAAACACCCGAGGCTGAATTTCGCCAACTGAGCTTTGCGGCTCTTGCACGTCCATAGCATGCAATCGTGGTTGCGTCCGGGGTGCAGATGACTCGGCCACTGCTTTACCCTTTTCGTCATATGACGCACCTGTCTTTTTCTCACTCCCTGGAGGGGCATTCCGACAAAATTTTGCTATATGTCCTTGCTGCCCGCATTTATAGCATATACGTGTATCCACACGTCCTGACCCATAAGTCGCCCCCGAAGAAACAGTCGACGGAGCTGATTCCGCCGGCCTAAATCTTTTCTTCTCTTGTTGTCGAAACTCCGATTGATCCAACTGCGACACTTTAAACTCTGACTTTTCCACTGCCAGTCGCTTATTCGCTTGTACTCGCTTCATATCCTTCTCCAATGCACGAGCTGTATCGACTAATGCTTGGAAGCCTTGGCTCACTGAACTCGGAAGTTCCAACCTCAATTCATCCCGCAAGCCTTCATAAAACCGATTTGTCTTTCGTTCTTCCTCCGCAAAGTTCGATCCCGCATATCTCCCTAGCTTGTAAACTCATGCAGGTAGGTATCAATCTCTCGCTCACCCTGCATCAAACGGAGAAATTCATTTTCCATCGCAATCCTTTGCGACACTTGCACATACTTGGCTAAAAATATTTGGGAGAATTCATCCATGGAAACGTCAGTTAAACCTCGACCTGCCAAGTATGCACTTCAATTTCATCCCCCCACAATCTCGCATCTCCTTCCAACAGAAAAGTGGCCAACATCACTTTCTGTTCCTCGACCGTCCGGATTGCGGTCAGGATCCTTTTTACCCTTGCCAACCAATCTTCCGCCTGCGTTGGGGAAAGCGATCCACCAAATGTCGGTGGATGAAAGTGCATAAAACGTGTCAATGACTCATCACTTGCTTGCGCCTCCACCACCACTGCAACATGCTCTTGCCTTGCACCGGGTCTTGCCTGTCCAATAGGTTGTGCTTGTAACACTTCAAGCACTGTCTCCGTCACCACCCGTATGGCTTCTGCCGAGGGAGGCATAGGCACTTCCACGGGTGCTGCACTCTCAGCAGACCGCTGGGGCTCAGACGGCCCAGCTCCATCCCTCGCCACCTATCAATGTACAAAACACCATTAATACTTCCAATCATAACGGAACTGCTACATTGACTACACTGTTGAATTCTGTGAAGTGAAAGTGGGTGAATGGAAGGCTTGGGAAACCTATCCGCGCGGACTACGCGGACAGGGTTGGCAGACTGCTAGGTCGGCAGGGATGTTGCAGGCACGGTTTGCTCTGTGGCGGCCTGGGCGGTCTGTTCGCGCGGACTACGCGGACAGCAGCGGCGGTCTGACAGGCCAGTGTATGCTCAGCAGGCGGTTGACTCCCAGGAAGTAACCGGGCGGATAGAAATGCTATCCGCGGAGTCCGGCATGAAGCGGACTGATGAACTGGAGCTCGGCAGACCGGTTTGGCAGTTGCCTTGGTCTTGCTCTAGTGAAGCGACAGCGGGAAGCCGCGGAGACCGCCGGTCAGCGCGGACAGAAACTGGAGGTCGCCCGGTATGGCGGGCTAGATCCAGTGTCCGCCAGTAAGTGCGGACTGGCCCTTGTGGCCAGTGGACTGGACTTGGTGAGTTTTGGACCAAGTCCAGGTTGGCTCAGTCCGGGGAGATCGCGTAGTGGAGCGCGGGCTGGTTTCTCAGTCCGCCAAGCGTAGTAGAAGTGTTGTTGCCTTGTTTGCTAGCTTGGGGAAATGCGGACTGGAGAATTGCTTGTGCAGGAGCGTGCGGACTGGAGCCAGAGTCCGCTGAGTCCGGTATAGCCTTGTGATGAGGTTGACTCAGGGATGCGGACTGAGGCAGTCAGCAGGGATGCGGACTAGAGAAGTCTGCAGTGCATGCGGACTGAAGTCTGCTGTTAGTAGACTGGATTGGCGTATCCGCTAAGTCCGGAGGTGCCTTGGAAATGAGGTAATGGACTTGGGATATGCGGACGGAAGCCGGGTCTCCGCTGAGTCCGGCAGGTGCCTTGATGGCGAGGCTGCGGGCTCGGGTTTTGCGGGCTGATACCTTGTCCGCAGAATGGCGGACACGACTGTTGTGGAGTCCGGCTGTGGTGGTCCTGGCTTGGCCTATGGCGGCAAGGCGGACTGGATATTGGAGTCCGGCCTTGGAGAAGCTGGGGCGGACTGGCTATCTGCAATAGAGCGGCGAACTGGAATGTGTGTCCGCGGGCTGGCGGACACACTAGTTCTTGCTGCGGGATGTGGCGGTGATCCTATCGGCTAGGGCAGGTGACCATACTCATCATCGTGCCTATAAATAGGACCCATGTCACATCAGGAGTAATGAACCTAGACCGAAGTAAGTGAACAGGTATTTGAGCTCGCGTAAGTTGCTGCGGTCTGGACTTTGTTGTCCGCGCGGTTTGAGAGTTGACCCGGTTGTGCTGTGCAGGTTGTGCGGATAGCGCTGGAAAGCCAGGACTTGGCTCTGATTGCGGTCAGGGACAGTGCGGACTCTGTGGTTAAGCAACAGGCGGTAAACAGCAGGTCGCGGATAGCGACCAGGCGGTCTCCTCTTTGGCAACTTGGTTCGGGGTTCAGGAAGTCGCCTGCTTCAGGCGGACTGTTCCATTCGGTCACCTGAAGCGGAGTCTATTCTCAAGCAGGTGATCTCATCGGAGCTCTTGGACCACATCAGTGGATGTCGGTCAGCTGCGGAGGTTTGGACTTCCCTTGATGGGTTGTTCAGGAAGGAGGTGAAGGATGCTGCTGAAGATGGTCCCTCTACTTCGTATCAGGAAGAAAGGAGTGTTTCTCCTAGGCGTGAATAGGAAGAGGAAGGAAGGACCAAGGTGCTATAAATGCAAGCAGCAAGGTCATCTTCGGAAGGAGTGCAAGGTTATCTTGCTCTCGGCGAACGTTGCTCAGGTAGGGAGGAAGGAGAAGAACGTAGTTGGGATATCAACTAGTTCTGGAGCTTGATCGGATGAATGCCAGTGATAGTGCTGCTATCTGGCATGAAAGACTGGGGCATGTAGGGATGGACAAGCTGAAAGCAATGGCGGAAAGAAGACTCGTAAGAGGCTTGCCTAGATTGTCATCCTATGGCGATGGTCGGGGGTGTGCGGGATGTCAGGAAAGTGGAGCCTATCGCTTCATGGTTGACAAAGCACAATCCAGATGTAATGCACCATTGGCGGTTGTCCATTGTGCTCTGGTGGGACCGACCGTCACGACCAGTCTTGGAGGCAGCAGGTTCATGCTGATATTGGTTGATGACTATTCCGGGTATACTTGGGTATACTTCATGAAGAAGAAGTGCAGCATGGTACGCTTGTTTGTGGAGTTCAAGGAGCTTGTGGAAGGCCAGCTTGGCCGGAGGATCAAGGTGTTGAGAACAAGTATCGGTAGTGAGTTTGGCTCAACCGAGTTCTCACGCTTTTGCAGGAAGCAAGGGATCCGGATGGAGCTTTCTTGTGGACATACTTCACAACAGGGTAGTATTGCAGCTCGGATGATCCGTTGGTTAACGGAGACCTGCAAGTGTTGGCTTCAGAGTAAAGGCGTTCCGAAGGCTCTTTGGGCGGAAGGAATTGCCTGTGCTGCTCATGTCATCAACCGGATGCCTCTTAATCCGATCATAGTGAAGACTCCATATGAGCTGATGTTCAGAGTGAAGCCCTCAGTGAAGCACCTTTGGGTGTTTGTATCTACCTGCTATATACATTCTCCGGGTGCTCTCAAGACAAAGCTAGTCTTTGTTGGGTATGATGAGCAGAGAAGAAGATGGAGGTGTATGGATCCTGCGACGAAGAAACTCATAGTGTCGAGAGACATTGTTTTTGATGAGTTGACGCCGTATTGGGGTAGCTCTTATGTGGAGCTAGAGATAAGCAGGTTAGATGATGGGCTGAAGGAGGCTGCTGCTAAGGAAGTGGACTTACCTGAGTCACCAGGTGTTCCAGGTTGTTCTAGCTCCGGGGCAAAGGCGTCAAAGTCGGGAAGAAGGGGGAGCGATGCTCCAGGATCTTCTGGCTCGAAGGCGGAGGCTTCCGGTTCAGGAAGCAAGGGGAGCGATGTTCCAGGCATTTCTTTTTCAAGAGGGGAGTCTTCTGGTTCAGGTTGCAGAGGGAGCGTTGCTCCAGGTGCTCTTGGTTCCAGTAAGGAGGCGTCTTGTTCAGGGAGCAAAGGGAGCATTGTTCCGGGATTGCCCGGGAATGGAGCTGGTTCAAAAGCAGTGGAGGTGGTTAGCCATGATCAGGTTCTTCGGAGATCGAAGAGGATCAGTAAGCCACCAGCTCGATATAGCGAAGGAAACACGGCGGACTTGATCTTATGTTTCTTTGCTAGCCCTCAGGTCGAGCAAGGTTCTTCTAGCTGTGATGACCCCACTAGAATCAAGGAGGTGGTTGACACCAAGTCTGAAGAGGTGACTTCTCTCAGAGGCAACGAGGCTTGGACTTCAGTGTCCAAGGAAGTTGGTGATACTCCTGTGATGCATGAGTGGAGGTTGAAGCTGAAGAAGGCAGAGGGAAGCATGGCTCCTTTTTGGAGATGCTGGAGGGCTCCCTCATGGTCCATGATATGCGGGGCGAGGACTATGTCTTGGACATCTCTTCGTAGATGCTATCGGAAGGACAAGGTTCAAGGTTACGGGAGCTGCTGGAGTTATTCACCACTTCTCACTTCAAGGGGGAGTGTTGAATTCTTTGAAGTGAAAGTGGGTGAATGGAAGGCTTGGGAAACCTATCCGCGCGGACTACGCGGACAGGGTTGGCGGACTGCTAGGTCGGCAGGGATGTTGCAGGCAGTTTGCTCTGTGGCGGCCTGGGCGGTCTGTTCGCGCGGACTACGCGGACAGCAGCGGCGGTCTGACAGGCCAGTGTATGCTCAGCAGGCGGTTGACTCCCAGGAAGTAACCGGGCGGATAGAAATGCTATCCGCGGAGTCCGGCATGAAGCGGACTGATGAACTGGAGCTCGGCAGACCGGTTTGGCAGTTGCCTTGGTCTTGCTCTAGTGAAGCGGCAGCGGGAAGCCGCGGAGACCGCCGGTCAGCGCGGACAAAAACTGGAGGTCGCCCGTTATGGCGGGCTAGATCCAGTGTCCGCCAGTAAGTGCGGACTGGCCCTTGTGGCCAGTGGACTGGACTTGGTGAGTTTTGGACCAAGTCCAGGTTGGCTCAGTCCGGGGAGATCGCGCAGTGGAGCGCGGGCTGGTTTCTCAGTCCGCCAAGCATAGTAGAAGTGCTGTTGCCTTGTTTGCTAGCTTGGGGAAATGCGGACTGGAGAATTGCTTGTGCAGGAGCGTGCGGACTGGAGCCAGAGTCCGCTGAGTCCGATATAGCCTTGTGATGAGGTTGACTCAGGGATGCGGACTGAGGCAGTCAGCAGGGATGCGGACTGGAGAAGTCTGCAGTGCATGCGGACTGAAGTCTACTGTTAGCAGACTGGATTGGCGTATACGCTAAGTCAGGAGGTGCCTTGGAAATGAGGTAATGGACTTGGAATATGCGGACGGAAGCCGGGTGTCCGCTGAGTCCGGCAGGTGCCTTGATGGCGAGGCTGCGGGCTCGGGTTTTGCGGGCTGATGCCTTGTCCGCAGAATGGTGGACACGACTGTTGTGGAGTCCGGCTGTGGTGGTCCTGGCTTGGCCTCTGGCGGCAAGGCGGACTGGATATTGGAGTCCGGCCTTGGAGAAGCTGGGGCGGACTGGCTATCTGCACTAGAGCGGCGAACTGGAATGTGTGTCCGCGGGCTGGCGGACACACTAGTTCTTGCTGCGGGATGTGGCGGTGATCCTATCGGCTAGGGCGGTGACCATACTCATCATCGTGCCTATAAATAGGACCCATGTCACATCAGGAGTAATGAACCTAGACCGAAGTAAGTGAACAGTATTTGAGCTCGCGTAAGTTGCTGCGGTCTGGACTTTGTTGTCTGCGCGGTTTGAGAGTTGACCCGGTTGTGCTGTGCAGGTTGTGCGGATAGCGCTGGAAAGCCAGGACTTGGCTCTGATTGCGGTCAGGGACAGTGCGGACTCTGCGGTTAAGCAACAGGCGGTAAACAGCAGTCGCGGATAGCAACCAGGCGGTCTCCTCTTTGGCAACTTGGTTCGGGGTTCAGGAAGTCGCCTGCTTCAGGCGGACTGTTCCATTCGGTGGCGCAGCTTGTGCGGTCTGGCGGCTAGGCGGTACCTCGCGGTCAGGCGGCCTGCAGATCGGCGGTGAAGAGCTGGCATTGGAAAGGGTGAGTCCGCGCAGCTTGGTTTGCGGTCTGGCGACCTGGCGGACTGAGCGGACTCCACAGCAGTAGGTCGGCGGCTTGTTGATTGAGTCCGCGCGGCTTGTTTTTTGTTCTTGTCTTTGTAACTGTCTCTGCTCTCCTGGTGTTGGGTTTTGGTGAAGCATGTCTCGCCATGTATGTCTCGCCTTGTAAAGAAGTTTGCTCTTGATCAATAAAGAAGCTTGTGCTGCATGTGTTGCTGGTTGTTACTGCTTTGTTGAGATAACCCCTGCTAACTCCACGATCCGGGAAAACTTTCAACATTATAAGTGGGCGTATCCTCCTTCGGTTTGTTGAGTTTTCAACAGGGTATCCAAGGGGGCGTCTGCGGTTTGTTGAATTTTAACATACACACTCACGCACATCATGTGCATGACATACATTCCTAGTGGACATTCATGAGTTCATTTCTATTCTCTCCTCCCAAACAATCTAAACCTGGCTCTGATACCACTTTGTAACGCCCCCACCTGTCACATGACATATAACGGTGGGTCCGGCCGGGGCCCCACGCCATATCTCACAGACAAGCGAAGGAATCACGTGTGGAAATCAAAAATCGACGCGTATCCTTAACTCATCCATTCTAGCGAAGCATTTTTTTGTTAACATGAACTCCAACCAGAATGTCCACCAATATATAAATACCACATTATATATATCACAACACCAGGAATGTATACAACCCACACACCCTGGCCTTATGGCCTTACAGGTTCCTCTTTTACACAACATTCATTTCGTACATCGGCACGCAGGCCGGCCACACATGAAATCCAAACACAACTCTTCGCCTGGCCTTCAAAGGCCAACATCAGCAAGCTAGCCATTCCACTTATTCATTTCAAGCCGCGGCACCTGCAATGAGACATCCACCAAAAAGCGGCAAAACAAAGTAACGGTCAGCATTTTGCTGACCCATTATAACGACCCTACCCCCTACCCGGGGTAGTGGTTCCTTCCCTGTATACAGTGCTCATCAAGTATCATCAAACAGCATATCTATATCATTCTCTTTATCCCGCTAGCAAACACATTACATCACAAACGCTGGAATCCACCAGACGTTCCGTGCACTCAGGGCACCTTCTTGGCGTACCGGAATCCACCAGTCATACACCGCCGATCCGAGGTTTTAACTTGTTGGTTGACCGGCCCTAGTCCACCAGTCTCGCAAGATGGCGACATCCCGCCCAAACCACACAGATGTATAACCTCACAGCAACAACCAGAGTAGGTCGACCCACAACATGTGGTGTAGCACGCCGGGTTTATCCAAGCTCCCCAGGCAATGTCTACCCATCGACCCCCCTCCTAATCCGATCGACCCACACTATGTGGTGCAGCAAGCCGGGTTTAACACGGCTCCCCAAGCATTGCCACCAATCGACCCCTCTAACTAACTAGATCAACCCACCCTAGTGGTGTAACAGGCCGGGTTTATCACGAGCTCCCCAGGCGTGCTACCAATTGATCATATCACAACCAGGAGCTTTGCCAAAGCCTCCTCATATTCAGCATCACATCCATACAATCAGCACAAGAGAAAACCATTTCCATCTCATCAAATCCACGGAGTCTCCTCCGGTTTACCCATGAACATCACCAATCCAGACTACCTGTACAGATGGGCTTCACACAGCATGCCTATGCCGTACTCCATATTTCCGGCTCTAGATGCAGACTCAACAAATGAATCACTTCCGCAAATCCACCTCTTGGTGGAGGATTCCAGGCACATGCATAAAGGAAGGACTTCGATGTCCAAGAAGGAGATCGTTACCCTTGAAGACCGCTTCGGCGCCATGAAGTAGCCGGATGGAAATCACCGCCTCGACTTCGCCTTCACGAATCCGCTCTCGGATCTTCGCTCCGCACTCCGCAGCTCCTACAGCAGCTGGTAGACTCCTCCCTTCCCTCTTGCCTTAGCCTTTCTTCCTCCCTTGCTTAAAAGAAATGAAGAAGAAGAAGAAGAAGAAAAGAGGGATTAAATCCCCTTTTTCTCGGCCTTCACCACACCTAGACACAGCCCAACCATTGGATCCAGGAAGAGGGAAACAAACGGCTCAGATTCGGACAGAAAAGCTAAAACACGGCCTGACACGCCCTGTGACACGCCCGTGTCACAGGTCGTGTCCCTCTAAGCGGCAGTAAACTGACTCAAAACCAACAGTACACGGCCATGGGACACGCCCGTGTTCCATGCCGTGTCCCCGACACGCCCTCAGACACGCCCATGTCTGAGGCCGTGTGCCTCAACGAAAATAATCCCAAAACAACCCGAGACTATACACGGCCTGGCACACGCCCGTGTTCCTGGTCGTGTGCCCTGGACACACCCGTGTCCCGCAAACACGCCCTAGCTCGAAACGTCGAGTTGAGTTCGACGACCACTGACACGCCCTGTGACACGCCCGTGTCACAGGCCGTGTCCTCACTCGACACTCAACACTCGATGATCGTCGAGCAAAATTCGTCGATATCAACGCCGATCGTCGACACGGCCCCGACACGCCCTGCGACACGCCCGTGTCGCAGGCCGTGTCCGATGTGTCGACTCCAAATTTCGTCAACTTCACGACTCGACACTACCCAGGCCTGACACGCCCTGGGACATGCCCGTGTCCCAGGCCGTGTCACCCAGGCCTGAACCCGATTTTGCTCAAATTGATCCGCTTGACTTCGGGGTGTTACACAATCATCCAACTTCTCCACATCTCTTATGTGCGACCCTGCAGGCTCATATCGCGTTGGTAGCGAGATTACATGTTTGACCACTTCTAGATCACAATGGTAACTCCAACAGACTCCCACTTCATCTTGAAAGTATCAAACCAAAAACCTCACAAACAATGAGCGGCATCTAGGAATGCATCATTGCTCCCCAAGCAATAAGAGTTTATAACTCATAAGCCTTTATGACCAATGTATCAGCGTTGTCTTTGTCCCTTTGTCCCTTACATCCGGAAAGAACTAGAGGCATGGACCGTGTCACCCTCGTAATAGCTCAATCCAAGTTTCTTGATCCAGGACGGACTTCCAGAGAATGGTGAGTCCAATATCACATATTGACTCAACCAAGCATGGTCATGCATTTCTCAGTCCAGTTCCATCAAGGGGCCCATGGATGCAACTCCTGTCATACAGTAGGACAAATCTCATATCTGCTCACACACAAACACCCAAATGATTCATAACATGCCCAACAACCACCCTTATCATCAACCTTTCTCAAGGAAGACTTTAGATGGCATCAAAGCACGCTCTTCCTCACTTGATGAATGCTGTGACTTCAGGTTAAAGGACCACAACACCATTGTCAATTGAGACCTACTCGTGACACGATTGGATGACAATCCACAGAGTACTCTCAGGTTGGGTCTGTCCAGTACAACTTGTTCACTAACAAGTACCCACGTGATGACTTGATATCACAATATCATGACCTGTGAGAACTGGTCATCAGTCAACGCACGTGCTAGCCTTCATGTACCATCATCACCCTTAGATTCTATGATGATACTCGACCAGGGACCTTTTAAGAATGAAGCTTCAAATAAATCATAGGCTCTCACATTCAAGTCACGTACTTGATATCCCATGGAAGCGAACATTCTAAGGGTATCTATTATGTTAACATTTAACTATCATATAAAAAAACTCATAATAAAAGAACTTGCCATTAATTGTAAAAGAAAAACTAGGTACAATGTTCATCATATGAACAAATAGCCAACAAAATACATGTTTACATGCAATCCACAAGATTCTCACTAGAGTTGATCATTTAGGTATCGTATACCCATCGATCTAGTATGACCATCATGCCTTCTCTGCGTGAGAGGCTTTGTCAGTGGATCCGCAATATTCTCCTCAGTCGGCACTCTGCAAATGTTCACATCTCCTCGTTCGATAATCTCACGAATAAGATGAAACCGCCGAAGTATATCCTTGGAGCGCTGATGGGATCTAGGTTCCTTAGATTGTGCAGTTGCACCATTGTTATCACAGTAGAGAACTACGGGACCAACAATGCTAGGAACTACATCAAGCTCGCCGATGAATTTCCTAATCCATACAGCCTCCTTCGCCGCATTAGCTGCGGCGATATACTCGGCCTCTGTTGTAGACTCAGCAACTGTCTCTTGCTTGGAACTCTTCCAGCTCACAGCTCCTCCATTCAGGCAAAACACAAAACCTGACTGAGACTTGGAGTCGTCTCTATTAGTTTGGAAGCTAGCATCAGTGTAACCACTTACAACGAGCTCTTCCTCTCCACCATACACAAAGAACACATCCTTAGTCCTTCTCAAGTACTTCAGGACATTCTTGACTGCAATCCAGTGACACTCACCGGGGTCTGACTGATACCTGCTAGTCATGCTCAAAGCAAAGGAGACGTCGGGTTGAGTACATAACATCGCGTACATGATTGATCCAATTGCCGAAGCATATGGAATCAACTTCATGCGGTCCTTATCTTCACAAGACTTTGGACACTAGTCCTTAGAGAGATTCACACCATGAGACATGGGCAAAAATCCTTTCTTGGACTCAAGCATGTTGAACCGCTTCAACACCTTTTCGATGTACGTACTCTGGGTCAAACCCAGCAACTTCTTCGATCTATCTCTATAGATCTTAATACCGAGTATATAAGTCGCTTCACCCAAATACTTCATTGAAAAGCAGTTCCCTAGGTTGTTCTTAACAACTTTCAGGGTAGGAATGTCATTCCCAATCAACAGTATGTCATCTACATATAATATCAGGAAGACAACAATGCTCCCACTGATTCGCTTGTAAACACAAGGCTCATCTTCATTCTTGATGAAACCAAACTCTTTGATTTTCTCATCAAAACGAAGATTCCTACTTCGAGAGGCCTGTTTCAGTCTATAGATGGACTTATTCAGCTTGCATATTTTAGTGGCTTCATCTGGGGACACAAAACCCTCGGGTTGTGTCATATACACTTCCTCAAGGATGTTTCCATTAAGGAAAGCCGTTTTGACATCCATCTGCCAGATCTCGTAGTCATAATACGCAGCAACTGCAAGCAATATCCTTATGGACTTTACCATGGCAACAGGGGAAAAGGTCTCATCATAGTCAATACCATGAATTTGCTTGAAACCCTTAGCCACCAGTCGCCCTTTGAATGTCTGTACATTCCCATCCATGTCGGTCTTCTTCTTGAAGACCCACTTGCACCCTATGGGTCGTACCCCTTCAGGTGGTTCCACCAAGTTCCAAACTTGGTTTGCATACATGGAGTCCATTTCGGATTTCATAGGCTCAAGCCATTTGTCGGAGTCCGGTCCATTCATAGCCTCTTGGTAGGTTGCTGGTTCATCATCATGACCCATAAGCAACACATTACCTATTTGAGACACGAGAAATCCATATCTCTCAGGCTCAAACCTCGGTCTACCAGATCTACGTAAGACTTGTGTTCCTTGAGCAGGTTCTCTAGCTACAACATCTTGTAGTCCTGTCTCAGAATCCAATTCCGGTTCATTCACTAAATTTGGTTCTTGAACTTCTTCAAGCTCTACCTTTTCAGTCTTTCTTGATAACAACTCTTTCTCCAAGAAGACACCAGTCCTTGCGACAAACACTTTGCCCTCAGATGGTAGGTAAAAGTAATACCCTTTCGTTTCCTTAGGATATCCCACCAGATAACATTTATCTGATTTGGGTTCCAGCTTGTCAGGCATTTGACGTCTCACGTATGCCTCACAGCCCCAAATTTTAATGAACGACATACTAGGACGCTTCCCAGTCCATATTTCATATGGTGTCTTCAGAACCGTTTTCGTTGGAGCGCGATTCAATGTCATTGCAGCAGTCTCTAAAGCAAAACCCCAAAAGGAAACAGGCAAGTCTGCATGACTCATCATCGAACGTACCATGTCTAACAGAGTACGATTTCTCCTCTCATACACACCATTATGTTGTGGTGTTCTAGGTGGAGTGAGCTGTGATACAATACCACACTCTTTCAGATGATCACGGAACTCATGACTCAGGTATTCGCCA
Organism: Platanthera guangdongensis; assembly: GCA_039583875.1. NCBI lineage: Eukaryota > Viridiplantae > Streptophyta > Magnoliopsida > Asparagales > Orchidaceae > Platanthera > Platanthera guangdongensis. The sequence continues at coordinate 105,341,948 of CM077152.1, forward strand.
CCTCGATCAGATCGGAGTGCTTTAACCCTTTTACCCAACTGGTTTTCTACTTCATTCTTGAACTCTTTGAACTTTTCAAAGGTCTCGGATTTGCACTTCATAAGATACTCATATCCGTATCTACTGAAATCATCAGTAAATGTAACAAAGTAGAAATACCCACCTCTAGCCATGGAACTCATGGGTCCGCATACATCACTATGTACAACACCCAAGAGATCCTCAGCCCTCTCAGTATAACCAGTGAAAGGAGCTTTAGTCATTTTGCCTAACAAACAAGATTCGCATCGCTCAAATGATTCATAATAAAATGAGTCCAAAAGTCCATCTCTATGGAGCTTGGATATGCGCTTCTCGTTGATATGGCCCAAACGACAATGCCAGAGAAATGTAGGGTTCGAGTCATTTGTTCTTAGTCTTTTATTATTTTCTACATTACAGATCAGATGGTCCAAGTTCAAAACATAAAGACCATTAAACAATTGGGCTACAGCATAACAAACATCATTCTTAAATATAGAACAATAGTTGTTCTTAATTATAAAAGAAAATCCAATCATGTCCAAACATGAAATAAATATAATGTTTCTAGTTATGGCCGGAACAAAATAACAATTATCTAGTTCTATTACAAGCCCACTGGGCAAAGAAAGACGGTAAACCCCTACGGCTACAGCAGCAACTCTTGCTCCATTGCCGACGCGGAGGTCCACCTCCCCTTTACTCAGCAATCTTCTCCTTTCCAGTTCCTGCACATTTGTACAAATGTGAGAACCACATCCGGTATCCAATACCCAAGATGAAGGAGCAGAAAGTTTTATCTCTATAACGTAGACATTTGAAGCGGAAGTCATACCTCCCTTCAATTTCTGCAGACCTTCAATGTACGAAGGACAGTTCCTCCACCAATGACCAGCCTTGCCACAGTGGTGGCATTTCCCTTCCTTCACCGTGCTTTTCTTTTTCATCAGTGCAGAAGACTTAGGCTCAAGATATGACTTAGGTCCCACCTTCGTCTTCTTAGAGCCCTTGGCCTTGCCCTTGCCCTTATGCACCATCAGTATGGGGCTGGCAGGCTTGACCTTCTTCATATTGATTTCGGCAGTTCTCAACATGCCTAGGAGTTCGGGCAGTGTCTTGTCTATTTCATTCATGTTGTAGTTCAAGACAAACTGCTCATAACTGTCTGCCAACGATTGCAGGATCAGATCTGTGGCCAACTCTTGACCAAGAGGAAAACCCAGCCTTTCAAGGTTCTCTATATACCCAATCATCTTGAGTACGTGAGTCCCTACTGAGTCTCGAACTCCCATTTTGCACTGAAACAACGCTTTTGTGACGTCGAACCTCTCTTGACGAGCCTGCCCTTGAAACATTTTCTTGAGATGCTCGTCAATCTCCTTGCACCCCATGTTCTCATGTTGCTTCTGAAGCTCAGAGTTCATAGTGGCAAGCATAAGGCATTCGACATCTAAAGCATCATCAGTATACTTCTTATAAGTATCCTTCTCAGCACGGGAAGAGTTCCCGGTCGGCACCTCGGGGGCTTCTTCTTCCAAGACATAGAGCTTTCGCTCTTGCCTGAGAACAATTCTCAGGTTCCTGTACCAGTCCATGTAATTTGTCCCACTGAGCTTATCCTTCTCAAGGATGGCTCTCAGAGACAACGTGGAGTGTGAAACACTTGCCATGGAATTCTACAAGAATTTATGCAGAATAAAATCAGTACCAAAATTTCAAATACAATTTATTTTAATTTGGACTTCAATTAAAACACTCCCACTATTTTATTCGAAATGATAGCCCTCACTAACAATTCGGAGAGTTCATACGAGCTACTCTCTTAGTGGACAAGATCCGTATTTCACCAACACAATGAGTCAGCTTTGGCTTTCCTCTCACGATGCGGTTATTTAGGTAGGCAACGCTTGCCAATTGCATCCTCATGCAATTCTTGTATGGTTGGTGAATAACTCCTTACTCGCATCCATCATATGGTGCATGCCAACCCTATGCCTCTAGGCACTCAACCTTTGAGGTCACCTAGTTAAGCTGGATCCGATGTCGACAGTGGGATATCACAATTATCCACTCGCACCCTTACCAAGATAGATTAATGCACCTTGCTTTGGCAAGCCCACACTTCATCGATCGAGGCAGGAAGAGTGTCATCCATCGGAAGGCATCCAAACACTTAATAATTGATGAAGGAATTTTTATTATAGGTTAACTGTTAACCATGATCAACATTTGATCAATGTGCACATCCAAAGAAAAACAATTTTTCTAAAACCACATGCATCCCTTATGTGCACAACCTGACACCATCAACATTTGATAGAAGGAAGGGCTAAATCTGAATATCCGGAAACTTCCAAATCCTCAGATTTACATGCATTGGACAAAAGCAAAGACAACTCAACTTAAAGCAGTAGACAAGCTCATCTCTCTATGTTGGATTCAAAATCCAAAACAAACTCGAGGGATGGTTACTGCTAAGGAGACTACAATTTCTAACAATTAGAAATTTCCACGAAATTCCAGAAGTTCTTGGCGGGGTACCAAGACTAAATCTAGACATTTAGAACACTTCTAAATCCCTAGGTTTACACGCACTGGAATAACAAAACTTCCAATACAACAATCATGGCCGCAACCTGGCTCTGATACCACTATTGGGGTTTCTCTATGAGGATGGCACAACGCTTGTGCATGCAGCGGAAGAATAAAACATCAAGAAAACCCAAAAGGATGGGATCGGGCCATGGTAGTTGAATCAAGAAGTTAACATGCAACTAGGCAAAAATTACCTCGGTGGCGTTGAGTCACAACTCAACGGAGATGCTCCAAACTTCATCTTCTTGCTAGTGGCGAGTTCTACGTGGAATAATATCCACGTTTCTGCAGAAATCCACACGAGCGGGAGAACGCCGAGTTTTCCGTCGCACGGATAATCGGGAAGGATGATGACCGCACCTTGCTATTCCACGGACTGCTAGATCCGTGCCAGGAAAAGCAACACCAGCGACGATCGCCGGAGAAGAGGAGGTCGACGGAGCGAGCACGGCGGCGGAACCCTTCCGTCGGCGGGATTCGGGATCGGCGGAGCGAACGAACGGCGGAACACTTCCGTCGGCTTCGATTCGACCAGAAAGAAGATCTCATATTCCCGAAAAAAAACCCTAAGTGTCCTTTTCTACCAAAGATATAAAATAGACTTAGGAACATCGATATCCGCAGACCACCCCGAAATGTAGGGTTCCAGAATCGGTGAGTATCAATCGGCGAGAATCGGCGACGATCGACGAGAATCACCTAGCAGGTTCGGCGAGAATCAGTCGGCGAGTATCACCTAGGATCGGCGAGAATCAGAGTACAATACTCGACGATTCTCGCCGAATGCAGGGTGGACCATACTCGTCGACCGTCGACCTGCGGTCGACGATTCTCGTCGATCGTCGAGAATCAGAGTACCAATTCTCGACGATTCTCGTCGATCGGCGAGATTCGGAGTACCAATCCTCGACGATTCTCGTCGACCTTCGGTCGACTATTCATACTAGTCCTTCAAGGCAACATTTGCCCAACCCGACGATCCTTTAAGGCAACATTTTGCCCATAACCCCATTCAGGTCGGTGATTGGTAACCTTTACCAACACAGTCAATCATCCAACTTCTCCACATCTCTTATGTGCGACCCTGCAGGCTCATATCGCGTTGGCAGCGAGATTACATGTTTGACCACTTCTAGATCACAATGGTAACTCCAACACTTGTAACACTGCAAGCACTATCTCCGTCACCACCCGTATGGCTTCTGCCGAGGGAGGCATAGGCACTTCCATGGGTACTGCACTCTCATCAGACCGCTGCGGCTCAGACGGCCCAGCTCCATCCCTCGCCACCTATCAATGTACAGAACACCATTAATACATCAAATCATAACGGTACTGCTACATTGACTACACACTCATGCACATCATGTGCATGACATACATTCCTAGTGGACATTCATGAGTTCAATGATGTTCTCTCCTCCCAAACAATCTAAACCAGGCTCTGATACCACTTTGTAACGCCCACACCTGTCACATGACATATAACGGTGGGTCCGGTCGGGGCCCCACGCCATATATCACAGACAAGTGAAGAAATTACTTGTGGGAATCAAACTCTATGCGTATCCTTAACTCATTCCATTCTAGCGCAGCATTTTTATGTTAGCATGAACCCAAACCAGAATGTCCACCAATATATAAAGATCACATTTATATATAACAACACCAGGAATGTATACAACCCACACACCCTGGCCTTCTGGCCTTACAAGTTCCTCTTTGACACATCAATAATTTCGTACATCGGCACACAGGCCGGCCACACATGAAATCCAAATACAACTCTTCGCAGTCGCATGGCCTTCAAGGGCCTATAGCAGCAAGCTAGCCATTCTTTCCACTTATGCAGTTCACGCCACAGCACCTGCAAGTAGACATCCAAGCCAACACCGAAAACAAAGTAACGGTCAGCATTTGGCTGACCCATTATAACAACCCTACCCCCTACCCGGGGTAGTGGTTCCTTCCCTGTATACAGTGCTATCATCTATCATCAAGTATCATCAAACAGCATATGTATATCATTTTCTTTATCCCGCTATCAAACACATTACATCACAAATGCTGGAATCCACCAGATGCTCCGTGCACTCAGGGCACCTTCTTGCCGTACCGGAATCCACCAGTCATACACCACCGATCCGAGGTTTTAACTTGTTGGTTGACCGGACCTAGTCCACCAGTCTCGCAAGCTGGCGACATCCCGCCCAAACCACTCAGAGGTACAACCTCACAGCATCCAATAACAACCAGAGCAGATCGACCCACACCATGTGGTGTGGCAAGCCGGGTTTATCCAAGCTCCCCAAGCATTACCACCCATCGACCCCCTCCTATTCCGATCGACCCACCCATGTAGTGCAGCAAGCCGGGTTTAACTCGGCTACCCAAGCATTGCCACCAATCGATCCCTACCTAACTAGATCAACCCACCCGAGTGGTGTAACAGGCCGGGTTTATCTCGAGCTCCCCAGGCATGCTACCAATTGATCATATCATAACCAGGAGCTTTGCCAAAGCCTACTCACATTCAGCATCACATCCATACATTCATCACAATAGAAATCCAATTACATCATACCAAATCCACGGAGTCTTCTCCGGTTTACCCATGAACATCACCAATCCAGACTACCAGTCCAGATGGGCTTCACACAGCATGCCTATGCCGTACTCCATATTTCCGACTCTAAATGCAGACTCAACAAAGGAATCACTTCCGCAAATCCACCTCTTGGTGGAGGATTCCAAGCACATGCATAAAGGAAGGACTTCGATGTCCAAGAAGGAGATCGTTACCCTTGAAGATCGCTTCGGTGCCATGAAGTAGCCGGATGGAAATCACCACCTCGGCTCTGCCTTCACGAATCCGCTCTCGGATCTTCGCTCCGCACTCCGCAGCTCCTCCAGCAGCTGGTAGACTCCTCCCTTCCCTTTTGCCTTAGGCCTTTCTTCTTCCCTTTCTTGGAATAACATGAAGAAGAAGAAGAAGATGAAAAGAGGGATTAAATCCCCTTTTTCTCGGCAATCACAATACCTGGACAGAGCCCAACCATTGGATCCAGGAAGAGGGAAACAAACGGCTCAGATTTGGCCAGAAAAGCTTGAACACGGCCTGACACGCCCTGTGACACGCCCGTGTCACAGGCCGTGTCCCCCTAAGAGGCAGTCAACCGACTCAAAACCAACAGTACACGGCCATGGGACACACCCGTGTTACAGGCCGTGTCACTTGACACGCCTTCCGACACACCCGTGTCGCTGGCCGTGTCACCTAACAAGCATTCTGACACACCCGTGTCGCTGGCCGTGTCACTCACACAGGCCAATCTCCACTTCACCCGAGACTCACACGGCCCTGGACACGCCCGTGTTCCAGGCCGTGTGCACCTGGACACACCCGTGTCCCGCAAACACGCCCTGGCTCAAGATGTCGAGCTGAGTTCGACGACCACTGACACGCCCTGTGACACGCCCATGTCACAGGCCGTGTCCTCACTCGACACTCGACACTCGACGATCGTCGAGCCAAATTCGTCGACCTGACGACTCGACACAACCCAGGCCTGACAGGCCCTGGGACACGCCCGTGTCCCAGGCCGTGTCACCCATGCCTAAACACAAATTGGCCCAAATTGGCCTAGAACTTCGGGGTGTTACATCTTGGGTGGACCCCAATGGGTCCTAGGTGACCCATTGACCTCACTCTAGGGTTAGGTGGGCTTGGGTGGGGTCCACTTCGCTTGGGGATGGTCAATTGACCCTAAGTAGGTTGGTTTGACCCATTTAGTGTTAGGGTTGACTTGGGTCAACTTAACCCTTTTGACTGCCCTCCATGGGTCCTTATTGATCTAATGGATCTTACCATGGTTTGATGAGAACATGGTGGGCTCTTGAAGTCTTGGTGAAGCCCCATGGTTATCTTAAACAAAGGTTCAGGAATTTACTATTTGTAGACCATAGTGGTCTCACCCACATTCTTAGGTTTCCTTGGTCTTCTTGGGCTTCCTAGGGTTTGGTCATGACCTAGTCATGACCAATAACCACACTTAGGGGTCTAGTTGGAAATGGGATGTTACAGGTGTTTACTAAAAACTTTTTACAAATGTTGTTGTATACCTAAGTGAACAGGGAAGCAAATCACATAAAGTAAACACAGCAACTAACTAAACACAGAGCAATCACAGATCACAGCCAGAAAACAAAAGAAAATAGCAACCAGAAGACACAAGGAGCTATAGTGGTTCCCCAACCAATCTGGGTACATCCACTCTTCTACCACCCTAGGTAGGAATCCACTGCAGGATGAGTTGATCAGGTGTCCTAGGCACCAATGGGTTTTGATCAGGTCCCCAAAAATCAAACCTCAAGTCTTTTGGAAGGAGACTTGTGAACCAGGAATCACTTTTGAAGGGAGATGACAACCCTTTATACAGGAGGTGGTGAGAGAGTCATGGTATCTTCTCTGTCAACAATCAGAGAGAAGATTCAAGTGGAATGATGTTAGCAGCTTACTCCCCCGGAGATCTTGAATGTATCAGGAAGATTGGAGCACTGCTTTAGGGTGATAGGTCTTCAAAGACCTAGAATGCCTGAACCAGAATATGTTTCAGGAACTCCTTTGACAGAATGATTGATTGTTGTCCTTTGAAGTTATCCTGTGAATAGAGAGAAGAAGACTCTTGATTGAATTTGGTTGTTCTTCTTCTTCTTGAAAATATTCTCTGGTCAGGCTGATTGTAGTCAAGAACTTGTGATTTGTGAAAGATTGTTCTTCTCTGCAACTTCAGAGTGTCAATCAGATTGATTGCTGTGTTGTAATTCTTGAACTCTATCACTGCTTGATTCCGTTCTCTTACTGTGTCTCTATTTTTTTGTTTGTGTATATCTGTTTCTGTGACTGACTGAGGAAATATTCAAACTTTTGAATGTCGAGCAGTAATTACAGTCGGCCTTGGAAAAAATCAGCAATCAATGACTTTCCTAACTGTCCCATGGAAAAAACGGCATGTAATCGTCCATAGTCAATGCACGTTCTAACGGTAACATTCCGAGAAGATCTGGCATTAAATGTTCAGGAATCAGCGCCAAGAAACGGAACGGGAACCTTGAAGAAATCCTAATCTGGATTCGTCGAACGAAGAACACATTTCGTCGAGCTGAACTTGTGTTCGTCGAGCTGAGCTTGAGTTCGTCGAGCTGAGCTTGAGAGAGTTCGTCGACCAGACAATCTTCATTCACCCGATAGACAGTCTTCATTCATCGAGCTGAGAATCAAATTCATCGAGCTGAGAAAAGTTCTGGACTTAGAAAAAATATCCTGCATCTGCTGAAATGCTGTGTCGACAAAAGTTGGTGTCGACAGATTGATCTTGGTGTCAACACAAATCCTGTGGTGTCGACATAAGCTGGTGTCGACTGAAATCCTGGTGTCGACACAAATCGTCTGGTGTCGACACAAACCCTAAGTGTCGACACAGATTCTCTGAGTCCAGAAATCGTCGAGTAGAGTTTAACATTCGTCGACCTGAGAAGCTGACTTCGTCGACCTGAGAAGCTGTGAACTTGAGGTCCAAGTTCGTAGAAATCAGAATATAATTCGTCGACTGAAGCATGAAGCTGGACTTAGAAAGATTTGAAGTTCTCCTGACTTTGGCTTGATGTAGAAACTGAGTTTTCGTCGAATAGAGAACATAGATTGTCGAGCTCAGCACTAAGAATTGTCTCACGATCGTCGAGCACATAACTCCTTTCGTCAAGCTGAGTTCGACGAACGTCGAACTCACTTTACTTAGTCTTGAAAACTTGTGAGTCTGGAGTCTCTGAGGGTCATGTTGAAAGCTGGTCCATCTGGAGTTGAGCCTAAGGACTTAACCTAGACTCTAGGATACAAATTGACCGTGGCTATACATGATGGGTCACATCCTAAGTCAGTGAACCTAGCCAAATCACCTAGGGATCCAACAATCTCCCCCTATTTGGGTGAGGTCACTAACAGAGACTCAAAAAATAAAAATTAAGAAAGAGAAGAGATATATCTGGCAGAGAATTATAACACATGCAACAGATATATATATACACACAGCTTTGTTTAACAGAAGGCAAAGTTTTTTAAAAAAACAAATAACAGACAGAAGTTGAAACAACAACAAAATTACTTCTTTGGCTTCTTCTGCTGAGTTTGTCTTCTGTTTTCTTTTCTCCTGGCTTCTTGAAAATGATTTCTCTGTTAAGATCTTGAGCTTGAGCCACTGTCATGGTCATATCAGCTGCCCCAATAATTTTCAATGATGTAGCCCTGGGGACAACTGCTTCTGGATGTAGTTTTATATAATCATCAACATTAAAAAGTTTGTTGCCTTTGTCAAACCTTTTCAGCTCTTTCTTTCTATACTTTGACATTGTTGAAAGACCAGAGATATCTTTTCCTTCTGCTTTGGCTTTATTTATCAATGATAGACCAATCAGCTCTTGGTACCTAGCCATTCTTGCAGTATTAGTAGTCTCTGGATCTTAAAATGGAATTGGAGGAGAGAGAGGTCTTTTTGGGCTTTCAACTTTATGTACTTCAGAACTTTGTTGTTGTTGCTACTTATGCTGTTGACTTCCTGAGGAGGATGGCCTCTGCTGGCTGCTTCCAGAAGATCTCCCTGACTGTCTCTGATAAGTTTGCATTGGGGTAGATCTCTGGGAGCTAGAGCCACTGGCACCAGCTGCTGGAGGAGGAGGATCCTTCCTGTATCTGTGCACTGGAGGAGGGGAGTATCTCCTGCTTCTCTTTCTATCTTTCTGCTGGTTTTTGGAGAGCCACATCCATGCTGGCATTCCCTTATATGGAGTCATATTCTGCAGAATATTGTAGGGAGTGTCTGCAGTGGGATTTGGCTTGTGAGCTGGAGGAGTAGCAGCCTTTCTCTTCTTTGCCAACAGTCTTTTTTTCTTACTAGCTGCATCCTCATCAGAATCATTATCATCGTCATCAGATTCTAAATCCTGAGTGGTATCATACAAAGCATCCAAAGCTTTTAAAGCTTTATCAAAAATAACAGCCTTTGCTGGTGGAGAGGTAGAAGGTTCAGGAATAAGGGTTTCAGCAACAAGAGAAGAATTATCTGTACAAGGTTCAGAAATAAAAGAGATAGAGCTATCAGCTACTGCCTTATTCTCTTCTTCAATGTCTGCGTGAATAAGCTCATCTAGAGTAGGCATTGGAGAGTCATCCATAATAAAATCTGGTGCTGAAACTGGCACTGATGTATCTTCCGGAATGAATTTTGAGCTAGAGGCAGAGAGAGCAAAATTGCCACATAGTTGCTTGGCAACTGCTGGACTAGCTGGAGAGGTATAAGGTACCATAGCCAAATATGACTTAGAGAAATCTGTTGGAAGGAATTGCATATGTACAGAATCAAAATTTCTTAGCAAAACTGATAAATTTAATGTGGGATTTAAATAGAAATCACCAACAGAACTTATTTGAGCAACTGACTCATCCAACTCAATGTTAGTATTCATGAATTGAATTAATTCAAACATCTCAGCATCAAAGTCGGCCAAAATTATTGTATCCTCATCTGAATCTGTATTAGCTGGAGAGGGAACTGCTATGACTGCTGCTGCTGCTGTTGCTGTATCTGCATCTGCTGCAACCTCATCACAGAGCATCTCCCCCTGCCTGGGTTCAGGAATACCTGGAGCCAGGCCCCTAGATGAAGAGGGGACAACATATAGAACAGAGATCTTAGCAGATAAGGAGTTAATGGAGGTCACAAGAGGTGTAAGGGCCTCTTGGCTCAAAGATTGGATGAGAGGTATGAGCAAAGAAATGAGGGTAGATGGATCAAATGGGGAGGGAGAAGGGGATGGAATGGGAGGAGGAATAACAGATGGAGTGGGAGCATCTTGCATGATTGTATCTGATGGTATATGATAAGATGGGATGGTGGATAAGTGTGGGGGAAGAGAAGACTGTGGAGGTGTAGGAAGTATTGTCTCATGAGGGGAATCTGGAGGAATGAGTTGTTGATGAACTTGCAGAGGGGAAGATGGGGGTGGAGATTGAGTGATTGTCAGGTCAAGTGGTGGAGATGAAGGAGGGGTAGGTACATGAGGAGGCATCTTTGGAGGAAGAGGTGCTGGCGGAGATGGTTGAGATGGAGGAACCTCTTCAGCATGGTGGGGAGCGGCCTTTACAACTCTTGTGCTCTCAGAAGTTTGGAGGGAGGAGGAAGAAGCATTTGAGGGCCTGGAGATGGTCCTCTCCCACCTGCCAAACAGAGCGCAAGTGAGGTGCTTGCTGGCGTTTATGAAGATGGTCGGGGAGACCATACATTCAGCAGCCTTCTCTTTGAGAAATATTCCCAAAATTCTGCCAAAGCAGACTTCCTTCTTGTTGTACTTCTTCTTGATCAATTCAAAAAACACCTTACCACAATCAACTTGTCGCTTATTCACTACTGCACACATTATCAGAAATTGGTGACGCGTAATATAGTCATGAGTAGAGTGCTTGGCCATCAGTATCTTTCCCGTAATATCTGCCAGAAATTGGTAGGTGGCGGATAGTTTCTTTTTCAACAACTTATTAGGGTTGTTACCAGAGAAACCCATCAGTTTCAGCATATCACTGAATTCCTCAGAATCCATTTCCAGATTTTCTTCTCCGTTCACTAATCCAAATATCTCAGAGAGAACTACGGGAGAGAGGGAAACAACAGTGTTCCCTATATTGTCGGTCAAAACATCTTCTTCAGAAACTGTAGATGTATATACCCACTCTCGTATTACCGTTCCATGAAGTTTAATGCGCCTGGTCATGAAATCCTTTAAATTGAGTTCTTCCAGTAGTTCTAGGATGTATAGAAAGATGGGGTCAGAATATTGAAACGACTCAAAATCCATGTCGAAACCAGTGTCAAACTTCATTGCAACCAAAGCACTTGAGGGAATCGCCATTGATGTCCTGCAAGAAAACACAGAGAGAAACGGCGATCAAGAGCAAAGGAACTGAAAGCGCGGGACGGAGGTCGAAAGAAAACCTAGATATATGATTTTCAGAATATGAATCGACAAACTCCGTTCCACGAAAAAGAAAATTTCTTCGAACTGAGCTCGACGAAATAAATTAGAGGCAGATAAATCATCGATCTCATCCAGAAGAATCGAAAACAGTTCGTCGAACTCCGTTCGACGAAATGTCTTCTGAAGCAAGGTTCGTCTATCTCTGGTCGACGAAAATTGTTTCCTCACATAGAGAATTCGTCGATCTCCGTTCGACGAGAATCTCTCAAACTTTCCCTAATTCGTCAAACTCCGTTCGACGAACTCTGGAAAATTCGTCGAATGTAGACAGAAACTAGGTTAACTCTTCTCCATTAATCATTCCCAGTTGATTTATAAAGAACAGATGGGTTTTCTCATCCAATGTCTTGGTGAGAATGTCTGCTCTCTGTAGATCAGTAGGAATATGGATCAAGTTAATTTTCTTTTTGTCCACATTATCTATAATGAAATGATGTCTTATTTCAATATGTTTAGTCCTAGAATGGTGAACTGGATTCTGTGCTATAACAATAGCACTAGTATTATCACAAAATAATGTTGAATTATTTAAGTTGACACCATAATCTAAGAGTTGGTTTTGTATCCATAGCATTTGTGAACAGCAACTACCAGCAGCCATGTATTCTGCTTCTGCAGTTGATGTAGACACAGATGTCTGCTTTTTACAAAACCAGGAGACAATTCTCATACCAAGGAACTAGCATGTTCCAGAGGTACTTTTCCTGTCCACTCTACATCCAGCATAGTCAGCATCTTAGTATCCAGTTAACTCAAACACTGACTCTGCAGGATACCAGAGTGCTAGACTAGGGCAACTCTTTATATATCTCAAAATTCTTTTTAGGAAAATAAGGTGAGATTCTTTAGGGTTCACTTGGAACCTAGCACAAAGGCATGTGGCAAACATTATATCAGGTCTGCTAGCTGTTAGGTATAATAGGGATCCAACAATTGCCCTATAATTTTTCTGATCCACTGGTTTCCCTGCTGTATCCGAATCCACAACAACATTTGTATCCATAGGGGTTTTCATCCCTGAAGCATCACCCATCCCAAACTTTTTGATAAGCTCTTTAGCATACTTAGCTTGGGAGAGGAAGATACCATCTGGGAGCTGCTTCACTTGGAGACCAAGGAAGTAGGAAAGTTCACCCATGCTACTCATCTCAAATTTAGAATGTATGAGGTCAGCAAACCTCTTGCACAATTTGGGATCAGTAGACACAAAAATAATATCATCCACATAAATTTATACTAACAATATTTGGTCCTTATGATGTCTAGTGAAAAGTGTTTTATCTATGGTTCCTCTTGCAAACTCATGCTCTAAAAGGAAGCTTATTAGGGTCTCATACCAAGCTCTTGGAGATTGCTTTAAACCATAGAGAGCTTTATGCAATCTAAAAACAAGAGAGGGTTGAGTTGTAGAGATAAAACCTGGAGGTTGTTCTACATAAACCTCTTCTTGATGTACTCCATTCATAAATGCACTTTTGACATCCATCTGGTAGATCTTGAATCTCTTGTAAGCTGCATAGGCAAGGAATATCCTAATGGCCTCTAGCCTTGCAACAGGGGCAAAGGTTTGGTCATAGTCTATTCCTTCCTCTTGTCTGTAGCCTTGAGCAACAAGCCTAGCCTTGTTCCTCACTATGTTGCCTTGAGCATCCAACTTGTTCCTGTAGACCCATTTTGTTCCAATAACTGGGTAGTTATGGGGTCTTGGAACCAAATCCCAAACTCTACATCTCTCAAACTGATTGAGTTCCTCTTGCATTACAATGATCTAGTGGGGATCTTGCTCTGCCTCATGAATGGTGAGAGGTTCAATTTGAGAGAGAAAACAGGCATGCATCAAGTCTTGGTTGAGTTGATGCCTTATTTGTACACCTACTGAAATGTCTCAAATCACTTGAGATCTGGGGTGATCTCTAAGTGTGACAAGATCAGTTGGTGGAGTTGGTTGAGCAACAGCTTCAGTATTTAATTCCTCTTGGGGAATAATACTAGCTATTGGGGGAAGTTCAACCACTTCCTCTTGACTTTCCTCTTCACTATCTTCAGCAACCTGTGGAGTAGGATGGTTTGGTACCTCTTTTGTAAGGTTCAGTCCATCCAAAGACTCACACAGTGGTGGAACCTGCAAAGAGCTTATGGTAGAAATTTCTTTCTCCTTGTATGACATGTTAGTCTCATCAAAAGATACATGAACAGATTCTTCAATTTTAAGAGTTGATTTATTATACACCCTATAAGCTTTACTGATCATGGAGTATCCCAGAAACACTCCTTCATCAGCTTTAGCTTGAAATTTTGCTATGTATTTCTTGTCATTATTATGAATGTAGCAAATACAACCAAAGATTTTGAAGTAATCTACTTTAGGTTTCTTCCCTTTGAGTAATTCATAGGGAGTCTTGCCCTTCAGTTTATGTATTAAACTTCTATTCAACACATAGTTGGAGGTGTTCACTGCCTCTGCCCAAAAGGATAGAGGAAGGTGAGCATCTGACAACAATGTAGTAGCATATTCAATAAGGGTTCTATTTTTCCTTTCAGCTACCCCATTTTGTTGAGGAGTTCTAGGAGCTGAGAAAGTGTGTCTGATCCCTTCACTTTGACAGAACTCTTGCATAAGAAGAGAATCAAACTCTGTCCCATGATCACTTCTGATCAGGGCAATGTGAGTGTTGAACTCACTCCGTATGCATTTGAGAAACTCTGTCAAACACTTAAAGTTATCAGACTTCTTCCTCAGAAAGAACACTCATGTGAATCTAGAGAAGTCATCTACAACCACTAAAGTATAGGATTTCCCTCCTAAGCTTTATACTGTAATGGGTCCAAAGAGATCCATGTGTAACAGATACAAAATCCTAGGTGAATCACTCTTATTAAGTGACTTGAAACTATTTTTGGTTTGCTTCATAATTGACAAGTCCTACAAAGTCCTTCCTTCTTGTAGGGACCAGAAGGTAGTCCTCTAACAAGGTTGTCCTTGGATAGCCTAGCAATGGTTCTAAGGTTTATATGTACTAATCTTTTATGTCATAGTTCATTAGGTCTACAAATGGAATTAAACAAGCATATATCTACCTTAGTTGAAAGAAAATCCACAAGATAGATGTTACCTTTCCTTTTACCTGTCAACACAGTGGTGTTGTCCTCTGATTTGATCTTGCATGAGGATTTGCTGAAAGTCACTTGATAGCCTTCATCACACAATTGACTGATACTGATTAAGTTGTGCTTCAGTCCTTCCACATAGGCTACTTTCTTGAATGTGACTGAGCCAATCTGGACTGCACCATATCCTTTTGTTAGTCCAAAGTTTGAATCACCAAATATTACTTTGGGTCCAAGCTTGGCTTTAAAGTATGTGAAATTGTCCTTGTTTCCTGTCATGTGCTTTGAGCACCCACTATCCATATACCATTGCTGATTTGATGTTGGATAGGTCTTCACCTGCACATAAAGTAATTTATTTGATTTTGACCCAGTTCATCTTGGGCCTAGGTTGATAACCTTTGAATTCAGACATAAAAAACATCTCTGGTTGAATCTTATAGCCTTCCGGATGATATCTCCTAGGAGGTATTATCCATTCAGTATAAGGGTTAAACCATTGAGATGTAGGACCTCTAGGATTGAAGTTTGATTTGCCTTAGAAAGATTTTTCAAAACTCTGAGCTCTGTTCGACGATCTCTGAGCTGAGTTCGACGATCTTGGGTCAGATCGTCGAGATTCGTTCGAAGATCGACCATGCCAGAGTTCACGGTTCAGAGATCGTCGACCTGTGTTCGACGATTTAGCCTGAGATCGTTGAGCTCCACTCGGCGATCATCGAGCTCCGTTCGACAAATTCTGTTGAACTTTCGTTTTCTTAGGTAAATCAGAATTCTTCCTATCCACCTCTACAACTCCCTTACCTTTATCAGAGATAAACTTGATTGGGGTTGTTAATAATATAGGTTGTCTAGATGAGGCACCCAAGCTCAGTGTACTATTGAATCTTGAGTTCACTGTGCTTGTGATGTCCATTAGCTTGATACTTCTCCCATTGAGGGATTCTTCAAACTTTTTGGCCTCTGATATCTCACTTTTTAGTGAGGCTATCTGCTCCCTACAGCATTCCAACTCCTCAGAGAGTTTGAGGTTTTCTGATTTTAAAGTACTGTGTTCAGATAGCTGATTTCTGAGAGAAATGATTTCATTCTCAGATTTTAATAAATCTAGACACAGTGCTTTAAACTCACACTTGAAGTCCTCAGAATTAAAATCAAAAGAATTTATTACCTGTTCCTCTTCAGATTGAGTCTTTGATTCTGACTCTGACTCTTCTGCATCAGAATTTTGTTGTGAGGCATTGATATCCATCATGCAAAATTCTTTTTCATCAAAATCATCTTCATCATCACTAGAGCTGGATGAAGCTTCAGATTCTTCTTCTGTCTCACTCCAAGTTTCAGCTACAAACCCCTTCCTGGCGTGTTTGTTCTTGCTGGGGAGGGTTTTTCATTGGTGTTCTTCCTGAAGTCTTTGTCTTTTCTTCTTTCTTTCCTGTCCTTTTTGGCCTTATACTGATTTTTTGGATAGTCAGACACCATGTGGCCTGTTTTCCTGCATCCAAAACAAATAATCTCTTTGTTATTTGATTTATCATACCTTGGCTTGTCATGCCCTCTGGTAGACTTTTTCCTGAAGTCCTTTCTAGCCATTTTGTAAAACCTTTTGGCCAGTAGGCTTAGTAGCTCTTCATTGCCTGTGACCTTGTCTTCAGGCTGATCTTCAATGGCTTTGAAAGCTATTGACTTCTCTTTTCTGACTGCTGGTGAAGCAGCCTTCTGCTCTTCTTCTCTATTCTTCATGAGCAGCTCATAAGACTTGAGCTTGCCCAAGAGAGCTTCAGTTATGATCTCATTTAGGCTTCTGGCATCCTTGATTGGCCAGATCCTTGAGTCCCAAGTGCTAGGGAAGCACATTAGGATTTTATCATTGAGCTCAGTCAATGAGATCTCTTTGTCCAATGTTTTCAGCTCATTGACTATGAGACTGAGTCTATTATACATATCTGCTACTGACTCAGCTTCTCCTTTCTTGAAGTTCTCATATTGAGTTATGAGGTGAGATCTTCTATCTTTTCTCTCATCAGTAGATCCTGAGACTATCTCAGATAACTTGTCCCAGATGTCCTTTGCTGAGTTGCATTCAGCTACTTTTTGGAATATTTCATCAGACATAGTCTGGGCTAAAATATTCATTGCCTTAGCATCTGCCACTTTCCATTTCTTGATTTCTGCATCTGTTCCTGATGGAGGTGGAACAGCACTTGTACTTGTATTTTCTGGGGGTCTTAGACACACTGTCAAAACAGAATTAAAAATGTCTTCATCAATAGAGTTCATGCACAATCTAATCTTTGCCTTCCAAAGTGCAAACTTAGATAGATTGTACACTGGAGGACTGGTGCTAGCATAATCTTTGTTTTGGGACATGTTCTATGAAGAAATAAATCTAGTAATCAAGCTTAAAACAAGCAGATCTAACGAGAGGGATCTTTGGGTTCAAGTGTTAGCCTGTGCAACCACTAAGGTGTGGTATTTTAACCAACCTCGCTTTGATACCAATTGAAAGTGCAGGTTAGATCTGATATACTCTAGAGGGGGGGTGAATAGAGTATGGTTCTTACTAAAAACGTTTTACAACTGTTGTTGTATACCTAAGTCAACAGGGAAGCAAATAACATAAAGTAAACACAGCGACTAACTAGACACATAGCAATCACAGACCACAGCCAGAAAATAAAAGAAAATAGCAACCAGAAGACACAAGGAGCTATAGTGGTTCCCCAACCAATCTGGGTGCATCCACTCTTCTACCACCCTAGGTAGGAATCCACTGCAGGATTAGTTGATCAGGTGTCCTGGGAACCAATGGGTTTTGATCAGGTCCCCAAAAACCAAACCTCAAGTCTTTTGGAAGGAGACTTGTGAACCAGGAATCACTTTTGAAGGGAGATGACAACCCTTTATACAGGAGGTGGTGAGAGAGTGATGGTATCTTCTCTGTCAACAATCAGAGAGAAGATTCAAGTGGAATGATGCTAGCAGCTTGCTCCCCCTGAGATCTTGAATGTAATCAGGAAGACTGGAGCACTGCTTTAGGGTGATAGGTCTTCGAAGACCTAGAATGCCTGGACCAGAATATGTTTCAGGAACTCTTTTGACAGATTGATTGATTGTTGTCCTTTGAAGTTATCCTGTGAATAGAGATAAGAAGACTCTTGATTGAATTTGGTTGTTCTTCATCTTCTTGAAAATATTCTCTGGTGTAACACCCCCTATCCGTCGCATAGCATATAGCAGTAGGTACGGCCGGGTCCCGACGCCGTATGCCACAGACAGACCGGGTGGTTACTCATGGAAACCATCCAACCAATCAACGTCCTACACAGAGCATTCTAGCGGAAGCAGTTTATAAAAGTTGCAATAAAGAACCCAGCATTAAAGCATGAATGTCCACTAAACCAATATAGGAATGTTATACAAATACCAACATAAGCCTTAAGGCCTTACAAAATGTTTCACTTGATATTACATGATTTACAAACCACGGCATGCAGGCCGGTCATACATGAATAAAACAGTAAACACTTCTAATTGGGCCTTCGAGGGCCGGCTTCGCAAAAAGGGCTTTAGCCCGCTATTGACCGCTTGGTCCAACAGCACCTGCAAGCAACAAACCACCGCACGGTGGCAAAACAAGGCAACGGTCAGCAATGCTGACCAAATTATAACGATCCCGCCCCCAACTCGGGGCGGCGATGCTCCTTCCCTGCATTTCATTAGCATAAGCGAGCAATATATTTATATATAGCCATTTCAACACAGATATTGGCTCGCACGGCCACACGCCCCGTGCTCTCAGGGCACATTCTCGATGAACCGGTCGATGTCACGTCAATTAAAGCCATAGACATTCCGGACTCACCACCGCCACTTTGACGGCCAAACCTATGAGCAATTTGTCTTCTTGGCCTGGGTCACGACAATTTAAGCCATCGACCGCCGAAGACCCTAATCTATGCCAACGGCAAGTGCCACGTGCCTTTAGGTCTCTTTAACCGAACGATATAGAACGGGTACGGTTCCATCTAACCCGTGCTCACATCGCAATGATAATTTAAGCCATTTGCGCGGGTCAAACTTCCACTGAGTCCCATTTTCATCACAATTCACATAACCCGGTTATGTTCAAGTTGGCTCTCAGGCCACCAAGTTGGCAATATCTCGTATCTGCCCAGTTTTCCAGGTGCACCTTTGGGTTAGTCCCCAAGGCTCCCTGCTGCAATCTACCGCGTAGAAACCCGAAAAACAATCAATAGCACGGAGTCTTCTCTGGCATTTATGCAATGCAACATCACCGATCCAGACCAACATGTCCGGGTAGGCTTCACACATCATGCCTATGTCCGTTCTCGCTTACGGACTCTAAACAACGGGGACTTCACATATCTACCCGAAGGAACGCCTCCAACTCTCCGTAAACTCGCGAGAGCGGGCTTCCTATGCAAAGAAGGAGAGCTACTCATGCTCAAGAAGAGAATCGTTACCCTAGCATTCCTCTTTGGCGCCATGGAAAAGTAAGCGGATGAAAAGCACCGCACTAGCTTTGCCTCCGTGGATCCGCAGTCGGCTCGCGATTCGGAGCTTCGAAGCTCCTCCAATGGCCGGATCTAGCTCCTTCTTCCTTCCTTGGCTCTCCTCTCTCTCTAAGGTTTTAGAAAGATGATAACT
This sequence comes from Platanthera guangdongensis, assembly GCA_039583875.1. NCBI lineage: Eukaryota > Viridiplantae > Streptophyta > Magnoliopsida > Asparagales > Orchidaceae > Platanthera > Platanthera guangdongensis. The sequence continues at coordinate 105,361,427 of CM077152.1, forward strand.
TATGAAAAGTGAGGGTTTCTAAGTCCAATCCCGGGTATATCCCTTCAGGAACAACCCCCAGCCGTTAGATCATCAATTAAAGAAATGAACGGCTTTGATTCGGGACTGAAATGCCCAATCTGGACCAAACACGGCCTGGCACACGCCCGTATCCAGGGCTGTGTGCCTCATTCGCCGTCAAAATCGACTCGCCTGGAACAACACACGGGTATCAAACACGCCCGTGTTCGACCTGACACGCCCGTGTTCCACCTGACACGGCTGTGTGGCCGGCCGTGTACCCCCATCATTTTTCCCCGAAAATAACCCGAGCACTGCACGGGTTCTAGGACACGCCCGTGTCCTTGCCCGTGTCACCTCGACACGCCTGGGCTCCAGGCCGTGTACACGGTCTCGACACTCGACACTTCGTCGAGCGAAGATCGTCGACCTGATGACACGGCCTTGGACACGCCCGTGTCCTAGGCCGTGTGCCTTGTCTCGACACATTGTCAAGACCAAAGTGTCGACTTCCCGGGACGAGTGTCGACACGCGTTGACACGGCCTGCGACACGCCCGTGTCGCAGGCCGTGTACCATGTCTCGACACTTCGTCGAATGCAGAGTGTCAACTGTGCGGGCTAAGTGTCGACACGGGTCGACACGCCCCGCGACACGCCCGTGTAGCAGGCCGTGTGCCCAGTCTCGACACAATGTCGAGACCAAAGTGTCGACTTCCCGGCTCAGTGTCGACACAAGCTTGACACGCCCTGGGACACGCCCGTGTCCCAGGCTGTGTGCCTGCAGCCAGAACCCAAAACTGGCCCAAAACGTCCCCCGTCGCTCCTTTGAGTTTCGGGGTGTTACAACTCTCCCCCTCTTAAAAGAATTTCATCCTCGAAATTATATAAAGGAAAGACAAGTACAAAACCAAAATTTGTACCTGAGTGGAACAACTCCGGATACTCGTCGAGCATAGTCTGCTCTCGCTCCCAAGAGAGCTCCTCACGACCGCAATTGTCCCACCGGACCTTGACCATCCTGATCTCTTTATTGCGTAGCCGCTTGACCTCCGAGTCCTCAATCCGCACGGGCTTGACCTTTGTCGTCAGCCCACTATCCACCGGCACTTGATCAAACGCGATCACTTGCGTAGGCTCTTGCACCGCCTTCCGAAGTACCGAAATATGGAATACATCATGTAAACCACTAAGCTCCACTGAGAGCATCAACCGATAGGCCGTTTCACCAACTCGCTCCAGAACCTCAAACGTTCCAAGGTACCTCGGGCTTAGCTTTTTAAATCGCCTCACCCGCGAGACACCCTTGAACGGCTTGATCTTTAAGTACACATAGTCGCCCACAGCGAACTCCACATTCCTGTGCTTGGCATTATAGTACATTGCTTGCCGGCCCTGATCGATAAGCAACCTCTCCCGAATGGTTCTCACCAAAGAAGTAGCATCCTCCACTTCCGACCGCTTATACAACTTTGACTCACCCGTTTCTAACCAAGACAACGGCGTGCGACATTTTCTACCATATAGGGCCTGGAAAGGCGCCATCTGAATACTCGCTTGGTAGCTATTGTTGTAAGCAAACTCCACCAAATAAAGGTGGTCTTCCCATTGCTTTCCAAAATCCAAGACACACATGCGGAGCATGTCTTCCATGGTTCTATTGACCCTCTCGGTCTGCCCATCCGTTTGCGGATGGAAGGCTGTGCTGAATTTCAGCTTTGTTCCCAACATTTGCTGCACATGCCTCCAATCATTGGACGTGAACCGCCCGTCTCGGTCACTCACGATGCTGCGGGGCACACAATGAAGTCGTACTATGTTATCCACATAAAGCTTTGCCAACTTCTCCACCGGATCATCCTTCCTATGCGGAATAAAATGCGACACCTTCGTTAATCGATCAACAACCACCCAAATGGCGTCGTTCCCCTTTTGCGACCTTGGCAAACCTTGCACAAAGTCCATAGAGATGTCGTCAAATTTCCACTCCGGAATAGGCAAGGACTTAAGGAATCCTCCCGGCTTTTGGCACTCCGCCTTTACCAAGGCGAAAGTTTGGCACTTCGCTACGTATAGCGCCACATCCTTCTTCAAACCCGGCCACCAAAATAGTTTCTTCACATCACGGTACATCTTCGTGCTCCCCGGGTAAATCGAGTACTTGGCATGGTGTGCCTCGTACAACAACTCCACCCATAAATTGCCCACACTTGGGACGCACAGACGACCGTCTTTCCAAAGTAATCCGTCCTCCACGACGAATTGGGAATTTGACCCATCCAGAGCCTCTACCATGAACTGCTTCATAAGTGCATCCATATCCAAAGCCTGCCGAATACGATCAGCCAGGTCATATTGGACTTCAGTCCAATTCAGAACTGCTTCAACACTTGATTGTCTATCCACAAAAACAATCTCCAACGCCTCCAACTCCTGCACCAACCGCTCATCATGCACCGATAGCCAATTGGCTTGAGCTGGGGCTCGGCGACTCAGCGCGTCCGCAACCGAATTCCCTTTACCAGGCACGTAGTGGATCTTGAATGTATAGTCCCCCAGGAACTCCATCCATCTACGCTGCCGCATATTCAGATCCTTCTGATCAATAAGATACTTCAGGCTCTTGTGATCGGTTTAGAAATCAATCTTCACACCGTACAAATAGTGTCTCCACAGCTTCAAGGCAAAAACCACGGCCGCTAACTCCAAGTCATGGACCGAATAATTCCTCTTGTGCACCTTCAGCTGTCTCGAGCCATAAGCTATTACACTTCCGTGTTGCAGTAGCACGCAACCCAAACCGCTGCCCGAAGCATCACTATAAATCTCATAGCCTTCGGTCCCATATGGCGAACTTAGCACAGGCGCCGTGGTCAACCGACACTTCAACTCCTCAAAAGCTCGCGCGCACTCCGGCGTCCAAACGAACTTATGCTCCTTCCTCGTCAAAGTAGTGAGAGGTAATGCTATCCGCGAGAAGTTCTCTACGAAGCGCCTATAATAGCCGGCAAGCCCCAAAAAACTCCAGACTTCCGCTACCGTAACAAGCTCAGGCCACTCCTGTATCGCAACGATCTTCGCCGGATCCACAGCAATACCCTCTCCACTCACTATATGCCCGAGGAACGCCACTGAGGATAACCAAAACTCATACTTCGAGAAATTGGCATACAACTGATTTCTCCTTAGCGTCTCCAACACCAAATGAAGATGCTTGAAGTGATCTTCCTCACTTTGCGAGTACACCAAAATATCGTCGATGAAGACGATCACGAAATGGTCCAAGTACTCCCTGAACGTCCTGTTCATCAAATCCATGAACACTGACGGCGCATTAGTCAGCCCAAACGGCATGACCGTAAACTCATAATGCTCGTATCTCGTACTAAATGCTGTCTTCGGGATATCACTCTCCCTTATTCGCAGCTGATAGTACCCAGCCTTGAGATCCAACTTCGAGTACACCGTCGACCCGACTAACTGATCAAAAAGATCATCAATCTGGGGGATCGGGTACTTGTTCTTCTCCGTCAGCTTGTTGAGCTCTCGATAATCGATACATAGCCTCAAGCTTCCGTCCTTCTTCTTAACAAAGAGGACCGGTGCGCTCCAAGGCGAAGAACTCGGGCGCACATACCCTTGCTCCAACAACTCTTGCAGTTGAACTTTCAGCTCCGCCATTTCCTTAGGCGCTAGCCGATAAGGAGATCGTGACACAGGCTTTGCACCTGACACTAGCTCAATCGTAAAATCTATCTCCCGTTGAGGCGGGGATCCAGGAAGAACTGCGGGGAACACATCAGGGTATTCTGATACCACTGTAATACAATCCAACGCGGGCTTCGGCTTTGCAACCTCCACTAGTGTAAAGAACAGTTCTGCACCGGCACGAACCGCCTTCACCACCTGAAGAGCAGACATCAACGTCTTGCTCGACCCATTTAAGCCCGTAAAAGTCGTTTCACGACTTGCTCCCAGCTTGACTTCCTTGCGACCGCAGTCAATATAGGCCTGCTGCTCCGAGATCCAGTCCATGCCAAATATAACGTCGAACTCCAATAACGGAAGTAAAGACGCCTGCAGATCGAACTCCTGATTCCCAATACGAATCTTAACATCGCAGATCCTATCCGCGCGCATCGAACACCCATTGGGCAACAACATATCCAACTTATCCTTCGCCATCGAAGAAGGGACTCCGATGCGTGATATAAATCCTTCGGACAAGAAGGGGTGTGAAGCTCCCGTATCGAAGAGTGCTCGTGCCGGATTTTCACAAATCAATACAAATCCTAAACAAGCAGTGGTAAGGTAACATATGTGTAACAAGTATTTAAAAAAATTGACTTGCTATAAATTAAACCGTACCTGTCACCACATCAGCCTGTTTGATGGCCTCCTGTTGGCCAAGATTGTAGACCCTTGGTTGGGCCGGAGCATAATGGGATGCGGTCAACTCCACCGCCTTTCCCTTCTCTTCATAAGTAGCTCCCGGCCTTCTCTCGGACTTAGGACGTCCGCTCCAACAGTCACGGGCAAAATGCCTCGTCTTTCCACAAGTAAAACACGCACCCGGGGTCTGACCCGTAGTCGCCCCAGAAGCACTAGAAGGAGCTGGACCCGAAGTCTTATGCTTCTTGAAAGACCTCTGATAGCCGGCCTTTGAAGTAGTCGACACTTTAAATTCAGATTTCCTATCACCCAAGCTTTTCTTTGCTTGCACATTCTTCATGTCCTTCTCCAAGGACGGGGCAGTATTGACCAAGGTTAAGAAACCCAGCGTCATCGGCCCCGAAAGTAGTAATCTCAACTCATCTCTCAAGCCTTCATAGAAGCGATTAGTCTTGCGCTCCTTATCCACGATGGTGGAGCTAGCATATCGACTCAAACGAGTGAACTCATGGAGATATTCATCCACGCTCTTCTCACCCTGAACAAACTTCAGAAATTCATTCTCCAACGCTATCTTCTGCGTCGAAGGGAGGTATCTAGCCAAGAACAATCTCGAGAACTCTTCCATCGAGACATGACCAAGTTGCCTACCTCTCAATAAGTGTAGCTCCAATCCTTCCCACCACATTCTCGCTTCACCGTCCAGAAGGAATGTAGCGATGGTGGTCATTTGCCACTCCTCCATCTCCGTTGCTGTCATGACTCTATTCACCGTGGAGAGCCAGTCTTCAGCCTGAGATGGGGTTCCCAACCCCGAGAATAACGGAGGGTTAAAGCTCATTACATGCTTAACATGCCTCTCAGTTGCCCTCCTTGGCACCACCGGTTCCACAACCACTTGCTCCACTCTCCTCGGCTCAGCCTCTTGAAGAGGTTCCTGCTCCATCACAGGAGCGGGCTGCTGCGTTTGCCTTGCAGGCTGCACATTTATCGCGGCCAACACCGCTTCAGCCACCAATCGTATGTTCTCAGCCGACAGAGGTGTTGAAGGAGCAACATCCGATGCAATACTAGCCTCAGAAACTCGGCGTTCTGACGGCCCAACACCACTTCTGGTCACCTATAGTGGTACAAAACACCATTAAGCGACCAAATAAAATTGCAAACAACAATTATAGGAACACGCAGGTTCCTCAAACACGAGTATTTTCATTCCTAAGTGGACATTCATAGGTTCTTTTACCGTTATAACGATGACGCACACAATGTGCTCACCACCCCTTAAAAAGAATTCGTCCACGAATTCATCTTAAGCCCGACCAAAACCAGTAGTCTGATACCAAATTGTAACACCCCCTATCCGTCGCATAGCATATAGCAGTAGGTCCGGCCGGGGCCCGACGCCGTATGCCACAGACAGACCGGGTGGTTACTCATGGAAACCATCCAACCAATCAACGTCCTACACAGAGCATTCTAGCGGAAGCAGTTTATAAAAGTTGCAATAAAGAACCCAGCATTAAAGCATGAATGTCCACTAAACCAATATAGGAATGTTATACAAATACCAACATAAGCCTTAAGGCCTTACAAAATGTTTCACTTGATATTACATGATTTACAAACCACGGCACGCAGGTCGGTCATACATGAATAAAACAGTAAACAATTCCAATTGGGCCTTCGAGGGCCGGCTTCGCAAAAAGGGCTTTAGCCCGCAATTGACCGCTTGGTCCAGCAGCACCTGCAAGCAAAAACCACCGCACGGTGGCAAAACAAGGCAACGGTCAGCAATGCTGACCAAATTATAACGATCCCGCCCCCAACTCGGGGCGGCGATGCTCCTTCCCTGCATTTCATTAGCATAAGCGAGCAATATATTTATATATAGCCATTTCAACACAGACGTTGGCTCGCACGGCCACACGCCCCGTGCTCTCAGGGCACATTCTCGGTGAACCGGTCGATGTCACGTCAATTAAAGCCATAGACATTCCGGACTCACCACCGCCACTTTGACGGCCAAACCTATGAGCAATTTGTCTTCTTGGCCTGGGTCATGACAATTTAAGCCATCGACCGCCGAAGACACTAATCTATGCCAACGGCAAGTGCCACGTGCCTTTAGGTCTCTTTAACCGAACGACATAGAACGGGTACGGTTCCATCTAACCCGTGCTCACATCGCAACGACAATTTAAGCCATTTGCGCGGGGCAAACTTCCACCGAGTCCCATTTCCATCACAATTCACATAAGCCTTAAGGCCTTACAAAATGTTTCACTTGATATTACATGATTTACAAACCACGGCACGCAGGTCGGTCATACATGAATAAAACAGTAAACAATTCCAATTGGGCCTTCGAGGGCCGGCTTCGCAAAAAGGGCTTTAGCCCGCTATTGACCGCTTGGTCCAGCAGCACCTGCAAGCAACAAACCACCGCACGGTGGCAAAACAAGGCAACGGTCAGCAATGCTGACCAAATTATAACGATCCCGCCCCCAACTCGGGGCGACGATGCTCCTTCCCTGCATTTCATTAGCATAAGCGAGCAATATATTTATATATAGCCATTTCAACACAGACGTTGGCTTACACGGCCACACGCCCCGTGCTCTCAGGGCACATTCTCGGTGAACTGGTCGATGTCACATCAATTAAAGCCATAGACATTCCGGACTCACCACCGCCACTTTGACGGCCAAACCTATGAGCAATTTGTCTTCTTGGCCTGGGTCACGACAATTTAAGCCATCGACCGCCGAAGACACTAATCTATGCCAACGACAAGTGCCACGTGCCTTTAGGTCTCTTTAACCGAACAACATAGAACGGGTACGGTTCCATCCAACCCGTGCTCACATTGCAACGACAATTTAAGCCATTTGCGCGGGTCAAACTTCCACCGAGTCCCATTTCCATCACAATTCACATAACCAGGTTATGTTCAAGTTGGCTCTCAGGACACCAAGTTGGCAAGATCTCGTATCCGCCCAGTTTTCTGGGTGTACCTTTGGGTTAGTCCCCAAGGCTCCCTGCTGCAATCTACCGCGTAGAAACCTGAAAAACAATCAATAGCACGGAGTCTTCTTCGGCATTTATGCAATGCAACATCACCGATCCAGACCAACATATCCGGGTAGGCTTCACACATCATGCCTATGTCTGTTCTCGCTTACGGACTGTAAACAACGGGGACTTCACATATCTACCCGAAGGAACGCCTCCAACTCTCCGCAAACTCGCGAGAGCGGGCTTCCTATGCAAAGAATGAGAGATACTCATGCTCAAGAAGAGAATCGTTACCCTAGCGTTCCTCTTTGGTGCCATGGAAAAGTAAGCGGATGAAAAGCACCGCACTAGCTTTGCCTCCGTGGATCCGGAGTCGGCTCGCGATTCGGAGCTTTGAAGCTCCTCCAATGGCCGGATCTAGCTCCTTCTTCCTTCCTTGGCTCTCCTCTCTCTCTAAGGTTTTAGAAAGATGATAACTTATGAAAAGTGAGGGTTTCTAAGTCCAATCCCGAGTATATCCCTTCAGGAACAACCCCCAGCCGTTGGATCATCAATTAAAGAAATGAATGGCTTTGATTCGGGACTGAAATGCCCAATCTGGACCGAACACGGCCTGGCACACGCCCGTGTCCAGGGTCGTGTGCCTCATTCGCCGTCAAAATCGACTCGCCTGGAACAACACATGGGTATCGAACACGCCCGTGTTCGACCTGACACGCCCGTGTTCCACCTGACACGGCTGTGTGGTCGGCCGTGTACCCCCATCATTTTTCCCCGAAAACAACCCGAGCACTGCACGGGTTCTAGGACACGCCCGTGTCCTTCCCCGTGTCACCTCGACACGCCTGGGCTCCAGGCCGTGTACACGGTCTCGACACTCGACACTTCATCAAGCGAAGATCGTCGACCTGATGACAAGTCCTTGGACACGCCCGTGTCCTAGGCCGTGTGCCTTGTCTCGACAAAATGTCGAGACCAAAGTGTCGACTTCCCGGGACGAGTGTAGACACGGGTTGACACGCCCTGCGACACGCCCGTGTCGCAGGCCGTGTGGCATGTCTCGAAACTTCGTCGAATGCAGAGTGTCGACTATGCGGGCTAAGTGTCGATACGGGTCGACACGCCCTGCGACACGCCCGTGTCGCAGGCCGTCTGCCCAGTCTCGACACTATGTCGAGACCAAAGTGTCAACTTCCCGGCTCAGTGTCGACACAAGCTTGACACGCCCGGGGACACGCCCGTGTCCCAGGCCGTGTGCCTGCAGCCAGAACCCAAAACTGTCCCAAAACGTCCCCCGTCGCTCCTTTGAGTTTCGGGGCGTTACATCTGGTCAGGTTGATTTCAGTCAAGAACTTGTGATTTGTGAAAGATTGTTCTTCTCTGCAACTTCAGAGTGTCTATTAGATTGATTGCTGTGTTGTAATTCTTGAAATCAATAACTGCTTGATTCTGTTCTCTTACTGTGTCTCTATTTTTTATTTGGGTATATCTGTGTCTGTGACTGACTGAGGAAATATCCAAACTTTTGAATGTCGAGCAGTAATTACAGTCGGCCTTGGAAAGAATCAGCAATCAATGACTTTCCTAACTGTCCCATGGAAAAAACGGCATGCAATCGTCCATAGTCAATGCACGTTCTAACGGTAACATTCCGAGAAGATCTGGCATTAAATATTCAGGAATCAGCGCCAAGAAACGGAATGGGAACCTTGAAGAAAACCTAATCTGGATTCATCGAACGAAGAACACATTTCGTCGAGCTGAACTTGTGTTCGTCGAGCTGAGCTTGTGTTCGTCGAGCTGATCTTGAGAGAGTTCGTCGACCAGACAATCTTCATTCACCTGATAGACAGTCTTTATTCGTCGAGATGAGAATCAAATTCATCGAGCTGAGAAAAGTTCTGGACTTAGACAAAATATCCTGCATCTGCTGAAATGCTGTGTCGACAAAAGTTGGTGTCGACAGATTGATCTTGGTGTCGACACAAATCCTGTGGTGTCGACATAAGCTGGTGTTGACTGAAATCCTGGTGTCGACACAAACCCTAAGTGTCGACACAGATTCTCTGAGTCCAGAAATCGTCGAGTAGAGTTTAGCATTCGTCGACCTAAGAAGCTGACTTCGTCGACCTGAGAAGCTATGAACTTGAGGTCCAAGTTCGTAGAGCTCATAATATAATTCGTCGACCGAAGCATGAAGCTGGACTTAGAAAGATTTGAAGTTCTCCTGACTTTCGCTTGATGTAGAAACTGAGTTTTCGTCGAACAAAGAACATAGATCATCGAGCTCAGCACTAAGAATTGTCTCACGATCGTCGAGCGCAGAACTCCTTTCATCGAGCTGAGTTCGACGAACGTCAAACTCACTTTACTTAGTCTTGAAAACTTGTGAGTCTGGAGTCTCTGAGGGTCTTGTTGAAAGCTGGTCCATCTGGAGTTGAGCCTAAGGACTTAACCTAGACTCTAGGACACAAATTGACACTAGCTATACATGATGGGTCACATCCTAAGTTAGTGAACCTAACCCAAATCACCTAGGGATCCAACAGACCTTTAGTTCCCGCTTTTTGGAGCTAGCATCACTCTCTCGTATCGCCATTGTGGCTACGATAGTAGTGGAGCGGGCGTCTCCACTCCTGCTGTAACACCCCCTATCCGTCGCATAGTATATAGCAGTAGGTCCGGCCGGGGCCCGACGCCATATACCATAGACAGACCGGGTGGTTACGTATGGAAACCATCCAACCAATCTCAACGTCCTACACAGAGCATTCTAGCAGAAGCAGTTTATATAAGTTGTAAACAAGAACCCAGCATTAGAGCACGAATGTCCACTATTGCATAATTAGGAATGTTATACAAAATACCCAAAATCGGCCTTAAGGCCTTACAGAGTGTTTCACTTGAATAATACATGATTTACAAACCTCGGCACGCAGGCCGGTCATACATGAATAAAACAAAAACATTTCTACTTGGGCCTTCGAGGGCCAGCTTCGCAAAAAGGGCTTTAGCCCGCTATTGACCGCTTGGTCCAGCTGCACTTGCAAGCAACAAACCACCGCACGGTGGCAAAACAAGGCAACGGTCAGCAATGCTGACCAAATTATAACGATCCCGCCCCCAACTCGGGGCGGCGATGCTCCTTCCCTGCATTTCATTAGCATAAGCGAGCCATACATATAACCATAGCCATTTCATCATAGACGTTGGCTCGTACGGCCACACGTCCCGTACACTCAGGGCACATTCTCGGTGAACAGGTCGATGTTACGTCAATTAAAGCCATTAACATTCCGGACTCACCACCGCCACTTAGACGGCCATTCCTATGAGCAATTCGTCTTCCTATCCTGGGTCACGTCAATTAAAGCCATAGATCGCCGAAGACTCCCATCTATGCCAACGGCGAGTGCCACGTAACCTTAGGTCTCTCTAACCGAACGACATAAAGAGGGTACGGCTCCATCTAACCCGTGCTCACTTCGCAACGATAATTTAAGCCATTTGCGCGGGTCAAACTTTCACCGAGTCCCATTCTACCGCAAGACACATAACCCAGTTATGTTCGAGTTGGCTCTCAGGCCACCAAGTTGGCAAGATCTCGTATCCGCCCAGTTTTCCGGGTGCACCTTTGGGTTAGTCCCCAAGGCTCCCTGCTGCAATCTACCGCGTAGAAAACCCGAAAAACACCCAATAACACGGAGTCTTATCCGGCCTTAAGCAATGCAACATCACCGATCCAGACTAACATGTCCGGGTAGGCTTCACACAAAATGCCTACGTCCGTTCTCGCATACGGACTCTAAACAACGGGGACTTTACATATCTACCCGAAGGAACGCCTCCAACTCTCCGCAAACTTGCGAGAGCGGGCTTCCTATGCTAAGAAAAGGAGCGATTCATGCTCAAGATGAGGATCGTTACCCTTGAGTTCCTCTTTGGCGCCATCGAAAAGTAATCGGATAGGAATCACCGCACTTGCATTGCCTCCGTGGATCCGGAGTCGGCTTGCGATTCGGAGCTCCGAAGCTCCTCCAATGGCGGATCTAGCTCTTCTTCTTCTTGCCTTAGCTCTCCTCTCTCCAAGGATTTAGAAATAGAACAAGTGAGGAAAAGTGAGGTTTTCCAAGTCAACTCACGGGTATATCCTCTCAGGAACAACCCCCAGCCGTCGGATCTCAACCTAAGGAAACGAACGGCTTTGATTCGGGGCTGAAATGCCCAATCTGGGCCGAACACGGCCTGGCACACGCCCGTGTCCAGGGCCGTGTGCCGCATTCGCCGTCAAAATCGAATCACCTGGAACCTCACACGGGTCTCGAACACGCCCGTGTTCGAGCTGACACGCCCGTGTTCCAACTGACACGGCCGTGTAGCCGGCCGTGTACACCATGATTTTTCCCCCATTTTCAACCCGAGCACTGCACGAGTTCTAGGACACGCCCGTGTCCTTGCCCGTGTCACATTGACACGCCTGGACCCCAGGCCGTGTACACGGGACATTTCGTCGAGGGAAGATCGACGACTTGATGACACGGCCTTGGACACGCCCGTGTCCTAGGCCGTGTTCCTTGTCTCGACGATCGTCGAGTGAATCTCAACGACTCCCCGGGACGATCGTCGACATGGGTCGACACGCCCTGCGACACGCCCGTGTCGCAGGCCGTGTGCCCATTCTCGACGAACCGTCGAGTATAACTCGACGACTTCACGGCTAAGTGTCGACACGGGTCGACACGCCCTGCGACACGCCCGTGTCGCAGGCCGTGTGCCCATTCTCGATGAATCGTCGAGTATAACTCGACGACTTCGCGGCTAAGTGTCGACACACGCTTGACACGCCCTGGGACACGCCCGTGTCCCAGGCTGTGTGCCTTCTGCCAGAACCCAAACTGGCCCAAAACGTCCCCCTTTGCTCCTTTGAGTTTCGGGGCGTTACAACTCTACCCCTCTTAAAAGAATTTCGCCCACGAAATTACATAAAGGGAAAAACATGTACAAAAACAAAATTTGTACCTGAGCGGAACAACTCCGGATATTCGTCAAGCATCGTCTGCTCTCGCTCCCAAGAGAGCTCCTCACGACCGCAATTGTCCCACCGGACTTTGACCATCCTGATCTCTTTATTGCGTAGCCGCTTGACCTCCGAGTCCTCAATCCGCACGGGCTTGACCTTTGTCGTTAGCCCTCTTTACACCGGCACTTGATCGACCGCGATCACTTGCGTAGGCTCTTGCACCGCCTTCCGAAGCACCGAAATGTGGAATACATCGTGTAAACCACTAAGCTCCACTGAGAGCTTCAACCGATAGGCCGCTTCACCGACTCGCTCCAGAACCTCGAACGGTCCAAGGTATCTTGGGCTTAGCTTTTTCAATCGCCGCACCCGCGAGACACCCTTGAATGGCTTTATCTTCAAGTATACATAATCGCCCACAGCGAACTCCACGTTCCTGTGCTTGGCATTAGAGTACTTTGCTTGCCGGTCCTGAGCGATAAGCAACCTCTCCTGAATGGTTCTCACCAAAGAAGTAGCATCCTCCACTTCCGATCGCTTATACAACTTTGACTCACCCGTTTCTAACCAAGACAACGGCGTGCGACATTTCCTACCATATAGGGCCTCGAAAGGCGCCATCTGAATACTCGCTTGGTAGCTGTTGTTGTATGCGAACTCCACCAAATATAGGTGGTATTCCCATTGCTTTCCAAAATCCAAGACACACATGCGAAGCATGTCTTCCATGGTTCTATTCACCCTCTCGGTCTGCCCATCCGTTTGTGGGTGGAAGGCTGTGCTAAACTTCAGCTTTGTTCCCAACATTTGCTGCACCAGCCTCCAATCATTGGACGTGAACCGCCCATCTCGGTCACTCACGATGCTGCGGGGCACACCGTGAAGCCGTACTATATTATCCACATAAAGCTTTGCCAGCTTCTCCACCGGATCGTCCTTCCTATGCGGAATGAAATGCGACACCTTCGTTAGTCGATCAACAACCACCCAAATGGCGTCGTTCCCCTTTTGCGACCTTGGCAAACCGTGCACAAAGTCCATGGAGATGTCGTCGAATTTCCACTCCGGAATAGGCAAGGACTTAAGAAATCCTCCCGGCTTTTGGCACTCCGCCTTTACCAAGGCGCAGGTTTGGCACTTCGCTACGTATAGCGCCACATCCTTTTTCAAACCCGGCCACCAAAACAGTTTCTTCACATCGCGGTACATCTTCGTGCTCCCCGGGTGAATCGAGTACTTGGTATGATGTGCCTCGTACAACAACTCCACCCGTAAATTGCCCACGCTTGGGACGCACAGACGACCGTCTTTCCAAAGCAATCCGTCCTCCACGACGAATTGGGAATTTGACCCATCCAGAGCCTCTATCATGAACTGCTTCATATGAGCATCCATATCCAAAGCCTGCCGAATCCGATCGGACAGGTCATATTGGACTTCAGTCCAATTCAGAACTGCTTCAGCACTTGATTGTCTGTCCACACAAACAATCTCCAACGCCTCCAACTCCCGCACCAACCGCTCATCGTGCACCGATAGCCAATTGGCTTGAGCTGGGGCTCGGCGACTCAACGCGTCCGCAACCGCATTCCCTTTGCCAGGCACGTAGTGGATCTTGAATGTATAGTCCCCCAGGAACTCCATCCACCTACGCTGCCGCATATTCAGATCCTTCTGATCTATCAGGTACTTTAGGCTCTTGTGATCGGTGTAGATATCAATCTTCACACCGTACAAATAGTGTCTCCACAGCTTCAAGGCAAAAATCACGGCCGCTAACTCCAAGTCAGGGACCGGATAATTCCTCTCGTACACTTTTAGCTGTCTCGAGCCATAAGCTGTCACGCTTCCGTGCTGCAGTAGCACGCAACCCAAACCGCTGCCCAAAGCATCGCTATATAACTCATAGCCTTCGGTTCCACATGGCGAACTCAGCACAGGCGCCGTGGTCAACCGACACTTCAATTCCTCAAAAGCTCGCGCGCACTCCGGCGTCCAAACGAACTTATGCTCCTTCCTCGTCAAAGTAGTGAGAGGTAGCGCTATCCGCGAGAAGTTCTCTACGAAGCGCCAATAATAACCGGCAAGCCCCAAAAAGCTCCGGACTTCTGCTACCGTAGCAAGCTCAGGACACTCCCGTATCGCAACAATCTTCGCTGGATCCACCGCAATACCCTCTCCACTCACTATATGCCCGAGGAACGCCACTGAGGATAGCCAAAACTCGCACTTCAAGAACTTGGCATACAACTGATTTCTCCTTAGCGTCTCCAACACCAAATGAAGATGCTTGAAGTGATCTTCCTCACTTTGAGAGTACACCAAAATATCATCGATGAAGACGATCACGAAATGGTCCAAGTACTCCCTGAACGTCCTGTTCATCAAATCCATGAATACTAACGGCGCATTAGTCAGCCCAAACGGCATGACCGTAAACTCATAATGCCCATACCTCGTACTAAACGCTGTCTTCGGGATATCACTCTCCCTTATCCGCAGCTGATAGTACCCAGCCTTGAGATCTAACTTCGAGTACACCATCGACCCGACTAACTGATCAAAGAGATCATCAATCCTAGGGATCGGGTACTTGTTCTGCTTCGTCAGCTTGTTTAGCTCCCGATAATTAATACATAGCCTCAAGCTTCCGTCCTTCTTCTTAACAAAGAGGACCGGTGCGCTCCAAGGCGAAGAACTCGGGCGCACATACCCTTGCTCCAACAACTCTTGCAGTTGAACTTTCAGCTCCGCCATTTCCTTAGGCGCTAGCCGATATGGAGATCGTGACACAGGCTTTGCACCTGGCACTAGCTCGATCGTAAAATCTATCTCCCGTTGAGGCGGGGCTCCAGGAAGATCTGCGGGGAACACATCAGGGTATTCCGATACCACTGAAATACAATCCAACGCGGGCTTCGGTTTTGCAACCTCCACTAGTGTAAAGAACAGTTCTGCTCCAGCACGAACCGCCTTCACCACCTGAAGAGCAGACATCAACGTCTTGCTCGACCCCTTTAAGCCCGTAAACGTCGTCTCACGACTCACTCCCAGCTTAACTTCCTTGCTACCGCAATCTATATGGGCCTGCTGCTCCGAGAGCCAGTCCATGCCAAATATGACGTCGAACTCCACTAACGGAAGTAAAGACGCTCGCAGGTCGAACTCCTGCTCCCTAGTACGAATCTTAACATCGCAGATCCTATCCGCTCGCATCGAACACCCATTGGGCAACAACACATCCAACTTATCCTTCGCCATCGAGGAAGGGACCCCGATGCGTAATATAAATCCTTCGGACAAGAAGGAGTGTGAAGCTCCCGTATCGAAGAGTGCTCGTGCCGGATTTTCACAAATCAATACAAATCCTAAACAAGTAGTGGTAAGGTAACATGTGCATAACAAGCATATAAAGGAAATTGACTTGCTATAAATTAAACCGTACCTGTCACCACATCAGCTTGTTTAATGGCCTCCTGTTGGCCAAGATTGTAGACCCTTGGTTGGGCCGGAGCATAGTGGGATGCGGTCGACTCCACCGCCTTTCCCTTCTCTTCATAAGTGGCTCCCGGCCTCCTCTCGGACTTAGGACGTCCGCTCCAACAATCACGGGCAAAGTGCCCCGTCTTTCCGCATGTAAAACACGCGCCCGGGGTCCGACTCGTAGTCGCCCCAGAAGCGCCAGAAGGAGCTGGACCCGAAGTCCTATACTTCTTGAAAGACCTCTGATAGCCGGACTTTGAAGTAGTCGGCACTCTGAACTCAGATTTCTTTTCACCCAAGCTTTTCTTCGCTTGCACGTTCTTCATGTCCTTCTCCAAGGAACGGGCAGTATTGACCAAGGTTAAGAACCCTGCGTCATCGGCCCCGACAGTTGCAGTCTCAACTCATCCCTCAAGCCTTCATAAAAACGATTAGTCTTGCGCTCCTCATCCATGATGGTGGAGCTAGCATAACGACTCAACCGCGTAAACTCGTGGAGTTATTCATCCACACTCCTCTCACCCTGCACCAACTTCAGGAACTCATTCTCCATTGAAATCCTCTAAGTAGAAGGGAGGTATCTTGCTAAGAACAATCCCGACAACTCTTCCATCAGAACGTCTATCAGTTGTCTACCTCTCAAATGATGCAGCTCCAATTCTTCCCACCACATCCTCGCTTCACCGTCCAGCAGGAACGTAGCGATGGTGGTCATTTGCCACTCCTCCGTCTCCGTCGCCGTCATGACTCTCTTCACCCTAGAGAGCCAGTCTTCAGCCTGAGATGGGGTTCCCAACCCCGAGAATAACGGAGGGTTAAAGCTCATTACATGCTTTAGCTGTCTCTTAGTTGCCCTCCTTGGCACTACCGGTTCCAAAACCACTTGCTCCACCCTCCTCGGCTCAGCCTCTCGCAGAGGTTCTTGCTCCATCACGGGAGCGGGCTGCTGCGCTTGCCTTCCAGGCTGCGCATTAATCACGGCCAACACCGCTTCAGCCACCAATCGTATATTTTCAGCCGACAGAGGTGTTGTAGGAGCAACATCCGGTGCACTACTAGCCTCAGAAACTCGGCGTTCTGATGGCCCAACACCACTTCTGGTCACCTATAGTGGTACAAAACACCGTTAAGCGACCACATAACATTGCAAACAGCAATTATAGGAACACACAGGTTCCTCAAACACGAGTATTTTCATTCCTAAGTGGACATTCATGGGTTCTTTTACCATTATAACGATGACGCACACAATGTGCTCACCACCCCTTAAAAAGAATTCGCCCACGAATTCACTTTAAGCCCGACCAAAACCAGTAGTCTGATACCAAATTGTAACACCCCCTATCCGTCGCATAGTATATAGCAGTAGGTCCGGCCGGGGCCCGACGCCATATACCACAGACAGACCGGGTGGTTACGTATGGAAACCATCCAACCAATCTCAACGTCCTACACAGAGCATTCTAGCGGAAGCAGTTTATATAAGTTGTAAACAAGAACCCAGCATTAGAGCACGAATGTCCACTATTGCATAATTAGGAATGTTATACAAAATACCCAAAATCGGCCTTAAGGCCTTACAGAGTGTTTCACTTGAATAATACATGATTTACAAACCTCGGCACGCAGGCCGGTCATACATGAATAAAACAGAAACATTTCTACTTGGGCCTTCGAGGGCTAGCTTCGCAAAAAGGGCTTTAGCCCGCTATTGACCGCTTGGTCCAGCTGCACCTGCAAGCAACAAACCACCGCACGGTGGCAAAACAAGGCAACGATCAGCAATGCTGACCAAATTATAACGATCCCGCCCCCAACTCGGGGCGGCGATGCTCCTTCCCTGCATTTCATTAGCATAAGCGAGCCATACATATAACCATAGCCATTTCATCACAGACGTTGGCTCGTACGGCCACACGTCCCGTGCACTCAGGGCACATTCTCGGTGAACAGGTCGATGTTACGTCAATTAAAGCCATTAACATTCCGGACTCACCACCGCCACTTAGACGGCCATTCCTATGAGCAATTCGTCTTCCTGGCCTGGGTCACGTCAATTAAAGCCATAGACCGCCGAAGACTCCCATCTATGTCAACGGCGAGTGCCACGTAACCTTAGGTCTCTCTAACCGAACGACATAAAGCGGGTACGGCTCCATCTAACCCGTGCTCACTTCGCAACGACAATTTAAGCCATTTGCGCGGGTCAAACTTTCACCGAGTCCCATTCTACCGCAAGACACATAACCCAGTTATGTTCGAGTTGGCTCTCAGGCCACCAAGTTGGCAAGATCTCGTATCCGCCCAGTTTTCCGGGTGCACCTTTGGGTTAGTCCCCAAGGCTCCCTGCTGCAATCTACCGCGTAGAAAACCCGAAAAACACCCAATAGCACGGAGTCTTCTCCGGCCTTAAGCAATGCAACATCACCGATCCAGACTAACATGTCCGGGTAGGCTTCACACAAAATGCCTACGTCCGTTCTCGCATACGGACTCTAAACAATGGGGACTTTACATATCTACCCGAAGGAACGCCTCCAACTCTCCGCAAACTTGCGAGAGCGGGCTTCCTATGCTAAGAAAAGGAGCGATTCATGCTCAAGATGAGGATCGTTACCCTTGAGTTCCTCTTTGGCGCCATCGAAAAGTAATCGGATAGGAATCACCGCACTTGCGTTGCCTCCGTGGATCCGGAGTCGGCTTGCGATTCGGAGCTCCGAAGCTCCTCCAATGGCGGATCTAGCTCTTCTTCTTCTTGCCTTAGCTCTCCTCTCTCCAAGGATTTAGAAAGAGAACAAGTGAGGAAAAGTGAGGTTTTCAAAGTCAACTCACGGGTATATCCTCTCAGGAACAACCCCCAGCCGTCGGATCTCAACCTAAGGAAACGAACGACTTTGATTCGGGGCTGAAATGCCCAATCTGGGCCGAACACGGCCTGGCACACGCCCGTGTCCAGGGCCGTGTGCCGCATTCGCCGTCAAAATCGAATCACCTGGAACCTCACACGGGTCTCGAACACGCCCGTGTTCGAGCTGACACGCCCGTGTTCCAACTGACACGGCCGTGTAGCCGGCCATGTACACTATGATTTTTCCCCCATTTTCAACCCGAGCACTGCACGGGTTCTAGGACACGCCCGTGTCCTTGCCCGTGTCACATTGACACGCCTGGACCCCAGGCCGTGTACACGGGACATTTCGTCGAGGGAAGATCGACGACTTGATGACACGGCCTTGGACACGCCCATGTCCTAGGCCGTGTTCCTTGTCTCGACGATCGTCGAGTGAATCTCGACGACTCCCCGGGGACGATCGTCGACACGGGTCGACACGCCCGTGTCGCAGGCCGTGTGCCCATTCTCGACGAACCGTCGAGTATAACTCGACGACTTCACGTCTAAGTGTCGACACGGGTCGACACGCCCGTGTCGCAGGCCGTGTGCCCATTCTCGACGAATCGTCGAGTATAACTCGACGACTTCGCGGCTAAGTGTCGACACACGCTTGACACGCCCTGGGACACGCCCGTGTCCCAGGCCGTGTGTCTTCTGCCAGAACCCAAACTGGCCCAAAATGTCCCCCTTTGTTCTTTTGAGTTTCGGGGCGTTACACCTGGGCATTCTCCAATCAAAGAGAACACGTGCCCAACGGTTCTTTACTTTAAATTTCCATATAAAAACACTTACATAACAAATCGAACTACATCGAAACTACAGCTACAAGCTAAAACCGAAACAAAACCAGGTTAGAAACTAACCTAAAATCACTTTAGTAGATGTCTTGGCCTCATCCAGAGACATCACGTTCAGCTTTCCCTTCCCTTTGTCTATAGGATGCGGTGGTGGCAAGGCCTGAAGCGGAACTGGCTGCAGCGCAGGCTAAGACTGCAGACACTTTGATTTGACGTGACCTTTCTATCTATGCCGAAAGCAAACTCTAACATTATCCCAACAGTGGGCAACATCATGCCCCTTCTGTTTGCATGAGGTACAAACTAAATCTCCTTTAGGAGCACCCTGGATCGCATGGACCTGCTCCTATGTTTTTGAGCTCATATCCTCTTGAAACATTTCTCGAATGGGTGGCCTACCAGGCCACAGAAACTACATATTTCTTTGCTCCTCTTCCTCGAAGCAGCATCGGATTCCTAAGAACTCTTACTCTCACCAGTATTTCTTGTATCCTTTCTCATTAAATGTCCTCAACCTTAAGAGCTGCTTCAACTGCTTCAGCATAACTCTCTGATCAATAAGCACTTGCCAACTGCTGGATGTCACTCTTCAGACCAATTAGAATGCGCTTTACTTTGCTAGCTTCAGAAACTACTAAATCCGGGGCGAACCAGCTCATCTTGCTGAACTCCACCTCATACTCACTCACCGTGTTCTGCCTCTGCCTTATGTGCAGGAATTCATTTAACAAACGATCTCACTCGACCGACGGCAGAAACTTCTTCAACAAAAGATACTTGAAGACTTCCAAAGAACATCATCCTTCAAGTTTTCCTTCTACCTTAGCCACCAACTCTTTGCCAAACCTTTGAGCTGGTAGGAAGCGACCATTAATCTCTGGTCTGTTGAAACTCCTGAGTAAGAGAACATCTCCTCGAAGGCTATAATCCAGTCATCCAAAGCCATGAATTTGCCCTACTATATATCATAGGTAAGAGGTCCTAATCGCTGGAAGTGCGAGATGAAGTTCATCTCTGGTGGCAGCACAGCTGGGGGCACAGGAGGAGCATGAGGAACTGGAATACCTTGATCCACGGCCGGGTCCTGAATTCGAAGTGGTTGTCCAGCAGTGAAAGTAAATAAGGCTTGGATCTGTAACTGGCATCTCCAACATTTGCCTAGACAAAGTTTCATTGCTTTGTCACAATCCTTCAATCACGGCCTCATTCTGAGCAACAGACGACACGCCCTATGACTGGGGAGTCGACCTCGTCGAAGGACGTCTCGACATTCTAATAATTATAACAAGTAACTAGTCAAAACCTAGCTTAACCGCTAGAACCAAACAACCTAGTACAGACAAAACATGCATAAATACCTGCTCTTGCTGCTAAGTTGCTTTGGGAATTTTATAAACAATGAAAAGCTTAAACCTAGGATGATATACAATCATCCTATTAATTCTTGTGCAAAGTCCATGAATGCATAAATTTGTATTCTTTTGACTCGAATCAATCTATGTACATATGCCATCATATAAATCTTTAGCTTGGCACGTGTGCAAATGCTATGTTATGCTATGCATGATGTGCTATGCATTCAAAAAAGGCCTTAATGCTTGTTATGAATGGCATACATATGAAATATTATGCATCACATACTACATAATAAAGCATGTAACTAAAAAGTAAAACGTGCTAATGGGCACCCATATGATGATGGTTATGCATCCCATACTACATAACTATCACACATTACCACCTATGGTGGATCCATATACAAACATATATCATGCATCCTGATGAGTCCGATATTTATAGGGTTTTTCGGATTCATATGGGTTGGTTTTCTTACTCGTACACTGCATTACAACCGGATATCGGTTATATTTGCATCGTTCGATCATAGACCATTTTGTGCACTCTTTTGACCTGAGTGATGGAGCCGACTTCCCACGACATGTGGCCAAGGAGCGTCCTCCCTCTGACGATGATGGTGACCCGATAGATTTGAATGGAGACGTCGGCCCGCAACACTTTGATGACGGCGACAACATGCTTACGGATGACCCTTGGAAGCGTCGCCACAATAGCCGTCCGCAGCGCAAGCCCAATTATCGGCGTCACCACAATAGCCGTCCGGAGCGCAAGCCCAATTATTGGCGTCGCCACAATAGCCGTCCGGAGCGCAAGCCCAATTATTATTTATTAATAATATATATTAATAAATAATATATTTTATTAGTTTTTTTATTTCAAAATTATCATTTTCATTTCATGTATTATTTGTAACATGGTTATGTTATAAAACCATGGTGTATGGTTGTGTTCTATTTCATTTTCATGTTGGGCTGCATGTAGCACTTTTCCCTTGATTGTAAAGCCTATATAAAGGCATGTACTCCTTTGTTTTTCCCTAGAGAATGAATGAAAAAAAACCAATTTCAAGATTGAAATCCTCCTCCTTCTCCAAGGCAAATTTCGTCCCCCTCTATTCCTCTTCTCCCTTGGCCGCCGTCCACCCTTAACCTCCCCTCTCTCGGCCTCCCTTCCCCTCCTTCCTCATCTCTACCTTGCCTCCTTGCTACACAAGCCATCTCTTTTCCCCAACCTCCAAGCCGTCACCTCCACTCTCACAAGTCCGGCTACCACCAAAACTCCTTAACCCGAGTCCCACCACCACCACCCTTCACAAATCCAGCCACCCCACCTCTCACCCGAGGCCTCCTCCTCCTCCTCACCAAATCCGACCCCCACCCTATTCCCCTTCCTAAAAACCTTAAAGATCCTTTACCATATTCATCCCTTATTTACCATAATCAAAATATATCCCCGTCCTTAAATTCTCTACCTACCATATTTGAAATTATATCATTCCTTAATTATTTCCGATATTCTGCCACATTTCTCTCTCCTGCCTTATTGGGAAATATTATTTTCATATTCAGAAGATTTCGCCGGGACTTTCCAAATATAGCGTGATACGAAGAAGGCGACGGATTTCTCTCCCTCCGACGTATCTCTGGCGGAGCCGTTGAAGAACGATTCTAGTAGAGTGAACCGGATTCATCAAATCCGGTTGGGTAATGAACATTTCCACCTTTATGTGTTTCTCTTCTTTAGATAGATCTTGTGGCATTGGCAAATTGCGTGGCTTGTGTAACGCTTGAATTTTCGTGGCTAATTTCTTTTAGTTATTATCGTGTTTATTTCTTTCGTTTAAGTTCGTGAGCTGTGGCGGCCCTCATTTTATTTTGTTGGGAGAGAACCACCCTTGTCCGAATCTTTTGTTTTCGGTGGATTCTCTTTTGGTACAACAATGCTCGATCGAATTGTGTTGGTTCTTTTCGCTTGAGAGGACCTCGGCATATCGCCTTGGTATTATCTTAAGGGGCCTTGCGAACCGCCTGTAATCTTTAATTAGTAAAAATATTAATTGTGTCGTTGCTGCGTTAAATGCTTGAGTGTGACGTGAGAGTTATCGGAGAACGTCGTGTTAGTTCCGTCGGCCACCCATAACGCTCGAAAGAGTGAGCCTACATCAATTTGGTATCAGAGGGAGGTTCTCGTCAATTTTCTAATTGGCACTCCTCCCCCTCTTATGTGGCACGTACGTACACACTCACCCGTTTCGTTGCAGATCAATATTTAGAAAATTAGTTTTCATGAAATTCATTGAAATTCCACAATTTCAAAGTTCAAATTAAAAACAAATAAATTTCAAATTTTAAATTTCAAATTTCAGATTTCAAATTTCAAATTTTGAATTTCAAATTTCAAAATTTCAAATTTCAAATTTCAAAATTCAAATTTCAAAATTCAAATTTCAAATTTCAAATTTTCAAATTTCAAATTTCAAAATTTCAAATTCAAATTTCAAATTTCAAATTTCAAATTTCCAATTTCAAAAATCAAAAAAAAAATTTTAATTTTTCATTAAGTCATTATTTTTATTAAGTTATTCTAAAATTTAATAGTTGGTTTGCAAATAGCGGCAAATATTTTTATATTTTCAGCAAAACTCGAAAATAAATTTTTTTTAATAATCCTTATATTTTTGCCAGCCAGAAAATCTATTTTGTATAATTATAACCTTAGTGGCTAAGCGGGAACAATTCCATCTTTGAAAATTAAATAGAGCCAGGTTAGTTAGTCATTGCATGTGCACTAGTTCTGGTTGACTTTTCTCTCCGGTTCTCACTAAATGGCAAATGACATATATGCTACCCAGTTAGACTATTCGTATGCTAAGGATATGGCTAAACACACCCCTAGTGCACATCATATTTATCCTACTTATGACGGTTTAGAGTATCCCCATAATTTTAGAGACTGGCTTAAGGGATTAGAACAATATTTTAATTGTCACTTATAGGATGACTACGAAAAGGTTAGCTTTGCCCGAGAGCGATTAGTAGGTCGAGCCCGATTATTTTGGTTAAACGAAGACCGTCGTGTTGGTAGCTATCATTATGATTGGCCGCACATGCGTAGCCTCCTCTCGGATCAATTTGATCCCGCCTACCTGCGCACTAATAGCACCACACCCGTTAGTAAGAATAGTTATGGCACCAGACCCCTATCTGCTTATAAGAGTGACCCTACACCTCAGGATAGATCCTATCCCTAGAGAGGTAG
The DNA here is from genome assembly GCA_039583875.1 of Platanthera guangdongensis. Taxonomy (NCBI): domain Eukaryota; kingdom Viridiplantae; phylum Streptophyta; class Magnoliopsida; order Asparagales; family Orchidaceae; genus Platanthera; species Platanthera guangdongensis. Next base: position 105,385,643 of record CM077152.1, read on the forward strand.
TAATACACAAACTGTGCCTAGTCCCACCTATAGGGAACATAAGCCATTTAGACCCCAAAATTTTAACTCGAAAAAGGTTACTATTAGGGTGCTAGCTTCTTTAGCCTCGACATCTAATCCCTCTGGTATAGTGACTGATACCTCTGAGGATTCTTATGTGGATATAGAATCTCTGGATGATGAAGTTAATCAGCCAGGTGTGAGTCTTCCTTCACTTACGATAGTGCCTAACTCTCCTGTTGAACCTGAGGATGTGAATAGGACTAAGCCCGTCACTGAGGACGAGGTAATTCTCACTGATGCTTTTACTGACGTTGAGGAGATTAGTTACCATAGTGACCTGGACGAGGACTTCTCCTTTGAGGAATCGTCTCCTCTTCCTTTCGGCGATGTTTTTGAGGCGTCTCCCATGATAGTTACGGAGTCTTCTGATGACCCTGAGTCAGAAGACATTCTGGCTGAGTCACCCGATGTTGAGAGCTTACCTGTTACTGATTTAGGTGAAGACCTGCTAGAACACGAGCTAGTTCCCTCTAGCTCGGAACATATTGAGGTGCCCACTTATTTAGCTTCCCCGTTAGATCAATCCAGTCGGATAAGTGCAAGTGAGGATCACAATATTATAATGGATGACCCAGAATTAATAGATGTTTCAATGGTATTGGAAGAGTCACCTTGGGATGGTCATTCAATTTGGGATAATCTTAGTGTGATACATCCGGGAGTTAGTTCATTTACGATATCAACGCCGCTTAAAAGTCAAGTTAATTTTGATACTCCCCGGGATTCAATTTGCCCATCCCTCTATTCTGCTTTAGGCTATGTACCCACCTCATGGGAAGATGCGGTCAACGAAGGTTTGAAGCTTTGGTAGATCTACCCTGCGCGGAAGACTTTTCTTTGGAGGACGGTTGCACTGAGGGTCTGATAGACATTTCATTGATAGCTCCTTCGCCTGGGGCCCGTGTTAGTTTAGAAATTTTGTCAGGTACGATTTTGCCAACCTATGATATGACCACTGATTCTGAATTAAATGATATATCTAATGAATTGGAAGACATGTCGGCTGGATTTTCAGTGAGGACGAATCCACTGTTTAATATTTCCTATTATTTTAACATCCTGCAACCGGAGGCTTGTTCTTGGACAAGTAATCCGTGTTTTGACGTTGAGTGTGACTTAACTTCCCCTACGGAATCACCCATGTCGACTCTCCCTCCGATTCATTTATCTCGAGTAGATGATTTGTTAGGACACGAGCTAGTCATTCCTAGCCCTTTATATTTGGAGAAGTTTATTATTACCGCCTCCCCATTAGGCGTACTACGATGGATGTGGGTAAACGTAGTTGGTGATGAAAGTTTTCTGCTGGCTATTCATTACGATATTTTTAAATCAAAATTTAATTCCAAATTTAAAACGAAAACATTCGGCTCCACCGAAATAATTTTTGAATTTAAAGCACTCGTGCCACCTGACATAGTTCCGTTATTTTCTACTATTAATTCTAGTCATGTTGCACATGGGTTCACCCCACATGGTTTTAATTTAATTAGGCGCATTCTTATCCTTTTAATCAATCAAAATGCGTCCTTTAATTTACTTGCGAGTTTGTATCTGAAAGTCTCCCACTGTTATGTGATTGATTTGGTTTTGGATTGTCTCACCCCTGAACGGATGCTCCCGGGCACCTTAGAAATAATAACGAATCGCCTAGTCTATTCTTTACGAATTTTACGGAAGTTTGGTGACATGACATTTCTTTTAAAAGTTTCCACTGATTGGGGCATAGCTCCTATTTTCATCGTTATATACTTTACGCTTTATGCTTTTATGCCACTTGAAATGTCTACCTCTCCGTATATATTTTCCACTATGCTTTCTATTGGGTTGGGTGGTGACAGTTTCCTAGGATCGTTCTCCCTCTCGGTCTCCATCGGAGGTATGTTGGTGGATGTTGTTGAAATTCTTTTTCCTTTGTTGTATAACGCGTATTTGAGGTCCCTCCAAGACCACCTTTTGCCATGCAGGTTCTTCTTCCCCGCCGATGACCTTTCAAGCGAGTACACACAGGTCTACTCATCAGTGATGAGTATTTTTAAGAGGGGGTGGATTGATGGAGCCGACTTCCCACGACATGTGGCCAAGGAGCGTCCTCCCTCTGACGATGATGGTGACCTGGTAGATTTGAATGGAGACATCGGCCCGCAACACTTTGATGACGGCGACAGCATGCTTACGGATGACCCTTGAAAGCGTCGCCACAATAGCCGTCCGCAGCGCAAGCCCAATTATCGGCGTCGCCACAATAGCCATCCGGAGCGCAAGCCCAATTATTGGCGTCGCCACAATAGCCGTCTGGAGCGCAAGCCCAATTATTATTTATTAATAATATATATTAATAAGTAATATATTTTATTAGTTGTTCTATTTCAAAATTATCATATTCATTTCATGTATTATTTGTAACATGGTTATGTTATAAAACCATGGTGTATGGTTGTGTTCTATTTCATTTTCATGTTGGGCTGCATGTAGCCCTTTTCCGTTGATTGTAAAGCCTATATAAAGGCATGTACTCCTTTGTTTTTCTCTAGAGAATGAATGAAAAGAAAACCAATTTCAAGATTGAAATCCTCCTCCTTCTCCAAGGCAAATTTCGGCCCCCTCTATTCCTCTTCTCCCTTGGCCGCCGGCCACCCTTAACCTCCCCTCTCTCGGCCTCCCTTCCCCTCCTTCCTCATCTCTACCTTGACTCCTTACTACACGAGCCATCTCTTTTCCCCAACCTCCAAGCCATCACCTCCACTCTCACAAGTCCGGCTACCACCAAAACTCCTTAACCCGAGACCCACCACCACCACCCTTCACAAATCCGGCCACCCCACCTCTCACCCGAGGCCTCCTCCTCCTCACCAAATCCGACCCCCACCCTATTCCCCTTCCTAAAAATCTTAAAGATCCTCTACCATATTCATCCCTTATTTACCATAATCAAAATATATCCCCGTCCTTAAATTCTCTACCTACCATATTTGAAATTATATCATTCCTTAATTATTTCTGATATCCTGCCACCTTTCTCTCTCCTGCCTTATTGGGAAATATTATTTTCATATTCAGAAGATTTCGCCGGGACTTTCCAAATATAGCGTGATACGAAGAAGGCGACGGATTTCTCTCCCTCCAGCATATCTCTGGCGGAGCCGTTGAAGAACGATTCTAGTAGAGTGAACCGGATTCATCAAATCCGGTTGGGTAACGAACATTTCCACCTTTATGTGTTTCTCTTCTTTAGATAGATCTTGTGGCATTGGCAAATTGCGTGGCTTGTGTAACGCTTGAATTTTCGTGGCTAATTTCTTTTAGTTATTGTCGTGTTTATTTCTTTCGTTTAAGTTCGTGAGCCGTGGCGGCCCTTATTTTATTTTGTTGGGAGAGAACCACCCTTGTCCGAATCTTTTGTTTTCGGTGGATTCTCTTTTGGTACAACAATGCTCGATCGAACCGTGTGGGTTCTTTTCGCTTGAGAGGACCTCGGCATATCGCCTTGGTATTATCTTAAGGGGCCTTGGGAACCCCCTGTAATATTTAATTAGTAACAATATTAATTGTATCGTTGCTGCGTTAAATGCTTGAGTGTGACCTGAGAGTTATCGGAGAATGTCATGTTAGTTCCGTCGGCCACCCATAACGCTCGAAAGAGTGAGCCTACATCACCGAGGGTATGCAATTAAGCATTTTGTTATTGGGGGTATGCACATGGTGCTCCCCATGGTTCTTTCCTGCTATTTTCCTTGCTGTATTTTTGTTGTTGGGAGCTTGTGCTCCATTTTTGGTTTTGTTGTGCAGGTGGTGTGTTTTTCCCAAAGACAGGAATTCTGTTTTCAGGAAAATGCATGGTCATGTGTTTTATTCACGCACGGTTTGAGCCCGATCGTGCATTATATTCAGCTGGAAGATCGTCGAGTTGAGCTCGATGAATTTCGTCGAGCTGAGTTTGACGATTCTCACGTACGGTTGACGCACGGTTTCATCTTAACCATGCGCGACAGAAACACACGGTTTTCCTATAGCTTTTTAGTTTGTTACATTTTGTTGTTAATCGTGAGATTTGTTCACGCACGGGCGGAAGCGCTCATGCGCGAGTAAAACACATTGTTTTCCTGTGTGTCCCTGCATTCCAGCTTTCTGTCGCTACCCATGCGATTTCCTTCATGCACGGGTGGCATCGTCCGTGCGTGAGTAAAACGCACGGGTCAACTCCTCTTCCTCCGCAGGCTTGCTGTGAAAGTTAATATTGCACGGTTTGCGGACGGTCATGCGCCAAACCGTGCATGTTTATTTTTTAACCTGCTTCTATTTAAAGCGCAGATTTCTTCTTCTTGATGGAGTTCCATTCCAGTCTGACCCAGCCGCCATTTTCTGCTCTTTTGAGCAGGGGAAACATTCCCTTAGCCGTTATTTTCTCTCTCCTCCTTAGAGAGTTGATCCGTCCACCATTTTTACTCCAAGAGCTAACAACTTCTTCATCTCCGGCCAGCATTATCATCTCCAAGCTCCAAGCTCCATGTCAAGCTCAAAGGTTGCTGCATCCATGAAGGTTTCTAGTTAGAACCAGCCAGCGATTCTTCACGAAGAAGACGAGACTTTCGAAGGAAGTGACAACCCTTTTCAGTTCCGGACATCAACTGCAGACCGAGTTCGGACAAGGCCCGACAACCCTTGAATTCGGCCGTGAATCTCGAAGAGACTTCATGCGTTTGGTTGTTTCTCTTCCCCTTTACTTATGGTATTTCTTTTTCTGCATATTGGGTGTTTGATTGATGTGTAAGAACATTGATAGCTTGAATATTTCAGCATGTCTAAGTGTTGATATATTTTAGTTCTAGATATTGTTGTTGAACTTCAAATTTTCTCTTGTTCAAGTTGTAATTGTGTCGTTCTAACGATTGTTAAAAGCATCCTTTGCGAAGAGGTGGTCGCGACCCTCATTAGCTCTCTCATCTTCTATATTACTCTCTTGAGTAAACCACCAAAGAGACGCGGTGACGGCGACCCGCAATAGTTTTCTTATTGTTGTTAACTTAGGAATCCAAACCAAAACCCCCTTTGTTTACGTTAACGCTTGCAATCAACTTTTCAATAGCGAAATCACACTCCCTAATTGCACTCATCGAGAGATCGATATCCGGAGATTCAACTCCTCAACTTTATTACTTCACAGCGATCGGTACACTTGTCGTGAACGCATCACATCCCATACTACATAATATGCCATGTATACTTTCTTATCATGCTATGAGTGTAGTGTTCATGCTTCATCCAAGATGTACTGATGACACATCGGTGTGTGTATGAAATGACACTAGACAACTAACACTAACAAAAGAAGGTTGCTCGACCAATTGTCAAAGCAACCTCCCTCAGATATCCAACTGTCACAACCTGCATTTTCTCAACATTTAAATTATATTAGAGTGAGAGAAAATATGCATTGTGATGTCATGCCGTGCAGGGTGTTGGAACACCCTATTACTAATTTGGGTCAGGATCACTATGTCTCTAGGAAACCTTTGTTTGACCTCCTGTATAGCTCAATAGGTCAATTAGAATTGAGTCTAAGGGTTAGAAGTCTAGGTTTGGAAGCTGCCCTGAAGACCAAGATTTTCTGTTTGGAGACTAAGTCATATCGTTGAGCTCAGCACGACGATTCGTCGAACTCCGATCGACGATCGTCTAGCTCAACCTTGACAGATCGTCGAACTCCATTCGACGATCGCTGAGCTCAACTTCATTATATCGTCGAACTCAGTTCGACGATCGGTGAGCTCAGGTCGACGATTTTGACTCTGCTTTGGATTTCTATCTCTGAGCTCAGTTCGACGATCTTTGAGCTCAGATCGACGATATTTTGCTGCTGTAAATTTCTAGATCGCTGAGCTCAGCTCGACGATAGCAGAGCTCAGTTCGACGTTTTCAGATAACTTCAAGGATGTTTCTAGATTCAAATTCAAATCAGTTAAGGAGTTATTCTATAATTAATTCAGAGATTTCCTAGCCGTTTTCATTCATTTCTGGACCAAGTTTCAAGGAATGTTTCTATGGACTTTCCTCCAGAAGAGATTTTGAAATTAAGGATGCAATTAATGCAGACCAACGGCTATTCTTCTCAGAGAATGTTTTGTTCAGTACCAGAGAATAAAAGATAGAATTTTTTGAGTCTCTAAGACAGATACAGAGAGAGACACACAGATTACAGAGATACATTCAAAAATATTCTGTCTCAAGGATTTCTCAAGAACACTCATCCAAGGAGATCAATCTTTTCAGAAATCTTCAGATCTCTTTAGTTTCAAAGTGTTCAAGACCAACATATTTCCAGACTCTAGACATTCAACATTTCAGCTATTGCTGAAATCATCTATTGCTGGAGTTCAATCTTTGAAGGCCTATCACCCTCAGCAAAGCTTTTCTTCCTGAAGATCTCAAGGATTCAGGGGGAGCTTTGACATCAACAATCCACATAGTCTTCTCAGTTGTTTGAGAAAGAGAAGACTTCCATCACTCTCTCACCCCATCTCTGTAAAGGGTTTCTCAAACTCCCTTCAAAAGTTTGAGCTTGGTTTTTGAGCATCTTGTCAAAAGCTCATTGGTGGCAAGACACCTGATCAAAAAATCTGCTTTGGTTTTTGAGCACCTTATCAAAAGCTCATTGGTGCCCAGGACACCTGATCAACTCATCCTGCAGTGGATTCCTACCTAGGGTTTTAGAAGAGTGGATGTACCCAAGTTTAGGGGAACCACTATATTTCCTTGTGTCTTCTGGTTTTGCTTGTGTTTATGTTTGTTTCTGGCCTTGATTTTTCTGTGATTAGGTTTTGATTAACTTAGTTCTGTGATTAGATTTATTATTGCTTCCCTGCTCACTCTTATTACAACAATTGTTGTAAAAAGTTTCAAAGCACCATATACTCAATTCACCCCCCTCTAGAGTACACCAGATCTAGCTGCACTTTCAATTGGTATCAAAGCGAGGTTGGTTAAACATACCATACCTGATTAGTTGTACAGGCTAACACCTGAACCCAAAGATCCCAAGTTAGATCTGCTTTCTTTTGTATTTTATCATTAAATTTTGTTTTCACAAATCATGGCCCAAAACAAAGATTATGCTAGCACCAGACCTCCAGTGTGCAATCTATCCAAGTTTGCACTTTGGAAAGCAAGGATAAGACTATACATGAATTCTATTGACGAAGATATTTTTAACACTATTTTGACAGTGTGTCCAAGACCCCCAGAGAACACAAGTACAAATGCTGTTCCACCTCCATCAGGAACAGATGCTGATATTAAGAGATGGAAGGTAGCTGATGCCAAGGCTATGAACATCTTGGCCCAGACAATGTCAGATGACATATTTCAAAAGGTGGCTAAATGCAATTCAGCAAAGGAAATTTGGGACAAACTCTCAGAAATAGTCTCAGGCTCAGCTGATGAGAGAAAGGATAGGAGATCCCATCTCATCTCTTAATATGAGAATTTCAAGAAGGGAGAAACTGAGTCAGTGGGAGACATGTACAACAGACTAAGTCTAATTGTCAGTGAACTCAGGACATGGGACAAAGAGATCTCACTAACTGAACTTAATGACAAGATCCTAATGTGCTTCCCTAGCACTTTGGATTCAAGAATCTGGCCAATTAAGGATGCCAGAAGTCTGAATGAGATCACTACTAAAGCCCTATTGGGTAAGCTCAAATCTTATGAGCTACACATCAAAAATAGAGAAGAAGAACAGAAGGCTGCCTCACCAGCCACAAGAAAAGAGAAGACCATAGCCTTCAAGGCAACTGAAGATCTGCCTGAAGATAAAGCCACAGGCAATGATGAACTACTCAGTCTGCTGGCCAAAAGATTTTACAAAATGGCCAGAAAGGACTTCAGAAGGAGATCATACAAGGAGCAGGATAATCCAAGGTATGACAAGTCCATTAACAATAATAAAGATATTATTTGCTTTGGTTGCAGGAAACCAGGGCACATAGTTCCTGACTGTCCAGAGAACAAGAACAAGGACAGAAGGGACAGGAAAGAAAGAAGAAAGGAGAAAGACTCCAAGAGGAATGGCAATGGCAAACCCTCATCAAGCAAAAACAAACATACAAGAAAGGGGTTTGTTGCTGAATCCTGGAGTGAGACTGAAGAAGAGTCAGAAGCATCATCCAGCTCCAGTGATGATGAAGATGATGTAGAAGAGAAAGAGTTCTTCATGATGGCAATCAATGCCTCACAGCACAATTCAGAAGAAGAGGAGTCAGAGTCAGACTCAGAGACTCAACCTGAAGAAGATCAGGTAATTGGTTCTTTTGATTTTAGTTCAGAGGATTTTAAATCTGAATTTAAAGCACTGTGTTTAGACCTGCTAAAGTCTGAGAAAGAAATTATCTCTCTCAGAAATCAATTAGCTGAACACAATACTTTAAAGTCAGAAAACCTCAAACTCTCTCAGGAGTTGGAGTGCTGTAGGGAACAGATAGCTTCACTGAAAAGTGAGCTCTCTAAGGCCAAGAAGCTTGAAGAATCCCTCAATGGGAGAAGTATCAAGCTGATGGACATCACAAGCACAGTGAACTCCAGATTTAACAGTACACTGGGCTTGGGTGCTTCATCCAGCCAACCCATAGTTCTAACAACTCCAATCAAATTCATTTCTGACAAAGGAAAGGGAGTTGTAGAGGTTGCTAGGAAAAATTCTGATCTGCCCCAGAAAACTAAATCCCAGCAGAAATCATCGAACGGAGATCGACGATCGCCGAATGAAGATCGACGATCGCCGAACGCAGCTCGACGATCTCAGGCAAAATCGTCGAACGCAGATCGACGATCTCAGCCAAAGTCGTCGAACGCAGGTCGACGATCTCAAGTACCTGATCTCAGCCATAGTTGACCGTCGAACGGAGCTCGACGATCTGACCCAAGATCGTCGAACGCAGCTCCAAGATCGTCGAACAGAGGTCAGAGCTCTGGAAATTTTTTCAAGGGCAAATCAAAATTGAATCCTAAGGGTCCTTCATCCCAAATCTTTAACCCTTATACTGAATGGATTATACCTCCAAGGAGATATCATCCTGAAGGATATAAGAGTCAACCTGGGATGTCTTTCATTTCAGAATTTAAAGGTTATCAACCTAGGCCCAAGGTAAACTGGGTCAAAAACAAATGAATTGTCTTATGTGCAGGTGAAGACCTATCCAACATCTAACCAGCAATGGTACTTGGATAGTGGGTGCTCTAAGCACATGACAGGGAACAAGGACAACCTCACTTCCTTTAGAGCCAAGCTTGGACCCAAAGTTATCTTTGGTGATTCAAACTTTGGACAGACTAAAGGATATGATGCAGTCAAGATTGGATCAGTAACTTTCAAGAAGGTAGCTTATGTGGAAGGACTGAAGCACAACCTAATTAGCATCAGTCAGCTGTGTGATGAAGGCTACCAGGTGACCTTCAGCAAAGCCTTATGCAAAATCAAGTCAGAGGACAACACAACTGTGTTGACAGGTAAAAGGAAAGGTAACATCTATCTAGTAGATTTTCTTTCAACTGATGTAGATATCTGCTTGTTCAATTCTGTCTGTAGACCAAATGTTTTATGGCATAAGAGATTAGGACACCTAAACCTTAGAACTATTGCTAGGCTATCCAAGGACAACCTTGTTAGAGGACTACCTTCTGGCCCCTACAAGAAGGAAGGACTCTGCAGGGCTTGTCAATTAGGCAAGCAAACTAAAAACAGCTTTAAGTCACTTAATAAGAGTGATTCACCTAGGATATTGTATCTGTTACAAATGGATCTTTTTGGACCCATCACAATACAAAGCCTAGGAGGGAAATCCTACACTTTAGTAGTTGTAGATGACTTCTCTAGATTCACTTGGGTGTTCTTTCTAAGGAAGAAGTCTGATAACTTTAAGTGTCTGACAGAGTTTCTCAAATGTATACAGATTGAGTTCAATACTCACATTGCCCTGATCAGAAGTGATCATGGGACAGAGTTTGATTCTCTTCTTATGCAAGAGTTCTGTCAGAGTGAAGGGATCGGGCATACTTTCTCAGCTCCTAGAACTCCTCAACAAAATGGGGTAGCTGAAAGGAAAAATAGAACCCTTATTGAATCTGCCACTACATTATTGTCAGATGCTCATCTACCTCTATCCTTCTGGGCAGAGGCAGTGAACACCTCCAACTATGTGCTGAATAGAAGTTTGATACATAAACTAAAGGGAAAGACTCCCTATGAATTACTCAAAGGGAAGAAACCTAAAGTTGATTATTTTAGAGTCTTTGGTTGCATTTGCTACATTCATAACAATGACAAGAAATATTTAGCAAAATTTCAAGCTAAAGCTGATGAAGGAGTGTTTCTGGGATACTCCATGATCAACAAGACTTATAGGGTTTATAATAAACCATCTTTAAAAATTGAGGAATCTGTTCACATTTCATTTGATGAATCTAACATGTCTTTCAAGGAGAAGACTTCTTCTACCATAGAACCCTTGCAGGAACATTCTCTAGTTGAAGACTTGAACAAGTTACAGATTATCCAAAGGGATGAAAGCAGTGAAGATGAAGAAAGTGCTCAACATATTGAAGAACAACTTGAAGAGCCAGTTGTTGTACCACAAGAGGAAACAACAACACAGGTTGGTGAACAGTCAACACCCCCTGTTGATTTAGTAACATCAAGAGACCATCCAATTTCCCAAATAATTGGAGACATCTTAGCTGGTGTGCAAACCAGAAATCAGGTCAACCAAAACCTGTTGCACACCTGCTTCCTATCTCAAATTGAACCTCAGTCCATTCAAGATGCAGAGCAAGATCCACACTGGATCATTGCAATGCAAGAGGAGTTACATCAATTTGAGAGGAACAAAGTATGGGAACTAGTGCCAAAGCCTAAGGATCACTCCATTGTTGGAACAAAATGGGTATTCAGAAACAAACTGGATGATCAAGGAGTAATTGTAAGGAACAAGGCAAGGCTAGTTGCTCAGGGATACTCTCAAGAAGAAGGAATCGACTATGACCAGACCTTTGCACCAGTTGCAAGACTAGAAGCCATCAGAATATTCTTAGCTTATGCAGCACATAAAGGCTTCAAGGTATATCAGATGGATGTCAAAAGTGCATTTCTAAATGGAGACATCAAAGAGGAAGTTTATGTCAGACAACCTCCAGGTTTTATCTCTCCAACTTATACTGATTATGTTTTTAGACTGAACAAAGCATTATATGGTCTCAAGCAAGCTCCTAGAGCATGGTATGAGACCCTAGCATGCTATCTTTTGGAAAATGGTTTTATAAGGGGTAGAGTAGACCAAACTCTTTTCATTAGAACCCATAAGTCCCATACCCTACTAGTAAAAATTTATGTAGACGATATTATTTTTGGTTCTACTGACTCCAAATTGTGCAGAAGGTTTTCCAACCTAATGCATTCTAAATTTGAGATGAGTAGCATGGGTGAGCTATCCTTCTTCCTAGGATTGCAAGTCAAGCAACATGCTGAAGGCATCTTCATTTCTCAAACCAAGTATGCACATGAATTGGTTAAGAAATTTGGTATGTCTGAAGCATCTTGTATGAAAACACCCATGCCTACTAATGCTGTATTGGATGCTGATGAACATGGGAAACCTGTTGATCAGACAACATATAGAGCAATGATTGGCTCTTTACTGTATCTTACAGCTAGTAGACCAGATATAATGTTTGCTACATGTATATGTGCTAGGTTCCAAGTAAGCCCTAGAGAGTCTCACCTAACACTAGTAAAGAGGATTCTCAGGTATGTTAAAAGTTGTCCAAATCTAGGTCTCTGGTATCCAAAAGATTCAGCATTTGATTTAACTGGATTCTCTGATGCTGATTATGCTGGATGCAGAATTGACAGGAAAAGCACCAGTGGAACTTGTCAGTTCCTTGGTGACAGACTTGTCTCTTGGTTTTGTAAGAAACAAACATCTGGGTCAACCTCAACTGCTGAAGCTGAATATATGGCTGCAGGCAGTTGTTGTTCACAAATCTTGTGGATTCAAAACCAACTCCTAGACTATGGCTACAACTTAGAGAAGTCTACAATCTTTTGTGATAACACCAGTGCTATTTCTATAGCTCAAAATCCAGTCCTCCATAGTAGGACAAAACACATAGAGATTAGGCATCATTTCTTAAGGGATAATGTTGAAAAGAATAAAATTGAACTACAATATATCCCAACTGATTTACAAAGGGGAGATATTTTCACCAAGCCATTGGATGAAAAGAAACACACCTTCTTCCTAAATCAGTTAGGAATGTTAGATGGAGGAAGTCTTAAATAATATCCAAGATTTTGAAATCTTAAAAATTGACCAAGACTAGGCAAACATTCTGATTTTTCTTAGTGTCTAGAGTTTTTCTGATCTCTGAACTGCGCTCGACGATTTGCCCCAAGATCGTCGAACGGAGATCGACGATTTCCTAAATCGTCGAACTAAGTTCAGCGTCTCTCAGATAGTATGAACTATCTCTTCCGGTCAACGATCAACGAACGGCGCTCGACGATTTTGTTCTCTGAACGATCGTCGAACGGAGCTCGACTCTCTCCAATATCGTCGAACGGAGATCGACGATGTTGAAGACTCTTCAGATTCCTTTAATAGCCTCGATCGTCGAACTGAGTTCAACAATCTTTCCAATTCTGCGTCGAACCCTAATATAAAACTCTTTTTTCGCCGTCGTTCTCCTTTGCGCTTTCGATTTCTCTGCAAGGATTTTCTTTCCCTCCAAACAGTTCTGCACTTGGTCGTTTTGTTTGTTGAATTTTTGCAGGTACCCATGGCTGTGTCAGTTGCTGTTCTTGCCGCAATGAAGTTTGATGCTGGTTTCGATATTGACATGGAATCTTTCAGCACAACCGACCAGGCCTTTCAAGATATTTTGGGATTATTCAAAGATCAGAACTTGACTGCCATTATGACCACAAGGATCAAGCTGGCATCTGATGAGATAAAAGAATGGGTCTATACTGCCCACAATCAAGATAACAACACCATTGTTGGGTCTATATCTGGAACCCAGGTATCCTTAACCCCAGCAATCTTAACAGAAGTTTTTGAGTTGAGGAATGGTGAAGATACTGCTGACTTATCTGGAGAAGAGTATTCTGAACTGCTTGCCAGAATGGGTCATTCAGAGGCCAACCCTAGCAAGCTCTTCAAAAGGAACCTTTCTGTAGAATACAGATTTATGGCAGATGTTGTTGGGAAAGTGCTCCTGGCTAAGCACTCTGACCATGATACAATTTCAAGGTATCAGCTCTGCCTCATGGGAGCTCTTGTAGACAAGAAAAATTTGAATTGGGGAGAAGTCTTCTTTGACCTTATCAAGAAGAAAATCAACAAAAGCTTTGTAAACTTTGGAAGGATCATTGGGGTGTTTCTGCAGCACAGGTGCCCTGCCTTGCTGGTCTCCTCTGGAATTCATATAAATGCTTCCAAGAGACTGTCTTGTGCCCTCTTTGGAAAGTGGGACAGACAAATCAGCAAGCCCAGCAGGCCCTCCTCCAGTACTCCTTCAGGCACAAGGACTCTAAGAGTCACTCCTCCACAGGTCTCTGCCCCTGCAGATGACCTGCCTGCTGTTGTTGCCTCTCCTCCTCCTCCTCCAATTCCATCCCTTCCCATACCATCTACCATTACAGCTCCATCCACCATCATCATATCCAGCCCCTCTCCAACATCCACACCATCTCCAGTACCTATTCTTCCAACACCAGAAGACCATTTCCATCCATTATTCTCCTACCCTCCACCAGATGTCACTTCATCACCCTCCCATCCATCCTTCACCCTAATTGATGATTCCTTTATGGATGATTCACCATCATCTCCTCCTGAGTTACCCTCATCCTCCACTTCCTTTCAAGACCTTCTCCACCAAATCATTGACCAACCCACATTCACCCCATCTATCTCCATCCCTCTGTCCTCCATCTCCACCTTACCAACACCTCAGCCATCCCTGCCCCACTTCTCCAGCTACCCACTACCCTCACCATCAGCTGCTCCTCTATCTTCTACCTCTGCTCCAGTCACCCTTGAGCAAGTAGACCTCCCAACCCTTGCTGATAGGTTGTATGAGTTGCTTGCCCCCAGGCTCTCTCTTCTGTTAGAGACCTCCTTGGCTCCCCTACACCTGTCAGTGGCAGCCCTCTCTGCCAGGCTCTCTTCCCTATTCCCTCAGGCAACACCTACAGCAGTGTGCCTTGATCCAGACTTGTCTGAATCTAGGCAGGGGGAGATGCCATATGAAGTGAGTCTTCCTGCTGCTGCTGCTGCTGTTTCTATAAGCCTGTCTGCTTCTGCTCTTGCTGCTGTTGCTGTGCCTCAAGCACAAGTTCCTCCTGCTGCAGTCCTTGCAATAGACCTCAGGTCTTTGCTATCAGATTTTGATCAGTTTTACTTCAGCTGTCTGCCAGAGGTCAATGCTGTCCAGCCTCCAGAGGATCTATCCAAGGCACTTGTGCCATTTTCTTGCTGTGACCCAAGCATTATCTCCTCCTTTGTCAATTCAGTTTATGCTGCTGCCTATTCTGAAGAAAGAATTGTTGTTGCTTCTGATATTATTGACTCTACTGCTGCTGAACCTTCTGATACTGTTGCTGAAGTTTCTGTCATTACTGGTGAACCAATTTCCAAGGAAATTCTTATGTCAGAGGCACCTGAATTTGAACCTTCTGCAGTTTCTGATGATATTCCTGCTGTTGATGCTGTTGTCAGTGAATCTGTTGTTACTGTTGTTGTCACTTCTCCAGTATCTATTGCTGCTGTTGTTACTGCTTCTACTCCAATTGCAACACCTTCAATATCTGCTGCTGTCACTGCTGTTACTACTTCAACACCTGCTGCTACAACCTCTGGCTCATCTGCTTCTGTACAGCTCAAGAAGGACTTAATGAAGAAAATAGATGCTCTTTATGATGACCAGAGTTCTGAAAGTGATGAATTTAGAACAGACTCTGATGACTCTTCTGCTACCATTGCTAGGAAAAGAAAGGCAAGGAGCAAAGCTATGAAGAGAGTACCTCCTGCTAAAGTCAAAGACAATAATGACATTCCATACTACATCCTACATGACTGCCCTATCACTGAACACTGGATGCAGTACTCCAAGAATCAGCTGAAGGCAATGAAAAAGAAGAGAAAATATGAAAAGGGTTCCTCCCAATTTCAACACTCTCATCCTCCTCCACCACCTCCTCCTAATGCAGGTGCAGGTGGAAGCTCTGCAGCTCAACCCCCAGCCAGAAGTCAGGCCCCCTATCAGCCTCATGCCAGATCTTATAATAGGGGAAGACAATCCAGGGGATCTCAATCCAGGAGAGGAGGATACAGAGGAAATCAAAGAGATCTTCAAGTCTACTCTAAAGGTTACTCAAGGCAACACCCATATTCTAGGGGAGGACAAATTTCAACTGATACAACATCTGGTCCTTTCCCTTATAAGCTGAAAGAAACTGTGTCTTCCAGGCCCTCTCAAGACAATCCCTCCAACAGATATGAGCCACCTGTGCCTTTTGAGGATCCTGAGAACAATCCAGCTGTCTGGGCTGCAAGATTAAAAGAACTAGCTGCACTGGATCAGATCAAAAAGGCTAGAGAGCAAGGAAAAGATTCATCTAACATCTCAACAATGTTTGAACAGAGACAGAAAGAGCTAGAAAGATATGCATCAAGTAAATTCTTTGATTCTGACAGGTATATGGAATTACATCCTGAAGCTGTAGTTCCCAGGCCTAAAAAGCAAACATATTTAGGTGCAGCAGATGATACCAGATCAAACAAAGAAGCCCTCAATCCTAACAGAGAGATCAAACTTATTAAGGGCAAAGAAAAGAAATGATAATGTAAGGTGACATTCTCTGTGATTTCTGATTTCTATCTGGATGCTATATATCTCTGTGGTTCTGCAATGTCTGGCTTGTTGTTTTTCTGTTTTGCTGCTTGTATGTTGTTATTTAAATTTTTCCAAAGTTTGTAAATAGTAATCGTAACCCAAATAGGGGGAGATTGTTGGAACACCCTATTACTAATTTGGGTCAGGATCACTATGTCTCTAGAAAACCTTTGTTTGACCTCCTGTATAGCTCAATAGGTCAATTAGAATTGAGTCTAAGGGTTAGAAGTCTAGGTTTGGAAGCTGCCCTGAAGACCAAGATTTTCTGTTTGGAGACTAAGTCATATCGTCGAGCTCAGCACGACGATTCGTCGAACTCCGATCGACGATCGTCTAGCTCAACCTCGACAGATCGTCGAACTCCATTCGACGATCGCTGAGCTCAACTTCATTATATCGTCGAACTCAGTTCGACGATCGGTGAGCTCAGGTCGACGATTTTGACTCCGCTTTGGATTTCTATCTCTGAGCTCAGTTCGACGATCTTTGAGCTCAGATCGACGATATTTTGCTGCTGTATATTTCTAGATCGCTGAGCTCAGCTCGACGATAGCAGAGCTCAGTTCGACGTTTTCCGATAACTTCAAGGATGTTTCTAGATTCAAATTCAAATCAGTTAAGGAGTTATTCTGCAATTAATTCAGAGATTTCCTAGCCGTTTTCATTCATTTCTGGACCAAGTTTCAAGGAATGTTTCTATGGACTTTCCTCCAAAAGAGATTTTGCAATTAAGGATGCAATTAATGCAGACCAACGGCTATTCTTCTCAGAGAATGTTTTGTTCAGTACCAGAGAATAAAAGATAGAATTTTTTGAGTCTCTAAGACAGATACAGAGAGAGACACACAGATTACAGAGATACATTCAAAAATATTCTGTCTCAAGGATTTCTCAAGAACACTCATCCAAGGAGATCAATCTTTTCAGAAATCTTCAGATCTCTTTAGTTTCAAAGTGTTCAAGGCCAACATATTTCCAGACTCCAGACATTCAACATTTCAGCTATTGCTGAAATCATCTATTGCTGGAGTTCAATCTTTGAAGGCCTATCACCCTCAGCAAAGCTTTTCTTCCTGAAGATCTCAAGGATTTAGGGGGAGCTTTGACATCAACAATCCACATAGTCTTCTCAGTTGTTTGAGAAAGAGAAGACTTCCATCACTCTCTCACCCCCTCTCTGTAAAGGGTTTCTCAAACTCCCTTCAAAAGTTTGAGCTTGGTTTTTGAGCACCTTGTCAAAAGCTGATTCGTGGCAAGACACCTGATCAAAAAATCTGCTTTGGTTTTTGAGCACATTATCAAAAGCTCATTGGTGCCCAGGACACCTGATCAACTCATCCTGCAGTGGATTCCTACCTAGGATGGTAGAAGAGTGGATGTACCCAAGTTTAGGGGAACCACTATATTTCCTTGTGTCTTCTGGTTTTGCTTGTGTTTATGTTTGTTTCTGGCCTTGATTTTTCTGTGATTAGGTTTTGATTAACTTAGTTCTGTGATTAGATTTATTATTGCTTCCCTGCTCACTCTTATTACAACAATTGTTGTAAAAAGTTTCAAAGCACCATATACTCTATTCACCCCCCTCTAGAGTATACCAGATCTAGCTGCACTTTCACAGGGGATCACTGCAGGTGCTCAGGCAAAAACCCCAAACTCTACAGTTTATATGAAATCCATAAGTTATTAATTAAAAACCAGTTTAAATTTGATGGTCGTATCCCTCGACACAGTGAATTGATGAGTCCAATATTATAGGGTTTTTCGGACACATCTGGGCTGGTTTACTCACTCATGCACTGCATTTCCACCGAATATTGGTTATATTTGCATCGTTCGGTCATGGACAATTTTGTGTACTGTTTTGGCCCGAGGGTGTGTAATTGCACATTCTGTTATTGGAGGTATGTACATGGTGCTCCCTGTGGCTCTCTCCTGGTGTTTTCTTTGCAGTATTTAGTGTTGGGAGCTTGTGCTCCAGCTTTGGTTTTGTTGTGCAGGTGGTGCGTTTTCCCCAAAGGCAGGAATTTTATCTCAAGGAAAACGCACGGTTCTGCGTTTCTTTCACGCATGGTTTGCACTGGATCATGCATTTTGTTTAGCTGGACGAATTTCGTCGAGCTGAGTTCAGCGTTCTTCACGCACAGTTGATGCACAGTTTCTTCAAAACCGTGCGCGAAGGAAACACACGGATTTCCTGTAGCTTCCCAGTTTATTCCGTTCTGTAGTTAATCGTGCGAGTTGTTCACGCACGGGCGGCTGCGCCCGTGCGCGAGTAAAACGCACGGTTCTCCTGTGTGTCCCTGCTTTCCAGCACTTTATCGCTACCCGTGCTATGTCCTTCACGCACGGGCGGAACTGCTCGTGTGCGAAGGAAAATGCACGGGTCAACGCTTCTCCTTCCTCGTGTCTATTCTGAAAGTTAATATCGCACAGTTTGCACACGGCCACGTGCCAAACCGTGCATGACCATTTTTTCTGACTTTTCTATTTAAGTTGCAAATTTCCTCTTTACAAGGATCCAGCTCCACTTCCCCCGCCATTTCCGCTCCTCTGAGCTGGAAAACTTGCCTCCAGCGTCCATTTTCTCTTTCCTCCTTGGAGAGTTGATCCGGCCACCGTTTCTCCTTAGAAAGCTTGCAATAGTTGTGTCTCCGGCCACCTTCATCTTCTCCGACCTCCAAGCTACCATCCGAGCTCATTGTTGCTGCACTTGCGGAGTTCTTTGGTCAGAACTAGCCCAACGAACATTCACGAAGAAGATAGGATATTCGAAGGGAGTGACGACCCTTCTTAGTTCTCGGACGTCATCCGTAGATCGAGCTCAGACAAGGCACGACAACCCTTGACTCCGGCTGTGAATTTCGGTAATCCTTCGTCCGCTCGGTTATATTTCTCCACCTCTTCTTGTGGTTACTTCATTCTGAACTTGTGATAGTGGTATTGTTGCTTGAGAACAATGTTTTCTTAAGGTTTTAGCATGTCTATATGTTGTTATGTCTTAATCATTGCTTGTGTTGTTAAGCTTCAGTTTTTCCTGTGCTTGTTGTGATTGTGTCGTTCTAGCGATTGCTAGAAGCGTACATGACGAAGAGGTGATTGTGATGCTCATTAGCTCATCCATCTTCCATTTTACTCTCTAGAGTAATCCACCCAAGCGACATGGTGACGGCAACCCGCATTAGTTTTATTAGCATTAAGCTTAGGAAACCAAAACTAAACCCCCTTTGCCACGTTAACACTAGCAATCACTTTTCCAATAGCAAAACCACACTCCCTACTTGCACTCCTCGTGAGATCGATATCCGGGGATTAAACTCCTCACTTTTATTACTTGACAGCGATCGGTACACTTGTCGAGAGTGCATCATGTTTTGGCGTCGTTGCCGGGGAGTGCAACTGTTGTGTGCATTTTTCTTTTTAAAAAAATTTGCAAGTGTTTGACGCTATGATAAATTTTTCTTGTTGTATGACAGATCCTAACCCTGGTAATAGGGGTGAAAATTTGGGAGCTGATCTTGAGACAGCACGAGTGAGGAGAGCTCGCATGCGTGCTGCTGCTGCTGAAGTTAGAATGGAAGACTTGGGCCAAGTAGGAAATGGCCAAGGTGATAGAGTTATTAAGGGTCAGGAGGTGGTCCAACCTCGCATTAGGACAATGCGCGATTTCACTACCCCGACTGCGGGAAGTGTTTATCCAGGCTTCGGACCAGCCATTGCCAACAATCATTTAGAGATAAAGCCTATGATTCTGAATATGATTAGAAATAATACGCAATACTCTGGTTTACCGAGTGAGGACCCGCAGCTCCATCTGGCAGAGTTCTCTGAGATTTACGGCACCTTCCGATATGTTGGAATTTCTAATGAGGTAGTTAAGCTGAAGCGATTCCCATTTTCACTGAGGGACAGGGCTAAGACCTAGCTTCACACAATTGCCCCCGGGATTGCTACCATATGGGAGGCTCTGTCCTCTACGTTTTTGGCCAAGTTCTACCCAGTGGACAAAATTGTGAATGCCCAAAGGGAAATTGCTACGTTCCAGCAGCTGGACCAAGAGACGTTGTCTGAGGTATGGGAAAATTTCGCTGACGTGCAGCGCCGTTGTCCCCAACACAGCTGCGAGCCGTGGAATCTTGTTGAAATATTCTATTTTGGTGTCGAGCCGAACTACCGGGCTATGATCGACGCAGCAGTCGGCGGTACAATTATGAACCTTTCTCCTGAAGTGGATTTGCGGCTTCTTCGAGACACGGCCTCCCATAGCACATACTGGACTGCGAGAATAAATGCCCCTAGGGGGCAAAAAATCTGCTTGATGTGAATGCAGTGATGCAGCAAGCCGAAGCAAGCTACCCTATGATGGATGGAAGAAGGATGTGACCAGATCGACTACTCCTCCAGCATCGGTTGGGGGCATATCATGCCAGTGATGTGGAAATCTCGGCCACCATGCTTTTGAATGCCTAGCTAGAGAGTCATTTGCAAAACCGGCAGGTATAACCTTTGATGAAAGTGTTAAATTTATAAACAGTCAAAACCGCACTGCGCCCTATAATAATGCGTATAACCAAAATGCGAGAAATCATCCGAATTTCTCGTGGAATAAAAATGCTCCTAGTCAAAGATGGCAGGGAGGCCAGCATCAATTTGATGCTCAAGCCTCCAATAGCCAACCACGACCGCCGCAGCCAGGTTATAATCAGAGCGGGCAAGGGGCACGTAGGAGTGCTCTAGAAGAAATGGTGGAAAAGTTAGTTGGGATGGCCCAATCTAACATGGCCACTCAAACCGCTTCTATGAGGAACTTAGAGACACAGCTGGGGAAACTTGCCAATATGTTCCCCGAGCATACTCGTGACGCGCACCCAAGCGACACGGAAAAGAAATCCCCGTGAGCAAGTGAAGAGTGCTGGGGAGGCAAAGGAGTGCAATATTAATGAAGTGGATGTCAAGTGTGAGATTATTGAAATTGAGATGGTAGCTCTTTGCGATTCAGGTTCGTCGTGTAACATTCTTGCTCTGCAAGATGTTGAGAAGCTTAATTTAAATGTTGAAACTAATATCCAAAAATCGCTTGTGCTACCTGATGGGTCGGTGGTTAAAACTGATGGGGTGATTAAAGAGGTGGAGGTGAAACTTAACGGGGCTGCAGTTGTTACCGACTTCTAGGTGTTGGGACCCATAGGAAATGATTCAAAGCCTATTCTTGGGGTTCCAATCCTGAAATCCAGTGAAGCGACGCTGTGCTTTAACGCATGCGACATCACCTTGGCTTCCAAGGTTGATTTGTCAATATCGCCGTCACTTCCCACTCAAATCCCGAGTGAATCTAAAAACTGCAGGAATTAAATGTTTTATTATCTGATGATTTATCTAGAGATGATGAGACAGATGTTGTGCTGAATAAGCAAGATCGGTCTGTGCAAGTAATAGACGTGCTGATGATTGCTAACGGAGAAGCGAAGGAGGAATTGTTTGACGTGAAACAAGTTGCTGAAGAAAAGGAACGGAGGATGCGCACGGCTATTGGGAGAATGCAGAAAATAGATTTAAAAACTTTGATTAAGCTTAATTAATGTTGTAAACTGTTAAACAGGTGACTTGGGCTGATCTTTCACCCGCCATGTGTGAGGAAAGGATGCCCCCCGATGAGAAAAAAGGCTTGTTGCTGATTTGGTTGGGGTGGATATACCACCATGGCGATCCCCATCTGTTAATTTGAAAAGAAAAGAACTTCTTATACGCAAGGCATCAGATTTTGCCCGCCGATACGAGAAGGACGAGGCTAGGGGTATGGGAGACTCGTCTTCCCTAGGACCTAAGGCATTCACCTCACCTTCATCTCGCGTGACTGGGGGATCTATCAAAAGTCAGCGTTCAGCTGAAGAGTGTTGGATCTTCGGGGTCCCCTTTATTTCCGTTTCTTGTTTTATTTATCTTCATGTTGTGGGTAACTTTGGATCTTTTTCATGCATTCTAAACTTATGCTTTTAAACATTATCTATATAGCTGCTGCTTGCGGGAGATATTCTAGAAAAGGGCTTATAGGAGACGACCCAATGCTGTTGCTTGCTTTAAATTTGTGCAATTTAGTTGTTATGCTTAATTATGTGTAGCTTTTTGTGGTTGGAGATATTATATTTTGGAGGTGTAATTTGTTTGGGTCGTGAGTTTATTGTTGAACTTTAACGCCAATCTTCTGGTATGCTCATTTGCTGAGCATGGGGTAACTTTTTCCCTCAACTTTCATTTTTTCTATTTTTATTGCAAATCATGGATATATTATTTAGTATAAGTCTGGTGGGGGAAAGTTTCGCGAGTCACCTTTATGTATGCACTTGCATACCATAAGAGTATTTTCATTTTCAGTTTTATCATGACAGCATTGTGCACCTGCACCGCATGAGCGCACACTTAAGCATGCGCTCGGCCCAAGTTTAATTTATTTCTTTTGTGTTAACTTTAAGATAGTGGTGCTCGCTTAGGATTTTAGGATAGGGTAGTGTGAAACTCGTGCAGTGCTCCTAATCGATGAATCATGATGTCTAGAAATAGTATAGATTCAATTTCTCTTTACGCTCGTAGATTTATGCTTTTCTGCATTTGTAATTAATGATTGTACTACTCAAAACTGTGGAATCTGGAGCAATCGAATGGTAGTGTAGGATTGTGTGTAGCCGACACTAGCCTTGTATTGCTCGAGTTGGGAGGAAGGATCATCTTTCTCGGTGTCTAAGAACTTACCCCAAGCTACTCTCAAAGGTTTGGTGCATGGTTAGTCAAGCGTGAGTGTGATGTAGGCCATCATTTTGGCCCGATTGAGCCTTGTACCCAGTCCTAACGTAATCCTTGTTAGCCTATTTTGAGGCTACCCCTCCTGTTGAATCAGCCCGACTCCATGATCACCAAAGCCTAAAAGCCTATACCAGTAGCACGACCCTAGCTCGAGCATTAGTATATCACTTCTTGCATTTGGTGATGTTGCTAAGGTGTGGTTTTGTGTTTGCGAGGTGCAGATTTCATGATTATGTGGCTGTATGTGATATAAAAATTTTTGAAAAAGAAAAGAAAATGAGAAAAAGAAAGTAGTGTGAAATGAAAGAAGAAAAAGTATAAATGAAAATTCCATTTGAGATTTTGTGCTGGTAGGCGGTGCATGCACCCGTTTGTCAAGTCCAAGTCTGGTGGTGTGGAGCACCTATTTGTATTGCTTGGCAAGAGGATTTTTTGTATGAGTTCATTTGGTTTGTTCGTAGCCATTATTTACCTTTTGCATCCTTACCTACGTATACGCCTAATCCCCATTATCTTCCTAAAGTCCTGCGGATTCACGCTCGAGTCAAACTAGCACTGTGGAGAGAGTGTGAACGGGCAAGCATATGGTCCCCGACATTGGTGGATTCCTTTGGAGGTGATCCTGATACCGATCTTTGGCAATGCTCAACTTAGTGGTCTACCTACTTTCTTCCTATGCATGACCAAACGATTCTCCAGAATTCTATTTTTGAGTAGTTTTAATACTTAATTACACCTGCCGAAATCCAATAACTTCGTAGCATAATTACAAAGTTTATCTATTATATTTTCTGTACCCATGAGTATTTGATTTCTCGCTTTACCTTATTTTTGAAATCTCTATGCCAGCTAGCTATTTTCTAGTACACGGAGAGATGATTTGCTCGAGACAAGCAAAGGTTTAAGTCTAGTGGTGTGATGAGTCTGATATTTATATGGTTTTTCGGACTCATCTGGGCTGGTTTTCTCACTCGTGCATTGCATTTCAACTGGATATCAATTATATTTGCATCGTTCGATCATGGACCATTATGTGCATTGTTTTGGGCCAAGTGTGTGCAATTGCACATTCTGTTATTGGGGGTATGCACATGGTGCTCCCCGTGGCTTTCTCCTGGTGTTTTTTTGCAGTATTTAGTGCTGGGAGCTTGTGCTCCAGCTTTGGTTTTGTTGTGCAGGTGGTGCGTTTTCCCCCAAAGCAGGAATTCTGTCTCAAGGAAAATGCACGGGCACGCGTTTCTTTCAGGCACGATTTGCGCTGGATTGTGTGTTTTGTTCAGCTGGACGAATTTTGTCTAACTGAGTTCGGCGTTCTTCACGCACGGTTGACGCAGGGTTTCTTCTAAACCATGCGTGAAGGAAACGCACGGATTTCCTGTAGCTTCCCAGTTTATTCAGTTCTTTAGTTAATTGTGCGAGTTGTTCACGCACGGTCGTCTGCACCCATGCGCGAGTAAAATGCATGGTTCTCCTGTGTGTCCCTACTTTACAGCACTCTGTCGCTACCTGTGCGATGTCCTTCACGCACGGGCAGAACTGCCCGTGCGCAAAGGAAAATGCACGGGTCAACGCTTCTCCTTCCTCGTGTCTATTCTGAAAGTTAATATCGCATGGTTTGCGCACGGCCGTGTGCCAAACCGTGCGTGACCATTTTTTCTGACTTTTATATTTAAGTTACAGATTTCCTCTTTCTAAGGATCCAGCTCCGCTTCCACCGCCATTTCCGCTCCTCTGAGCGGGAAAACTCGCCTCCAGCCTCCATTTTCTCTCTCCTCCTTGGAGAGTTGATCCGGCCACCATTTCTCCTCAGAAAGCTTGCAATAGTTGCGTCTCCGACCATCTTCATCTTCTCCGACCTCCAAGCTACCATCCGAGCTCATTGTTGCTGCACTTGCGGAGTTCTTCGGTCAGAACTAGCCCAGCAAACATTCAAGAAGAAGACGGGATATTCGAAGGGAGTGACAACCCTTCTTGGTTCCCGGACGTCATCCGTACACCGAGCTCGGACAAGGCCCAACAACCCTTGACTCCGGCCATGAATCTCAGAAAGCCATCATACGCTCAGTTGTATTTCTCCACCTCTTCTTGTGGTTACTTCATTTTGAACTTGTGATAGTGGGATTGTTGCTTGATAACAATGTTTTGCTTAAGGTTTCAGCATGTATATATGTTCTTATGTCTTAATCATTGCTTGTGTTGTTAAGCTTCAGTTTTTCCTATGCTTGTTGTAATGGTGCTGTTCTAGTGATTTCTAGAAGCACGCATGACAAAGAGGTGATTGCGACCCTCATTAGCTCGTCCATCTTCCCTTTTACTCTCTAGAGTAATCCACCCAATTGACGCGGTGATGGCGACCCGCATTAGTTTTATTAGCATTAAGATTAGGAAACAAAAACTAAACCCCCTTTGCAACGTTAACACTAGTAATCACTTTTCCAATAGCAAAACTACACTCCCTACTTGCACTCCTCGTGAGATCGATATCCGGGGATTAAACTCCTCACTTTTATTACTTGACAGCGATCGGTACACTTGCCGAGAGTGCATCATGAATCAACTAGTCCACGAGTAAAAGTATAATTATATGCTGGGAAAAATACTTTGGTTAAGTTGATTAACACCCTACATGAGTATAAACATCCCCAAACGACAACTCATGGCATGCAAGACCCTAAATTTTTTATAACTATATAAATAGTCTTTACGTTATCTAGAAAATAGTATTTTAATTTTATAAATATGAGATATATGAAGCACAAGTAGTAATGCTTTTATAGGTGAAAATACCTAACATACAACCTAGCATAAAACATTCCCAGAGAGCAAGTAAAAACAACCACAAAAGACAAAACTAGCAGCTTAGCAGAGTATTCAGCAATTCAAAATAAAACCACCAGTGGGCATCAACAAACTGTCACGAACCCACTGGTCAGTATGAGTGTCTATACTAAAATAAAACAACAAGGAACTACCTCTCAAGGTAGTGGAAACCTCTACAACACTGCAGTCCATAAGCAAACTCCAAACCTAGTCGCTCAACCGGCTACTGCTCAGAACCTGAGGCATTCAAAAAAAAGAACACCTCAGTAAGAAAAAATACAAGTGGCAAACAAAACTGTCAGTAAACAAGGGAGTAGCAAGATTACTAGTCCCAAACCTGAATAGCTGTCAAAAGAAAACACAGCAAACTAACTAGAAATTTAGAACAAAGAGTTAACTTATAAAGTTAAAAGGTAATGAAATTTGCACCAAGTGCGAACGAAGTTATACTCCGGAAATAATCTGCGAGGAAAGGCACAAGTAGCATAAGTTTAATCCATAGGAAACCAAAAAACGGGCAAAGGCACAATAAACATGTGAATCAATAACACCGTAACGTAACCGAATATGAATCTGGACCAAACTGGTTAAACCCGAACTAACAGACCCAAACATCCCAAAAACGGGACTGCGGTGGTGGCCATCTGATCCAACACAACCCAACAAAAATGAGACCCAAACATGCCCGGGTGTAATGATTCACGAAACTAAGCCAACCAAACCAACAACATATATCCAAATACCCATAAACCCAAACTCAACAAATTCAGCAGAAAACCAACGAGTCTAGCTTGGCAAGACTAAGCCTTAGTGATATACGTCAAATCAGTGAAAGGACTCATAACTAAGGAAAAATCATTGAGTACACTCGACGTCGCGTCGAGTGCAGTCGACGCACTCGACGCCATAACACAGCACACTCAACGCTTAAACACAACAGCAAGAATCAGACGATGGCATTGAGTGTGTTCAGCTCACTCAGGGCTTAAACACTTAGTTGCCAAAAATAGATGACGGAGTTGAGTGAGTTTAGCTCACTCAACGCTGTCGACATTATAACACTTAGATTTGCAGAGACAAAGTGACGACGTTGAGTGAGTTCAGCTTACTCAATGTTGTCGACGCTTTATACTTAACTTGTCGAATAAAGTCACGGCATTGAGTTAAGTTCACTCAACTCTGTCAATGCTTTATACTTAACTTGCAGAATAATGCGACGGCGTTGAGTGAGTTAAGTTCACTCAACGCTGTCAATGCTTTATACCTATCTTGCCGAATAAAGTGACGTCGTTGAGTGAGTTAAGTTCACTCAACGCTGTCAACGCTTTTACACTAAGACTCCAAGATTTCCTGATGGCATCGAGTGTATACAGCAAACTCAACGCCGCATTGAGTGTATGCATCACACTCAACGCCTTCTGACTTATTGTAAAATTCTGATGGCATTGAGTGTATGCAGCACACTCAACACCGCGTTGAGTGCACTCAACGCACTTGACACTATTACACTTAGAGTCATATTTTGATGGCGTTGAGTGTATGCAGCACACTCAACGCCATGTTTAGTGCACTCAATGCAATCAATGCTTTCATACTTAGCGTCGCAGACCTCACAGCAAGGCATTGAGTGTATTCATCACACTCAACGCCGCATTGAGTGCACACAACGCACTCAACACCGCATCGAGTGCACTCAACGCACTCAACTCTTTTGGACTTAGGCTTGAAATTGGATTCAGTGTTATGGCTACACTGAATGCCTAAGGGCTATACTCAATGCCTAGGGTTGAACTCAGCGAATCTGCTCTATTCAACGAATTGGCTCAGTTTGATGAACTGAGTTCGACGATTTAGCTTCTATTCGACGAACTCTGACCTCTCCAAACCGACAACTACACAATGAAACTAGAACAATGAGTCATATACTTGATTGAACTTGGCCGGAAAAATGACACTATAAAGCTGATCGGCAAAATGCCGGATCTAACCCTGTTCCTAAAACTACTAAAGGGAAGAACAGTATGGAAAATATACAAGGAAAAGCCAAGCTTTGCAAGGGGAAGAAGCCACCACTTGCCTCAAATCGCCGAAACTAGCTACATAAACGCTCCTCCTCAAAGATTTGGCCGCAACAAGACCTAAGCAAAACTTCTTGAAACTTTTTAGGACGAAAAAGAGTCAAAACTGCATACCTATACCTCTAAAAATTCAAGAAAATGGAAAAACTTACCGTAGAAATGTAAATCTAGGCGAGATCTACCCGGATCCACTCTCCAAAGAAGAAATCGAGCACCAAAACTCCAGAAATCGGCGGCTGAAAGCTTAGGGAAGTCCGCCGCTCTCGTTCTTCCATAACAGACCGACAGTTTCACGAGGGAGACAAGTGAATAGGGTTTGAAGAGATAGGTTTCAATTTATACAACTTTATCTGATTATTTTAATAAAGAATATCATAATTAATTAAATAAAACATCAAAATGACCCAGAAATAAAACTTACCCGAAATTTAATGAAAATCAGACCGTAACTAAATACTGATGCTACGAACCAAACAACGCAGTTGAAATTAAGATTTGATGTACCAAACTCGGGTAAACGCCTCCCGAAGCCAAAACACAAGCATTCCCAAAGACACTCCACCGAGTCAACAAAATAGAGCCGGCTCGCTAGGAAATCTTGCAAATAGGCTAAACCCAGCCACACACACGAAAAACCTAAGTGCTAAAACCACGCTCTAACAATGGCAAATGCCTAAAATGCATCAACGTAACGCCCTGACATCATAAATACGCCAGATAATGAATTAATCCAAATATCGAAAAATCGGGGGCATTACAACTAGTTTTGTTTCTATGCACATGCATGGTATCTCAACTAGAGCCTCCAGCACATAGGACAAAGCTCATCCTGTATCCAAACATTCGAGCATGTAGCTCGCAGGACAAAAACCCGTCCTGTATCCAAACAACCGAGCCTCCAGATCGCAGGATGAAAACCCATCCTGAAATAAAACTCTCGAGCTTTAGCTCGCAGGACCAACCTATCCTGAATCCCTCCAACCTTTCACGGGTGAGATTATCACAATGTTCTCTTAAACTGTTAGACTACTCTTGTCTAAATCTTATTACCCTTAGTAGCATTGGCTTAGTCCTTGGACTTCCTAGGGCATGCTCGGTGAAGTGCTCTCGTGGGCACTATGAACTGCGATGGGCTGAAGCCCAAAGCTCCCTTTCATAAGGACACTTACTTTTTTTGGTGCCTACCCATTATTAGTACCCCCAATCTCATTGTTGCACTTGCGTATACCTAATGGTTTAAAGTACTTATTGGGGAGGACGACGATCTTTCGTCGGCCCCCGTTATAATTGTTCTCTTGTGGCTTGCACTCTAACACTCGTTACTATGTAGTGACCTACTTGTGATCCCAACCAGGGTTTCAACTTTCCAATGTAGTTCTCATTTCAACCATCTATCATATCCCTTGTGGATCCCAGTGCTATGCATTATTTTTGCTAAATGCATCCCATGACCTAATACTAACCCGTATGATATGACGTCCAATTCTCTAGGCCGGATGCCCCTAACTATTTATCATGGGTTTGTACGGTGTATGGCGTTGACAATTTAGAATTTCATTACTTTTTTAAGTATTCAGGACCATAAATTAAATCATTTAATTAAGTGAACTAGGTCACTTTGTATGTAAACTACCTTATCCAAAGGCCCAACATGCCTAAGTAATTTTCTTGGAGTTCCTCTAGGTTAAATATGACTGTCTACCAAGGATCTGATTTTTCCCATTTGAAATTCTATTTATTCTCTATTTATGATTAAAAACATGACTAATCCATTTTCAAATGAAGTACTTAAAATATATAACCAAAAATTCCTGGAATATTGTTGGAGGTCAATATTGATATAATAATACAAAATACAAAATTTCATGATCCTTTCCAGTGATTTGACGTAACAAAATTCCATAAGAATGTTATTGCCAAAATGCCACTTCTTGAGTTTTTAACATATATACTCACCCATAAATTCTCCAATGACTATACAGGGTTTTAATCACAAAATTAAGATGTTATAAATGTTTTCATAATTTTTCAGCAAAAATTTCCTTTTCTTTAAATTAATTTCCAAAATGGACAGTATGGTAATTCTACTAAAATCCAAGATAAAGTTTCCAACAAGCTTATAAAAATTTCTAGAGGTGTATAATGTCCTACTAGGGCATCTAACAAATTTTTAGAATTTAATCAAATCAGTAGCCATATATTCCAAATTTATTTCCAAATAAGCCTATTTTCCAATAATTCAAAATAATGGGATTTTTTATTCCAGAAAACTCAATCTTTCTATGGGAGGTGTATTTCATCCTTATGAGCCTCTGTCCAAACTTTCATGGAGATGCATTAAGCCAAGTGCGCTAATTCCCCATTTTTGCATTTGGCACAATTACTTACAAATCTACCCTCAACATGCATGTTGGTTTTCCCTAACATGAAGAGCTCCAAATGATCTAAAATTTCTACCATGGGCTTATAGTGACACAAAGACCATGCCATCCAAATTTGGGGGTATTTGGACAAGGAAATCTCCCTATTTTAATTTTTATTTAATAAATAAATTATCTATAAAAACTTTAGAAACATATCCCGCAAAAATTCTAATTTTTGGAGAGGACTTAGTTTTAGCCCAACCACATGCATGCCCAAAATTTCATTGCATGTGTACTTAGGGTTTGGCTTGGGCACTCGTATAAATATCTGCCCTAGCATAGGACCTATCTTAGTAGAATGGCCATACAGGGTGTTGTATAGCTCCAAAATATAACTTTAAGGTGTCATTTTAAAGGTAGGACATAGATCTACCTTTTTCATATTGAACATAATTTCTGAAAGTACTTCGAGATAGCATAAAAATTGCATTCAATCTAATAATAAATATGTGACAACAATATACATTATTCATAAATAAAAATATTTAATTTAATCCTTTAAATCAACGGCATCGGGTGGTCATCCCTGATAGCCGACCGCCAGGATCTGTCCTTCTTGGGCCATTTTGTTCGTCCATTCCTGGCCACTTGGGCCGCCGCCGCCGGCTATTATCGCCACCACCTCCGTTGAGGTGGTGGCTTTGTTTCCTGGCGATGTGGCCACCGGAGGCAGCTCCTCTAGCGATCCCAAGTTTGAATAAAACTCGATAAAACAGCACACATCTTATATGGTATTAGGCTCAATCGAGCCTGATATCTCTCCTAATCAAACTAAGAGCCTTGCACAGAGGGAGGGGAGGAGAAACAGACCATCAATCGAGCTTGGCGGCATGTGCGATGGTGGTGCACCATGGAAGACGATCTCTCCGGTGAGTTTGCTTGTTTCCTGGATTCCTCAGCAAAAAACCTTGCTCCAGCAGTCGATCTCCAGTCCTTAGGGCTCACAGAAGGTGATGGAATGGTCTAATGAGGATGAGATGGGCTGGTGTGTTGGTTTTGCTTAAGGAGGTGGTCAGCCTCTTCTTTGGATGCTTCATCACTACTGACAAGTGGCCACCAGCCCCTAACTCTTGCTGAAATGATGTTTGTGAACTCAACCAAAGGATTGGGAATAGGGAAGGAGGGCCAAGTGGCCTCCATCCCCTCTTTCCCTCTCTTCTCTCTACTCTTTTTCCCCAAATTTCCAAAACTACCCCCTTGAATGCAATCTCTCTCCAATTTCAGGGAAGGTAGGGGTAGTCATTGACCATTTAGGCTGGTCATGGGCTTTGGATCATGGGCTTTGCCCATTGGGAATGGGCTTGGCCTTCCTTTTCCTTCCTTTAGGTCATTTGTTAACATGTTGACATCTTAAGTTGACTTGGTCAACATGGTAAGTGGGCTGGACCCACTTGATGATGGACCCAATGGCACCCCCCAACTTGGGTTGGACCATGGTGGTGCCCCACTTAGGCTAGTTGGGCCTATAGGTGTCGGTTTGACCAATTTAAGGTTAGGGTTGATTTGGGTCAACTTGGGTCAATGGGTGACCCAATGATGTGTCTTTTAGTTAACTTAGATTGCTTTTAAGGTTAGGGGCATGGTGGTGGGGCCAATGTGTGGCTAAGATCCAATTTGGGATAGTTTGACTTGAGTTTACTTGGGCCAAACCTAGCCTAAAACCAAACCCCCACCACATGTCCTAACCTAATCTAAATTAAGGGGCCTAATAAAAATGGGATGTTACAAGGACCAGTTGCTCTGAGTGTAGGTTTCTTAACAGAAATTGAGCATGCAAGATCTTTGGATCTGAGTTAAAGAGGAGGAGCTATAACCTTATCTAGTACATTGCTAGTGAGGAAAAAGGGG
Organism: Platanthera guangdongensis; assembly: GCA_039583875.1. Classification (NCBI taxonomy): domain Eukaryota; kingdom Viridiplantae; phylum Streptophyta; class Magnoliopsida; order Asparagales; family Orchidaceae; genus Platanthera; species Platanthera guangdongensis. The sequence goes on from CM077152.1 coordinate 105,417,618, forward strand.
GAAAGTGGATGTATCCAAGAAAGGGGAACCACTATAAATTATGTGTGTGTTATGTGCTACGAATTAATTTTGCTTGTGCTGTGTTGTGAATGCTTTAACTGATGAATCTATTAAGTGATAAAGATTTGTTGCAGTATTTTTTTAATAAAAAGTCACCTAATCATCCCCTTCCTCTCTGGGTGATTATCTGTCCATAGAATTATCTTTCATGGAGGATAGCCCTACCTTAGAGAGAATGACTCTCCTACAGCTCAGGCACAATTCCCTACCTTAGATCCAAATCTGGATCCTACACTCAGACCCAAAGGTCCTACACTCAGAGAGTACGACTCTCCTACATCTTGGGCAAAACTACCCTACCTCAGGTTCAAAAGCCCTACATCATAAATCCACAAAGGATCCTACCTCGGACCCAAATCTGGAACCTACACTCAGGCAAAACTGCCCTACCTCAGGCACAAAGGCCTTACAACTCAGATCAAAGAGGATCATATAGAAATGAAATAGATTTATGTTATATTGACTCAGAGTCTTCTCCTGAGCTGAGTTTTCTCAACTCTAACTATCTTCTCTACAGCAAAAAAATTATCTTCAGTAAATTGCAACTTCTGCTGGAAGTATCTCAGAAATGTGTTTCTGAACCTACTGAAGAAGACTGAAGTCTTGACAGAACTTGAGCTCTACAAATAGCTAACCTAAACCTACAGTAAACTGAAAGCTCTGCTTCTTCTCTTTATCAGAAAATAAGTCTGAACTTGTTGTAGAACAAGAAAATGCTACAGCTATCTGGAATGAACTTTTGGTTCAGTTGGAAATGACTTCAAAATTTTGGCTGGGCAACAATAGCGAGGAAGATGAAGTCCAACCGCAAAACGTGAAAACCTAAAAGTTAAATTCTTCCTTAAAAAGCTATCCCTTTTATCTTCCACAGATTAACGGCTGCAAGAAGTAGTGGGGACCGCCTGCATTTTGACAAGTGCAAGTTGCTTTAACGGAAGAAGACGTACAGTAGACATCCGGCAGTATTTTTCCTGTTCTGTAGCTTTCCCGCACTTAATTTGAACTCTGTTGACTTTGTCAACTTTGGTTGACATCATCAGATTATGGACTTATCTAATTTCTCAAATTCACTCCATGTGTTCAGAGCGTTGAGTGAACTGGCTTCACTTAACGCTTTTACACTTAGTAATTTCTTCACCTATCTGAAGGCGTTGAGTGAGCTGGCCTCACTTAGTGCTTTTTGCTTTTGCCTCTTCTTTATTGGGCGTTGAGTGAATTGTCTTCACTAAAAGCTTCTGGACTTTGTCGATTTTTGTCCTCTTCTTAGGCATTGACTGGAGCAGCAAGACTCGACGCATTTGTCGTCTAGCGTTGAGGGCGTTGATTGAAGATTCATCACTCAACGCTTTTGTACTTGGCCGCCTTCTATCATCTTAGGCTTTTTCATAAAACGACGCCTTCTACTTTGGCTTCGAGTGAGCTATGTTCACTCGACGCTTCTGTACTTTGTCAAATATTCAACCCGTTAATACTTAGGTGTTAACAGATTCAGCTATACTCGACGACGACGTTGAATGAACTATTATCACTCAACGCTTGTGGACTTGGCTGTAGAATTGCTTTGCAGACTGGATGGCTTTGACTGTCCACAACTAATTCAGCACATTATGGAATCTGGTGTTGAGTGAACTGGCTTCACTCAACACCTGTGGACTTGGGTGATTTTCAGCCTCTCCACTAACATTCTATGGTGTCTGGCATTGAGTGAACTGTCTTCACTCAATGCCTGTGGACTTGGATAGATTTCTGTCTCTCCACATCTTTGCTTTGTGATCACCTTTCACATCAATGTTTCAAGGACTAACCTGCATGCATGAACTTGAACATACATCAAATACAATACTGTGTATATCATTGACATGTTTGACTTCTTCAAATCTTCTTCAAATCTTGGACATTGTAGGCAATGGACCCAACAATCTTCCCCTATTTGAGGAAGTCAAATCCCTCAATCAAAATCCTGAGTCAATAAAATACACTAACATATGCAGTAATAAAACATAACTTGGAGAACTTATAACAAGAGAATAAGTTATAGTTACCACACTTTCCTTACCTGCAGGGTGAACATCATCACACCTGCTACCGCAGAATTGTTGCTACCTGGCCTTGATCAATCATTTCCTTCTCATTGATCTGATACCACGTATATCCTTTTATCCATCTCATTTTTATCCTTCTCTCTGCCTTTTGACTTCTGTAAATAGTCAGGGAGGCTCTGATTAACATCTCCCCCTTTTTGAATACAGATAAGCAACTATTGCAGCAGTTGAACCACTTGTATATACCTCTACAAGTGTTGGACTTGCTCCCCCTCAATTGAAGCATTATCTATCATACTTCCTGGTAGACATTCTAGTTTATACTAGTCTGGATAGTACTTCAACATGATACCATTGAAGGTATACCACTTAAAAAGTGTTTATTCCACTGAAGAACAATTCCACCTGTAAGAAATAATATAACCTGCAACAACATGAGGAGTAACTAAAGCTATATCGAGTTCAACATACCCAACACAAACTTGAAGGTATTGAACTATGGTTCAACTAATATCTTAGTGAAGATGTCAGCCACATGGTCATTTGTAGGTACAAACTCAAGGTTGATATCTTCACATTCCACATGCTCCCTAATGAATGATATCTTATCTCAATATGCTTAGTCCTGCTGTGTGAGATAGGATTCCTAGCAATTAAGATGGCACTAGTAGAATCACAATATAAGGGACTTCTACTTATCCGGAGGTTATAATCCTAGAGCTGATTGAAAGATGATACTAGAGGGGGGTGAATAGGTCACTTTTTTAAATACTTTAGAAATTCTTAATCACTTAATTATTTCAGCAGTTACAAAACTCAGATAACAGAACAAGCAAAAGCAATCACAACACAACATACAAAGAATTTATAGTGGTTGCCCTATCTAGGCTACATCTATTTTCCCCCTTCTTCCTCACTAGCAATGTGCTTGATAAGGTTATAGCTCCTCCTCTTTAACTCAGATCCAAGGATCCTACAGTCTTAGTTTCTGTTAAGAAACATACACTCAGACCAACAGGTTCTACCTCAGAGATTCTCTCAATCTCCTACCTCAGGTCCCTCAAGAACCCTACCTCAGCCTTTACAAATTAGGCTTACAACTCAATAATTCACCCAAAACCACCTACCTCAGGTCCCTCAAGAACCCTACCTCATCCTTAATAAATTAGGCTTACAACTCAGATATTAGATCTCCTACCCACTCAGATCTCAAGGAGATCTTACAAAAATTAAGAGGTAAAAATATAACCAATAATCTTCAGAAAATAGAATTACTGCAGTCTGACTTATCTGTTAGCACAGATTCCTAAATTTAGCAGCAATGGATTTCTTCTTGATAAATTGATTTGTTGAGAAGTTGCTTCTCTGGATCTGTAATCTTCTTGATATTGATCGGCTTGATTTGCTTGAAGAGATTATAGATCAAATCCACCTTAATCCTCAGATCAACTTGGTGAAATGATATGGAGATTTTCTTGAACACCCTCATATTCTGCCTCCTCCTAGGGATTGGAATAAGAATGAGATTTCTTGTTTGCTTGATCGATTCTATCCCTTATCTGTTAGTGTAGGTAACCCATCTATTTATAGCCATCATGGATGAGTGGTTACTGAATGATGACATCAGCATTTGTCATCATACTTCAAATCCTCCCTCCAACTATTCTTGTTTAAATATCTTATTCATGTAGCTGATGTGACAGTTCTGACTTATCTTGACACTTTTGTGTTGACTCTGCACTTTTTCTGAAATATAAGTGTCAAGATGTCCAAAATGTCTCGACACTTATGTCGAGACATCTTAGCAGTCTCGACACAATCCTACTTGGAAGAATTTTCATTTGTAACTTGAAAGTGTCGAGACAGTTGACTTGTCTCGACACATGCATTGTCTGTGTCGACATCTTTTAATTCTGCTTTGTGTCGAGACTGTTGGATTGTCTCGACACAACTGTCTGCCTGATGTTGGGAAGTCTATGCATTGATTATTCATTGTGTCGAGACAGTTGAGTTATCTCTACTCTTTTTCCCCAAATTTCCAAAACTACCCCCTTGAATGCAATCTCTCTCCAATTTCAGGGAAGGTAGGGAGGTCATTGACCATTTAGGCTGGTCATGAGCCTTGGCTCATGGTCTTTGCCCATTGGGAATGGGCTTGGCCTTCCTTTTTCTTCCTTTAGGCCATTTGTTAACATGTTGACATCTTAGGTTGACTTGGTCAACATGGTGAGTGTGCTGGCCCCACTTGATGATGGACCCAATGGCACCTCCCAACTTGGGTTGGGCCATGGTGGTGCACCACTTAGGCTAGTTGGACCTATAGGTGTGGGTTTGACCAATTTAAGGTTAGGGTTGACTTGGGTCAACTTGGGTCAATGGGTGACCCAATGATGTGTCTTTTAGTTTACTTAGATTGCTTTTAGGGATAGGGGCATAGTGGTTGGGCCAATGTGTGGCTAAGATCCAATTTGGGATAGTTTGACTTGAGTTTACTTGGGCCCTATAGTGGGCCCTATGTGACTACACCCTTACTCCATGGGTCAAACCTAGCCTAAAACCATAACCCCACCCCATGTAAGACCCCCCTTTTTTTTCTTTTTAAGACGCCGGGGTCTTAGGCCCAGAACCGCCGTTTTGCGGTGACTCCTTCACGCCCTGAAGGGTCATCACCACAAAGCGCCGATTCTGCCGGTCAGTTTGATCACAGAAAAGTAGCAGAATAATGAAGTAAACGGAACTGCAGTCCACAGAGAATCACATGTCATAATAAATATAACTCCACGAAGGGAGTGTCCACAAAAATAAACATCAGAGTAGCAAAAACGGGCTTATACCCAGTACATCAAATCCTCACTAAAAAGATCACTCATGCAGAAGCAGAAAGACTACTCAAGGTCGAGACTCACGGTCCCGGCTGTGTGAACTCCGGAGCTAGACTGCCCCACCTCCAAGCGCACCGGTCTCTGGGGCTGCTCCTCCATGCTGGTCTCCACGATCCCCTAAATGATGCGGTTCGAAAACCGTTAGTCTAAAAGACTAAGTCCTATCATCCCCCGCCTCTTCCCCCACGGCTCCTAGGCACCGAGCGGAGAGGAAGAAAGGGGAGGACTTGAAGGTGGAGAATATCAAAATGCAGATGGTAGTGGACCTATACTAGCAATTCTATAACATGTATGGACTATAAGCTGAAATATGAAAAGTAACCTTCACTTATGTGAAAACACATAAGCCAAGGGGTCTTCTGCAAGGCTCCCATCGTATAAAAAGTCCCATACCAATTTATACGTTGGGGTGTCGATGATCGAACAGCAGTAACTATATATATCAAAATTAACCTTAATTTGTAAACTTGCCCACACAAGCTTATAGACTAACGGGTCGTTTTGCAGGTCCTAAAGTATAAGCGTCCCATTCCACTTATACTTTAGGTGTCAAGGTTAAAGGTAACGATTATGCTATGACATGCAAGTGGGTATGATGGACATGCAAGTGCAACACACACACCCGACTCTGTGCACACAGACCTTTAGTTCCCCCTTTCTGGAGCCGTAACCTCCCAGGATACCTCCGTAGTGGCAGACGGAAGCGGTGGGTTGGGCCTCGCCCACCTCTAAACCAGTAAAGCACTACCGGTCAGACCTATCGTACGCCTCAACGCTTGGTGCACGAAGCGGACTCCTGCGTACTCTTGCCGGCTGGCGCACCGGACTTCTGTTGGCGAAGTGCTAACCCCACTTGCCGAGTCAACGTATTGGCGTCGGTGCATCGACCCTCCGATACCGAAGACCCACCACCTTAATTTCCTTTCCTTTTATGCACATGCAAATTAGCGTAATCAAGAACCGAGCCGAAGCTCCCCGGACCAACACGTCTGTCTCAAACAATCGAGCCGAAGCTCCCCGGACCCAAAGTCCGCCTTTTAACCATCCGAGCCGAAGCTCCCAGCTAACATCCCGTGCCATCAGTGTCTGTGAAATGTGCAACCCTAATTACTAAGTTACTCTTTTCAGCTTGTTAAACAGTTTACGTTAACCCAGGACTGCCCCCGGTATTCCCTGTGAAGGGCTCTCAAGGGGCACTAGGAACTGTGTTGGGATTACGCCCAGCGTTCCCTTTCGCAAGGTACTTATTTTGTTATTGGTTGATTATCTTACCCATTATTTTCTCATCTTCCGATATGCTAATCCTAGGGTGAATTGACCCCAACTCTCCTTAGGTAGGACGATCTTTCGTCGGACCCGAACGCCTCTAAACCCTAGACAAAAACCACACTCTACTCACTCATCTTCTACATATGCCACCCATTCTACATATCCTTCCAGCAATCCATCAATACCCATCACACGTGCTCTAATTCATATCCAAAATGATTTCCTGCAGTTTTGCTATATGCAGACCGCTTAAGCTACACGACCCGTAAAAAGGGAAGTACATGAAATACTCATCCAGTACCCCTATGATAATTACTAGAGGGCTAAAATAATATTTGAAGCATAAATCCAGAAATCCATAATTTTCCTAATTGGTCTGATAATTTATTTATTTATTCTAGTATCCAAAAGGCCCATGTTTGAACATGAAGTAGTAATTTCATACAAGATAATGATCCAACAAATTTATGGTAATTACAAAATGCATAATCAAGTCTAAGACCTAAATATTCAAAGTTTTCAGCAAGGTTTGGGCCCTTAATTGTAATTTCAAAGTTACCTCATAAAAATCAATTTAAAAGGTTTTACAGTAAAACTGCCACCAAAAATTCAGAGAAACTTCATGGGTGATTTTAATGGCCTACAAATACCCTAGAAAAAGTTTCATAATTTATCCTTTTAAATTAAGGCCATATTTGATTTTCTCATGAAATTTCAAGTTTATGGGTTAATGAACAAAGTATACTAATTAACCATCAAATATTTCCACAAAACTTCCCACATGATATTATTGAGCTAGAAACACTATGCAGCAAGTTTCATGATTTTTCAATAAGTAATGGGCTCTTGCAAGAATTATTTAGTATGTAATCAAAATAAAGCACTTGTGAAGTAGATGCCCTAAATAGATATCCAAAAATTCTAACAAAATTCATACAAGATTATTATAGCCTAAAACTAACTCTGCCCATGTTTCATACCCTTTCTATGGGCAGTGAGACCACAATAGCCAAATTATTAATTAGGGCAATACTATTGATTACAAATGAAGTGCTACAAATATTGATCAAAATTCCTCAAGTAAATTATCAGAGGCTCAAAATACCCTAATCCCCTCACTACCCAAATTTGGTTAAGTTTCAAGATGTTTAGCTAACCTAAACCTACACTACAAGTTTTAGGTCCTAAGCTAGGGTTAGGGTTTTGGGGACCCTACCATTTTCACAATTTGCTAATATTTTTAACAGAGGGTTTTATATATCCTAGGAACCTCCTTGCAAAATTTGGTGTTCATCCAAGGTGTTTAGGACTCATGCCCTTCACAAGGCCAAAAGGTCCCTCCTTAGGGTTTGACCTAGGAACTTAGGGCCAATCTATTCCTAACTATCCCATATTCCATGGGGAGGTGATAAGTGACATAACAAGTCAGTGACCCAAATTTCAGCCTCTGTTGAGGTGGTTTGGTCACTCAAAATTAAAAGTGCACTTTTGACCTAAATGCCCTTAATAAGGTATAGTTAGGGTTGGGTCAAAACCTATTCAAAACATATCCAAATTGGGTGAAACTCTATACAGGTACCTAAAGTGAACCCAGGGACCACTCACCAAAATTTGGGAGGGTTTGGAGGTGTTTAGGGCACCTATTTAATTTATTTAATAATTATTAAATGTTTATAAAAACTATAGAAATATTTTCTCCAAAAATTCCCATTTTTGGATAGGCCCTAGGTATAGCTATGATAGACTCCCTAACAAAATTTCAACTGCTTTGGTCTAGGTATGAAGCGTGGGCACTCAATTTAATGACTGCCTAGCCCTAAGGGTATGTCCCACCAAAATGGGTGCCCTGGTCAGACCATGCACCCAAATGGGTTCAAACAAATTTTAAAGTGAAATAGACTCAGAGGGATACAACTTTTATGTTGCTGACTTTTCCTGCAGAGGGGCCTAAGTATTTTTAAATTTTAAAACCAAATATATCAAAATCTGTGACATAATACACATGAATATATATGAATCCTATAGTTTGAAATCAGGGGAGGCACGAATCTTGACGCAGATTCGACGGAATCCCATCGTCTTCCTCAAAGAGCCAACAGCCAGGATTCATCCCGCCTGGAGCCATTTCCAAGCCTTGCCGCCGGCGATCCAGCCCCTTCCCCGGCCGGCCACCGCCACCAACACCTCCGTTGAGGTGGTGGCTATCGCCAGGCGACGGCTCTGCCGCCGGAGAGGCGTTTTCTGGCGGTTATAGCAAGAAGATTTCTTGCCGAAACCATGAGGAATCCTGGATTTGATCCGGCTCAATTGAGCCCGAATCTTAAACCTAAAGAGTCCTATGATCTACCCGCGAGTTAAGGAGAGGAGGAGGACCTTCCTGGCGGCTTGGATGCGAGAGGAGCGGCGGGATACCATTGACGACGGCGGCGGCGCTCGGCTTCTGCAACCGCACAGTGGGATGGCTCGTCTCCTCCAGGTAAACGCTCTAAAATGATCCCCTTGGCCCCCTGATGGTGTTTAAATGGCAAATGGGGGAGAGGGGAGGCTGGTTCTTCAATGGCCATTAACACCATTAAAGGTGTGGCTCGGGTAGAGTGGAGGGGGCTGAACCCATCCCTTGGTGGCCGGGAAACGGCTGGAATCAACTCCTCTCCCCTAGAGGAGTTGATTGCAGCCATAAATGGTGGCTGTTAGCGTCCCTTGGCCGGCCTTCCACTTCCCCTTCCTCTTCCTCAATTTCTCTCTCCTCCATTATCATGGAGGGGAGCTCCTTTCTCTCTCCTAGTCACCTCTGGTTGACTAGTCAACCTCACAAGCTAAATGCAGCCCACTTGATTATGCTAGTCATGGGGGTGGGGTTAGCCTAAGGGAGAAGTGGCTTGGGCTTGGGTTAGCCCTTTTTGGGCTAGGTTTGACTTGACCTAAATGAGGGTTGACCTGGTCAATTTGACCATCTGGGTTGACTCCATTGGGTTTTTAGTGGCCCATTGGACTCCCTTAAGGTCTAGGGTTACTTGAATAGGGTTGGTTGGGCCTCTTGGTGGTCTCATGTCCCTTGGCAAGGGCACTTTGACCATCTTAGGGCTATAGTTGACTTGGGTCAACATGACCAACTGGGTTGACCCCTATGGGTCCTTGGTGACCCATTGGCCTCCCCTAAGGCCTAGGTAGGATTATGTAGTGTTACCCTGCACTTTGGAGGTCACATACCCTTAGTAAGGGCACTTTGACCAGATTAGGGGCTTGAGTTGACTTGGGTCAACCTGGCCCCTAGGGCTGACCCCAATGTGTCCTTAGTGACCCATTGACCTCACTTTAGGGTTAGGAGGGCATAGGTGGGGTCCTCTAGGCTAAGAGTAGGTCAATTGACCCTAAGTAGGCTAGTTTGACCCATTTAGGGCTAGGGTTGACCTTGGTCAACTGAGCCTCTTGGGCTGACCCTAATGGGTCCTTTTGGCTCTAATGGGCCTCCCAAGGTATTAGGGGTGTTGTGTTAGGGTCTTGGGGTTAGGGTGTTGTCCATGGTCATCCTGAACCATGCTCAGAGTTCTACTATTTGCAGACCATGATGATCTTCCACATTCTGTCCCTATCTCTTGGCCCATTTCTGGCTTCCTAGGGTTTTGTCATGACCTAGTCATGGCCAAAACCACTCTCAGGGGTCTAGTTGGAAATGGGATGTTACAAATCCCAATAAACAAAACAAAGATTTCGTCCCCGAAATCAAGGTTGAGCCTACGGGACTTACTACCGAAGAAAAGGACCTTGTAACATCCCATCACGACGCCTTGTTTCGCCCAATCGGCAAACCAGGATTCCAATAAACAAGGATAAGCCCCCAATAAACAAAAGATGAGCCTCTATCTGCCTAGAACAGCCCTTAGTAATTTAAAGCAGGAAAATAAATTAACTTCTTGAGGGGTCTGAGAGATATACCTGACTGAATAGCTCTGGGTATCTTTGTCGCATTAGGTCCTGCGGCTCCCAGGTATGCTCCTCCTGGCCGTGGTTCCTCCATAGGACCTTGACTAGTGGGACCTTCTTGCGTCGCAAGACCCGTACTCCTCGGTCTTCGATCCTCACCGGCTCCAAACAAACCGACCGGTCTGAAGCTACCGGCCCTTTGGTGGTCAAAATCTGCTGCTCCTGGCGTAGCAGAGCCCTCCTCAGCGAAGAAATATGGAAGACGTCGTGCAGTGCTTCCAGCTCTGGTGGTAACTCCAGCCGGTAGGCTAGGGGTCCGATCCGCTCCAGGATCCTGTAATGGCCCATGTACCTAGAGCTGAGCTTCTTCCTCCGACCACGCACCCGCGAGACTCCATGCATGGGCCGGATCTTCAGAAACACCCGGTCTCCCACCTGAAACTCCACCTACCGATGCCGGGCGTCATAGTACTTAGCCTGTCTACTCTGCGCCTCAAGTATCCTGTCTCTGATCAGCCTCACCTGTGCCTCGGTGTCTTCAACAAACTCTGATCCCAACACCTTCGGATCTTCGTTCTGCACCCAAGAAAGCGGGGTCCGGCACCTCCTCCCGTACAAGGCTTCGTAAGGCGCCATCCTGATGCTGGACTGGTAGTTGTTGTTATAGGAGAACTCGACCAGGGGTAAGAGTTTCTCCCACGGCTCCCCACGGTCCAAAAGGCATAGCCTCAAGAGGTCTTCCAGCGTCCGGTTGGTGCGTTCTGTCTGCCCGTCTGTCTGGGGATGAAATGCAGTGTTGAAGGTCAATCTCATGCCTAAGTAAGCTTGAACTGATCGCCACTCCGTGGATGTAAACCGCCCATCACGATCTGACACTATCGTCCTGGGCATGCCATGATAACGAATGTACTGCTCCACAAACTTCCGCACCAGTACTCCTACTGAATCATCCTTCCTGATCGTTATAAATCGAGCCACCTTAGTCAACCGATCAACGATTACCCAGATCGAGTCATTCCCTGTCCGAGACCGGGGAAGCCCATGTATGAAGTCCATGGCTATGTCATCAAACTTCCACTCCGGCACCGGGAGTGGCTGCAATAATCCTGCGGGGTTCCTGCGCTCCTCCTTCACTAGCTGACATGCCTCACAATGGGTCACGAAGTAAGAGACATCCTTCTTCATGCCCGGCCAGAACATAGTCCTCTTCAAATCAGCCGTCATCTTTGCGATCCCCGGGTGTACAGAATACCGGCTGCAGTGTGCCTCCGTCATAATATCCTCCTGGATCTGGCCTCCCTCCGGTATATACACCCGTCCTCTGAAGCACAACAGGTCGTCCCTCAGAGTGTAATCTCCTGCAGTGCCTGCCTCCAGAGCTTGGAAGATGGGTTCTAACTTGGCATCCTGCCTCTGTCCTTCTCTGACTCGGTCTCTGATGTCATCGGTAACGCCCATCGCGGCCAAGTACTCCTCGTAGAGCTTAGGATCGTCAGATGACACCAGAGTAATGTGCATGTCCTCTAGTCTCTGCAGCAGCTCCATAGACATCAACTGAGGCTCTGCTCCTGCTGTGGCAGCTCTCCTACTCAGTGCATCCGCTACCACGTTCACCTTCCCCGGGTGGTAATGTATCTCATACTGATAGTCAGATAGAAACTCCACCCACTGCCTCTGCCTGATGTTCAGTTCCTTCTGCGTGTCCACGTACTTAAGGTTCTTATGATCGGAGTATATATCACAGTGGACTCCATAAAGGTAGTGTCGCCAAATCTTCAGTGCGAATACAACTGCTCCCATCTCCAGGTCATGCACTGGATAGTTCTTCTCATGGGTCTTCAGCTGGCCGGAGGCATAAGCTATGACGTGTCCGTTCTACATCAGTACTGCTCCCATCCCCTGATATGATGCGTCGGTGTAGACATGAAATCCCTCCCTCCCCGAGGGGAGAGTAAGAATGGGAGCCGAGGTTAGTCGATCCTTCAGCTCCTAGAAAGCTGTCTGGCACTGCGGGGTCCACACGAACGGTACCTCCTTCTTCGTCAAGGATGTGAGCGAGAGGGCGATTCGAGAGAATCCCTCCACGAACTTCCGGTAATAACCGGCAAGTCCTAGAAAACTCCGTACGTCGATGGCTGTCTTCAGCTGCGGCCAATCCGAAATAGCCTGAATCTTTGCCGGGTCCACCGCCAGCCCGGCTCCGCTGATAATGTGACCTAAGAAAGCCACCTCCTTCAACCAGAACTGACACTTGCTGAACTTCACATAAAGGCGATGCTCCCGCAGTCTCTCCAAGGTCAGTGCCAGATGTCGTGTGTGCTCCTCCTCCGTCTTAGAATAGATAAGGATGTCGTCTATGAATACTATGACGAACACATCCAAATAAGCCTCGAAGACCCGGTTCATGAGGCTCATAAACGCCAACGGAGCATTCGTGAGCCCGAAGGGCATCACGATGAACTCATACAATCCATATCTGCTACTAAAGGCCGTCTTCGGAATATCCTCCTCCTGGATCCACAGCTGGTAGTAGCCTGACCTCAAGTCCAGCTTCGAGAAATAATGGGCTCCCTCCAGCTGATCGAACAACTCGTCTATCCTGGGGAGCGGATAGGTATTTTGGATGGTCAGCCTGTTTAGTGCTCGATAGTCGATGCACAGGCGAAGAGTGCCATCCTTCTTCTTCACGAATAGGACCGGAGCTCCCCATGATGAGGAGCTCGGCCTAACAAATCCTGCTTCCACCAGCTCCTGCAACTGTGTCCGAAACTCCGCCAACTCCTTCGGGGCCATCCGATAAGGGGACTTGGATACCGGCTTAGCCCCTGGTACCAACTGAATATGGAAGCCTTCTCCCTATGCGGAGGCAGTCCTGGCAGCTTATCCGAAAAAATATCGGCGTAGTCACGAACCACCGGAATGCTGGCAACCAGGTCCTTCTCCTCAGTCATCTCGAATAATACCTGATATACCTCGTCTCCTTGCATGTGAGCCTTAACGGCCTGAATAGATGAAAGCAGGCGGCGGGAGACCGGAGTAGTACCTTCGAATGTCGCATAAGTATCGTCGTGTCTCAGCACGACCCTCCCCGCCGGGCAGTCAATCTGGGCATGGTTACAGACAAGCCATGTCATGCCCAAGAAAAGGTCGAAGTCCGGCATTCTCAGGATCGTCGCCGGGGCCTCGAGTGTCACCCCGTCTATGGTAACCTCCAGGAGGCACTTCTCAGTGGACTGGATCTCCATCCCATTGGGGAGAGGCACCCTCCTGGATAATCCCGTATAATATCGAATCTGGTCCAGCTCCTTGACGAAATCCTCTGACACAAAGTTGTGCGATGCCCCCGTGTCGAACAGGGTATGGGCAGGCTTGTCGCACACCATCACCATTCCTAAATCAGTTTTAAGAAAGAACTTTGGTGTAAGGTTTTCTAACCTAGGTTGTGTAGTAGTTCTATCAATACTTAATATGAGCAGGGAATAGATTCAAAACTAAAATTACTCTCATACCTACAATAACCCTGTCCGGGTTCCGGGGCTGTGCTAAGTCCAAAGCGTAAATCTGCTCCCCATTCTGTCTTCGGTCTCCTCCCTGATTACCACGTCCTCGGCCACGTCCTCGGCCTCCGAAATGCTGGGCAGGTGGGCCACCCTGTGGTGCTGGAGGTGGTGCCCCCCTCATAGGGCAGTTTCTCCGGAGATGTCCCACCTGGTGACAATGGAAACACTCCGGCGGGGGATACGCCATACCCCCGGGTCTCGGCATCTCCTGAATCTGGAGAGGTTGAGGGGCCAAAACCACCTGCTCTGTCGGCTCCTGCCTCACCTCCTGACGAGGCCGCTCCTCTGTCCTCCTCCCATCTGGTATGGTGCCTCGCTGCTGATCATTCCGGGCCCTCCGGCCCTGATCCTCCGCTTGCCGCTTCCGGCCCCGAGTGGCGTGCCAATCGGCGTCAATCCTCTTCGCCATCTCCAAAATCCGGGAGATAGGCCCGTCAGAGACAAACAGCAAGGCCTCCCTCAACTCTTCTTTTAGGCCCTTATAAAACCTCTTGACATAACCTGCTTCGTCCAGCTGGTAAGAGCCCGCATATCGGGCCAAATGATCGAACTCTCGGTGGTACTCCACCACCGTCCTGGTGCCCTGCCTCAGCTGCAAGAACCGCTCCTCCAACTCGTCCCTGGCCGACTGCGGAACAAAGTGCTCCAGCAGCGTGGCCCTGAATTCCTCCCAAGTGATTTCTGCAATCTCCCTATCAGCATATGTCGTGTCTAACAGCGTCTTCCACCACCTCTTAGCATGGGACTCCAAGCAAGATACCACCAAGGCCACCCTCTCCTCCCAAGGGCATCGTATCCCAGCCAACATCTCGTACATAACATCCAGCCACTCCTCTGTCCGCACTGCCGAATCTGTCCCCAAGTATGATGGGGGAGAGAGTCCTCGGAAGGTGCTCATCCAGTTGGCCCCTGGGTTTGGCTGCTGGGCTGGAGCCTGCTGAGCCCGGAAGGCCTCAAGGATAGCTGTAAGGGTCTGCCCCATGTCCGACTGAAGGAAAGGTGTGGGGACCATGGGAGGTGGTGCAATGTCTGGAGTCTGCTGAGCTCCACCTTGTGGGGTGGGCTGAGCTGGGGGCTGCAAAACGAACTACATTAGTACGTAATCCGACTCAATACCTAATAAAGGTGGACAATTTACATGTGATCCCCCATATGGGCACACCACTGCTTCCGCTGCTTAGTTTGTCCCCAAACTAAACTCGCGCGGGAGTGGCCTAGGGTTGTGGACTGTTACTTTTCGATCGAGGTCTGCTTTGATACCACTTGTAAGACCCCCCCTTTTTTTTCTTTTTAAGACGCCGGGGTCTTAGGCCCAGAACCGCCGTTTTGCGGTGACTCCTTCACGCCCTGAAGGGTCATCACCACAAAGCGCCGATTCTGCCGGCCAGTTTGATCACAGAAAAGTAGCAGAATAATGAAGTAAACGGAACTGCAGTCCACAGAGAATCACATGTCATAATAAATATAACTCCACGAAGGGAGTGTCCACAAAAATAAACATCAGAGTAGCAAAAACGGGCTTATGCCCGGTACATCAAATCCTCACTACAAAAGATCACTCATGCGGAAGCAGAAAGACTACTCAAGGTCGAGACTCACGGTCCCGGCTGTGTGAACTCCGGAGCTAGACTGCCCCACCTCCAAGCGCACCGGTCTCTGGGGCTGCTCCTCCATGCTGGTCTCCACGATCCCCTAAATGATGCGGTTCGAAAACCGTTAGTCTAAAAGACTAAGTCCTATCATCCCCCGCCCCTTCCCCCATGGCTCCTAGGCACCGAGCGGAGAGGAAGAAAGGGGAGGACTTGAAGGTGGAGAATATCAAAAAGCAGATGGTAGTGGACCTATACTAGCAATTCTATAACATGTATGGACTATAAGCTGAAATATGAAAAGTAACCTTCACTTATGTGAAAACACATAAGCCAAGGGGTCTTCTGCAAGGCTCCCATCGTATAAAAAGTCTCATACCAATTTATACGTTGGGGTGTCGATGATCGAACATCAGTAACTATATATATCAAAATTAACCTTAATTTATAAACTTGCCCACACAAGCTTATAGACTAAGGGGTCGTTTTGCAGGTCCTAAAGTATAAGCGTCCCATTCCACTTATACTTTAGGTGTCAAGGTTAAAGGTAACGATTATGCTATGACATGCAAGTGGGTATGATGGACATGCAAGTGCAACACACACACCCGACTCTGTGCACACAGACCTTTAGTTCCCCCTTTCTGGAGCCGTAACCTCCCAGGATACCTCCGTAGTGGCAGACGGAAGCGGTGGGTTGGGCCTCGCCCACCTCTAAACCAGTAAAGCACTACCGGTCAGACCTATCGTACGCCTCAACGCTTGGTGCACGAAGCGGACTCCTGCGTACTCTTGCCGGCTGGCGCACCGGACTTCTGTTGGCGAAGTGCTAACCCCACTTGCCGAGTCAACGTATTGGCGTCGGTGCATCAACCCTCCGATACCGAAGACCCACCACCTTAATTTCCTTTCCTTTTATGCACATGCAAATTAGCGTAATCAAGAACCGAGCCGAAGCTCCCCGGACCAACACGTCCGTCTCAAACAATCGAGCCGAAGCTCCCCGGACCCAAAGTCCGCCTTTTAACCATCCGAGCTGAAGCTCCCATCTAACATCCCGTGCCATCAGTATCTGTGAAATGTGCAACCCTAATTACTAAGTTACTCTTTTCAGCTTGTTAAACAGTTTACGTTAACCCAGGACTGCCCCCGGTATTCCCTGTGAAGGGCTCTCAAGGGGCACTAGGAACTGTATTGGGATTACGCCCAGCGTTCCCTTTCGCAAGGTACTTATTTTGTTATTGGTTGATTCCCTTACCCATTATTTTCTCATCTTCCGATATGCTAATCCTAGGGTGATTTGACCCCAACTCTCCTTGGGTAGGACGATCTTTCGTCGGACCCGAACGCCTCGAAACCCTAGACAAAAACCACACTCTACTCACTCATCTTCTACATATGCCACCCATTCTACATATCCTTCCAGCAATCCATCAAGACTCATCACACGTGCTCTAATTCATATCCAAAATGATTTCCTGCAGTTTTGCTATATGCAGACCACTTATGCTACACGACCCGTAAAAAGGGAAGTACATGAAATACTCATCCAGTACCCCTATGATAATTACTAGAGGGCTAAAATGATATTTGAAGCATAAATCCAGAAATCCATAAGTTTCCTAATTTGTCTGATAATTTATTTATTTATTCTAGTATCCAAAAGGCCCAAGTTTGAACATGAAGTAGTAATTTCATACAAGATAATGATCCAACAAATTTATGGTAATTACAAAATGCATAATCAAGTCTAAGGCCTAAATCTTCAAATTTTTCAGCAAGGTTTGGGCCCTTAATTTTAATTTCAAAGTTACCTCATAAAAATTAATTTAAAAGGCTTTACAGTAAAAATGCCACCAAAACTTCAGAGAAAATTCATGGGTGATTTTAATGGCCTACAAATACCCTAGAAAAAGTTTCATAATTTATCCTTTTAAATTAAGGCCATATTTGATTTTCTCATGAAATTTCAAGTTTATGGGTTAATGAACAAAGTATACTAATTAATCATCAAATATTTCCACAACAATTCCCACATGATATTATTGAGGTATGAACACTATGCAGCAAGTTTCATGATTTTTCAATAAGTAATGGGCTCTTGCAAGAATTATTTAATATGTAATCAAAATAAAGCACTTGTGAAGTAGATGCCCTAAATAGATATCCAAAAATTCTAACAAAATTCATACAATATTACTATAGCCTAAAACTAACTCTGCCCATGTTTCATACCCTTTCTATGGGCAGTGAGACCACAATAGCCAAATTATTAATTAGGGCAATACTATTGATTACAAATGAAGTGCTACAAATATTGATCAAAATTCCTCAAGTAAATTATCAGAGGCTCAAAATACCCTTATCCCCTCACTACCCAAATTTGGTTAAGTTTCAAGATGTTTAGCTAACCTAAACCTACACTACAAGTTTTAGGTCCTAAGCTAGGGTTAGGGTTTTGGGGACACTACCATTTTGACAATTTGCTAATATTTTTAACAGAAGGTTTTATATATCCTAGGAACCTCCTTGCAAAATTTGGTGTTCATCCAAGGTATTTAGGACTCATGCCCTTCACAAGGCCAAAAGGTCCCTCCTTAGGGTTTGACCTAGGAACTTAGGGCCAATCTATTCCTCACTATCCCATATTCCATGGGGAGGTGATAAGTGCCATAACAAGTCAGTGGCCCAAATTTCAGCCTCTGTTGAGGTGGTTTGGTCACTCAAAATTAAAAGTGCATTTTTGACCTAAATGCCCTTAATAAGGTATAGTTAGGGTTGGGTCAAAACCTATTCAAAACATATCCAAATTGGGTGAAACTCTATACAGGTACCTAAAGTGAACCCAGGGACAACTCACCAAAATTTGGGAGGGTTTGGAGGTGTTTAGGGCACCTATTTTATTTATTTAATAATTATTAAATGTTTATAAAAACTATAGAAATATTTTCTCCAAAAATTCCCATTTTTGGACAGGCCCTAGGTATAGCTATGATAGACTCCCTACCAAAATTTCAACTACTTTGGGCTAGGGATGAAGCGTGGGCACTCAATTTAATGACTGCCTAGCCCTAAGGGTATGTCCCACCAAAATGGGTGCCCTGGTCAGACCATGCACCCAAATGGGTTCAAACAAATTTTAAAGTGAAATAGACTCAGAGGGCTACAACTTTTGTGTTCGTGACTTTTCCTGCAGAGGGGCCTAAGTATTTTTAAAATTTAAAACCAAATATATAAAAATCTGTGACATAATACACATGAATATATATGAATCCTATAGTTTGAAATCAGGGGAGGCACGAATCTTGACGCAGATTCGACGGAATCCCGTCGTCTTCCTCAATGAGCCAATGTCCAGGATTCATCCCGCCTGGAGCCATTTCCAAGCCTTGCCGCCGGCGATCCAGCCCCTTCCCCGGCCGGCCACCGCCACCAACACCTCCGTTGAGGTGGTGGCTATCGCCAGGCGGCGGCTCTGCCGCCGGAGAGGCATTTTCTGGCGGTTATAGCAAGAAGATTTCTTGCCGAAACCATGAGGAATCCTGGATTTGATCGGGCTCAATTGAGCCCGAATCTTAAACCTAAAGAGTCCTATGATCTACCCGCGAGTTAAGGAGAGGAGGAGGACCTTCCTGGCGGCTTGGATGCGAGAGGAGCGGCGGGATGCCATTGACGACGGCGGCGACGCTCGGCTTCTGCAACCGCACAGTGGGATGGCTCATCTCCTTTAGGTAAACGCTCTAAAATGATCCCCTTGGCCCCCTGATGGTGTTTAAATGGCAAATGGGGGAGAGGGGAGGCTGGTTCTTCAATGGCCATTAACACCATTAAAGGTGTGGCTCGGGTAGAGTGGAGGGGGCTGAACCCATCCCTTGGTGGCCGGGAAATGGCTGGAATCAACTCCTCTCCCCTAGAGGAGTTGATTGCAGCCATAAATGGTGGTTGTTAGCCTCCCTTGGCCGGCCTTCCACTTCCCCTTCCTCTTCCTCAATTTCTCTCTCCTCCATTATCATGGAGGGGAGCTCCTTTCTCTCTCCTAGTCACCTTTGGTTGACTAGTCAACCTCACAAGCTAAATGCAGCCCACTTTATTATGCTGGTCATGGGGGTGGGGTTAGCCTAAGGGAGAAGTGGCTTGGGCTTGGGTTAGCCCTTTTTGGGCTAGGTTTGACTTGACCTAAATGAGGGTTGACCTGGTCAATTTGACCATCTGGGTTGACCCCATTGGGTTTTTAGTGGCCCATTGGACTCCCTTAAGGTCTAGGGTTACTTGAATAGGGTTGGTTGGGCCTCTTGGTGGTCTCATGTCCCTTGGCAAGGGCACTTTGACCATCTTAGGGCTATAGTTGACTTGGGTCAACATGACCAACTGGGTTGACCCCTATGGGTCCTTGGTGACCCATTGGCCTCCCCTAAGGCCTAGGTAGGATTATGTAGGGTTACCCTACACTTTGGAGGTCACATACCCTTAGTAAGGGCACTTCGACCAGATTAGGGGCTTGAGTTGACTTGGGTCAACCTGGCCCCTAGGGCTGACCCCAATGTGTCCTTAGTGACCCATTGACCTCATTTTAGGGTTAGGAGGGCATAGGTGGGGTCCTCTAGGCTAAGAGTAGGTCAATTGACCCTAAGTAGGCTAGTTTGACCCATTTAGGGCTAGGGTTGACCTTGGTCAACTGAGCCTCTTGGGCTGACCCTAATGGGTCCTTTTGGCTCTAATTGGCCTCCCAAGGTATTAGGGATGTTGTGGTAGGGTCTTGGGGTTAGGGTGTGGTCCATGGTCATCCTGAACCATGCTCAGAGTTCTACTATTTGCAGACCATGATGATCTTCCACATTCTGTCCCCTATCTCTTGGCCCATTTCTGGCTTCCTAGGGTTTTGTCATGACCTAGTCATGGCCAAAACCACTCTTAGGGGTCTAGTTGGAAATGGGATGTTACACCCCATGTCCTAACCAAATCTAAATTAAGGGGCCTAATAAAAAAATGGGATGTTGCAAGGACCAGTTTGTCTGAGTGTAGGTTTCTTAACAAAAATTGAGCATGTAAGATCTTTGGATTTGAGTTAAAGAGGAGGAGCTACAACCTTATCTAGTACATTTCTTGTGAGGAAGAAGGGGGAAAGTGGATGTATCCAAGAAAGGGGAACCACTATAAATCATGTGTGTGTTATGTGCTACGAATTAATTTTGCTTGTGTTGTGTTGTGAATGCTTTAACTAATGAATCTGTTAAGTGATAAAGATTTGTTGTAGTATTTTTTTAATAAAAAGTAACCTACTCACCCCCTTCCTCTCTGGGTGATTATCTGTCCATAGAATTATCTTTCATGGAGGATAGCCCTACCTTAGAGAGAATGACTCTCCTACCGCTCAGGCACAATGCCCTACCTTAGATCCAAATCTGGATCCTACACTCAGACTCAAAGGTCCTACACTTAGAGAGTACGACTCTCCTACAGCTCCGGCAAAACTACCCTACCTCAGGTTCAAAAGCCCTACATCATAAATCCACAAAGGATCCTACCTCGGATCTGGAACCTACACTCAGGCAAAACTGCCCTACCTCAGGCACCAAGGCCTTGCAACTCAGATCAAAGAGGACCATATAGAAATGAAATAGATTTATGTTATATTGACTCAGAGAAATTCCTCAGAGCCTTCTCCTGAGCTGCATTTTTCAACTCTAACTATCTTCTCTGGAGCAAAAAAATTATCTTCAGTATATTGCAGCTTCTGCTAGAAGTACCTCAGAAATGGGTTTTTCTGAACATGCTGAAGAAGACTGAAGTCTTGACAGAACTTGAGATCTACAAACAGCTAACCTAAACCTACAGTAAACAGAAAGCTCTGCTTCTTCTCTTTATCAAAAAACAAGTCTGAACTTGTTGTAGAAGAAGAAAATGCTACAGCTATCTGGAATGAACTTTTGGTTCAGTTGGAAATGACTTCAAAATTTTGGCTCGACAATAATAGCAAGGAAGATGAAGTGCAGCCGCAAAAAGTGAAACCCTAAAAGTTAAATTCTTCCTTAAGAAGTTGTCCCTTTTATCTTCCACAGATTAATGGCTGCAAGAAGTAGTGGGGACCACCTGCATTTTGACAGGTGCAACATGCTTTAGCGGAAGAAGATGTACAGTAGACCTCCGATAGTATTTTTCGTGCTCTGTATCTTTCCCGCACTTAATTTGAACTCTGTTGACTTTGTCAGCTTTGGCTGACATCATCAGATTATGGACTTATCCAATTTCTCAAATTCACTACATGGGTTGAGAGCGTTGAGTGAACTAGCTTCACTTAACGCTTTTACATTTAGTAATTTCTTCACTTATCTGAAGGCGTTGAGTGAGCTGGCCTCACTCAGCGTGTTGGAACCCTTGTTTGGATATGTACTAGGTTCACTCTTAGGATGTTTTGACCCCCATGTATAGCCTGGATCCTTCTCTAGTCTTAGTTAAATCCTTTTAGGTCAGGATTGTCCAGACCAGCATTGCAGTGGACTCCGACTTAGATTCAGAAAGATTTTATGGTTTATCTACATCAGTTCGACTATAGTCGAACTCAGCTCGACGATCGTCAATCTCCCATCGATGATCTCAGAGTACTCTACTCTGAACTGAGCTCGACGATCTGCAAGCTCAGATCGACGATCTTGTGCCTCTCAGCAGTTATCTCAGATCTACGATAGTTGTTCTCAGGTCGACGATCTCTTGACTCAGTTCGACGATCTCTGAACTAAGCTATACGATTTTATGTTGCCTTCAGTTATCAATTCTCTCAGATCGCTCAGAAGTATTTATTTTGGTTATGATAAATTATTTTAAGGCAAATATATTCTGATAATTAATGCTGACATTCTCAAGGCTGATAGCCGTATTTCATGAAGCATTAATTATGGTATTCACAGAATATTCTGTAAAGACAGTTATAGAAGTGCATTTATGATTGCCAGCCATTCTAGCCATTTGAGCTCCTAAATTCTTGCAGAGAATTAAGTACTTTCTTGGGAATTCAAATTCAGGTCGTTGGTCATTCTAATGAGAGACAGAGAACTCAAAAAGAAAAAAAAACAACAAGAATTACAGACACAGTCAGTCAGAAAAAAAATTTCTTTTTGCTCTCAAGGTCTCTTGCTTTTGCTGAAACAAGGAAGAAGAAGAACTTGTTCAACACCAAATTTTCTCTAGTCTTCTTCTTTCTTCAGGCTTCAGAAATCTACAGAGAGCTCAAATCAACATCAATCTGAAGACCTACACCCTGGACAAAGCTTCCATCTTCTCGAATCTACTTTGTATCTCAGGAGGAGCTTTGGCATCATCAAAAATCCACATAGTCTTCTCATTGTGTTTGAGAAAGAGAAGATTGTCATCAACTTTTCTTTAACCTCTCTTGTACAGGGTTATTACTC
Source organism: Platanthera guangdongensis (assembly GCA_039583875.1). NCBI lineage: Eukaryota > Viridiplantae > Streptophyta > Magnoliopsida > Asparagales > Orchidaceae > Platanthera > Platanthera guangdongensis. The sequence continues at coordinate 105,440,350 of CM077152.1, forward strand.
CCTTCAAAAGTAAACTTCTTGGTGATAGGGCACCTGATCAAAAATCTATTGGTTTTTAGGCACCTGATCAAAATCCTGAAGGGTTTCTAGATCTACCTGAAGCAGATCTTGTGGTGATAAGGCACCTGATCAAAAACCTAAGTAGATTCCTACCAGGGTGGTAGAAGAGTGGATGTACCCAGATTTGGGGAACCACTATAAAATTTCTTGTGTCGTCTGGTTGCCTTGTGTTTTCTTTTTGTATTGTGCTGTGATAGTTTCTTGTGCATTTACCTCTTTCATATAAGTATCAATATTTTAATTCCGTAATAAATCTAAACAATTTTCTTTATACTCTATTCACCCCCCCCCCTCTAGAGTAAACTCTATCCATCCCTCACTTTCACAGTGCTTTCTGCTTTTACCTCTTCTTTATTGGGTGTTGAGTGAACTGTCTTCACTCAAAGCTTCTGGACTTTGCCGATTTTTGTCTTCTTCTTAGGCATTGACTGGAGCAGCAAGACTTGACGCTTTTGTCGTCTGGCATTGAGGGCATTGAGTGAAGATTCATCACTCAACGCTTTTGTACTTAGCCGCCTTCTGTCATCTTAGGCTTTTTCATAACACGACGCCTTCTACATTGGCTTCGAGTTAGCTGTGTTCACTCGATGCTTCTTTACTTTGTCGAATATTCAACCTGTTAATACTTAGGTGTTGACATATTCAGCTATACTCGACGATGGCATTGAATGAACTATCATCACACAATGCTTGTGGACTTGGCTGCATAATTGCTTTGCAGACTGCATGGCTTTGACTGTCCATAAATAATTCAGCACATTATGGCATCTGGCGTTGAGTGAACTGGCTTCACTCAACACCTGTGGACTTGGGTGATTTTCAGCCTCTCCACTAACGTTTTATGGTGTCTGGCATTGAGTGAACTGTCTTCACTCAATGCCCATGGACTTGGATAGATTTATGTCTCTCCACATCTTTGCTTTGTGATCACCTTTCACATCATATGGAATACATGTCCTATCAATGTTTCAAGGACTAACCTGCATGGGTGAACCTAACATACATCAAATACAATACTGTGTATATCATACACATGTTTGACTTCTTTAAATCTTCTTCAAATCTTGGACATTGTAGGCAATGGACCCAACAATCTTCCCCTATTTGAAGAAGTCAAAAACCTCAATCAAAATCCCGAGTCAATAAAATACACTAACATATGCAGTAATAAAACATAACTTGGAGAACTTATAACAAGAGTACAAGTTATAGTTACCACACTTTCCTTACCTGTAGGGTGAACATCATTACACCTGCTCCCCCAGCATTATTTCTACCTGGCCTGGATCAATCATTTCGTTCTCATAAATCTGATACCACGTATATCCTTTTATCCGTCTCATTTTTATCCTTCTCTCCCCCTTTTAACTTCTGTAAATAATCAGGGAGGCTCTGATTAATTGCTCCCCCATTTTGAATACAGATAAGCAACTATTACAGCAGTTGAACCACTTGTATCTACCTCTACAAGTGCTTGACTTGCTCCCCCACAACTGAAGCATTCTTTATCATACTTCCTGGTAGACATTCTAGTCTATACCAGTCTGGATAGTACTTGAACATGATACCACTGAAGGTATACCACTTAAAAAGTGTTTATTACACTGAAGAACAATTCCACCTATAAGAAATAGTATAACCTGCAACAACTTGAGGAGTAACTGAAGCTATACCGGGTTCAACAAACCCAGCCCAAACTTGAAGGTATTGAACTTTGCTTCATCTAATAGCTTAGTTAAGATGTCAGCCACATTCTCGTTTGTAGTTACAAACTCAAGGTTGATATCTTCACATTCCACATGCTCCCTAATGAAATGATAACTTATCTCAATATGCTTAGTCCTGCTGTGGAAGACAGGATTCCTAGCAATTAAGATGGCACTAGTAGAATCACAATATAAGGGACTTCTACTTATCTGGAGGTTATAATCCTAGAGCTGATTGAAAGATAATCCTAGAGGGGGGTGAATAGGTCTCTTTTTTAAATACTTTAGCAATTCTTAATCACTTAATTATTTCAGCAGTTACAAAACTCAGATCACAGAACAAGCAAAAGCAATCACAGCACAACAGACAAAGAATTTATAGTGGTTGCCCTATCTAGGGTACATCCACTTTCCCCCTTCTTCCTCACTAGCAATGTGCTTGATAAGGTTATAGATCCTCCTCTTTAACTCAGATCCAAGGACCCTACAGTCTCAGTTTCTTTTAAGAAACATACACTCAGACCAATAGGTTCTACCTCAGAGATTCTCCCAATCTCCTATCTCAGGTCCCTCAAGAACCCTACCTCAGCCTTTATAAATTAGCTTACAACTCAATAATTCACCCAAAACCACCTACCTCAGGTCCCTCAAGAACCCTACCTCATCCTTTATAAATTAGGCTTACAACTCAGAGATTAGATCTCCTACCCACTCAGATCTCAAGGAGATCTTACAAAAATTAAGAGGTAAAAATATAAACAATAATCATCAGAAAATAGAATTTCTGCAGTCTGACTTATCTGTTAGCACAGATTCCTCAATTCAGCAGCAATGGATTTCTTCTTGATAAATTGATTTGTTGAGAAGTTGCTTCTCTGGATCTGTAATCTTCTTGATATTGATCGACTTGATTTGCTTGAAGAGATTATAGATCAGATCCACCTTAATCCTCAGATCAACTTGGTGAAATGATCTGGAGATTTTCTTGAACACCTCATCTTCTTCCTCGTCCTAGGGATTGGAATAAGAAAGAGATTTTTTGTTCGCTTGATCGATTCTATCTCTTATCTATTAGTGTAGGCAACCCATCTATTTTTAGCCTTCATATATGGCTTGTTACTAAATGATGACATCAGCATCTGACATCATACTTCAAATCCTCCCTCCAATTGTTCTTGTTTAAATATCTTATTCATGTAGCTGATGTGATAGTTCTGACTTATCTTGACACTTTTGTGTTGACTCGACACTTTTGTGTTGACTTCGCACTTTTTCTGAAACATAAGTGTCAAGATGTCCAAAGTGTCTCGACACTTGTGTCGAGACATCTTAGTAGTCTCGATACAATCATACTTGGAAGAATTTTCATCTATAACTTGAAAGTGTCGAGACAGTTAACTTATCTCGACACATGCATTGTCTGTGTCGACATCTTTTAATTCTGCTTTGTGTCGAGACTGTTGGATTGTCTCGAAACAACTGTCTGCCTGATGTCGGGAAGTATATGCATTAATTATTCATTGTGTCGAGACAGTTGAGTTATCTCGACATAATTTTACTTAGTAAAATTTCCTTTCTTCTTTGTGTCGAGACAGTTGTATTATCTCGACACAACTGTTTTAAGCTTTATAGTGTCAAGTAAGCTTACTTAGTAAAATTGTCTCGAGACAACTAACTTGTCTCGACACAGCTGTCTTGAATCTTCTCTATGTCGAGTTAACTGGCATGTCTCGACACAGCTTCTGCAAAGGTGTCGACATAGTTGAAGTGTGTCGACACTTTTGTACTTATCCATTTTTCTGCACTACAAGTTGTTTAATGTAGACTATGCTTACCTCACACAGGGCTTTTCTGACTCCACTCGATGCTTTTGGTACTTAGACAATTTTCCTTCAAAATCTAGTCAGCTTCATGTGTCCACCTGTCCTATCAATATGAAATAAACAACGTGCAAACATAAACTTTAATATACATCAAACACAAATATGTGTATATCATCGAGTTGAAAGGGCTTCTTCAAATCATGTACATTATGTCCAATGTACCCAACAATCTCCCCCAATTTGGAGAAGTCATAACCCCAATTGAATGATATACAACATGATACCAAAATATGATGATAAAGTTATAAATTCAATAGTGCTGAACAACATAAGAAGTAGCATAATTGATAATAAATAAGGAACATAGTGCAACCAAAAATTTTCATTACAAATTTGTTCAAGGATTATATTTGGTTAATTTGTTACCTTGATCTAAAAGTAAAGTTACATAATGCCTAAAAAATATATTCTAAGAATCCTCTAGTTCATTGATCACTATGCCTTTTCTAGATTGTATCTTTGCTTTTACTCCAAGCACCTTGCCATCTGCAACATTTTTGCCTTTGTCAATCTTAGAATTGGAGATTTGTTCTGCCTTTAGCCTTTGTCTTTCAAAATAGTGATAAGTCTTGGGGAAATATTTGTTGGGCTCAACTGAATTAGCTGGAATTTTTCCTATCTTCAGATCATGTCTAAACTTTTGGCTGACTTCTTGTTGCTTTAAGTGCTTACCCTATTCTTACTCTTGCTACCATTTTCCCCTATCAGTAGCATTAGAATTAACTGCTTTCAATGTAGTGAGGATTATTGATCTGGAGGTTGGGCTCCACTGTTCAAAATCTAGTCTAGCTTCAGCTTGTTCCCTAAACATTTTCTTTGACAGCTGAGCTTCTTTCTCCTTCAGAAATGCAGAAGCAGACATCTCCACCTATTCACATATAATATTTTGAACTGGTGGTGGAGGACTGTACATGGTTTGGACAGCAGCTTGGATAGCCTCAAATGGAACTTGTGCTGCATGATTGTACATGGATTGTCCAGGAGCATGAATAGCTTCAAGTTGAGATGGTTGACAACCAGACTCAGCAGATTGATCTCCATCATAACAAAGGAGAGGATGTCCTAATGTGTCTCTAATGTTGTTTGATATCCATGTAGCATGCTCAGAACTAGCCCTTATCATTACCCTCTCCCCATTTATGACTTCTCTTTTTATATGATCTCTCAGATCATTCTTGTGAAACGTTACTTGTCCATCTAGATAATTGATTCCAGAGGTTACGGTGTTTTTTACCTTCAGAAAATTGTTATCCAAAATTTTGTCTGAAGCCTTGATATCCTTTATCAAGGAAGCTGAATGAGTTGTCAGCTAAGTTTCCATCTCCTTTGTGGCAGCAGTTATCTTACTTTCTAGAGCAGTAGTGTGCTCAGTCAGCTTGACCAATATTTCAGTATGCATGACAGTCACGTTTTCATCTAATATTCTTTGATTCTCAAGGACATATCCTTGTTTGACAAGCATTTCATCTTCAGTCTTCTTAGCTTCTTGTTGTTGTTTTGCAATATATGTTGCAGCATTTGCTCCCTTCTGGAAGAAGTCAGTCGTGTTTGTTCTTAGTATATTTACTTCAAATCTAATGGACTTAATGTCCTAAGCTAGTTGAAATTGCAAGTCCTTATTTCTTTCATCCACATATTGCTCTAGTTTAACTCTCTGCTGGTCTAACATAATTTGTATTTGTACTAGAAGTGAGCTTCAGTCCACTGGAGGTGCAGATGTTGGTACAGATTGTATAATTTTCATATAGCTTTTACTCTTCTTTTACAGTTCTGATAGTTTTCTTTTCTTCAAAAGAATGGCTTCTTCTTTCTCAGAGTCGGAAGTACTTACCACTTCAACAAATTTTTATTGTTTACCACCTTTAGCACTTGGGTCTAGATCTAGTAACTCCCCCTCAACCATTGCACCTTCTTCATTAATAATGATATTTTTTAAGTTTACATCTTCTTGCTGAATTTCAGCATCAGGAACTTGGTTCTCTGGTGTTGCAGCTATCTCCCCCTAGATGTCAGATTCCTTAAACAAAAGATTTTCTTCCTTTGTCTCCTTAGTGGCATGATCCTCATATTCTTTCTCAGAAATCTGCACATCTTATGCAAGAGTCTCAGTTTCTACCTCGACTGTATTCAGAAGTATTTCTTCTTCAGCCTCTTTGGGGAATTCATCATCCATCTCTCTGTCAGGCATTTCATTTTCAGGAACCTTTGATTGTTCCAGCTCTTATACAACTTCCATAATTATGTTATCTATTGTATCCATATTAGTTTCAAGCAGATCATTGAGGTTCTCCATCTCTATTTGATCCTTCTCTGGAATATTCTCCCCCTGCACCTGATCACCAATTTTAGGTGACGTACTTGGAGAATTCCCATCTATTGTATTATCTTGTTTCTCACCAGATTCACTGGAAACAACATCATCCATAACTATAGCCTTCTCTTTTTTCTCTTACTTCTTTACTACTACAGGTGTCTCTTCGATAGAACTCTATCCCACCTAGATAATATTCTCATATACATTCTTCTCATGTGATTGATCTTGGATCTAAGCGTGAGGTTGAGGCTGTTTGGAATGGCATAAATTAGGTATAAAATCAGTATTCTGCCCTTGTTTGGTTTCTCTATAATCTTTGCTATCTTATCAAAGACCACTTTACTCCAGTCAGTCTTGAGTTTTAATATTACTCTTATCATAAGCTCAAACATCTGAGCGGATATCCTATCACGTGCTCCTATTTTACACAACAACACCTTCCCAATAATTTATGACAGGAATTTTCCTCCGGAATTCATAGCCTTCCTGTTCAGGGTGCCTCCAGCCTTAGTGACTAAATCCAATCCATGCCACACTAATCCTTCAGCAGTCTTGGTGGTGTTCACTTCATCTTCCTACTAGATTCTTGGTATCTATAAAACCTTTTCCAATCTCTTGCTTGTGATTTTAACTTTGGATCCATTCACTGTACACTTAATCTTTGTTGAACTTGAATTCAGTGTTGCATTAGAAAAGAATTACAATACTTCTCTTTTTTAGATGATTGTTGGTTCAGAAAGCATATAATCTAGTCCTTCTTCTTTCATTAGGTCAATGATGTTTTTGGTTTCTTCTTGTGAAGAGACGAATCCTTGGTGCATGAGTTCATAACCTTCATTGATGTTGTCATCGATCTTGGGAGCCTTTGGAATTGAGAGAAATTAAGGAAGAAGATGTGTCAACTAAAGAAGTTCTAGGTCTCGACACTCAGGGATCAATCTCTCAGGAATTCAGGTAAGCGTAGATGACAACTTCTTTCTCACCTTATTTATAGTAGATGACGCAGCAGTTGAAAAGTCGCGCTGCTAAATCTGTTCCATGTTTTAGGAAATAACCTAGTGTTGACACCAGTCTTGAGTATCGACACAAGTTTGTCGAGATGTGTCGTCATAATACAAAACAAGTCTGTCGAGATATGTCGACCCAAGTAGGCACACGTTTTTTGTCTCTCTACTCATATACCTTAGGGTCTTGACACCCGTATGTCTCGACACCTACTTTAGTGTCTTGACACATAAAGTTATCCTGTGTCGACACATTTCCATATATCTTGAGACATTATTATCTATAGTGTCGACACACTTTCTGGTGTCTCGACACAGACTAGTCAAAATTTTAATTTTCTTAAGTGTACATTCTTGACACTTATGAAGTTTACCCTTGAAATCTAAATGAGTCGACTTAATTACTGAACAATAAGTTTTATACTTACGTTATAATGGTTTTACTCAAGATTCAACATTCCAAGTTCAAGTTTGAAGAAATTAAACTTCTCTTCTTCCAGTGGCTTAGAAAAAATATCAGCAATTTGTTTACTTGTTGGAACAAATTCTAAGATAAGATCTTCATTTTCTACATGTTCTCTAATAAAATGATGTCTAATTTTAATGTTCTTTGTTCTACTATGTGACACAAGATTGTTTGCAATAAAAATAGCACTAGTAGAATCACAGAAAAAAGAAATTTTACTTAGCTGTAAGTTGTAATCTTGTAACTGATGCTTAATCCAAATCAATTGTGTACAACAACCACCAGCTAAAATGTACTCAGATTCAGCTGTGGTGTTACACATGTTTTCTTTCTACTACTCCATGAGACCAGCCTTCTTCGAAGAAATTGATATGAGCCTAATGTGCTTTTCTTGTCTTCTTTACATCTTCTATAATATGCATCTGAAAAGCCTGTCAGTTCAAAATCACTATTTCTGGGATACCATAGGCCAAGATTAGGTGTGCCCTTAAGATATCTCAATATTCATTTAACTGCTATATAGTGAGATTCTTTAGGGCATGCTTGATATCTGGCACATTCACATGTGGCATATATTATGTCTGGTCTACTGGCTGGTAGATAGAGTAGTGATCCCATAATGCCCCTATACAAGGTCATATCAACTAACTTCCCAGCACCATCTTGTCTAAAGACATACTGGACCCCATGGGAGTTCTCACTGAAGTGGTTGTTTCTATGACATACTTCTTGATTAACTCCTTGGTGAACTTAGACTAACTAATGAAAATTCCATCTAAAGTTTTCTTAACTTGGAGACCCAATAAAAACGTAAGTTCACCCATGCTACTCATCTCAAACTTTCCTTGTATTAATTTGTCAAACTTAATGCAAAGTGACACATCAGTAGATCTAAATATAATGTCGTCAACATATATTTGTACCAAGATGGTCTTGTCTTTGCCTTCCCTTAGGAATAGTGTTTTGTCTATTTTCCATCTTGAGAATTTATTCTCCAGGAGGAACTTATACAGAGTCTCATACCAATCCCTTTGGGGCTTTTTTTAAAACCATAGAGAGCTCTTAATAGCAAATAAACATGTGTAGGTTTAGTGGAATCAATAAAACATGAGGGTTGCTCAACATAAACTCATTCTTTAGGGTTACCATTTAGGAAGGCTGACTTCATATCCATTTGGTAAACTTTGAAACTTTTGTAGGCATATGCTAGAAAAAGTCTTATAGCCTCCAATCTAGCCACTGGTGCAAAGGTTTGATCGAAGTCTATTCCCTCTTCTTTTCTATATCCCTTTGCAACCAGTCTAGCTTTATTTCTGACTATAACATCATTCTCATCCAATTTGTTTCTATATATCCATTTGGTTCCTATGATGTTACAGTCATCTGATCTGGGAAAAGCTTCCAGACATTGCATCTTCTGAACTGGTTCAATTCTTCCTGCATTGCACTTATAGAAAATGGATCCACATTAGCTTCTTCAAATTTCTTTGACACTGTTTGGGACAGGAAACTTGAGTACATCATAGTATTGTGATGTTTGCTTCATGTAGTCATACCCTATGCAGCATTCCCTATAATCAATTCCCTTGGATGATCCCTTAGATGCCTGATTACAACAGGTAATGTGACTTCTTATCATGTACCACCTGCATCATGCTGAGTTTCTTCTCCTTGTTGTTTATGTGCAAGCACTTCCTCAACTATGTTGACACCATCTTGCATATTCTGACTTGCTGGAACAATATCTTTTATAGTCAGCTCTGTTAGCTTCAAGTTTTCACATGTTGTGCTTGATGAACATGGCTTATCATTGTAAAACATAAACCTTTCATTAAATACAACATGAACAGACACTTCCACAACTTGATCTCTCAAGTTATAGACTCTATAGGCCTTACTGTGGTCACTATAACTAACAAATATGTCATCATAGGACTTCTCAAAAAATTTGGTTATGTATCAGATCCACATAATTTAGGACATAACATCTACATCCAAAGATTCTGAAATAGGCCAAGTTTGGTTTTCTGCCCTTCACCAATTCATAAGGAGTTTTATTCAATCTTTTGTTGATTGAAGCTCTATTAAGAACATGACATGCTGTGTTAATAATCACTCAGCATGTTTCTTCCAACTTCAATGAGAGTCATATTCTTCCTCTCAGTAATCCCATTCTACTACGTTGTTCTTGGTGAGGAAAACTCTTGTTGAATCCCCAATTCTTCATAAAACTATGCCATATAATCAGATTGAAACTCAGTTCCATGATCACTTCTAATTTTGACCACAGAGCTGTTCAATTCATTCTGAATTTGTTTGACAAAAGTCTTGAAGACATCAGGGTTTTCAGACCTTTTTCTTAAAAAGAAAACCCAAGTGAATCTAGAATAATCATCAACTATTACAAAAGTGTAAACTCTCCTTCCTAAACTATGAACTGGCATAGGACCAAACAAGTCCATATACAAGAGGTATAAACACCTCACTAAATCTTTACATTCAATACTTTTGAATTAAGCTTTGGTTTGCTTGCCTTTTTGGCATGCTGAGCATATGCTCTCCTTTGAGCATTTAATGTTAGGGTCATTCCTAATAAGCTCCTAACTAAAAAATTTGCTTATGGCCCTGTAGTTCAAATGATCTAGCCTCTTGTGCCATTTGACACAGTGTGAGGCTTTCTCATTTGCAAATAGACATAAGGGTGAGTCTGACTCTAAGCAAAGAAAATTCAAACAATACACATTTTCACATCTAGTGCCAGTCAACTTGACCTCTTGATCACTTGACTTCTTTATTAGGCACTCATCTTTGTGGAATGATATGTCATAGCCAAGATCACAAAGTTGGCTTATGCTTATAAGGTTGTGTTGCAACCCTTCTACATAAGCTACTTTGGTGAGTGTGACTAAGTCATTTCTGATCTTACCATAACCTTTGGTTATTCCTTTGTCAGCTCCACCAAAGATCACCTTTGGTTCATTCTCCATGGGGATAAATTCCCTCAAATTGCCTCTTATTCCAGTCATGTATCTGGAACACCCACTATCCAAGTACCAGATTGGTCTATCTCTAGTGCTTGAACATTCCTGCAAAATAAAAATTTATTTTTCCTTAGGAACCTAAGTTGTTTTGGGTCCTAGGTTCTTGTTAGTTGTGGCTCCATTGAAAACACCAGTGAGATTTTTAACTGGATATCTTTTTTGAAAATGAGACACTGTGAAATTGAACCAACAGTCCAAGGCAAAGTGTCCTATCTTTCTACAATACCAACATTAATACCTGTTGTACCTCCTCTTTGGAGGAATAGAAGGAACATTGTGCTGACATTCCTTAGGACAAGAATCAGCACATTTAACAGTTATTTTTTGATTGGGAGAAAACAAGTTGTTTTGTCTCTCAGTAACTATTATCCTCCTTGGAGCAGACACATTTGGAATAACTTTCTTATTCACATATAAACTTGGTCCAACTAGTTCAGACTTCTGGATTTCTTTTCCCTTAGTCTAAAGTACAGGCTATGGAATGATTGGATCCTTTTGTCCTGCCAGTTTTTTGCCACTTTTTCTCCTGGGTTTAACATACCCAAGACCACTTCCATGTGTTTCTGAGAAGGTATCTATAATGGGCAATACAGTCTTAGGTTTAGAAATTGTTGTATTAATCTTTTCTCATTCAGGAGTTTGAGTTCCAGCTCCTGAATAGTTGCATCCTTCTGCTTCAGCAATAAGATTTGATCATCAATAATCTTAGTCAGCATTGCCAACTTAGAACTTTGAAGACCAATTTTTTTAGTATCCATCTTATGATGATGCTCAAAACACTTTAGTGATGTTATCTCTTAAGCTTATTCTTTAACAAGATTCTTGCTATTTACTAGGGCTTCCAACATCTTTCCAAATTTGAATGTGACCTGTTGTAGTTCAATCACAGATTCAGTCTTATGTGATTCATCCTTTGAGTTACATGATCTAACTCATCCCCAGTCTCATAAACAGAAGTTTTAGAACATATTGAATTATCATAGATTACCTGAGTATCCTGATAGTCAAGAGCTTTTATATCTGGATCATCGGATAGTGCCATTAAATTGGTCTCTACATCTTCTTCAGAATCACCACTGTGTGATCGATTAGTGGATCTTTTCCCTTCGTATATAACATTTCTGATAAATTCTTCTTCATTAGAGAACAGTCCAACAAGTTCTTCTTCTGATTCAGTTGAATTAATATCACTATTAGATGAGGTCTTTAATTTCTTTGTCATCAGACCCTTCTCTGATTTCATGTTTTAATAGAACTTCTTTTCTTTTGACTTTTTGTTCTCCTTCCTTTTAACTGGACAGTCAGTTATGACATGTCCAGACCTGTTACTGCAAAAGCAAAAAATGTCAGTCTTATATTGTTTATTCGTATGAGAATCAAACCTGACCACAGATTTGTCTCTGTGATTGTCTTTGCTTTTACTGGAGCTTGATCCAGAAGGTTTCTTTTTATTCCATTGCTTCCTTCTTCTCAACATTTTCTTGAATTGCCTTGTAAATACTTCCAATTCATCATCTAATAATTCTTCTGATGAAGAATAGACTCCAGTGCTATCTATATCTTCATCCCTTATGGGTGATGATGGGATTTCTCTTCTAGCTTTCTTAGATGTATCTACTTTGAAGTCCATGGATTTTGTCTGAGTTGAACTTCTGGTAGATTCTGCTTCAGCTTTTCTAGAGTTTAGCTGAAGCTCATGTGACATAAGCTTCCCATACAAGTCTTGGGGTAACATATTTCTTAGATTCTCCATTTCTCTTACAGCACAAATCTTGATGTCCCATTCTTTATTTAGGGATCTTAAAAACTTATCATTCAGCTCATAATTTGAGAAATTTCTGCCATAGTTTCTTTAGTCATTTACAATTCTAAAGAACTTTTCATAGCACAGTTCTACAGAATCTGTCTTTCCTTGTCTGAAAGCCTCATACTGCTGGTTGAGGAGAGATTTTATGTCATCTCTTAGTTCCTTTATACCTTCTATTTATACTATGAGAGTATCACAAATCTCCTTAGATGTATTACAATGCACAAGATTCTGAAAGGTTGAATTGTCTATTGCACTTACTATTATATTTTGTGCTCTTTTGTCCATGGTGTCATGTACCACCTCATCCTTTGTCATTTCTGACAGTTTCTTAGGAGTTTGAACATTTGCATCTAAGGCAAATGCCTTCATTAGTACATATGGTCCTTCTTGTACAGTAACAAAGATTCTTGGATCTGAGGCTTCCATGAATAGTCTTACTCTTTGTTTCCATATAGCAAAGTTATCCTTAGTACATATAGGCAGTTTCATAAAACTGAGTTCTCTGTGAGATTCGGAAGCCATAGATCTGAAATTTTTGTAATACCCTTTGGATCTTTTTCAGACTGTTATGTCTTTATTGAACAACCTCCCTCTGATACCACTTGAAAGATAATCCTATGGGTAGATAATCACCTAGAGGGGGGTGAATAGGTGACTTTTTAAAATACTTTAGCAATTCATAATCACTTAACTATTTCTGCAGTTACAAAACTCAAATCACAGCACAAGCAAAAGCAATCACAACACATAGCACACAAGAATTTATAGTGGTTACTCTATCTATGGTACATCCACTTTCCCCCTTCTTCCTCACTAGCAATGTGTTAGATAAGGTTATAGCTCCTCCTCTTTAACTCAAATCCAAGGATCCTACAGTCTCAGTTTCTGTTAATAAACCTACACTCAGACCAACAGGTCCTACCTCAGAGATTCTCCCAATCTCTTACCTCAGGTACCTCAAGAACCCTACCTCAGCCTTTGAAATTAGGCTTACAACTTAGAGATTAGATCTCCTACCCACTCAGATCTTACAAAAATTAAGAGGTAAAAATATAACCAATAATCTTCAGAATATAGAATTTCTGTAGTCTGACTTATTTGTTAGAACAGATTCTTCAATTCAGTAGCAATGGATTGCTTCTTGATATATTGATTTGCTGAAAAGTTGCTTCTTTGGATCTGCAATCTTCTTGATGTGGATCGCTTGATTTGCTTGAAGATATTATAGATCACATCCACCTTAATCCTAAAATCAACTTTGTGAAAGGATCTGGAGATTTTCTTGAAGACCTTCGTCTTCTTCCTCCTCCTTGTGATTGGAATAAGAATGAGAATTTATGTTTGCTTGATCAATTCTATCTCTGGTCTGTTAGTGTAGACAACTCCTTTATTTATAGCCTTTATGGATGGGTGGTTACTGAATGATGACATCAACATCTGACATCATACTTCAAATACTCCTGCTGACTGTTCTTGTTGAAATATCTTATTCTTGTACGTAATATGACAATTTTGACTTATCTTGACACTTCTGTGTTGACTCTGGACTTTTTTTGAAAAATAAGTGTTGAGATGTCCAAAGTGTCTCGACACTTATGTCGAGACATCTTAGCAGTCTCGACACAATCCTACTTGGAAGAATTTTCATCTATAACTTGAAAGTGTTGAGACAGTTGACTTATCTCAACACATGTATTATCTGTGTCGACATCTTTTAATTCTGCTTTGTGTCTATGCTTTAATTCTTCATTATGTCGTTATAATTGTGTTGTCTCAACACAATTTTACTTCGTAAAATTTCCCTTCTTCTTTGTGTCGAGGCAGTTGTATATTGTCTCGACACAACTGCTTTAAGCTTTATAATGTCAAGCAAGCCGACTTAGTCTTCAAGGTGTCGAGATAACTGACTTGTCTCGACACATCTATCTTGAATCTTCTCTGTATTGAGTTAACTGACTTGTCTTGACACAACTTCTGCAAAGGTGGCGACATAGTTGAAGTGTGTTGACACTTTTGTACTTGCCCATTTTTCTGCAATGCAAGTTGTTGAATATAGACTGTGCTGACTTCACTCAGCACTTTACTGACTCCACTCGACGCTTTTGGTGCTTAGACAATTTTCCTTCAAAATCTAGTCATCTTCTTATGTCCACATGTCCTATCAATATGAAATAGACAACCTGTAAACATTAACTTAAATATACATCAAATACAAATATATATATATCATTGAGTTGAAAGGGATTCTTCAAATCAAGTACATTGTGTCCAATGTACCCAACACTAATGCTGGATCCACAACAACTGAGCATAGCAGCTACCTACTGAGATGTACTCTGACTCTGCAGTTGAGATTGCAACACTTGTTTTCTTCTTTCTACTCCAAGACACTAGTTTTCCTCCGAAGAACTAACAGGTGCCAGAAGTACTCTTCCTGTCCTCTTTGCTGCCTTCAAAATATGGAGGCTACAGAACATAGACTTCTTCCTTTAATTCACCATACAGGAAGGCTAACTTCACATCAGTCTGGTAGACCTTGAATCCCTTGCGTACAGCACGTGCAAGGAATAGTCTGATAGCTTCCAATCTTACTACATGGGCAAAGGTTTGTTCAAAATCCATTGGGTCCTAGGTGCAGAAAAACTTGGAAATAACTGATTATGCATCCAAATAGAAGTATCATAAGTATCTTGTCATTTTCGACACCAAGAATTATAGTGGTTCTCCAACCTTTGGTATATCCACTTTCCACTCACCGATCTAGCAATGCACTAGACTCGGCTACTCCACTAATCTCGGATTGAAAACAATCCTACACCTCGGAATAATGTTCCTACAGCTCGATCCCAAAAACTGGATCTAGACTCGGTAGATAAAACTTCCTACAAGAACTCGGAGAACAAAGCTCCAACAACTCGGAGAAAGATCTCCTACAATAATAGATTGAAATAAACAAATACAAATAGTGATTTGATCTCAGATCTTGAAAACTTCTGCCTATTCTTCTTCCTTGAACTTTGCGGCTTTATCAGAAATGGTTGTAGAAGAATTGGCAAGCTCTCTGGATCTGAAATTCTCTGGACTCAACAAGATCAAGTATTGGATCTGTAGATTGTAGAAAGACTTGATCTCTGATTCAACTTCTCTGAATCGATCTAGATCAGAAGCAAATCAGCAAGAATGGCGATGAAGAGCGGCGCTTCCAATTATGGAAAAAAAATTAGGGATTCAGAAAAACATGGAATATCTTGCGGCTGCGTGTTATTCTTCTTAGGGTTGGTCGAAAATAACAAGACCTTTTATAGGACTTGCCTAACGGTCATAATCACAATTAATGATAGCCACATGGACCAATCACGTGCTAATGACATTTGAAATTCACGTCTGTCTAGACTTAGAAGATTTTCAAAAAAAATAGTACGGGTGTTCTCGAGAAGGATAATTGTACTCGATAAAAAAATCATACTGGTTCTCGAGAAGAACAATGAGGATCTCGAGAAAAACACTTAGAAAAATATGTTGAGGTGGAAATCTGCAGTGTCGAGACAGAAATAAGTACTCGAGAAAAATATACTTTTGTTCTCGAGAAGAATCATTCTGGTACTCGAGAACAGATAATCATCTCGAGAATAAATGTCTGGCTCTCGAGAAAAATACTCTGGGTCTCGAGAAATAACTTCTGCATCTCGAGGACAAATCATAGTCTTCTCGAGAATAAATTTGGTCTTCTTGAGAAAAAGTCTTAGAAAAATAATTGTCTCGAAAAAGAAATAACCCGAGAAGAAATGTCATATAGTACTCGAGTACATAAGCCCTTCTCGAGAACAGCATTAATCTTTCTCGAGAACAACTTCTCCCACTCGAAATTAAGACAAGTCTAACTGGAGAAATATCTTAAGTCCCTCTCGAGTAGAAATATAGTAATCAAGAAAAATACTTAGATAAATCTGAAGAATTGAAAAGCTTAATTCTTCATTAAAATCAGCATCCATCTTTTCTCTTGTCCTTAGTGCTTGAAAAGGAAGTGTGTCCCAATAGAGAGGCTACACATGAGTCAACACCATATCACATAATGAGGGATTACATTATATGGTCCTGTGTTTGAAGACTCATTATAGACTGACATTTGTATACACTTAGCAATTAAGTCCTGCAAACACTTATCTAAAAATAGCATCAAATATAAACTTAATTCATCTTATTTTAAGGGTGACTTCATACAAATCTAGGCTATTGTGGATGCAATACCCAACAATCTCCCCCTATTTGTAGAAGTCAGAACCCTCTACACTAAGGTGAATTACATCAAAAGAAAAACAATTGAAGAAACTAATAGCATGATAATTAGGAGAAATGCAGTAATATGTAAAAATCAGATCAACAGAATGAGAAGTTCATATAAACAGAAATTTGTCCAAGAGAAAATTTAAATTCCACAATTTCAAACATAATGAGAACTGCCAACATCTTTAATTTACTGATCTAGGTGGAGCCTTGGGATTATGTCTATCATATTCCCTGTCATAAATTCTTCTCTTGGTAAGGGACTTTTCATATAATTCCCATTCCTGAGGGATATAGTGTAGGTTCATGTCTTCATTGAAGTCAACTACCAGCTTCAAGGTTTCCAAATTAAGAGATTTGGAGGTGGACTCCAAACTTCAGTAAAATCTTGAGGTCTTTTCCTTTTATCAGCATCAGGATGTTGGGTTGTTCTGCAAGCTGAGACTCCATCACTATATTTCCTTCTTTTGGCTTTCTAAATTCTGTAGGATGAGGAGGCATACCTGTTTATTTTGATTCCCATGCATGTTCATAAACATCAGGAGGGGGACCTTCAAAATAATCTAGAGGTGGTCCTTCAAAGTATTCTGGAGGTGGAGAAAATGTTGGCCTGTTTACATCCAGGTTTGCAGGAGGAGGTGCATTAGGATCCATGGCTAGTTCAGGAAATAAATGATTATGCATCCAAATAGAAGTATCATAAGTATATAACTTAGTACTTTTGATTTCTTTAATCATAGATGTCTGAATATCTTTCAACTGATCTTCCCATTGATTTTTCATACACTGAGCTTGTTTTTCTAGTTGTTCTTTCACTTTATCCTCCCCCTTTATAACTTCTAGGGAGAGGGTGTTGATGACATCTTCTTTAAATTTTCCAACTTCTTCACAAGTTTTGAAATTCCTTTCATCAGTTCTCTTGTCTAGTAGAATCTGATTATGAGCAAGGGTGATTGATTGCTCCATAACAGTAATAATGCTTGTAATTGTATGATCAATATCTTTTCCACCAATTTGCAGGAGTCTCTTAAATTCATCTGTATTGTTTTGGATTTCAGCAAATCCTCGACTCATTTCTTGCGCTAACGCAGTTACCTTGTCAGTGACAACTTTCATAGAATCATCAAAGTATTTTTCTGATCAGCAAACATAGCTTCAATTTTATGTAGAATGGTACCTTCAGGGAAGATTTCTTTCTGAGTAGATGGTGTAGGCTGAGCAGGGACAGTCCATGGAAGAATTTCTTCAAGTACAATAGTGGAAGTGGAAGCTTTCTTTTTGTTTGCAGTGTTGTCCTCTTCTTCAGTATCTGAGGGCAGCAAGGAGGGAATGTTGAATTGAAGACTTGGAAGACTTTGTTCAGTAGCTTCTACTGGAATGTCATCTTTTGAATCATGAATTGAAACAACTTCATAATCATGCAAATCTTCAAGAGATTTCCCAGGATCATGTACAGGTGATTTTTCAGCTTCTGGATATTTTTCTGCTTGAAGAGGAGACTTTGTTGGAGACTTAGCTGGTGGTTAAGGAGACTTGGGAGATGGTGCTGTAGAAGAAGGATGATCTTCAGGAATGGTGAAAGGAGGACCTTTTGAAGAAAGCTCCTCTATCATCTTATTGATGTCATCTTCAGTAGACAAAATCTGATCTTGAGTTTGGGCATCTGTCAGATTATCAGAATCTGGAATGTCTTCAGTAGCAGGAAAAACTATGTTTTATGCAACAGCAGATGGAATTTCTTCTGAAACTAAATTGGCAGAAGCAGCATTATAAGTATCTTCTTGTTGGTCTGGATGAACAGCAGCAGGTAGATTGATTGGAGCTAGAATTGGCTGGGCTAAGACAGATGGGAAGGCTCCCCCTCAATAACTAAATCAGTTATCTGATGTGAAGGAGGAGATTGGGTTTTGTCCACATCTTCAATTTCCTATAGAGCTTTATCAATCTTCTGTAATTTAACCTCCCATCTTTGGATGGAGGTAATGGACACGTTCTTCATGTGGTGGAGGGCTATGCCCTTTTTCATGGAAAAAGCTTCTGGATTCATCTAATTGAGATAAAGAGAAATTATTCTGTCATAGTTAGGACTCTTAATGCAGTCCTTAATCTTATCAAATAACATCATACCCCATTGGAACTTCTTTCTACAGATAATTGCAGGCATAAAATCAAAGAACTCTGGGGTAATATAGCTTATAGAACTGGTTTTGCATAGAAGTGCTTTGCCCAATATGTCTGCCAGTAACTTGCTTTCAGCATTCATGAATTGTCTTCTAATTGTGTTAGAGGATTGGGGGATCCCACAGAAACTATAAGCTCTCTCATAATTAATGCCTATCAGATCATCTTCTTGATCTATTACTGGAAGTTGCACAAATTGAGAAACAGAGAGGGAAGTCATCTTTACCTTGATATCCTAAACCTTAGGCTTGCATACCTTGCCATTCCTTTTAACTTTGGCATGCTGGAAGAACTCTTCAACAGTAGAAGTTAGAATGCGGCAAAGGTGTTCCAAAATAAAAGATAGTCCGGCGGTTTCAAGTTGAAGTAGAACGTTCTTGAAATCTTCTGAAATCTCTGTAATTCCTATAGAAATGAGTTCACTCCCGATCCCAAGATTTGAAGATGAATCCATGAATATCTAGAAATAGATCTTGGCTGGCCGGCGAAAGGGAAACTAGCTAGCGGCAGACGGCAGAGACGGAGGAAGACGAAATGGATTTTCTCGAGAGGAAGGGTGTTGAAATCGAGAATAAAAATTTCTTGGACTTATTTATAATTATAGTTACCTCTATTTTTGATGATAGAACATATAAATAATCATTAAAAGTACCTGGAATGAGCCAGTTAAGCTCCTGGGTGCCGATATGAAAAATTGAACTTGAAGAAAAAATTTACACCATATTTCTCGAGAGGGCTAGTTGTTCTCGAGAATAAGTTTGTCAGCACTCGAGTATAATATGCTTTGGACTCGAGTAGAATACTCCTTGTTCTCGAGTAGAATATTTAGTCTCGAGAAGTAGGTCTACTGGTCTCGAGAGGCAACTCTGCTGTTCTCGAGAGGCAAGTTTGATGTTCTCGAGTGGCAAGTTTGCTGTTCTCGAGTACAAGTGTTGTACTCGAGAAATGAAGTCCAAATTCTGAAATTTTCTGATTTTAGTAGTAAAACTAGATCTTGACCTTGCATGTTACCTTTGTCTTCATTATTCTTCATCCTTGTTGAGCATGCCAAGTTCTGTTTTGAAGAATGAGAACTTGGCCTCGTCCAGCGGCATCGTGAAAATATCTGCAATTTGCCTGTCAGTTGGGACATATTGTAGATCTATGTCACCATACTCCACCTTCTCTCAGATGAAATGGTATCACAGCTCTATGTGCTTTGTCCGGCTGTAAGAGACTGTATTGTTGGTTATTGCAATCGCACTAGAGGAGTCGCAAAACAAATGAATGTTTTGGACTTGCAGGTTGTAATCTTCAAGCTGGTTCTTTATCCACAGCAATTATGCACATCAACTGCCGGCAGAGATGTATTCTGACTTGGCCGTTGAGATTGCGACATAATTCTTCTTTTTGCTGCTCCATGATATGAGCCTCCTTCCAAGGAATTGGCAAGTCCCGGAAGTTCTCTTTCTATCATCCTTACTTCCTGCAAAATCTGCATCTGAGAAACCAATTAGTTCGTTGTCATTACTTCTTGGGTACCATAAGCTAAGATTTGGTGTACCTTTAAGGTATCTCAAAATCTGCTTTGCAGCAGCATAGTGAGATTCCTTAGAGTTCACTTGAAATCTAGCATATACACAAGTTAAAAACATTATACTCGGTCTACTAGCAGTAAGGTAAAGCAAAGATCCAATTATGCTTTTATACTTGGTTTCATCGAAAAGTTTCCTTTTCTCATCTGTATCCAGAGACATTGTTGAGCCCATTTGGAGTCCTCATAGAGGTTGCGTTCTCCATTCTGAATTTCTTAATCAACTCCTTAGTGAATTTTGCCTGAGAGATGAAAATTCCATCTTCAGATTGTTTCACCTGAAGTCCTAAGAAATACTTCAGCTCTCTCATACTGCTCATTTTGAACTTCCCTTATATAAGTTTGGAAAACTTTTTGCAGAGGTTGTCGTCAGTAGAGCCTAAAATGATGTCATCCACGTAGATTTACACTAGCAAAATCTTGTCTTTTATTTCCCTAAGAAATAATGTCTTATCTATTTTTTCTCTTACGAACTTTTTCTCAAGAAGAAAGTTAGATATCGTCTCATACCAAGCTCGAGGGGCTTCTTTCAAACCATATAATGTTTTAAATAAAATATAGACATGATCAGGAAAGTTAGAATTAACGAAACCTGGAGGTTATTCCACATACACTTCTTCCTTTATATCACCATTAAGGAAGATAGACGTCATGTCCATCTGATAGACAGTGAAGCCCTTATGTGTAACATATGCTAGGAACAACTTGATTGCTTCCAGCCTTGCCACTAGAGCATATGTCTGTTCAAAGTCAATTCCTTCTTCTTGTCTATATCCTTTGGCGATGAGTCTGGCCTTATTCTTTATTATTGTCCCATCCTCGTCCATCTTGTTCAGGTAGACCCATTTTTTCTCGATGACATTCTTACCTTTGTGTCTTGGAACAAGCTTCCAGACTTGGCAATGCTTGAACTGATTCAATTCTTCTTCCATTGTCATTATCCATAATGCGTCTAAGTTTGCTTCCTCAAACTTATTCGGTTCAACCTGTGATAGAAAACTCAAATATAAATTATCATTTGTTGTACCTCTACGAGTTCGGACACCATCCCGAGGATCTCCATTGATTTGGTCCATTGGGTGATCCTTCAAGTGTCTGAACTCTAAGGTCCTTTCATCTGGTGCTTCTTCAACCATAGAAGTGACTTCATCAACTTGAATGGTTTCTTCATCTTGATCATCAACCTCTCTAATATGGGTTGGAGCGGTGATCTTGATGAATTTTTCACCTTTTTCTTTAGTTGGCTCATGCAAGTTTAATTTTTTTAGCTTTGAACCTGCATCTTCAATAAACACACAAGAAGAGCTGCCTTGCAGCAAACTTGTCTCATCAAATACCACATGAATAGATTTTTCTACAACCATGGTTTTCTTATTAAAAATTCTATATGCCTTACTATGGTTACTATACCCTACAAAAATACCTTAAAAACTCTGTTCGCTAAATTTGGTAGTGTGATACTTACCATTGTTAAGGACGAAGCACTTACAGCCAAAGATTCTAAAATATGAGATAGTCGGCTTCCTGCCCTTTAGTAGTTCGTTAGGTGTGTTATTATGGTTCTTGTTTATGAGTGCTCGATTTTGCACGTGGCATGCAGTGTCGACGGCTTCAGCCCAGAAATATTCTGGTAGTGAGGCATCACTCAACATGGTCTTGCATGCCCCTATGAGTGTTATACTCCTTCTCTTAGCTACTCCATTTTGCTGAGGAGTACGAGGAGAGGAAAACTCATGAAAGATACATATGCTCTCACAAAATTCTGTCATGACCCCAAACTTGAACTTTGTTCCATTGTCACTTCAGATTTTGACTACGGAACAGTTGTATTCATTCTGAACCTGCCTGACAAAATTAGTAATGATATCAAAGTATCTGACTTGTATTTTAGGAAGAACACCCACACAAAGCGCGAGTAATCATCAACAATCATCAATGTGTAATCCTTACCTCCCAAACTTCTAACTTATAGTAGACGAAAAAATTCCATATGAAGTAGGTGTAAACATCTATTAGAGTCTTTGCCAATAATACTTTTAGAGGTAGCCCTTGTTTGCTTGCCTTTTACACATGCATGGCATGTCTATCGTTAGCATACTTGACATTTGGGGCATCACTTACTAAATTAAGAGGATAATTTGTACTACGAGTGCCATTGGTCACCAAGAGACGCACTATCTTTAGCCAAAAAACACACTGGTGTAGAAGAGTGTATGTAAATAAAATTCAAACAAAATATATTTCTACTACGAGTGCCTGATAGAATCATTTCTATATTATCTACCGATTTTATCAAGCACTTGTTTGCATGAAATTCTACTATGTATCCTTTATCATACAGCTAGCTTATGCTTATAATATTGTGTTCCAATCCTTCAACATAAGTCACATCCGAGAAGGATACACTACCATTAGTAATCATATCGTAACCTTTAGTAATTCCTCGGTTTGAACCTTCAAAGATGACCTTTGGCCCATTCATGACTAGAGAATAATTCTAGATAAGGCTTCTTATCCCGGTCATATGTCAATAGCATCCACTGTCCAAATACCAGATAGGAGTTTTAGTGGCCTTTTGACATACTTGCAATCACAAATCAATTTGCCTTAGGAACCCAAACTCGTTTGGGTCCTTGGTCTCTAGTTAGAACACCCCCTACGTATATTAACATTATGAGTGGTCTTTTTCACATTGTTAACTTGAGGAGTTGCATAATTTCTGGAATTAAACCAGCAATCAATAGCAAAGTGACCAACTTTGTCGCATCACCAACAGTCAAATTTGTTATATCTTTGCATAAATTTCTCCTACTTGACCTTTTGAAAGTGTGGTCTAGCAGGGACAACAGTCTTGGAGGTTGAAGCTTCATGGTGATGGCAATAACATTACTTCTTCCCCATAAGAGGCTTTTCCACAACGGATTTTTCTTTTGGTGCTTTCTTGATGTTATGACCATGATTTTTAGGGCCATAGCTCTGAAGAGTGATCTCTTCATAAGGTGCATTGAAGACACTTTCGCCAAAGTTCCGGGGACGGGTCCATCCTTGGTAACGAGGCATGAGCTCTAGATAAGTAGGCCTAACAAAGTGACCGTAGGACAAATAAATATCAAATTCATTCGTTGGAAATATAACCTTCTTAAAAGAAGCCTGGTCTTGAGGAGCTTTCCCCTTCCCCTTGGACAAAGCCTTCTTGGCCGCCTAATTCTTCCTTTGAACCTTATTTCTCCTAGAAGATTTACTAGGAGCATCAACATGGCCTAGGCCAGCACCTTTGTCCTGAGCTGAGAATTCAGTAACAAAAGGAAGTATAGTCTTGGGCTTTGAGAAACTTTCAAAAAGTTTCTTTTCCGCTGCAAGTTGTTCTTCCAATTCTTTGATGATCTTCTCCATCAGATCTAGGTGCTGGAGAGCCTTGTTATATTCTTCAATAGCATTATTGAAGTTCTCTCTGAGTGAGTTCGTCTTAGTGACCTCCTCTCTCAGAGTGCTCTCTTCAGCCTTGAGAGACTTTATCTCCTTGTCTTGAGTTTTCACGACTCCTCGACATTTATCGTAAGCCTTGATTAACTCTTTATACTGGTCCATGAGTTCAGACTCATCGTTAGAAAAGCTGTCCTCATGATCATGATCAGAAGCATCTGATTCAGAAAGCGGGGTGTGAGAATTTACCTTCCCAGTAAACTAAGGTTCTTGTTCATCATCAGATTGTGCCATTAGTCCAAAGTAGGCTTCCTCTTCTTCACTTGACTCAGATGAGTCAGAGTCGCTAAGAGTCTTGCCCTTCTTGGCTACTAGGCTTCTTTTAGTTCTCTTCTTATTATATGAAGATTTCTTCTCCTCTCTCTTTCCACCCTCCTTCTTGTGATGGCAATCAGCAATGACGTGACCTGACTTAATATAACAATAACAAATGATGTCAGAAGAAATATGTTTATTCTGTTTAGTATTATACCTGTCTTGGTTACTTGAGCCTTTCTTGTGTTGATCACCATCATGATGGGATCTTCTGTGCGAGGCATCTTTGCCTCTCCATTGTTTTTTCTTATTCAAAAATTTCTTGAACTGCCTTGAGAGTAGAGAAAACTCTCCTTCAGATAATTCTGAGCCTGAGGTGCTTGGCTCTGAAGTTTCTTCTCCACTATCTTCCTGTGCAGGAGCAGGAGATGCAACTTTGACCTTCCTTAAGTTGTCTGCCTTCAGTACGACAGACTTCTCCTTGGATGATGACCGACTCTTCTCTTCTTCAGCTTTTCTAGAATTGATCTGCAGCTCATATGATATCAGCTTTCCGAAGAGATTCTGAGGGCCAGTCTCTTCCAACTTGCCAAACTCCCTGATATCACAGACTTTATTGTCTCATTCCTTAGTCAGGGATCATAGAAACTTATCATTCAGCTCTCCATTTGTGAAGACCCGGCCATATAATCTTAGGCCGTTAACAATATTGAAGAAACTTTCAAAGGTATCTGCAATTGAATCCTTTGGTCCTTTTCAGAATGCTTCATATTTTTGATTTAGAAGGGATCTTCTGTTATGCCTAACTTCTTCAGTGCCTTCCATTAAGATGATAAGAGACAGCCACAATTCCTTAGCGGATTGGCAGTGAATCAGATTCTGCAGCATAGAATCATCGACTGCACTTGCTATGATATTTTCAGCCTTCTTGTCCAACGAGACAAGTGCAATCTCATCTTTATCAAGATCCATTAACTTCTTAGGAATCTCTTTGCTAGGATCAATAGTAGAGATGGTCATTAGAACATAAGGACCTTCTTCAACAATCATGAATATCCTTGGATCCACGGCTTCCATGAAAAACTTAATCCTTTCTTTCCACATGGGAAAGTTGGACTTTGTGCACAGTAGAAGCTTTGCAAAATCCTTGGCCTTGTCCATGCTTGGATAACTCAATATACATCTTGGGACAGATCTGTTCAAGGGGTTAACCATTTTATGAACAACCTCACTCTGATACCAATTGAAAATGTTTAAGTTTTCTTACCTGAATCACCTAGAGGGGGTGAATAGGTGAGTTGTGCGTCTTTTTGTGAAATAAAAAATTAACAAGCGATGCACAAAAAATTAACCAAGCAATCACTGACGACACCAAGAATTTTAGTGGTTCCCCAACCTTGGGTACATCCACATTCCACTCACCGATCAAGCAATGCACTAGACTCGGCTATTCCACTAATCTCGGATTGAAAACAATCCTACACCACGGAACAACATTCCTACAACTCGATCCCAAAAACTGGTACACTCGGAAGATAAAACTTCCTACAAGAACTTGGAGAACAAAGCTCCTATAACTTGGAGAAAGATCTCCTACAAGAATAAATTGAATAAACAAATACATACAGTGATTTGATCTCAGATCTTGAAAACTTCTGCTTGTTCTTCTTTCTTGAACTTTGAGGCTTTATCAGAAATGGTTGAAGAAGAATCAGCAAGATCTTGGGATTTGACATTCTCTAGACTCAGCAATATCAAGTATTGGATCTGTAGATTGTAGAATGACTTGATCTCTGAATCAACTTCGCTGAATCAATCTGGATTAGAAGCAAATTGTCAAGAATGGCGATGAAGAGCGGTGTTTCCAATTATGGAAAGAAAATTAGGGATTCAGAAAAACTTGGAATATCTTGCGGCTGCGTGTTATTCTTCTTAGGGTTGGTCGAAAATGACAAGACCTTTTATAGGACTTGCTTAACAGTCATAATCGAAATTAATGATAGCCACATGGACCAATCATGCGCTAATGACATTTGAAATTCACGTCTATCTGGATTTAGAAGATTTTTAGAAAAACAGTACGGGTGTTCTCGAGAAGGATGATTATACTCGAGAAAACATCTTACTGGTTCTCGAGAAGAACAATGAGGATCTCGAGAAAAACACTTAGAAAAATATGTGGAGGTCAAAATCTGCAGTGTCAAGATGGAAATAAGTACTCTAGAAAAATATACTTTTGTTCTCGAGAAGAATCATTCTGGTACTCGAGAACAGATAATCATCTCGATAACAAATGACTGGCTCTCTAGAAAAATACTCTAGGTCTCGAGAAATAACTTATGCATCTCGAGAACAAACCATAGTATTCTCGAGAATAACTTTGGTCTTCTCGAGAAAAAGACTTAGAAAACAACCCAAGAAGAAAAGTCATATAGTACTCGAGTAAATAAGCCCTTCTCGAGAACTACATTAAGCTTTATTGAGAACAACTTCTGCCACTCGAAATTAAGACAAGTCTAACTCAAGAAATATCTTAAGTCCCCCTCGAGTACAAATATAGTACTTGAGAAAAAAACTTTGACAAATCTGAAAAATTGAATAACTTAATTCTTCATTAAAATCAACATCCATCTTTTCTCCTGCCCTTAGTGCTTGAAAAGGAAGTGTGTCCCAATAGAGAGGGTACAAATGATTCAACACCATGGATCACACAATGAGGGATTACATTGTATGGTCCTATGTTTGGAGACTCATTGTAGACTGACATTGTTCTACACTTAGCAATTAAGTCCAGCAAATACTTAACTAAAAACAGCATAAAATACAAACATAATTCATCTTAGTTTAAGGGTGACTTCATACAAATCTATATTATTGTTGATGTAATACCCAACACTTCTTCATGATCATCATCCACCTCTGAATCACTATCTGAGTGTGATATAGGGGCCCTGATACCTATCCTAGCAACAAGATAGTCTTCATCTGCTACTATAGCTTCTTGTTCAGCAGCAACAACAACCAACATAATATAGGCTTCTTTTATTCAGACTCAGATGAAGATGAGTCTTTCCAGCTCATCTCTTTCTTAGCAATGAAGGACTTCCCCTTCTTTCCCTTGTTCTAGTGTTGTTTCTTCTCACCAGCCTCCTTTTTCTTCACTGGGCAGTCAGTTATCACATGCCCTGGTTTGCTACAATAATAGCAGACAACTTTAGAGTAATTATATTTACTAGATTTAGGATCATACATGTCAGCCTTGGAGTGATTCTTCTTGTGATGAGAAGATGTGGAAGGTCTGCTCTTCCAGTATTTCTTCTTCATCAGCTTTCTGATAGTGCCTGGAGAAGGCAGCAAAGTCCTCATATTACATGCTGCATTCTGATGCATCTGACACTGAGATGTCTGAATCAGCTTGTCTTCTTGGAGGAGAGGGAATCCTTTCCTTACTCTTCCTTGTGCTATCTGCTCTGAAGGCCAAGGAATTTTCCTTAACTTGGGATCTGTTGGTGGCCTCCTTCTCTTTCCTGGCAACCAGCAGCATCTCATAAAAGAGCAGCTTTCCAAACAATATTTGGGGAGGAGTCTCATCAATCTTGGCCACATCTCTTATGACACAAATCTTAGAATCCCAGTCTCTAGTGAGAGATCATAGGAACTTGTAATTTATTTCATAATGACTGAAGACCCTCTCTTAGGAACTTGTCATTTAGTATCCCATTTCGTTTAGTTCATTTATGATCCTGAAAAATTTTTTATAATAAGTAGCTATGTTCTCTTTCAGGGATTTCCTGAAATCCTCATACTCCTGGTTGAGCATGGACTTTCTATCATCTCTAACCTCTTCAGTACCTTCCATGTAGACCATAAGAGTGTCCCATATCTATTTGGAGGTCTGGCAGTCGATGAAGTTCTAAAAGGTTGAATCATCTAATGCACTAACAATAAGTTTTATGCCCTCTTGTCCAATGTAGCTAAGATGACTTCATCCTTTATCATCTCTGCGTATTTCTTAGGTGTCTGGACATTGGCATCCAGAACTGAGACCTTCATAGGTCTGAAGGGTCCCTCCTTGACTGTCACAAAGATGCTAGGGTCATAGGCTTCCATAAATAGCCTGACCCTCTCTTTCTAGATTCCAAAATTCTCCCTTCTATAGATGGGGAGTTTCATGGAACCTAGCTCCTTATGGCTCTCTCTAGAACCCATAAGTTCAGAACTATAGCTACCCTTGGAGATCACTCAGACTGTTAAATCCTTTTTGACTAACCGCCCTCTGATACCACTTGAAAGTCTTTATTTTTCCAGGTAGCTAACAACCTAGAGGCGGGGGGGGGGGGGGGTGAATAGGTTTTTGGTATGAAAGTGTGGGATAGATCTATCTTAACTCTAGAGGCGGGTGAATAGAGTATTTTAAAAACTTGATTACTTTTTATTTCGGAATTAAAATAAGTGATAGCTATAAGTATAGGGAGAAAATAAAAACAAAAACAATCACAGCACAACAAATAAAAAATAGAGCAACCCATACAACACAAAGATTTTATAGTGGTTCCCCAAAACTGGGTACATCCACTCTTCTACCACACTGGTAGGAATTCACTACTGGTTTTTGATCAAGTGCCCTGCCACCATAGGTTTTTGCTCAGGTTCCCTGTCACCACAATATTTATTTCAAGGGAGATCTCACAACCCTTTAAGCTTTTGATCACGTGCCCGAAAACCAATCCAAGTCTTTTGATCAGGAGACTTGACAACCAAAGGGGTTAACTTTTAAAGGGAGTTATAAGCATGTACACAGTTGGAAAAAGAAAAGTGATGATGTTCTTCTCTGTCAAGAGTCTAAAAGAAGACTAGTGGATTTGATGTTATCAAAGCTCCCCCTGAGATGTAGAATGGTTCAGGAGATAGAGGGCTTTGCTCAGGGTGTAGGCTTTCAATTGGAGGAAGATCTTCAGGAAAATTTCAGACTGATGAAGATTGTTTGTCTCTTTGAAAATTCCTGAAGAAAAACTGATGAAGAACTTGATTTTTGTGTGAAGAAGTTCTTCCTTCATTTTTCTGTAGAATGATCGTCTTTCTTCTGTAATCTGTAATCACTGTGTCTCTATGTGTGTATCTGTGTATGTATTTAATCTTTTGAAAACAGTCTTTTTATATTCCTTGTAGAAATTAGCATTTGAATTTTGAATTCTATCCTTGATTGACTGCAGAATATCTGGGGGTTAAAGGGCTAGAAATTGTCTTTAATTTGTTTCCTCAACTGTCCCAACAATTTAGCCAAATAATTACACTATGAATATCATAATTAATGAAACCTTGAAACGGCTATATTCTTGAGAATATTAAGCATTATTTATGAGTGCATTTGTAGGCATATAATAATAAATTTTGAAATCAAACTACCTTAGTCAATACTAGAAAACTGCAGGGAAATTAGTCGAATAGAACCTGTGAGAATGTAGTTGAACTGAATCTGTTTCGTCGACCAAAGATCCAATTTCATCGAACTAAAACCTCTCTTTCGTCGAGCTGAGCTCCAAGATCTCTAAATAGAAAATTCACATCCAATCTGAGATCCAAGATCATCGAGCTGAGATAGTCTTTTCGTCGTGCTGATCTTCTGGGAAGAAATCAGAATTCCACGATCTCAGCTAAGATTTCGTCGAACTCCACTCAAGGAAGAAGTTGAGTTCGTCGAGCTAAGCTAGGATTTCATCGAATTCAACTCAGAGAAATAACTGAGTTCGTTGAACTCCGATCGACGAAAGTCGAGCATAGTTCAACAATCTTCAAACGACTATTTCTGCTTTTAGAAACTACTTTCTCTGGGGTCTGCTGTCTTCTAAGTCTTCTAAAGATGAAAACCAATCATTCTAGGTTTGATGTTGTTGGGTATTGTATCCACACTAACCCAGATTTGATGAAGTCACCCTTGAACTAAGATGAATTAAGTTGTATTTGATGTCTTGTTTGAGTTATGTGTTTGCAGGACTATACTGTCAAGTGTAAACCAATGTCAGTCTATAATGGGTCTCCAAACACAGTACCATAAAATGTAATCCCTCATTGTGTGATCCATGGTGTTGACTCATGTGTAGCCTCTCTATTGGGATACACTTCATGTTCAAGCACTCGGACTGATTGGAGAAAGAAATGTTGCTGAATTTTTTGAAGAAGAACAAATTCTGTGGAAGAAATTTTGCGAAGTCTTTTACTCGAGTAGTAGCTTATATACTAAAGTGAAACACTTAGTTAATACTCGAGTAAATCTATCTTTACTCGAGTAAGGGAATTAGTTCTCGAGTAGTCAAAATATAGCTCTCGAGTAGCAAAGTCAATTACTAGAGTAGATCCTCTCTTATTCTCGAGTTAACAGAATATCCTCTATGAAAAATTTCCCAAGTCATTTACTCGAGTAGTCATATTAGTACTCGAGTAGATTAGTCTTTTGTCTCGAGTTACAGAAGACATGATTTCGTGTTGTTTTACTTCACTCTAGTAGTCAAGATCATGTACTCGAGTAGTCTATCTACTACTCGAGTAGTCCAGGTTTAATACTCAAGTGATAAGATTTTCATCCCTTAGAATTTTTCTAAGTCCATTACTCGAGTAGTAATATCCATGTACTCGAGTAGGTTATCTCCTCTCGAGTAGTCCAGTTCTAGTTCTCGAGTAACCCTTTTTCTTCTCTCAGAAATTATTGTAAGTCTTTGACTAGAGTATTCCTTCTACCTCTCGAGTAGTTAAATTTCTATTCTCTCGAGTAATACTTCTTGTACTCGAGTAGTTTAACTCCACGTCTCGAGTAATTATATTAGTACTCGAGTAAGTCTATGTGGACTCGAGTAGTTACTCATTATTTCTGGATTTTCTCTAAGTCATCTACTCGAGTGTTCTCATTCTACTCTCTGGAGTAATCTTATTAAGTACTCGAGTAGGTAATTGTTTACTCGAGTAATTCAGTCAGTCTTTTCCTGAAAATTGCTAAGTCCAGATTTGACGGGAATTTCAAATGTTGTGACGTGATTGGTCCACGTGTACGCCATTAAAGCTAATTATGACCATTAGGGAGATCTTATATAAGGTCTTGTCAAAACCAACTAACCCTAAGTGCTGTCAAGCATTATTCTAAGAATTTCTAAATCCTATTCTCTCTATCCAAAAATGAAAACCGCCACTGCCGATCTTCTTTGTGCAAGTCGCTAGGGCTTTCGATTCAAGAGATTCAGATCAAGAAGATTCACAGATCGAGATTGTTGTTCATCTCCTCATCTTCTCTCGGATCGTGTGTAGTCAAAGAATTTCAGATCCAGTTCTTGCTGAAGTTCTTCTTCAACCTATTCTGATAAAGCCGCAAAGACAAAGAAGAAGATCTAGGCCGACAGATTCCATATTTGAGAACCACTGTTTGTATTTTCATATATTCTCAATTTAATTCTTGTAGGAGATTTCTCTCCGAGTGTAGGAGCTTTTTTTTTCTACGAGTTGTAGGAAGTGTTTACCTACCGAGTGTAGATCCATGTTATGGATCGAGATTGTAGGAACTCTGTTCCTAGGCGTAGGATTGGTTTTCAATCCGAGATAGTGGAGTAGCCGAGTCTAGAGCTTTGATATATCGGTGAGGGAAAGTGGATGTACCCAAGATTGAGGAACCACTATAAATTTTATTTCGTCTGTGAATGCTTGGAAGATAATTGTGTGCATAGATCTCAAAATTTTTATTCCGCAAAAAGACGCACAACTCACCTATTCACCCCCCTCTAGGTGATTTAGGTAGACAACTGAACACTTTCAATTGGTATCAAAGCCGGGTTGATCATTAAAAGGTTAACACCTTAATCAGATCTTACCAGCTGTCTTTTGATAATTTTCCAAGCATGGACAAGGCTAAAGATTTTACCAAGCTTCCATTGTGCACTAAGAATAACTTTCCCATATGAAAAAAAAGAATCAGATTTTCCATGGAAGCTGTAGATCCAAGGATCTTCATGATCGTTGAAGAAGGTCCTTACATTCCCATGACCGTCTCCACAATAAATCCTACATAGAAAGTTCCAAAGAAATTGATGGATCTAGATAAAGACGAGATTGCACTTGTGTCTTCAGATAAGAAGGCAAAGTATATAATAGCAAGTGTAGTCGATGACTCCATATTGCAGAACTTGATCCACTGCCAGTCTGCTAAGGAGATGTGGCAGTCCCTTATCACTTTGATGGAAGGAACCGAAGAAGTTACGGATGATATAAGATCCCTTCTGAATCAGAAATATGAAGCCTTCCGACAAGGACACAAGGATACCATTGCTGACACTTTTGAGAACTTCTTCAAGATAGTCAACGGCCTAAGGGTCTATGGTCGAGTCGTCACAAATGGAGAACTAAATGATAAGTTCTTAATATCCCTAACGAAGGAATGGGATAACAAGGTTTGTGCTATCCGGGAATTTGGAAAGCTAGTTGAGACTGACCTGCAGAATCTCTTTGGGAAGCTAATGTCATATGAGCTTCAACTCAACACAAGAAAAGTTGAAGAAGAGAAGAGCAGGTCTGAATACAAGGAAAAGTCTATTTCTCTAAAGGCAAACACCTCAAGGAAGCAAAGGCTGCCTCTCCTACCCCACCATAAGAAGTTAGTGAAGAAGAAATCTCGGAGCCAAGTACCTCAAGCTTTGATCTATCTGAAGGAGAGTTCTCTCTACTCTCACGTTAGTTCAAGAAATTCTTGAACAAAAAGAAGCAATGGAAAGACAAGGATGCCTCCTATAGAGGATCACGACATGATGGTGATCGACACCGAAAAGGCTCAAGCAGCCATGACAGGTATGCTTCTAAACGAAACAAACATATTTCTACTGACATCGTTTGTTACTATTGTAATAAGCCAGGTCATGTCGTTGCTGACTGCCCCCATAAGAAGAAGGAGGGTGGAAAGAGAGAAGAAAAGAAGTCATCATACAATAATAAGAGGATAGAGAAGAGCCTGATAGTCAAGAAGGGAAAAACTCTCAGCGAATCCAACTCATCTGAGTCAAGTGAAGAAGAAGAAGCCTACTTTGGGCTTATGGCTCAAACAGATGATGAACAAGAGCCCCAGTTCCCTGGAAAGGTAAACTCTCACACTCCTCTTTCCAATTCTGATGTTTATGAGCATGATCATGAGGACAGCTCTTTTGATGATGAGTCTGAACTCATGGCCCAGTACAAGGAGTTAATCATGGCCTACGACAAATGTTGATGAGTTGTGAAAACTCAAGCTAAAGAGATAAAGTCTCTGAAAGCTGAAGAGAGCACTCTAAGAGAGCAAGTCGCTAAGACCGACTCACTTAGAGAAAACTTCAATGCTGCCATTGAAGAATATAACACGACTCTAGAGCACCTAGACCTTAAGCAGAAAATCATAAAAGAACTGGAAGCATAACTTGAAGCCGAAATGAAACTTATTGAAAGTTTCTCGAAGCCGAAGACTATTCTTTCATTCATTGCTGAATTCTTAGCTAAGGCCAAGGGCACTGGGCTAGGCCATGTGAAAGCTCCTAGTAAATCTTCTAGGAGAAATAAAGCTCAAAGAAAGAATAAGGCCGCCAAGAAGGCTCTGGCCAAAGAGAAAGGGAAAGCCCCTCAATATCGGACTTCTTTTAAGGTCATATTTCCAACAAATGAGTTTGATCTTGACTCATCCTACAGTCACTTCGCTAAGCCTACTTATGTAGAGCCCAAGTCCCGTTACCAAGGATGGACTCGCCCCAAAAACTTTGGTGAGAGTGTCTTTAAGGCACCTTATGAAGAAGTCATTCTTCAGAGCTATGTCCCTTTCAATCATGGTCATAACATCAAGAAAGCACCAAGGGTAAAGCCTACTGTGGAAAGTCCATTGAAGGAGAAGAAATCATATGATTGCCATCACCATGAAACTTCTTCCTCCAAGAATGCTGCCCCTGCTAGACCACCATCTCAAAAGGTCAAGCAGAAGAATCAAAGGCAAGATACAATAGGTTTGACGGTTGGTGTTGTGGCAAGACTGGTCACTTTGCTATTGACTGCTGGTTTAATCTCGGGAATTTTGCAACTCCTCATGTTAGCAATATGAGAAAGACCGCTCATAATGCTAATACTCGTAGGGGGAGTATTTTAACAAGAGACCAAGGACCCAAACGTGTTTGGGTTCCTAAGGCAAACTGATTTATAATTGCAGGTATGTCCAAAGGCCACCAAAACGGTTATCTGGTATTTGGACAGTGGATGTTCTCGGCACATGACCGGGACAAGAAGCCTACTTCAAAACTATACTCCAGTCTTGAACAGACCAAAGCTCATCTTTGGAGGTTCATACCGAGTAATCACTAAAGGCTATGGTATGATCACTAATGGTAGTGTATCCTTCTCAGAAGTTGCTTATGTTGAAGGATTGGAACACAATCTTATAAGCATAAGCCAACTATGCGATAAAGGATACATATTTGAATTTCATGTTGATAAGTGCTTGATAAAATCCGTTGACAATATGGAAACGATTCTATCTGGCACTCGAAGCAGAAATATATTTTGTTTAAATTTCATCTGTATAGACTCTTCTACACCAGTGTGCTTTTTCGCAAAAGATAGTGTGTCTCTTGGTGACTAATGGCACAAAAGACTAATACATATTAATTTCAAAACCATTAATAAATTATTTTCATTGAATTTATTACGTGATGCCCCAAATGTCAAGTACATCAAAGATAGACTTTGTCATGCATGCGTAAAAGGCAAGCAAATAAGGGATACCTTTAAAAGCGTTATTGGCAAAGATTATAACAAATGTTTACATCTGCTTCATATGGACTTGTTCGATCTACTGCAAGTTAGAAGTTTGGGAGGTAAGGATTATACGATGGTAATTGTTGATGATTACTCGCGCTTTGCTTAGGTGTTCTTTCTGAAACACAAGTCAGATACCTTCGACATCTTTTCTAAATTTGTTAGGCAGGTCCAGAATGAATACAATTGTTCCGTAGTCAAAATTAGAAGTGACAATGGAACAGAGTTCAAGTCTGGGGCCATGACAGAATTCTGTGAAATCTTGGCTATCTTTCACGAGTTTTCCTCTCCTCGTACTCAACAACAGAACGGAGTGGCTGAGAGAAGGAATAGAACACTCATAAAGGCCTGCAGGACCATGTTGAGTGATGCCTCACTTCTGGAATACTTCTGGGCTGAAGCCGTCAACACTGCATGCCACGTGCAAAATCGAGTACTCATAAACAAAAACCACGATAAGACACCTTACGAACTTCTAAAGGGCAGGGAACCGGCTGTCTCATATTTTAGAATTTTTGGTTGTAAGTGCTTCATGCTTAACAATAGCAAGTATCATACTATCAACTTTAGCGAAAAGAGTTTTGAAGGTAATTTTGTAGGATATAGTAGCCATAGTAAGGCATACAGGATATTTAATAGAAAAACTCTGGTTGTAGAAGAATCAATACATGTTGTATTTGATGAGACGAGCTTGCTGCAAGGCAACTCTTCTAGTGTGTTCATTGAAGATACAGGTACAAAGTTGAAAGAACTTAACTTGGATGAATCAACTAAAGATAAAGGTGAAAAGTTCATCAAGATCACCACTCCAACCCCTATTGGAGAGGTAGATGATCAAGATGAAGAAGTCGCCCAAGTTGATGAAGTCACTCCGGTGATTGAAGACATTCCAGATGCAAGGAATCTAGAGCTCAAACATCTGAAGGATCACCCCATGTACCAGATCATAGAAGATACCCTGGATGGTGTCAGAAATCATCGAGGTACAACTAACGAGAATTTGTATTTAAGTTTTCTATCACAGGTTGAACCAAAGAAGTTTGAGGAAGCAAACTCAGATGCATCTTGGATAATGGCAATGGAAGAAGAACTAAATCAGTTCAAGCGTTGCCAAGTATGGAAACTTATTCCAAGACCCAAAGGTAAGAATGTCATTGGGACAAAATAGGTCTACAGGAACAAGATGGACGAGGATGGAACGATCATAAAGAACAAAGCCACTCTCGTCGCCAAAGGATATCGTCAAGAAGAAGGAATCAACTTTGACCAGACGTACGCTCTAGTGGCAAGGCTGAAGGCAATAAGGTTATTCCTAACATATGCTGCTCTCAAGGGCTTCACTTTCTATCAGATGGATATGAAGTCTGCCTTCCTTAATGGTGACATAAAGGAAGAGGTATATGTGGAACAACCTACAGGTTTCGTTGATTTTAACTTTCCCGATTATGTTTATTTATTACATAAAGCTGTATATGGTTTGAAACAAGCTCGTCGAGCTTGGTATGAGACGTTGTCTAGCTTTCTTCTTGAGAACAAGTTCACAAGGGGAAAGATAGATAAGACATTATTTCTAAAGGGAAATAAAAGGCAAGATTTTACTAGTGCAAATCTATGTCGACGACATTATTTTTGGCTCAATTGATGACAACCTCTGTAAAAAGTTTTCAAAACGTATGCAAGGGAAGTTTGAAATGAGCAGTATGGGCGAGCTGAAGTATTTCTTAGGGCTTCAGGTGAAACAATCTGAAGATGGAATTTTCATCTCGCAGACTAAGTTCACCAACGAGCTAGTTAAGAAATTCGGAATGGAGAACACGACCTCGATGAGGACTCCAATGGGTTCAGCTATGTCTCTGGAAAAGGATGAGAAAAGGAAATCTTTTGATGAAACCAAGTACATAAGCATAATTGGATCCTTGCTCTACCTTACTGCCAGTAGACCTGACATAATGTTTTCAACATGTGTATGTGCTAGATTTCAGGTGAACTCTTAGGAATCTCACTACGCTGCTGCAAAGCGGATTTTGAGATACCTTAAAGTTACACCAAATCTTGGCTTATGGAACCCAAGAAGTAATGATAGCAAGCTAATTAGTTTTTTAGATACAGATTTTGCAGGTAGCAAAGATGACAGGAAAAGCACTTCCGGGACTTACCAATTCCTTGGAAGAAGGCTCATTTCTTGGAGTAGTAAGAAGCAGAACTGTGTTGCAATCTTAATAGTTGAGTCATGGTATATCTCTGCAGGAAGTTACTGTGCACAGCTGCTTTGGATAAAGAACCAATTTGAAGACTACAACATGAAGTTTCAGAACATTCTATTATTTTGCGACTCTTCCAGCGCAATTGCAATAGCCAACAACCCAATCTTGCACAGCCGGACAAAGCATATAGAGCTGAGGTATCACTTCATCCGGTAGCATGTGGAGCATGGGGATATAGATGTACAGTATGTCTCTACAGACAGGCATATTGCATATATTTTCACGAAGCTATTGGACGAGACCAAGTTCTCGTTCTTGAAAACAGAACTTGGAATGCTCAACAAAGAAGATTAGAGAAGGTGGACTCACAAGAAGGCATAGAGATCAAGAATCAGTCAAAGTTGAAATTTTCTAAGTTTCAGACTTTATGACTCGAGTAAGACAAAGACTACTCGAGTAAGAATTAAGGCACTCGAGTACCTCCTTGACCTACTCGAGTATTTCTACAGCCACTCGAGTAACCTACTCGAGTAGTAGAAAGACCTACTCGAGTACTAAAGCTTCACTCGAGTACTTCAATATCATTACTCGAGTACTTCCAAGACATCACTCGAGTACTTCTGCATTTCTCACACGAGTACTTTTATATCTTCGATCGAGTACTGCCAGCCCTCTCGAGTATCAGGAACCCGAGGCTTATGCCACCAATTCCAAGGTTTGTTTGCTTTATTTACTTAATAATTATATATAAATTAGGGTTATTTAAATAGAAAAGTCCGGATTTTCATTTTCTATACGAATTAAAATTCTCTCTCTCGAGTAAGCCGAAAACGCTTCATCTTTCGTCGAAAGTTACAGAGACTGCGCCTTCTTCTCTCCCACCGTATATGTTTCTCAAATCTCTGGATCATAGCGCCATCTTCTAAGATTGGAATCAGTTCAGAACGTGTTGCCGCAGGAATCGCCGACATATCATATGATTTTCGCAACCTTCTAATTCTCCTCGACATCGTCGGCCTCACATTCATTCTTCAGTAGCCATGTAAGATTTTGTTTCCTAAAGTTGAAGATTTTTTCATGAATATCAAGGTCAAGAGAAATGGGATAGTTCTCAAGTCCAAAGTTAAATGAATCAAGATCAAGCTAAACAAAACCTCTATTTCTACACTTCTTCGACTGCCAGTCGTTGATGAAGAAGATGACCTAGGTCCTGAAGAATCTGACAGGACTTGTATGTTTTGTGGTGTCTCTCCAGATGCACTCACCATCAAAAGATCAGAACTAAATCCAGAAGGAAATCTCTTGGTTGATATTATTGGGATGATAATTCTATGCAAGACAAGTTCGGTCAGGGATATTTCACTCAGCCTCTTTGACATCATGCATGCCATTATCTGTAGGAAAAGGTATCAATTTGGGATGTTAATTCTAGATAAGATCAAGGACAGCATAAAGGCTCCAAGTTATGCTGGGATTATTTCTCTTCTCCTACATGAGATTAATCCAGAGGTATTC
Source organism: Platanthera guangdongensis (assembly GCA_039583875.1). Lineage (NCBI taxonomy): Eukaryota > Viridiplantae > Streptophyta > Magnoliopsida > Asparagales > Orchidaceae > Platanthera > Platanthera guangdongensis. The sequence goes on from CM077152.1 coordinate 105,478,929, forward strand.
AACTTATCCAAAGGGACCATTCTCCATCACATGAAGAAAGTCTCCATTTCATCCATTCAGAGATGGGACTTGAAGTTGTTAAACACTGTCCAATCTACCAAAGCTCATGACCTTCCTGCTATAGAGGACAAGACCCCATCTCCCTCTCCACCTCTTGTTGCCAGCACATCTGGTGCAGCTATTGAGGGAGAGCCTACTCCTTCTGTTCCAGAAGTCAGAGTCCCTACCCCACCAGCTGATCCTTCTCCTCATCCATCCACTCCTGAAGAAGTTTCATCAGATTCCCAACTCCAAGAATCCCTTCTCTCCACTGATGCAGCCATCAATGAGATGATTGCAGAACTCACTACTGATGAACCTCTTCCCCCTCTTTAAAAAGAACAAAGCACTAAAGCATCCAAGCAACCCACTCATGTACCATCTCCAACACATACTCCATCATCTCCCATTCAGTCTCCTACTGCTAACCTAAAGCAGTATGACACTTTTTTGCTTTCTGATAAGCCATACCAATCTCCTGAACTAGCTGAAGCTCCATTGAGGAACCTGGACTTCACCATCCCCATAGTCACTGATGAAGGGGATGCCCTGATTCATACTACCAGAGCTGAGAGCTCTATAGTAATTGAAGAGATAGCTCCATGGTTTGCTCCTCCTCCTCTAGTTCCCTCTGTTGCTCCTCCTGCTGCTGCTACTTCCATTAATTTGATGGGTCAATTTGTACATCTGCTATAAGAATAAAGGTAGTATTTTGATGATTCTCACAAAGCTTCTACTGAGAAAGTAACTGCTCTAGCGAAAGTGATGAGCAGGGGATTTGCTGAGATTCAACACAACATAGATCAACTCAGACATCTATTCCAGATTGGTGGCAAAGCTCTAGATCACGCTATCACTAGTGTTGGTCATGTTATGGAGCAAGGTGTCACTCTTGCCAACAATCAGATTGAATTAGATAAGAGAGCTGAAGCAACGAAAATGAAGATCTGTGACGAGGTAGGCACATTCAAAGAAGATGCCATCAATAAACTGACTGTAGAAGTCAGAAAGGGGGAGAGTTTAGTCAAAAATATCTAGAGAAATCAGACACAATCAAGCAGACTCTCTGGGAAGCTAAGATGAAAGAGATTCATGATGATGTGCTAGGCCATATTCAGACTGTGAAGTTCCATACCTATGATACATCAGTTTGGATGCACAATCATATTCTTCCTGACTTTCTAGCTGATCCAAATATCATTCCTCACCATCTGAACCCCCTGGCCCCTGTTACTCCATCTCCTCAGCCTACCTTCTCTCCTAATCCTGAAGTTTGTGAAGGTCCTCCTCCAGATTCATATGTTCAAGTTTGGGAGGCAGATCCAGCAGACATATTCTTCCAAGCTCCTCCTGAGATTAAGATTCCAAAGAAGAAGAGAAAGTATGGTGATGGTGCCTCAACAAGCAGGTCAATTCCAGTTCTAGATACAGAAAAGTGGAAAGCTCCAGAGTTTGCTGAAATCTGGTCTCCAACTTCAAATTCCCCCATTCTAGATACTCTCAAGCTTGTCATGGACTTCAATGAAAATAGGAATGATCATTATAGCTCCCAGAAATGGGAATTGTATGAAAAGTCAATGGCAAAGAGAAGGCTATATGATAGAGAATTTGGAAGGAACAACTCTGCTGCTCCTCCAAAGCCTCCAAAGTACTATTCCAAGCCCTACATATACCAAAGAAGATAGCAAGAGAAGTAGGACAAGCAGCACCTTTAAGTCTAAGCATAGAGAATTATTAGAGTGTGGATATGATGTATGTAGAAATGATATTTTGGACAATCGTATTTATATAATTCTTAATTCTGATCATATGCTCTTTGATTTTAATCCTTATGCTTATTGCACTATTTTCTCTATTGCATAACTAGTTCTTTTCATGTCTATATAATTCACCTTAGTGCAAAGGAATCTGACTTCTATAAATTGGGGAGATTGTTGGGTATTATATCCACAATAACCCAGATTTGATGAAGTCACCCTTGAACTAAGATTAATTAAGTTATATTTGATGTCTTGTTTGAGTTATGTGTTTGCAGGACTATACTGCCAAGTGTAGACCAATGTCAGTCTACAATGAGTCTCCAAATACAGGACCATAAAATGAAATCCCTCATTGTGTGATCCATGGTGTTGACTCATGTGTAGCCTCTCTATTGGGAAACACTTCATGTTCAAGCACTAGCACTGTTTGGAGAAAGAAATTTTGCTGAATTTATTGAAGATGAGCAAATTCTGTTGAAGAAATTTTGCTGAGTCTTTTACTCGAGTAGTATCTTATATACTCGAGTGAAACACTTAGTTAATACTCGATTAAGTCTATCTTTACTCGAGTAAGGGAATTAGCTCTTGAGTAGTCAAAATATAGCTCTCAAGTAGCCAAGTCAATTACTCGAGTAGAACCTCTCTTATTCTCGAGTTAACAGATTTTTCCTCTTTGCAAAATTTTCTAAGTCATTTACTCGAGTAGTCATATTAGTACTCGAGTAGATTAGTCTTTTTTCTCGAGTAATAGAAGACAGGATTTCGTGTTATTTTACTTCACTCGAGTAGTCAAGATCTTGTACTCGAGTAATCTATCTACTACTCGAGCAGTCCAGTTTTAATTCTCGAGTGATAAGCTTTTCATCCCTCAGAATTTTTCTAAGTCCATTACTCGAGTAGTAATATCCATATACTCGAGTAGGTTATCTCCTCTCCAGTAGTCCAGTTCTAGTTCTCGAGTAACGCGTTTTCTTCTCTCAGAAATTATTTTAAGTCTTTGACTCGAGTATTCATTCTACCTCTTGAGTAGTTAAATTTATATTCTCTTGAGTAATACTTATTGTACTCGAGTAGTTCAACTCCACGTCTCTACTAACTATATTAGCACTCAAGTAAGGCTTTGAGTACTCGAGTAGTTACTCATTATTTCTGGATTTTCTCTAAGTCATCTACTCAAGTAGTCTCATTATACTCTCTCGAATAATCTTATTAAGTACTCGAGTAGGTAATTGTTTACTCGAGTAATTCAGTCAGTCTTTTCCAGAAAATTGCTAAGTCCTGACGTGATTGGTCCACGTGTATGTCATTAATGCTAATTATGATCGTTAGGGAGATCTTATATAAGGTCTTGTCAAAACAGACTAACCTTAAGTGTTGTCAAGCATTATTCTAAGAATTTCTGAATCCTATTCTCTTTGTCCAAAAATAGAAGCCGCTGCCGCCGATCTTCTTTGTGCAAGTTGCTAGGGCTTTCGATTTAAGAGATTCAGATCAAGAAGATTCAAAGATCGAGATAGTTGTTCATCTCCTCATCTTCTCGCGGATCGTGTGAAGTCAAATAATTTCAGATCCAATTCTTGCCGAAGTTCTTCTTCAACCTATTCTGATAAAGCCGCAAAGACAAAGAAGAAGATCTAGGCCGACAGATTCCAGATCTGAGAACAACTATTTGTATTTTCATATATTCTCAATTTAACTCTTATAGGATATTTCTCTCCCAGTGTAGGAGCTTTTTTTGTCTCCGAGTTGTAGGAAGTGTTTTCCTTCCGAGTGTAGATCTGTGTTGTGGATCGAGATTGTAGGAACTTTGTTCTGAGGTATAGAATTGGTTTTCAATCCGAGATAGTGGAGTAGCCGAGTCTAGTGCTTTGCAAGATCGGTGAGGGAAAGTGGATGTACCCAAGATTGGGGAACTACTATAAATCTTTTGTCATCTGTGAATGCTTGGTAGATAATTGTGTGCATAGATCTCTAAATTTTTATTCCGCAAAAAGACACACAACTCACCTATTCACCATCCTCTAGGTGATTTAGGTAGACAACTGAACACTTTCAGATGTATTGACTTAGACTCTGACAAAAAGCTATGACCCTAGACTATACAATGTGGGTCAATATAAGCAATCCTAATAGTGAACCTAGACCAAATCAACCCTAAAATAGGTGGGGTTCCAATAATCTCCCCCTATTTGGGTGAGGTCACTATGAACAACAGAAAGGGAAAAATCACAAAGCATAAAAAATATCTGGCATAATTATAATTATTCAACAGATATATAACAACAGTGCCTTGTGAAGAATTATAATAAATAATAGTTCAAATCAAATATAGAAAGAAAATTGTCAGGCTTTCTTTGAATCTTTCTTCATTTCATCTGAAGCTGATCTGGTGAAAATGATTTCTCTTTTAGGATCAGCAGCTTGATGCTTTGTCATCTTCATATCATTTGTTCCAAGAATTGTCACAGAAGCATATTTTGGTACAACTTCTTCAGGATGTAAGGACATATATGTATCAACAATAAAAAGATTGTATACCTGATACTTGTCCAGCTCTTTCTTTCTGTAGGAAGACATAGTAGAATATTGAGAAGTGTCTTGTCCTTCTTCCTTAGCTTTCCTAATTTGAGAGAGAGCTATTAGTTTTTGGAATCTGGCCATTCTAGAGTTAGGGTCCATTTCTGGATCACAAGCAGGAGATAAAGGCCTTTCTGGACTTGCTTTATCTTGCTGATTATCTTCAGATGTCTTCTGCTGTCTGCTTTGCTTCTGATGTTGTTGTTCTCTGCTGCTGCTGCTGCTGGAATTATGCTGTGGTCTGCTGTAGGAATGTTTGGAATGATGAGAGGATGTAGACTTCTGAGCATGAGCAACACTTCCTGATGATCATACTGCGGGAGGAGGAGGAGGAGGACCGCTCCTGAATTGAGGAGGTGGAGAGTATCTCCTGCTCTTCTTCCTAGCTTTCAGTTCATTTTTAGAATATCTCATCCATTTGGGGGTGTCTGGAATGAGAGTTATATTGTGCAGGATATAATATGGAGTATCAGCAGATGGATTAGGCTTTGGAGTAGCCTTTGGAGGAGCAGCCTTCTTCTTTGCTTTTCTTTTCTTAGAACTTGTATCTTCAGAGTCAACTGATTTATCATTATCATCATCAGAAGAATTTTCTGGATTATCATAAAGAGCATCTATTTGTTTCAGCATTTCATCACAAAGAAGTGGATGAGCCTTTGGTTGTAAGTCTTCAACCTGAGGCTGTTGTTGGATCCCCAATTGGATTTGGGCTAGGTTCACTAACTAGGATGTCTGACCCATAATGTATAGCCAGGGTCATGTGTTTTGTGTCCTATAGTCTAGGCTAAATCTTTAGGATAAACAATACATGGACCAGCCAGCAGAAGACCTTAGATGACTCAAGATATAGAGAAAATCAAGTTCAGTATATAAGTTTGACGTTCGTCGAACTCAACTCAACGATCGTAGATCGCTGATCGACGAACTTAGACTTATTTCTCTGAGTTGAGCTCGATGATATTCGAGCTCAGTTCGTCGAAGTCTGGATTTCAACTTCAACATATTATTTCCAAAATATCTTCTCTGAACTCAGCTCGACGAAGACAGAATCTGTGCTCGACGAACTTGGACCACAGAATTGGTAAATTTTTCACAAAATGCATTTAGCTGAGCTCTGGTCGACAAACTTGGATCTTAGGTCGACGAACAAGTTTTCTCAGGTCGACAAACATGATTTCTCAGCTCGACGAACTTGGATCTCAGGTCGACGAAATCTGTTCTTTGGTCGATTATTTCTGTTGCAGTTCCAGACTTAGAGTTTTCCTTATTTTCTGTCTTTTATTCCATATTATTTAGCAGTGATTTTCTGAAGTAATTAATTCTTATATTCTCTGAATATGTCCATTGCTGGCAGCATTGATTATGGTCTTCATCGGGATAAATACTTGCTTAATTAATTAGGACGGTTGGGGAAACTAATCAATGAAAATATTCTCCAGCCGATTTTCATTCTCTAGGCCATCAGCAATTAATGCCGAGAATTCAAAATTCAAAGGAGAATTCGACAGAGATATATAAAAGAGATTTTGTTTTAGAAGATAACACGACAGAACCGTACACAGAGAAGATTTACAGAAACATACTCAAGATCATCTGCTTCTTCTCTGCACAGAAAACACTTTGTTTTCTCCTTGATCATTCTAAAGAAGAAGAACAACAACAATCACTATCAAGAGTCTTCTTCAACTTCCACTCCAGGAGTTTCAAGGATAACTAATCTCTATCAGTCAAAAGTTCCTGGATCATCATAAATCAAGGCTGAAGACCTACTACACCATGTGCAAGGCTTCAAGTGATTTCTGGAGAAGCCTTGACAACAGCAATCCACTTGTTTTCTCAGTTGTTTGAGAAAGAGAAGACACCATCAATCTCTCTCCCCCCTCCTGTATAAAGGGTTTATTAACTCCCTTCAAAAGTTTATTTTGGATTTTGGGCACCTGATCAAAAGCTCAAAGGTGGTAGTCACCTGATCAAAACCTATTTATGGATTCCTACCAGGGTGGTAGAAGAGTGGATGTACCCTGGTTAGGGAACCACTATAAAATTTCTGGTGTTGTTTGGTTGCCCTTTTACTTATTGTTCTTGTTGTGGCTGTGATAGACTAGATTGTTGTGTTAGAGTAGATTAATTTAGATTGCTTTTACTTTTTGTCATTATTGGTATCACCTGTTCTTTACTCTGATAATATAAAAATCTTAAACAGCCAAAAAGACTTTAACGTACTCTATTCACCCCCCCCCCCCCCTCTAAAGTAATAAGATCTAACCCCCCACCTTTCAATTGGTATTAGAGCAGTGTTCCTTTGGTTATACAAGCCAACCCTTGAACCAAAAGATCCTTTGTTAGATCTGATCTTAATTTTATTCATTACACAGCATGGCACAGAATAAATACTATGCAAGCACCATACCTCCAGTCTGCAATTTGAATAAATTTGCAATCTAGAAGGCAAGAACCAGGCTGTATATGAATTCCATTGATGAGGACATCTATAATTCTATTTTGACAGGTCCTCCTCAACCAACATCTGGTACATCTACATCTGCATTAACATCAAGCACTCATGTTGTTCCACCACCTGAGTGGACAGATGCACAGAAAAAGGCAAAGATTGCAGATGCTAAAGCCATGAACATATTAGCACAAACTATGTCAGATGACATATTCCAAAAAGTGGCTGAATGCACTTCTGCAAAAGCAATCTGGGACTCTGTAAACCAGATGGTTGTTGGCTCAGCTGATGAAAGAAAGGATAGAAGATCAACTCTCATCTCTCAGTATGAGAACTTCAAGAAAGAAGAGACAGGATCTATTGGTGACATGTACAACAGATTAAGTACAATCATTAGTGAGCTGAAGACCTTGGACAAAGACATCTCTCTTACTGAGATCAATGACAAGATCCTCATGTGCTTCCCAAGCCAATGAGATTCCAGGATATTGCCAATTAAGGAGGCCAGAAGTTTGAATGAGATTTCTATAGAATCTCTACTAGGAAAGCTCAAATCTTACGAGCAATTGTTCAAGACTAGAGAAGCTGTAGAACAAAGGACTCCTCCACCAGCAAGAAAGGAGCAGAATATAGCCTTTAAAGTTGCTGAAGAAACTGAAGCTCCAACATCAAATGAAGAACTTCTAAGTCTCTTAGCAAAGAGATTTTACAAAATGGCAAAGGTCTTCAGGAGAAAGTCATCCAGGCATGATGATAAACCCAGGTATGATAAAACACCAACTAAGGAAATTGTATGCTTTAGGTGCAAGAAACCAGGGCACTTCATTTCTGAATGTCCTAAAAATCAAAAGAAGGAGAAAAGGAGAGAAAAAGACTCTAGGAAGCACCACTACAGCAGGCCTTCTTCTAGCAAGCACAAAAGAAAAGAGAAGGGCTTTGTTGCTGAAACCTTGAGTGATACTGAAGACGAATCTTTATCTTCCATCTCCAATGAAGATGAAGAAGAAGCAAAGGCAAGGGAAGTGTGCCTTATGGCTAACAATGCCTCTTACATCCCTTCAGATGCTGAGGAACAATCAGAACAAACTGATAATGAAGAATCTAAATCAGAGGCTGATAGGGTATTATCATCATTTAATTATAATTCTGATAAATTTAAAACCGAATTTAAATCTCTTTGTATAGATTTAATAAATTCTGAAAAAGGAATTAAGATACTTAAGGAAAAATTATCTGAACATGAAAACTATATTTCTGAAAATGTTAAGTTAAAAGATGAATTAATATAAGTCAAGAACAAATGATATCATTAAAATATGAAATAGTTGAGGCTTGGAAACTTGAAAAATCCCTGAATGGGAGAAGCATCCAGTTGATGGACAACACAAGCACAGTTAATGCCAGGCTCAATGGCAAGTTGGGCTTAGGTGTTTCATCAAGCCAACCCCCACTAATTCAGAAAAATATACTGACAACACCTATTAAATTTGTTTTTCAAAAAGGAAAAGAAATGATAGAAAGTAATGTTTAACAGATTGAATTAAAACCAAAGAATTAGAAAAGGAAACAGAATAAGAAAAATCCTAACTACAATAATGTTCAACAGATTTCGTCGAAGTCCGATCGACGAAATGTGTATAGTTCGTCGAACTCTAGTCGACGAACTCCGAACGCAGATTTCTATTATAATAATTCGTTGAACTACGATCGACGAAACCAGTATGGTTCGTCGACCAAAGATCCATGATTTTAGGGCCCAAAGAATGGATATTTTCATTCTCTGAGTGGAGTTCGACGAACTCACCCCCATTCGTCGAACTCAGGTCGACGAACTCACTTGAATTCGTCGAACGCAGTTCAGTATATCAGAAACTTTAGTTCTTCTAAAAACTATAATCAACCAAGATCTTCTAATAATCAATTTAACCAATGGATTATACCACATAGAAGATATCACCCTTTAGGTTATAAATGCCAGCCTAAATATTATTATATCTCTAGTTTTAGTTATGTGAAGAAAGAAGGACCCAAGGTAACTTGGGTCAAGAATAGCTAATCTGTTTATTTACATGTGAAAGACTATCCTACCACAGAGCAACAGTGGTACCTAGATAGTGGCTGCTCTAAATACATGACTAGGAATAAGGACAACCTAACTCACTACAAGTGAAAGATAGGACCAAAACTAATATTTGGTGACTCCAACTGTGGCCAGACTGAAGGCTATGGACAAGTCAACATTGGAGCAATCACCTTTAGGAATGTTGCATATGTAAGTGGACTGAAGCATTACTTTATCTCCATAAGTCAGTTATGTGATGAAAGGTTCAGGTATCATTTACTAAAACTTCATGTATTATTACTTCTTTAGATAACCATGTATTTTTGATTGGCACTAGAGTAGGAAATATTTATGTAGTCAATTTTCAATCTGCCAAAACAGAAATCTGCCTGTTTAATTCAACTTGCAATAATAATGACCTTTGGCATAGGAGATTAGGTCATGTTAATTTGAAAAACATTGCCAAAATCTATAGGGACAACCATGTTAGAGGATTGCCTTCTTGCCCCTACAAGAAGGAAAGCCTTTGTAGGGCTTGTCAATTAGGCAAGCAAACTAAAAATAGTTTTAAATCTATAAATAAAAGTGACTCACCTAGATCATTATACTTGCTACATATGGACCTTTTTGGCCCTATTACTGTACAAAGTCTATGAGGGAAACCTTATACTTTTGTGATTGTAGATGACTTCTCTAGATTCACTTGGGTATTCTTTCTGAGATCTAAGTCTGATAACTTCAAGTTTCTTAAAGATTTTCTCAAGAACATACAGATTGAGTACTCTACTCCAATTGTATTGATCAGAAGTTATCATGGTACTGAGTTTGAGTCTATTCTTATGCAAGAGTTGTGTGAGAAGGAAGGTATCAGGCACTGCTTCTCAGCACCTAGAACACCTCAACAAAATGGGGTTGCTGAAAGGAAGAATAGAACCCTAATTGAATCAGCAGGCACATTACTTACAGATGCTCATTTGCCCTTATCCTTTTGGGCAGAGGCTATGAGCACAACAAATTATGTATTGGATAGAAGTCTTATACACAAACTTAAGAATAAGACTCCTTATGAGCTACTTAAAGGAAAGAAACCTAAAGTAGATTATTTTAAAATTTTTGGTTGCTTATGTTACATACACAACAACAATAAGAAACACATTAGAAAATTTTAAGCCAATCCTGAAATGAGAATTTTTCTTGTATATTCCCAAGTAAGCAAGGCTTATAGGGTCTTTAATTAATCATCAATGAAAATTGAAGAATCTATCCATGTTTCTTTTGATGAAACTAATATGTTTTACAAAGAGAAAATTCCTTCTACCAGTAATTCTTTCCAGGAACCAAATTTATGTGAGAAGCTAAATGAACTGACCCTCATAAATGATGCAGTTAGTCATCCTTCTCCACACATTACTGAAGAAAATGAAGCTGAAGATAGTGAAGATGAAGATACTGAAAACAGTGAAGAACCTCCAATAGCTAATATAATTCCACAAGAGGAATTTATTCCCCAAGCTGTTGCACAACCAACTCCTCTTGCTGAATTAGTCACACTTAGAGATCACCATGTATCTCAAGTGATTGGAGACATTTTAGCTGGTGTTCAGACCAGGCATCAACTCAACCAAGACTTGATGCATGCCTGCTTCATATCTCAAATTGAGCCCCAATCCATTAAAGATGCAGAGCAAGATCCCCACTGGATTGTTGCAATACAAAAGGAGATCAACCAATTTGAGAGATGCAGAGTTTGAGATTTAGTTCCAAGACCAAAGGACTACCCAGTCATTGGAACTAAATGGCTATTTAGGAAAAAACTAGATGCCCAAGGTATCATAATAAGGAACAAGGCAAAGGCTGGTTGCTCAAGGCTATAGGCAAGAGGAAGGGATTTACTATGATCAAACATTTGCACCTATTGCAAGGCTAGAAGTAATCAGAATCTTCCTTGCATATGTTGCCTACAAGAAGTTCAAGGTTTACCAAATGGATGTCAAGAGTGCATTCCTTAATGGTGAACTTAAAAAAGAGGTTTATGTAGAACAACCTCCAGGTTTTATTTCTCCTACTTATCCCTCTCATGTTTTTAAATTGCATAAAGCTCTTTATGGTTTAAAGCAAGGTCCAAGAGCTTGGTATGAAACCTTAGCCAGCTTTCTTTTAGAGCATAAATTTTATAGAGGCATAGTAGATAGGACATTATTCACTAGACACCATAAGGATAAAATTTTATTAGTACAAATCTATGTAGATGACATCATTTTGGGGTCTACAGATTCCAAACTATGCAAGAGCTCTCTGACCTCAGGCATTCAAAGTTTGAAATGAGTAGCATGGGTGAGCTCTCCTACTTCCTTGGTCTCCAAGTGAAGCAGCTACCTGATGGTATTTTTATATCCCAATCTAAGTATGCTAAAGAGCTTATCAAAAAGTTTGCGATGTCATATGCCTCAGCCAAGAAAGCACTTATGGCTAAAAATGCTATAATTGACTCTAATTAAAATGGGAAACATGTTGATCAGAAATTATATATGGCCATAGTTGGGTCCCTGTTGTATCTTACAGCTAGTAGACCAGACATAATGTTTGTTACATATCTTTGTGCTAGGTTCCAAGTAAACCCTAAAGAATCTTACCTTACTTTCTTAAAAAGGATTTTAAGATATATAAAGAGTTGTGCTAGTCTAGGACTCTGGTATCTAACTGAGTTAGTGTTTGAGTTGACTGGATACTTAGATGCTGACATTTCTAGATGTAGACTGGACAGAAAAAGTACCTCAGGGACATGCCAGTTCCTTGGTATGAGATTAGTGTCTTGGTTTTGCAAGAAGAAGTCATCTGTGTCTACTTCAACTACTGAAGCAGAATATATAGCTGCTGGAAGTTTCTATTCCCAGATGCTGTGGATTCAGAAACAACTCCTAGATTATGGGTTAACTTAAATAATTCAACTCTACTTTATGAAAACACAAGTGCAATTTCTATTCCACAAAATCCAGTCCATCATAGTAGAACTAAGCATATAGACATTAGACATCATTTCATTAGAGAGTGTGTGGACAAAAATAAAATTAAGCTCGTCTACATCTACACTAATTTGCAAAGAGCAGGTATCTTCACCAAACCTTTGGATGAGAGGAAGCATCTATTCTTTATAAATCAGCTTGGCATGATCAATGGAGAAGCCTTAATTTAATTTCTATTTGGGGTCGACGAATTTTTCAAAGTTTGTCGAATGGAGATCGACGAACTGAGAAAAGTTCTAGAGAAAGTCGTCGAAAGGAGATCGACGAACTCCCTGTTTGTGAAGTTCTATTCATCTAACGGAGATCGACGATATTGCTTCAGAAAACTTTCCTCGAATTGAGCTCGAAGAAATGTTTTCACTTCTTCCGACTGAGATCGACGAACTCTTTTGTCTATAAAATATTTCGTCGAACTGAGATCGAAGAATTTTATTTATTTCGTCCGACGGAGACTACCGCGTCATATTCTGAAAACCATATATCTAGGTTTTCTTCGAGTTTCGTCTCGCGCTTTCTGTTCCTTTGCACTTGATCTCTGTTTTTCTTATGTAGGCGAAACCAATGGCGATTCCGGCATCCTCTCTTACTGCAATGAAATTTGACATGGGCTTTGATATTGATTTTGATTCCTTCCAGCACTCTTACTAGATATTTGTGGACATTCTGAAACTGCTTGAGGACCAAAACCTGAAGAAATTCATGACTTTCCGCATCAAGATAGCAATGACTGAGATTAAAGAATTGGTGTTTACCTCTACAACACCAGAGGAAGATATAATGATATAGATAATCTCCGGTACTCAGGTTTCTCTTTCCCCCACTATACTAACTGACATTTTCGGTCTGATAAATGGTAATGAAGAAATAGAGTTGTATAGTGAAGATTATGATAATATGCTAATAAAGATGGGTCACTGTGGAGAGAACCCCAACAAACTGCTGAAGAAAAACCTATCTGCTGAATATAAGTTTTTCGCTGATGTTGTCGGCAAGGTTCTATTGGGAAAGCACACTGCACACGACTACATCACCAGCACCAGTTCTAGTTGATGGGTGCTCTGGTTGATAAGAAAGGAGTTAATGGGGGCAAACTGTTGTTCAATCTAATTAAGAAGAAAAATAACAAGAAGGAAGTCTGCTTTGGAAGGATTCTGGGGATATTCCTTCAAGAAAAGGCTCCTGAACTACTGGTCTCCACGATAGTGTTCATAAATGCCTCCAAAAGGCTTACATCTACACTCCTTGGCAGATGGGAGAGAAAAATCACCAAGCCATCTAAGGCTTCATACTCCTCCAGGAGTTCGGTGACCAACAGGGCTGTGATAGCCATTCCTCCACCTCTAGAAGATGTCCTCCACTCCACCAGCATTCCTTCTCCTCCTCAACCTCAACAACAACAACAACAATATCTACCCACACTAGTTCCCTCACCAGCTCAATCTCCAGAGCATACCACACCGCCTCCATCTCCACCTTCACATTCTTCACATCAAATTCATATTTTTGACATACCATCTACCTCTATTCAGGAACCATCCTTCAAACTAGTGTCTCCTCAATAATCTCTACATTATTCTCCCATCCAAGAACCCAATTCCTCCCCTACAACCACAGTTCCCCTATATACTGCTGCAACTCCCTTTATTCACATCCCTCCACTCACCCACACTGACATTCCATCTACTATTCTAGATTATACACATACAGATATGTCCAGTGCATTCTCTGTATGTTCCAATTGTGGACATCACACTCCTTACTCATCTACTGCTCCAGAATCTCTCTATCTCAATTTCTCTAATATAGCTAAAGATATCCTTGCATTCATTTCTCCCACTCTTGAAAAACTCATAATTGCTGCTATAGCTCCTCTCTCGGCTTCAATCATCTCCCTTTCCTCTAGAGTTGCTGCTTTGTCCTCTGTCACCTCTTCTGGAAGACTGGCTTCAAGACCCCTGAAACCAGTCAGGGGGAGATGCTCTATGAAGAAGTTCCAGTTTGACAGCAGCAGCAGAAGCAACAGCAGTAGCAGCAAAAGATTCTGTGATGTCTGATGACTCAGAAGAAACAGCTATTCCAGATGAAATAATTGATCTAGTTGATTCTGATATAGATATGGATGATTCAGTTATGCCAGAAATAATAACTGTTAGTGATTGCATTATCAATCATACAGTTAATTTATTCAGCTTATTAAATTCTTTTGATACAATTTATTTGAATTTCCTTCCAGTAGTATGCTCAAAGGCTTCTATGGCTATAGTTCCATATACTTCACCAATAAGCCCCACAGTTGCCAAGCAACTAAAGGCCAGTTTTGCAGTTATAGAGATTCCAATAGTATCAGCTCCCAAGGATATTTCTTCTCCAGAGGCTGTCTCAGCTCCCACTTACAAGATGGATGACAGTCCCCTACCTAACTTAGATGAAATAATTCTGGCAGATATTGAAGAAGAAAATAAGTAAATGTCTGAAAAAGTTGCTGAAATAGTTGCTCCAGAAATTGAAATTGCAGAACCTCCAGTGCAGCCTCAAGCAGAAAAGCAAATATTAAAAGATCTTCTGAAAGCTCTTGATGATCTATATGACAATCCTTAGGGATCTTCTGATGAAGATGAGGATGATGATTTTGATGATGATGATAGTTCTGCTGCCAAGACAAAAGTCTCAAAGAAGAGAAAGGTTGTTCCCATTTCTGCACCCAAACCAAATCCCACTCATGATACACCATATTATATCCTACAGAATATCACTCCATATCCTGGGATGCCAGCATGGATGTGGCTTTCAAAGAATGAGCAGAAAGCTGAAAGAAAAGCAGGAGGTAGTCTCCTCCTCCCCATCAAAGGAACTGGAAAGGTCCTCCTCCTCCACCTGCTACTGGTGCTTCAGGAATAAGTTCTCAGAGGTCTACCTCCTATGCTCAAACTTATCAAAGACATCAAGGTATATCCTCAAGATATCAAGAAAGCAGTCAGCACATGTATTCTAGCAGATAACAACATCAACAACAACATCAACAACAACATCAGCAACAGCAACAACAGCAGTAACAATAATAAGCTTCTGAAACAGAAAAAGCTGAAAGACCAAAAAAGCCTGAATCTCCACTTATTCCATTTGTGGATCCTGAAACTAAAAACACTTCAAGAATGACCAGATTCCAGGAGCTTATTGGATTATCAATGATCAATAAAGCTAAAGCTGAAGGAATAAATTCATCACAATACTCAACAATGTTAACCTACATAAAGGAAGAATTAAAAGGTATGATAAGGCTAACAGATTTTTCAATTATGATGCTTATATGAATCTGCATCTAGAGATTGTTGTTCCCAGAGCCACTTATCTTAATATTATTAGAGTTGTTGATATGACCATGTCTAAGAGAAAAACAGCTAATCCAAATAGAGAAATTAGATTTACACAGCCCTCTGAGAAAGACAAAGATGATAAGCAAAAGAAGAAGAAGAAATGATATACTCTGTTTAATTTTGATTGTCTGAACTTTATTTGTTAACTGTTACAAAGCTACTAATTGTACATATTTGCTGAATGTTTCAATTTTCTACCAGATATATTATTCCTGCTTTGTGAATGTTTTTATTTCATTTTATGTTAGTGACCTCACCCAAATAGGGGGAAATTGTTGGATCCCTAGTTGGATTTGGGCTAGGTTCACTAACTAGGATGTCTGACCCATAATGTATAGTCAGGGTCATGTGTTTTGAGTCTTATAGTCTAGGATAAATCTTTAGGATAAACCATACATGGACCAACCAGCAAAAGACCTTAGATGACTCAAGACTTAGAGAAAATCAAGTTCAGTATATAAGTTCGACGTTCGTCGAACTTAGCTCAACGATCATCGATCGCTGATCGACGAACTCAGATTTATTTCTCTGAGTTGAGCTCGATAATATTCGAGCACAGGTCGACGAAGTATGGATTTCAAGTTCAACACATTCTTTCCAGAATATCTTCTCTGAACTCAGCTCGACGAAGACAGAATCTGTACTCGACGAACGTGGACCACAGAATTGGCAAGTTTTTTACAGAATGTAGTTAGCTGAGTACTGGTCGACGAAATTGGATCTCAGGTCGACGAACTTGGATCTCAGGTCGACAAACAAGTTTTCTTAGGTCGACGAACAGGATTTTTCAGCTCGATGAACTTCGATCTCAGGTCGATGAAGTCTGTTCTTTGGTCGATAATTTCTATTGCAGTTCCAGACTTAGAGTTTTCCTTTTTTTTTGTCCTTTATTCCATATTATTTAGTAGTGATTTCCTGAAGTAATTAATGTTTATATTCTATAAATATGTCCGCTACTGCAACTTCTTCACAGAACATCTCCCCCTGCTTGGTTTTAGAGAGTCTTGAAGTCAGGCCCCTTAAAGAAGGGATAGCAGATATGGAGGCAAGTTGAGAAGATAGATGAGAGATGGTGGTTGTAAGAGGGGCAATAGCCTCATTTATGAGTTTTCTTAGAGTAGGAGTAATGAATTTCAGTAGATCATTTGAAATATCAGAAAAATTCAAATAAAGCTGCTCTGGATTAGGAGCGGCAGAGGGGTATGTATGTCCACATTTGGAACATAGAGAGAATCCAGATTGGATATCTGTAAGAGGAATGTCAGGTAGGTTAAGGGGATCATCTGAGGATGAAGGGATGTCCAGAGGGGATGAATGAATTGGACAGTATGTTGGATATGGTTAAGAAGATGATAGAAGATTGAAGTTTGGATGGGTAGAGGTGGATGGAATGTCATCATGATGTTGTGGAATTGGAGATGGAGGAGGTGGAGATGGTGTATCCACATGAACATGAATTGGTGATTGTGGTGGAGAGGGTGGTAATGTTGGTGATACTGGAGGAATAAAGGTAGATGGGGTTTTAGTAATGGTTGTTGATTGTCTGGAATGGTGGAAGTGGAAGGGATTTCTTCAAGAACAATGGATTGATGTTGAAGAGAAGGAGAGGGAGGAGGAGCAGGAGCTTCTTCAAGAGATGGGGAAGTGGTTGTATCAGCCCTGGTGCTCTCAAAAGTAACCCTGGAAGAGGAGGCCCTAAAGGGCTTTGGGATAGTCCTCTCCCATCTGCCAAACAAGGCAGAGGAAAGCCTTTTTGAGGCGTTTATAAAAAAATGGTCTGGGAGACCATGAACTCTGGAGCCTTTGCCTGAAGGAAGATTCCTAGAATCCTCCAAAAACTGACATCCTTCTTACCGATCTTTTTCTTAATAAAATCAAAAATAATCTTTCCCCATTTCATAGATTTCTTATTAACCAGAGAACGCATCAGATTGAACTGGTGCCTGGTAATATGATCATGTGCAGAATGTTTTGCTAACAGCACTTTGCCTACAACATCTGCCAGAAATCTATATTCTATAGATAAGTTTTTCTTAAGAAGGTGGTTAGGGTTTCCTATAGTATGTCCTAACCATTCTAGCATATCAGTAAACTCACTGCTAGATAACTCTATTTCATCTTCCCCATTAACAAATCCAAAAACCTCAGTTAAAACATCTGGAGTTAAGATAATTGGATTACCAGAGATGGTGCCAATAATGGCTGGGGTATCCTGAAGTTTTGCAGACAACATCCATTCCTTTATTTTTGAAACTGGGAGTTTGATTCTGGTTGTCATGAAGTATTGCAGATTATGAGGTTCAAGTAACTAAAGAATATCCTTGAATATCTGATCTAAGTGACTGAAAGATTCGAGGTCGTTGTCAAAACCAGAGTCAAATTTCATGTTTGAGAGGAGGGCTGGAGAAATCGCCATTGCTCTACAAAAAGAAACAAAAGATCAAGTGCAAGAGAACTGGAAAGCGCGGGATGGAGTTCGATGAAAACCCTATTATAAGTTTTCATAAGGCGAAAAGTCAAAATCTGTCCTGTAAAAAAGAAAAGCTTTGAGCTCAGGTCGACAAAAAAAATTCATGAAGAAATGATATCGTCGATCTCAGTTTGAAGCGAGAGAAAATAGATCGTCGATCTCCGTTTGATGAAATATTTTCGGAAGCAAGATCTTCGATCTACGTTTGACAAAAATGACTTCACAGAGAGATTTTGTCGATCTCCGTTCGACGAAAATTCTCAAGAAGAGTTCACAGATCGTCAATCTCCGTTCGACGAAATGTGATCAATTCTTCGATCTTGCACAGAAATCAAATTAAACTTCTCCATTAATCATACCTATCTGATTCAAGAAGAACAAATGTTTCTTTTCATCTATTGGTTTAGTGAAGATGTATGCTCTTTGCAAATTAGTGGAGATAAAGACAAGATTAATTTTCTTTTTGTCCACACAATCTCTAATGAAATGATCTCTAATATCTATATGCTTAGTCCTACTATGCAGTACTGGATTCTGTGCAATAGAAATTGCGTTGGTATTGTCACAAAATATAGTTGAATTATTTAAGTAGATACCATAATCCAGGAGTTGGTTTTGAATCCACAATATTTGTGAACAACAACTGCCAGCTGTAATGAATTCAGCTTCTGCAGTTGAAGTTGTCACAGATGTCTGCTCCTTACAAAACCAAGACACAAGCCAATCACCAAGGAACTGGAATGTTTCTGATGTGCTTTTTCTATCCACTCTGCATCCAGCATAGTCTGAATTTGAGAATCCAGTTAAGTCAAATTTTGACTCTGTTGGATACCAAAGTCCTAGATTAGGAAAACCCTTTATATATCTCAAAATTCTTTTAAGGAAAATAAGGTGAGATTCTTTAGGGTTAACCTGGAACCTAGCACAAAGGCATGTAGCAAACATATTATATGGCCTACTAGCTGTGAGATACAACAAGGACCCAACAATAGCCCTATATGTTTTCTGATCAACTGGCTTGCCCAATTCATCAGAATCAATCACAGCATTGGAAGCCATGGGTGTTTTCATAGTAGAGGCATTAGACATCCCAAATCTCTTAACTAGCTCCTTATAATATTTAGATTGGGAGATGAAAATGTCATCAGAGTATTGATTCACTTGGAGACCAAGGAAGTAAGAAAGCTCACCCATGCTACTTATTTCAAACTTGAAATACATCAGGTCAGAAAACCTTTTGCATAGTTTGGAATCAGTATAGCCAAAAATGATGTCATCTACATATATTTATACTAACAATATTTTATCTTTATGATGCCTAATAAACAAGGTTCTATCTACAATGCCCATAGTGAACTTATGCTCTAAAAGAAAGCTAGTTAGGGTCTCATACCAAGCTCTTGGAGCTTGCTTTAAACCATAAAGAGCTTTATGCAATTTAAAAACAAAGGAGGGATGAGTTGGAGAAATAAAACCTGGTGGTTGTTCAACATATACTTCCTCTTTGAGTTCACCATTTAAGAAGTCTCTCTTGACATCCATCTGGTAGATCTTGAACTTGTAGGCTACATAGGCAAGAAAAATTCTGATAGCTTCCAGTCTTGCAGCAGGTGCAAAGGTTTGATCAAATTCAATTCCTTCTTTCTATCTATATCCTTGTGCTACCAGCCTTGCTTTGTTCCTGATGATGGCTCCTTGTGCATCCAATTTATTTCTAAATACACATTTAGTTCCATTAACTGGGTAGTCTTTGGGTCTTGGAACTAAATCGCAACCTCTGCATCTCTCAAACTGATTGAGCTCCTCTTGCATTGCAATAATACAGTGTGGATTTTTCTCTGCATCTTTTATGAATTGGGGCTCAAGTTGAGATATGAAGCAAGCATGCATCACGTTTTGGTTGAGTTGATGCCTTGTTTGCACACCAACTAATATGTCTCCAATCACTTGAGATACATGGTGATCTCTAAGTGTGACAAGATTATTATGAGAAGTTGGTTCAGCAATAGCATTGTTAATTAATTCCTCTTGTGGAATTATGTGAGCTGTTGTAGGTTCAGTAATTATTTCAATAATATCTTTTTCATTGTCTTCTTCAATATGTGGAGAAGTATGTGATATAGCCTCATTGGTGAGGTTTAAATCATCCAATTTCTCACACAGTTGGGGTACCTGTAATAAATATCTGGTAGAAGAATCCTTCTCCTTGTAAAACATGTTAGCTTCATCAAATGTTACATGTACAGATTCTTAAATTTTTAAGGTTGATTTATTGAAAACCCTATATGCATTGCTGACTTGGGAATATCCAAGAAAAATTCCCTCTGCAGCTTTGGCTTCAAACTTTCTATGATGTTTCTTGTTATTATTATGTATATAAAATTTACAACCAAATACTTTAAAATAGTCAACTTTAGGTTGCTTCCCTTTGAGTAATTCATAGGGAGTCTGGACCTTTAAGTTTATGTATTAAACTTCTGTTCAAAGCATAGTTTATTGTGTTAACTGCCTTTGCCCAAAAGGATAGGAATGTAACACGCCGAAACTCAAAAGAGGGAAGGATAACATTTAGAGCTAAGTTTGGTGCCTAGTAAGGGTTACACGGCCTAGGACACGGGCGTGTCCAGGGCCTTATCGTGCTCTTGTTCGACGAACTTACAGAGTGGTCGACGAAATGCACACGACGAGGCATCGATAGTGAACACGGCCTGAGACATGGGCATGTCCATGGTCGTGTCCTGCTCTGGTTGTTAGCAGGGTTGTGCCAGGTGAGGAACACGATCTGGATCAAGGCATGTTCTGGTTGACACGGGTGTGTCAAAATTGATATGGGCGTGTCAGTAACCCGTGTCCTCTTCGGGATGGTTTGTTCCTGTGTTGATTGAGGAACACGCCCCGTAACACGGGCATGTACTTGTCAACATGGGCGTATCAGAAGGAACACAAGCATGTCGGGAACTCGTGTCCTTCTCTATGTGTCTGGACGGCTGTGTCGGTTGTTAAGCACGGCCTGGAACACAGCCGTGTACATGGCCATGTCTGGCACACGGCAAGTGATACTGGCGTGACCAGTGGCCTTGTCCTATTCAGGATGCGATGGTTTTGGCATCGATTAAGGTACACGGCCTTGGACACGGGCATGTCACAAGCTGTGATCGGCCCAAAAATGTTGTTTTAAGTGCGAATCGTAGCCGTCTGTTTTCTTCTTTTGGGATCCAAGGGCCCAGGGTTGTCCTTGCTAAGTTAAAGCTCGGAATAGGGTTTGAAACCCTCATTCCACTTTGAACTTTCTCTTTGTAAAGCTTTAGAGAGAGGGGAGAGTAAGTAAGAAGGAGGAGGAGAGATCCGGCCACCGGTGGAGCTTCGGAGCCCCAAATTGCAAGCCGAGTCCAGATCTATGGAGGCGAGGCCATTACGGTGCTTTTCGTCCGTCGAGATCTTCATGGCGCCAAAGATAAACCCAAGGGTAATGATTCTCTTCTTGGACATGTGAAGTCCTCTTTCCTTTTTGCATAGGAAGCCCGCTCTCGCGAGTATGCGGTGAGTGTGAGGTATTCCTTCAGATAGACATGAATAGTCCCCGTTGTTTTCCATGTAGAGTCTGAAATCGAAGTACGTACAAAGGCATGGTGCAGGGAAGACTCCGCACCATTGCTTTTTTCTGGGTTTTCTACGCGGTAGATTGCAACAGGGAATCTTGGGGACTAACTCCAAGGTGCACCCAGAAAACTGGGCAGAAGCGTGATTCTGCCATCTTGGTGGCCAGGGGGCCAACATGCACATAACTGGGTTATGTAAAATTTGTGTGTTAGATTTGGGACTCGGGGAAGCTTGACCCGCGTATATGGCTTAAATTGACATTGCGGTGTGAGCAACGGGTTAGGTGAAACCGTACTCGCTCTATGTCATTCGGTTAAAGCGACCTGAGGTACGTGGTACTTGCCATTGGCATAGATGGAGGGTCTTAGGCATAGGGTTGTAAGACTATAATGCTCACGAGGTTTTCCATCCTGGAGGCGGTAAAGAGACCATGGATTTTGACCGGGTTCACCGAGAATGTGCCCTGAGAGCACGGGGTGTGTGGCTGTGCGTGCCTACGCATTTGATGAGGTGTAATTTCACTACTGTTTGGCTATGCTAATAAAGTGCAGGTAAGGAGCATCGCCGCCCCGAGTTAAGGGGCGGGGTCATTATAATTTGGTCAGCTTTAGCTGACTGTTGCTTTTGTTTGCCACCGTTATAGTGGATTGTTGCTTGCAGGTGCTACGGAGCCTAGTGGAAAATAGAGGGCTGAAGCCCTGATTGCTTAGCCGTCCCTCGAAGGCCAATGCGAACGTTTACTTGTTATACTCATGTGTGACCGGCCTGCGTGCCGATGTTTGGAAGACACTATTTATTTAAGTAAACTCTTGTAAGGCCATAAGGCCAAGTACTTTGTGTATTTTGTACGCTCATTCCTAATTTGGGTATTTAGTGGACATTCATGCTATTGGATTGGGTTCTTTTCTTTGCAACTCTTAAAATGCTTCCACTAGAATGTACTCTGTGTAGGATTATGTCATTGGAAGGATGGTTTCATTTCGTAACCCTTCGGTCTGTCTGTGGTATATGGCGTCGGGCCCCGGCCGGACCTACTGCTATATGCTATGTGACAGATAGGGGTGTTACAATTTGGAATCAGACTACTGGTTTCAGTCATGCTTAAATGAATTCGTGGGCGAATTCTTTTAAGGGGTGGTGAGCACATGTGTGTGCGTCGTCGTTATAACATAAAAAGAACCCATGAATGTCCACTAAGTAATGATATACACATGTTTGAGGAACATGCGTGTTCCTATAATTGCTTTTTGCAATATTGTTCGATCACTTAATGGTGTTTTGTACGACTATAGGTGACCAGGAGTGGTGTAATGCCGTCAGAACGGTTGCTTTTTGAGGAAAATAGTGCACCCAGCGACGTGCACGAGACCCCTCCTTCATTTGAAACCATAATATGGGTAGTTGAAGCGGTGTTCGCTGTGACTAATGCACAAAATGGAAGGAATGTGCGACCCTTTGCCCCGGATGTGGCTTCAACGTCAGGTGGCATGATGGAGCAAATGACATTTAGTAGACCATCAGGTCAGCAGTTGAACATGCATTTAGTGCAGGGAGCGCACTCAGTTGACGAATATTTGCAGGCGTTTCTTATGATAAGCCGCTACCCATGGTTTGAGTTGGAGAACGAGCAGTCTATAGTCGATAAATTTTATAATGATCTGCGTGGCGAGTTGCAAATTCTTCTACTAGGACCAAAATTATTGGGATTCCGAGCCTTGGTAGAGTCGGCTAGATCTTTGGAAGTAGATTTTGGGAAGACTCACCAGATGCCAGTGAGCAGGTTATCGAACTCTGCAAGTCCTATAAGAGCTGCATTCCGCAGAACGGGCTAGAACATTGACTAGCAAAGCTACTTACACTTGTCATACTTGTGGCAAGAAAGGGCACTTTGCCCAGGATTGTCAGGATGGTGCTCAGAAGACAAAGAAAGCTATATCAGGAGCAGTTGAGGACTCTAGTGTAAAGGAAACGGTATTCCAAATGCCGAACTCCTCAAAATCTGTGTTCCGTAAGTGGTATAAGTATGCTAGGACTTCAGGTCCAGCCCCTTCTTCTGGTGCATCTGGGGCAACTACGGGCCGAACCCCGGGCGCATGTTATAACTGCGGAAAGTCCGGGACACTTTGCCCGAGACTATTGGAGCAGACATCCAAAGTCCGAGAGGAAGCCTGGGGCAGCGTACGAGGAGAAGGGCAAGCCGGTGGAGTCAACCGCATCCCACTATGCTCCAGCCCAACCTAGGGTGTACAGTTTTGGCCTGCAGGAGGCCATAAAGCAAGCTAACGTGGTGACAGGTATGAGTTAAATTTATATTAGTTTAGCTTTAAATACTTGTTGCCCTTGTGTGTGTTAGCTTAAGACTGTTTGTACTAGGCTTTATTTCGCGTTTCGATTATCCGGCGAAGCGCCGTTCGATTCGGGGGCTTTGCACTCCTTTTTGTGCAAAGGATTTGTATCGCACATCAGAGTACCTTCTTCGATGGCAAAGGACAAATTGGATGTGTTGTTGCCTAATGGGTGCTCAATACGCGCGGATAGACTCTATTGCGTTTAGATATGGATTGGGAGTCAAGAGTTTGACTTGCAAGCATCGCTATTGCCAATAGTAGAGTTCGATGTGATCTTTGGTATGGACTGGCTCTCGGAGCAACGGGCATACATTGATTGCAACCGCAAGGAGTTCAAATGGGGAACTGATCGTGAGATGACTTTTGCGGGCTTGAAGGGATCAAGCAAGACTTGGTGTCTGCTCTCCAGGTGGTTAAGGCAGTTCATGCTGGTGCAAAGTTGTTTCAAATTTTGGTGAAAGGTTCGAAGCCCAAGCCTGGTTTGGACAGCATCTCAGTGGTATCCGAGTACCTTGACTTGGTCCCTGACGATCTCCATGGAGCCCCACCTCAGCGGGAGATTGACTTCACTATTGAGCTGGTGCCAGGTGCTAAACCTGTGTCACGCTCTCCGTATTGGTTAGCACCTAAGGATATGGCGGAACTGAAGGTTCAACTTGAAGAGCTGTTGGAGCAGGGTTATGTGCGTCCAAGTTCGTCGCCTTGGAGCGCACCGGTCCTTTTTGGTAAGAAGAAGGACGGAAGTGTGCGACACTGTATCGATTATCGAGAGCTGAATAAGTTAACGGAGAAGAACAAGTACCCGATCCCAAGGATTGATGATCTGTTCGATCAGTTAGTCGGGTCATCGGTGTACTCGAAATTGTATCTTAAATCCGGATATTATCAGCTGAGGATAAGAGAAAGTGATATCCCCAAGACAGCTTTCAGTACACTGTATGGGCATTATGAGTTTACCGTCATGCCGTTTGGGCTGACGAATGCACAATCCGTATTTCTGGATTTGATGAACAGGACGTTCAGGGAGTACTTGGACTAGTTCGTGATAGTCTATATCGATGACATATTGGTGTACTCGCAGAGCGAGGATGATTATTTCAGGCATCTGCATATGGTGTTGGAGACATTAAGGAGGAATCAGCTTTTTGCCAAGTTTTCCGAATGCGAGTTTTGGTTGTCCTCAATAGCATTCCTTGGTCATATAGTTAGTGGAGAGAGTATTGCGGTGGATCCAGCAAAGATAGTTGCTATGCGGGAGTGACCTGTGTTGTCTACGGTAGCGGAAGTCCGGAGTTTTCTGGGGCTAGCCGGCTATTACAGGTACTTCGTAGAGAACTTCTCCTGGATAGCATTACCCCTCACGACTTTGACGAGGAAAGATCAAAAGTTTGTGTGGTCGCCGGAGTGCGCGCAAGCTTCGAAGAGTTTTCTATGTTCGTCAGTTGGACCGAAGGATTTGAGATTTACAGTGATCCTTTGGGCAGTGGTTTGGGGTTGTGTCCTACTGCAGCATGGGAATGTGATAGCTTATGGCTCGCATCAGCTGAAGGTGCAGGAGAGCAATTATTTTGTCCATTACTTGGAGTTAGCGGTCATGATATTTTCCCTGAAGCTGTAGAGGTACTACCTATACGGTGTGAAGGTCGATATTTATACCGATCACAAGAGCTTGAAGTACTGGTTGGATCAAAAGAATCTAAACATGCGACAACAGAGATGGATGGAGTTCCTGGGGGACGACCCATTCAAGATTCATTATATGCCTGGGAAAGGCAATGCAGTTGCGGATTCATTGAGTCACAGGGCCCCTGCGCAAGCCAACTGGTTGTCAGTTCGTGACGAGCTTTTTATTCGGGAGTTGGAGGCATTAGAGATCTCTTGTGTTAACAAACAGACTAGTGCCAAAGCGCATTGAACTGGACAGAAGTTCAGTATGACCTGGATGATCGGATTCGGTAGGCTCTGGATTTGGATTGCAACATGAAGCAAATCATGGATGAGGCTTTGGGTGGGTCAAATCCCCAATTTTTTGTTAAGGATGGATTGTTATAGAAGGACAGTTGTCTGTGCATCCCAAAGGTGGGTAAACTACGGGTGCAATTGATGTATGATGTTCATCATACCAAGTACTTGATTCACCCAGGGAGCACGAAGATGTACAGTGATATGAAGAAGTTGTTCTGGTGGCCAAGACTTAAGAAGGACGGTGGCACTTTTTGTGGAGAAGTGTCAAACGTGCGCCTTAGTGAAGGAGGAGTGCCAAAAGCCTCGAGGTTGTTGCAACAAATGTTGGGAACCAAGCTGAGTTTCACACGGCCTTTCATCCGCAAACGGATGGTCAGACCGAGAGGGTCAACAGGACGATGGAAGACATGCTTCGCATGTGCATCTTGGATTTCGGAAAGTAGTGGGAAGATCACCTGTACTTGGTGGACTTTGCTTATAATAACAGCTAACAAGCAAGCATTCAAATGGCTCCATTCGAGGCCATTTATGGTAGGAAATGTCGCACGTCATTGTCATGGTTGGAAACGGGTTAGTTGAAGCTGTACAAACGGCAAGAAGTGGAAGATTCAACTTTGTTGGTACAAACTATTCGAGAATGATTGTTGATCATTCAGGACAGGCAGGCTAAATACTATAATGCCAAGCATTGGAGCGTTGAGTTCGCTGTTGGCGATTGGGTTTATTTGAAGATTAAGTCGTTCAAGGGCGTCTCATGGGTATGGCGCTTGAAGAAGCTAAGCCCGAGGTACCTTGAACCGTTTGAGGTTCTGGAGCGAATTGGCTAAGCAGCTTATCGACTAAAGCTATTAGTGGAATTGAGTGGTCTATATGATGTATTCCATATTTCGGTGTTGCGGAGGGCAGTGCAAGAGCCTTCACAAGTTATTACGGTGGAACAAGTACCGGTTGATAATGGGTTGACGACGAAGATCAAGCCCGTTCGCATTGAGGACTTGGAAGTCAAGTGACTGCGAAACAAAGACATCAGGATGGTCAAAGTTCGATGGGACAACTGCGGTCGGGAGGAGCTCTTGTTGGAGCGAGAGCAGACCATGCTTGAGAAGCACCCGGAGTTATTCCACTCAGGTACCATTTAAGTTTTGTGTATCTCTTCTTTTCTATAATTTCGGGACGAAATTCTTTTTAGAGGGAGAGAATTGTAATGCCCTGAAACTCAAAAGAGGAAAAGACAGTGTTTAGAGCCAAGTTTGGTGCCTAGTAAGGGTCACACGGCCTGGGACACGGGCATGTCCAGGGCTGTGTCGTGCTTGAGTTCGATGAACTTGCCGAGTGGTTGACGAAATACACATGATGAGGCGTCGAGACAGTGAACACAACCTGAGACACCGGCGTTAGTAGACCAGGGCCGTGTCCGATAGACCGCCCGGTCTTGGATCAGACCGCTAAGCCGCTCGTCAACAAACCGCAGGATCAGACCGCTAGGCCCGGTTAATACTTCAACACTCCCCCTCAAGTGGAGCATAGATATCAATCATGCCCAGCTTGTCACAGAGGAACCGGCTTGGTGAAGATATCAACTCCTTGTCTGATATCAAAATCTCTTCCCGGCATGTTCTGGTTGACAAAGTTGTCGGTGTCAAGTCAAAATTGACACGGGCGTGTCTGGAGGAACTCACGATGGTACCTGACGTTCGGGTCATGGAATCTTAGGTCTTGTGTAACGATGCTGCTTTGAGGGTGGACTGAAGATGACGCCCCATAACACGGGCGTGTGACCTGGTACCGACATCAGGGCGAATTCACGAAGGAATGAGGGGCGTGTGCAAGAACCCATTGTCCTTCTTTGTGTGTGCTGACGAAAGGCATAGTGTCGGCTGTTGAGCAACGGCCTAACAACACTGACCGTGCTACCACGGACACGTATTTGGTCACATAGACATGCTGACACGGTTAACGTGTGCCGAAACTGGATGTGTCCCCTTGGCCACCAGTTTGTAGCGATCCACAGTGTCGAAACGGTCAGTGCCCACGGGAGGAGGAACCAGGGTCCAGGTACCCCGTTCAGTAAGAGTAGCGATTGAGGCGACACGGACTTGCGATGATCATGGCGTGATGTCACACTTTGCCGTGTTTGGCCCAGCGACCGGAATGGCCCGGGACTTGTTTTAAGTGCGGATATATCAGTAGGTTTTCGTCCGTTCCCTTCTTTTTGTCGCGATCCATGGTGCCCAGGACCGCTTAATCCTTAGCTAGGAGTTAAGAGTACGCGGCAATACGGGTTGTGGGAAACATGCCTCATGTACCGACTTTAGAACCCATGTCCTTCTCTAGAAGGCTATGTCTATTGAGCACGGCCTTGTACAATTTGGCAGAGTGGGAATGGATGTGTCCTAATGCGAAGATTGAGGCAGGACTTGGATACTGGCATGTCACAATCCGTGTTTGGCCCACGAATGGTCGTCCGTTTCCTTCTTTTGGGATCCAAGGGCCCAGGGCTATCGCTAAGTTAGTCGGGAATAGGGTTTGAAACCCTCATTCCACTTTGAACTTTCTCTTTCTAAAGCTTTAAAGAGAGGGGAGAGCCCGGCCACTAGTGGAGCTTCGGAGCCCCAAATCGCAAGCCGAGTCCAGATCTACGGAGGCGGGGCCATTACGGTGCTTTTCATCCATCTAGATCTTCATGGCACCAAAGATAAACCCAAGGGTAACAATTCTCTTCTTGGACATGTTAAGTCCTCTTTCCTTTTTGCATAGGAGGCCCGCTCTCGTGAGTATGCCATGAGTGTGAGGTATTCCTTCGGGTAGATATGAATAGTCCCTGTTGTTTGCATGTAGAGTCCGGAATCGAAGAATGAACATAGGCATGGTGTGTGAATCCTACCCGAAAAAGTTGTTCTGGATCGGTGATGTTTCATTATGCATGAATGGCCGGAGAAGACTCCGAGCCGATAGTTATTTTTGGGTTTTCTACACGGTAGATTGCTACAGGGAATCTTGGGGACTAACTCCAAGGTGCACCCGAAAACTGGGCAGAAGCGTGATTCTGCCATCTTGGTGGCCTGGGAGCCAACTTGTACATAAATGGGTTATATAAAATTTATGTGGTTGATTTGGGACTCGAGGAAGCTTGACCCGCGCATATGGCTTAAATTGGCGTTGTGGTGTGAGCAATGGGTTAGGTGG
Organism: Platanthera guangdongensis; assembly: GCA_039583875.1. Lineage (NCBI taxonomy): Eukaryota > Viridiplantae > Streptophyta > Magnoliopsida > Asparagales > Orchidaceae > Platanthera > Platanthera guangdongensis. Next base: position 105,507,785 of record CM077152.1, read on the forward strand.
AACCGTACCCGCTCTATGTCGTTCAGTTAAAGCGACCTAAGGTACGTGGTACTTATCATTGGCATAGATGGAGGGTCTTAGGCATAGGCTGATAAGACTGTAATGCTCACACGGTTTGCCATCCTGCAGGCAGTGGTGAGACCACGGATTTTGTCCGGGTTCACCGAGAATGTGCCCTGAGAGCACGGGGTGTATGGCTGTGCATGCCTACGCCTGTGATGATATGTAATTTCACTATTGTTTGGCTATGCTAATAAAGTGTATGGAAGGAGCATCGTCTCCCCGAGTTAAGGGGCGGGGTCATTATAATTTGCTTAGCTTTAGCTGAATATTGCCTTTGTTTGCCACCGTTGTGGTGGATTGTTGCTTGCAGGTACTGTAGAGCCTAGTGGCAAATAGCGGGCTGAAGCCCTGGTTGCTGAGTTGGCCCTCGAAGGCCAATGCGAACGTTTACATGTTATACTCATGTGTGACCGGCCTGCGTGAAGATGTTTGGAAGACACTATTTATTTAAGTAAACTCTTGTAAGACCATAAGACCAAGTACTTTATGTATTTTGTACGCTCATTCCTAATTTGGGTATTTAGTGGACATTCATGCTATTGGCTTGGGTTCTTTTTTTTGCAACTCTTAAAATACTTCTGCTAGAATGTAGTCTGTGTAGGACGTGTGTCATTGGAAGGATGGTTTCATTTCATAACCCTTCGGTCTATCTTTGGTATATGGCATCGGGCCCCGGCCGGACCTATTGCTATATGTTATGTGACGTATATGGGTGTTACAAGGGGAAATAAAGCATCTGCAAGTAATGTCTCTGCAGATTCAATCAGGGTTCTATTTTTCCTTTCTACTACCCCCATTTTGTTGAGGAGTTCTAGGAGTAGAAAAACAGTGTCTGATACCTTCTTTCTCACAGAATTCTTGCATGAGAAGAGATTCAAACTCGGTGTCATGATCACTTCTAATCAATGCAACCAGTGTAGAATACTCTATCTATACGCTCTTAAGAAAATCTGTAAGAACTTTAAAGTTATCAGACTTGTTTCTCAGGAAAAAATACTCACGAGAATCTAGAGAAGTCATCTACAAAAACTAAAGTATAGAATTTCCCACCCAAGCTTTGTACTGCAATGGGTCCAAAGAGATCCATATGTAGCAAGTACAGAATCCTTGGGTGAATCACTCTTATTAATAGATTTAAAGCTATTTTTAGTTTGCTTGCCTAATTGACAATCCCTGCAGAGGTCTTCTTTCTTGTAGGGGCCAGAAGGAAATCCTCTAACAAGGTTATCCCTAGATAATTTAGCAATATTTCTATGATTAACATGTCCTAGTCTTTTATGCCACAATTCATTATTATTACTAATCTGATTAAATAAACAAATTTCTGAAATAGCTAACTTAAAATTAACGAAGTAGATATTTCCTTGTCTAAGTCCAGTTAAAACATTTTTATTATCTACTGAAGAAATAATGAAAGAAGAATGGTTAAAGGATACCTGATAACCTTAATCTCATAACTGGCTTATGGATATCAGGTTATGTTTTAGATCACTCACATATGCTACTTTCCTGAAAGTGACAGCTCCAATCTTGACAATCTTATATCCTTCAGTTTGGCCACAGTTGGAGTCTCCAAAGATCACCTTTGGTCCAAGCTTTGACTTGTAGTTAGTTAAATTGTCCTTAATGTCTATCATATGCTTTGAATAATCATTATTCAGGTACCACTGTTCCTCTGTGATAGGATAGTCCTTCACCTACAGAATGAAAAATTAGGTGTTCTTGACCCAAGTAACCTTGGGTCCTTGATTCTTTTCAAATACAAGACTAGAAATGTAAGAATAATTAGGTTGGTCTTTGTATCCTAAGGGGTGAAATCTTCTAGGTGGAATTATCCATAGAGTAAATGGATTTACAAGTTTTGGTTTCTGATATTTAGTTTGATTTAAATTAAACTTTCTATTTTGAAAGTTTGATTTCGACGAATTTAGTTGACTTCGTCGAGCTGAGGTCGACAAAAAGTATTGATGTCGTCGATCTCGGTTCAGAGAATGATAATACTCATTTTCTGCATTCCACGATCGTCGATCTCTGTTTGATAAAACATATTGATTTCGTCGAGCACCCGGTCTTGAGTAATCATACTCAAATCCTGGGTTCAGAGTTCGTCGATCGCCGTTCGATGTAAAATACTGATTTCGTCGATCTGAGTTCTACAAATTTTGTTGAACAGTAGTTTTATGTGAATTTTTATTTTTTCCTTTTCTTTGATTGATTTTTCTATGAAGTTTCTGTTGGTTTATTGTTAACTTCTACAATTTTCTCTTTACCCTTAGCAGAAACAAATTTGATGGAGGTAGATAATATATTTTTCTTAAGAATAGGTGGCTGACTAGATGATTCCCCTAAACCTAATTTATTATTGAGCGTAACATTGACTGTGCTAGTGATGTCCATTAATTTTATACTTCTCCAATTAAGGGATTCTTCAAATTTTTTAGCCTCATTTAGTATAGTTTTTAATGAGATGATTTGTGCAGAAGCTACATCTAGTCCATCTTTTAATGTTTTCAAAAAACAAGTTATCATATTCAATCAATTTATCTCTGAGAAGTTTGATTTCTTTCTCAGATTTAATTAGGTCTTTGCACAGTATCTTAAATTCAGTTTTAAAAAGTTCAGAAGTAAAATCAAAGGAGGATATTACCTGATCCTCTTCAGACTCAGAATCTTCAGCTTTTGATTCTTCAGCTTCTCATGGATTGCTTGATGCACTGATAGCCATCAAACAAATCTCTTTTACTTTAGCTTCTTCCTCATCTTCACTAGAGCTGGAAGATGAAGATTCTTCTTCTATCTCACTCCAAGTTTATGCAACAAAGCCTTTCTCCTTCCTCTTATGCTTGCTTGAGGAGGGCTTGTTGTAATACTTTTTGGAGTACTTGTCTCTTCTTTTCTCCTTCTTCTGATTCTCTGGGTACTCCAGAAGAATATGTCTAGATTTTCTGGAACTAAAGCATACAATCTCCTAGGTAGGAGGTTTGTCAAATATTAGTCTGTCATTGATGCACTCTGAAAGTGCAAGTTAGATCTGATATACTCTAGATGGGGGGTGAATAGAGTATGGTGCTTGCTAAAAACGTTTTACAACAGTTGTTGTAATCCTAAGTGAACAAGGAAGCAAATAATATAAAGTAATCTAAACAAGAAGCAACTATCTAATCACATAGGAATCTAGTCACAAACCACAGCCAGAAACAAAAGAAAGACAAGCAACCAGAAGACACAAGGAGCTATAGTGGTTCCCCAATCAATCTGGGTACATCCACTCTTCTACCACCCTAGGTAGGTATCCACTGCAGGATGAGTTGATCAGGTGTCCTGGGCACCAATGAGCTTTTGATAAGGTGCTCAAAAACCAAACTAGATTTTTTGATCAGGTGTCTTGCCACCACTGAGTTTTGATAAGGTCTCAGAAACCAAACACAAACTTTTGAAGGGAGTTTGAAAAACCCTTTACAGCAGGGAGAGAGAGAAAGGGGGATGAGAAGATCTTCTCTATCAACATTCAGAGAGAAGATAGTGGATGTTGTCAAAGCTCCCCCTGAGATCTTGAGATGTTCAGGAAGTGAAGCTTTGCAGTAGGGTGATAGGCCTTCAGAAAATTTATCTCCAGCAGATGATGATTTTAGCAGCAGCTGAAATGTGTGGTGTCTGGAGTCTTGAATGATGATGGCCTTTGAACACTTGAATCAAAAGAGATCTGAAGATTTTAGTTGGTTGATCTACTTTGGTGATGGTGTTCTTGTATGAATCTTTGAGACTGAGAATGTCTGCAACTCTTTCTCTTTCTCTTGTGTAATTGTTGTTGTAAGAGTTGTTGTTACAGAGAATATGTTTCTGACTTCTTGTTCTTCTTTTTCAGGGATGAAAAATCTTATCTTTTATTCCTTTTGTCTGAATAGAAATGATCCACTGTCCAAGATAGCCGTTAGCCTGTCATTAATTACTTCCTAATTGCAATTGTCTTCTGGAGGAAAGTCCAATAAAACATTCCTTGAAAATTCCTTGAAACTTGCTCCAGATAAATTAAAAACGGCTACAAGATCTCTGAATTAAATGCTGACAATAATTCCTCAACTGTCTGAATTTGAATCTTGAAAATCATTGAACTCTTCAGAAAAACGTCGAACTGAGCTCCACTATCGTCGAACTAAGCTCAGAGATTTGGACTTGGACAGAAGCAAAGATCGTCGATCTGAGCTCAACTATCGTCGAACTGATCTCAGAGATAGAGAATTAATACTGGAGTCAAGATCGTCGACCTGAGCTCGAAGATCGTCGAATGGAGTTCGACGACCTGTTGAAGTTGAGCTCAAAGATTGTCGAATGGAGTTCGACGATTCGTCGAAGTGAGCTCAACGATCGTCGAATGGAGTTCGACAATTCGTCGAAGTGAGCTCAACGATCGTCGAATGGAGTTCGATGACTCGTCGTACTGAGCTCGACGATTCGTCGTACTGAGCTCGACAAAATGACTTAGTCTTCTGAAACTGAAAATCTTGGTCTTGAGGGCAACTTCCAAACCTAAGTACTAACCCTTAGACTCAATTCTAATTGACCTTTATATCTATACAATGAGGTCAAAACAGGTTTCCTAAAAGACATAGTGATCCTGACCCAAATCAGTAATAGGGTGTTCCAACAATCTCCCCCTATTTAGGTTAGGATTACTATTTACAGATATTGGAGAATTTAAAACATACAAAGCAACAATATACTAACAAAACATTGCAGAATCACAGACATAATCTCAGATAGATCAGAAATCAAAATAACTGTCACCTTACAGAATTACTCTTTTTCCTTGCTCTTTATAAGTACTATTTCTCTATTTGGATTGAGAGCTTCCTTTTTAGATCTCCTGTCATCAGCTGCACCTAAAGAGGTTTATTGCTTAGGCCTGGGCACTACAGCTTCAGGGTGCAGCTTCATGTAGCTTTCAGAATCAAAGAACTTGCTGGAAGCATATCTTTCAAGTTCCTTTTTGCTTTGTTCTGATAAAGTAATAATACTGGAAGTGTCTTTGCCTTGTTCTCTGGCTTTCTTAATTTGATCCAAAGCAGCTAATTCGTTCATCTTGGCTGTCCATGAAGTTGGATTGTTCTCTGGATCCTCAAAATGGAACTGGAGGCTCATATCTGTTTGAGGGATTGTCTGGAGGAGCTCTGGATGAGACTAACTCTTTAAGCTTGTAGGGAAAGGGACCTGAAGTAGTATAAGTGGAAGCTTGTCCTTCCCTTGAATAAGGGTGTTGCCTGGAATGTCCTTTGGAATAGACTTGAAATTCTCTTTGGTTTCCTCTATAGTTTCCTCTCCTTGATTGGTAGCCTCTGGATTGACTTCCCTTGTACTTGGATCTACCTTGAGGTTGATAAGGGGTTTGGCTTCTGGCAGAGGGTTGAACAGCAGAGCTACCACCTGCACCTGAATCAGGTGAAGGAGGAGGAGGAGGAGGATGTTGGAACTGAGAGGAACCTTTCTCATACTTTCTCTTTTTCTTCATGGCCTTCAATTGATTCTTGGAGTATTGCATCCAGTGTTCTGTGATAGGACAGTTATGCAGTATGTAATAAGGAATATCATTTGTGTCTTTGGCTTTTGCTGGAGGAACTCTTTTCATAGCCTTGCTTCTGGCCTTTCTTTTCCTTACAATAGTGGCAGAAGAATCATCTGAATCAGTCCTGAACTGATCACTTTCTGAGCTTTGATCATCATATAGTGCATCAATCCTTTTTAGATAGTCTTTCTATTGTTGTAATTGAGCAGGAGAAACAGTAGTGACAACAATGGTAGTAACAGCAACAGTAGAAAGAATAGTAGAAATAACACTGGCAGAATAAGTTGTAGCAGCAGTAGTAGATACAGCAGTAACTGGGGCAGCAGATTCAGATATAACAGTTTCAGTAATAGAAATAACATCAGCAGTAGTATCAGTTGAAGCTGGAAAATCATCACTAGAAGGGGCAACAGCAGCAATAACAGCAGGCTCAAGAATAAGTGCCTCTGTCATATGTATATCCTTAGATATATCAAAATCAGAACTAACAGTAACATCAATGATATCAGTACTTTCAACAGAAACTGAAGGAGCAGCAGCAGAAAGGGACTTTACAAAAGAATGTATTAAACTGGTGTCACAGCTTGAAATAGGCACAATGGCCTTAGAGAGATCTTCAGATGGCTGGACTGCAGTGTGCTCTGGAAGACATCTGAAATAAATAGAGTCAAAATCTGATAATAGTGACCTGAGGTCCACTGAGAAAACTGCAACTTGAGATGTTGAGGCTTGAGCTTGAACTGAAGTAACAGCAGCAGCAGCAAGCAATCTTTCACCTTCATGAGGCATTTCCCCCTGCCTAGATTCAGAGAAAGCTGGATCAAGGCACCCAAAGGAAGGGATTGCCTGAGGAGGAATGAGAGAGGAGAGCCTGGCAGACAGGTCTACAACTGACTTAAGAAGTGGAGCTAAGGAGGTCTCCAACAGGAGTGATAGCCTGGGAGCTATCAGCTCATAGAGTCTATCTGCTAAAGCTGGAAGATCTACATGCTCAAGAGGGACTTGAGCAGAGGTAGGGACTAAAGGTGGAGTAGCTGGAGATGTGGGTGCAGAGCTAGTGGATGGTGGAAATGAAGGTTGAGACATGGGGATTGTGGAAATGGAAGATAATGGAATTGAAATAGAGGGTGTGAAGGAGGGTTGTGCAATGATGTCTTGAAGCAATTGTTGATATGATGTGGATGAAGAGGGTGGATCAGGAGGGGATGAAGGGGAATCATCCATAAAGGAATCATCTATCAGATTGAAGGATGGAATGTTGGATGATGAATCAATTTTTTGTTGAGGGTAGTGATGTAAAGGGTGGAAGAGTTCTTCAGTTAGAGGAAGAGTTGGAGAATGAATAGAAGTTGGAGATGGGCTGGAAATTATGATGGTGGAGGAAACTGTTGTAACGCCCCGAAACTCAAAGGAGCAAAGGAGGACGTTTTGGGCCAGTTTGGGTTCTGGCTGCAGGCACACGGCCTGGGACACGGGCGTGTCCCAGGGCGTGTCAAGCCTGTGTCGACACTAAGACGGGAAGTCGACACTTTGGTCTCGACATTGTGTCGAGACTGGGCACACGGCCTGCGACACGGGCGTGTCGCAGGGCGTGTCGACCCGTGTCGACCCGTGTCGACACTTAGCCGTGGAGTAGACACTCTGCGTCGACGAAGTGTCGAGACATGGCACACGGCCTGCGACACGGGCGTGTCGCAGGGCGTGTCGACCCGTGTCGACACTCGTCCCGGGAAGTCGACACTTTGGTGGCGACAATGTGTCGAGACAAGGCACACGGCCTAGGACACGGGCGTGTCCAAGGCCGTGTCATCAGGTCGACGATATTTACTCGACGAAGTGTCGAGTGTCTAGACCGTGTAAACGGCCTGGGGTCCAGGCGTGTTGAGGTGACACGGGTAAGGACACGGGCGTGTCCTAGAACCCGTGCAGTGCTCGGGTTGATTTTGGGGAAAAATGATGGGGTACACGGCCGGCCACACGGCCGTGTCAGTTGGAACACGGGCGTGTCAGTTCGAACACGGGCGTGTTCGATACCCGTGTGAGGTTCCAGGTGATTCGATTTTGACGGCGAATGAGGCACACGGCCCTGGACACGGGCGTGTGTCAGGCCGTGTTCGGTCCAGATTGGGCATTTCAGTCCCGAATCAAAGCCGTTCGTTTCCTTATTTTGAGATCCAACGGCTGGGGGTTGTTCCTGAAGGGATATACCCGGGATTGGACTTAGAAACCCTCACTTTTTCTTAAGTGTTATCTTTCTAAAACCTTAGAGAGAGAGGAGAGCCAAGGGAGGACGAAGGAGCTAGATCCCGCCATTGGAGGAGCTTCGAAGCTCCAAATCGCGAGCCGACTCTGGATCCACGGAGGCAAAGCTAGTGCGGTGCTTTTCATCCGATTACTTTTCAATGGCGCCAAAGAGGAACGCTAGGGTAATGATCCTCATCTTGAGCATGAGTAGCTCTCTTTCGTTGCATAGGAAGCCCGCTCTCGCGAGTTTGCGGAGAGTTGGAGGCGTTCCTTCGGGTAGATATGTGAAGTCCACGTTGGTTAGAGTCCGTAAGCGAGAACGGACATAGGCATGATGTGTGAAGCCTACCCGGACATGTTGGTCTGGATCGGTGATGTTGCATTGCATAATGCCGGAGAAGACTCCGTGCTATTGGTTGTTTTCGGGTTTTCTACGCGGTAGATTGCAGCAGGGAGCCTTGGGGACTAACCCAAAGGTGCACCCGGAAAACTGGGCGGATACGAGATCTTGCCAACTTGGTGGCTTGAGAGCCAACTTGAACATAACTGGGTTATGTGACTTGTGATGGAAATGGGACTCGGTGGAAGTTTGACCCGCGCATATGACTTAAATTATCGTTGCGATGTGAGCACGGGTTAGATGGAACCGTACCCGTTCTATGTCGTTCGGTTAAAGAGACCTAAAGGCACGTGGCACTTACCGTTGGCATAGATTAGGGTCTTCGGCGGTCAATGGCTTAAATTGTCGTGACCCAGGCCAGGAAGACAAATTGCTCATAGGTTTGGCCGTCAAAGTGGCGGTGGTGAGTCTGGAATGTCTATGGCTTTAATTGACGTGACATCGACCGGTTCACCGTGAATGTGCCCTGAGAGCACGGGACATGTGGCCGTGCGAGCCAACGTCTGTGATGAAATGGCTAAGTATATAAATTGCTCGCTTATGCTAATGAAATGCAGGGAAGGAGCATCGCCGCCCCGAGTTAGGGGCGGGATCGTTATAATTTGGTCAGCATAGCTGACCGTTGCCTTGTTTTGCCACCGTGCGGTGGTTTGTTGCTTGCAGGTGCAGCTGGACCAAGCGGTCAATAGCGGGCTAAAGCCCGAATGCGAAGCCGGCCATTGAAGGCCTAATTGGAAGTGTTTACTACTTTATTCATGTGTGACCGGCCTGTGTGCCGTGGTTTGTAAAACATGTAATTGGAAGTGAAACATTTTGTAAGGCCTTAAGGCTCATTTTGGGTATTTTGTATAACATTCCTATTCTGTACTAGTGGACATTCATGCTCTAATGCTGGGTTCTTTATTGCAACTTTTATAAACTGCTTCCGCTAGAATGCTCTGTGTAGGACGTTGAGATTGGTTGGATGGTTTCCATAAGTAACCACCCGGTCTGTCTGTGGCATACGGCGTCGGGCCCCGGCCGGACCTACTGTTATATGCTATGTGACGGACAGGGGGTGTTACAATTTGGTATCAGACTACTGGTTTTTGTCGGGCTTAAAGTGAATTCGTGGGCGAATTCTTTTTAAGGGGTGGTGAGCACATTGTGTGCGTCATCGTAATAACAGTAAAAAGAACCCATGAATGTCCACTTAGGAATGAAAATACTCGTGTTTGAGGAACCTGCGTGTTCCTATAATTGCTATTTGCAATTTATGTGGTCGCTTAACGGTGTTTTGTACCACTATAGGTGACCAGAAGTGGCGTTGGGCCGGCAGAACGCCGAGTTTCTGAGGCTAGTAGTGCACCGGATGTTGCTCCTGCAACACCTCTGTCGGCTGAAAATATTCGATTGGTGGCTGAAGCGGTGTTGGCCGTGATAAATGCGCAGCCTGCAAGGCAAGCGCAGCAGCTCGCTCCTGTGATGGAGCAGGAACCTCTTCAAGAGGCTGAGCCGAGGAGAGTGGAGCAAGTGGTTGTGGAACCGGTGGTGCCGAGGAGGGCAACTGAGAGGCAGCTTAAGCATGTAATGAGCTTTAACCCTCCGTTATTCTCGGGGTTGGGAACCCCATCTCAGGCTGAAGACTGGCTCTCCAGGGTGAAGAGAGTCATGACGGCAATGGAGACGGAGGAGTGGCAAATGACCACCATCGCTACGTTCCTTTTGGACGGTGAAGCGAGGATGTGGTGGGAAGGATTGGAGCTGCACTTATTGAGAGGTAGGCAACTTGGTGATGTCTCGATGGAAGAGTTCTCGAGATTATTCTTGGCTAGATACCTCCCTTCGACGCAGAAGATAGCGTTGGAAAACGAATTTCTGAAGTTGGTTCAGGGTGAGAGGAGCGTGGATGAATATCTCCATGAGTTCACTCGTTTAAGTCGATATGCTAGCTCCACCATCGTGGATGAGGAGCGCAAGACTAATCGCTTCTATGAAGGCTTGAGGGATGAGTTGAGACTACTACTTTCGGGGCCGATGACGCAGGGTTTCTTAACCTTGGTCAATACTGCCCGGTCCTTGGAGAAGGACATGAAGAATGTATAAGCAAAGAAAAGCTTGGGTGAGAAGAAATCTGAATTTAAAGTGCCGACTACTTCAAAGACCGGCTATCGGAGGTCTTTCAAGAAGCATAGGACTTCGGGTCCAGCTCCTTCTGGCGCTTCTGGGGCGACTACGAGTCGGACCCCGGGCGCGTGTTTTACATGTGGAAAGACGGGGCACTTTGCCCGTGACTGTTGGAGCGGACGTCCTAAGTCCGAGAGAAAGCCGGGAGCTACTTATGAAGAGAAGGGAAAGGCGGTGGAGTCGACCGCATCCCATTATGCTCCGGCCCAACCAAGGGTGTATAATCTTGGCCAACAGGAGGCCATCAAACATGCTGATGTGGTGACATGTACGGTTTACTTAATAGCAAGTCAATTTCTTTAAATATTTGTTATGCACATGTTACCTTACCACTGCTTGTTTAGGATTTGTATTGATTTGTGAAAATCTGCCACGAGCACTCTTAGATACGGGAGCTTCACACTCCTTCTTGTCCGAAGGATTTATAGCACGCATCGGAGTCCCTTCTTCGATGGCGAAGGATAAGTTGGATGTGTTGTTGCCCAACGGGTGTTCGATGCGAGCGGATAGGATCTGCGATGTTAAGATTCGTATTGGGGAGCAGGAGTTCGACCTGCGTGCGTCTTTACTTCCGTTGGTGGAGTTCGACGTCATATTTGGCATGGACTGGCTCTCAGAGCAGCAGGCCCATATAGATTGCGGTAGCAAGGAAGTCAAGCTGGGAGCAAGTCGTGAGATGACTTTTACGGGCTTAAAGGGGTCGAGCAAGACGTTGATGTCTGCTCTTCAGGTGGTGAAGGCGGTTCGTGCCGGAGCAGAACTGTTCTTTACACTAGTGGAGGTTGCAAAGCCGAAGCCCGCGTTGGATTGTATTTCAGTGGTATCGGAATACCCTGATGTGTTCCCCGCAGATCTTCCTGGATCCCCGCCTCAGCGGGAGATAGATTTTACAATCGAGCTAGTGTCAGGTGCAAAGCCTGTGTCACGATCTCCTTATCGGCTAGCGCCTAAGGAAATGGCGGAGCTGAAAGTTCAACTACAAGAGTTGTTGGAGCAAGGGTATATGCGCCCGAGTTCTTCGCCTTGGAGCGCACCGGTCCTCTTTGTTAAGAAGAAGGACGGAAGCTTGAGGCTATGTATTGATTATAGGGAGCTCAACAAGTTGACGGAGAAGAACAAGTACCCGATCCCACGGATTGATGATCTTTTTGATCAGTTAGTCGGGTCGACGGTGTACTCGAAGTTGGATCTCAAAGCTGGGTACTATCAGCTGCGAATAAGGGAGAGTGATATCCCGAAGACAGCGTTTAGTACAAGATACGGGCATTATGAGTTTACAGTCATGCCTTTTGGGCTGACTAATGCGCCGTCAGTGTTCATGGATTTGATGAACAGGACTTTCAGGGAGTACTTGGACCATTTCGTGATCGTCTTCATCGACGATATTTTGGTGTACTCGCAAAGTGAGGAAGATCACTTCAAGCATCTTCATTTGGTGTTGGAGACGCTAAGGAGAAATCAGTTGTATGCCAAGTTCTTGAAGTGCGAGTTTTGGCTATCCTCAGTGGCGTTCCTCGGGCATATAGTAAGTGGAGAGGGTATTGTTGTGGATCCGGTGAAGATTGTTGCGATACGGGAGTGGCCTGAGCTTGTTACGGTAGCGGAAGTCCGGAGTTTTCTGGGGCTTGCCGGCTATTATAGGCGCTTCGTAGAGAACTTCTCGCGGATAGCGTTACCTCTCACTACATTGACGAGGAAGGAGCATAAGTTCGTTTGGACGCCGGAGTGCGCACGAGCTTTTGAGGAGTTGAAGTGTCGGTTGACCACGGCGCCTGTGCTGAGTTCGCCATGTGGGACCAAAGGCTATGAGATTTATAGCGATGCTTCAGGCAGCGGTTTGGGTTGCGTGCTACTGCAATACGGAAGTGTAATAGCTTATGGCTCGAGACAGCTAAAAGTGCATGAAAGGAACTATCCGGTCCATGACTTGGAGTTAGCGGCCGTGATTTTTGCCTTGAAGATGTGGAGACACTACTTGTACGGTGTGAAGATTGATATCTACACCGATCACAAGAGCCTGAAGTATCTTATTGATCAGAAAGATCTGAATATGCGGCAGCGTAGGTGGATGGAGTTCCTGGGGACTATACGTTCAAGATCCACTACGTGCCTGGCAAAGGGAATGCGGTTGCGGATGCGTTGAGTCGCCGAGCCCCAGCTCAAGCCAATTGGCTATCGGTGCACGATGAGCGGTTGGTGCGAGAATTGGAGGCGTTGGAGATTGTCTGTGTGGACAGACAATCAGGTGCTGAAGCAGTTCTGAATTGGACTGAAGTCCAATATGACCTGGCTGATCGTATTCGGCAGGCTTTGGATATGGATGCTCATATGAAGCAGTTCATGGTAGAGGCTCTGGATGGGTCAAATTCCCAATTCGTCGTGGAGGACGGGTTGCTTTGGAAAGACGGTCGTTTGTGCGTCCCAAGTGTGGGCAATTTGCGGGTGGAGTTGTTGTACGAGGCACACCATACCAAGTACTCGATTCACCCGGGGAGCACGAAGATGTACCGTGATGTGAAGAAACTGTTTTGGTGGCCGGGTTTGAAAAAGGATGTGGCGCTATATGTAGCGAAGTGCCAAACTTGCGCCTTGGTGAAGGCGGAGTGCCAAAAGCCGGGAGGATTTCTTAAGTCCTTGCCTATTCCGGAGTGGAAATTCGACGACATCTCTATGGACTTTGTGCACGGTTTGCCAAGGTCGCAAAAGGGGAACGACGCCATTTGGGTGGTCGTTGATCGATTAACGAAGGTGTCGCATTTTATTCCGCATAGGAAGGATGATCCGGTGGAGAAGTTGGCAAAGCTTTATGTGGATAACATAGTACGGCTTCATGGTGTGCCCCGCAGCATCATGAGTGACCGGGATGGGCGGTTCACGTCCAATGATTGGAGGCTGGTGCAGCAAATGTTGGGAACAAAGCTGAAATTCAGCACAGCCTTCCATCCGCAAACGGATGGGCAGACCGAGAGGGTCAATAGAACTATGGAAGACATGCTCTGCATGTGTGTCTTGGATTTCGGAAAGCAATGGGAAGACCACCTTTATTTGGTGGAGTTCGCATACAACAACAGCTACCAAGCGAGTATTCAAATAGCGCCCTTCGAGGCCCTATATGGTAGAAAATGTCGCACACCGTTGTCTTGGTTGGAAACGGGTGAGTCAAGGTTGTATAAGCGATCGGAAGTGGAGGATGCTACTTCTTTGGTGAGAACCATTCGGGAGAGGTTGCTTATCGCTCAGGACCGGCAAGCAAAGTACTATAATGCCAAGCACAGGAACGTGGCATTCGCTGTGGGCGATTATGTATACTTAAAGATCAAGCCGTTCAAGGGTGCCTCGCGGGTGCGGCGATTGAAAAAGCTAAGCCCGAGATACCTTGGACCGTTTAAGGTACTGGAGCGAGTTGGTGAAGCGGCCTATCGGTTGAAGCTTTCAGTGGAGCTAAGTGGTTTACATGATGTATTCCATATTTCGGTACTTCGGAAGGCGGTGCAAGAGCCTACGCAAGTGATCGCGGTTGATCAAGTGTCGGTGGATAGTGGGCTGACGACAAAGGTCAAGCCTGTGCGGATTGAGGACTCGGAGGTCAAGCGGCTACGCAATAAAGAGATCAGGATGGTCAAGGTCCGGTGGGACAATTGCGGTCGTGAGGAGCTCTCTTGGGAGCAAGAGCAGACTATTCTTGACGAGTATCCGGAGTTGTTCCGCTCAGGTACAAATTTTGGTTTTGTACATGTCTTTCCTTTATATAATTTCGTGGACGAAATTCTTTTAAGAGGGGGAGAGTTGTAACGCCCCGAAACTCAAAGGAGCAAAGGAGGACGTTTTGGGCCAGTTTGGGTTCTGGCTGCAGGCACACGGCCTGGGACACGGGCGTGTCCCAGGGCGTGTCAAGCCTGTGTCGACACTAAGACGGGAAGTCGACACTTTGGTCTCGACATTGTGTCGAGACTGGGCACACGGCCTGCGACAAGGGCGTGTCGCAGGGCGAGTCGACCCGTGTCGACACTTAGCCGCGAAGTCGACACTCTGTGTCGACGAAGTGTCGAGACATGGCACACGGCCTGCGACACAGGCATGTCGCAGGGCGTGTCGACCTGTGTCGACACTCATCCCGGGAAGTCAACACTTTGGTGGCGACAATGTGTCGAGACAAGGCATACGGCCTAGGACACGGGCGTGTCCAAGGCCGTGTCATCAGGTCGACGATCTTTACTCGACGAAGTGTCGAGTGTCGAGACCGTGTACACGACCTGGGGTCTAGGCGGGTTGAGGTGACACGGGTAAGGACACGGGCGTGTCCTAGAACCCGTGCAGTGCTCGGGTTGATTTTGGGGAAAAATGATGGGGTACACGGCCGGCCACACAGCCGTGTCAGTTGGAACACGGGCATGTCAGTTCGAACACGGGCATGTTCGATACCCGTGTGAGGTTCCAGGTGATTCGATTTTGACGGCGAATGAGGCACACGGCCCTGGACACGGGCGTGTGCCAGGCCGTGTTCGGTCCAGATTGGGCATTTCAGTCCCGAATCAAAGCCGTTCGTTTCCTTATTTTGAGATCCAACGGCTGGGGGTTGTTCCTGAAGGGATATACCCGGGATTGGACTTAGAAACCCTCACTTTTTCTTAAGTGTTATCTTTCTAAAACCTTAGAGAGAGAGGAGAGCCAAGGGAGGAAGAAGGAGCTAGATCCCGCCATTGGAGGAGCTTCGAAGCTCCAAATCGCGAGCCGACTCCGGATCCATGGAGGCAAAGCTAGTGCGGTGCTTTTCATCCGATTACTTTTCAATGGCGCCAAAGAGGAACGCTAGGGTAACGATCCTCATCTTGAGCATGAGTAGCTCTCTTTCTTTGCATAGGAAGCCCGCTCTCGCGAGTTTGCGGAGAGTTGGAGGCGTTCCTTCGGGTAGATATGTGAAGTCCCCGTTGGTTAGAGTCCGTAAGCGAGAACGGACATAGGCATGATGTGTGAAGCCTACCCGAACATGTTGGTCTGGATCGGTGATGTTGCATTGCATAATGCCGGAGAAGACTCCGTGCTATTGGTTGTTTTTTGGGTTTTCTACGCGGTAGATTGCAGCAGGGAGCCTTGGGGACTAACCCAAAGGTGCACCCGGAAAACTGGGCGGATACGAGATCTTGCCAACTTGGTGGCTTGAGAGCCAACTTGAACATAACTGGGTTATGTGACTTGTGATGGAAATGGGACTCGGTGGAAGTTTGACCCGCGCATATGACTTAAATTGTCGTTGCGATGTGAGCACGGGTTAGATGGAACCGTACCCGTTCTATGTCGTTCGGTTAAAGAGACCTAAAGGCACGTGGCACTTACCGTTGGCATAGATTAGGGTCTTCGGTGGTCAATGGCTTAAATTGTCGTGACCCAGGCCGGGAAGACAAATTGCTCATAGGTTTGGCTGTCAAAGTGGCGGTGGTGAGTCCGGAATGTCTATGGCTTTAATTGACGTGACATCGACCGGTTCACCGTGAATGTGCCCTGAGAGCACGGGACGTGTGGCCGTGCGAGACAACGTCTGTGATGAAATGGCTAAGTATATAAATTGCTCGCTTATGCTAATGAAATGCAGGGAAGGAGCATCGCCGCCCCGAGTTGGGGGCGGGATCGTTAAAATTTGGTCAGCATAGCTGACCGTTGTCTTGTTTTGCCACCGTGCGGTGGTTTGTTGCTTGCAGGTGCAGCTGGACCAAGCGGTCAATAGCGGGCTAAAGCCCGAATGCGAAGCCGGCCCTTGAAGGCCTAATTGGAAGTGTTTACTACTTTATTCATGTGTGACCGGCCTGCGTGTCGTGGTTTGTAAAACATGTAATTGGAAGTGAAACATTTTGTAAGGCCTTAAGGATCATTTTGGGTATTTTGTATAACATTCCTATTCTGTACTAGTGGACATTCATGCTCTAATGCTGGGTTCTTTATTGCAACTTTTATAAACTGCTTCCGCTAGGATGCTCTGTGTAGGACGTTGAGATTGGTTGGATGGTTTCCATAAGTAACCACCCGGTCTGTCTGTGGCATACGGCGTCGGGCCCCGGCCGGACCTACTGCTATATGCTATGTGACGGATAGGGGGTGTTACAACTGTAATGGTGGATGTGACTGGTGGAGATGAAATAAAAGGTGGAGGAGGAGGAGAAGAAGCAGGCAAGTCTTCTGTAGGGGTAGAGACTTGAGGGGAAGAGACTGCAACAGTCCTTGTGCCTAAAGTTCCACTTGCAGAGAGCCTGCTGGGCTTCACTATTTGCATGTCCCACTTTCCAAACTGGGCACAGGTGAGCCTCTTGGACGCATTAATGTGCACCCCACTGGAAACTAGCAGAGCAGGGCATCTATTCTGAAGAAATAGCCCTAGTATCCTTCCATAATTCCCAAAATTCTTGTTGATCTTCTTCTTAATCAGATCAAAGAAGATTTCTACCCAATTCAGTTGTTTCTTATCTACAAGAGCACCCATCAAGCATAGCTGATGCCTGGAGATGGTATCATGGGCTGAGTGTATGGCCAATAACACCTTTCCTACAACATCAGCCAAAAATCTGTACTCCACAGATAAATTCTTCTTCAGCAGCTTGCTAGGGTTTGCATTTGAATGTCTCATTCTCTCAAGCATAGTAGAAAATTCTTCTCTAGACATCTCAGCAGAATCCTCTCCAGAATGTAATTGAAAAACCTCTGTCAAGATAGTAGGTGTCAGAGGTACCTGGGTTCCTGATATTGATCCAACAACTGTATTCTGATCCTAGTTGTGGGCAGTATATACCCATTCCTTTATTTCATCAGCAGCTAACTTGATCCTGGTAGTCATTATTGTAACTAGATTTTGTTTCTTGAAAAGTTCGAGAATATCTTGGAAGATTTGATCACTGGTGCTGAAAGAATCCATGTCAATGTCAAAACCTGCATCAAATTTCATTGCGGCCAGAACTGCAACTGAGACGGCCATTGATTCCTGCAAAAATCAACAAACAACCGACCTAGTGTAGAGAAATTTGGAGGGAAGGAGAAAATTTGCAGAGAGAATGAAGGCGCAAAGAGAGAACGACGGCCGAAAAAATGAATTTTATATTAGGGTTCGACGCAGAAAAGGAAAGATTGTTGAACTCTGTTTGACGATCGGGGCTTCTAAAGGAAACTGAAAGGTCATCAACATCGTCGATCTCCGTTCGACGATATTGGAGAGCGTCGAGCTCCGTTCGACGATAGTTCAGAAAACAAAATCGTCGAGCGTCGTTCGACGATCGCTGACCTGGAGAGATCGTTGAGCACTATCTGAGAAGCGCTGAACTCTGGTCGACGATTTCGGAAAGCGTCGATCTCTGTTCGACGATCTGGGGGAAAATCGTCGAGCGCAGTTCAGAGACCAGAAACACTCTATACACTAGAAAAATCAAGATGTTTGCCTAGTATTGGTCAATTTTTAGAGTTTTAAAATCTTAGATATTATTTTAGACTTCCTTCATCTAACATTCTTAATTGATTTAGGAAGAAGGTATGTTTCTTTTCATCCAAGGGTTTGGTGAAAATATCTCCCCTTTGCAAATCAGTTGGGATATATTGAAGTTCAGTTTTATTTTTCTCAACATTATCCCATAAGAAGTGATGCCTAATTTCTATATATTTTGTCCTACTATGGAGGACTGGATTTTGAGCTATAGAAATAGCACTGGTATTATCACAAAAGATTTTAGACTTCTCTAAGTTGTAGCCATAGTCTAGGAGTTGGTTTTGAATCCACAAGATTTGTGAACAACAACTACCTGTAGCCATATATTCAGCTTCAGTAATTGAAGTTGACACGGATGTCTGTTTCTTGCAAAACCAAGAGACAAGTCTGTCACCAAGAAACTGACAAGTTCCACTGGTTCTTTTCCTGTCTATTCTGCATCCAGCATAATCAGCATCAGAAAATCCAGTTAAGTCAAATGCTGAATCTTTTGGATACCAGAGACCTAGATTTGGACAACTTTTTACATATCTGAGAATCCTTTTTACTAAGGTTAGGTGTGACTCTCTAGGGCTCACTTGGAATCTAGCACATATGCATGTAGCAAACATTATGTCAGGTCTACTAGCTGTAAGGTACAATAAAGAGCCAATCATTGCTCTATATGTTGTCTGATCAACAGGTTTCCCATGTTCATCAGCATCTAATACAGCATTAGTAGGCATAGGTGTTTTCATACAAGATGCTTCAGACATACCAAATTTCTTGACCAATTCCTTTGCATACTTGGTTTGAGAAATAAATATGCCGTCAGCATGTTGTTTGATTTGCAATCCTAGAAAGAAGGATAGCTCACCCATGCTACTCATTTCAAATTTTGAATGCATTAGATTGGAGAACCTTCTGCACAAATTTGAATCAGTAGAACCAAAAATAATATCATCTACATAGCTTTGTACTAGTAGGGTATGGGACTTATGAGTTCTAATAAAAAGAGTTTGGTCCACTCTACCCCTTATAAATTCATTTTTCAGAAGAAAGCATGCTAGGGTCTCATACCATGCTCTAGGAGCTTGCTTGAGACCATATAATGCTTTGTGCAATTTGAAAACATAATCAGGATTAGTTGGTGAGATAAAACCTGGAGGTTGTCTGACATAGACTTCTTCTTTGATATCTCCATTGAGAAAAGCACTCTATACATCCATCTTGTACACTTTGAAACCTTTGTGTGCTGCATATGCTAAGAAGATTCTTATGGCCTCCAACCTTGCAACTGGTACAAAAGTTTGGTCATAATCTATCCCTTCTTCTTGAGAGTACCCTTGAGCAACTAGCCTTGCCTTGTTCCTTACAATGACTCCTTGATCATCCAACTTATTTCTGAACACACACTTTGTTCCAACAATGGAGTGATCCTTAGGCCTTGGTACTAGTTCCCAAACTTTGTTCCTTTCAAATTGATGCAACTCTTCTTGCATTGCAATGATCCAGTGTGGATCTTGCTCTGCATCTTGAATGGATTGAGGTTCAATTTGAGATAGGAAGCAAGTGTGCAACAGGTTTTGGTTGACCTGATTTCTGGTTTGCACACCAGCTGAGATGTCTCCAATCACTTGGGAGATTGGATGGTCTCTTGATGTTACTAAATCAACAGGAGGTGTTGATTGTTCACCAACCTGTGTTGTTGTTTCCTCTGGTGGTACAACAACTGGCTCTTCAAGAAGTTTCTCTTCAATATGTTGAGTGTCTTCTTCATCTTCACTGCTTTCCTCTTTTTGGATGATTTGTAATCTGTTCAAGTCTTCAGCAAGAGAATGTACCTGCAAAGGTTCTATGGTAGAAGTGTTCTTCTCCTTGAAAGACATGTTAGATTCATCAAAAGATATATGCACAGATTCTTCAATTTTGAGAGTTGATTTATTATATACCCTATAAGCCTTACTGATCATGGAGTATCCCAGAAACACTCCTTCATCATCTTTAGCTTGAAATTTTGCTAAATACTTCTTGTCATTATTGTGAATATAACAGATACAACCAAAAATTCTAAAATAATCTACTTTAGGTTTCTTCCCTTTGAGTAATTCATAGGGAGTCTTGCCCTTCAGTTTATGTATTAAACTTCTATTCAGCACATAGTTGGAGGTGTTCACAGCCTCTGCCCAAAAAGATAGAGGAAGGTGAGCATCTGACAATAATGTAGTGGCAGATTCAATAAGGGTTCTATTTTTCCTTTCAGCTACCACATTTTGTTGAGGAGTTCTAGGAGCTAAGAAAGTATGTCTGATCGCTTCACTCTGACAGAACTCTTGCATAAGAAGAGAATCAAACTTTGTCCCATGATCACTTCTGATCAGGGCAATGTGAGTATTGAACTCAGTCTGTATGCATTTGAGAAACTCTGTCAAACACTTAAAGTTATCAGACTTCTTCCTCAGAAAGAACACACATGTGAATCTAGAGAAGTCATCTACAACTACTAAAGTGTAAGATTTCCCTCCTAAGCTTTGTACTGTAATGGGTCCAAAAAGATCCATGTGTAACAGATACAATATCCTAGATGAATCACTCTTATTAAGTGACTTGAAACTATTTTTAGTTTGCTTGCCTGATTGACAAGCCCTGCAGAGTCCTTCCTTCTTGTAGGGGCCAGAAGGTAGTCTTCTAACAAGGTTGTCCTTGGACAGCCTAGCAATGGTTCTAAGGTTTATATGCCCTAGTCTCTTATGCCATAATACATTAGGTCTACTAACAGAGTTAAACAGGCAAATATCTACTTCAGTTGAAAGAAAGTCTACTAAATAGATGTTACCTTTCCTTTTACCTGTCAATACAGTTGTGTTGTCCTCTGATTTGATCCTGCATAAGGATTTACTGAAAGCCACTTGGTAGCCTTCATCACATAGCTGACTGATGCTGATCAAGTTGTGCTTCAGTCCTTCCACATAGGCTACTTTCTTGAATGTGACTATCCCAATTTGGACTGCACCATATCCTTTTGTTAGTCCAAAGTTTGAATCACCAAATATGACTTTGGGTCCAAGTTTGTCTTTAAAGGATGTGAAATTGTCCTTGCTTCCTGTCATGTGCTTGGAGCACCCACTATCCAGATACCATTGTTGGTTTGATGTTGGATAGGTCTTCACCTGCACATAAAACAATTTACTTGTTTTTGACCTAGTTTACCTTGGGCCTAGGTTGATAACCTTTAAATTCAGAAATAAATGACATCCCTGGTTGAATCTTATAACCTTCAGGATGATATCTCCTTGGAGGTATTATCCATTCAGTATAAGGGTTAAATCTTTGGGATGAAGGACCCCTAGGTTTGGATTTTGATTTACCCTTGAAGAAGTTTTCAAATCTCTGATCTCTGCTCGACGATCGTTGAGCTGCGTTCGACGATCTTGGGTCAGATCGTCGAGCTCCGTTCGACGATCGACTATGGCAGAGTTTAGGGTTTAGAGATCGTCGACCTGAGTTCGACGATTTTGGCTGAGATCGTCGATCTGCATTCGACGATCGTCTAGCTCCGTTCGAAGATTTCTGTTGAACACTTGATTTCTTGGGTAAGTCAGAATTCTTCCTAGCTACCTCTACAACTCCCTTCCATTTATCAGAAATAAACTTAATTGAGGTTATTAGTACTATAGGTTGGCTGGATGAAGCACCCAAGCCCAGTGTACAGTTGAATCTAGAGTTCACTGTGCTTGTGATGTTCATTAGCTTGATGCTTCTCCCATTAAGGGATTCTTCAAGCTTTTTGGCCTCTAATAGCTCACTTTTCAGTGAAGCTATCTACTCCCTACAGCACTCCAACTCCTCAGAGAGTTTGAGGTTTTCTGATTTTAAGGAACTGTGTTCAGACAATTGATTTCTGAGAGAAATGATTTCCTTCTCAGATTTTAATAAGTCTAAACATAGTGCTTTAAATTCATACTTAAAGTCCTCAAAATTGAAATCAAAAGAGTCTATTACCTGGTCCTCTTCAAGTTGAGTCTCTGAGTCTGACTCTGAATCTTCTACATCAGAATTGTGTTGTGAGGCATTGATAGTCATCATGCAAAATTCCTTTTCTTCAGCATCATCCTCATCATCACTTGAGCTGGATGAAGGTTCAGATTCCTCTTCAGTCTCACTCCAAGATTCAGTAACAAATCTCTTCCTTCTGTGTTTGTTCTTGCTTGAGGAGGGTTTGTCATTGCTGTTCTTCTTGAAGTCCTTGTCTTTTCTTCTTTCTCTCTTGTCCTTTCTGTCCTTATTTTTGTTCTCTAGACAGTCAGGCACAATGTGGCCTGGTTTCCTGCAACCAAAGCAAATAATTTCTTTATTATTTGATTTATCATACCTTGGCTTGTCATGCTCTTTATATGATCTCTTCCTGAAGTCCTTTCTGGCCATTTTGTAAAATCTTTTGGCCAGTAAGCTAAGCAGCTCATCATTGCCTGTGACCTTGTCTTCAGGCTGATCTTCAGTGGCTTTGAAAGCTATTGACTTTTCCTTTCTTGAGGCTGGTGAGGCAGCCTTCTGCTCTTCTTCTCTGTTCTTAATGAGCAGCTCATAAGACTTGAGCTTGCCCAAGAGAGCTTCTGTTGTAATCTCATTCAGACTTCTGGCATCCTTGATTGGCCAGATCCTTGAGTCCCAAGTGCTTGGGAAGCACATTAGGATTTTATCATTTAGCTCAGTCAATGAGATTTCTTTATCCAAAGTTTTCAGTTCATTAACTATCAGACTGAGTCTATTATACATTTCAGCTACTGACTCAGCTTCTCCTTTCTTGAAGTTCTCATATTGGGTTATGAGGTGAGATCTTCTGTCTTTTCTCTCATCAGCTAATCCTGAGACTATTTCAGATAGCTTATCCCAGATTTCCTTTGCTGAGTTGCATTCAGCCACCTTTTGGAATATCTCATCAGACATGGTCTAGGCTAGAATGTTCATAGCCTTTGCATCTGCAACTTTCAATTTCTTGATGTCAGCATCTGTTCCTGAGGGAGGTGGAACAGCATTTGTACTTGTGTTCTCTGGAGGTCTTGGACACACTGTCAAAACAGAATTGAAGATGTCCTCATCAATAGAATTCATGTAGAGTCTAATCCTTGCCTTCCAAAGTGCAAACTTGGATAGATTGCACACTGGAGGTCTGGTGCTAGCATAATCTTTGTTTTGGGCCATGTTATGTGAAGAAATAATTCTAATGACAAAATCAAAACAAGCAGATCTAATTGTAGGAATCTTTGGGTTCAGGTGTTAGCCTGTGCAACCACCAAGATGTGGTATTTTTAACTAACCTGGCTCTGATACCAATTGAAAGTGCAAGTTAGATCTGATATACTCTAGAGGGGGGTTAATAGAGTATGGTGCTTGCTAAAAACTTTTTACAATAGTTGTTGTAATCCTAAGTGAACAGAGAAGCAAATAATATAAAGTAATCTAAACAAGAAGCAACTATCTAATCACAGAGCAATCTAGTCACAAACTGCAGCCAGAAACAAAAGCAAGACAAGCAACCAAAAAACACAAGGAGCTATAGTGGTTCCCCAATCAATCTGGGTACATCCACTCTTCTACCACCCTAGGTAGGAATCCACTGCAGGATGAGTTGTTCAGGTGTCCTGGGCACCAATGAGCTTTTGATAAGGTGCTCAAAAAACAAACTAGATTTTTTGATCAGGTTTCTTGCCACCACTGAGTTTTGGTAAGGTCTCAAAAACCAATCACAAACTTTTGAAGGGAGTTTGAAAAACCCTTTACAGCAGGGAGAGAGAGAAAGGGGGATGAGAAGAGCTTCTCTGTCAAAAGTCAGAGAGAAGATAGTGGATGTTGTCAAAGCTCCCCCTGAGATCTTGAGATGTTCAGGAAGTGAAGCTTTGCAGTAGGAGATAGGCCTTCAGAAAATTGATCTCCAGCAGATGATGATTTCAGCAGCAGTTGAAATGTGTGGTGTCTGAAGTCTTGAATGATGATGGCCTTTAAACACTTGAATCAAAAGAGATCTGAAAATTTCAGTTGGTTGATCTCCTTTTGTGATGGTGTTCTTGTATGAATCTTTGAGACTGAGAATGTCTGCAACTCTTTCTCTTTCTCTTGTGTAATTGTTGTTGTAAGAGTTGTTGTTGCAGAGAATATGTTTCTGACTTCTTGTTCTTCTTTTTCAGGGATGAAAAATCTTATCTTTTATTCCTTTTGTCTGAATAGAAATGATCCACTGTCCAAGATAGCTGTTGTCTGTTATTAATTACTTCCTTAATTGCAATTATCTTATGGAGGAAAGTCCAATAAAACATTCCTTGAAAATTCCTTGAAACTTGCTCCAGATAAATTAAAAACGGCTACAAGATCTCTGAATTAAATGCTAACAATAATTCCTCAACTGTCTGAATTTGAATCTTGAAAATCATTGAACTCTTCAGAAAAACGTCGAACTGAGCTCCACTATCGTCGAACTGAGCTCAGAGATTTGGACTTGGACAGAAGCAAAGATCGTCGATCTGAGCTCAACTATCGTCGAACTGAGCTCAGAGATAGAGAATTAATACTGGAGTCAAGATCGTCGACCTGAGCTCGAAGATCGTCGAATGGAGTTCGACGACCTGTTGAAGTTGAGCTCAGAGATCGTCGAATGGAGTTCGACGACCTGTTGAAGTTGAGCTCAGAGATCGTCGAATGGAGTTCGACGATTCGTCGAAGTGAGCTCAACGATCATCGAATGGAGTTCGACAATTCGTCGAAGTGAGCTCAATGATCGTCGAATGGAGTTCGACGATTCGTCATACTGAGCTCGACGAAATGACTTAGTCTTCTGAAACTGAAAATCATGGTCTTGAGGGCAGCTTCCAAACCTAAGTACTAACCCTTAGACTCAATTCTAATTGACCTTTAGATATATACAATGAGGTCAAAACAGGTTTCCTAAAAGACATAGTGATCCTGACCCAAATCAGTAATAGGGTGTTCCAACACACTCTCGATAAGTGTGTCAATTGCTGTCAAGTAATAAAAGTGAGGAGTTTAATCCCCGGATATTGATCTCACGAGGAGTGCAAGTAGGGAGTGTGATTTCGCTATATGAAAAAGGGATTGCAAGTGGGAAAGTAACCAAAGGGAGTTTTTGATTTGGATTCCTAAGTTAACAATAATAAGAAAACTATTGTGGGTCGCTGTCACCGCGTCGCTTGGGTGGATTACTCTAGAGAGTAAAAGGGAAGATAGATGGGCTAATGAGGGTCGCAATCACCTCTTCGTCACGCACTCTTCTAGCAATCGCTAGAACGGCACAATTACAACAAGCACGGGAAAAACTGAAGCTTAACAACACAAGCAATGATTAAGACATAACAACATATCGACATGCTGAAACCTTAAGCAAAACATTGTTCTCAAGCAATAATCTGTTGGATCACTAGTTTGATTTGGGCTAGGTTCACTAACTAGGATGTTTGACCCACCATGTATTGCTAGGGTCATGTCATTATGTCCTATAGTTTAGGCTAAGTCCTTAGATTCAACCTTGCATGGACCAGCCAATAGAAGACTGCATAAGACTCAGACTTAGAAGAAAATCAAGTTCAGGAAGTGAGTTCGACGTTCGTCGAACTCAGCTCGATGAAAGTCATGCTCCGCTTGGCGAACTCAGAGTTAATTCTCTGAGTTGAGCTCGATGATATTCGAGCTAAGGTCGATGAATTCTGGAAGTTCAACTTCAACACATTCTTTCAGAGTACTTTCGCTGAACTCAGGTCGACGAAGACAAGTTATCAGCTCGACGAACTTAGGCCATAGAATTGGCAGATTTTCCACAGAAAGCAGTTCTCTGAACTCAGGTCGACGAACAAGAATTCTCAGGTCGACGAACATGATTTCTTTTGTTGACGAACTTGGATCTCAGGTCGACGAAATCTGTTCTCTGATCGACGATTGCTGTGCAGTTCCAACTTGGAAATTTCACTTATTTTGTACTTATTTTATAACAGTAATTCCTGAGTAATTAATACTTATATTCTCTGAATAGAGCCGTTAGTGGCAACATTGATTATGGTCTTCATCAGGAATATTACTTGTTGTTTTTAATGGGACAATTGGGAAAATTCTTTAACATGAATATTCTCTCCAACAGTATTTCATTCTCCAGGCAGTCAGCATTTAATGCAAAGGAATTCAAAATTCAAAGGAGAATTAAACTGAACATATTAAAGAGATTTTTCTCTTTCAATCGAAAAAAAAGAACACATAGAGAACAAGACAGAACTGATAACATATAGAACACAAGAAATCATTCAAGTGAAAGAATTTTGCTCTGTCTTCATCAAGTGCCCTTGTTGCAGCAAGCTTCCAAGAGTCAATCAACTTCAATTTGTGTACAGCTTTCTGGAGAACTTTTTTTTAAGACCTACTCACCCTGCAAAGCTCTCAATCTTCCTGAATAGATCTTCATCTCAGGGGGAGCTTTAACACCATCAAGGATCCACAAGTCTTCTCAGTTGTTTTGAGAAAAGAGAAGACAACATATAGCTTTTATTTATTTCAACCGAATGTACACAGGGTTCTAGCTCCCTTCAAAAGTTAAACACTTGGTTTCAAGTCTCCTGATCAAAAGACTTGATTTGGTTTTTGGGCACCTGATCAAAAGCCTGAAGGGTTTCCCTGATCTACCTTAAGCAGATCTTGTGGTGACAGGCACCTGAGCAAAAACCTGATTGGTGGCAGGGTACCTGAACAAAAACATGAGTGGATTCCTACCGGGGTGGTAGAAGAGTGGATGTACCCACGTTTTAGGGGAACCACTATAAAATTCTTATGTCGTCTGTGATGTTATCTTATTTTTACTGTGTGTTGCTTGCTGAATAGTTTAGTTTTATTTCTGCAATATCTGATTACACATATAAGTATTACTATTTTAATTCCGCAATAAAAATCTAATAAGATTTTAAAATACTCTATTCACCCCCCCTCTAGAGTTAAATAGTATAACCCCTCAGGTGGTATCTTTCATACCATCCTTCAATTGGTATCAAAGCCAGGTTCTCTTTGGTTTCACAGAATCACATATGAACTAAGAACCTTGTTAGATTGTTTTACTCTTTTTTAGTTTTTCTATTGTTCAGCGATGGCACAAAATAAAGATTATGCTAGCACCAGACCTCCAGTCTGTAACTTGAACAAATTTGCACTCTAGAAGGCAAGAATCATGCTTTACATGAACTCTATTGATGAGGATATTTTCAATTCTATTTTGATAGGTCATCCTCAACCAACAGCTTCTACATCTACATCAACCTCTAGCACTCATGCAGTTCCACCACCTGAGTGGACTGATGCTCAAAAGAAAGCCAAAATAGCTGATGCAAAATCTATGAATATTCTGGA
This sequence comes from Platanthera guangdongensis, assembly GCA_039583875.1. Taxonomy (NCBI): domain Eukaryota; kingdom Viridiplantae; phylum Streptophyta; class Magnoliopsida; order Asparagales; family Orchidaceae; genus Platanthera; species Platanthera guangdongensis. Next base: position 105,535,052 of record CM077152.1, read on the forward strand.
CCAAACTATATCAGATGACATTTTTCAAAAGGTGGCTGAATGCACTTCTACCAAAGAAATCTGGGAATCTCTAAACCAAATGTTGGCAGGCTCAGCAGATGAGAGAAAGGACAGAAGATCCCTCCTAATATCTCAATATTAGAACTTCAAGAAGGAGGAATCTGAAATAGTGGCTGAGATGTATAACAGGCATAGTGTTATCATCAATGAACTAAAGACCCTGGATAAAGATATCTCCTTAACTGAGATTAATGACAAGATCCTGATGTGCTTCCCCAGCACTTGGGATTCCAGGATCTGGTCAATCAAAGAAGCCAGAGGTTTGAATGATATATCCACTAAATCTCTCCTTGAAAAGCTAAAATCCTATGAACAGTTAATCAAGACCAGAGAGGATGCTGAACTGAAGGCCTCAACCTCTTCAACGAAGGAGAACAATATTGCTTTCAAAGTAACAGAAGAATCAAAAACCCTTCCTGCCAATGAAGAGTTTATGCATTTGCTGGCCAAAAGGTTCTACAAACTGGCCAAGAAAGACTTCAGGAGAAGAGCTGCAAGACCCCCCTCCCGGAACACAAAACACGCCACGAAGGGGTCTTATGCCCATAACAGTCGCCTTGCGGTAACATTAGCACACGGGCTGACCTATACCACAAGACGTCTGTCCTGCCAGCTATAACCAATATCAACCAAATGCCAACCCAACCAAAACATAACAGAAGCCAATCCACACATAAGTAATATAAGTCCAAAAGTACAACAATGAAAGAAGCTACAACAAGCTTCTAAAATATCATAGTACAGCTAAAATATGCCCAAAGGGCTACATCAAAATCTCTCAGAACTCACATCAGTGACTGACGGTCGTGACGGCACCGTCCTTTCAGGCCCTATCGTCCTGGCCTAGCTGTCCTGCTGCATAGTCTGCGGCTTGCTCTACGTGTGGGGTTTCCTCCTAAAAAAGAAGACGTAGCAACCATTAGTCGAAAAGACTAAGTGGCTTGCATATCCGCTCCCACGGCGACTCCTCGCCACCGGGCGAAGAAAGGAACAAGGGTACAATATATAAATATCAATACAAGCAAGTACAAGCAGATGGATTAAGTACACATATCGTGAGCAAGAATAAAAGAAATGTATAACATGATTAAAAGTAGTCTACTCTAGCAATTCTACACAAACTATATCAATCCATCAAGTATATAACTCTAAAATTGGAAAGTAACATAACTTATAAGAATGCCCATACAGACTTATAAGTTAAGGATCGGTTAAATAGAAAAGTAACTCATCGTATAGGAGTGCCCATACAAAGTTATACGATGAGGATCTTGATATGCAATGTATTGTAATGGTATGTATGCAACGCAATGACTCACCTATGAATACGCTCGTGCAATTGCTATGTCGACACAGACTTGTAGTTCCCACTTTTCGAGCAGGTTGCTAACCTCTCAGGCGTCAACTGTCATGGCCAGGAGGTGACAGTAGAGCGGGCTTCTCTACTACTAAGCAGGCATCCACACTACTTTGCTTAGGCCTCTGTACTCCTCAACGCTAAGAACACAACAGCGAAGCCCCCATGTATACTACGGCCCAGCGGGAGTCTCGGGAAGATGTGCACCGAGAACTAAGCCCCAAACTGGCCTTGTGTGACTTGGAAGGAGCCTCGGAAAAAGCACGAGGACCAAGCCCAACTATCCACTTGGCGTGGAAGGAGCCCCGGGAAATGAGCACCGAGGACCAAGCCCAACCGCCTAATGTCTAACTGTCAACTCCCGTCGGGGTGATGACTGGTGAGCCCGAAGACCTGCCACACTATCCTTAACCCAGGATTACGACACCGTGTGTCGACTCACACTGCATGCAATTCCACATCACCGTGGCATGTATGAAGCCTCGGGAATGAACACCGAGGACCAAGCCCAACCCTCCATTTATGACTCTTCTCAACACTATCCAAACCAGTGCGGTCAAACACCCGCACCTACATCCTTTCACAATGCTACCCGTAGGGAGACACCACTCTAAGATTTGGGCTACTAAATTCATTCCGTTAAACAATTATTCACATAGCCATAGATTAGCATCCTACATTTCATTTCTCAATGATTTCAACACATTATTAACATGATGCGTATTTCTATTGGTTCACCAATTTATACCAAGTCGTTTCGTTTAAGTACGATTCACATCACAAATCATTTACGTTGGATCCATTGATCAAACTTCATCATTCATTGAACTATGATGGTTAACATAAAAGAGTTCACCCATCCTCAATGTCAATTTGCTACATTGTCTCTACCGAGTCCAAGCCCGATTCTACACCAACCCCAAAATTTTAGGTGTAGGACACCTTCTGGATAGAGACTTCGATCGGAGATTTCCGAAGCTACATGAATCCTGTGAAGGCGTGTAACCCCTCGTTGGAAAGGTATTTCCGTGGTTTACAAAGTTCATGTTCAGACTACGACCCAGATCCGAGAGTAACACACTTGAAATCAGCTTTAAAGTCCGCTGCGTACATAACACAATTTCTGCACGCTTGGTTTGTTGGCCGTTAATTTCGTTCAGACTTTCCCGTGGCAACACACTTCGCCTGAAGTCATGCAATTACTCGTTGGAAAGGTATTTTTAAGGACTTCGACTTTCTTGTTTAGTCAAAAGCCCGGTTCTGGCCATATCACACCTGAAAAGGCCCAAGAAGATCGTTGTGTGCAGAACACAGATTCTGCACGCATTTTAAGGAGGAATGAACGACATCGGTTCATCTTCCTCCTCAAACCGATCTTCCACAAATCACATCCAGACTTCCTCCTCCCTTATTCACCCTCAAAAGGCCACTTTTCTTCATGAAACTATCCTCCATCATCTCATAGAAGGAGGGAGAGGTTGAAGACTTCTAAACCCTAGAACACAAGTCCTAGCATGGCCTTTCCTAGGAAACTTCTCCTCTCACATCTAGACTCCCTTGAGTCGATATCTCTCCTAAGAAATAACTAAAGATCTAGCACCAAGGGAGTGTGGAGGAAGCTCACATCGTTTCCGGCATTTCCACCATTTCCGGTGAAGGATCTTGTCACTCTTGTTGGCGGCATCTTCTTCTCCTCGACGGCGGCGGTTCTTCACGGGATTAAGACTTGCTCCAGCACCTTCTTCCTCCTCTCCAACAGTTTTCTAGAGAAAGGTCTTTGAATGAAGAATGAAAAACGGCTAGGGTTTCATTTTCCCCGTATATGTGGAGATGGCAAGGGTAGGGACACGCACGTGTCCTTACCCATGTACTGCTCGGGCGAAGTGTCGTCAACGTTTCGACTGTCGTTTCTATACACAAACATGGGTAGGGATACGCTCGTGTCCCTACCGTGTCTAAGTTACACAACCGTGTTGATGATCGTGTCCTGCTCGGGTCTTGCTTCGTCGAGTTTCACTTGACGCACACGGGTAGGGACACGCCCGTGTCTCTACCAGTGTCCTCACACACACGGGTAGGGACACGCCCGTGTCCATACCCGTGTCCTTCTCTGTAACCACTCGAGTTATCGACTCGAGTGCAGGCTGGAGACACATGGGTAGGTACACGCCCGTGTCTCAACCTGTGTCCTTCTCGAGACACTCTTCGTCGACCTCTTCTTGACGCACACGTGTAGGGACACGTCGTGTCCCTACCGTGTCCTCATATACATGGGTAGTGACATGCCTGTGTCAATACCCCTGTCCTTCTCTAGACTTACTTCACCTCCCCTACACAAGTGTAGGCCTAGCTGCCAGCACTTCCCTGAGCCCAAATCAGCTCTTTTGACTCAAAAGAGCGCACGAGGGGCCTAGCACGAATCGGGATGTTACAAATCCTACAAACAAAATAAAATATTTCGTCCCCGAAATCAGGTTAAGGCTATGGGGAGAGAAAAGCATAAAATAAAATAAAATATGCTTTTAAAAATTACCTTGGGCGAACAACTCCAGGTAGCGCCTTTGCATCAAGTCCACCAGCTCCCATGTATACTCCTCCTTCCCATGATTAGACCACAGCACCTTTACCAAAGGGACACTCTTGCAGTGCAAAATCCTCGTCTCGTTGTCTACAATCCGCACTGGCTCTAGTCGCACAGACCTATCAGTCGTTACTGCACCATCTGTGGTGTGGATATATTGATCAGGCCGCAACAGTGTCTTTCGAAGTGACGACACATGGAACACGTCGTGAAGATTCTCTAGCTCTGGTGGTAACTCCAACCGATAGGCCAAAGGGCAAATTCTTTCCAATACAGTGTAAGGCCCAACGTACCTTGGGCTGAGCTTTTTCACACCTTGCACCCGTGACACTCCATGCATCGGCCGGATTTTCAGAAACGCTTTGTCACCCACTTGAAATTCCACCATCCGGTACTTTGCATTATAATATTTCGCCTGCCGACTTTGAGACTCAAGCATGCCGTCCTGTATAAGTCTAACTACCGTATCGGTATCATCAATGTACTCAACTCCCAATACTTTCGTGTCCTCATCCTGCACCCAAGACAAGGGGGTTCTACACCTGCTTCCGTAAAGGGCTTCATGGGGCGCCATACCAATGCTAGCTTGATGGTTGTTGTTGTAGGAGAATTCTACCACTGGTAAGAGCCTTTCCCACGACTCTCCTCTATCCAACACACACAGCCTTAATAGGTCCTCCAATGTTCTGATGGTCCTCTCAGACTGCCCGCCCGTCTGAGGATGAAATGATGTGCTAAAGGTAAGGTGCGAACCTAAGTACGCTTGCACAACTTTCCACTCCTTAGAGGTAAAACGACCATCCCGGTCAGAAACGATTGTCTTTGGCACACCATGGTACCGTACAAACTGCTCCACAAAGAGGCATACCAAGACATCCATGTGAGCCTCTTTCTTCATAGGGATGAACCGGGCTACTTTTGTCAGGCGATCAACGATCACCCACACCGAATCATTCCCTGAGCGTGAGCGAGGTAACCCGTGAATGAAGTACATGGAGATATCCTCAAATTTCCACTCGGGGATGGGCAATGACTGTAACAAACCACCGGGGCTCTTGCACTCAGCCTTCACCCTTTGACAGACCTCGCAATGTGTAACAAAGTACCGGACGTCTTTCTTCATTTCTGGCCAACACATGGTCTTTTGCAAGTCGGCGTACATCTTAGCAATACCGGGATGCACTGAATACTGAGAGCAATGTTCCTCCCTCAAAATATCTTCCCGAATCATACCACCCTTGGGAATGTAGAGCCGGCCACGGAGATGGATGAGGCTGTCTTTTTGGGAGTACTCATCAGTAGTCCCATCCTCAATTGACTTTATTGTCGGGGCCAAAGCTGCATCCTTTCCTTGCTCTGCCCGAATTCGGTCGCGGATATCACAGACTACGCTTATCGCATTCAAATACCCCATATACTCTTCCGAATGGTCTTTATACACCAAGTTAATCTCCATCTCCTCGAGCATCCGAGCTAATTTCATATTCACCGATCGGGACTCAGGACTTGCTTCCGGTACCTTTCTGCTCAGAGCATCAGCTACATAATTTGCTTTTCCGGGGTGATAGTTCAAAGTAAATTCATAGTCACACAAAAACTCCAACTACCGTCGTTGTCTCAAATTAAGTTCCTTCTGAGTGTGAACATACTTTAAATTTTTGTGGTCCGAAAATATCTCGCAATGAACTCCATACAGATAGTGTCTCCAAACTTTGATGGCAAACACTACTGCCCCCAATTCTAAATCGTGAATTGGATAGTTGAGTTCATGCTTCTTTAGTTGCCTTAAGGCATACGCAATTACATGACCGTGTTGCATCAGCACCGCTCCCATCCCTTGATAAGATGCATCGGTGTAAACTTGGAATCCTTCCTTCCCAGACTGAAGTGTTAGGATGGGTGCAAATGTAAGTCTGTCCTTCAGCTCCTGAAAAGCAGCTTCACACTAGGGTGTCCACTCATACGACACACCTTTCTTTGTCAAAGAAGTAAGAGGAAGGGCAATCTTCGAGAATCTTTTTACAAACTTGAGATAGTACCCGGCAAGTCCAAGGAAGCTCTGCACATCAGCCGCTGACTTCAGGGGCGACCACTCCTTTACGGCACGCTCTTTGGACTGATCCACAGCTAGTCCAGCCCCACTGATAACATGGCCCAAGAAGGCAACCTCCTTAAGCCAGAATTCGCACTTGCTGAACTTGGTAAACAAGGCGTGCTCTTTTAGTTTCTTCAGTACCAAGGTCAGATGTTCGATATGCTCCTCCTCGGTCTTTGAGTAGACCAGGATGTTATCGATGAAGATGATGATGAAGGGGTCTAAATAGGGCTCAAACACCTTGTTCATCAGACTCATGAAAGCTGAAGGGGCATTTGTGATCCCAAATGGAATTACGGTGAACTCGTATAGTCCGTATCTTGAGCTAAAAGTCATTTTCTGGATGTTCTACTCTTATATCCTCAACTGATAATACCCCGTACGCAAATCCAACTTGGAAAACCAATGAGCTCCTACCAGTTGATCGAACAGCTCGTTGATCCGGGGTAGCGGATAAGTGTTCCGCACCGTCAGTCGATTGAGCTCCCGATAGTCTATGCATAATTGCAAGGTTCCATCCTTCTTCTTGATGAACAGAACAGGGGCTCCCCAAGGTGACGAGCTGGGGCGCACACACCCTGACTCCACCAGTTCTTGCAACTGAACTCTAAATTCTGCAAGTTCCTTCGGGGCCATCCGGTAAGGGGTCTTGGAGACGGGCCTGGCACCCGGTACTAGCTTAATTTGAAAATCTACCTCTCTATACAGGGGTAATCCTGGCAATTTCTCAGGAAATACCTTGGGGAAATCTCGCACCACCCGCACATCCTTCATATCCAACATCAACTCCATCTCAAAACAAATCATGAAAACCTCTTCCCCTTTCATATGGGCTTTTATAGACTAAATCGAAGATAATAATAGAAGAGACGCAAATTTTGTACCTTGGAAGATGACATTCGTGTCCCCACGTCTTAAGTAAATTTGCTTCTCTGCGCAGTCAATTCTCGCGAAGTTCCAAACCAACCACGCCATGCCCAGGATGAGATCGAATTCTGGCATTCTCAAAACTGTGGCAGGGGTATCAAAGGCATTTCCCCCAATGAATATCTCTAACTCGCACATAGCGGTTGCGGTCATCTCAGAGCCGTCTGGGAGGCGTACTCGTCGAGCAATAACAGTGAAGTATTGCACTTCTTCTACGTCTTTAATGAAGTCCCCAGACACAAAAGAGTGCAAGGCATAAGACCCCTCCCCATTAACAACGAGTTAACCCGGTCTTATTCCCAGAACCGTCGTCTGATGGTGGCACTAACACATGGGTTAGTCAACATCGCAACACGCCAATTCTGCCGTCTAGTACGATCATATAACCTGTTTGGCCAAAAGTGAGTAAGAAGTAAAAGCAGTATAAAGCATCCACTAGTACACAAGTCACAGCACTATCTCAAAATATATAAAAGTACACCAGTCCATAATGAGTTCATCAAAAATAGAGAAAAGGGCTTATGCCCAATATATAATGACAAATATCTCTCTCATAAATGACAACATGCGGAAGCTACACTATCATCAGAAGACGCGTCCCACCTGATGTCGGGCTGCAGTAGTAGTAGTAGGTAGTGGTGGTATCAGCTCCTCAAGTCCTGCCACCATATCCTGTTGGTTCTCCATCTCCTCGAGCTCCTAAAATGATTTGTCACACCGAGCCGTTAGTCAAAAAGACTAAGTCGTTTCCTTCACACCTCGCCCCGCAACTCCTAGGCACCGGACGGGAGGACGAAGTGGTGGACAACAAGGGGTGTAACAAAGGGAATCAGGTGACAGTGGAGTTATACAATGAGTACATATATAAAAACTATTCCTATTCTAGCAGTTCTATATATAAAAAGTGCAAGAAAAGTAAGAAGAGCTGAACAGAAATAAGTAAAGTGCAGTAAGTAAACAAGTACTGTGGGAAAGCTAAGTAAAGACAGTATTGAAACCACCTGTCACCACACATCTTCCCAAAACCCCGAGGTTGTAGGAAGGGGGGACGGGGTACATAAACACCAAGGACCACCCACTGCAGGCGATGTTGGACTAATCCATCCACGGGATGGCAGGGATATTCCGCCACACGGGGGCCCACCGGGGTCAACACCCAGACCTGAAATGCGATGGGGAAGCCCAAATATGCAGTCCCACACACACCCAATCCCGCTGGACCTTTGTTCTCAACACACCCCCGCAGCGGGATGGCTCTGATACCATGTTGAAACCACCCATCACCACACATCTTCCCAAAACCCCGAGGTTGTAGGAAGGGGGGACGAGGGTACATAAACACCAAGGACCACCCACTGCAGGCGATGTGGGACTAATCCATCCACGGGATGGCGGGGATATTCCGCCGTACGGGGGCCCACCGGGGTCAACACACAGACCTGGAACGCGATGGGGAAGCCCAAATATGTGGTCCCACACACACTCAAACCCGCTGGACCTTTGTTCTCAACAGACAGCAAGTATAATAAGCCACTACTACCATCACATAAGTACCTTAACTTATATGAATGCACATACAAACTTATAATTTAAGGTTTCTAGAAATATAACTTATCATATAAAAGAGCCCATACTAATTTATATGATAAGGATCCATGGTGAGTATGACCTAGTTATGAATGTATGATATGCATGCGTTTATGGTTCATGCAAGTGCAACTCCCGCACATGACTCTGTGATCACAGACCTTTAGTTCCCACTTTTCGGAGCTAGCATCACTCTCTGGTACCATCGTTGTGGCTACGGCAGCAGTGGAGCGGGCGTCTCCACTCCTAGGTGGGTATCACACTACCAGGCCTAGACCTCCCACACGCCTCTGTACATATCATAGGTGCACTCTAGAGTATCTGCGTACTATTTGTTGGCTACCCACCAGTCTTTTTAGTCGAGTGTGTGTTTTCGGGGATCGTCCTCCAGACCGCAGCGTAAAACAACCTACTACCCCCTCATGCCATCACACCTCGCAAGAGCCACCGTACTGCCATCGGTGTGACGATTGGCCCATTACCGCATGACCCGCCACAATTTTATGCACATGCAACATATTCCAACCCGAGCCTCCAGCTCGCAGGACCCAACTCGTCCTGAATCCCTCCAACCCATCGCGGGTGAGATTGTACATAGAACTTTTATTCAAAATCCCTCAAACCCATCACGGGTGAGATTGCACATAGTTCCTTTATCAAAATCCCTCAAACCCATCACAGGTGAGAATGGACCACAATGTCTTAACCTATTGGACAACTCTTGTCTATTGTTAGTTACACCTAGCAGTTTAGGGTTGATCCCAGGACTGCACGAGGCATGCCCGATGAAGGGCTCTCAGGGGCACTAGGAACTATGATGGGCTGAATCTCAAAGCTCCCTTTTTGAAGGATATTTACTCTTATTAGTGTTTACCACTTGTCCATACTCTGCTCTCATTATTACACTGGAGTGGTCATAATGACTTAAGATGTTAATGGAAGGGCGGCGGTCTTCCGCCGGCCTTTGTTATGGTTACTATCCTAGGACTTGCACTCCATCGCTCGTAACTAAGAAATGACCTATAGTAGACCAACCAGGGTTTATTCTCCCAAAATAATTACCATCTCGATATCTATTCTTATCCTCCTACGGTTCTAGTAGTATATACTATCTGAGCTAAACGCAACCCATGGCCTAATACCACCCGTAAAGTTCGACTTCCAATTTCTTGGCCAAAGTGACCCTAACCACTTATCATGGGATGGTATGATATTAATTAAGTGGCTTATGTCACTTTATATAAAAAGTACTATATCAAATGATCCCCCTGGTCTAATAAATTTTCATGATGATCATCTAGGCTAATTATGACAGGTTTCCAAGAATTGTAAGTTTCCCATTTATATTTCCATTTAAACTTTATTTAAAGTTAAATCCATGAATTGGCCACTTTACAAATGAAGTACAATAAATATGTTTATAAAAATTCTAGGAATATTATTGCAGATGTAAATTGCTGAAATAATACCAAATACAAAATTTCATAGCCCTAGACAGTAATTTGGTTCACCAACACCCACATGACAAATATAACAAAAATGCCATTTATTTTATCTTAAACCAATAGAGGCATCCAAATATATTACGAAAATTACACTAGGTCACAAGCACATAATTAAATCACTAAGAATTTTTACATGAGATTCCTACTGTAATTTTCATCATTTTTAAATAATTTCCATAAAGGGGCAAAATTGTAAATTCTAAATAATTCCAAAGTATAATCATCTAACATGCCCATAAAATTTTCCAGGGGTTAAATATGACTCACTTGAGTTCTTAACAAAATTTGAGAATTTTAACTCATCAATAACCCTATTTTAAAATTTCTATTCTAAAATGGCCTAATACTCAAAAATTCCAAATAATGGGATTTTTGATCCCAAAAATCACATTACTTCTGTTGAAGGTATATTTCACCCTAGTAATCTTTTAACCAAGATTTAATAGACTTTTAATGTTCCAAATGGGCTAAGTCCCCATTATATAGATTTTTGCTAAAGGCACCCCAAGCCTATATTCATCATACTCATGCAAGTGGGTTTACCCAACATGCAGAAGCCCAAAGAGGCTGAAATTTTTATCATGGTCTGATATTGACCCAGTGGACATGCCACCAAAATTTGGGGCCATTTGGAGTTGTATTTCTCCATATATTCAATTAATTTAAATAAGTGAATTTTAGCCAAAAACTATAGGAACTATTTTTCCAAATATTCCAAATTTTGGTCAGTAACTAAGTATGACAGGGTCTCATAAATGACCAAAATCTCAGGTCATGAGGACTTCCAATTTGGTATGGGAACACATTTGTAAATCTGCCCTAGCCTAGGACCAATCTGGTTAGAATGGCCTTACAGGGAGCCCTACAGTTTCGAATCTCAAGTTTAGGGTGGCAAAATGAAGGTAAGGCCTACAATTTTCATGTTGTTGTCTGGTTCTGAAATTGCATTTAAGAGGCCTATTTTTAACATGGAAGAACTGTGTAAAAGTGTGACATATAATGTACTTGTTCATTATCAAATTAATTCATCAATCATATGAAATGAAACGTACGGCATCCATTTATCTCCTACCTCCAGCCAACGGCAGGGATGAGCCCGACCTAGATCATCTTGATTTCCCATTTCCGACGACTTGGGCCGGCGCCACTGCTGGCGATTATTGTAACCACCTTCGTTGAGGTGGTAGCTGGCATTTCCCGGTGGTGAGGCTGCCGGAGGCGGCTCCTCCGGCGATCCCGAGCAAGGAGGAAAAGCTCGGAATTTTGCTCTCATCTCACATGGTATCAGGCTCAATTGAGCCCGATGTCTCTCCTAGTGGATCTAGAATTCTAGTACGGTGAGAGGTGAAGCGAAACAGACCAGAATTGAGGCTTGGCGTCGAGTTTGGCGGCGGTGAGCCATGCCCAATCTTGCTCAGATGAATCCTTCCTGTTTCTTGGTTTCTCCAGCAATTTCCTTGCTCCAGCACTCAAAGTCCACTCGTTTCCTCATTCTGAAGCTAATGATGGGGGTAGTTTTGGCTGGGAATGGATGTATATGGAGTTAACATCAAGGTGAGGCTCGGACAAGCTTAGGATGTTTCACCCATGGTGCCAAGTGGCCATCCAAAAGCATATTCACTCAGGAATGAGCTGGGAAGCTTTCTAAGTGTCTTGGACAGAAGGAAGGAGGACCACATGGCCCTCATTTTCTTTTCTCCACCTTATCTCTCCTAAAATTCCCATTTTACCCCCATACATGCATTCTCTCTCCTAATTCAGAGGGGTAGGAGCTATCTTTGACCACTTGGGCTGGTCATGGTTCATGGTTAGTGGGCTTTGCCCATTGGGAATGGGCTTGACCTTCCTTTTTCTTCTTTTAGGCTTCATGTTGACTTTGTTGACTTTTAGGGTTGACTTGATCAACTTGATGAGTGGGCTGACCCCTCCTGAAGGACATGGACCCTATGACACCACCCAACTTCGGTTGGGCATGGTGGTGTCCCACTTGGAATATTTGGGCCTTTAGGTGTGGGTTTGACCAAATTAAGATTAGGGTTGACTTGGGTCAACTCTAGTCAATTGGTGACCTTGTGATATGGCTTATGGTTCTCATAGATTGGTGTTAGGGTTAGAGATGTAGTGGTGGAATCAATGTGTGGCTAGGATCCCAATTTGGGGCTAGTTTGACTTAGATTACCTTAGGCCCTGTTGTGGGCCCCATGTGACTAGATCTTCACCCCATGGTTCAACCTAACCTAAACCCATGTCCCCCACCACAAGTCCTAACCCAACCTAAGTAGAGGGGTCTAATAGAAAGTGGGATGTTACAAACCCCAATAAACAAAAGAATAATTTCGTCCCCGAAATTCAAGTTCGGGCCTACGGGGTTTCCAAGCATAAAACTTTAAGTACTTTAGCCAATAATTAAAGTGTTACCTGATGTAAAAAGCTCCAGGTGCCGCTCTAGCATCAGATCCCTCGGCTCCCATGTATGCTCCTTCCGTCCATGGTTAGACATCAACACCTTCACTAGGGGAACCCTCTTCTTCCACAGCACTCGGACTGTGGTATCATCGATCCGGAGTGGCTCCAAACGAACTGATCTGTCTGACGTTAGCGGGACTGCTGTAGTGGTGATATGCTGCTCTGGCCGAAGGAGAGCTCTCCGTAGCGAGGAGACGTGGAAGACATCGTGCAAGGTCCCCAGCTTTGGCGGCAGCTCCAACCTGTAGGCCAAGGGGCCGATCCGCTCCAGAATCAGATATGGTCCCATATATCGAGGGTTGAGCTTCGTGTGCCTCCGCACCCGAGAAATACCATGCACCGAACGTAACTTCAAGAACACTCTGTCCCCCACCTGGAACTCTACCTTCCGATGTCACACATCGTAGTACTTCGTCTGCCTACTCTAGGCTTATAGCATCCAGTCCCTGATCAATCGTATCTGAGTGTCTATATCCTCAATATATTCTGATCCAAGTGCCCTGGGGTCCTCATCCTGGACCCATGATAGTGGTCTTCGGCATTTCCTCCCGTAAAGAGCCTCATAAGGTGCCATTCCAATGCTCGTCTAGTGACTATTATTGTAGGAGAACTCGACCAGTGGCAACAGTCTCTCCCAGGGCCTCCCCATATCCAGTATACATAATCATAGCAGATCCTCCATGGTACTGATGGTCTGCACTATCTGACCATCAGTCTGTGGATGTGATTGATTATTTTCGCATCGGGTTTGAAAACTTGATGCGGTTAAAACTCCAAAAATTGGTAAGAATTCTCACGGCGCCCCAGGCGGTTTATTTAAGGAACAAGGCGGATGTGGTTTTTATTTAGAAAACGGGGCACGCGGATTTATTAATTTGGATATAAAAAGATGAGATCGAGTTTTAATGAAAGGAGGCAAGTGCACCTATCGCGTGTAGTATAGGATATTCTCGGGTGGAATATCGAGGTCGTATTGTTCTTGGGGTCGATTCAATTATTTCTACTCTTCCCTGGAGGGGACTATTATTTTACCGATAATTATCTTGTCGGCATATTTTTTATATATAATAAAAAGGCAAAAGAAAGACAGAAAATGAAAGCATAAAGGTGGAGCCGATGATGAGCTTAGCGCGACCGCATCAAATAGAATTTGAACTAAAATAAACTTTGAATAAACAGAGATCCTAATTTTCAAATCAATTAAGGCAGAGACTTGGCCGTGGAGGTTCCACTAAAATGAGCTCACCTAGCTATAGGGTTATCGCTCACCTGAACGCTAAGACTATTCGACCGAACGTTAGTCCGACGAAGGATTCCTCTTAACGCCCGATTTACGCTAAGAACCTCGCTATTGGGTGGGGAACCCAATCCGGTAGAGTTGGCGCGCCTCCTCTCTCGAGGGTTAGTGCAGAACTCTCTTTACCAAGGGGCGATCGGTACATACGCATGGCCTCTCGGCTAGTTAGCATATGGACTACGAAAATAGGGCCCACACATCGATATGTGCTCCTACGTGTCGTAAACCCTAAGCAAACCTTAAGTAATTTAAATTAATTAGAAAATAAGGACTTTTAATTATTTAAAGCTATTTTTTCTGTCCCAATGTTCTTCGATACTGAGGGCTAAGAACGGTTAGCCACACATCAGAATGGGGACGGCAGGCAGTGAAAGCAATAAAAGGAAAGCAGTAAATAAAGCTTGAAATAAAGCAGTAAAGGAAAGCAGTAAAAGAAAGCAGTAAATTGCAAGTCCTACTCAAACGAGTATGACTGAAATGAAAGTAGTAAAGTGCGAGTCCCGGCACAAATGCGTGGGCGGGAGAAATGAATGCGAGTCCTACTCAAACAAGTTGGACAAAATAAATGCAACTCACGCACACTCTCGACAGAAAATAAAACTCACACACGCACTCGACATAAAGTAAAACACACGCACACAAATCCTACTTAAATGAGTAGGGAAAAATAAATCCGGGTCCTACTCAAACGAGTAGGACTAAATAAATGCACCCACTCTACAGAAAGTAAAACACACTCACTCGACAGAAAATTAAACACACTCCACACACTCTACTTGAAGAAAGTAAAACAATGTGTCATTTAACTCTTAACGAATAGGCGGAAATAAATTCGCACACATAAAAAATTTGCAAAAAACTAAGTTATCTACAAATTAAAACAACTGCATTTCTACCGCTAAAATGCGGTAGAAATGCATAAAAAGCTGAAATAAAAATTAACGGAGCAAAACGGTTTGCAAATAAACGCAAAATGAAAGTGCTCGAAAAATTGAAATGAATACATTTCTACCGCTAGAATGCGGTAGAAATGCGTAAAATGAAGACAGAAAAATTAAACGGACAAAAAGTTTTGAAAATAAAAATGAAAATGAGAATGCTCGGAAAATTAAAACGATTATTTTTTTCATTCTTATAATTTTTTAGAAATGCTTAAAAAGTGCAAATAAAGTTAAAAGAGAACGAAAAGTTTTACAATCCTAAAGAGCCTAAGTTAAAAGATATCAAAAATCACCTTTTAAAACATTTTTATAAACCTATATGAATGAAAACAAAGTAAAAATAATAAACGAAACCTAAACAAGTACGGTGCATGAAAATAAAATTGCGATTATAACGGCTAGAAATTAGACAAACGTTTTAAGCTAAATAGATTTTGAAAGACATAAAATAAACAAAATAAGAGAAAACATTAAAAATCACTTCGAGTAGGGCGCATAAATGGATTCCAAGCTATGCAAAGAGAGAAAAACCTAACACATTTTATTAATGGAAAAGAGATTACAAGAAAGCTAAAAACAAACACTAAGAGAGGGGGGAAGAAAATCCCTTACATAGCATAAGAAAGCATTTCGGCAGCACCTATCCTAATCAAAGTGGCCCAAAAAAGTGGAACAGAAATCCTTATAGAACACTGGAATTTATAGAAAAAAATTTCATGGAACACGCCCTCTGACACGGGCGTGTCAGGGGGCGTGTCAGTACTATTCATGATTCGATCCGGCGAATTGACAGCGTAGTTGACTTCGGGCTGGACACCTATCGGTCACGCAGCGGTCACGCCCCCGGTCACGGGTGTGACGGTGGGCTTGTTGAGGAGGTAGATCCGGCGCGGGTTGCGTAAAAAGTTGCGGGTGCAGTCTTGTCAGCCAGTTGGAGAAGTACACGTGGCGGTCAATCCCGTGTCTCTGTCTACACGGGGCTTGTCGGGTTGGCTGACACGCGCGTGTCTGGTTGGTAGACGAACGTCGAGTGCATTTTCGTCGAGCGGGAAGCCTGGATCGTCGAACGGGAATGGCACGGGTGTGTCGGGTCATTGGACACGGGCGTGTTGGATCGTTCGACAATCGTCGAATGCAAAATGTCGAGAGCGATTTCGTCGAGTCAGGTGGAGGCACGCCCTAAGTCACGGGCGTGACGATGGGCGTGTCGACGATCGTCGAGGCAGAATTCGTTGAGCTGATTTAACAGGAAATTGAATTGTCACGCCCTGTACACGGGCGTGACCAGTAAGTACACGGGCGTGTACTTAATATTTTGGGCCGTTTTTTTGGATTTTTCTTGCAAATTTCAGAAAATAAAAATAAAGCAAGTTAGAACTATTTTTACAAAAAAAAACATTTTATTAAAGAAAAATAAAGAAAAATAACAAAAAGAAACTAAAATGACTAATTTAATGTACATAAATATAGGTATATTTACAATTCATCAAATACCCTCATACTTAAGCTTTTGTTATTCCAGAGCAAAAGTTTGAGGTGAACTTATTAGGAATAGAAAAAACTCTAAGTTTAGCTACCGCTTAATCAATTATAAGAGAGATCTAAATAAATATACGGGGTGTAAGAGTTAAGTCCTAAAATTATGTAGATGATTTAAATAGCGCAAAAGTTTTGGCCAAAAGACTTCTTGCTGTAATCAAATAGAAAGCAATAATTGTAATGGTTCGATCGACAAAAATAGTTTGGAATTATATGAACTTTAGTTTATAGGAGTTTTACTAGAAATAATGTAATTTATAAATTATGCTCTCAAAAAGATTTTTGAATTAATTCTAGAATCGTTTAATTGGCTAAGGGTGTTGATGTTGGTTTATGAAGAGGGTTTGGATATTGAGGTGCGGTGATTTTTTCTCGAACATCCATTTTTTTCTTTTGGATTATTAGGAAAATGAAATCTTATTTTCTCAATATCATTTTTTTTTCAACTTCATAATAATAAAATTGTCTCAATGTATATGTGTGGGAGTAATGAATTTTATCCTCTTACTCCGTAACATATAATTTTTTTAAATTATTTGGTGCCTATGTTTACGGAACGAAATCTTATTCCCATTGACATAGGATCTTTTTATAATAATTTTTTTTGGATGGAAATTTTATCATGCCAAGTAAGGCATGATAAGGGGATAAAAGAAAACTAAATTTTTAATTAAAATATTTTTGAGAGCAACCTTATTAAATTGTACGTTCCAATTTTTCAGAAAGCTAAAAGTAAACATAATTGAATTCTATAGTCGTTAGTTTCTAACATAATACAGCTGCTACTATTAATGAAAAATTAGAAGTAGTGCCTAAAACGAGTTCGCTATTTTTAACAAAGCATAATTAATTCTTTAAAACTTAACCCCGGCTATTTAAATATTTCAATCGATAATTAACAAATGAATAACAAACAAAGAATTAATAAAATTCACATATAAATAAACTCAAAACTAGATTTTTGGAAAGCAGAAAGGGTTCAGATATGGTATATTCGATTTTATTTGTTTCATAATAAATGATTTTTTTTAGGGTTTTTATCATTTTTTTGTATTTTGATTATCATCTTTTTTTTCTTTATCATCGTTTTAGGATTTTTTTTTATTTTTATCTTTTTAGGGTTTTTGGATTTTTAAAATTATTTTTTGATTTTTTTACTGTATTTTGATAAGTTATTTACAAGAAAGAGGAGAGAAAGAAGTGTTATGTACAAAGAAGATAGTGAGGAAAGAGAGATTTTTACAAAAAGGAGTACAAAGTAAAAAAACTCGAATGCCCGCGAACAGACTCTTATTTAGGTGGTTGGTTCGATGAGTCGAACGTCGCGGGATTGCTAAAAAGGCGAGCTTTTATAAATAAGATGGGGGGGGAAGAGAAAGATTATTATTTTTTTTACAAAAATTATTTACAAAGAAAATTCAAAATTGTTTTTGTTAAATTTCTGTTTTATAAGTTTTTTTGTGATTTTTTTGTGTTTTATGATTGTTTTTGAGTTTTTTTGATAATATAAAAAAAAGGAAAAAAAAATTTAAGTTTTAAGTTTTGAAAAATTTTTTTATTTTTTATGAGTACAAAATAAAAAAATGCAGAATAGGAAAACACCCTCATATTTTAACCCAACATTGTCCCCAATGTTGCAATCTAATTATGCGGAACAAATAATATACAGAATAATATGTACAAAATGAAAAGGGAGGGTAGAAGCCTCCCTAAGATGAGATCTGGGAGGCCCGAATTGAAACCCTGCATTATTAATAAAAAAGAAAAAAAAATAGCAAAACTATAACAGAAAAAACAAAAAACGATAAATTTGGCCAGAAGGTTGTGGGCGGTAGGGGGCAAGTGCGTGGTTGTCTCGAAGGTAGCTAAGGCCTTAGCGATAAAAGCGCGACAGATATGCGGTCCCCTAGCGCGCACAAGGGCAAGGTGCGGCGAAGCAAAATAAAATAATTTAAAATGAAACAAGTCAAAATAAATTAAGTTAAAACAAAATATATATTTTTTAAAAATAAAATTAGGGAGTTGTTAAGGGCACCATAGTTCTGGCTAGGTACACCGCATTTTCTCCAAATTTTTTGTGCCTTTTAAAAATACACCTTGCACATGCATTTTTAGGAAATGTGTTCAACACGAAAGTTGTAGATCTCGACGAGATCTACAACTTTTGTTTTGAACACTTTTCCTAAAAATGCATGTACAATGCGTACTTTGAAAATAAGTTCAGATTTCGAGTCTTTCTAGAAATACGCGTTGCACATGCATTTTTAGGAAAAGTGTTCAACACGAAAGTTGTAGATCTCGAAGAGATCTACAACTTTCGTGTTGAACACTTTTTTCTAAAAAAACATGGACAAAGCGTATTTCCAAAACACGCAAAAAATAAGGAGAAATTGCAGTGCACCTAGCCAAAACTGCGGTGCCCTTATCAACTCCCTAAAATTATTATATATATATATATATTTTGTGTGTTTTTTAAGCAAGTTTTTGTTTTTTTAGTTGTTTTTAGGTAGGTTTTTTTTTGTTTTTAGAGTGTTTTGGTTTTTAGATTTTTTTTGTTGGTTTTTAGGTTTTTTAAGATTGTTTTTTTATGTTAGTTTTTTTAGGTTTTTTTTTGTTTTTTTTAGGTTTTTGTTTTTTATAGGGTTTGAGTTTTTTTTTGTTCATAAAAATAATGAAAAAAAAATTTTAAGTTTTTTTTTTTTATTTTTATGATTTTTTTTGGTTTAATAGGTTTTTAAAGTTTTTATTTTTATAGGTTTTTTTTCATTTTTTTATATATATTTTTTTGTAGTTTTATTATTATTATTATTATTATTATTATTCGTATTATTTTTTTTGGCCATTTTAAATTTTTGTTATATATATATATATATAGGTAAAATTAATAGATTTCAGGGTTCAAAATAATGACACGAAAAATCCTCGGCAACGACGCCAAAAACTTGATTGATTATTTTCGCATCGGGTCCGGAAACTTGATGCGGTTAAAACTCCAAAAATTGGTGAGAATTCCCGCGGCGCCCCGGGCAGTTTATTTAAGGAACAAGGCGGATGTGGTTTTTATTTAGAAAACGGGGCGCGCGGATTTATTAATTTGGATATAAAACGATGAGATCGAGTTTTAACGAAAGGAGGCAAGTGCACCTATCACGAGTAGTACAGGATATTCCAGGGTGGAATATCGAGGTCGTATTGTTCTCGGGGTCGGTTCGATTATTTCGACTTTTCCCTGGAGGGGACTATTATTTTACCGATAATTATCTTGTCGGCATATTTTTTATATATAATAAAAAGGCAAAAGAAAGACAGAAAATGAAAGCATAAAGGTGGAGCCGATGATGAGCTAAGCGCGACCGCATCGAATAGAATTTGAACTAAAATAAACTTTGAATAAACAGAGATCCTAATTTTCAAATCAATTAAGGCGTAGACTTAGTCGTGGAGGTTCCACTAAAATGAGCTCACCTAGCTATAGGGCTATCGCTCACCTGAACGCTAAGACTATTCGACCGAACGTTAGTCCGATGAAGGATTCCTCTTAATGCCCGCTTTACGCTAAGAACCCCGCTATTGGGTGGGGAACCCAATCCGGTAGAGTTGGCGCGCCTCCTCTCTCGAGGGTTAGTGCGGAACTCTCTTTACAAAGGGGCGATCGGTCCATACGCACGGCCTCTCAGCTAGCTAGCGTATGGACTACGGAAATAGGGACCACACATCGATATGTAGTCCTATGCGTCGTAAACCCTAAGCAAACCTTAAGTAATTTTAATTAATTAGAAAATAAGGACCTTTAATTATTTAAAGCTATTTTTTCTGTCCCAATGCTCTTCGATACTGAGAGCTAAGAATGGTTAGCCACTCATCGGAATGGGGACGGCAGGCGGTGAAAGAAATAAAAGGAAAGCAGTAAATAAAGCAGGAAAGAAAGCAGTAAAGGAAAGAAGTAAAAGAAAGCAGTAAATTGCAAGTCCTACTCAAACGAGTATGATTGAAATGAAAGCAGTAAAGTGCGAGTCCCGGCGCAAATGCGTGGGCGGGAGAAATGAAAGCGAGTCGTACTCAAACGAGTAGGACAAAATAAATGCAACGCACGCACACTCTCGACAGAAAATAAAACTCACACACGCACGCGACATAAAGTGAAACACACGCACACAAATCCTATTTAAATGAGTAGGGAAAAATAAATGTGGGTCCTACTCAAACGAGTAGGACTAAATAAATGCACCCACTCTACAGAAAGTAAAACACACTCACTCGACAGAAAATTAAACACACTCCACACACTCTACTTGAAGAAAGTAAAACAATGTGTCATTTAACACTTAACGAATAGGCGGAAATAAATGCGCGCACATAAAAAATTTGCAAAAAACTAAGTTATCTAAAAATTAAAACAACTGCATTTCTACCGCTAAAATGCGGTAGAAATGCATAAAAAGCTGAAATAAAAATTAACGGAGCAAAACAGTTTGCAAATAAACGCAAAATGAAAGTGCTCGAAAAATTGAAATGTATACATTTCTGCCGCTAGAATACGCTAGAAATGCGTAAAATGAAGAAAGAAAAATTAAACGGACAAATAGTTTTGAAAATAAAAATGAAAATGAGAATGCTCGGAAAATTAAAATGATTATGTTTTCATTCTTATAGTTTTATAGAAATGCTTAAAAAGTGCAAATAAAGCTAAAAGAGAACAAAATGTTTTACAATCCTAAAGAGCCTAAGTTAAAAGAAATCAAAAATCACCTTTTAAAACATTTTTATAAACCTATATGAATGAAAACAAAGTAAAAATTATAAACGAAACCTAAACAAGTACGGTGCATGAAAATAAAATTGCGATTATAACGGCTAGAAATTAGACAAAAGTTTTAAGCTAAAAAGATTTTGAAAGACATAAAATAAACAAAATAAGAACAAACATTAAAAATCACTTCGACTTGGGCGCATAAATGGATTCGAAGCTATGGAAAGAGAGAAAAAACTAACACATTTTATTAATGGAAAAGAGATTACAAGAAAGCTAAAAACAAACACTAAGAGTGGAGGGGGAAGAAAATCCCTTACATAGCATAAGAAAGCGTTTCGGCAGCACCTACCCTAAGCAAAGTGGCCCAAAAAAGTGGAACAGAAATCCTTACAGAACACTGGAATTTATAGAAGAAAATTTCATGGAACACGCCCTCTGACACGGGCGTGTCAGGGGGTGTGTCAGTACTATTCATGATTCGATCCGGCGAATTGACGGCATAGTTGACTTCGGTCTGGACACGTGTCAGTCACGCAGCAGTCACGCCCCGGTCACGGGCGTGACGGTGGGCGTGTTGGGGAGGTAGTTCCGGCGTGGGTTGCGTAAAAAGTCACGGGGGCAGTCTCCTCGGCCAGTTGGAGAAGTACACGTGGCAGTCACGCCCGTGTCTTTGTCTACATGGGGCGTGTCGGGTTGGCTGACACAGGCGTGTCAGGTTAGTCGACGAACGTCGAGTGCGTTTTCGTCGACCGGGAAGCCTGGATCATCGAATGGGAATGGCACGGGCGTGTCAGGTCATTGGACACGGGCGTGTTGGATCGTTCGACAATCATCGAATGCAAAATGTCGAGAGCGGTTTCGTCGAGTCAGGTGGGGGCACGCCCTAAGTCACGAGCGTGATGATGTGCGTTTGACGATCATCGAGCTTTAATTCGTCGAGCTTGAATTCGTCGAGCTGATTTCACAGGAAATTGAAGTGTCACGCCCTGGACACGTGCGTGACCAGTAAGTACACGGGCGTGTACTTACTGTTTTGGGCAGTTTTTTGGATTTTTCCTGCAAATTTTAGAAAACAAAAATAAAGCAAGTTAGAACTATTTTTACAAAAAAGAAACATTATATTAAAGAAAAATAAAGAAAAATAACAAAAATAAACTAAAACGACTAATTTAATGTACATAAGTATATTTATATTTACAATTCATCAGGATGCAATGCAGTGCTAAAAGTAAGATGAGAACCCAAGTACGCATGGACCGCTCTCCACTCCCTACAAGTGAAATGACCGTCACGATCCTATACAATCGTCCTGGGGACCCCGTGGTACCTGTCGAACTGTTCCACAAACAATCTCACCAACACAGAACTAGGCAGTATTTTCTGATAAGAATGAACCGGGCTACCTTGGCTAATCTGTCGATAATGACCCAAACAGAATCGTGCCCCAAGTGGGAGCGAGGCAATCCCTGCAAAAATACATAGCAATATCCTCAAACTTCCACTCAGGGACCGGCAGTGACTGTAGAAACCCTCTAGGGCTCTTGCATTCTGCCTTTACTCGCTGGCATGTCTCGTAGTGTGTCACATAGGAGATGATCTCCCTCTTCATCCCCGTCTCATACATGCTCTTCCACAGATCTACTGTCATCTTGGTGATACCGGGGTGCACTGAGTACTGAGAGCTGTATGCCTCCCTGAGTATATCCTCCCGGATACCACCTCCTGCGGGTATATAAACACGACCGCAGAAATGGACAAGGCCATCAAGTAAGGAATAATCACCTAGACTACCCCTTCCAGTACCCTGAACACCATCACCAAATCTGCATCCAACCTCTGATGTACCCTGATGCGCTCTCGTATATCGCATTCCACGATCAGGGAGTTCAAATACTCCCGTTAGATCTCCGGTTGGGACATCCTCAAGACGCGATGTAATAGAAGTTGTTCCCAGAGCAAAAATAGAAACTAAAAACGCATCGCAACCAGACTCTATAGCACGACAAGCACGTACCGCAGAAATGATAGGAGAAACTCTGTCCTGAAATCCATATACGCTCATAGGTTGTCTGTCGTCCATACTGAAATCCAGTCGCTTAGCCTTGCACTGGATGACCGCATCATACTTGGACAGACAGTCCATGCCCAAAATCATATCAAAATCAGCCAGGCCTAAAATCATCAGATCCGCAAAGGCCAGAAAATTGCCAACATAAATAGGGCATCTCAGAACTCCTTGATTAGATATCACCAAATCACTGGAGGGAAGCTTGACATTGAAGGAGTCTCCTAATTGATCCACATTTAGGCGATGTTTATCAACAAATCTCCGGGACACAAAGGAATGGGTGGCACCCGAATCGAAAAGAAAGCATGCCCACCTATTCTGTACCTTAAACTCCCCTAAAACCATAGCATACATAACTAAACGAACGATAACTATGACAACAATGATAACTAAAAGGATAAATTAAACAGGGGCTAACCTGATATTACTTGCGTAGAGGTTTGGGCTTCCTCACTGGTCATCACGTTCAGCTTTCCTTTCCCTTTATCTAGGTTTGGTGTAGGCGGCAGAGCTCGAAGCAGGGCAGGCTGCAGTGGGGGCTGAGCCTAGGGGCATGAAGACTTCTGGTGTCCCTTCTGCCCGCACTAGAAGCAAGTCCTTTCTTTCATCCAGCAACAACTCACATCATGACCCTTCCTTGCACAGAACGAGCATACTAGCTCTCCCTTGGGTGCACCTTGAATGACGTACACCTGCTGCTGCTTCAGGGTGGCAGTCCTCTTGAAACACCTCTCAAAAGGGTGGCCAGGACGACCACATAAGCTACACACTTCCTTACTTTTCTTCCTCTGAGAAGGGCCAGATGCCCTGGAGCTACCATCCTCAACACCCTTCCTTTTATCTTTCCTCGCTGCAGCACCTCGATTCTTGGCGTTTTCAATCGCCTCAACTTTCAGTGCGGCTTCCACTGCCTCAGCAAAGTTCTCTTCTCTATAAGCGCATGCCAACTGCTGGACATCGCTTCTTAGTCCTCCAAGAAATCGCTTCACTCTACCCTCCTCTGAAGCTACCAAATCGGGGGCAAATCTGCTCAACTTGCTAAACTCAATCTCGTACTCGCTCACAGTGATCTGTCTCTGCTTCATATGTAGGAAGTTATTCATTAGGTGGTCCTGCTCGACCGAGGGTAAAAACTTCTTCAGCAGCAACTTCTTAAAATATTCCCAATAACATCCTTCCTTCAGACTCTCCCTTTCACGAATCCACCAACTCTTTGCCAGGCCTTTTAGCTGATATGCTGCAATCATCACCTTTTGGGCTTCTAGGATTCTGGAATATGAAAACATCTCCTCGATGGAGATGATCCAATCATCTAAAATCAGAAAGTCGACACTCCCGTTATAGGTGGGAGGTCCCAACCGCTGGAAGTGCGATATGAAATTCATTTCTGGTGGTATCGCCATCGGGGGCACCAGAGGAGCAGGGGTATCGGGCACGGCTTGGCCCAAGGCAGGCGCTTGGACTAAAGGTTGTTGTGCGGGAGCGGCAGACAACAAAGACTGAATTTACGATTGCATCACAACTAATTGTCTCGACAGAGCCTCATTGCTCTGACGCAGACCCTCAATAATCGCAGCACTTTTCGTACCTGATGACTCACCCTCCGACTGGGGAGTTGACCTCGTCGCAGGATGCTTTGGCGGCATTTCTAAAAAGCAAACAGACAACTCTTCAAAATCCTAGCTTACAATAAAGCAACACGACTAGTTCAGACCATACTTAAAAGACGCTTGCTTACGCTACAACTTGCTCTGGGATTTTATAATGATGTTATGTCCTACTTAGGATGATATCCTCTCATCCTATTGACTCTTGTGCCTATGACATGAATGCATGTATTCTTTATTCTTGTTCAAAATCATGTGTGTACATGTGTCATCATGTAAACCTTAACTTAGCACGCGTGCTTATGCAATGATATGCAATGTATGTAGTGTTATGCATTCTATAAAAGCCCTAAATCATGTTTTGAGCGGAGTACACATGAAATGTTATGCATCCAATACTATATAACATCACATGCAACGAGAAAAGAAAACGTGCTAATGGGCACCCATGTGATGGTAGTTATGCATCTCATACTACATAACCGTCACATGTTGCCACCTATGGTGGATCCATATACAAACACATATTATGTATCCCATACTACATAATATGCCACGTATACTTCTTATCATGCTATGAGTGTAGTGACTATGCTTCGGCTAAGACGTACTGATGACACATCGTGTGTGCATGAAATGTCACTAAACACTAACACTAACAAGAGAAGGTTGCCCGAACAATTGTCAACCAACCTGGCTCTGATTCCAACTGTCACGACCCGCATTTTCCCAACAATTTAATTTATATCAGAGTAAGGGAAAAATATACGTCGTGATGCCACGCCGTGTAGGGGATAACTGCAGATGTTCAGGCAAGACTCCAGACTCTACAGTTTTAAAAGAAAACATAAATTATTATGAATGAAATGCAGTTTAAGTTATGATGATAGTCGTATCCCTCGGCTTAGTGGATCAACTAGTCCACGATTCAAAATATATTATACTCTTGCGGAAGGTACTTGTTTCAAGTTGACTCTAACATGCTACATGAGTATAAACGTCCCCAAAGGACAACTCATGTTATGCAATACCCTAAATTTATAATAGTAGTAAGGATAGCTTTTACGGTCGCTAAATATAACGAGTTAGAGTTTTTAAATTATGCAGTGCATGAAGTAATAGTAATAGATTTTATTCTTAAAAATATCTAACATGCATTCCTACCATAAATCCTCCCAGATAACAAGTAGTCCACGTCCACATATGTAAAACTAAGCAGCTAGCAAGTATCTAAAAGTAATAATTCTGTGGGCGTCAACAAACTGACACAAACCCACAAAACAGAAATGTATGTCTGAACCAGTAAAAACAGAATGAACAACAAACTACCTCGCTAAGACGAGGCAACAACCACGGCCAACACTGTTGCCCAGAAGCTCCAAAACCAACTCTGTTATCTGCACCAGCTCTGAACCTGAGGCATTCTAAAGACAGAACACCTCAGTAAGAAGGTACAATTGGTGGCAGAAGGATAAGCCAAAATAAACAAAGGTCAAAAGGGGTACCAACCCAAGACCAAAAGCACTGAAGTAAAGTACAAAAAGATAACAGGGCATCAATAGGGAAAGAACTCTTACGTGATTCGTCACGTTCAACAAGAGTACACCAGACGCACGAGGCTATAAGGTGACTCCATGAATAATTCATAACGAAGAAATACAAAACCTTTATTAGGCACCTGTGGTCGACTCTACCAAAAATAAAACACGAGCGAGGTGGTCACTCAACTGGATGCACCCTCACAAATATAATATCTGTCTAACTACGAGGGAGTCTCATACTCTCCACCATACACAACAGACGCCCAAACAAAACCTGGTAGACTTCCACAAGGTACTAATAAAGGCATCAAACATTGCAGAGGTGGTTTCGTCCACTAACTCCCGCAATCAAGAAACCCAAAGAAACCACAACACATATATCTCAAGGTTTGGCTCGTCAGATTCTACGTGACACTACAAGATTCAAGACGCGGTTGATCAACCTCTAGCAGTGAATTACAATCCTAGATAAACTCTAACACGTTCTTCAACAATGGTAAAAATAAGGCGATTAAAGCCAATACTAAAAACATTTTATCAAACCTCTATGAAGTTACCAGATTCAGTTAACAAGACAAGATTTAGGAATTTTCAAGTGATCGAAAGATTAGACATAGCTATAACTTGGAAGGACATAAAAAATGCAAGAAGATAAAGGAACAAAACTCTTTCATTACCATCAAATCGGATAAGGAGAAACGAGTGGAAACCACCACTTGCCTTGGTTTTACCGGAAAAGTCCTCCGAATCACTGCACGTCGTAGATCGGGGCAAAAGGATGCGGGAGGTGTTGAAATCTGAACAAGAACGGCTGAAAAAGAGGTTTGGGCCTAAAAACCCTAATGAGAAATCTCAAGAAACGGTGAAGATATTACCACGATAGCGTAGCTCTCGGCGAGAGCTTTCCGGATCTATGTTTGGTTGAAGATTACGAGCACCGGAGCATCGTCGGCGGCCACCGGAAGGTTCACGAAATATTTTCTCTCTCACGCTCACGCCGCTCTAGTTCAGGAGAAAAAGAGATCGGAGAAGATGAAGTTTTCTCTAGTATAAATATGTGTATATATATATATACATTTATAAAATGTTCTGTCTAAAAACGAACTGAAAACGAGCGGGTGCATGGAAGAAGAAAATAAAGTTTTAGGATGGCTTCAAATCGAAAAGTGCCCAACAAAATAGTGCCCAAACGCAGACTGTACAGACTACTCAAGAGGAAATAGGTTTACTCGAGATGGAGGGGTTTACTCGAGATGGAGACTCGAGATGGAGGGGTTTACTCGAGACGGAGACTTTGGGAACTCGAGATAATCATAGGAACTCGAGATAATAGGCATAGAACTCGAGTGGATCAGGTCTACTCGAGAAAGTAGGCATAGAACTCGAGAGAATCAATCGAACGGGCTATTTATGAGCAATTTCGGGAAAATCGAAAATAGAGGTCTAAGATGGCTTCAAATCGAAAAGTTCCAACATGAAAGTTGTATATCTCGTCGAAACAAACAAGATTCATGATGACCATTATTACATACGACACAGTTTTCACCCTCAAAACGGCTTTAGAATGTAAACAACAATGGACTACTCAAGTTGCAGAATGAACTACTCGAGTGGAAAAATGAACTGCTCGAGTAGCAGAATGAACTACTCGAGTCGCAGAATGAACTATTCGAGTAGCAGAATGAACTACTCGAGTAGCATAATGAACTACTCGAGTAGCATAATGAACTACTCGAGTAGCATAATGAACTACTCGAGTAGCAGAATGAACTACTCGAGTAGCACAATGAACTACTCGAGTAGCAGAATGAACTACATGAGTACAGAATGAACTACTCGAGTAGTAGAATGAACTACTCGAGTAGCAGAATGAAGTACTCGAGTAGCAGAATGAACTACACGAGTACATGCAGAAATCACTCGAGTATAATTGCAGGAAAAGCAATTTATTTTACAAATATGCTCTTTTGATCAAACTATATGAATGAATAGTAAAAGACATTTTTTAATAGTACTATAATAATAAAATAATCATGTTTATATTTTTTTTGATAAGGAAACTACGAGAACAAAACGGAGGCCCAAACGCATGCCGAATTAAATGAAATATGTATTGTAAGCGAACACTGACGCTACGAACGCAACGGCGAAGTCAAAATCAAAATCCGACGAGCCATTACCGAGATATTAATCTTCAAAGTATACGACAAATATAAATAATCCAAAACTTCAATCGCGCGCCGAGACTCCAAAAATGCTCGGATTGCGACGAAACTTGACGAGCAAGTCCAAAATTACTTAACTTAAATTCCAAAAGCAAAATTTTCCCATTGCAATAAGAATTCAGCCGACTTGACCGCACAGACGCGAAAATGTCTTAACGGCATTGTGCCGCCAACTCGACGTTAAAAGTAATGTCACGACGTCATAAATATGACATTGCCCATTCAAATAAAATCTTCGAAAAAAATCGGGGGCATTACAATCGGGCGGAAGGACGAAGCGGAGGACAACAAGGGGTGTAACAAAGGGAAGCAGGTGACAGTGGAGTTATACTATGAGTACATATATAATAAATATTCCTACTCTAGCAGTTCTATATATAAACAGTGCAAGAAAAGTAAAAAGAGCTGAACAGAAACAAGTAAAGTATAGTATGTAAACAAGTACTGTAGGAAAACTAAGTAAAGACAGCAAGTATAATAAGCTACTACTACCATCACATAAATACCTTAACTTATATGAATACTCATACAAACTTATAAGTTTAGGTTTCCAGAAATATAACTTATCATATAAAAGAGCTCATACTAATTTATATGATAAGGATCCATGGTGCATATGACATAGTTATGAATGTATAATATGCATGCATTTATGGTTCATGCAAGTGCACCTCACGCACATGACTCTATGATCACAGACTTTTAGTTCCAACTTTTCGAAGCTATCATCACTCTCTGGTACCACCGTTGTGGCTACGGCAGCAGTGGAGCGGGCATCTCCACTCCTAGGCGGGTATCACACTACCATGCCTAAACCTCCCATACGCCTCTATACACGTCCTAGGTGCACTCTAGAGTCTTTGCGTACTATTTGCTGGCTAACCACCAGTCTTTTTGGTCGAGTGTGCATTTTCGGGAATCGTCCTCCAGACCGCAGCGTAAAACAACCGACTGGCCCCTCAAACCATCACACCTCGACAGAGCCACCGTACTGTCATCGGTGTGACGATTAGCCCATTACTGCATGACCCGCCATAAGTTTATGCACATGCAAGATATTCCAACCCGAGCCACCAGCTCGCAGGACCCAACTCGTCCTGAATCCCTTCAACCCATCGCGGGTGAGATTGCACATAGTGCTTTTATTCAAAATCCCTCAAACCCATCATAGGTGAGATTGTACATAGTGCCTTTATCAAAATACCTCAAACCCATAACGGTTGAGAATGGATCATAATGTCTTAACCTATTGGACGACTCTTGTCTAGTGTTACTTACACCTAGCAGTTTAGGGTTGATCCCAGGACTGCCGAGGCATGCCCGATGAAGGGCTCTCAGGGGCATTAGGAACTATGATGGGCTGAATCTCAAAGCTCCATTTCTCAAGGATATTTACTCTTATTAGTGTCTACCCCTTGTTCATAATCTGCTTTCATTATTACTCTGGAGTGGTCCTAATGACTTAAGATGTTAATAGAAGGGCGGCGGTCTTCCGCCGGCCTTTGCTATGGTTATTATCCTAGGACTTGCACTCTATTGCTAGTAACCAAGAAATGACCTATAGTACACCAACCAGGGTTTATTCTCCCAAAATAATTACCATCTCGATATCTATTCTTATCTCCCTGCGGTTCTAGCAGTATATACTATCTGAGCTAAACGCAACCCATGGCTTAATACCACTCGTAAAGTTCGACTTTCAATTTCTTGTCCAAAGTGATCCTAACCACTTATCATGGGATGGTATGATATATGATATTGATTATGTGGAGTTTTAACTATTTTTCTAAGTCATAAAGACCCTAAATTAAATCCTTTAATTAAGTGGCCTATGTCACTTTATAAAAGAGGTACTATATCAAATGATCCCCCTGGTCTAATAAATTTTCCTGATGATCATCTAGGCTAATTATGACTGGTTACCAAGAATTGTAATTTTCCAATTTATATTTACATTTAAACTTTATTTAAAGTTAAATCCATGAATTGGTCACTTTACAAATGAAGTACATTAAATATGTTTCTAAAAATTCTATGAAAATTACTGCAGATGTAAATTGCTTAAATAATACCAAATACAAAATTTCATAGCCCTAGATAGTAATTTGGTTCACCAACATCCATATGACAAATATAACAAAAATGTTATTTATTGGATCTTAAACCTATAGAAGCATCCAAAAATATTAAGAAAATTACACAAGTTCACAAGCACATAATTAAATCACTAGAAATTTTTCCATAATATTCCTATTGAAATTTCCATCATTTTTAAATAATTTCCATAAAGGGGTAAAATTGTTAATTCTATATAATTTCAAAGTATAATCATCTAACAGAACCATAATATTTTCCAGGGGTTAAATATGACTCCCTTGAGTTCTTAACAAAATTTGAGAATTTTAACTCATCAATAACCCTATTTTCAAATTTCTATTCTAAAATGGCCTAATACTCAAAAATTCCAAATAATCGGATTTTTGATCCCAAAAATCCCATTACTTCTTTTGAAGGTATATTTCATCCTAATAATCCTCTGACCAAGATTTCATAGACTTTTAATGTTCCAAATGGGCTAAGTCCCCATTATATAGATTTTTGCTAAAGGCACCCCAAGCCTATATTCATCATACTCATGCAAGTGGGTTTACCCAACATGCGTAGGCCAAAAGAGGTCGAACTTTTTATAATGGTCTGATATTGACCCATTGGACATACCACCAAAATTTGGGGCCATTTGGAGTTGTATTTCTCCATATATTCAATTAATTTAAATAAGTGAATTTTACCCAAAACTATAGGAGCTATTTTTCCAAAAATTCCAAATTTTGGTCAGTAACTAAGTATGACATGGTCTCATATTTTACCAAAATCTCAGGTCATGAGGACTTATAATTTGGTCTGGGCATACATTTGAAAATCTGCCCTAGCCTAGGACCAATCTTGGTAGAATGGCCCTATAGGGAGCCCTACAGCTCCAAATATCAGGTTTATGGTGGAAAATTGAAGGTAAGACCTAGGCCTACAATTTGCATGTTGATGTCTAGTTCTGAACTGGCTTTACGAGGCCTAATTTTAACATGCAAGAACTGTGTAAAAGTGTGACATATAATGTACTGTTTATTATCAAATTAATTGATCAATCATATGAAATGAAACGGACGGCATCTGTTTATCTCCTACCTCTAGCCAACGGCTGGGATGAGCTCGACCTGGATCATCTTGATTTCCCATTTCCATCCACTTCGGTCGGCGCCACCGCCGGCGATTATTGCCTTTGTTGAGGTGGTGGCTGGCGTTTCCCGGCCGTGAGGCTGCCGGAGGCGGCTCCTCCAGCGATCCCGAGCAAGGAGAAAAAGCTCGGAATTTTGCTCTCGGCTCACATAGTATCGGGCTCAATTGATCCTGATGTCTCTCCTAGTCAATCTAGAATTCTAGTACGGTGAGAGGTGAAGCGAAACGGACCAGAATTGAGGCTTGGCATCGAGTTTGGCGGCGGGGAGCCATGGCCGAGCTTGCTCTGGCGAATCCTTCCTGTTTCCTGGTTTCTCCAGCAATTTCCTTGCTCCAGCACTCAGATTCCACTCGTTTCCTCCTTCTAAAGCTAATGGTGGGGGTAGTTTTGGCTGGGAGTGGATGTATATGGAGTTAACATCAAGGTGAGGCTCGGCCAAGCTTAGGATGTTTCACCTATGGTGCCAAGTGGCCATCCAGCAGCATATTCACTCTGGAATGAGCTGGGGAAGCTTGCTAAGTGTCTTGGACAGAAGGAAGGAGGACCACACGGCCCTCATTTTCTTTTCTCCGCCTTCTCTCTCCTAAAATTCCCATTTTACCCCCATACATGCATTCTCTCTCCTAATTCAGAGGGGTAGGAGCTGTCTTTGACCACTTGGGCTTGTCATGGGCCATTGTTAGTGGGCTTTGCCCATTGGGAATGGGCTTGACCTTCCTTTTTATTCCTTTAGGTTTCATGTTGACTTTGTTGACTTTTACGATTGACTTGGTCAACTTGATGAGTGGGGTAACCCCACCTGAAGGTCATGGACCCTATGACACCACCCAACTTGGGTTGGGCTATGGTGGTGTCCCACTTGGACTATTTGGGCCTTTAGGTGGGGATTTGACCAAATTAAGATTAGGGTTGACTTGGTTCAACTCTAGTCAATTGATGACCTTGTGATATGGCTTATGGTTCCCTTAGGTTGGTGTTAGGGTTAGGGATGCAATGGTGGAATCAATGTGTGGCTAGGACCCCAATTTGGGGCTGGTTTGACTTAGATTACCTTGGGCCCTGTTGTGGGCCCTATGTGACTAGATCTTTACCCCATGGTTCAACCTAACATAAATCCATGTCCCCCACCACAAGTCCTAACCCAACCTAAGTAGAGGGGTCTAATAGAAAGTGGCATGTTATACAAGGCACCGGTATCAAACAACGTATAGGCCGGTTTCCCGCCGACCACCACGGGCCTAAGTACCAATAACAATCCTCAATGCTAGATATCTAGTACGTATTAAGCAACTTAATGTTTAACAATGAAAATGTGGTAAGTAACTATAACATACCTGCTATCACATCCTGGATGTTCCACTCCTGTGTCATGTCCAGAGCGAACACTTGATCCCGAGCCGGTCCAGGGTTTCCTCATCGTGGTCCTCGTCCTCGACCACGCATGTGTCTCCGCCCTCGAGGAGCTGCCGGAGGGAGAGCAAGAGGAGCATTACCAAACAGCTGTGGGCAGTAACGTCGGATGTAGCCCAGTTAATTGCATTCGAAGCACACCCACCCATAACGCCCCTCTAGTTGCCGGAACTGTTGAGGCTGTGGAGGTGGAGGCGATGCTGGAGGCTGTGGAACTGGGTGCTCCACTCTAAAATTTCGGTGGACACGTCTGCCACCTTTCTGATGTCCCCTTCCTCCTCTATAGTCATGTCTCCTTCTGTTGCTAGGGCCAGCTTCCATCACACCATCAACAGGCCTCTTACCACTTCCCAAGTGGTCCGCTTCTTGCCTCTTTGCCATGTCAATTATTTCCGCCAAGCTGGAGTCCGCTATAAACAAAAGGGCTTGCCTCAGGGGGTCCCACAACCCTTTGTAGATGCGCTTAGCATATCATCTGTCATCCAATTCATATGAGTCCGCAAACCTTGCGAGATGTTCGAACTCTCGCTGATACTCCGTAACCGACTTCGATCCTTGCTTCAGCAGTAGAAATCTCTCTTCGAGCTCATCTCGAGTGGACGAGGGAATGAAGTGCTCTAAAAAGACACCTGAGAACTCTCTCCAGCTAATCTCCGTATAAAATCGCCCGTGAAAGGTGGAACCCATAAGGGACTTCCACCACCTCTTGGCATGCAGTTCTAGGATGGACACTCCCAATATTACAACCATGTTGGCTGGGCAACGGATTCCTTCTAATAGCTCCTACACCGTATCGAGCCATTCTTCTGTGCGCATGGCCGACTCTGTCCCGAGGTATGCGGGAGGGGAGAGAGCCCGAAAAGTGCTCAACCAGTTTGAGCCCGGAGCCTGTTGCTCGACTGGGTTCTGCTGCGACCTAAAGGCGTTCAGGATGCCCGTGAGCGTCCGACCCAATTCTGATTGTTGGAACTGAGTAGGTACGGAAGAGGCAGGAGTGCCCCCCCATTGGCTCAGCGTGCACTGGAATCTACACGTAAAGTACAAACCTATGGTCAGGTTGGATAATCTTAAGGTCGAAGTTGGACATACTTAGTGTGAATTACATATGGGCACACCACTGCTTCCGCTAAGTCAGTTTGTACCCAAAATGACTAATCGAACGGGGGTGGTACCATTGTTGAATGACCTTTTTAGTTCAAGATCGGAGCAAGTTGATACCATTTGTAAGACCCCCCCCCCCCCCCCCCTCCCGGAAGACAAGATACGGCACGAAGGGGGTCTTATGCCCAGAACAGCCGCCTTGCTTTAACATTAGCACACGGGCTAACCTATACCACAAGACGCATGTCCTGCCGGCTATAACCAATATCAACCAAATGCCAACCCAACCAAAACATAACAGAAGTCAATCCACACATAAGTAATATAAGTCCAAAAGTACAACAATGAAAGAAGCTACAAAAAGCTTCTAAAATACCAGAGTACAGCTAAAATATGCCCAAAGGGCTACATCAAAATCTCTCAGGACTCACATTGGTGACTGATTGTAGCGACAGCACCGTCCCTTCAGGCCCTATTGTCCTGGCCTGGCTGTCCTGCTGCATAGTCTGTAGCTCCTCTACCTGCGGGGTTTTCTCCTAAAAAGGAAGACGTAGCAACCGTTAGTCAAAAATACTAAGTGGCTTTCACTTCCGCTCCCCCAGCGACTCCTCGACACCGGGCGGAGAAAGGAACAAGGGTATAATATATAAATAGCAATACAAGCAAGTACAAGCAGATGGATTAAGTACACATATCATGAGCAGGAATAGAAGAAATGTATAACATGATTAATAGTAGTCTACTCTAGCAATTCTACACAAGCTATATCAATCCATAAGGTATATAACTCTAAAACAGGAAAGTAACTTAACTTATAAGAATGTCCATACAGACTTATAAGTTAAGGATCAGTTAAACAGTAATGTAACACATCATATAGGATTTCCCATACAAACTTATACGATGAGGATCTTGATATGCAATGTATTATAATGGTGTGTATGCAATGCAATGACTCCCATGAATACGCACGTACAATTGCTATGTTGACACAGACTTGTAATTCCCACTTTTCAAGCAGGTAGCTAACCTCTCAGGTGTCAACCGTCGTGGCCAAGTGGTGACAGTAGAGCAGGCTTCTCTACTACTAAGCGGGCATCCACACAACTTCACATAGGCCTCCGTACGCCTCAACGCTAAGAACACAACAGCGGAGCCCCCATGCGTACTATGGCCCAGTGGGAGTCTCGGGTAGATGTGCACCGAGAACCAAGCTCCGAACTGGCCTTGTGTGACCCGGAAGGAGCCTCGGAAAAAGCATGAGGACCAAGCCCAACCATCCACTTGGCGCGAAAGGAGCCCCGGGAAATGAGCACTGAGGACCAAGCCCAACCGCCCAAGGTCTAACTGTCAACTCCCGTCGGTGTGATGACTGGCGAGCCCGTAGACCTGCCACACTATCCTTAACCCAAGATTATAACACCGAATGACGACTCACACCGCATGCAATCCCACATCACTGTGGCATGGAAGGAGCCTCTTGAATGAACATGGAGTACCAAGCCCAATCGTCCATTTATGACTCTTCTTAACACTATCCAAACCAGTGCGGTCAAACACCCGTACCTACATCCTTTCACAATGCTACCCATAGGAGACACCACTCTAAGTTTTGGACTACTAAATTCATTCCATTAAACAATTATTCACATGGCCATAGATTAGCAACCTACATTTCATTTCCAAATGATTTCAACACATTATTAACATGATGCTCATTTCTATTTGTTCACCAATTTCTACCAAGTCGTTTCGTTTAAGTACGATTCACATCACAAATCATTTATGTGGGATCCATTCATAAAAATTCATAATTCATTGAAATATGATGGTTAACATAAAAGAGTTTACCTAACCTCTAAGGTTAATTTGCTACATTGTCTCTACCGAGTCCAAACCCAATTTTACACATACCCCAGAATTTTAGGTACA
This sequence comes from Platanthera guangdongensis, assembly GCA_039583875.1. Taxonomy (NCBI): domain Eukaryota; kingdom Viridiplantae; phylum Streptophyta; class Magnoliopsida; order Asparagales; family Orchidaceae; genus Platanthera; species Platanthera guangdongensis. Next base: position 105,571,279 of record CM077152.1, read on the forward strand.
GGACACGTTCTGAACAACGAATTTGACCGGAGATTCCTAAAGCTATAGGAATCTGGTGAAGGTGTGTAACCCCTCGTTGGAATGGTCTTTCCATGGGTTACAACTTTCATGTTCAGACTATAACACAGATCCGACAGTAACACACTTGAAATCGGCTTTAAAGTCCGCTGCATACAGAACACAATTTCTGCACGCTTGGTCTGTCGGCCGTCAATTTCGTTCAGACTTTCCTATGGCTACATACTTTTCTTGAAGTCGTGCAACCACTCGTTGGAAAGGTATTTTCAAGGACTTCAACTTTCGTGTTTAGTCGGAAGCCTAGTTCTGGCCATATCACACCTGAAAATGGCCAAGAAGATCGCTGCGTGCAGAACACAGATTCTGCACGCATCTTAAGGCGGAATGAATGACATCGGTTCATCTTCCTCCTCAAGCCAATCTTCTGCAAATCACATCCAGACTTCCTCCTCCCTTATTCACCCTCAAAAGACCACTTTTCTTCACGAACCATCCTCCATCATCTCATAGAAGGAGGGAGAGGTTGAAGACTTCGAAACCCTAGAACACAAGTCCTAGCATGGCCTTTCCTAGGAAACTTCTCCTCTCACATCTAGACTCTCTTGAGTCGATATCTCTCATAAGAAATATCTAAAGATCTAGCACCAAGGGAGAGGGGAGGAAGCTCACATCATTTCTGGTGTTTCCACCATTTCCGGCCAAGGATCTTGTCACTCTTCTCGACGGCATCTTCTTCTCCTCGGCAGTGGCGGTTCTTCACGGGATGAATACTTGCTCCAGCACCTTCTTCCTCCTCTCCAGCAGTTTTCTAAAGAAAGGGCTTGGAATGAAGAATGAAAAATGGCTAGGGATTCATTTTCCCCTTATATGTGGAGATGACACGGGTAGGGACATGCCCGTGTCCTTATCTGTGTCATGCCCGAGCGAAGCATCCTCGACTGTTCGACTGCCGTTTCGATACACAAATATGGGTAGGGACACGCCCGTGTCCCTACCTGTGTCTAAGTGACACGATCGTGTTGCTGACCGTATCCTGCTCGGGTCTTGCTTCGTAGAGTTCCATTAGACACACACGGGTAGGGACATGCCCGTATCTCTACCCGTGTCCTCACACACATGGGTAGGGACACGCCCGTATCCATACCCGTGTCCTTCTCTAGAACTACTCGAGTTATCAACTCGAGTGCTGGTTGGAGACATATGGGTAGGGACACGCCCGTGTCTCTACCCGTATCCTTCTCGGGACACTCCTCGCCGACCTCTACTCGACGCACACGGGTAGGGACACGTCTTGTCCCTACCATGTCCTCATACACACGGGTAGTGACATGCCTGTGTCACTACTCGTGTCCTTCTCTGGACTGATTTCACCTCCCCTACACAAGTGTAAGCCTAGCTGATAGCACTTCCCTGAGCCCAAATTAGCTCTTTTGACTCAAAAGAGCGCATGAGGGGCCTTGCGCGAATCAGGACGTTACAAGACCATCCAAGAGTGATGATAAACCTAAGTATGACAGAACTCCTACCAAGGAGATTATCTGCTTTGGATGCAGAAAGCCTGGGCATATTCTTCCTGAATGCCCAGAAGCTCAGAAAAGAGACAGAAGAAAAGAGAAAGAGAACAAAAAGAACTCAAGAAGGCACTCAAGAAAACACTCCTCCAGCAAATATAAAAGAAAGGAAAAAGGCTTCATTGTGGAAACTTGGAGTGATACTGATGAAGAGACCTCATCTTCCAGCTCCAGTGAAGATGAAGAAGAAGCCAAGACAAGAGAAGTCTACCTCATGGCAAACAATGCCTCATGCAGCAGGCCTGATGCTGAAGATCAAGCAGAAACTCACTCTGAGGAATCAGAAGAGGAATCAGAGACAGAAGTGGATTAGGTAATCTCTTCCTTTGATTTTAATTCTATTGATTTTAAAAATGAATTCAAGGCCTTATGTAATGATCTAATCAAATCCGAAAAAGAAATCAAAATGCTAATAGATAAGCAAGCTGAATTTGATAATTTATTTGCTGAAAACACTAAGCTCAAGGATGATTTAGTTTTAACAAATGAACAAATCATTTCTCTGACAACAGAATTTTGTGAGGCTAGGAAACTTGATGATTCTCTCAATGGGAGAAGCCTTAAGCTGATGGACATCACAAGTACAGTCAATGCCAAACTAAATGACAAGCTGGGCTTAGGTGCTTCATCAAGCTTACCTCCCATACTTAAGAAAAATATACTGACAACCCCCATAAAATTTGTTCTAAAAAAGGAAAAGAAGTTATATACAATAAGAAACCCATAGAAGGCTTACTTAAATCTAAAAACCAACAGAATAGAAACAAGAAAAACCTACATAAAAATAATGTTAAGCAGATTTCATCGGACTCTAATCGACGAAATGTGGCTAGTTCGTCGAACTCCGATCGACGATCTATGAAAGCCAACATTAGCCATAATAATTCGTCTTACTGCGATCGACGAATCTTATATGGTTCTTTGAGCAGAGATCGACGAACTTGGGCACCAAAAATGAATGTATTCATTCCGTGAGCAGAGATCGACTATCTCATCCCATCTCGTCGAACTCCGATCGACGGACTTATAACATTTCATCGAATCCAGTCTGACTTAACAAAAATCATAACTTTAACAGAAATTTTAATCCTCCTAGAAAATCTATTAATCCATTTGCTAATTGGGAAATTCCACCTAGGAGATACCATCCCTTAGGATATAAATCTCAACCAGAATTTTATGTTATATCAAGTTTCTCATATCAGAAAAATAAAGGGCCCAAGTAAATCTGGGTCAAGAACCACTAATTTTTTCCTTTGCAGGTAAAGAGCTGTCCAGCTTTAAATCAACAATGGTATCTTGACAGTGGATGCTCTAAGCATATGACTGGCAGCAAGGACAACCTAAATAATTATAAGTCCAAGCTGGGACCAAAGGTGATCTTTTGTGACTCAAATTGTGGCCAGTCTGAAGGCTTTGGAAAAGTTAAGATTAGAGCAGTTACTTTTAAAATGATTGCATATGTAAGTGGACTGAAACATAACCTCATCTCCAAAATTCAACTATGTGATGAAGGTTATCAGGTATCCTTTAACTCAAGCTCTTGTATTATTTCTACTAAAGAAAACCAAACTATTTTAATTAGAAAGAGACAAGGCAACATATATGTAGTTAATTTTCAATTTGCAACATCAGATATTTGTTTATTTAATCTTGTTAGCAATCAGAATGATTTATGGCATAAAAGACTAGGTCATGTTAATCTGAAAAACATTGCTAGGTTATCTAAAGACAATCTTGTTAGAGGATTGCCTTCTGGTCCCTACAAGAAGGAAGGCATATGCAGGGCTTGTCAATTAGGCAAACAAACTAAATCTAGCTTTAAATAAGTTAATAAGAGTGATTTACGTAGGATCTTGTACTTGCTACACATGGACCTTTTTGGCCCTATTGCTGTACAAAGCCTAGGAGGGAAATTTTATACTCTAGTTATTGTAGATGACTTCTCAAGATTCACTTGGGTGTTCTTTCTGAGATCTAAGTCAGATACATTCAAGGTTCTTACAGATTTTCTCAAGACCATGCAGATTGAGTACTCTACTCAAGTTGCATTGATCAGAAGTGATCATGGTACTGAGTTTGAGTCTCTTCTTATGCATGAGTTCTGTGAGAAGGAAGTTATCAGGCATTGCTTCTCAGCATCTAGAACTCCTCAACAAAATGGTTTAGCTGAAAGGAAAAAATAGAACACTAATTGAATCAGCAGGCACATTACTTGCACATGCTTATATACCCCTATCCTTTTGGGCAGAGGCTGTGAGCTCAGCAAACCATGTACTGAACAGATGCTTAATACATAAACTTAAGAATAAGACTCCCTATGAATTTCTTAAAGGGAAGAAACCTAAAATCACCTTTTTTTTAAATATTTGGTTGCATATATTATATTCATAACAATAACAAGAAATATATTCAAAATTTTGAAGCTAAGGCTGCAGATGGAATTTTTCTAGGATATTTCCAAGTCAGCAAAGCTTATAGGGTGTTTAACAAATCCTCTTTAAAAATTGAAGAATCTATTCATGTGACTTTTGATGAAGATAGCATGTTTATAAGGAGAAAGAAATTTCTACCAACAGCACATTGCAGGTACCTCATTTGTGTGAGAGATTGGATAATCTAAGCCTCACCCAAGAGGTTCCAATACATCCCTCTCCACAAGTTGAAGAAGAAAGTGAAGAAGAAAATATAGAGGTGACTGAACCATATCCAACACTAATGAAATTCCACAAGAGTAATTTATTCCCCAAGCTGTTGCCTAACCAGCTCCTCCCACTGATTTTGTCACACTTAGAGATCATCGTAGATCTCAAGTGATTGGAGACATTTCAGCTGGTGTGCAAACAAGGCATCAACTCAACCCTGACTTGATGTTTGTTTGATTCCTCTCTCAACTTGATCCCCAATCCATTAAAGATGCTGAGCAAGATCCATACTGGATCATTTAAATGCAAGAGGAGCTCAATCAATTTGAGAGATGTAGAGTTTGGGATTTGGTACCTAGACCCAAAGACTACCCAGTTATTGGAACCAAATGGGTGTTCAGAAATAAGTTGGATGCAGAAGGCAACATTATGAGGAATAAGGCAAGGCTAGTGGCTCAAGGCTATAGGTAAGAGGAAGGCATTGACTATGATCAGACATTTGCTCTTGTTGCAATACTTGAGGCTATAAGAATCTTCCTTGCATATGTTGTATTCAAAAAGTTCAAAGTCTATTAAATGGATGTCAAAAGTGCTTTTCTGAATGGAGAACTTAAAGAAGATGTTTATGTTGAACAACCTACAAGTTTTATCTCTCCAATCTATCCCTCTTATGTCTTTAGATTGCATAAAGCTCTCTATGGTTTAAAACAAGCTCCAAGAGCTTGGTATGAGACCTTAGCTAGTTTCTTGTTAGAACATAAATTTTCTAGAGGCATTGTAGATAGGACTCTTTTTATTAAGCATCATAAAGATAAAATCATATTAGTACAAATTTATGTAGATGATATTATCTTTGGCCCAACTGATCCCAAACTATGCAAAAAGTTCTCTAACCATATGCATTCAAAGTTTGAGATTAGTAGCATGGGTGAACTTTCACATTTCCTTGGTCTCCAAATGAAGCAATCATCTGATGGTATCTTCATCTCCCAATCTAAATATGCTGAGGAGCTTATTAAAAGTTTTGGGATGTGTGATGCCTCAGCAATGAAGACACCCATGGCAGCAAATGTTGTGATAGATTCTGATGAGCATGAAAAATCTGCTGATCAGAAGTAGTATATGGCCATTGTTGGGTCCTTATTATATCTCACAGCAAGTAGGCCAGACATCATGTTCGCTACATGCACTTGTGCTAGGTTCCAAGTGAACCCTAAAGAATCTCACTATATTTTGCTAAAAAGGATTTTGAGATATATAAAGGGTTGTCCAAATCTAGGACTTCTATATCCATCAGAGTAAGAATTTGACTTAACTGGATTTTCAGATGCTGACTATGCTGGATGTAGAGTGGACAGAAAAAGCACAACAGGAACATGTAAGTTCCTTGGTGATATGCTAGTGTCCTGGTTTTGTAAAAAGCAAACCTCTCTGTCCACTTCAACTACAGAATCTGAATATATAGCTGCTGGCAGTTGTTGCTCACAAGTTTTGTGGATACAAAACCAACTACTGGATTATGGATATAACTTAAATAATTCAACTATATATTGTGATAGTACCCGTGTTATGTCCATAACACAAAATCTAGTGCATCATAGTAGGACCAAGTATATAGAAATAAGACATCATTTCATTAGAGACTGTGTAGACAAAAAGAAAATTAATCTTGTCTTTATTTCCACTGATTTACAAAGGGCAGACATCTTCACCAAGCCATTGGATGAGAAGAAACATCTTTTTTTCTTAAATCAGTTAGGAATGATCAATGGAGATGAGATAATTTAAATTTTGTCTGTGGTCGATGATTTGTTGACAGTACGTTGAACAGAGATCGATGATCTGTGAACTCCTCATGAATAGTTCGTCGAACGGAGTTCGACGATCACTTCTTAGTGAAACAGATTTCGTCGAATGGAGATCGAAAATCCCTGCTTCAATGAATTTATCATCGAACTGAGATCGACAATTTATTCGCCTTCTTCAGACTGAGATCGACGAACGCATTTTTTATTACAATACTTTGTCGAACTCAGATCAAAGATCTTTTCTTTTTCGTCGAATGGAGTCTGTCGGTTCATATTGTGAAAACCTTATATATAGGTTTTCTTCGAGCTCTGTCCCGCGCTTTCAATTCCCTTCCACTTGATCTTTGTTTTTCCCTTGCAGGTGCACTCATGGCGATTCCGACAAGTGCTCTTTCCGCGATGAAATTTGGTAAGGGTTTTGATATTGATTTCTACTCATTTCAGCGTACTGACCCAATCTTTGTGAAAATTCTGAAGTTATTTGAAGATCAAATTCTGAAGCAGTTCATGACCAGCCGCATCAAGATTGCAATGACTGAAATAAAGGAATGGGTCTTTATATCCTCAACATCTGAAGATAATATGACGGGAACAATTTCTGGTAATCTAGTTTCCCTTTCCCCTACTGTACTAACCGAAATTTTCGGTCTACTTAATGGTGATGAAGAAATAGAAATGCACAATGAGGAATATAATAACATGCTGATCAAAATGGGCCATTCTGGAGATAACCCAAACAAGCTGCTAAATAAGAACTTGTCTGATGTGCACAAGTTCTTAGCAGATGTAGTCGGGAAGGTGCTGTTGGGCAAACATACAGCACATGACTTTATCACCAGGCACCGGTTCTTGGTGATGGGTGCATTGGTTGAAAAGAAACATGTAAACTCGCGTAAGTTATTGTTTGACCTAATTAAAAAGAAGAATAATAAGAAAGAAGTCTGTTTTGTACGGGTTTTGGGGATATTTCTGCAAGACAAGGCATCTGAACATCTGGTTTCCACAACAGTGTTCATCAATGCCTCCAAAAGGCTAACCTCTGCCCTATTTGGCAGATGGGAGAGGAGAATCACAAAGCCATCCAAGGCTTCCTCCTCCAGGCCTTCTGTGAGCACCATGGCTGTAAGAGCCACTCCCCACCCGTGTGTTGAAGAAGTTAATCCTCCACCTCCTTCTTCAACAACATCTCTTCCAACAATAACTCATCCATCTCTCCAGCCATCTTCACCTCCTCCTCTACAACCACCAGCCCTCTCAATCCCTTCACCAACACATCTGCCAACACCTACTCAATCTCCACTACCATCCCACCTACATGACATAAACACTGAAACATTCTTATTATCCCCCACCTTTAATCTGCTCACCTCCTTACCCTCTACACCCACATCACATATCCATGACATTCCTAGTCCAACACCATCCCCTGCTGCATCATCTCCACAGGATGACATCATAGCAGATGTCACTCCTTCTGCTCCTCCATCTGTATCCACTCAAACTCCAACTGAATTTATGGATACAGTTTCTCCATCCCTATCCACCATCCTAGAGCACATCATTCCAGTGATTAGAACACTTATAGCAGAGGCTATTACAAATCTTGAAAATTCCATTTCTTCTCTTGCTGCCATCATTGCTGCCTCCTCTATCTCTACTTCTTATACTAGGGGCCTGATTCCAGCTACCACTGAAATTTGGCAGGGGGAGATGCTCAGTGAAGAAGAAGCTCCAATTTGAGCAGCAGGAGAAGAAGAAATAGATACAGATATAAATATGGTTACATATATAGCAGTTACAGATATTGATATGCTCTACACAGATATAACTATAGAGACTGCAGAAATAATAACTGTTGGTGATTGCATTGTCAATCCCACATTTGATCTCTTCAGCTTGTTAAATTCTTTTGATACAATCTATTTAAATTCTCTTCCAGTTATCTGCCTAAAGCCCTCCTTGGCTATTGTACTATATACAGCACCAATAAGTCCTATAGTTGTCAAGCAACTGAAGGACAGTTTTGCAGTTACAGAGATTCAACCAGTATCAGCTCCCAAGGATATTTCTTCTCTAGAGGCTGTCTCAGCTCCCACTTATATGATGGATGACTGTACTCTTCCAAATTTGGACGAAATCATCATGGCAGATATAGAAGCAGAAAATTTAACAGTTGCTGAACATATTCCTGAAAAAGTTGCTCCAGCTCCAGAACCCCAAGCATAGCCTCAGGCTGAAAAGCAAATTGACAAAGATCTTCTGAAGGTCATTAATGCATTATATGATGATCCTCAAGGATCTTCTGATGATGAAGATGAGGATGATGATTATAATGATAGTCTCTTTGCCAAAAAGAAAGTTTCAAAGAAAAGAAAGGCTCCTCCAGTTGCTGCATCCAAGCCAAATCCCACACATGATACACCTTATTATATCCTTCAAAAAATGACTTCATACCCTGGGATGCCAGCCTGGATGTGGCTTTCAAAAAATTAGCAAAAGGCAAGAAAGAAAAGTAGGAGATATTCTCCTCCTCCTCCTCAGAGGCATTGGAAAGGTCCTCCTCCTCCTCCACCTACTGTTGGTGCTTCATGAAACACTCCTAAGAGGTCTACCAGATATGCTCAAACCTATCACAGACATCAAGGTAGATCCTCATCATATCAAGGAAGCACCCAGCAGAGGTACTCTTCAAGCAGACAGCAACATCAACAACAGTAACAACAACAACATCAACAATAGCAACAACAACAACATCATCAGCAACAGCAACATCAAGCTCCTGAACCACAAAAAGCTCTCAAGCTCTCAAGCTTCCTGAATAGATCTTCATCTCAGTGGGAGGTTTGACACCATCAAGGATCCATAAGTCTTCTCAGTTGTTTTGAGAAAAGAGAAGACAACATATAGCTTTTATTTGTTTCACCCCACTGTACACAGGGTTCTAACTCCCTTCAAAAGTTAAATAGTTAGTTGCAAGTCTCCTGATCAAAAGAGTTGATTTGGTTTTTGTGCACCTGATCAAAAGCCTAAAGGGTTTCCCGATCTACCTGAAGCAGATCTTATGGTGATAGGCATTGGAGAAAAAACCTGACTGGTGGTAGGGCACCTGATTAAAAACCTAAGTGGATTCCTACCAGGGCAGTAAAAGAGTCGATCTGCCTAGGTTTTAGGGGAACCACTATAAAATTCTTGTGTCGTTTGTGATGCTATCTTATTTTTACTGTGTGCTGCTTGCTGAATAGTTTATTTTTATTTCTGCACTATTTGATTATATATATAAGTATTACTATTTTAATTCTGCAATAAAAATCTAATAAGATTTTAAAATACTCTATTCACCCCCCCCCCCCCCTCTAGAGTTAAACAGTCTAACCCCTCAGGTGGTATCTTTTATAACATCCTTCACAATCCCACTATCACAAGTTCAGAATGAAGTAACCACAAGAAGAGGTGGAGAAATACAAGTGAGCGCACAAAGGCTTTCCGAGATTCACGGCCGGATTCAAGGGTTTTCAATCATTATTCGAGCTCGATCTTCGGATGTTGTCCGGGATCCAGAAGGGTTGTCACCTCCTCCCTAAAACTCGTCTTATTCGTGTTTGATCACTGGGCTAGTTCTGACAGAAGAACTCTGCCAGTGCAGCAACAATGAGCTCGGATGGTAGCTTGGAGGTCAGAGAAGATGAAGGTGGCTGGAGATGCAACTATTGCAAGCTTTCTGAGGAGAAACGGTGGCCAGATCAACTCTCCAAGGAGGAGAGAGAAAATGGAGGTTGAAGGCGCATTTTTTCACTCGGAGGAGCGGAAATAGCGGGGGAGCGGAGCTGGATCCTTGGAAAGAGGAAATCTGCAACTTAAATAGAAAAGTCAGAAAAAATGGTCATGCACGGTTTGGCGCACGACCGTGGGCAAACCGTGCGATATTAACTTTCAAAATAGACCCGAGGAAGGAGAAGCATTGACTCGTGTGTTTTCCTTCGCGCACGGGAAGTTTTGCCCGTGCGTGAAGGACATCGTACGGGTAGCGACAGTGAGCTGGAAAATAGGGACACACAGGAGAACTGTACGTTTTACTCGCGTACGGGCACTGACGCCCGTGCATGAACAAAGCTCATGATTAACTACAGAAGGCACAAATTAGAAAGCTACAGGAAATCTGTGTGTTTCCTTCGTACACGGTTTCGAAGAAACCGTGCGTCAACCGTGCGTGAGGATCGTCGAACTCAGCTCGTTGAAATTCGTCGAGCTCGGCTCGACGTTCTTCCAGCTGACTAAAACGCATGATTTCACGTAAACCATGCATGAAAGAAACGCACGATTGTGCGTTTTCCTTAAGACAGAATTCCTTCCTAGGGGTAAAACACACCACCTACACAACAAAACCAAAGCTGGAGCACAAGCTCCCAGCAACAAATACTACAAAGAAAATAGCAGGCAAGAGCCACTGGGAGCACCATGTGCATACCCCCAAAAGCAGAATGTGCAATTGCACACCCTCGGGCCAAAACAGTGCACAAAATGGTCCATGACCGAACGATGCAAATATAACCGATATTCGGTTGAAATGCAGTGGACGAGTGAGAAAACCATCCCAGATGAGTCTGAAAAACCCTATAAATATCGAACTCATCACACCACCAAACTTAAACATTTGCTCGTCTCGAGCAAATCATCCCTTCGTGGACTAGAAAATTGCTAGTTGGCTTAGAGATTTCAAAAATAAGGTAAAGTGAGAAATCAAAAAAACAGCATGAGCATAAAAATATAATAGATACACTTTTTAATTATGCTACAAAGTTTATAAATTTCTACAAGTGTAAATAAGTATTGTAACTACTCAAAAATAGAATTCTGGAGAATCATTCGGTCATGCGTAGGAAGAAAGTAGGCAGACCACTAAGTTGAGCATTGCCAAAGAACGGGGCTCAGGACCACCTCCAAAGGAATCCACCAATGTCGGGGACCATATGCTTGCCCGTTCACACTCTCTCCACAGCGCTATTTTGACTCGAGCACAAATTCGGAGGACTTTAGGAAGATAATGGGGCTTAGGCGTATATGTAGGTAAGGATGCAAAAGGTATACAATGGCTACACACAACCCAAATGAGCTCATGCAACAAAAATCCTCTCACCAAGCAATACATACAGGTGTTCCACACCACCAGGCTTGGACTTGACATACGGGTGCGAGCACCGCCTACCAGCATAAAATCTTAAATGGAATTTTTATTTAAACTTTTTCTTCTTTCATTTCAAACTACTTTCTTTTTCTCTTTTTCTTTTCTTTTTCTAAAATTTTTGTGTCACACAGCCACATAATCATGAAATCTGCACCTCGCAAACACAAAACAACACCTCAACAGCATCACCAAATGCAAGAAGTGATATACTAATAGCTCGAGCTAGGGGCGTGCTACTTGGATAGGCTTTTATGCTTTGGTGATCACGGAGTGGGGCTGAATCAATAGGAGGGGTAGGCTCAAAATAGGCTAACAAGGATTACGTTAGGAATGGGTACAAGGCTCAACCAGGCCAAAATGATGGCCTACATCACACTCACGCTTGACTAACCATGCACCAAAGCTTCGAGAGTAGCTTGGGGTAAGTTCTTAGCCACCGAGAAAGATGATCCTTCCTCCTGACTCGAGCAATACGAGGCTAGTGGCGGTTACACACATTCCCACACTACCATTTGATTGCTCCAGATTCCACAGTTTTGAGTAGTACAAACATTATTTACAAATGCAGAAAAGCATAAATCTACGAGCATAAAGAAAAATTGAATCTATACTATTTCTATACATCATGAGTCCTCGATTAAGAGCACTACACGAGTTTCACACTACCCTATCCTAAAATCATAGGCCAGCACCACTATCTTAAAGTTAACACAAAAGAAATAAATTAAACTTGGGTCGAGCGGGTGCTTAAGTGCGCGCTCATGCGGTGTAGGTGCACAATGTTGTCATGATAATATAAAAACTGAAAATGAAAATACTTTTGTGGTATGTAAGTGCATGTGCAAAGGTGACTCACGAAACTTTCCCCCACCAGACTTATACTAAACAATATATCCATGATTTGCAATAAAATTAAAGAAATGAAAGTTGGGGGAGAGGTTACCCATGCTCAGCTAATGAGCATACCAGAAGATTGGCGTTAAACTTCAGCAAACAGTCAACGGCCTAAACAAATTCCACCTGCAAAATAGAATATCTCAAACCACAAAAAGCTATACGCAATTAATCACAACAACTAAATTGTACAAATTTAAAACAAGCAGCAGCATTGGGTCGTCTCCCATAAGCCTTTTTCTTTACTGTCCTTAAGGTAGACCAAATACTTGTATTAACAGTTATATAGATAATGCTTTACAATCCTAGGCCATAGCAAATCCAAGCAACAAATGTAAGCAAAACAACTACTTGAGGTTACATCAATCGGGGTCTTGTAGTAATATGCAATGCACGTCTTTATCGACGACCTTCCCTTCAAATCGCTTGAAGCGATGCTCGTTTACTTTAAAAGTGTCGTCCTTGTCATCCTGAATCTCTATCGCGTCGTATGGAGAGGCACTCACAACCGTGTAAGGGCCGCTCCATCTGGATTTTAACTTCCCGGGAAATAGCCACAGGCGTGAATTATACAAAAGAACCTGATCATCCGGCTTGAATTCCTTGGGCGAGATCCGTCTATCATGCCAGCACTTGGTTATTTCCTTATATATGCTCGTGATTTCATAAGCGCCCAAGAGGAATTCGTGGAGCTCGCAAAGATGACCACGTCGCTTGTCAAAAGCCTCTCTAAAGTCCATGTTGAGCAATTTGGTGGCCCACAATGCCTTGTGCTCCAATTCGACAGGAAGGTGGCATGATTTGCCATATACCAGTTGGAAGGGTGACAACCCTATCGGTGTCTTGAATGCAGTTCGGTAAGCCCAAAGAGCATCATTGATGTCCCGACCAATGCTTACGAAAAGCGAACAGCCGAACTAGCAATCCGGCTAGGCAAGTATACCTATCGAACTGTAGTAAGGGGACACAAGTGTCGTATTAAAATCTGGGAACGGTTGAGTAAGCTTACTCACACGAAATCTATTATTTTATCGACGGAAATCTTAGGGTTTAAAAGAAAGCTAAGTATACTAAAGGAAGAGAACTACTTGTAATGAAAGAGGGCTACTTGCTTGAAGAGATAAAGAGAGCTAAAAGAGCGATTACACTAAAGCTTTGTAACGATGAGAGGAAAATGCACTCTATCAAGAATCACCTCGGCAAGAGTCGATTAGAAAAATACGATAAAAAGACCTAAGCTAATTAGGGTAAAGGTCCCTGACCATGGAGGTTCCATAAATATTGACATGCTTCTCTCGAAGGTCGTGCCCAACAGAGTTTAGGAAGGTCCGACCAACTTTCGCCTAAATCGGAGGCCTAAAACTCGCTTTACGTGGTGAACCCCACTATTGGATTTTACTCCAATCGGGAGATTTGAACGTCTGCCTCTCTCGAGGGGTGCGAACAACTCCCTTTACTCTTGAGTGCTCATTTCAAACTTTCGGCCTCTCGGCTAGCCCAGAATGAAAGCAAAGGTGGAGAGTATATATCGATGATATACCTCCAACCCGTGATAAATCAAGAGTAATTCAAGGCTAAACCCTAAAAAGAAAAGGTAAGATTCAAATCATCATAACCTAATCACTCGAACCTCGGATCATCAAGATCGAGTACAAGGAGGATTAGTTAATCATGGTGAGGTGGAATAGGGGGGATTAGTAGTTAAGCATAAAGAGCACTAAGTAGAAGCAAGAAAAAGAGAAAAGCACTTTTTTATTAATGAAAAAGGAGAGCTACAACTTGAAATGAAAAGTACAAGTGCATGGAATTGAAAATCCTATTCTGGCCCTATCATTATCAACTAAAGCATAATGAAATCCTATCTAGCACTACAATAGCAACTAAAGCATAATAAAAGCTATTACAAAAGTAAAATTACATTAGCATTAAAATAAACTAGAAAGAGAAAGAGAGACTGAGAGAGAGAAAGGCATGAAAAAGAGCAAGAAATAGAGGGGCAAGCACCTCCCCTTCTCAGCCAAAGATGATCTTGAACCTTTGGAGAAGGGCTCAATTTATAGATTTTTTTTCGGGATGGGTCACGCCCCCCTGACATGCCCTGGTCGGGCGTGTACCTGGGGCGTGACACAGTCGATGCAACCTTTCGTGCTGAAATTAATTGCTGGAGTTGACGGGCGTGGTTGTTGAAGTACATGAAAGTGGGGATAAGATCTACCTTAACTCTAAAGGGGGGTGAATAGAGTATATTAAAATAATTTTCAAGTTAAAAATTATTTTGCAGTGGAAGACTTAATTTAAATATATGTGTAAGGTGGTTGTAGTAAATAAAAATTATGAAAGCAAGAAATAAAAACACAGCACACAGCAAACAAAATATTGCAACCAGAAGACACAAGGAGCTATAGTGGTTCCCCAATCAATCTGGGTACATCCACTCTTCTACCACCCTAGGTAGGAATCCACTGCAAGATGAGTTGATCAGGTGTCCTGGGCACCAATGAGCTTTTGATAAGGTGCTCAAAAACCAAACTAGATTTTTTGATCAGGTGTCTTGCCACCACTGAGTTTTGACAAGGCCTCAGAAACCACCACAAAACTTTTGAAGGGAGTTTTGAGAAACCCTTTTACAGCAGAAAAAGAAAGAGGTGAGATGTTCTTCTCTATCAATAATCAGAGAGAAGACTAGTGGATGATGTTGTCAAAGCTCCCCCTGAGATCTGGAAATTGTTCAGGAAAAGAAGCTTTGCACTAGGGTGATAGGCCTTCAGTAGGTAAGATCTCCAGCAAAGGATGATTCCAGCAGTTGCTGAAATGTGTAGTGTCTGGAGTCTTGATGGATGAAGCCTCTGAACACTTGAGTCAAAAGAGATCTAGAAAATCTTCTTTTCTGTATGTTGATCTCCTTCAGTGGTGTGTGTTCTGAATGAATTCTGTCTGTGTGTTTGTCTGTGACTGTTCTCTTTCTGTGTGTAACTGTTAGGAGTAGCAGGATAATATCCTCTTTTATTCCTTAGATCTGAAAAGAATGAATTGATTCTCTGTCTTCAAGATAGTCGTTAGCCACTCATTAATGACTTCCTTAAATGAATTTTGTCTCTGGAGGAAAGTCCTAGAAAACATTTCTTTAAATCTCCATTGAAACTTGCTCCAGATTAATTGAAATGGCTACAAGATCCTTGAAATAAATACTGGGAATAAATAAGATAGAATTCCATAACTGTCTGAATTTGAATCTTGAGAATCTTCGATCTCTCCATAAAATCGTCGACCTGAGCTCAACTATCGTCGACCTGAGCTCAGAGACTGGAACTAGACTGGAAACAGGAATCGTCGATCTGAGCTCAACTATCATCGACCTGAGCTCAGAGACTGGGAAAATAGCTAGAGACAGAAACGTCGATCTGAGCTCGAAGATCATTGAACGGCGTTCGACGACTCGTTGAACTGAGCTCAGAGATAGTCGAACTGAGTTCGACGATTCGTCGACCTGAGCTCGACGAAAAAGACTTAGTCTCCTGAATTTGAATATCTGATCTGAGGGTCTTGGGGGCAGCTTTCAAGCCTAAATTATAACCCTTAGACTCAATCTAATTGACCTTAAAAACTATACAAGGAGGTCAAAACAATTTTCCTAAGGACATTGTGATCCTTGCCCAAATCAGTAATAGGGTGTTCCAACAATCTCCCTCTATTTCGGTTAGGATTACTATTTACATGACCTAGGAAATAAAAGCATACAATACAGATATAAAATCATAAAAAACATTGCAGAAACACAAATAAAATCATATCAGAAGGTTAGAATAGATAACACTATCAGCTTACATAATCATTCCATTTCCTTGCACTTTTTGAGAACTATTTTTTTGTTAGGGTTAAGAGCTTCTTTCTTGGATCTTCTGTCATCATCTGCACCTAGAGAAGTTTGATGTTTTCTCCTGGGCACTACAGCTTCTGGGTGCAGCTTCATGTAGCTTTCTGAGTCAAAGAATTTGCTGGAAGAATATCTTTCAAGTTCTTTCTTTCTCTATTCTGATAGAGTGGTGAAATTTGATGTATCTTTTCCTTGTTCTCTTGTCTTTTTAATTTGATCTAGTGCAGCCAACTCTTTCATTCTTACTGTCCAAGAAGTAGGATTATTCTCTGGGTCTTCAAATGGAATAGGAGGTTCATAACTGTTTGATGAATCATCAGGAGTAGCTCTGGAAGAAACTAGATCTTTTAACTTATAAGGGAAAGGACCAGATGTAGTGTCAGTGGGACCTTGTCCTTCCCTATGATAAGGATGCTGCCTAGAATAACCTTTGGAATAAAATCTGAATTCTCTTTGATTTCCCCTATACTGTCCTCTTCTGGACTGATAGCCTCTTGATTGACATCCTCTTGATTGAGATCTTCCTTGAAACTGAGAGGTGCTTTGACTTTTAGCAACAGATGACTGATAAGCAGAATTTCCACCAGTACCTGCATCTAGTGAAGGAGGAGGAGGATTGAAGTGAGATTATCCTTTATCATATTTCCTCTTTTTCTTCATTGCCTTTAGTTGATTCCTGGAAAACTGCATCCATGGTTCTGAAATTGGACAATCATGCAAAATATAGTATGGAATATCATTTACATCTTTAATTTTCTCCTGGGGAACTTTCTTTAGGGCCATGCTTCTAGCTTTCCTCTTCCTTGCAATGGTTGCAGAGGAATCATCAGAGTCAGTTCTAAATTTATCACTATCTGAGCTCTGAGGATTGTCATATAGTTCATCAATCCTTTTGATGTCATCTCTTTGTTGTTGGGATTGAACAGAAGAAACAACAGCAGCAGCAGCAGTAACAAAAACAGCACTAACAGATGTAACTGGAACAACAGATTCTGAAATAATAACAACAGAAACAGCAGGCTCAGAGTCATTAGCCTCTATCATAAGCACATCATCGGAAACTAAAACAGCATCAGCAGCAGAAGCAGCAGGAACAATAGAAACTGAAGGAGCACTGTCCACAACCTTGAAAGAATTTATATAAGAAGATATTATGCTAGGCTCACAGCTAGAAATAGGCACAATGGCCTTAGTAAGATCTTCACTTTTCTGATCTGGAAGACAGATGAGGTAAACAGTATCAAACTCTGACAGCAGTGACCTAAGGTCAACTGTTATAACTAGAACTGGAGCTGGAACTGGAATCTCTGAAGCAGGCAATCTCTTTACTTCATATGGCATCTCCCCCTGCCTAGATTCAGTAGTTACTGGATCAAGGCACCCAACAGAAGGGATTGCCTGAGGAGGATATAGGGAAGAAAGCCTGTCAGATAACTCCTGAACTGATTTCAGAAGTGGAGCCAGGGAGGTATCCAGCAGGAGTGATAGCCTTGGAGCTAACATCTCATAGAGCTTATCTGCTATGGCTGAGAGATCTACTTGCTCAAGTGGTGCTTGAGTAGAGGTAGAGATGAGTGTGGCAGAGATGGATGTAGGAGGAGTTGTAGATGTGGTTGGAGAAAGTGTTAATGTGGATGGTAGAATTGATGGTTGAGATATAGGAATGGTGGAGATGGAAGTTAAAGGAATGGAGATAGATGGAGTGAAGGATGGTTGAGCAATGATTTCTTGTAGTAGTTGTTGATATGATGTAGAAGAAGATGGTGGCTCAAGGGGTGAGGAGTGAGAGTCATCCATATAGGAATCATCTAAGAGAGTGAAGGATGGAAGGTGAGATGATGAGTCAATGGTTATGTGTGGATAATGATGTAATGGGTGGAAAAGATCTTCAGTGGATATTGGTGTTGGTGAAGGAATTGAGTTTGGAGATGGAATGGATATGGGGGATGAAATTGAGATGGTTATGGTGGATGTGATAATTGTTGAGGGAACAGTAGGTGGAGAAGGTGGAGATGAGGAGGCAGGCAGTTCTTCTGATGGGGCAGTTGCCTGAGGGGAAGTGACTGGATCAGTCCTAGTGCCTGAAGATGAGATGACTGCAGAGGATCTGCTTTTCTTAGCAATTTGCCTATCTCATTTGCCAAAAAGGGCATAGGTTAACCTCTTAGAGGCATTGATATGCATCCCACTTGAAACAAGAAGCTCAGGGCATCTGCTATGAAGAAATAGCCCTAGAATCCTTCCAAAATTGACAAAGTTCTTATTGACTTTCTTTTAATTAGGTCAAAGAAAACTTCTCCCCAATTCAACTGTTTCTTATCCACCAAAGCACCTATTAAACAGAATTGATACCTGGATATGGTATCATGGGCAGAATGTTTTGCTAACAGGACCTTTCCAACAACATCTGGTAGAAATCTGTATTCCACTAACAGATTTTTCTTAAGAAGCTTGTTAGGGTTTGCTGTTGAATGACCCATCCTATCAAGCATACTTGCAAACTCTTCTCTAGACAACTCAAGAGAATCTTGACCAGTACTTAATTGAAAAACTTCTGTTAATATAGTAGGAGTAAGAGATACCTGATTTCTTGATATAGTTCCAATCACTGTATTTTGATCTTGATTGTGAGCAGTATACACCCATTCTTTGATTTCATCTGCAGCCAGTTTTATCCTTGTGGTCATGATGTGTACTAGCTGTTGATCTTTGAATAAATCCAGAATATCCTTGAAAATCTGATCACTATTCTCAAACGGGTCCATATCGATATCGAATCCAGTGTCAAATTTCATTGTTGCCAAAACTGCAACAGAAACGGCCATTTTTACCTGCAAAAATGAAAAAACAAAAGACCAAGTGTAGAAAAGTTTGGAAGGAAAGGGAAATTTTGCAGAGAGTATGAAAGCGCAAAGGGAGAACGACGGCCGAAAAATGAATTTTATATTAGGGTTCGACGCAGAAAAGGAAAGATCGTTGAACTCCGTTCGACGATCTGGGCTTCTAAAGGAATCTGAAAGGTCTTCAACATCATCGATCTCCGTTCGACAATATTGGAGAGCGTCGAGCTCCGTTCAACGACGCTGACCGGAAGAAGATAGCTTAGTACTATCTGGAAAGCGCTGAACTCCGGTCGACGATTTCTAAGAACGTCGATCTCCGTTCGACGATCTTTGGGAAAAACATCGAGCGTAGTTCAGAGACCAGAAACAACCTATAGTCACTAGAAAAATCAAATTGTTTGCCTAGTCTTGGTCAATTGTAGAGTTTTAAAATCTTGGATCTTATTTTAAACTTCCTCCATCTAACATTCCTAACTGATTCAGGAAGAATGTATGTTTCTTTTCATCCAATGGTTTGGTGAAAATATCTCCCCCTTGCAAGTCAGTTGGGATATATTGAAGTTCAATTTTATTTTTCTCAACATTGTCCCTTAAAAAGTGATGCCTAATTTCTATATGTTTTGTCCTACTATAGAGGACTGGATTTTGTTCTATAGAAATAACACTAGTGTTATCACATAATATTTTAACTTTTCTAACTTGTAGCCATAGTCTAGGAGCTGATTTTGAATCCACAAGATCTGTGAGCAACAACTACCTGCTGCCATATATTCAGCTTCAGCAGTTGATGTGGACACAGATGTTTGTTTCTTGCAAAACCAGGAGACAAGTCTGTCACCAAGAAACTGGCAAGTTCCACTAGTGTTTTTCCTGTCTATTCTGCATCCAGCATAATCAGCATCTGAAAATCCAGTTAAGTTAAATGTTGAGTCTTTTGGATACCAGAGACCTAGATTTGGACAACTTTTCACATACCTAAGAATCCTTTTTACTAAGGTTAAGTGTGACTCTCTAGGGCTCACTTGGAATCTAGCACATATGCATGTAGCAAACATTATGTCAGGTCGACTAGCTGTAAGGTATAATAAAGAGCCAATCATTGCTCTATATGTTGTCTGATCAACAAGTTTCCCATGTTCATCAACATCTAATACAGCATTAGTAGGCATAGGTGTTTTCATACATGATGCTTCAGACATACCAAATTTCTTAACCAGTTCTTTTGCATACATGGTTTGAGAGATGAATATGCCTTGAGCATGGTGTTTGACTTGCAATCCTAGAAAGAAGGAAAGCTCACCCATGCTACTCATTTCAAATTTAGAATGCATTAGGTTGGAAAACCTTTTGCATAGATTTGAATCAGTAGAACCAAAGATAATATCATCTACATAGATTTGTACTACTAAGGTAATGGACTTATGGGTTCTAATAAAAAGAGTTTGGTCTACTATACCCCTTATAAAATCATTTTTCAGAAGAAAGCATGTTAGGGTCTCATACCATGCTCTAGGAGCTTGCTTTAGAGCATATATTGTTTTATGCAATTTGAAAACATAATCAGGATGAGTTGGAGAAATAAAACCTGTGGGTTGTCTAACATAGACTTCTTCCTTGATGTCTCCATTGAGAAAAGCACTCTTTACATCCATTTGATATACTTTGAATCCTTTGTGTGCTGCATAAGCTAAGAAGATTCTTATGGCCTCTAACCTTGCAACTGGTGCAAAGGTCTGGTCATAGTCTATCCCTTCTTCTTGAGAGTATCCTTGAGCAACTAGCCTTGCCTTTTTCCTTACAATGACTCCTTGATCATCCAATTTATTTCTGAACACCCATTTTGTTCCAACAATGGAGTGATCCTTTGGCCTTGGCACTAGTTTCCAAACTTTGTTCCTTTCAAATTGATGTAATTCCTCTTGCATTGCAATGATCCAGTGTGGATCTTGTTCTGCATCTTGAATGGATTGAGGCTCAATTTGAGAAAGAAAGCAGGTGTGCATCAGGTTTTGGTTGACCTGAATTTCTTGTTTGCACATCAGCTGAGATGTCTCCAATCACTTGGGAGATTGGATGGTCTCTTGATGTTACTAAATCAACAAGGGGTGTTGATTGTTCACCAACATGTGTTGTTGTTTCCTCTTGTGGAACAACAACTGGCTCTTCAAAAATATTCTCTCCAAGATATTGAATATCTTCTTCATCTTCACTACTTTCATCCTTTTGTATAATATGTAACCTGTCCAAATTTTTAGCAAGAGAGTGTACCTGCAAAGATTCTATGGTAGAAGCATTCTTCTCCTTAAAAGACATGTTAGATTCATCAAAGGATACATGAACAGATTCTTCAATTTTAAGAGTAGATTTGTTATACACCCTATAAGCTTTACTGATCATGGAGTATCCCAGAAACACTCATTCATCAGCTTTAACTTGAAATTTTGCTATGTATTTCTTGTCATTATTGTGAATGTAACAAATGCAACCAAAAATTTTAAAATAATCTACTTTAGATTTCTTCCCTTTGAGTAATTCATAGGGAGTCTTGCACTTCAGCTTATGTATCAAACTTCTATTCAACACATAGTTGGAGGTGTTCACTGCCTCTGCCCAAAAGAATAGAGGAAGGTGAGCATCTGACAACAATGTAGTAGCAGATTCAATAAGGGTTCTATTTTTCCTTTCAGCTACCCCATTTTGTTGAGGAGTTCTAGGAGCTGAGAAAGTGTGCCTGATCCCTTCACTCTGACAGAACTCTTGCATAAGAAGAGAATCAAACTCTGTCCCATGATCACTTCTGATCAGGGCAATGTGAGTATTGAACTCACTCTATATGCATTTGAGAAACTCTGTCAAACACTTAAAGTTATCAGACTTCTTCCTCCGAAAGAACACCCATGTGAATCTAGAGAAGTCATCTACAATAACTAATGTATAAGATTTCCCTCCTAAGCTTTGTACTGTAATGGATCCAAAGAGATCCATGTGTAACAGATACAAAATCCTAGGTGAATCACTCTTATTAAGTGACTTGAAGCTATTTTTGGTTTGCTTGCCTAATTGACAAGCCCTGCAAAGTCCTTCCTTCTTGTAGGGGCCAGAAGGTAGTGCTCTAACAAGGTTGTCCTTGGATAGCCTAGCAATGGTTCTAAGGTTTATATGTCTTAATTTTTTATGCCATAGTTCATTAGGTCTACAAGTGGAATTGAACAAGCATATATCTACCTTAGTGGAAAGAAAATCTACAAGATAAATGTTCCCTTTCCTTTTACCTGTCAACACAGTTGTGTTGTCCTCTGATTTGATTTTTCATGAGGATTTGTTGAAAGTCACTTGGTAGCCTTCATCACGCAGTTGACTAATGCTGATTAAGTTGTGCTTCAGTCCTTCCACATAAGCTACTTTCTTGAATGTGACTGAGCCAATCTGGACTGCACCATATCCTTTTGTTAGTCCAAAGTTTGAATCACCAAATATTACTTTGGGTCCAAGTTTGTCTTTGAAGGATGTGAAATTCTCCTTGTTTCCTGTCATGTGCTTTGAGCACCCACTATCTAGATACCATTGCTGGTTTGATGTTGATAGGTCTTCACCTGCACATAAAATAATTTATTTGTTTTTGACCCAGTTTACCTTGGGCCTAGGTTGATAACCTTTAAATTCTGAAATAAAAGACATCCCTGGTTGACTCTTATAGCCTTCAGGATGATATCTCCTAGGAGGTATTATCCATTCAGTATAAGGGTTAAACCTCTGAGATGTAGGACCTCTAGGATTGAAGTTTGATTTATCTTTGAAAGATTTTTCAAAACTCTGAGCTCTGTTCGACGATCTCTGAGCTGAGTTAGATGATCTTGGGTCAAATCGTCGAGCTCCGTTCGAAGATCGACTATGCGAGAGTTCAGGGTTCATAGATCGTCGACCTGAGTTCGACGATTCAGCCTGAGATCGTTGAGCTCCATTCGGCGATCGTCGAGCTCCGTTCGACGTTTTCTGTTGAACTTTTGTTTTCTTAGGTAAATCAGAATTCTTCCTAGCCACCTCTACAATTCCCTTACCTTTATCTGAGATAAACTTGATTGGGGTTGTTAATACTATAGGTTGGCTGGATGAAGCACCCAAGCCTAGTGTACTATTGAATCTTGAGTTCACTGTGCTTTTGATGTCCATTAGTTTGATACTTCTCCCATTGAGGGATTCTTCAAACTTCTTGGCCTCTTATAGTTCACTTTTCAGTGAGGCTATTTGCACCCTACATCATTCCAACTCCTCAGAGAGTTTGAGGTTATCTGATTTTAAGGTGCTTTGTTCAGACAGTTGATTTCTGAGAGAAATAATTTCTTTCTCAGATTTTAATAGATCTAAACAAAGTGCCTTAAATTCACATTTGAAGTCCTCTGAATTAAAATCAAATGAGTATATTACCTGATTATCTTTAGATTGAGTTTCTGATTCAGACTCTGACTGTTGTTCTGCATCAGTATTGTGTTGAGAGGCATTGATAGCCATCATGAAGAACTCCTTTTCTTCAGCATCATCTTCATCATCACTTGAGCTGGATGAAGCTTCTGATTCTTCTTCTATTTCACTCCAGGTTTCAGTTACAAACCCCTTCCTGGTATGTTTGTTCTTGTCAGAGGAGGGTTTGTCATTGATGTTTTTCCTGAAGTCTTTGTCTCTTCTTCGTTCTTTCTTGTCCTTCTTGTTCTTATTCTGATTTTCTGGATAGTCAGGCACAATGTGGTCTGGTTTCCTGCATCCAAAACAAATAATTTCTTTGTTATTGGACTTATCATACCTTGGCTTTTCATGCCCTCTGAATGACTTTTTACTGATGTCCTTCCTAGCCATTTTATAAAACCTTTTGTCCAGTAAGCTTAGCAGCTCTTGATTGTCTGTGACCTTGTCTTCAGGCTGATCTTCAATAGCTTTGAATGCTATTGATTTATCTTTTCTGATTGCTGGTGAAGCAGCCTTCTGCTCTTCTTCTCTGTTCTTAATGAGCAGCACATAAGACTTGAGCTTGCCCAAAACAGCCTCAGTGGTGATCTCATTTAGGTTTCTGGCATCCTTGATTGGTCAGATCCTTGAGTCCCAAGTGCTGGGGAAGCACATTAGGATTTTGTCATTGAGTTCAGTCAATGAGATCACCTTGTCCATGGTTTTCAGTTCATTGACTATAAGACTGAGTCTGTTATACATATCAGAAACTGACTCAGTTTCTCCTTTCTTGAAGTTCTCATACTGAGTTATGAGATGAGATCTTCTATCATTCCTTTCATCTGCAGATCCTGACACTATTTCAGATAGTTTGTCCCATATCTCTTTTGCTGAGTTGCATTCAGCTACTTTTTGAAATATTTCATCAGACATGGTTTGTGCCAAAATGTTCATTGCTTTGGCATCTGCAACTTTCCATTTTTTTGATTTCTGCATCTGTTCCTGAAGGAGGTGGAACAGCACTTGTACTTGTATTTGCTGGGGGTCTTGGACACAGTGTCAAAATATAATTAAAGATATCTTCATCAATAGAATTCATGTACAAAATTATCATTGCCTTCTAAAGTGCAAACTTAGATAGATTGCATACTGTAGGTCTGGTGCTAACATAATCTTTGTTCTGTGCCATGGTTTTATATAAAGATAAATATAATACAAATAATAAAAAATAAAAATCCTCTATAAAAGATTGATCTTATCAGAGATCTTTTGGTTCAAGTGTTAGCCTGTAGGAACAACTAATCTGATGGAGATTTAGTTGAATAACAACCAACTAAGGTATGTTATTTTAACCAACCTCGCTTTGATACCAATTGAAAGTGGGGATAAGATCTACCTTAACTCTAGAGGGGTGGTGAATAGAGTATATTAAAATAATTTTCAAGTTAAAAATTATTTTTCAGTGGAAGACTTAATTTAAATATATGTGTAAGGTGCTTGCAGTAAATAAAAATTATGAAAGCAAGAAATAAAAACACAGCACACAGCAAACAAAATATATCAACCAGAAGACAGAAGGAGCTATAGTGGTTCCCCAATCAATCTGGGTACATCCACTCTTCTACCACCCTAGGTAGGAATCAATTGCAGGATGAGTTGATCAGGTGTCCTGGGCACCAATGAGCTTTTGATAAGGTGCTCAAAAACCAAACTAGATTTTTTGATCAGGTGTCTTGCCACCACTGAGTTTTGATAAGGTCTCAGAAACTAGCACAAAACTTTTGAAGGGAGTTTTGAGAAACCCTTTTACAGCAGAAAAAGAAAGAGGTGAGATGTTCTTCTCTGTCAACAATCAGAGAGAAGACTAGTGGATGATGTTGTCAAAGCTCCCCCTGAGATCTGGAAATTATTCAGGAAAAGAAGCTTTGCACTAGGGTGATAGGCCTTCAGTAGATGAGATCTCCAGCAAAGGATGATTCCAGCAGTTGCTGAAATGTGTAGTGTCTGGAGTCTTGATGGATGAAGCCTCTGAACACTTGAGTCAAAAGAGATCTAGAAAATCTTCTTTTCTGTATGTTGATCTCCTTCAGTGGTGTGTGTTCTAAATGAATTCTGTCTGTGTGTCTATCTGTGACTATTCTCTTTCTGTGTGTAACTGTTAGTAGTAGCAGGATAATATCCTCTTTTATTCCTTAGATCTGAAAAGAATGAATTGATTATCTGTCTCAACGATAGTCCTTAGCCACTCATTAATGACTTCCTTAAATGAATTTTGTCTCTGGAGGAAAGTCCTAGAAAACATTCATTTAAATCTCCCTTGAAACTTGCTCCAGATTAATTGAAACGGCTACAAGATCCTTAAAATAAATGCTGGGAATAAATAAGATAGAATTTCATAACTGTCTGAATTTGAATCTTGAGAATCGTCGATCTCTCCAGAAAATCGTCGACCTGAGATCAACTATCGTCGAACTGAGCTCAGAGACTGGAACTAGAATGGAAACAGGAATCGTCGATCTGAGCTCAACTATCGTCGACCTGAGCTCAGAGACTAGGAAAACAGCTAGAGACAAAAACGTCAATCTGAGCTCGAAGACGGCGTTCAATGACTCGTTGAACTGAGCTCAGAGATAGTCGAACTGAGTTCGACGATTCGTCGACCTGAGATCGACGAAAAAGACTTAGTCTCCTGAATTTGAATATCTGATCTGAGGGTCTTTGGGGCAGCTTTCAAGCCTAAATTCTAACCCTTAAACTCAATCTAATTGACCTTGAAAACTATACAAGGAGGTCAAAACAATTTTCCTAAGGACATAGTGATCCTTACCCAAATCAGTAATAGGGTGTTCCAATAGTACACACCCATATGTCACGCTTGGGTCGGGGGTGATCCGGGGGCGTGACACATTCGGTGCAATGGTGGAGTGGGAAAAAGTGCGCGTTGCGGCGATTCCTCGGAACTTGGGGACACGCCTCTGTAACACGCCCGTGTCGGATGTGACACGGGCGTGACCGAGGGCGTGTACACTAAGTTTCCACGGAATGCGATTTCAGACCGGTTGCTTCATTCCTCTGGGTTACACGCCCTAGGTACACGCCCGGGTAGGGCGTGATCGTGGGGCGTGATCGTGGGGCGTGTCACAGCAAAATTCGACTGAAAGCCGTGAAAAACTAAAAAAAGTAGAAAAATACATTAGCGGCAAAAATATATACAAAAGGGAACCAAAATAAGCACTTTACAAGACATGATTTGTGCTTTAAAACCCTGAAAATACCCTAATAAAATTGACTGCAAGCCATACTATCAAATTCCCTCAAGCTTAAGTTTTGCTTGTCCCCAAGCAAAGATATAAAAACTAGCTAATCATAAAAAGTGACTAATTCAAAAAGTTTTAATCATGCTTACACAAGTACTATGCGAAATTCCAGGTAGAGAGAATGTAAAACGTAAATCTAAAACAATTATTTTGGTATGTATTAACTTTTATAAACTTTACTTAACGAAAATAAATCGTCCAGAATTTTGACTAAATTCTTTAAATAGATTTAAGCAAGGCAACAAAAATGAAAAGAACACATTGAGTTGTTACTAGATCCAAGCAACGCATTATAATTATATCAATTAAATAACAAAAATCTAAGTTTAAATCCAAAACTAAAACTGATTTACTTTTCTTCTTTTCTTAGTTGTTAAATAAAATTTAAAAAGGAGTGAATCAAAAGGACTTAATAGGACTGAACCGTTTGGTTTAGGATTATGAATAGGAGTGAAATTCAAAGATAAATATGGAGGCTTAAAATCACCCTAAACCAAAACAAAGAGTTTCAAAAAATTTCATTTTAAACAAAATATATAAATATAAATATTTTTCTTTCTTTCTTTATTATTATTTTTTTATTTTTTTATTCATTTTTTTCTTTTCTTTTTACAAAACAAAGGCCATAAATATTTTTATTTTTTCATTTTGAATTGGCCAAATAAAATCAAACATTTCTTTTGAGTACACTTTTTTCAACAATTTCTCCAAAGATAACACAAAATTTCCTATCATGATTATGAAAATATTTGAATGAAACTCAAAAAAGGTTAGTGTGATTAGATAGGTAGGAATTTTGGCTTTGGTGAAAATGAAATGTTATGTGGAGTTATCAAACGAAATTGGAAAAAAGGGCTCAAAAACGGCTAACTAGTGGTAAAAGATTTTAGGTTGGCAGGAAAGCTCAAACGTAAACAAAAACGGCATAAATCATTTTCATACTTTTTAAATTTATTTAAAACATAGATTTGAAAATTTTCAAAAAGCAAGTCCTAGAAAATAAAAGAAGATTGATGAAATTATCTTCAAAATACAAATAATAGGTGACTTGGATCGTTCATATCTACTACGTTATTCAAAAGTTGTCCTTACAAAAATTATCTAAAAACGAAAAGGAAAATAGTGGATGATGAATTTTAGAGAAAGTAAAGAAAATAAAGGACGAAAAACCATAATAGAAATGTGCGTTTTAGAGAAATATTTCACCTTAACATGCTACCGTGAATTAGAAACACAGCATGACCAACATTTTACTTGTGAAATATGATTAAAAAAATGATTAGAAAAATTATAATTAACTACGTTGTTTATAAAGAATTTTGATAAAAACAAAACACAAACATGGGGTACAATTGAAATACCAAAATGCATATATATATATATATATATTTTTATATTTTTAAATATGCTATATAATTTTTTTTTTGGATTTTTGAAGAATATTTACAAAAAGTAAAAGATATTTACAAAAAGCAAAAAGAAGGAGGAAGTCCTCCCCCAAGCTTAAAATCTACATTATCCTCAATGGAGAAGGAGGTTAGAGATCGAGAGAAAATTAAAGTACAGAAATGTAAGACAGAATGGAAAAACAGGTACTTCCCTGGTTTTATTCTGCAGCGAAAGCTGAGTGATGCCGCTCCCCCATGCTTGTGCTTTGGATCTTCATGAAACGTCTTCTGTTGGACTTTGTCATGGAATCAGAACCGTTGGAGCAGGCGATCGCAGAAGTTTCAGCTTGTCGGAGCCGTCCGGGGCAAAAATTGTGAAATAAAGAAAACAGAAAAAGATAACTTGGGTTGCCTCCCAAGAGCGCACTTTGTTTAAAGCATCGTTTGAGCTCGACACATCAAAATAATATTGTCCAAAATATTGTTTAAAAATAAAGTTCAAATAAAGTTCAAAGTTTTAAGAAAAATAAAGTTCAGATTAATCAAATGTTAGATCAGGAAAGATAGAGTTAACAGAGTTAGGACTGACATCATCACAGAAATACAGTTTAAGACGCTGACCATTCACTTTAAAATTACCCTTATCAGGGTGGAAAATTAAAATAGTACCATAAGAAAAGACTTCTAAAACAGAAAAAGGCCCAGACCAACGTGATTTTAATTTTCCCGGAAATAAATGTAAACGAGAATTATAAAGAAGAACTTGGTCGCCTGGCTTAAAGGTCTTTGGGTGCCTAAGATGTTTATCGTGCAAACGCTTCATCCGCTCTTTATAAAGTCTGTTATTTTCATATGCGTAAGAGCGCCACTCGTCGAGTTCGTTAAGTTGAAATTTTCTAAAATCTCTGACAGAGTGGGGATCGAAGTTTAAAAATCTTAAGGCCCAAAAAGCGCGGTGTTCTAACTCACGGGTAAATGGTACGATTTTCAATAAACCAACCGATATGGCGTACATCTGATGGCGGTTTTGTACGTTGTTCGGTAGGCCCATAGAGCATCGTCTAATTGGGCTGACCAGTCTTTTCTAGATGTGGAAACAGTCTTTTCTAAAATTCTTTTTATTTCTCTATTCACTACTTCGACTTATCCATTAGTTTGGGGGTGGTAGGTAGTGGAAAGCTTATGCGTAACGCCATATTTAGAAAGGATTTTAGAAAATGGCGCGTTACAGAAATGGGAACCCCGATCACTAAAGATGGCGCGCGGCGTACCTGAATCGAGAAAATAATTTTTTTAAAAACGTAACTACGCCTCGGGCGTCGTTCGTAGGAAGAGCTTGGGCTTCGGCCCATCGCGAAACATAATCAACGGCAACTAAAATATACTTATTTCCAAAGCTAGAAGGAAGAGGGACAACAAAATCAATTCCATAGAGGTCGAAAACTTCGCACTCTAGGAAATAATTCTGCGGCATTTCATTTTTATTAGATATATTACCCGACCGTTGGCAACTATCACACCTACTCACAAAGGCTTGCGCGTCTTTAAACAGGCTAGGCCAGTAAAAACCCGCGCTTAGCACTTTATGAGCGGTGCGAGCAGCTTGATAGTGCCCACCTGTTGTTTCTTCATGCAAATGTTTAATAATGTCTAAACCTTCATTAAAAGAAACACACCTCCTGATCACTTGGTCTGCACAGACTTTAAAAAGATGTGGGTCCTCCCAAAAGTAGTTCTTCAATTCAGAAAAGAATTTCTTCTTTTGCTGAGACGAGAACTCCTTTGGGAGCACCCGAGCCACTATATAGTTGGCGATGTGTGCAAACAAAGGAGAAGTAGATGTGTTAATTGAAAATAGCTTCTCATCGGGAAAATAATCGTTAAAACATTTTTCATCTAATTTTTCTATAAAAGGATTATCTAGGCGCGAACGGTGGTCAGCGGCCAAGTTCTCGGCCCGTTGCTTATCACGGATCTCTAAGTCAAACTCCTGGAGGAGTAAGACCCAGCGAATCAAGCGAGGCTTGGCATCCATTTTAGAAAGAAGATATTTGAGGGCCGAGTGGTCCGTAAAAACAATAATTTCAAAAGAGTAATATAAGGGCGGAATTTGTCAAAAGCGAATACTACAGCTAAGAGCTCCTTCTTGGTTGTGGTGTAATTTTCCTGTGCAGATGTTAGTGTTTTACTAGCGTAATAAATGGGGTGGAAGTTTTTAGATATACGTTGACCTAATATGGCTCCCACGGCATAACTACTCGCATCAAACATTATTTCAAATGGAAGATCCCACACCGGAGCTATCATGATTGGGGCATCAATTAATTTTTCTTTTTTAAAATTAAAGGCAGCTAGGCAGAGGTCATCAATGATGAATGGGGCGTCTTTTTCTAAGACATGGGTAAGCGGCTTGGTAATTTTGGAAAAGTCCTTTATGAAGCAGCGGTAGAAACCTGCGTGACATAGGAAACTTCTTATAGCCTTTATGTTCGTAGGCGGCGGAAGTTTCTTGATAACTTCTATCTTAGCAACGTCTACTTCAATACCTCTTGCAGAAATCTTATGGCCCAAAACTAACCCTTCCCTCACCATAAAATGGCATTTTTCCCAATTTAGGGCTAGGTTTGTCTCTTCACATCGTTCTAAGAATTTCTCGAGGTTTTCTAAACAACTATCGAAGGAATTCCCGAACACGGAGAAATCATCAATGAAAACTTCCATAATGTTTTCCACGTACTTGTCAAAGATAGCGAGCATACATCGTTGGAATGTAGCTGGCGCATTGCACAATCCAAACGGCATTCTTCGGTAGGCGAAGGTGCCAAAGGGACAAGTAAACGTAGTTTTCTCCTGGTCCTCAGGGGAGATGGGGATTTGAAAATACCCCGAGAGGCCATCGAGAAAATAATAAAAGCTATGTCCGGAAAGTCGTTCTAAAATCTGATCAATGAACGGCAAGGGGAAGTGATCCTTGTGGGTGGCATCATTTAAATTACGGTAATCTATACACATTTGCCAACTGGTCACTGTCCGAGTCGGGATTAATTCATTATTCTCATTACTTACTACCGTTATCCCTCCCTTCTTTGGTACTACCTGGACTGGGCTAACCCACTTACTGTCTGATATAGGATAGATAATTTTTGCATCTAACAATTTCATAACCTCGCCCTTAACTACTTCTTTCATGTTTGGGTTTATACGGCGCTGAGGTTGTATAGAGTTACGTGAATTATCTTCCATTAAGATTTTATGAGTGCAGAAAGATGGGCTTATGCCCTTGATATCAGATATCTGCCAAGCAATAGCTCGGCGATGCTTCATAAAATTGAAAGAAGTTTATCCATTTGTGCATCCATGAGGTTGGCCGAAACTATGACAGGCAGCTTGGAGTCCTTTTCTAAGAAAGCATATCTAAGGTGCTATGGTAGTTCTTTCAGTTCCAGGGTAGGGGGGTCATCATACGAGGTTTTAGAAATCCATTCTTTTTCAAAAACTATGTCCTCGTAGACTTTTTTATATGTAAAATTAAAAGGTGTGGGGCTAGCGGCCATGGCGGCTTCTTGCAGCGATTCAGTTAGAACAGTAGAAGAGGAACAAAAATCAAAAAATTCTTTTTCAAAATCAGAAAGGCGGGTGGGGGATTGTTCACTTAGGTGTAGAGATTTAGTTGGAGGAGTAGGAGAGGAACAAAAATCAGAAAATTCTTTTTCAAAATCAGAGGTGTGAGAGGAGGATTCTTCACTTACGGTATCTATGAAAAAGCAGGAGTCATCATTGGCTAGTGTATTCTTCATCGAGGGGGTGATAGAGAAAGTTACTTCGTCGTCGCCTACTCGAAGGAAGAGCTTACCATTGTTTACGTCAATGATAGCTCGGGAGGTAGCAAGAAAGGGTCGTCCAAGGATCAGGGGAACCTCGACGTCTTCTTCGATGTCCAAAATTACTAAGTCCACCGGGAAGATGAACTTGTCGACTGGACTAGGACGTCTTCCACTATACCTAACGGGTATTTGACTGATCTGTCGGCGAGCTGGATACTCATGTGTGTGGGGTTGAGACTACCAATTCCTAACTTTTTAAACAACGAGAGGGGCATAAGATTAATACTCGCACCTAGGTCGGCTAAAGCGTGCTTGACAAAGAGATCACCAAAGACACACGGGATAGAGAAACTACCCGGGTCACTGATTTTCTTTGGTAATCCGTTTGTCAAAACCGCCGAGCA
The DNA here is from genome assembly GCA_039583875.1 of Platanthera guangdongensis. NCBI lineage: Eukaryota > Viridiplantae > Streptophyta > Magnoliopsida > Asparagales > Orchidaceae > Platanthera > Platanthera guangdongensis. Next base: position 105,603,487 of record CM077152.1, read on the forward strand.
CTCGGCATTTAACGTGACATGCGAAAGGTTCTCCAATTTCTTCTTGTTGGTCAGGTGGTCCTTAAGATACTTAGCGTACTTTGGCATCTGGGATATGGCTTCGTGGAAAGGCAGATTTATGTGGATTTGTTTAAACATTTCTAAAAAACGGGTGTATTGATCGTCCTGTCGTTGTTTATTAAGTTCGGAACGGTATGGCGGGGATGGATTATTTTTAAAGGTGGGTGGTGGAGTGAGTTCTTTTTCTAAAATAGGGGTGATAACTTCTTCGGCAGAGGGTGGAATTTTTAAAACGGCAGCGGAGCTTTGATTTTTTAAAGCGGGAGCGGAGCTTTGATTTTTTAAAGCGGGAGCTGAGCTTTGATTTTTTAAAGCGGGAGCGGAGCTTTGATTTTTTAAAGCGTGAGCGGAGCTTGCCTCGGGCTCTTCACTTACCATACCAGGAACTTTCTTCCCACTTCCAAAGAGTTATAGCTTTCGCTTGCTCTCTCGGGTTGGGCTAGGTATTGGAAGGAAGAGACCCTACGGGTCGCTAAAAAATTATTTTAGCGTGCTGTCCTACCTGATTTTCTAAATTTTTAATGCTTCCAGTTAAGGTTCTAATCATAGCGTCATTAGCATTCATGTATTTTGAAAACATTTCCACCAATCTTGGAGGTTTTGGAAAACTTTGAGGAGGTGGTGGTGGTGCAGAAAATCAATTTGTGTGGCGGGCGCACAACATTCGATGGATTACTCCACGAAAAATTCGGATGATTTCTTAACGCAGGATTATAACTATTCGGAAAATAAAAACCAGGAGGATGAAAATTTGCAGCAGAAAAAATATTAAAAGTAGTTCTAGGCATATTATTTACATAATCCAAATGTTTGGGGGGAGGAGTTGTAGATTCCCATACCTGAGGGGCGGAGGCAGCAGTCATCTCCGTAATTTTTTTGCTTAATATTTCAACTTGCAGCCCGATCTGGGAGATGTTGTCCACTTTAAAGATACCTGCAGGTTTGCTTGGGCGGGACCTAGGTGTACAACCCCGTGTTCGTCGAGCGGGCCCCGCCAAGAAAGGCGAGCGAACCAGGTTTTCTGCCCCGCACCCAAGCAGCATACAGACATGCGGCAAGAGGCTGGTCTGCTCCCGCTCAATTCAAGCGAGCGAGCCAGGCGAGGTGACCCCTTCATCCCTCTCACTTGCTTAGAGAATCGTCGACCGGAGTAGGGGCGCCATTCGTCGAACCGGTATTCGCGGATGGGTTCGACGACCCCCGGTCTGTGAGCCATTATAATGGTCACAATGGTCGCCAGCCCGCTCCCTATTCGCGACCTAGCCGTCTGTCCACCTCGGCGGAGGATTGGCGGGTCGCGGTGGCCCGGCTCGCGCTCGCCCAAGAAGAGTAGGCGATCCGCTGGAGCCAGGTCGTGCCCGCCTATCGCGGAGAGGGATTAGTGGCGAGCTAACCTCCCTATCCATGGATGGGGCCCAGTAGAAGCCCCGAGGTGAAATTACATGGATGCCCTCCCCAGGGGTGCGAATAGTTTGTTGGAACAGCGGAGCTACGCTATTGGCAGACCAAGTTGGACTGCACGTAGCTGTTCAAAACAGCGGAGGTTGGCTATTAGCAGGCCCTTTACAGAATTCTATAAATAGAACCCAACGGGGCACCTCAGAGGGCATGCTCTGATATCCTCTAGCTTCCAGATCCAGTAGTGCTTTCTGAGGTAGCCTTAGCTCGGCCTGCGGCTAAGGAGGGGAAGTATTCTCAGGTCTTCCGGGTGTGTGGTGGGTCCTCCCCGCCGAGCCCTTTGGTCGGTTCTTGTTTCTTTTGTTATTTTGCTTGCAGGAGAGAAGTAAGCGCGCGATCACCCCTTCCCCGCGGGAGAACTCCATAGGAGACTAAGGTTTCGGTTTCAACATTTTGGTGCGGTGAGCGTGGAACGTGGTTAGTGCAGAAAAGCTTCAGTGAGTTCGATGACAGGAGGACAGGGATCTGACAGGCCGGACTCGCCCCCCCCCCCCCCCCCCCCCCACCTCTCGCCGCAGTAAGGATGTTCGAGCATTTTAGGAGTGAGGTGCTGAACCTCATCAAGTTCGCACTCGGCACGCGGGCCGAGTGCTCGACTCCAGCAGCCCAGATCGTGGCCGCCCCCTCCCTGGGCGAAGACTCCCCCGGCAGGCGAGCTGGGAAGGAGGTCGCCGAGGAGGGCCGGGGGTGCGAGCTCCCCGGGCGTGAGCTCTTCCCTGTCTCGGCAGGTCGAGGCCGGTTCGGCGAGCTGGGCTCACGAGACTCGCCAGCCCGCCCAGTTGGAGGATGGAGTCCCTTCAGTGACTTGGTTTCCTCTACCCCAGTTCGAGATGGGTTCAGGGAACCCGAAATGTCTTACTACACCGGGAAGGGAGATCCGATCCAGCATGTGCAATGGTTCGAGGATGTCTTCTCCATCCGATAGATATCGGACGGGTTCAAGTGTCGGCTCTTCGATATCACCCTCAAGGAGAAGGCAAGGGAGTGGTTCCATCAGCTACCGGCCAGCTCCATCTACTGCTTCGAGGACATGCATCGGGGGTTCATGCTGAGGTTCACTACCTCGAAGAGGAGGAAGAAGGAGTCAGAATCCCTGTTCCACATCATGCAGGGGGTGAAAGAGACGCTAGGAAGCTACGTGGATCGGTTCCAGGAGGAGGTTACTCAGGTCCAGGAGATGTCAGGCCATAGCTTGATGACGGCCTTTACCCTAGGCCTGCAGTAGGGATTCTTCTAGATGGAGCTGAAGAGAGTTCCCCCCCCCCCTCCTACGAGGATCTGATGGAGAGGGCAGCGAGAGAAGTTGACGGGGAGGATTCAAACCCGGAGTTTGCGCAGAAGCTGGCTAGGTGGGCCACGGAGGAGGAGAAGTGGTCGAGAGGAGGAAGAGGACAGGAGAAGAAGAGAGGAGAGCCCTGGCAGAGGGAGCAGAGGCAGCTCCAGGGGCAGCAGCAGCTGAGGTGGGGGCGTCAGGAGCCCAACCGTCGGCTTGGCTGGAGACCAGAGTGGCAAGGGCAGGGGCCACAAAGAGGATACCAAGGAAGGGATCGCTACCAAGGGGGGCAAGATCAGTTCCACCCCCGGGCTGGAGGCAGGCCTAGAGGCCCCGACTCCCCGATCATGAAGAGTCCATGGCCATAGCCATGGTGGAGAGAAGGAGAATAGCAAGGAGGAGGAGGAGAGAAGTTAGGGTGGAGTTGCCCTATTGTGACTTCCATCAGGAGGAGGGGCATGCCACAACCACGTGCCCGGAATTCCTTAAAATGAGAGGGAATAGGGAGCAGCAGCAACAGCAGGGGCAGGCAAGAAGTGAGGATTGAGGAGGTCCTGCCTCAGGCGGAGAAGGACCGTTGCAAAGATCGGGTGGATGTTAGAACCCGAGGAGGGATCAGGGTGATCCACGGGGGGGGGGGGGGGGGGGGGGGCGGGGGGTCGAGGCTTACCGAAAGTCGAGTCTCCACACCATGTACTGGTGGAGCATTGCCTCCACATCCCAAACCCCACCCCTAGAGGAGAGGATCACCTTCTCCAGAAGTGACATGCCAGATCACGAGGATCCATTCTGTGATGTGTTGGTCATCAAGGCAGCCATCGAAAATTTCACCATCTCTCGGATCCTCGTTGACAATGGAAGCTCCGTCAATGTCATCTTCAAGAAGGCGTTTGATGTAATGAAGGTGGAGGCGAAGAGGGTGTTGGCCTCGGATGGGCCCTTGTTCGGGTGTTCGGGGGAGAGGAAGGAAGTGGAGGGAGGAGTCAGCCTCTATGTCACCCTGGGGGTCAGTCTAGAAACTGCAGGATCGTCATCGTGGACGCCCCCAGTAGTTACAGCGCCATCTTTGGGAGGCCCCTTATCAGTGCCTTCCGCTGCGTCCCCTCATCGTTCCATCAGTGCATGAAGTTCAACGCTGAGGGGATTCAGGTCAGGGTCAGGGGGACCCAAAGGTGGCGCGAGAATGCTATGTCACAGCTGTGAACACCATCTCTTGGCAGGAGGGAGCCGAAGAGATGGGGCGAAGGATGGAGGAGGCTGAGCAGGAAGTAGGAAGGGAGGAGCTGGAGATGGAGAACTGCGCAGAGGAGGAGGCGGCATGAGGAGACCTAGAGGAGGCGGCCGAAGTGACGGTCGTGGAGGAAGAGATGGAGGTGGAGGTCCCCGTCCCAGAGGGGAGAGATGTTGAAGAATGGGGGGAGCAGTCCAGGCTAGAGTCTGCAAAAGAGGTAGTGGAGCTGGAGGTCCGCACCCATGAAGGAAGAGTGGAGAAGGTCCGTGTCTGCGGAGGGCTGACCCCGAAGGATCAAGGCAGGATGCTGGAGTGCATCCAGAAAAATGTGGACATCTTCGCATGGAGCGCCGTGGAGATGTCAGGGGTTGACGCGGATGTGGCTTGCCACCGCCTCAACTAGGACCCGGGAACACGCCCCGTCCAATAAAAGAAGAGGTCCACTGCGGACAAGCTGGCAGAGCCCATCGCAGAGGAGGTGGCAAAGCTTCTCAAGGCCGGCTTCATGTTCGAGATCCAATACCCCGGCTGGGTCTCCAATGTGGTCATGGTCAAAAAGGGAGACGGCCGGTGGAGGATGTGTATTGATTTGTCTTTACTTAATAAAGCTTGTCCTAAGGACTGTTATCCTTTGCCTCGGATCGACGCGCTGGTTGACTCAACCGTTGATTTTCTGTAATGAGTTTTCAAGATGCTTTTTCAGGTTATCATCAAATCAGGATGCACCCCCCGAATATGAAGGATGTCTCGTTCATCACGGGGGATGGATGCTACTATTACAAGATGATGCCCTTCTGGCTGAAGAACACAGGGGCAACCTATCAGAAGATGATGGACATGGTCTTCAAAGAACAGAAGGGGAGAAACTTGGAGGTGTACGTTGATGATCTTATGATCAAGAGTCAGGACGTGGACTCTCACCTCCAAGATCTAGAAGAGACCTTTTCCACCCGGTGCAAATACAAGATGCGGTTGAATCCCCTAAAATGTGTCTTCGGGGCTAGCAGGAGAAAGTTCTTGGGACACCTCCTCACCCCTGCAGGGGTCGAGCCAAATCCTGATAAGGTCAAGGCTATCTTGGAGCTGGGGTCGCCAAGGAACACCAAGGAGGTGTAGCGACTGACAGGGAAGTTGGCAGGGTTGAGTAGGTTCCTCTCCCGGGCAGGGGAGAAGTGCTCCCCTTCTTTAAAACACTAAGGGGCGGTCAAAGGTTCGAATGGACCAAGGAGTATGCGAGGAGGCATTCCAAGCCCTCAAGATGCAGCTGACCCAGTCTCCGCTGCTCCTAGGGCCCAAGGAGGTGGAAGACCTATTTTTGTTTCTCGGGGTCGGGGCGAAGGCCTTGAGCTCCGTACTAGTTCAGGGAGGAGGGGAAGAAGCAGCTCCCCATATATTATGTGAGTCGGGTCCTGAGGAAGGCCGAGCTCCGGTACACGATTTTGGAGAAGTTAGCCTTCTCCCTGGTTATCTCAGCCCGGAGGCTGCAGCCCTATTTCCAGGCACACTCAATCCGAGTTGTGACTGACCATCCTCTCCGCAACATCTTCGAGGGGGTGGAGCACTCTGCCAGGCTCGCCAAGTGGTCGGTAGAGTTGAGTGAGTTTGAAGTTACATTTGTCCCCCGTCTCTCGATCAAAGCTCAAGCAATGGTCGACTTCTTAGCTGATTATGTGATTGAGGTGGCGGAGGAAGAGCTCACTCATCCGAATCCTTGGAAGGTGAAGGTGTATGGCGCCTCGGGGAGGCATTCCCTGGGAGTGGGAGTGATCTTAGAGAGCCCTCAGGGGACCAGGATCGAGCAAACGGTAGTAGTTCACTTTCCCATCACCAACAATCAAGCCGAGTATGAGGCCGTGATAGCAGGGCTGCGCTTGGCCAGGGAGCTAGGGGTGCTGGACGTGAAGGTCCTCACCGACTCCATGGTGGTAGCTTCCCAGATCAACGAGGAGTTTGAAGCAAGAGAGCCTACCCTGCGGATGTACTTAGCCAAGGTAAAGGGGGTCATCGGCATGTTCCAGACTTTCTCCATCCAGCACGTGCCCCGGGAGGAAAATGAACAGGTCGATCAGCTCGCAAAGAACGGTCCTTGGGTGGGAGGTACCATCACCGACCTGTTCCGCCCTTCCATCGAAGAAGGAGAGCTTATGGAGATAGATCAGCGGCCTTCATGGATGGACCCAGTTATAACTTTCCTTTCCATGGGAGAGTATCCAGAGGGGGCAGATAAGAAGAAGCTCAGGCATAAGTCGACGTACTACCTCCTCCAGGACGGGCAGCTGTATATGAAGACACTCTCAGGGATGCTGGCTCATTGCGTGGCCAAGGAGGAGGTACAAAGAATCTTAGAGGAAATCCACTGCGGAGAGTGTGGGAGCCACTCCGGGAGTCGGACCCTAGAAGGGAGGATTGTTAGGCAGGGGTACTTCTGGCCCACCCTGAGACATGATGCAACGGAGTTCACAAGAAGGTGCCACAAATGCCAGCTGTTTGCCCCCTCCAGCTACAGCCGGCCCAGCGACTCAGAAGTATCACGACCCCTTGGCCCTTCGCCATTTGGGGAATGGATTTGGTTGGACCGTTCCCCCAGGCCATTGGGCAGAGGAGATTCCTCCTAGTAACGATCGATTACTTCTCCAAGTGGTTGGAAGTGAAGGCGCTGGCCAAGGTGACCTCCCAGGTTATCAGAAACTTTGTCTGGGGGAGATCATCTGCCGTCATGGGCTGCCCTTGGCCATTATCACGGACAACAGGCCCCAGTTCGCCAGCGCAGAGTTCACTAGTTTTCGCGAGCAGCTTGGAATGGACCTCAGGTTCGCCTCGGTCCATCACCCCAGGAGCAACAGGAAGGTGGAGGCCGCGAACAAGATCATTGTCAACCTCCTGAAAAAGAATGTGGAAAATCTGAAAGGAAGCTGGGTGGAGCAGCTCCCCGCGGTTCTATGGGCCCTGAGAACCACCACCAACACGGTTACCAGGGAGATCCCCTTCAAACTCTCTCATAGGTGCGAGGAAGTGCTCCCCGTAGAGTTTGAATTCCAAACACCTCGAGTTGTTGCGGCCAAGAGAGGCTGGGTAGAATGGCAAGCTGAGAACGAGGAGGAGCTGTGGCTCTCCCTTGACATGGTGGAGGAACTGTGGGATCTTTCCGCCCTCCGGCAAGAAGAGGTGAAGAGACGGATGGCCAAGTACTTCGACAAGCACGTCAGAGTCAAACAATTTGTCGGGGGGACTTGGTGCTGAAGAAGGTGGATGCAGCGGGGAGATCGGCAACCGTAGGGAAGCTCAATCCCAGCTGGGAAGGCCCATTTATTGTAAAGGAAGCATTGAAATTAGGGGGGTATCGACTCCAAAATGTGGAGGGCGAGACCCTAAGTCTCACCTGGAGTGGTGATGACCTAAAACGCTTCTTCCCTTGAAACTTGTAAGTTGTACCTTAATTTTTAATGAAAGTTCTTTAATAGGACAATGTTGTCACTGTGAGCTCGCATGAGGAAGTGAAGTGAATTTGGACCTCGAGCAGATCCCGCTGTCAGGCTCTCACCTAGCTGGTAGGTCCGGAAGTCACTCGATGGTGTTAGTAGTGGACCCCGAGCAGATCCCGCTGCCAGGCTCTCACCTAGCTGGCAGGGCTGGAAGTCACTCGGTGTTATTAGTAGTGGACCCCGAGCAGATCCCACTGCCAGACTCTCACCTAGCTGGCAGGGCTGGAAGTCACTCGGTGTTATTAGTAGTGGACCCCAAGCAGATCCCGCTGCCAGGCTCTCACCTAGCTGGCAGGGCTAGAAGTCACTCGGTGTCATCCTTGGACCTCGAGCAGATCCCATTATCATGCTCTCACCTAGCTGGCAGGGCTGTAAGTCACTCGATGGTGTTAGTAGTGGACCCCGAGCAGATCCTGATGTAAGGCTCTCACCTAGCTGGTAGGGCTGGAAGTCACTCGGTGTCATCCTTGGACCTCGAGCAGATCCCGTTGTCAGGCTCTCACCTAACTGGCAGAGCAGGAAGTCACTCGATGGTGTTAGTAGTGGACCCCGAGCAGATCCCGCTGCCAGGCTCTCACCTAGCTGGCAGGGCTGGAAGTCACTCGGTGTCATCCTTGGACCTCGAGTAGATCCCGCTGTCAGGCACTCACCTAGCTGGCAGGGCTAGAAGTCACTCGATGGTGTTAGTAGTGGACCCCGAGCAGATCCCGCTTCCAGTCTCTCACCTAGCTGGCAGGGCTGGAAGTCACTCGATGTCATCCTTGGACCTCTAGCAGATCCCGCTGTCAGGCTCTCACCTAGCTAGCAGGGCTGGAAGTCACTCGATGGTGTTAGTAGTGGACCCCGAGCAGATCCCGCTGCCAGGCTCCCACCTAGCTGGCAGGGCTGGAGGTCACTCGGTATCATCCTTGGACCTCGAGCAGATCCCGCTATCAGGCTCTCACCTAGCTGGCAGGGCTGAAAGTCACTCGATGGTGTTAGTAGTGGACCCCGAGCAAATCCCGCTGTCAGGCTCCCGCCTAGCTGGCAGGGTTGGAAGTCACTCAGTGCCATCCTTGGATCTCGAGCAGATCCCGCTGTCAGGCCCTCACCTAGCTGGCAGGGCCATACGTCACTCGTCGGGGAAAGACGTCGACTCCTCATCAACTAACGGGGAGGGCTTGATGTGCAAAGCAGGGTCAAAGGTCGGGGAACCGGGGGTCCAAAGGATGAGAAGTAGGAGTCGCGAAGCTAACCAAAAAGGGGGCGAAAAGAACCCAAGCCACAGGCAAGAGGATCGGCTCGAAAGAATTCTGGTGGCTCAAGCGAGCGACGAACCGGTTCGCCTCTCCTGGTGAGCAAGTAATCACATTAGCGAGTCTGGACTGCAAGGGTAGGTCGCCGCACGCGAGACAACTGACCGGGTCCCCGATGACTCCTAGTCCGGATCTGTAGGCGTACAACCTCGTCGACATAACACGAGGCGAACGAGTGCGAGTGCGGAAAGGGGAGGTTCACATCACACAATCACAACAAACATACATATAACACGATTGAAGAAACATTTGTAAGGGCAAGAGTAGACAAAAATCAGAGTCATGACACTATTCACGACTATGCCTGAAACAACCTAAAATACACAGATATGCATATAACAGGCGAATCGCAAGGGGCGAGGGCGATGCGATATCTTGGGCAGGAAGTCCTAGATGTGCTGATAGGACTTATCCCCGGGGTCCGGCACGGGAAGGAACAACGCCGGCACCACCTCGCTCGCCGAGAGTCCCGCGGCCTCGCTCTTGAGGAGGTCTGCACGCCGCAGCATCTACATTATGTACTTCGTGGCACTGGCGGCGGTTCTTCTGCATCAACACCTGCAGCTCGTGGTCAGAGTGATGTTCAAGCGGGCAGCTGCTATTGGCTAGCGGAGGGGCGGCAGCGGCAGCCTCCAGCTCGCGCACCCGCGCCTCCAGCGCCAACTTGCCCTGAACGAGGGCAGCGATCTCGACACCCATCCGGCTGGCCGTTGTCGCATCTCGCGAAAAGAAAAAGGGTCGGAAGGGGGATTTGCGAAAGGAAACAACAACTAAAAGTAAGCATGAGCTGAAAGATATACCACCCCTCCCAAGTACTGAGCAAGGGTCTCCTCGGCCGCGTTGTCCCGCTTCCTCTGGAGATCCGCCTCCTCCTGAGCAAGTTTGCGGGCCTCCTCCTTCTCGTCCGCCAACTTCTTAAAAGAAGTGGCGTTCCGCTCTAACTGGTTACAGCGCCGCCCAATCATATGGGCCAGCTCCAGGCCGCGCAGTTGGGCCCGCGCGCTTTCATGCACCAGCACTCGCGTCGCCTCCTTGTCGTAGATAGCGGCGTCCTCTCGTGAGTAAAGGCCAAACGAGAAGTTATCGGCATCCCCGCCGATGGTGTCCTGCTCCAACCAACTCAGCAGCAGGGTCGAGACCACCGCGCGATTTGACTCTTTGTCCCATAACAGAAGCGGGACGCCGAGCTCGTCCAGGTATTTCTCGCCATAGCCGAATTTGTGGTGCCCTCTCGGCACCGACTTCGCGGCAGCATGGGCCCCATCCGGCGGCCCAGAAGTGCTCGCCGCCCCGCCGGGGGTGTTGCTGGTCGAAGCGGCCAAAGGGGGGGGACCCTCAACCGATTGATCCGCTGGGGCCTTGACTTTTATCTAGCCCGTGGCGAGTTGCTGCCCCGCAGTCTTCGCCATCTTGGGCGGTGGAGCAGGCTTGTTGGATCCCTAGTTGATTTGGGATAGGTTCACTAACTTAGGATGTGTCCCAACATGTATAGTCAGGGTTACATTTGTGTCCTAGAGTCTAGGCCAAGTCCTTAGAGTCAACCTTAGATGGACTAGCTATCAACAAGACCATCAGATACTCAAGACTTAGAAGATTTCAAGACTAAGTAAAATGAGTTCGACGTTCGTCGAACTCAGGTCGACGAAAGGCGTTCTCAGCTCGACGATCTTGAGATATTTCTCTGAGCTGAGCTCGACGATCTTCATTCTCTGGTCGATGAAAATTGGGATACTTCAACAATCTGAAGACAGGGTAACTCCAGAATATTCTAAGTTCAACCTCGGGCTTTGGTCGACGAACAGGATTCTGAGCTCGACGAATTTGTATCTCGAGTTCACAACAACTTTCTGTTAGAAGATCTAAGGTCGATGAAGTCAACTTCTTAGGTCGATGAATTCTCAGGTCGACGAACTGTGTTCTTTGGTCGACGAATTCTGGAACCAGAAGATTTGTGTCGACACTTAGGGCATGTGTCGACACCAACTATATCAACACCAGAAGGCTTGTGTCGACACCAAGATTAATAAGTCGACACCCACCTTGTTGACACCAGAAGTTTTCATGTCGGCACACAGAATATCAGTCAACACAAACTATTTGACTAAGTCCAGAATTGTTGCTGAACTCCAATCGACGAATGCAATTGTCAGCTCGACGAATTTCAGACAGAAAAGGCAAAGGCTCTGAAGCATGCAAGTTCTGTTATCAGCTCGACGAACTTGGAACTCAGCTCAACGAACAGAAGCTGTCTGGTCGACGAATACAAAATCTCAGTTCGACGAACTAGTAACTCAGCTCGACGAACTAGTAACTCAGCTCGACGAATTCTGTTATTCGTTCGACGATTCCTGACTTAGCCATTTCTAGCATTCAATCCTCACTCAAATGCAATAATTCCTGACAGATTAATGACTCAAACATTCTCTGAATATAGCCGTCAGAGGAAGCAATAATTGCAGTCTTCTTCAGGAATATTACTTGTAGAGTTTCCACGGGACAGTTGAGGAAATGAGTAAATGCCGATTATTCTCAAGGCGTCAGCATTTATTACAGAGGATTCAAATTTTTTAAAAGAGATAGAAGAAAAGAAGATCGACAGTAAGAAAGAAGGACAAGAGCACAAGAACATACCAAGTCAAAAAAAATAGAGATACAGACTGACTGACTGCAAGATTTCACATACAGCACCAGAAAAGCTTCACACAAAAACTCATTCTGAAGCTTACAGTGATAGGCAGTGATATTCAGAAGAAGAAGAACAACTATAATATATCAAGAGTCTTCTTATTCAACATTCTCTCCAGGACTTCTCCAAGGACAAAATATATCAAATCAGTCAAGAATATCCTACATCACTGCTTGTCAAGAACACTGATTGAAGACCTATCACCCTACAGCAAAGCTCCAGATCTTTCCTGAATCATTCTACATCTATGGGGGAGTTTTTGCTAACATCATTTCACGTAAGTCTTCTCTCTGATTGTTGACAGAGAAGACAAAATCACTCTCTCACCCCCTCCTGTATAAAGGGTTGTCATCTCCCTTTAAAAGTGATTCCTGGTTGCAAGTATCCTTACCAAAAGACTTGAGTTGGTTTTGGGGACCTGATCAAAACACATTGGTGTCTGGCACCTGATCAAAAATCTGAGTGGATTCCTACCAAGTGTGGTAGAAGAGTCGATGTACCCAGTTGAGGGGGAACCACTATAAATTTCTTGTGTCGTCTGGTTGCCTATTTTTTTCTTTTTGTTCTTGCTGTGTGGCTGTGATTAGAATTATTAATTTTTGGTTTATAGTTTTCTTAATTATTGCACCTTTCAGTTTACAGCAAAAGCTGTAACAGCACTTTCTGTTTTGGGACCTAATAAATTATAAATATACTCTATTCACCCCCCTCTATAGTATTATAGATCTAACCCTCACTTTCAATTGGTATTAAAGTAAGGTTCCTTTGGTTGCACAAGTTAATCCTTGAACCAAAGATCCTGTGTTATATCTACATATCACTTTGTTCACATTTTAAAGTAGAACCACAACCATGTCACAGAACTAAGATTATGCAAGCACCAGACCTCTAGTTTGCAACTTGCAAAAGTTTGGAATCTGGAAGGCAAGAATCAAATTGTATATGAATTATATTGATGAAGATATCTTTGCGTCCATCTTAACAGGAGTACCTCAACCACCTGCAGCTCCTCCAAGCACTTCCACAAATATGACTGCAGTGCCTCCTCCAGACTATAATGATGCTTACAGGAAAGCCAAGATGGCTGATGCAAAAGCCATGAACATATTGGCACATACAATGTTTGATGATATTTTCCAGAAGGTTGCTGAGTGCACATCAGCAAAGGCCATTTGGGATTCCCTGAACCAAATGGTTGATGGATCAGCTGATGAAAGGAAGGACAGGAGATCAAATCTCATATCCCAATATGAGAATTTCAAGAAGCAGGAAGCTGAAACAGTCTCAGAGATGTATAACAGATTTAGCTCAATTATTAATGAGCTAAAAACTCTGGACAAGGTCATCACTCTCACTGAGGTGAATGACAAAATTCTGATGTGCTTCCATAGCTCATGGGACACAAGGATTTGGCCCATCAAGGAGGCCATATGCTTGAATGAGATGTCAATTGAATCTCTACTGGGAAAACTGAAATCCTATGAGCAGTTAATTAAGACAAGGGAAGCTGCTGAACAAAGAACACCTCCTGCAGCTAGAAGAGATCAGAACATAGCATTCAAAGCCTCAGAAGAATCAGAATCTTCAACATCAAATGAAGAACTCATAAGTCTCTTGGCTAAGAGATTTTTCAAGATGGCTAGAAAAGACTTCAGGAGAAAGTCAGCAAAAAAGGATGACAGGCCAAAGTATGATAAGACACCAACAAAGGAAGTGGTGTGTTATGGATGCAGAAAGCCTGGGCACTTCCTCTCTGAGTGTCCAGAGAATCAGAAGAAAGAGAAGAGAAGAGAAAAGGAAAAGGACTCCAGAAAGCAGTTCACCAGCAAACCCTCTTCCAGCAAACATAAGAGGAAGGAAAAGGGGTTTGTAGCTGAAACTTGGAGTGAGACTGAAGAGGAGACAACATCTTCAAGCTCCAGTGAAGATGAAGAAGAAGAAAGAGCAAAAGAGGTTTGCCTCATGGCAATTGATGCCTCAAGAAGCAACTCAGAAGAAGGAGAGTCAGACAATGAGGAAGCTTCTGAATTAGAAGCTGATCAGGTATTATCATTGTTTGATTATAATTCAGAATCTTTTACATCAGACTTTAAAATCATGTGTTTAGACTTAATCAACTATGATAAGGAAATCAAACTTCTCAGAGATAAGCAAGTTAACTATGATAGCTTAGTATTAGAAAACACCAAATTGAAAAATGAAATAGATATGTTTAGTGAACAAATCACCCTTCTGAAAGATGAATTAAATAAGGCAAAACAGCTAGAAGAATCACTAAATGGAAGAAGTAAACAACTAGTAGAAATCACTAACACATCTAATGCTAGGTTTAATGGAAGTAGGTTAGGACTAGGTGCATCATCTAGTGAACCACCTGTTATTCAGAAAAACCACCTGTTACAACCCATCAATTTTATTTCTGAGAAAGGAAAGAAGAATACTGAGCAAGTATATAAAGTAAATAAAATTCTTGAACAAATTAAAACTAAGGACAAAATGGAAAAACAGAAAACACCAAATAAAAACAAAGTTCAGCAATTTTCGTCGACCTCAGATCGACGAAAAGGGCCAGTTCGTCGAACCTAGAATGACGAACTCTGAACGCCAACTATAGTTATAATTACTCGTCTAACTGCGATCGACGAACTTTGTATGGTTCGTCGAGCAGAGATCGACGAACGTGCGGCGCAGGGAATGAACATGTTCATTCTCTTGGTAGAGATCGACGATCTCAACCCAATTCGTCGAACTCTGGTCGACGAACTTACATAAATTTGTCGAACCCAGGAAGACTTAACCAAAACTTTAACTTTAACAGAAACTTAAATACTTCTAGGAAATTATTTAATCCCCTAGCTGACTGGACCATTTCACCTAGGAGATACCACCCCCTAGGATACAAATCCCAGCCAGAATTTTTTTTATTTCTAGTTTCTCCTATCAGCCATGCAAAGGGCCCAAGGTAACCTGGGTCAAAAATCACTAACTGTTTATATTGCAGGTGAAAAAGTGTCTAGGTGTAAATGAAAATTGGTACCTAGACAGTGGCTGCTCCAAGCATATGACTGGCAGCAAGGACATCCTATTCAACTACAAGTCCAATTTGGGGCCAAAGGTTAACTTTGGTGACTCAAAATGTGGTCAGTCAGAAGAAGTTGGAGAAGTAAGAATAGGAGCTATTACATTCAGAAAAGTGACATATATAAGTGGACTAAAGCATAACCTCATCTCCATAAGTCAATTATGTGATGATGGTTATCAGGTATACTTTAACCCTTATACTTGCTCTATCATTGATAAAAAAAATCAAACTGTTTTAACTGGAAGTAGACAAGGCAATATTTATCTAGTAAATTTTTCTTCTGCCACAACTAATATCTGCTTACAGAATTTAACTAGTAATCAGAATGATTTATGGCACAAAAGACTAGGACATGTAAATCTGAAAAATATAGCTAGGTTATCTAAGCACAACCTTGTTAGTGGTCTACCTTCTGCTCCCTACAAGAAGGAAGGTCTCTGCAGGGCTTGTCAACTAGGCAAGCAAACTAAAACTATCTTCAAATCAATTAATAAGAGTGATTCACCTAGGATCTTGTACTTGCTACATTTGGATCTTTTTGGACCCATTGTAGTACAAAGCATAGGAGGGAAATCCTACACCTTGGTTATTGTGGATGACTTATCTAGGTTTAGTTGGGTATTCTTTCTGAGAACAAAGTCAGATACATTCAAGGTTCTTACAGATTTTCTCAGGATCATACAGATTGAGTTCTCTACTCATGTTGCATTGATCAGAAGTGATCATGGCACAGAGTTTGAGTCTCTTCTTATGCATGAGTTCTGTGAGAAGGAAGGTATCAGGCATTGCTTCTCAGCTCCTAGAACTCCCCAACAAAATGAGGTATGATGAATTGTAAATATACGCATTTTTGTGTATATTAATTTAGTCGTTTTCATTTCTTTTCGTCATTTTTTCATGTTTTTGCTTAATAAATTGCTCCTTTTTTGTAAATAATTTTGCTAACTTGCTTTATTTTTATGTTTCAGAAAATATCAAAAATCTGCCAAAAATTGCAAAGTCACGCCCGTGACATATTGGTCACGCCCGTGACCAGGGCGTGACAGCTCAAAATCCCGTCAATCAGCAAATTTTGAAGAGAAACGCTTGACACGCCCGGGGTCACGCCCGTGTCACCCGACACGGGGCGTGACCCAACCCGTGTCCACCCGATCGATGTTTTCAGCTCAATGTTCGTCGACCCCTCGACACGCCTAGAGTCACGCCCGTGACCTATGGCGTGACACCTCTTCCCGCTCGACGATTTTCAACTCGACATTTTTCGCTCTACGTTTGTCGAGTGTCGACACCAGCCGACACGCCCAGAGTCACGCCCGTGACATGGGGCGTGACATCTCCACCTGGCCGACAAGACCCGCGCGACGACTTTCGGCGCGACCTGCGCCCAGATCCACCTTCTTGACACGCCCAGCATCACGCCCGTGACCTGGGGCGTGACCAAAGCGAGACCGACACGTGTCCAGCCCGAAGTCAAATTTCCAGTCACATCGCTGGCCGCCATCATGAATAGTGTCGACACGCCCCATGACACGCCCGTGTCAGAGGGCGTGTCCCATGTAAAATTTTTCCTATATAAAGCCCCTTGCTGTATGTAATCCTGTTCCCCTTTTGAACCATTTTGTATAAGGTGTTGTGCTGCTGGAATGCTTCCAAGGGTTATGTAAGGGATATTTTCTCCCCCTCTCCTTAGCTTTTAGTTTCATGTCTTTGTAACTTGTCTTTTTATTTAATGAAATATGTTTTTTCTTCTCTTATATTGCCTTTGGAATGGATCTATGCAACTCACACCTTATGCAATCTTATTTGCTTTTGTTTTTAACTTTGTTTTTCGTTCTTTTCTAAGGGTGTGTGTGTGTATGAGTTTAACTTAGTTTTATTGCATTCATAATCTTCATAATTTTCATAGTTTAGCGTTTCCATTCATATAATGTCCATCCTTATGAGTTTATAAAAATGTTTTAAAAGTGATTTTTTATCTTTTTTGATAGTTTTGTTCGTTTTTATCCGTAAAACTTTTTACTCCTTTTAACTTTATTATCACTTTTGTAGCATTTTTATAAAATTATAAGAATGAAAATATAGTCGTTTTAATTTTTCATGCACTTAGTTTTTTTATTTAAAACTTTTTGCTTATTTAATTTTTTTCATTCTCTTTTTATGCATTTCTACCGCATTCTAGCGGTAGAAATGTATTCGTTTCAATTTTTCGGGCATTTTCATTTTGCGTTTATTTGCAAACCTTTTTGCCTGGTTTATTTTTATTTCAGCTTTTTACGCATTTGTACCGCATTCTAGCGGTAGAAATGCAGTTATTTTAATTTTTTGTCATCTTAGTTTTTCTTAATTTTTTCGCTCATGTGTGTGTGTGCGCATTTATTTCCGCCTACTCGTTAAGAGTTAAATGATGCTTTGCTTTATTCCATTCAGTAGAGTGTGTGAGTTTTTACATTTTATCGTGTGGGTGTGTTTACTTTATGTTGTGTGTGTGAGTTTTAAATTCAGTAGAGTGTGTGTGTTTTACTTTATGTTGGGAGAGTGTGTGCGTGAGTTTTACTTTATGTAGAGTGCGTGCGTGTGTTGCATTTATTTAGTCCTACTCATTTGAGTAGGACCCGCTTTCTTTCTCCCGCCCACGCATTTGCGCCGTGACTCGCAATTTACAGCTTTCTTTAGTCCTACTCGTTTGAGTTGGACTTGCAATTTTCTGCTTTCCTTTACTGCTTTATTTTATTTTTTTCCTTTTACTGCTTTCTTTACTGCTTTATTTACTGCTTTTCTCGCAAGCTGTCCCCATTCCAATGAGTGGCTAACCGTTCTTAGCCCTCGATATCGAAGAGCATTGGGACAGATAAAATAGCTTAAAATAATTAAAGGTCGTATTTTTCTAATTAATTAAAAGTACTTAAGGTTTGCCCGGGGTTAACGACGCGTAGGACCACATATCGATGTGTGGGCCCTATTTTTGTAGTCCATATGCTAGCTAGTCGAGAGGTCGTGCATATGGACCGATCACCCCTTGGCAAAGAGAGTTCCGCACTAACCCTCGAGAGAGGAGGCGCGCCAACTCTACCGGATTGGGTTCCCCACCCAATAGCGAGGTTCTTAGCGTAATGCGGGCGTTAAGAGGAATCTTTCATCGGACTAACGTTCGGTCGAATAGTCTTAGCGTTCAGGTGAGCGATAGCCCTATAGCTAGGTGAGCTCATTCTAGTGGAACCTCCACGGCCAATTCTCCGCCTTAATTAATTAGAAATTTAGGAGCTTTTTTATTTAAAGTCTATTTTAGTTCAATTGTTTTTTCGGTGCCATCGAGCTAAGCTCTTCATCGGCACCCCCTTCAAGCTTTCTTTTTATGCGTTTATTTTCTTTCTGCCATTTTCTGTATTTTTATTATATATAAAATATCCCGACAAGTTAATTATCGGTAAAATAATAGTCCCCTCCAGGGAAAAGTAGAAATAATCGAACCCACCCCGAGAACAATACGACCTCGATATTCCACCCGGAATATCATGTACTACTCATGATAGGTGCAATTGCCTCCTTTCGTTAAAACTCGATCACACCTTTTTATATTCAAATAAATAAATACGCGCGCCCCGTTTTCTAAATATAATCACATCCGCCTTTTTCTCAAATAAAACCGTCTGGGCGCCGCGCTTCATAAATAATTTTTGGAGTTTTTACCTATCAAGTTTTTGGCGCCGTTGCCGGGGAATTTTTGGTGTCGTTATTTTGAACCCTGGAAATCTATTAATTTTACCTATATCTATATATATAACAAAAATTAAAAATGGCCAACAAAAATATAAAAAATAATAATAAAAACTATAAAAAAATTATTACAAAATTATAAAAAAAAATTGAAAAACTAAAAAAAAATTTAAAAAACCTTAAAAAAACTTAAAATTTGAAAAAACTATAAAACTAAAACAAAAACTAAAAAAAAAACTAAAAACCCAAAAAATGAAAAAAAAACTTAACAAAAAAAATTTTCTTTTCATTATTTTTTTTGAAAAACAAAAAATATAAAACAAACAAAACTAAAAAATTCGAACAAATGAAAAACCTAACAAAAAAAAATTAAAAAACATATATTTTCATTATTTTTATGAAAACAAAACAAAAAAAAACTAACTAAAAAACCTACCTAAAAAATCAACTAAAAAAATAAAAAAATCTACTTAAAAACACCAAAAAAATATAATAATTTGATATTAATAAATGTATATATGTTTTATTTAACTTCTTTTATTTTAATTTGTTTTATTTCGTTTCATTTTGCTTCGGCACGCTTCCATTATTGTGCGCGCTAGGGGATCACATTTTTTATCACGCAGTGGTCGCTAAGGCCTTAGCTACCTTCCGAATCACCCACGCACTTGCCCCCTACAGCCCGCATACCTTTTGGCCGACTTTCTCTTTTCTATTTTTTTCGTTATATTTTTGCTACTTCTTCTAACAATAATGCAGGGTTTCGACCCGGGCCTCCCGGACTCGTCTAAGGGAAGCTCCTACCCTACCTTTTTCTTTTTGTACTTATTCTATTTTGTATATTATATGTTCTGCATTCTTAGATTGCAATATTGGGGACAATGTTGGGTTTAAGTATGGGGGTGTTTTCGTATTTCTTTATTTCTACACTTTACAAAAACGCATAAAAATACAAAAACATTACAAAAAAATAAAACATAAAAAAAAAAAAAAAAATTTCCTTGTTTTTATTTTCATAAAACTTCAAAAAAAAATCCCCCCCCCCTTTTTCTTATTTATAAAAACTCGTATTTTACCTCCCCGCGGCGTTCGACTCATCGAACCAACCACCTCAATAAGAGTCTGTTCACGGGCTGCATTCGAGTTTTTTACTTTGTACTTTTTTTTTGTAAAAATCTCTTTTTCCCCACTACCTTCTTTGTAAATAACACTTCTTTCTCTCCTCATTCTTGTAAATTACTTATCAAAAAACACTAAGACATCAAAAAATTAGAAAAACCAAAAATTCATAAAAAAGATAATAACTCTAAAAATTCAACAAAAAAGATCATAATCACAAAAAAATATAAAAAATGATTAAAACTCTAAAAATCCAAAAAAATGTGTTTTGTTAAATTATGTAACAAAATAAATCGAATATACCATTTCTTAACCCTTTTTGCTTTCCAAAAATCTAGTTTCGAGTTAATTTATAAGCGAATTTTTTTTATTCTTTGCTTACTATTCGTTTATTAATTAAAGTTTGATAGATTTAAGTGTTTGAGGTTAAGATTTAAAGAATTTTTTATGTCTTTTCCTTATAATAGAGAACTTGTTTTTCACCACCACTTCTAATTTTATAAATAGAAGCTCATTTTTTATGTTAGAAAATAACATCCATGGATTTCAATTATTTCTACTTCATGCTTTTAGAAAGATAGGAACGTTCATTTTAAAAAGGTTGCTCTCAAAAGTTTTTGATTAAAATCTAGTTTTCTTTTTGAAAAAAAAATAAACCCATTTCCATTTTTTTCATGTCTTACTTGACATGTTTACCCCTATCCCTTAAAAGATCTTATGTCAATGGGAATAAGATTTCATTCCGTAAACATAGGCACCCAATATTTAAAAAGATTATATGTTATGTAGTAAGAGGATAAAATTCATTACTCCTACACATATATATTGGGTTATTTATTATTTATGAAGAAAGAAGAAAAAATATTATATGTTAGGAAAATAAGATTTCATTTTCATAATTATAAAAAAAAATCGGAGGTTTGAGAAAAAATTGTCTCACCTCATTATTCATGCCTTCTTCATAAACCACCAACCCACTTAGCATATTTCAATGATTCTAGAATTAATTTAAAATTTTTTGAGAGCATAACTTTTAAATTGCATTATTTCCTTTAACTTCTTTTAAGCTAAAGTTTTTTATATAAATCCAATCCATCTTTGTTAAACTAACAAAAATAAATTTTGGCTTTCTATTTTATTTTATCTAGAAGTCTTTTTGAAACTCTTCCTCTATTCATAACATTTCATAAATTAGGATTTAATTCTTTAACCCCGGATGTTTATTTTGATCTTACTTTTAATTAATTCAAGCGGTAGCTAAACTTAGGATTTCTTTTATTCCTTATAAGTTCATCTCCAACTTTTGCTCTGGAATAGCAAAAGCTTAAGTATGGGGGTATTTGATGAATTGTAAATATACGCATTTTTTGTGTACATTAATTTAGTCGTTTTCATTTCTTTTCGTCATTTTTTCATGTTTTTTCTTAATAAATTGCTCCTTTTTTGTAAATAATTTTGCTGACTTGCTTTATTTTTATGTTTCAGAAAATATCAAAAATCTACCAAAAATTGCAAAAGTCACGCCCGTGACATATTGGTCACGCCCGTGACCCGGGCGTGACAGCTCAAAATCCCGTCAATCAGCAAATTTTGAAGAGAAAAGCTTGACACTCCCGGGGTCACGCCCGTGTCACCCGACACGGGGCGTGACCCAACCCATGTCCACCCGCTCGACGTTTTCAGCTCAACGTTCGTCGACCCCTCGACACGCCTAGAGTCACGCCCGTGACCTAGGGCGTGACACCTCTTCCCGCTCAATGATTTTCAACTCGACACTTTTTCGCTCGACGTTTGTCGAGTGTCGACACCAGCCGAGACGCCCAGAGTCACGCCCGTGACCTGGGGCGTGACATCTCCACCTGGCCGACAAGACCCGCGCGGCGACTTTCGGCGCGACCCGCGCCCAGATCCACCTTCTTGACACGCCCAGCATCATGCCTGTGACCTGGGGCATGACCAACGCGAGACTGACACGTGTTCAGCCCAAAGTGAAATTTCCAGTGACATCGCCGGTCGCCATCATGAATAGTGTCGACACGCCCCCTGAGACGCCCGTGTCAGAGGGCGTGTCCCATGTAAAATTTTGCCTATATAAAGCCCCTTGCTGTATGTAATCCTGTTCCCCTTTTGAACCATTTTGTATAAGGTGTTGTGCTGCTGGAATGCTTCCAAGAGTTATGTAAGGGATATTTTCTCTCCCTCTCCTTAGCTTTTAGTTTCATGTCTTTGTAACTTGTCTTTTTATTTAATGAAATATGTTTTTTTCTTCTCTTATATTGCCTTTGGAATTGATCTATGCAACTCACACCTTATGCAATCTTATTTGCTTTTGTTTTTAACTTTGTTTTTCGTTCTTTTCTAAGGGTGTGTGTGTGTGTATGAGTTTAACTTAGTTTTATTGCTTTCATAATCTTCATAATTTTCATAGTTTAGCTTTTCCGTTCATATAATGTCCATCCTTATGAGTTTATAAAAACGTTTTAAAAGTGATTTTTTATCTTTTTCGATAGTTTTGTTCATTTTTATCCGTAAAACTTTTTACTCCTTTTAACTTTATTATCACTTTTGTAGCATTTTTATAAAATTATAAGAATGAAAATATAGTCGTTTTAATTTTTCATGCACTTAGTTTTTTTATTTAAAACTTTTTGCTTATTTAATTTTTTTCATTCTGTTTTTATGCATTTCTACCGCATTCTAGCGGTAGAAATGTACTCGTTTCAATTTTTCGGGCATTTTCATTTTGCGTTTATTTGCAAACCTTTTTGCCCGGTTTATTTTTATTTCAGCTTTTTACGCATTACTACCGCATTCTAGCGGTAGAAATGCAGTTATTTTAATTTTTCGTCAACTTAGTTTTTCTTAATTTTTTCGCGCATGTGTGTGTGCACATTTATTTCCGCCTACTCGTTAAGAGTTAAATGGCGCTTTGCTTTATTCCATTCAGTAGAGTGTGTGAGTTTTTACATTTTGTCGTGGGGGTGTGTTTACTTTATGTTGTGTGTGTGAGTTTTAAATTCAGTAGAGTGCGTGTGTTTTACTTTATGTCGAGAGAGTGTGTGCGTGAGTTTTACTTTATGTAGAGTGCGTATGTGTGTTGCATTTATTTAGTCCTACTCATTTGAGTAGGACCCGCTTTCTTTCTCCCGCCCACGCATTTGCGCCGGGACTCGCAATTTACAGCTTTCTTCAGTAGGACTTGCAATTTTCTGCTTTCCTTTACTGCTTTATTTTACTGCTTTCATTTTACTGCTTTCTTTACTGCTTTATTTACTGCTTTCCTCGCAAGCCGTCCCCATTCCGATGAGTGGCTAACCGTTCTTAGCCTTCGATATCGAATAGCATTGGGACAGATAAAATAGCTTAAAATAATTAAAGGTCGTATTTTTCTAATTAATTAAAAGTACTTAGGGTTTGCCCAGGGTTAACGACGCATAGGACCACATATCGATGTGTGGGCCCTATTTCCGTAGTCCATATGCTAGCTAGCCGAGAGGCCGTGCATATGGACCGATCACCCCTTGGCAAAGAGAGTTCTGCACTAACCCTCGAGAGAGGAGGCGCGCCAACTCTACCGGATTGGGTTCCCCACCCAATAGCGGGGTTCTTAGCGTAATGCGGGCGTTAAGAGGAATCTTTCGTCGGACTAACGTTTGGTCGAATAGTCTTAGCGTTCAGGTGAGCGATAGCCCTATAGCTAGGTGAACTCATTCTAGTGGAACCTCCACGGCCAAGTCTCCGCCTTAATTAATTAGAAATTTAGGAGCTCTTTTTATTTAAAGTCTATTTTAGTTCAATTGTTTTTTCGGTGTCATCGAGCTAAGCTCTTCATCGGCACCCCCTTCAAGCTTTCTTTTTATGCTTTCATTTTCTTTCTGCCATTTTCTGTATTTTTATTATATATAAAATAACCCGACAAGTTAATTATCGGTAAAATAATAGTCCCCTCCAGGGAAGAGTAGAAATAATCGAACCGACCCCGAGAACAATACGACCTCGATATTCCACCCAGAATATCCTGTACTACTCACGATAGATGCACTTGCCTCCTTTCGTTAAAACTCGATCACACCTTTTTATATCCAAATAAATAAATACGCGCGCCCCGTTTTCTAAATATAATCACATCCGCCTTTTTCTCAAATAAAACCGTCGGGGTGCCGCGCTTCATAAATAATTTTTGGAGTTTTTACCTATCAGGGTAGTTGAAAGGAAAAATAAAACACTCATTGAAGCTGCAAGTACATTACTTGTTGATGCATACATGCCACTAACCTTTTGGTCAGAGGTTGTAAGCACAGCAAACTATGTCCTGAATAGGAGTTTAATTCACAAACTAAAGAATAGGACTCTCTATGAATTGCTCAAATGGAAGAAACCTAAAATTAACTATTTTAAAGTATTTGGTTGTACATGCTATATACACAATAACAACAAGAAATACATTAGAAAGTTTGAAGCTAAGGCTGAACTGGGAGTTTTTCTAGGATACTCCCAAGTAAGCAAGGCTTATAAGGTATTTAATAAATCAACCTTAAAAGTTGAAGAGTCTATTCATGTGTCATTTGATGAGACTAACATGTACTGCAAGGAGAAAGAAGTTTCTACCATTAGCAACTTGCAGGTACCCCACTTGTTTGAGACATTGGATGGACTAAACCTCACCCAAGAGGTTCCCACTCATCCCTCTCCACAGGTCATTGAAGATAGTGAAGAAGATGAAGCTGAAGAACATGAGCCTCAACCAACAGCAAATATAATTAAACAAGAGGAACGTATTCAAAATGTTGTTGCACAACCAACTCCACCCACTGATTTTGTCACACTTAGGGATCACCCCAGATCTCAAGTAATTGGAGACATTTCAGCAGGTGTACAGACAAGGCATCAACTCAACCAAGACTTGATGCATGCCTGTTTTCTCTCTCAGGTTTAACCTCTAACCATTCATGATGCTGAGCAAGATCCCCACTGGATCCTTGCAATACAGGAGGAACTAAACCAATTTGAGAGATGTAGAGTTTGGGATTTGGTTCCAAGACCCCAAAACTATCCAGTTATTGGAACCAAATGGGTTTTCAGGAATAAGCTTGATGCCCAAGGAGTCATTGTGAGGAACAAGGCTAGGCTTGTTGCTCAAGGATATAGGCAAGAGGAAGGAATTGACTATGATCAGACCTTTGCACCAGTTGCAAGGTTGGAAGCTATAAGGATTTTTCTTGCCTATGCAGCATTCAAAATGTTCAAAGTCTTTCAAATGGATGTGAAGAGTGCCTTCTTAAATGGAGTGCTACAAGAAGAGGTATATGTAGAACAACCTCCAGGTTTTGTTTCTCCAACTTATCCCTCTTATGTTTTTAGATTAAATAAGGCTCTTTATGGTCTAAAGCAAGCTCCAAGAGCTTGGTATGAGACCTTGGCAAGTTTTTTATTAGAGCATAAATTTACAAGAGCAACTGTAGATAAAACTCTATTCACTAGACATCATAAGAACCAAATTTTGTTAGTACAAATCTATGTAGATGACATCATATTTGGCTCTACAGATTCAAAATTATGCAAGAGGTTTTCTGACCTCATGCATTCTAAATTTGAAATGAGTAGCATGGGAGGGCTTTCATATTTCCTTGGTCTCCAAGTGAAACAACTTCCTGATGGCATCTTCATCTCACAAGCAAAATATGCTAAAGAACTTCTAAAGAAGTTTGGGATGGCTGATTCCTCAGCAAAGAAAACTCCCATGGCCACAAATGTTGTTGTGGACTCTAATATACCAGGAAAACCTGTAGATCAGAAACTTTATAGGGGCATTGTTGGGTCCCTATTATACCTCACAGCAAGTAGGCCAGATATTATGTTTGCTACATGCCTTTGTGCTAGTTCCAAGTGAACCCTAAAGAATCTCATCTAATTTTCTTAAAAGGGATTTTATGATATATATATAAAGAGTTGTCCTGATCTAGGCCTATGGTATCCTGCTGAATCAGAATTTGAGTTAACAGGATACTCTGATACTGATTTTGCTGGATGCAGGGTATATAGAAAAAGTACTTCAGGAACTTGTCAGTTTCTGGGTATGAGACTAGTATCTTGGTTTTGTAAGAAGTAAATATCAATGTCAACATCAACTGCTGAAGCAGAATATATTGCAGCAGGCAACTGTTGTTCACAGATGCTGTGGATACAAAATCAACTTCTAGATTATGGGTTCAACTTAAATAATTCAACCATATTTTGTAATAATACCAGTGCTATAGCCATAGCACAAAATCCAGTTCACCATAGTAGGACAAATCATATTAATATAAGACATCATTTCATTAGGGAGTGTGTAGACAAAAATAAGATTAAGCTTGTCTATATCTACACTGATTTACAGAAAGCTGACATATTCACCAAACCTCTGGATGAGAAAAATCATGCTTTCTTTCTAAATCAGCTGGGAATGATCAATTGAGAAGACTTAACTTAAGTTTTGTCTGCATTCGACGAATTTTCCAAAGTTCGTCGAATGGAGTTCGACGAACCGGGGAAGTTTTGAGAGATATTCGTCGAACGGAGTTCGCCGAATTCCTTGTGTGAAATAATTTTCGTCGACCGAAGCTCAACGAACTTTGCTTCAGAAGATATTCGTCAACCGGAGTTCGACGAATTGTCTTCAAGTCTTCTGAATGAGATCGACGAATTATTTATTATTAACTTATTTCGTCGACCTCAGTTCGAAGAATTAATTTCATTCTCGTGGAACGGAGTTTGTCGATTCATATTCAGGAAAACCTTATATCTAGGTTTTCTTCGACCTCCATCCCGTGCTTTTTGTTCCCTTACACTTGATCGCCGTTTTTTCTGTTTTTCTTGCAGGTGATCTCAATGGCGATTCCAGCAGGAGCTCTAGCCGCTATGAAGTTTGACACTGGCTTTGATGTCGGCTTCGAATCATTCCAGCACTCAGACCCAATCTTTCTATATATTCTGGAACTTCTAGAAGAACAGAATCTGAAGAACCTGATGACCACCAGGATAAAGTTGGCAGGAACAGAAATCAGAGAATGGGTCTATACTTCAACTACTTCTGAAGATAATATTATGACAGGATCAATCGCCGGTAACACTGTCTCCTTAACCCCCGCGGTTTTAACTGAAATATTTGGTTTGACAAATGGCGAAGAGGAATTAGAAATTGATTCTGAAGAATTTAATATGATGCTAAATCTGATGGGTTATGCTGGTGACAACCCAAATAAATTGTTGAAGAGGCATTTGTCTGCAGCATATAAGTTCCTGGCAGACATTATTGGGAAAGTCTTGCTTGGCAAGCATACTGCCCATGACTACATCACAAGACATCAGTTCTTGGTCATGTGTGTAGTAATAAATAAGAAGCAAGTGGACTGGGCTCAGATCCTCTTTGATCTGATAAAGAAGAAAAATAACAAGAAAGAAGTGTGTTTTGGAAGGATCCTAGGGATCTTCCTCAAGGAAAAGGCTGCTGAATCACTGGTCTCCCAGACCATATTCATTAATGCTAGTAAAAGGCTCACTTGTGCCTTATTTGGCAGGTGGGAGAGGACAATCACCAAGCCCACTAAGGCTTCTACCTCTTCCACCCCAGCTTCTGAAGGCACCAGGGCTGTTAAAGCAACTCCCACACCTGCTGAGGAGATTCATCCCACTCCGCCATCTCTTCCAACACCCCTTCCAGTAAAACAACTCACTTCCTCTCCCATTATTTCTTCAACACCCCAATCACAATAGCATACTCATGTTCCTACTCCACCTCCATCTCCACCACTTGACATCACTGACATTCCATCTACCCCTCTTCAAGAAAATCCACAACCAACACCTCTTGAATCACCTCAAGACACCTACATTCCTACACCACCACAGTCTCCACTTCCCCCACATTTATCCTCTATACCATCCTACATCCTACCCACAGACACCTTGATGCAAGATGCCACCCCTCCATCCTCATCACCATCAACCCTTCACATACCTGATGTTCCACCCTCCATTCCATTACTGGTTGCCACCTCTTCCACACCAATTGCAACATCATCTCAAACTTTCTCATTGGACCCCTCTACCATATCCTCTATCATCACCATTATCACTCCTCTTTTTAAATCCCTCATAGCAGAGGCCATTACACCTCTTGCTACTACCATTACCCCTCCTCGGTCAGGAGCCTGGCCTTACTCCCCACTGAAACCAGGAAGGGCGAGATGCCTGATGATGAAGCAGCAGCCACAGCTTCAGACACTTCAGCTCCAACACCAACAGATATTTCAGTCCCCACAACAGCATATATAGATTGTATAGATACAGATTTAATTGATTTAATTGATTTTATTGATACTGATATGGACATTGATGAAACTGTTGGTGATTTTATCCTCAATCCCACAGTTAATTTACAAGAATTGCTGAGGACTTTTGATACTGTATATATGCATCCTCCTCCAGCAAATTTCACTAAGCCACAGTTGGCTATTATTCCTTATACTTATCCTATCATTCCAGCAGTTGCTAAGCAACTCTGTGACAGTTTTGAAATTCCAGTTTCTGTACCAACCTCTGCAGTCATTCCATCCTCTCCAGAAGCTATCTCAGCACCAATCTTTGTGATGGATGACTCCCCCATGTCAGATCTAGATGAGTTGATCTTGGCTGATATTGAAGAAGAAAATAAGGCAGTAGCTGAAAGCTCTATCCCAGATACTTCTGACTCTTGTATAGTCTTTTCTTCCACTCCTGCTGAAACTCCAGCTTTTGAACCTTCTGCTTCTGCTACAGAGAAGACTGCTATTTATGATAAATCCTTGAAAGCATTAGATGCTCTGTATGATAATCCGCAGGGCTCTGCAAGTGAAGATGATGAAGATGATAATGAAGAAGATTCAGATGAAGAAAATTCCAAGAAGAAGAAGAAAATGTTGTCAAAAAAAAGGAAAGCCCCTCCTCCTCCTGCTGCTAAACCAAGCTCAAAGAATGACACCCCATTCTACATCCTTAAAAATATTACTCCTTATAAAGGAATGTTAGCATGGATGTGGTTGTCTAAGAATCAGCAAAATGAGAGGAAAAGAAGTAGAAAATATTCTCCTCCACCAGTTCAGAGATACAGAAGAGATCCACCTCCTCAACCTCCTCCAGCAGCTGGTGCCACTAGCTCTAGCTCTCAGAGATCTACCCCCATGCAAACTTATCAGAGACATCAAGGGAGATTTTCTGGAAGCAGTCAGCAAAGGCATCATTCTTCAGGAAATCAACAACAGCAACATCAACAGCATCAGCAGCAATAGCCAACTATCTCTGCAGAACAGAATACTAAGAGTCCTGAAAGACCAGATTCACCTCCTATTCCTTTTGAGGATCCTGAAGCAGCTAACACTGCTAAAATGGCCAGATTCCAGGAAATTGTTGGTTTATCCTTGATTAACAAAGCAAAAGCTGAAGGCAAAGACATATCAGAATATACAACTATGTCAAAATACAAGAAGGAAGAACTAAAAAGATTTGATAAAGCCAACAAACTGTTTAATGTTGATGATTATATGAAGCTCCATCCTGAAGCAGTTGTCCCCAGAACTACATCACTGAAGATTATTGGGGCAGTTGACATGACAATGACACAGGCACAGGCTTTAAATCCAAATAGAGAAATTATCTTTATAAAGCCAGGAGAGAAGACAAAAGAAGACAAGTCCATGGAGAAGAAGCAGAAGAAGTAATCATTACTTTGTTTTAATTTCTTTCTACATTTACTTTCAAACTATGTTATTTGTTTAAACAAAGCCTATGTACATATATATTTGCTGCATGTGTTAGTAATTCTCTGCTAGATATATCTTTTTCTTGCTTTGTTTATCTTTATGTTTATGTTTTGAGTCTATTAGTGACCTCACCCAAATAGGGAGAGATTGTTGGATCCCTAGTTGATTTGGGGTAGGTTCACTAACTTAGGATGTGACCCAACATGTATAGCCAGGGTCAAATTTGTGTCCTAGAGTCTAGGCCAAGTCCTTAGAGTCAACCTCGGATGTATCAGCTATCAACAAGACCATCAGAGACTCAAGACTTAGAAGATTTCAAGACTAAGTAAAATGAGTTCGACGTTCGTCGAACTCAGGTTAATGAAAGGCGTTCTCAGCTCGACGATCTTGAGATATTTCTCTGAGTTGAGCTCGACGATCTTCATTCTCTGGTCGACAAAAATTGGGATACTTCAACAATCTGAAGACAGGGTAACTCCGGAATATTCTAAGTTCAACCTCAGGCTTTGGTCGACGAACAGGATTCTGAGCTTGACGAATTTGGATCTCGAGTTCACAACAACCTTCTGTTAGAAGATCTAAGGTCGACGAAGTCAACTTCTTAGGTCGACGAATTCTCAGGTCGACGAACTGTGTTATTTGGTCGACGAATTCTGGAACCAGAAGATTTGTGTCGACACTTAGGGCATGTGTCGACACCAACTATGTCAACACCAGAAGACTTGTGTCGACACCAAGATTAATAAGTCAACACCCACCTGTGTCGACACCAGAAGTTTTCATGTCGACACACAGAATATCTGTCAACACAAACTATTTGACTAAGTCCAGAATTGTTGCTGAACTCCAGCCGCCGAATGCAATTGTCAGCTCGACGAACTTCAGACAGAAAAGGCAAAGGCTCTGAAGCATGCAAGTTCTGTTATCATCTCGACGAACTTGGAACTCAGCTCGACGAACAGAAGCTGTCTGGTCGACGAATACAAAATCTCAGTTCGACGAACAAGTAACTCAGCTCGACGAATTCTGTTATTCGTTCGACGATTCCAGACTTAGCCATTTCCGGCATTCAATCCTCACTAAAATGTAATAATTCCTGACAAATTAATGACTCAAACATTCTCTGAATGTAGCCGTTAGAGGAAGCATTAATTGCAGTTTTCTTCAGGAATATTACTTGCAGATTTTCAACGGGACAGTTGAGGAAATGAGTAAATGCCGATTATTCTCAAGGCGTCAGTATTTATTACAGAGGATTTAATTTTTTGAAAAGAGATAGAAGAAAAGAAGATCGACAGTAAGAAAGAAGCACAAGAGAACAAGAGCATAGCAAGTCAGAAAAATAGAGATACAGACTGACTGACTGCAAGATTTCACATACAGCACCAGAAAAGCTTCACACAAAAACTCATTCTGAAGCTTACAGTGATAGGCAGTGATATTCAGAAGAAGAAGAACAACTATAATATATCAAGAGTCTTCTTCTTTAACATTCTCTCTAGGACTTCTCCAAGGACAACAGATATCAAATCAGTCAAGAAGATCCTGCATCACTGCTTGTCAAGAACACTGATTGAAGACCTATCATCCTACAACAAAGCTCCAGATCTTTCCCGAATCATTCTACATCTTAGGGGGAGCTTTTGCTAACATCATTCCACATAAGTCTTCTCTCTGGTTGTTGACAGAGAAGACAAAATCACTCTCTCACCCCCTCATGTACAAAGGGTTGTCATCTCCCTTCAAAAGTGATTCCTGGTTGCAAGTCTCCTTACCAAAAGACTTGAGTTGGTTTTTGGGGACCTGATCAAAACCCATTGGTGTCAGGCACCTGATCAAAAATTTGAGTGGATTCCTACCAAGGGTGGTAGAAGAGTGGATGTACCCAGTTGAGGGGGAACTACTATAAATTTCTTGTGTTGTCTGGTTGCCTATCTTTTTCTTTTTGCTCTTGCTGTGTGGCTGTGATTAGAATTATTACTTTTTGATTTATAGTTTTCTTAATTACTGCACCTTTCAGTTTACAGCAAAAGCTGTAATAACACTTTCTGTTTTGGGACCTAATTAATTATAAATATACTCTATTCACCCCCCCCCCCCCCTCTAGAGTATTGTAGATCTAACCCTCACTTTCAAGGTTGTTTGCGGCCCGACCGCTTCTTAGCAGGGACCGACGGGACGTCGCGCTGGGCGGCATCAACGGCCTGAGCTCGGGCGAGGACCCCGAAGGTGACCCTAGCACTCTCGTAGGGGGGTGAAGGGGAACATCTCGCTCGCCTGCCAAGGGGTGAGAGGGTGAATCTAGAGTAGAAAACAGCGAGACAGAGCAATGGCGAGTGGCTAACCTCCCCCAGGAAGGACAGCAGCAAGGTCATCTAGGTTGCGGTGCAAGTACACGACCTCGAAATTTTTCCCGGCAAAGAAACCCCACAGGTCGGCTTCATGGCCCCCCTGGCTGGGCAGGCGGTAACTCGCCTCGCTGAGCTGCACCGGTAAGAAAGGGACGTTGCCAAAGTCCCCCTTGACGAACAAGAACTTCTTGAGCCAGTTGTGGCTCTTATTAACAGTCTCCCGCACCTTAAGGTGGGCGCTGGAGAAATAGGCGGTCCCGTCCCGGTTCGCGCGGAAGGAGAACTATTTGTGAAAAACCGCGAGACTGAACTCGACCCGCTCCTCCTACAAAAAGCAGGCGAACCCTACCATGACAGCCACAGAGTTTGGGGTCATCTGGCCTATGACGACCCCGAAGTACTTCAACACATGACGAACCTTCGGCCACAGAGGAAGCCGAAGACCCACCTCAAAGTGAGCCAGCGGAATGGCGAGCTCGTCCCTGGAAAGATCGTTGATCTTCTCTCCTTCCCCGGGCCGTCTCGCCGAGAATCCAGGCGGGACGTGATCGCCGAGGGCGTCTAAGTACTCGCGCTCAGAGATAACGGCGTGGGGAAAGTCATGCTCCGAGAATGTCCAGGCGCATTTACTTCGCCCGTCCGCGTCGCCGCCGCCGCCACCCATTCCACAGAACAATCGCCGAGAAAACGAGAAAGCCTCAGATGGTGCACGCGAGCAGGGCTTCGCGAAGAGCAGGAGAGGGGCAAGTGCTTAAAAGCTGTGGAAGGATAAGAACCGGCAAGGCCTATTTATAGAGAGAACAGAGAGCTGGAAAATTTTTCGCCGACAGGAAAAGTGCGTAAAGCAAAAACTAGGCCTGACGATTCGACTTCCCGACCCTCAACCGCACCGCCAAGACCGTTCAGGAGCGGATCTCGCCCGTCCGCATCCGCACGGGAAATGGGCGGGCGACCACAGCCCGCACCTACCCAAGATTCTGAGCAAGTCGGGAGACTCTCAGCCGGCGAGCACCTTGGCCCGCTCCCTCTAAAATCAGGATGGCAGGTCGAACGAGTCCATCCTATGACCCGCACTTGCCCGAGGAGGGGGGGCGAGTGGAGGACACGGGTGCACTCGAGCCCGCCCCGCGGAGAAATAAGCAGCAACATGATAAGAATGATATGCACCAGAAATTAGAAACCAGACCCGTAGATGGGCGAGGAGAGTCGCAAATAGTTACAGATACTGAATGAGTTCTTGAAATAATAGTACCCCCCCCCCCCAAGCGAGTCCACTCGAAGCGCAGGCACGACCTGACCCAGCGATAGTCTGCGAACGGAGAGAAGAGAGGGTGGATCAGTATTGGATCCACTTCCACCTGCCCCGTCGTTGCGTTCCGGTTCGCGGCGGCACGCGAGGATAGTGATAATCGCGCACTGCCACCAACTCCTGCTAGGCCAAGCCAACTTGTTCTGAGATACTCTTTAGACGCTCCTCGGCCCGTGTGATGTGCACGCCAGGTGAAGTGACTTCACCACCTTCTGCTGCGTGCGGAGCCCCCTCCAAAGCCGCGAGTCGAGCCTCGGTCTCGGCCTTGTCTCGGTCGACCCTCTTGACGAGCTCCTGAAGCAGTATAGTATGTTTCTGGAAAATCCGTGTCACCTGCCTCTTCATCCCCACCACGTCAGCCGGGTCACCCAGGTAATCTGAAACACCCTCCACGTCAGGCGGAGGCGAGTATCCTTCGCTCATCTCAGTTTCAGAGGAAATTGCGTTGTATCCTGCAAAAAGGAGATTTAGAGGGGACGGGCGAGAACAAAGCAAGCGCCGAGTGCGAGCTTACCGGGGGTGGGCACGTCGTCCATACCGGTGGAAGGACGGGAATAGCCTGGCCGACCCTGAAAGGGTTCTCCCTCGAAGGCCGCAAGAGATTTCCCTAGTCCGGGGGGAACCGGCAAATGAGGGCTATTCGGGGGTGGATGGACCAGACCCGAGGGGCTAGCAACCCTCTCGGATGACAAGGGAGGGGAGCGATCCTGCCCCCCCCCCCCCCCCCCCCCCGCCCCCGTCACCCTCATCTTCACGAGGTAGTACCTATGGGACAAAGGGTCAGAAATGGAGCAATAAGCCAGGAAAGAGGGTCACATACCTCGGAAGCGACCTCGATGTCAGCCGTCGAGCTGGAACCCGGGAAGTTATTCGTCGGGTACCGCCTCACAATCTTTCCCTTTATCGGTCTAAAGAGAGGGCCGGGAGACCCATGCACTAACCAGGGGGTGGCCTCGAAGGCCTCCTCCCGAGTCTTCTGGCCCGCGGTCGCCAGGCGGGCTCGCACCTCCTCGCTGTACTGCATCAAGAAGCTGCATTCTACGTGAAAAGACGAGATGGCATAGGGAGTCACCCCTGGACTCAATGGTATATTTATAGCTGAATAGTAGGGCCCCACCAGAAGATTCCATGCCAGCTCAGCATAGTACTCGCCGAACATGCAGGTTGTATGGTTCTTTCTGAGCTTGATCAAGCTCAAAAAGAGCGGGGATTATGTACAACCCCGTGTTCGTCGAGCGGGCCCTGCCAACAAAGACGAGCGAACCAGGTTTTCCGCCCCGCACCCAAGCAGCATGCAGACATGCGACAAGAGGCTGGTCCGCTCCCGCTCAGTTCAAGCGAGCGAGCCAGGCAAGGTGACCCCTTCATCCTTCTCACTTGCTCAGAGAATCGTCGACCGAATTAGGGGGCGCCATTCGTCTAACCGGTATTCGCGGATCGGTTCGACGACCCCTGGTCTGCGAGCCGTTCTAATGGTCACAATGGTCGCCAGCCCGCTCCTTATTCACGACCTAGCTGCCTGTCCGCCTCGGCGGAGGATTGGCGGGTCGTGGTGGCCCGGCTCGCGCTCGCCCAAGAAGAGTAGGCGAGCCGCTGGAGCCAGGTCGCACCCGCCTCTCGCGGAGAGGGATTAGTGGCGAGCTGACCTCCCTATCCATGGATGGGGCACAGTAGATGCCCTGAGATGAAATTATATGGATGCCCTCCCCAGGGGTGCAAATAGCTTGTTGGAATAGCGGAGCTACGCTGTTGGCAGACCAAGTTGGACTGCACGTAGCTGTTCAAAACAGCGGAGGTTGGCTATTAGCAGGCCCTTTACAGAATTCTATAAATAGAACCCAACGGGGCACCTCAGAGGGCACGCTCTGATATCCTCTAGCTTCCAGATCCAGTAGTGCTTTCTGAGGTAGCTTTAGCTCGGCCTGTGGCTAAGGAGGGGAATTATTCTCAGGTCTTCCGGGTGTGTGGTGGGTCCTCCCCGCCGAGCCCTTGGGTCGGTTCTTGTTTCTTTTGTTGTTTTGCTTGCAGGAGCGAACTAGGCGCGCGATCACCCCTTCCCCGAGGGCGAACTCCACAGGAGACCGAGGTTTCGGTTTCAACACTAGGCACATTCCACTGGTAAGTGTTCATGGACATGTTCTCAAACAGCTCAAGAGCTGCTTCTGGGGTCTTATGATTTAAAGTACCGCCAGAAGCTGGATCTATCATTTGCTTCGTGATTTGATTTAGCCCGTTATAAAACGTCTACACCTGCAACCATACAGGCAGAGCGTGATGTGGGCATCGTCTTAATAATTCTTTAGATCTTTCCCAGGTTTCATAAAGGGTCTCGGAGTCTATTTGTCCAAAGGGAGAAATGTCATTCCTAAGTTTTGCAGTTTTAGCAGGCGGAAAATTCTTTGCCAAAACTTTTTCAGTTAATTGCGTCCAAGTAGTTATGATATTTTTAGGAAGGGTGTTCAGTCATTTCTTAGCCTTAGTTCTAAGAGAGAAGGGAAATAATCTTAGCCTAATCACATCATTTGTGACACCATTAATCTTAAACGTGTCACAAATCTCAAGAAAGCTTGCAATATGTGCGTTCGGATCTTCATCTTGAAGTTCGTCAAATTGCACATATTGCTGCACCATTTGAATAATGTTAGGCTTCAGTTCAAAGTTGTTATTTGCTATCGCAGGGCAAACTATACTAGATTCAGTACCCTCAAGATTCGGTCGTGCATAATAAGACATAGGCCTTTGCACGGCTTCCTCTACGTTGGGTTCTTCCATTCTTAAAGTGGAAAATGACTCGGAATCCTCAACCGGTATTTGGAGAGTAGGGCCTTGAAATCGCGATCTTCTCTGAAGAGTACGCTCAATTTCATGGTCCAGGTCCAAAATAACCGACAGACTCCTGCGAGTCATGCACTAAAAGAAGAGAAGAGAAGAAAGAGAAATAAAATAAACTAGCAAAAGAGAGTTACTAATTTTTTTTTGAAATAAATTTTTTAAAAAAGTTTAACTCCCGAACTTCCCAAGGGCTACCTGGTGAAGGGTTCGCAAGGTACTAGACAAGATAGCGGCGTTTAAAACCGCTTTGCCTTTTTCGAGAGATTTAGGTGGCGTAGAAAAATTGTGGAGTGGGTTTCTATTAATAGTGGTAATAAAAAAAATTTTGATTTTTTTTAAAATTTTAAAGAACGAGGATGAGAAAGAGAAATGATAAAACTAATAGATTCGTGTTTTCAATTTATCAACGAGAGTTGGTCCCCGGCAACGGCGCCCAAAACTTGACGGCCCGGCCAACACTTACGAAAAGCGAACAGCCAAACTAGCAATCCGACTAGGCAAGTATACCTATCGAACTGTAGCAAGGGGACACAAGTGTCGTATTAAAATTCGGGAACGGTTGAGTAAGCTTACTCACACGAAATCTATTATTTTATCGACGGCAATCTTAGGGTTTAAAAGAAAGCTAAGCGTACTAAAGGAACAGAACTACTTGCAATGAAAGAGAGCTACTTGCATGAAGAGATAAAGAGAGCTAAAAGAGCGATTACACTAAATCTTAGTAACGTTGAGAGGAAAATGCACTCGATCAAGAATCACCTCGGCAAGAGTCGATTAGAAAAATACGATAAAAAGACCTAAGCTAATTAGGGTACAGGTCCTTGACTGTGGAGGTCCATAAATATTGACACGCTTCTCTCGAAGGCCGTGCCCAACTGAGTTTAGGAAGGTCCGACCGACTTTTGCCTAAATCGGAGGCCTAAAACTCGCTTTATGCGGTGAACCCCACTATTGGATTTTACTCCAATCCGGGAGATTTGAACGTCTGCCTCTCTCGAGGGGTGCGAAAAACTCCCTTTACTCTTGAGTGCTCATTTCAAACTTTCGGCCTCTCAGCTAGCCCAGAATGAAAGCAAAGGTGGAGAGTATATATCGATGATATACCTCCAACCCGTGATAAATCAAGAGTAATTCAAGGCTAAACCCTAAAAAGAAAAGGTAAGATTCAAAGCATCATAACCTAATCACTCGAACCTCGGATCATCAAAATCGAGTACAAGGAGGATTAGTTAATCATGGTGAGGTGGAAGAGGGGGGATGAGTAGTTAAGCATAAAGAGCACTATATAGAAGCATGAAAAAGAGAAAAGCACTTCTTTATTAATGAAAAAGGAGAGCTACAACTTTGAAATGAAAAGTACAAGTGCATGTAATTGAAAATCCTATTCTGGCCCTATCATTAGCAACTAAAGCACAATAAAATCCTATTCTAGCCCTACAATAGCAACTAAAGCATAATAAAAGCTATTACAAAAGTAAAATTACATTAGCATTAAACTAAACTAGAAAGAGAAAGAGAGTGAGAGAGAGAGAAAAGCATGAAAAAGAGCAAGAAATAGAGGGGCAGAACCTCCCCTTCTCAGTCAAAGATGATCATGAACCCTTGGAGAAGGGCTCAATTTATAGATTTTTTTTCGGGATGGGTCACACCCCCCTGACATGCCCTGGTCGGGCGTGTACCTGGGGCGTGACACAGTCGGTGCGACTTTTCATGCTGAAATTAATTGCTGAAGTTGACGGGCGTGGTTGTTGAAGTACACGCCCATATGTAACGCCCGGGTCGGGCATGACCCGGGGGCGTGACACATTTGGTGCGACAGTGGAGCGTGAAAAAGTGCGTGTTGCGGCGATTCCTCGAAACTTGGGGACACACCTCTGGACCATGCCCGTGTCGGATGTGACACGGGCGTGACCGAGGGCGTGTACACTGTATTTCCATGGAATGCAATTTCGGATCGGTTGCTTCATTCCTCTAGGTTACACACCCTAGGTACACACCCGGGTAGGGCGTGACCGTGGGGCGTGTCACAGCAAAATTCGGCTGAAAGCCATGAAAACCTAAAAAAAGCAGAAAAACGCATTAGCGGAAAAAATATATACAAAAGGGAATCAAAATAAGCACTTTACAAGACATGATTTGTGCTTTAAAACCCTGAAAATACCCTAATAAAATTGACAGCAAACCGTACTATCAATCATCCACCTTCTTTGCCCACTCCTTTTGGTTGGAGAGGATAGACTTTTCTAAAATATGCTTCAGTTCTCTATTTGAAATTTCGACTTGCCCACATGTCTGAGGATGGTAGGCCAAAGCAACCTTGTGGTGAACACCGAACCGTTTCAGCAGTTGCACGAATTGCTGGTTGCAAAAATGGCTGCCCCCATTGCTAATTATGGTTCTTGGTGTGCCAAAGCGGGAGAAGATATTCTTATGAAGGAAGTGGAGTATGGTGCGTGCATCATTCGATGCAACCGCCTCCGCCTCCACCCATTTAGACACATAATCCACAGCAACTAGGATGTACTGCTTCCCATGCGACATGGTGAAAGGACCCATAAAGTCAATCCCCGATACGTCGAATAACTCGCAAACCAGCATATTGTTCAAGGGCATTTTGTCTCGTCGAGCAATATTATATTCCCTGTGCGTTGACATTCATTGCACTCTTTAACGTGTGTAAAAGGGTCACGGAATAATGTAGGCCAAAACAAACCGCACTGTAGAACCATGCGGGCAGTCCGTGCGGCTCCAAAATGACCTCCAGCCAAACGATCATGACAATGCCTCAAAATCTCTTTAACTTCCATATCGGGGACACAACGTCGGATAACCCCGTCAGCACAGGTGCGGAATAGTAGGGGATCCTCCCAGAGATAGTACTTAACGTCTGAGAAAAACTTCTACTTTTGTTGATATGTTAAATGTGGCGGCAGCGCCTTGCTTGCTAAAAAGTTAGCAAAGTCAGCATACCACGGAGTAGAAGCAATAGAAGAAAGGGCGAACAGGCCCTCATCCGGAAAAGCATCGGAAATTGGAATTCCATAAGAACCCTCGCCTTCTCCCCCTTCAAGTCTCGAAAGATGGTTGGCAATCACATTGTCAACTACACGACGATCCCGGATTTCAATTTCATATCCTTGCAACAATAGAATCCAACGCATGAGCCGCGGCTTAGCATCATTCTCGTGCATGAGAAAACAAATAGCAGCATGATCTGAATGCACCACCACACTGGAAAGAATTAAATAAGAATGAAACATCTCAAAGGCGAAAACAATATCTAAAAACTACTTCTCGGTCGTGGTATAGTTCAGTTGTGCATCATTCAACGTCCGACTCGCATAGGCAATAGTATGAAAGATCTTATTTTTACGCTGGCCCAACACTGCCCCAACCGCGATGTCGCTAACATCACACATTAGCTCGAAAGGCACTGCCCAATCAGGGGATGAGAGAATCGGGGCTAAAACCAATCGATTCTTCAAGCAATTAAACACCTGATTGCATTCGTCATCGAACACAAACTTGACATCTTTTGCCAATAGATTAGATAGGGGTTTAGCTATAGCCGAGAAGTCTCGAATAAAATGCCGGTAAAATATAGCATGCCCCAAAAAACTACGAATACCATGAAGTGTCGACGGAGGGGGCAGGTTTCTAATCACCTTTACCTTTGTCGGATCAACCTCAAGCCCCTGCTGAGAAACCTTGTGCCCCAGAATGATCCCCTCACGAACCATAAAATGGCACTTCTCCCAATTGAGCACTAAATTAGTATCCTCGCAACATTGTAAAACCAAAGAGAGGCGGTGCAGCGCTTCTTCGAATCTATCACCAAATAAGGAGAAGTCATCCATGAACACCTCCAAGAAATACCCCACCATCTCGTGAAAAACCGCGGTCATACATCGCTGGAAGGTGGCTACCCCATTACATAACCCAAAAGGTAGCCGCCTGAAAGCAAAGGTACCAGACGGGCAGGTAAACGTTGTCTTCTCCTGATCCTCTGGGGCAATTGGAAGCTAATAATAGCCTGAGTAGCCATCCAGAAGACAGTAATAATCATGCCCGGCCAGCCTTTCCAGAATCTGGTCCATGAACGGTAGTAGGAAGTGATCTTTCCTGGTTGCCGCATTAAGCTTACAATAATCGATACAAACTCTCCATCCAACGACAAGCCTTGCAGTAAGCGGGTCGTCGTTCTCTTTACAAATGACAGTGATTCCTCCCTTTTTGGGCACCAACTGCACCGGACTCACCCATTTGCTATCGCTTATGGGATATATAATACCGGCATCCAAAATCTTGATAACCTCATTCTTCACCACCTCCTGCAACATAGGGTTCAATCTGCACTACGGTTCAGCTGAAGGATTGAAGTTATCTTCAAGTAATATCTTGTGCATGCACACTGTGGAGCTAATTCCTTTGACATCCAAGATTTTCCAACCAAAGGCTTTTCTATGTAACTTCAGCACTTCAACGAGAGGGACCTCCTGATCAGCGGTAGGAAGAGTCGAAATAATGGCAGGATGAATTTCTTTCTCTCCTAGAAAGACATACTTCAACGTGCATGGGAGCAACTTGAGCTCACGAGATCCGTCCGAGTCAAACGGGGGTACCGCCAGAAGCTTGGGATCTCCAACCGGCGCCTTGCACGACCCTTCCTTAATATTTATATCTGGGTCACAAAACTAACTCTCAACCTCATCAGGCTGAAAAGTACGGTCATCATCAATCTCCATAGTATCCTGTTGAAACCGAAAAACAGTCTCCTGTGGAGTTCACCCGTGGGGAAGGGGTGATCGCGCACCTACTTCACTCCTGCAAGCAAAACAGCAAAAGAAACAAGGGGAAATGACCCAAGGGCTCGGCGGCGAGGACACACCACACACCCGGAAGATCTGAGAGTGCTTCCCCTCCTTAGCCAAAGGCTGAGCTAAGGTACCCTCAGAAAGCACTTGAAAACTGGAGCAAGAGAGCACAGGAAGCATGCCTTCTGGCATACCCCTTGGGTCCTATTTATAGTTTCCAGAATCTGAACTGCCAATAACCAAAATGAACTGACATGAAGTTACCAAAATTCCCTCGGTTGGGTCTGCCAAGAGCCAAACTCCGCTATTTTGAAGGGCTATGGGCAGACCTGCGGGGGCAAAATAGTAAAAAGTACCTTATAGATCTGGGCGAGCTGGGGAGCCTGGCCACCTCGGCGGATTTTGCTCGCCTGCTGTTGCCGAGCTCCTTTGCGAGAGCGTGAGCTGGGACGGTGAGCTCGCCCATCCGTTGGTCACCATCAATCGACCTTAGCTCAACGATTCTTGGACTAGCTCGGCGAATGTCGAGCTCGCGGTCGACGAATACTGCTCTACCGTTCGACGAATGACGAGCTCCGGCTCGGCTTCTCTACTGCTGATCGAACTTGCCCACTAGTTTCAGCCCGATCGGTCTGGTTCCTGGCGACCTTATTCACCGGACACGGGGTTGTACATAATCCCCACTCTTTTTGAGCTTGGCAAAGATCGGAAAGAAACATCCAGCCCCAAGTGTTCGGCGAGCGCGGGGTGGACTGGAGGGAATCTTTGGGTGGGGTCCACCTGCGTCTATATATATGCACCTGTGTACCTGCCTGACTCTTGTCATTCCCTTTGCTCTGGCCCTGCCAAGATGTCGATCCCCAAGGAGATCCAAGATCGCCTTGACCGAGCTCGCAAGGCCTCTACAGCTCGCGTAGCCGCCCTGACGGCGGTCCCAGCCACTGTGCCGCAGGGTGGCTCTGCCGAGCCTAGCTCCAAGAAGATGAAATTGTTCCCTCAGGCAGCCGAGCCCATCTACGACGACCTGAGGACCACCTTAGAGCATGGGACCGGCTCCTCCACTCTGCCTGCCTCTGAAAAGGGGAGGAATATTGTCGAGATCTGCGACGACCCAGACAGCCGCCCTGATACTGTAGAAGACGTCGCACCGCGAGACGCCACCCCGCGAGCCAAGACCATTCTTGGGGACTCGCGGTTCATGACTATGGAAAACTGCCACTGGGAGTCGTTCCCTCCCTTTGGGACCTTGGGGTTGAGCTCTGTTGGAAC
Source organism: Platanthera guangdongensis (assembly GCA_039583875.1). NCBI lineage: Eukaryota > Viridiplantae > Streptophyta > Magnoliopsida > Asparagales > Orchidaceae > Platanthera > Platanthera guangdongensis. The sequence continues at coordinate 105,645,241 of CM077152.1, forward strand.
ACCCTATTACTAATTTGGGTCAGAATCACTATGTCTCTTGGAAACCAGTTTTTGACCTCCTGTATAGATCTAAAGGTCAACTAGAATTGAGTCTAAGGGTTAGAAGCCTAGGTTTGAAAGCTGCCCTCAAGACCAAGAATTTTTCAGTTTGAGACTAAGTCATATCGTCGAGCTCAGCACGACGATTCGTCAAACTCCAATCGACGATCGTCTAGCTCAACTTCGACAGATCGTCGAACTCCATTCGACGATCGCTGAGCTCAACTTCCACAAATCGTCGAACTCCATTCGATGATCTGCGAGCTCAGTTCGACGATCTTGACTCAGTATTGGATCTCTATCTCTGAGCTCAGTTCGACGATCTTTGAGCTCAGATCGACGATATTTTTGTTGATGTATAAGTCCATATCGCTGAGCTCAGTTTGACATTTTCTGATGAGTTAAAGGATTTTTCAAGATTAAAATTCAGATCAGTTAAGGAGATATTCAGCAATTAATTCAGAAGATTTTCTAGCCGTTTTCATTTATTCTGGACCAAGTTTCAAGGGATTATCAAGGAATGTTTCTTTGGACTTTCCTCCAGAAGACATTTGGAATTAAGAATGCAATTAATGCAGGCCAACGGCTATTCTTGACAGAGGATGTTTTTCTATTCAGTACCAGAGAATAAAAGACAAGATTTTTGAATCTCTCAATCATCTGAGCACTCAGAACACAGACTAGAAGAAGAAAATATTCTCTGTCTCAAAAACTTCTTTCAGAACACACATCCAAGGAGATCAACCATCTGAAATCTTCTGATCTCTTGTGATTCAAGTGTTCAAAGCCAACATCTTTCAAGACTCCAGACACCTAACATTTCAGCTGTTGCTGAAATCATCATTTGCTGGAGATCAACTTCTGAAGGCCTATCACCCTACAGCAAAGCTTCTTTTCCTGAACATCTCAAGGACTCAGGGGGAGCTTTGACACCATCAAATCCACATAGTCTTCTCAGCTGCTTTGATAAATAGAAGACTTCCATAAATTTCTCACCCCCATCTCTGTAAAGGGTTTCTCAAACTCCCTTCAAAAGTTTGAGTTTGTTTTTTGAGCACCTTGTCAAAAGCTCATTGGTGGCAAGACACCTGATCAAAAAATCTGATTTGGTTTTTGAGCACCTTATCAAAATCTCATTGGTGCCCAGGACACCTGATCAACTCATCCTGCAGTGGATTCCTACCTATGGTGGTAGAAGAGTGGATGTACCCAAGTTTAGGGGAACCACTATAGCTCCTTGTGTCATCTGGATTGCTTGTCTTTATCTTTTGTTTCTGGCTGTGATTGTTCTGTGATTATTTTGTGATTAGTTTAGATCTGTGATTAATTTATGTTATAGGTTATTCTGTGATTAGAATTAATAATTGCTTCCCTGTTTACTCAGATTACAACAATTGTTGTAAAAAGTTTTCAAGCACCATATACTCTATTCACCCCCCTCTAGAGTATATCAGATCTAGCTGCACTTTCAATTGGTATCAGAGCCAGGTTGGTTAAACATACCACACCTTGGTGGTTGCACAGGCCAACACCTGAACCCAAAGATTCCTAGTTAGATCTGTTTTCTTTTGAGTTTATTATTAGGTTTTGTTTTCACAAATCATGGCCCAAAACAAAGATTATGCTAGCACCAGACCTCCAGTGTGCAATCTATCCAAGTTTGCACTTTGGAAAGCAAGGATCAGATTATACATGAATTCTATTGACGAGGATATTTTTAACTCTGTTTTGACAGTTTGCCCAAGACCTCCAGAGAACTCAAGTACAAATTTTGTTCCACCTCCATCAGGAACAGATGCTGACATCAAGAAATGGAAGGTAGCTGATGCCAAGGCTATGAACATCCTAGACCAGACTATGTCTGATGACATCTTTCAAAAGGTGGCTGAATGCAATTCAGCAAAAAAATCTGGGATAAACTCTCTGAAATAGTCTCAGGCTCAGCTGATGAGAGAAAGGACAGGAGATCCCACCTCATATCTCAATATGAGAATTTCAAGAAGGGAGAAGCTGAATCAGTTGGAGATATGTACAACAGGCTCAGTCTAATTGTCAGTGAACTCAGGACCTTGGATAAAGAGATCTCACTAACTTAACTCAATGACAAAATTCTAATGTGCTTCCCTAGCACTTGGGATTCAAGAATCTGGCCAATCAAGGATGCCAGAAGTTTGAATGAGATCACAACAGAAGCTCTATTGCGTAAGCTCAAATCTTATGAGCTACTCATTAAGAATAGAGAAGAAGAATAGAAGGCTGCCTCACCAGCCACAAGAAAAGAGAAGACAATAGCCTTCAAGGAAACTGAAGATCAGCCGGAAGACAAAGTCACAGGCAATGATGAACTGCTCAGTCTGTTGGCCAAAAGATTTTACAAGATGGCCAGAAAGGACTTCAGAAGGAGATCATACAAGGAGCATGATAAGCCAAGGTATGATAAGTCAATTAATAATAAGGAAATTGTCTGCTTTGGTTGCAGGAAACCAGGGCACATTGTTCCTGACTGTCCAGAAAACAAAAACAAGGACAGAAGGGACAAGAAAGAAAGAAGAAAGGAGAAAGACTCCAAGAGGAATGGCAATGGCAAACACTCCTCAAGCAAAAACAAACACACAAGAAAGGGGTTTGTTGCTGAATCCTGGAGTGAGACTGAAGAGGAGTCAAAGCCTCATCCAGCTCCAGTGATGATGAAGATGATGCAGAAGAGAAAGAGTTCTGCATGATGGCAATCAATGCCTCTCAACATAATTCAGATGAAGAAGAGTCAGAGTCAGATTCAGAGACTCAACCTGAAGAAGATCAGGTAATTAGTTCTTTAGATTTTAATTCAGAGGACTTTAAATCTGAGTTTAAAGCATTATGTTTAGACCTGCTAAAATCTGAGAAAGAAATTATCTCTCTCAGAAATCATTTATCTGAACATAATACCTTAAAGTCAGAAAACCTCAAACTCTCTCAGGAGTTGGAGTGTTGTAGGGAGCAGATAGCTTCACTGAAAGGTGAGCTATCTGAGGCCAAGAAGCTTGAAGAATCCCTTAATGAGAGAAGTATCAAGCTGATGGACATCACAAGCACAGTGAACTCCAGATTTAATAGTACACTGGGCTTGGGTGCTTCATCCAGCAAACCCATAGTTCTAACAACTCCAATCAAGTTCATTTCTGATAAAGGAAGGGGAGTTGCAGAGGTAGCTAGGAAAAATTCTGATCTGCCCAAGAAAACTAAGTCCCAACAGAAATCGTCGAACGGAGATCGACGATTGTCGAACGCAGATCGACGATCTCAGGCAAAATCGTCGAACTCAGGTCGACGATCTCAAGTTCCTGAACTCTTCCATAGTCGACCGCCGAACGGATCTCGACGATTTGACCCAAGATCGTCGAACGCAGCTCCACATCGTCGAACAGAGGTCAGAGCTCTGGAAATTCTTTCAAGGGCAAATCAAAATCCAATCCTAAGGGTCCTTCATCCCAAATCTTTAACCCTTATACTGAATGGATTATACCTCCAAGGAGATATCATCCTGAAGGTTATAAGAGTCAACCTGGGATGCCTTTTATTTCAGAGTTTAAAGGTTATCAACCTAGGCCCAAGGTAAACTGGGTCAAAAACAAATGAATTATCTTATGTGCAGGTGAAGACCTATCCAACATCTAACCAGCAATGGTACTTGGATAGTGGGTGCTCTAAGCACATGACAGGAAACAAGGACAACCTCACATCCTTTAGAGACAAGCTTGGACCCAAAGTTATCTTTGGTGATTCAAACTTTGGACAAACTAAAGGACATGGTGCAGTCCAGATTGGATCAGTAACATTCAAGAAGGTAGCTTATGTACAAGGACTGAAGCACAACTTAATAAGCATCAGTCAGCTGTGTGATGAAGGCTACCAGGTGACCTTCAGCAAAGCATTATGCAAAATCAAGTCAGAGGACAACATAACTGTGTTGACAGGTAAAAGGAAAGGTAACATCTATCTAGTAGATTTTCTTTCAACAGATATAGATATTTGCCTGTTCAATTCTGTTTGTAGACCAAATATTTTATGGCATAAGAGACTAGGACACCTAAACCTTAGAACTATTGCTAGGCTATCCAAGGACAACCTTGTTAGAGGACTACCTTCTGGCCCCTACAAGAAGGAAGGACTCTGCAGGGCTTGTCAATTAGGCAAGCAAACTAAAAATAGTTTTAAGTCACTTAATAAGAGTGATTCACCTAGGATATTGTATGTGTTACACATGGATCTTTTTGGAGCCATCACAGTACAAAGCCTAGGAGGGAAATCTTACACTTTAGTAGTTGTAGATGACTTCTCTAGATTCACTTGGGTGTTCTTTCTAAGGAAGAAGTCTGATAACTTTAATTGTCTGACAGAGTTTCTCAAATGTATACAGATTGAGTTCAATACTCACATTGCCCTGATCAGAAGTGATCATGGGACAGAGTTTGATTCTCTTCTTATGCAAGAGTTCTGTCAGAGTGAAGGGATCAGGCATACTTTCTCAGCTCCTAGAACTCCTCAACAAAATGGGGTAGCTGAAAGGAAAAATAGAACCCTTATTGAATCTGCCACCACATTGTTGTCAGATGCTCACCTTCCTCTATCCTTTTGGGCAGAGGCAGTGAACACCTCCAACTATGTGCTGAATGACTCCCTATGAATTACTCAAAGGAAAGAAACCTAAAGTTGATTATTTTAGAGTTTTTGGTTGTATTTGCTACATACATAATAATGACAAGAAATATTTGGCAAAATTTCAAGCTAAAGCTAATGAAGGAGTGTTTTTGGGATACTCCATGATCAGCAAGGCTTATAGGGTTTATAATAAATCATCTCTAAAAATTGAGGAATCTATTCATATATCATTTGATGAATCTAACATGTCTTTCATGGAGAAGATCTCTTCTACCATAGAACCTTTGCAGGAACATTCTCTTGTTGAAGACTTGAACAAGTTACAAGTTACTCAAAAGGATGAAAGCAGTGAAGATGAAGAAAGTATTCAACATATTGAAGAACAACCTGAAGAGCCAGTTGTTGTACCACAAGAGGAAACAACAACACAGGTTGGTGAACAATCAACACCCCCTGTTGATTTAGTAACATCAAGAGATCATCCAATTTCCCAAATAATTGGAGACATCTCAGCCGGTGTGCAAACCAGAAATCAGGTCAACCAAAACCTGTTGCACACCTGCTTCCTATCTCAAATTGAACCTCAGTCCATTCAAGATGCAGAGCAAGATCCACACTGGATCATTGCAATGCAAGAAGAGTTGCATCAATTTGAAAGGAACAAAGTGTGGGAACTAGTGCCAAAGCCTAAGGATCACTCCATTGTTGGAACAAAGTGGGTGTTTAGAAACAAACTGGATGATCAAGGAGTAATTGTAAGGAACAAGGCAAGACTAGTTGCTTAAGGATATTCTCAAGAAGAAGGAATAGACTATGACCAGACTTTTGCACCAGTTGCAAGATTGGAAGCCATCAGAATCTTTTTAGCTTATGCAGCACATAAAGGATTCAAGGTATATCAGATGGATGTCAAAAGTGCATTTCTAAATGGAGACATCAAAGAAGACATATATGTCAGACAACCTCCAGGTTTTATCTCTCCAACTTATCCTGATTATGTTTTTAAGTTGAACAAAGCATTATATGGTCTCAAGCAAGCTCCTAGAGCATGGTATGAGACCATAGCATGCTTCCTATTGGAAAATGGATTTATAAGGGGTAGAGTAGACCAAACTCTTTTCATTAGATCTCATAAGTCCAATACCCTACTAGTACAGATCTATGTAGATGATATTATTTTTCGTTCTACTGACTCAAATTTGTGCAGAAGGTTTTCCAACCTAATGCATTCTAAATTTGAAATGAGTAGCATGGGTGAGCTATCCTTCTTCCTAGGATTGCAAGTCAAACAGCATGCTGAAGGCATCTTTATTTCTCAAACCAAGTATGCAAATGAATTGGTTAAGAAATTTGGCATGTCTGAAGCATCTTGTATGAAAACACCTATGTCTACTAATGTTGTATTGGATGCTGATGAACATGGGAAACCTGTTGATCAGACAACCTATAGAGTAATGATTGGCTCTTTACTGTACCTTACAGCTAGTAGACCAGATATAATGTTTGCTACATGTATATGTGCTAGGTTCCAAGTAAGCTATAGAGAGTCACACCTAACATTAGTAAAGAGGATTCTCAGGTATATTAAAAGTTGTCCAAATCTAGGTCTCTGGTATCCAAAAGATTCAGCATTTGATTTAACTGGATTTTCTGATGCTGATTATGATGGATGCAGAATTGATAGGAAAAGCACCAGTGGAACTTGTCAGTTCCTGGGTGACAGACTTGTCTCTTGGTTTTGTAAGAAACAAACTTCTGTGTCAACTTCAACTGTTGAAGCTGAATATATGGCTGCAGGCAGTTGTTGTTCACAAATCTTGTGGATTCAAAACCAACTCCTAGACTATGGCTACAACTTAGAGAAGTCTAAAATCTTTTGTGATAACATCAGTGCTATTTATATAGCTCAAAATCCAGTCCTCCATAGTAGGACAAAACACATAGAGATTAGGCCTCACTTCTTAAGGGATAATGTTGAAAAGAATAAAATTGAACTGCAATATATCCCAACTGACTTACAAAGGGGGATATTTTCACCAAGCCCTTGGATGAAAAGAAACACACCTTCTTCCTAAATCAGTTAGGAATGTTAGATGGAGGAAGTCTAAAATAATATACAAGTTTTTAAAAGTTTAAAAATTGACCAAGACTAGGCAAACATCTTGATTTTTCTTAGTGTCTAGAGCTTTTCTGGTCTCTGAACTGCGCTCGATGATTTTCCCCCAGATCGTCGAACGGAGATCGACGATTTCTGAAATTGTGGACCTGAGTTCAGCGTTTCTCAGATAGTATGAACTATCTCTTCCGGTCAAAGATCGTCGAACGGCGCTCGACGATTTTGTTCTCTGAACGATCGTCGAACAGAGCTCGACGCTCTCCAATATCGTCGAACGGAGATCGACGATATTGCAGACTCTTCAGATTCCTTTAGAAGCCCCGATCGTCGAACTGAGTTCAACGATCTTTCCATTTCTGCGTCAAACCCTAATATAAAATTCATTTTTTGCCGTCGTTCTCCTTTTGCGCTTTCGATTTCTCTGCAAACACTTTCTTTCCCTCCAAACATTTCTGCACTTGGTCATTTTGTTTGTTGATTCTTTGCAGGTAACCATGGTCGTTTCAGTTGCTGTTCTTGCCGCCATGAAATTTGATGTCGGTTTTGACATTGACATGGAGTCCTTCAGCACAACAGATCAGGTTTTCCAGGACATCTTGGAGTTATTCAAAGAGCAGAAACTTGCTAGAATCATGACCACTAGAATTAAACTTGCTGCTGATGAGATTAAAGAGTGGGTCTACACTGCCCACAATTAGGATCAAAACACAATCGTTGGATCAATTTCTGGCACACAGGTACCCTTGACCCCATCAATTCTGACAGAAGTTTTTGAGTTAAGTACTGGTGGAGACTCTGTTGATTTATCTGGAGAAGAATATGCTGACTTGCTTGCAAGAATGGGTCATTCTGAGGCTAACCCTAGCAAGATGCTGAAGAAGAATCTGTCTGTGAAATATAGATTTCTGGCTGATGTAGTTGGGAAGGTCCTATTGGCTAAGCACTCTGCCCATGATACCATTTCTAGGTATCAGCTATGCCTAATGGGAGCCATAGTGGACAAGAAGGATCTAAACTGGGGAGAGGTCTTCTTTGACCTAATTAAAAAGAAAATTAATAAGAGTTTTGTAAATTTTGGGAGAATTTTAGGCCTTTTTCTGCAGAACAAATGCCCAGCATTGCTAGTATCTTCTGGGATACACATAAATGCTTCCAAGAGACTGTCCTGTGCCCTGTTTGGTAAATAGGACAGGCAGATCATCAAGCGCAGCAGGCCCTCTTCCAGCACACCTTCAGGCACCAGGACTGCCATAGTCACTTCCCTCAGGTCTCTGCCCCTGCAGATGACCTGCCTGCTGCTGCCTCTCCTCCCCCTCCTCCAATTCCATCTCTTCCAATTCCATCCACCATTCAAACTCCATCCACTATCATCATCTCCAGCCCTTCTCCAACATCTATACCATCTCCAATCCCTACTCTACCAACAACAGAAGAACCATTCCATCCATTATACTCCTACTCTCAACTAGACTCTGCCATATCACCCTCCATTCCCTCATTCACTCTCATTGATGATTCCTTCATGGATGACTCACCCTCCTCACCTCTTGAGCTACCCTCATCATCAACCTCTTACCAAGACCTTCTGCAAGAGATCATTGATCAACCCACCTTCACACCATCTATCTCCATCCCACTATCCTCCATCACCACTTTACCCACACCTCAACCATCTCTTCTCCAATACACTAACTCTCCTCTACCATCACCAATAGCTCCACCTACATCCTCTACCTCTGCTCCAGTCACTGCTGAGCAAGTAGATCTTCCAGCCCTTGCTGACAGGATCTATGAATTGCTAGCCCCCAGGCTATCTCTTCTCTTGGAGACCTCCTTGTCTCCATTACTCCAGTCAGTGGCAGCTCTTTCTGCCAGGCTCTCTTCCTTATTCCCTCAGGCAGCCCCTTCAGCAGTGTGCCTTGATCCAGCTTTGTCTGAATCTAGGCAGGGGGAGATGCCCTATGAAGTGAGCTTGCCTGCTGTGTCTGCTGTTTCTTCAGCTTTTGTTGCTGCTGCTGCTGCTGTTCTTCCTCAAGCTCCAGTTCCCCTTCCAGTTGCAGTCTTTCCAGTGGACATCGGGTCCTTGCTCTCTGAGTCTGATTCAATATATTTCAGTTGTCTGCCAGAGAAAGCTTATTTTCTAGAGAGAGTTGTTATCCAGTCCCCAGAGGATCTCTCCAAGGCCCTTGTACCCTTCTCATGCTGTGATACCAGCATTATAACTTCCTTTGTTAATTCAGTATATGCCGCTGCTACTCCTGCTAAAAGCATGGTTGTTGTTTTTGATGCTGCTGTCCCTCCTGCTGAAGATAGTGTTGATATATCTATTGTTATTAGTGCTGTCAGTGCTGCTGCTACTATTGTTCCAGTTTCTGCTGATATCCTTATGACAGAGGCACATGATTTTGAGCCTTCTGTGTTTTCTGATGATATTCCTGCTGCTGATATTGTTGTTTCTGAAAGTGAAACTGTTGCTGCACCAACTGCTATTATTACTACTGCCACAACTTCAGTATCTGCTGCTGTTACTACTGCTTCAACCTTTGCTTCTGCTTCAACTACAATTGCTACAAGTGTTGTATCTGCTGCTGCTCCAACCTCTGCTGCCTCATCTGCTTCAACCCAGCTCAAGAAAGATTTGATGAAAAGGATTGATGCTCTTTATGATGATCAAAGTTCTGAAAGTGATGAGTTCAAGACAGACTCTGATGATTCTTCTGCTACTATTGCCAGGAAGAGAAAGGCAAGGAGCAAAGCCATGAAGAGAGTACCTCCAGCCAAGGTCAAGGACAACAATGACATTCCATATTATATTCTTCATGACTGCCCCATAACTGAGCATTGGATGCAATATTCAAAGAACCAACTCAAAGCAATGAAGAAAAATAGGAAGTATGAAAAAGGCTCTTCTCAATTCCAACATCCTTATCCTCCTCCACCACCTCCTCCTGATGCAGGTGCAGGTGGAAGTTCAGCTGCTCAACCTCATGCCAAAAGCCAAACCCCCTATCAGCCACATGCCAGATCCTATCATAGGGGAAGCCAGTCTAGAGGCTCTCAATCCAGAAGAGGAAACTACAGAGGCAATCAAAGAGAAGTCCAGGTTTATTCTAAAGGTTATTCAAGGCAACATCCCTACTCCAGGGAAGGACAAATTTCATCTGACACAACCTCTGGTCCTTTTCCCTATAAACTAAAGGAAGTGGTTTCATCCAGGCCTCCTCAGGATAATCCATCAAATAGATATGAACCACCAGTACCATTTGAAGATCCTAAAAATAATCCAACTGCTTGGACTGCAAGGATGAAAGAGCTTGCTGCACTGGACCAGATTAAGAAAGCTAAAGAGCAAGGCAAAGACTCCTCCAACATCACTACATTATCTGAACAGAGAAAGAAAGAGTTGGAAAGATATGGTTCAGGCAAATTCTTTGATTCTGATAGATACATGGAGCTGCATCCTGAAGCTGTAGTTCCCAGGCCCAAACAGCAAACTTCTTTAGGTGCAGCAGATGATACAAGATCAAAGAAGGAAGCTCTCAACCCCAATAGAGAAATCAAACTCATTAAGAGTAAGGAGAAGAAATGACTATGTAAGGTGATAATCATCTTGACTTCTGATTATTATCTGGGATGAAATATATCTGTGGTTCTGCAATATCCAGCTTATTGCTTTTCTATTTTGTTGATGTGTATGTTGTTATTTAATTTTTCCAAATTCTGTAAATAGTAATCCTAACCCAAATAGGGGGAGATTGTTGGAACACCCTATTACTAATTTGGGTCAGGATCACTATGTCTCTAGGAAACCAGTTTTTGACCTCCTGTATAGATCTAAAGGTCAACTAGAATTGAGTCTAAGGGTTAGAAGCCTAGGTTTGAAAGCTGTCCTCAAGACCAAGAATTTTTCAGTTTGAGACTAAGTCATATCGTCGAGCTCAGCACGACGATTCGTCGAACTCCAATCGACGATCGTCTAGCTCAACTTCGACAGATCGTCGAACTCCATTCGACGATCGCTGAGCTCAACTTCCACAAATCGTCGAACTCCATTCGACGATCTGCGAGCTCAGTTCGACGATCTTGACTCAGTATTGGATCTCTATCTCTGAGCTCCATTCGACGATCTTTGAGCTCAGATCGACGATATTTTTGTTGTTGTATAAGTCCATATTGCTGAGCTCAGTTCGACGATAGCAGAGCTTAGTTCGACGTTTTCTGATGAGTTAAAGGATTTTTCAAGATTCAAATTCAGATCAGTTAAGGAGATATTCAGCAATTAATTCAGAAGATTTTCTAGCCGTTTTCATTTATTCTGGACCAAGTTTCAAGGGATTATCAAGGAATGTTTCTTTGGACTTTCCTCTAGAAGACATTTGGAATTAAGAATGCAATTAATGCAGGCCAACGGCTATTCTTGACAGAGGATGTTTTTCTATTCAGTACCAGAGAATAAAAGACAAGATTTTTGAATCTCTCAATCATCTGAGCACTCAGAACACAGACAAGAAGAAGAAAATATTCTCTGTCTCAAAGAATTCTTTCATAACACACATCCAAGGAGATCAACCATCTGAAATCTTCTGATCTCTTGTGATTCAAGTGTTCAAGGCCAACATCTTTCAAGACTCCAGACACCTAACATTTCAGCTGTTGCTGAAATCATCATTTGCTGGAGATCAACTTCTGAAGGCCTATCACCCTACAGCAAAGCTTCTTTTCCTGAACATCTCAAGGACTCAGGGGGAGCTTTGACACCATCAAATCCACATAGTCTTCTCAGCTGCTTTGATAAATAGAAGACTTCCATAAATTTCTCACCCCCATCTCTGTAAAGGGTTTCTCAAACTCCCTTCAAAAGTTTGAGTTTGTTTTTTGAGCACCTTGTCAAAAGCTCATTGGTGGCAAGACACCTGATCAAAAAATCTGATTTGGTTTTTGAGCACCTTATCAAAATCTCATTGGTGCCCAGGACACGTGATCAACTCATCCTGCAGTGGATTCCTACCTAGGGTGGTAGAAGAGTGGATGTACCCAAGTTTAGGGGAACCACTATAGCTCCTTGTGTCATCTGGATTGCTTGTCTTTATCTTTTGTTTCTGGCTGTGATTGTTCTGTGATTATTTTGTGATTAGTTTAGATCTGTGATTAATTTATGTTATAGGTTATTCTATGATTAGAATTAATAATTGCTTCCCTGTTCACTCATATTACAACAATTGTTGTAAAAAGTTTTCAAGCACCATATACTCTATTCACCCCCCTCTAGAGTATATCAGATCTAGCTGCACTATCAAGCTCGCAGAGGCTGAGCTCACCGGTGTGCGCCCCCTCTCCTGAGCAAGCTGTCGTGGCCGCAGGGGCGGGTCTGTAAACTATCCCTACCTCGGGATTCGAGCTTCTCCCACCGGGGACTCGCGGCCCAGGTCGCGGGAAGGATCTGAGGTTCATTCCTCCTCGCATCTCCTTCGAGCTGCCGAGCTCGTCAGGTCAACTTTGCTTGGATTCCTGCCTCATGTGATTTTCCTGCATTCCTCTTTTTGCTGATGTTTGTCTCCACAGTTCCCCCCAGCCAATCCGCTGCCGAGGAATCTTCGCGGGCAGCCCACTACTCTCCCCTCCACTCCCCAAGCTCGTTGGACTCTTACATGGGCCCCGAAGTGAATCAAGGCGAGCTGACGAGGAGGGAGGTTATGCTTCTCAAGAAGCTGGTGTGCGAGCTGCGCGAGGTGCAGGTTGTGAACAAGACGCTACAATACGACTACGCGCATCTCGCTGACAAGGTGCAAAGTGGCTAGGCTGGCGAGCTGATGTCCCCTTCCCGGCTTCTGGACGAGATAGATGATGGCCTCTTAGTGGAGCAGAGGAATTCGGGGAGGATCCGCGAGCTGCTCCACGCGTGGCAGTCTGGGGGGCAGGAGCCGTAAGACCGGGGTAGATAAGAGGGCGGCTCCTTTGCCGAGCCGACCGGTACTCGCCTCCTGGTGTTCCCCCTGCTCGCGCACCCCGCTTTTTTATTCCTGCACTTGGTCTTTGTAATAAGTAACTTTAGAATATTCTTGACATACGGTATTCAAATAATATATTGCTCTGTTTGACTTAGCCTTGGTTGGGACGCGCCGGAAGTCGGCGAGCTGGGGTGGCGAGTTGGGGGTGGCGAGCTGGGGAGGCGAGCTGAGCTGATTGGATAGCCTGACCCCGGATTTACTTTTCTATACATAGCCCCCCACCCCCTCCCCCCCCCCCCCTCACCAACCCCCGTACTGCTGCTTTTATTGCTCTCTCTCTTTCTTTCTGCGCTTCTCTCCTTTTCTACTCGCGCCCCGTCTTCTTTCGCGAGCATCGGCAAGACCAACCCCGACGCTGATGGTTGCAGAAAATGTGCCCAGTACTTTACCGATTACTGCTTCTTCGAGGGGCATACCGGCGAGGAGGAGCTCGTGGAGTTCGAGGCAGAATATGTGTCGCCGGGCTTCAAGGCGCGCCGGCCGAGACAAGGGGAGGCTATCAATACTTTCTACGACAATGAGCTCGTCTTCCCCCTCTCTCACTTTGAGGTGGGGTTGCGCCTCCCCCTCTAGCCGGAGATCCGGCAAATTTTGAAGTACTATAGCGCGGTACCTGCGTAGCTAAACTCCAACGCCATCGTCATGATGGTGGCGTTCGCGAGCTACCTCCGGCGAGAGAGGAAAGAGTTCAACCTGACAGTGTTCAGGAAACTCTTCTCTTATAAGGCGACGCCGGATGGGGTCGCTTACTTCAGTGGCTCGCTGATCAAAGTTCGCGATTTCGCGAACAAGCATCATAACTGGATGACCAGGATCGCCTTTATCAAGGGCGATCTCGGCAACATCCCGTACTCACCGCAGCAGAAAGGCGAGGAGGTCTACCGCCCGCCGGCAATGATGCCGAGCTCCACAAATACTTCCTCCACAAGGACTTCGAGGTCTCCTACCTGCGAAGGGGCCTTGATGCTCTTCTCCCTGTCCTACTTGGTGAAGGTATTGCTCTCTTCGTATTGTCGAGCTCGCCCGATTGCCGAGCTCGCCATATTGCTGTTGAAAGTGCTCTAACTCTTTCCAAGTTTTTTCTTGCAGGGGAGCAGTTGATTCCCGCGAACCCTCCATTTGCAGATCCGGGGTTGTGAAAGTGCAAGTTAGATCTGATATACTCTAGAGGGGGGTGAATAGAGTATGGTGCTTGCTAAAAACTTTTACAACAATTGTTTTATTCTTATGTGAATAGGGAAGCAAATAATAAAAAGTAATCTAAACACAGAATAATCACAATATACAAAGGAATCTAATCACAAGCCACAGCCAGAAACAAAATGAAACACAAGCAACCAGAAGACACAAGGAGCTATAGTGGTTCCCCAATCAACCTGGGTACATCCACTCTTCCACCACCCTAGGTAGGAATCCACTGCAGGATGAGTTGATCAGGTGTCCTGGTCACCAATGAGCTTTTGATAAGGTGCTCAAAAACCAAACCAGATTTTTTGATCAGCTGTCTTGCCACCAATGAGCTTTTGATAAGGTGCTCAAAAACCAATCACAAACTTTTGAAGGGAGTTTGAAAAACCCTTTACAGCAGAGTGAGAGAGAGAGAGAGGGAAAGAGATAATCTTCTCTGTCAACAGTTAGAGAGAAGATAGTGGATGTTGTCAAAGCTCCCCCTGAGATCTGTAGTTGTTCAGGAAGTGAAGCTTTGCAGTAGGGTGATAGGCCTTCAGAAAATTGATCTCCAGCAAATGATGATTTCAGCAATAGCTGAAATGTGAGGTGTCTGGAGTCTTGAATGATGATGGCCTTGAACACTTGAATCAAAAGAGATCTGAAGATTTCATTTTGTTGATCGCCTTTGGTGATGGTGTTCTTGTATGAATCTTTGAGACTGAGAATGTCTGCAACTCTTTCTCTTTCTCTTGTGTAATTGTTGTTGTGAGAGCTGTTGTTGCAGAGAATATTTTTCTAACTTCTTGTTCTTCTACTTCTGGAATAATGAAAAATCTTATCTTTTATTCCTTTTTGTCTGAATAGAAATGATCCACTGTCAAGATAACCGTTGGCCTATCATAAATGACTTCCTTAATTGCTTTTGTCTTCTGGAGGAAAGTCCAATAAAACATTTCTTGATAATTCCTTGAAACTTGCTCTAGATTAATTAAAAATGGCTACAAGATCTGTGAATTAATTGCTGAGAACAATTCCTTAACTGTCTGAATTTGAATCTTGAAAATCGTTGAACCCTTCAAAAAAAACATCGAACTGAGCTCCACTATCGTTGAACTGAGCTCAGAGATTTGGACTTAGACAGAAACAGAGATCGTCGATCTGAGCTCAACTATCGTCGAACTGAGCTCAGAGATTGAGAACCAAACTGAAGTCAAGATCGTCGATCTGAGCTCGAAGATCGTCGAATGGAGTTCGACGACTTGTTGAAGTTGAGCTCAGAGATCGTCGAATAGAGTTCGACGATTCGTCGAAGTGAGCTCACCGATCGTCGAATGTAGTCCGACGATTCGTCGTACTGATCTCGACGAAATGACTTAGTCTTCTGAAACTGAAAATCCTTGTCTTGAGGGAAGCTTCCAAACCTAACTACTAACCCTTAGACTCAATTCTACTTGACCTTTAGATCTATACAATGAGGTCAAAATAGGTTTCCTAAGAGACATAGTGATCCTGGCCCAAATCAGTAATAGGGTGTTCCAACAATCTCCCCCTATTTGGTTTTGGATTACTATTTACAGATATTCAAATAAAAACAACAATATACAAAGCAAAAATGAAATAAACAAGACATTGCAGAATCACAGATATTATCTCAGACAGATCATAAAACATCATATATTGTCACCTTACAGAATCACTCCTTTTCCTTGCTCTTTATACGTACTATTTCCCTGTTTGGATTAAGAGCTTCCTTTTTAGATCTTCTATCATCAACTGCACCTAAAGAGGTTTGTTGCTTAGGCCTGGGCACTACAGCTTCAGGATGCAGCTTCATGTAGCTTTCAGAATCAAAAAACTTGCTGGAAGCATATCTTTCAAGTTCCTTTTTCCTTTGTTCAGATAATGTAGTAATATTTGGAAGTGTCTTTTCCTTGTTCTCTGGCTTTCATAATTTGATCCGAAGCAGCTAATTCCTTCATCTTGGCTGTCCATGAAGTTGGATTGTTCTCTGGATCCTCAAAAGGAACTGGAGGCTCATATCTGTTTGAAGAATTATCTGCAGGAGTTCTGGAGGAGACTAAGTATTTAAGCTTGTAAGGAAATGGACCTGAAGTTGTATCAGATGTAGCTTTTCCTTGCCTTGAATAAGGGTGTTGCCTGGAATAGCCTTTTGAGTATACTTGAAATTCTCTTTGGTTTCCTCTGTAGCTTCCTCTCCTTGATTGATAGCCTCTGGATTGGCTTCCCTTATGTTGAGATCTTCCTTGAGGCTGATAAGGTGTTTGGCTTCTGGCAGAGGAATGAGATGCAGAGCTACCACATGCACCTGCATCAGGTGAAGGAGGAGGAGGAGGAGGATGATGGAACTGAGAGGAACCTTTCTCATACTTTCTCTTTTTCTTCATGGCCTTCAATTGATTCTTGGAGTATTGCATCCAGTGTTCTGTGATAGGACAGTTATGCAGTATGTAATAAGGAATATCATTGGTATCTTTGACTTTTGCTGGAGGAACCCTTTTCATAGCCTTGCTTCTGGCCTTTCTTTTCCTTGCAATAGTTGCAGAGGAGTCATCTGAATCAATCCTATATTGATCACTTTCTGAGCTTTGTTCATCATACAGTGTATCAATCCTTTTGAGATAGTCTATCTGTTGTTGGGATTGAGCAGAGGTAACAGTAGTGACAACAGTTGTGGCAGCAACACTAGAAGGAGGAATAGAAGCAACACTAGCAGAGGAGATTACATCAGTAGATACAAAACTTTCAGAAGTAACACTCTCAGAAATGGAAGGTACAGCAGTAGTAGATACAGCACTAACTGGGGCAGCAGATTCAGATACAACAGTTTCAGCATCAGCAATAACAGTAGGCTCAAGTTCAAATGCCTCTGTCATATGTATATCCTCAGATATTAAATCATCAGAATTAGCAGCAATATCAACAATGTCAGTACCAGAAACTGAAGGAGCAGCAGCAGCAGAAAGGGACTGTACAAAAGAATGAATTAAGCTAGTGTCACAGCTTGAAATAGGCACAATGGCCTTAGACAGATCTTTAGATAGTTGGACTGCAGTATGCTCTGGAAGACAGCTGAAATATATATAATCAAAATCTGATAATAATGACCTGAGGTCCATTGAAAAAACTACAACTGAAGGTGTTGAGGCTAGAGCTTGGATAGAAGTAACAGCAGCAGCAGTAGCAGCAGGCAACCTATCCACTTCATGAGGCATCTCCCCCTGCCTAGATTCAGTCAGGACTGGATCAAGGCACCCAGATGAAGGGATTGCCTGAGGAGGAATAAGAGAGGAGAGCCTGGCAGACAGGTCTGCAACTGACTGTAGAAGTGGAGCCAAGGAGGTCTCCAACAAGAGGGATAGCCTCGGAGCTATCAGCTCATAAAGTCTATCTACTAACGCTGGAAGATCTACATGCTCAATAGGGACTTGAGCAGAGGTAGAGAAGGAAGGTGGAACAGCTAGAGATGTTGGTGGAGAGCTGGTGTATAGGGGAAAGGAGGGTTGAGATATGGGGATTGTGGAAATTGAAGATAATGGAATGGAAACAGAGGGTATGAAGGAGGGTTGTGCAATGATATCTTAAAGTAACTGTTGGTAAGATGTGGATGAAGAGGGTAGATCAGGAGGGGATGAAGGGGAATCATCCATAAAGGAATCATCTATCAGATTGAAAGATGGAAGATGAGATGATGATTCAATTTCTAGGTGAGGGTATTGATGTAGAGGATGGAAAAGTTCTTCTGTGAGAGGTGGAGGTGAAGAAATTGAAGTTGGAGATGGGGTTGAAATAATGATTGTGGAGGAAATTTGAATGGTGGAGGTGACTGGTGGAGATGAAATAAGAGGTGGAGGAGGAGAAGAAGCAGCAGGCAAGTCTTCTATAGGGGCAGAGACTTGAGGGGAAGAGACTGCAACAGTCCTTGTGCCAGAAGTTGCACTTGCAGAGGGTCTGCTGGGCTTCACTATCTGCCTGTCCCACTTTCCAAACAGGGCATAGGAGAGCCTCTTAGAGGCATTGATGTGCATCCCATTTGAGACTAGTAGTGCAGGGCATCTGTTTTGAAGAAATAGCCCTAGTATCCTTCCAAAGTTGACAAAATTCTTGTTGATATTTTTCTTAATCAGGTCAAAGAAAACCTCTCCCCAGTTTAACTGTTTCTTATCTACAATAGCACCCATCAAACACAGCTGATACCTGGAGATGGTATCATAGGCTGAGTGTTTGGCCAACAAGACTTTTCCAACCACATCAGCTAAGAACCTGTACTCAATAGCCAAATGTTTCTTCAGCAGCTTGCCAGTGTTTGCATTTGAATGACCCATTCTGAGTTCCAGATATTGTGTCAATCACTGTATTCTGGTCCTGGTTGTGGGTAGTATAGACCAACTCCTTGATTTTATCAGCAGCCAATTTGACTCTGGTGGACATGATAGTGATGAGCTTTTGTTCCTTGAAAAGTTCTAGAATTTCTTGGAAAATCTGATCACTGTTATTGAAAGCGTCCATATCTATATCAAATCCTGCATCAAATTTCATGGCGGCCAGGACTGCAACTGAGATGGCCATTATTTCCTGCAAAAATCAACAAACAAACGACCAAGTGTAGAGAAGTTTGGAGGGAAAGAGAATTTTTGCAGAAAGTATGAAAGCGCAAGGGAGAACGACGGCCGAAAAAAGAGTTTTATATTAGGGTTCGACGCAGAAAAGGAAAGATCGTTGAACTCATTTCGATGATCGGGGCTTCTAAAGGAAACTGAAAGGTCATCAACATCATCGATCTCCGTTCGACGATATTGGAGAGCGTCGAGCTCCGTTCGACGATAGTTCAGAAAACAAAATTGTCGAGCTTCGTTCGACGATCGCTGACCTGGAGAGATAGTTGAGCACTATCTGAGAAGCGCTGAACTCTGGTCGACGATTTAGGAAAGCGTCGATCTCCGTTCGACGATCGGGGGAAAATCGTCGAGCGCAGTTCAAAGATCAAAAACACTCTATACACTAGAAAAATTAAAATGTTTGCCTATTCTTGGTCATTTTTAGAGTTTTAAAATCTTGGAACTTATTTTAGACTTCCTCCATCTAACATTCCTAACTGATTTAGGAAGAAGGTGTGTTTCTTTTCATCCAATGGTTTGGTGAAAATATCTCCCCTTTGCAAATCAGTTGGGATATATTGAAGTTCAATTTTATTTTTCTCAACATTATCCCTTAAAAAGTGATGCTTAATTTCTATGTGTTTTGTCCTACTATGGAGGACTGGATTTTGAGCTATAGAAATAGCACTGGTATTATCACAAAAGATTTTAGACTTCTCTAAGTTGTAGCCATAGTCTAGGAGTTGGTTTTGAATCCACAAGATTTGTGAACAACAACTACCTGCAGCCATATATTCAGCTTCAGCAGTTAAAGTTGACACAGATGTTTGTTTCTTGCAAAACCAAGAGACAAGTCTGTCACCAAGAAACTGACAAGTTCCACTGGTGCTTTTCTTGTCAATTCTGCATCCATCATAATCAGCATCAGAAAATCCAGTTAAGTCAAATGCTGAATCTTTTGTATACCAGAGACCTAGATTTGGACAACTTTTAACATACCTGAGAATCCTTTTTACTAATGTTAGGTGTGCCTCTCTAGGGCTCACTTGGAATCTAGTACAGATGCATGTAGCAAACATTATGTCAGGTCTACTAGCTGTAAGGTACAATAAAGAGCCAATCATTGCTCTATATGTTGTCTGATCAACAGGTTTCCCATGTTCATCAGCATCTAATACAGCATTTGTATGCATAGGTGTTTTCATACAAGATGCTTCAGACATACCAAATTTCTTAACCAATTCTTTTGCATACTTGGTTTGAGAAATAAATATGCCTTCAGCATGTTGCTTGATTTGCAATCCTAGAAAGAAGGATAGCTCACACATGCTACTCATTTCAAATTTAGAATGCATTAGATTTGAGAACCTTCTGCACAAATTTTAATCAGTAGAACCAAAGATAATATCATCTACATAGATTTGTACTAGTAGGGTATGGGACTTATGGGTTCTAATAAAAAGATTTTGATCTACTCTACCCCTTATAAACTCATTTTTCAAGAGAAAGCATGCTAGGGTCTCATACCATGCTTTAGAAGCTTGCTTGAGACCATATAATGCTTTATTCAGTTTAAAAACATAATCAGGATGAGATGAAGAGATAAAACCTGGAGGTTGTCTGACATAGACTTTTTCTTTGATGTCTCTATTGAGAAAGGCACTCTTTACATCCATCTGGTATACTTTGAAACCTTTGTGTACTGCATATGCTAAGAATATTCTAATAGCCTCCAACCTTGCAACTGGTGCAAAAGTCTGGTCATAATCTATGCCTTCTTCTTGAGAGTACCCTTGAGCAACTAGCCTTGCCTTGTTCCTTACAATTACTCCTTGATCATCCAATTTGTTTCTGAACACCCACTTTGTTCCAACAATGGAGTGATCCTTAGGCCTTGGTACTAGTTCCCAAACTTTGTTCCTTTCAAATTGATGCAACTCTTCTTACATTGCAATGATCCAGTGTGGATCTTGCTCAGCATCTTGAATGGATTGAGGTTCAATTTGAGAAAGGAAGCAAGTGTGCATCAGGTTTTGGTTGACCTGATTTCTAGTTTGCACACCAGCAGAGATGTCTCCAATCACTTGGGAGATTGGATGATCTCTTGATATTACTAAATCAACAGGGGGTGTTGATTGTTCACAAACCTGTGTTGTTGTTTCCTCTTGTGGTACAACAACTGGCTCTTCAAGAGGTTTCTCTTCAGGATGTTGAATGTCTTCTTCATCTTCACTGCTTTCTTCTTTTTGAATGATTTGTAATCTGTCCAAGTCTTCAGCAAGAGAATGTACCTGCAAAGGTTTTATGGTAGAAGTATTCTTCTCCTTGAAAGACATGTTAGTTTCAACAAAAGATATGTGAACAGATTCTTCAATTTTAAGAGTTGATTTATTATATACCCTATAAGCCTTACTGATCATGGAGTATCCCAGAAACACTCCTTCATCAGCTTTAGCTTGAAATTTTGCTAAGTATTTCTTGTCATTATTGTGTATGTAACAGATACAACCAAAAATTCTAAAATAATCTACTATAGGTTTCTTTCCTTTGAGTAATTCATAGGGAGTCTTGCCCTTCAGTTTATGTATTAAACTTCTGTTCAGCACATAGTTGGAGGTGTTCACTGCCTCTGCCCAAAAGGATAGAGGAAGGTGAGCATCTGACAACAATGTAGTGGCAGATTCAATAAGGGTTCTATTTTTCCTTTCAGCTACCCCATTTTGTTGAGGAGTTCTAGGAGCTGAGAAAGTGTGCCTGATCCCTTCACTCTGACAGAACTCTTGCATAAGAAGAGAATCAAATTTTGTCCCATGATCACTTCTGATCAGGGCAATGTGAGTATTGAACTCAGTCTGTTTGCATTTGAGAAACTCTGTCAAACACTTAAAGTTATCAGACTTCTTCCTCAGAAAGAACACCCATGTGAATCTAGAGAAGTCATCTACAACTACTAAAGTGTAAGATTTCCCTCCTAAGCTTTGTACTGTAATGGGTCCAAAAAGATCCATGTGTAACAGATACAAAATCCTAGGTAAATTACTCTTATTAAGTGACTTGAAACTATTTTTGGTTTACTTGCTTAATTGACAAGCCCCGCAGAGTCCTTCCTTCTTGTAGGGGCCAGAAGATAGTCCTCTAACAAGGTTGTCCTTGGATAGCCTAGCAATGGTTTTAAGGTTTATATGTCCTAATCTCTTATGCCATAATACATTAGGTCTACTAACAGAGTTAAACAGGCAAATATCTACTTCAGTTGAAAGAAAGTCTACTAAATAGATGTTTCCTTTCCTTTTACCTGTCAACACAGTTGTGTTATCCTCTGATTTGATCCTGCATAAGGATTTGCTGAAAGTCACCTGGTAGGCTTCATCACATAGCTGACTGATGCTGATCAGGTTATGCTTCAGTCCTTCCACATAGGCTACCTTCTTGAGTGTGACTGTCCCAATTTGGACTGCACCATATCCTTTTGTTAGTCCAAAGTTTGAATCACCAAATATGACTTTGGGTCCAAGATTGGCTTTAAAGTATGTGAGATTGTCCTTGCTTCCTGTCATGTACTTTGAGCACCCACTATCCAAATACCATTGCTGGTTTGATGTTGGATAGGTCTTCACCTGCACATAAAATAATTTACTTGTTTTTGACCCAGTTTACCTTGGGTCTAGGTTGATAACCTTTAAATTCAGAAATAAATGACATCCCTGGTTGACTCTTATAACCTTCAGGATGATATCTCCTTGGAGGTATTATCCATTCAGTATAAGGGTTAAATCTGGATGAAGGACCCCTAGGATTGGAATTTGATTTACCCTTGAAGAAGTTTTCAAATCTCTGATCTCTGCTCGACGATCGTTGAGCTGCGTTCGACGATCTTGGGTCAGATCGTCGAGCTCCGTTCGACGATCGACTGTGATAGAGTTCAGGGTTTAGAGATCGTCGTCCTGAGTTCGACGATTTTGCCTGAGATCATCGATCTGCATTCGACGATCGTCTAGCTCCGTTCGACGATTTCTGTTGAACACTTGATTTCTTGGGTAAGTCAGAATTCTTTCTAGCTACCTCTACAACTCCCTTCCCTTTATCAGAAATAAACTTAATTGGGGTTGTTAGTACTATAGGTTGGCTGGATGAAGCACCCAAGCCCAGTGTACTGTTGAATCTAGAGTTCACTGTGCTTGTGGTGTCCATTAGCTTGATGCTTCTCCCATTAAGGGATTCTTCAAGCTTTTTTGTCTCTGATAGCTCACTTTTCAGTGAAGCTATCTGCCCCCTACAGCACTCCAACTCCTCAGAGAGTTTGAGGTTTTCTGATTTTAAGGTACTATGTTCAGACAATTGTTTTCTGAGGAAAATGATTTCCTTCTCAGATTTTAATAAGTTTAAACATAGTGCTTTAAATTCATACTTAAAGTCCTCAGAATTAAAATCAAAAGAACTTATCACATGGTCCTCTTCAAGTTGAGTCTCTGAGTCTGACTCTGAATCTTCTGCATCAGAATTGTGTTGTGAGGCATTGATAGCCATCATGCAGAATTCCTTTTCTTCAGCATCATCCTCATCATCACTTGAGCTGGATGAAACTTCTGATTCCTCTTCAGTCTCACTCCAAGATTCAGCAACAAATCCCTTCCTTGTGTGTTTGTTCTTTCTTGAGGAGTGTTTGCCATTGCTGTTCTTCTTGAAGTCCTTGTCTTTTCTTCTTTCTCTCTTGTCCTTTCTGTCCTTGTTTTTGTTCTCTGCACAGTCAGGAACAATGTGGCCTGGTTTCCTGCAACCAAAGCAAACAATTTCTTTATTGTTTGATTTATCATACCTTGGCTTATCATGCTCTTTGTATGATCTCTTCCTGAAGTCCTTTCTGGCCATCTTGTCAAATCTTTTGGCCAGTAGACTAAGCAGCTCATCATTTCCTGTGACCTTGTCTTCAGGCTGATCTTCAGTGGCTTTGAAAGCTATTGACTTTTCCTTTCTTGTGGCTGGTGAGGCAGCCTTCTGCTCTTCTTCTCTATTTTTGATGAGCAGCTCATAAGACTTGAGCTTGCCCAAGTGAGCTTCTGTTGTAATCTCATTCAGACTTCTGGCATCGTTGATTGGCCAGATCCTTGAGTCCCAAGTGCTTGGGAAGCACATTAGGATTTTGTCATTTAGCTCAGTCAATGAGATCTCTTTATCCAAAGTTTTCAGTTCATTGACTATCAGACTGAGTCTATTATACATGTCTGCTAATAACTCAGCTTCTCCTTTCTTGAAGTTCTCATATTGGGTTATGAGGTGAGATCTTCTGTATTTTCTTTCATCAGCAGATCCTGAGACTATCTCAGATAGCTTATCCCAGATTTCCTTTGCTGAGTTGCATTCAGCCACCTTTTGAAAAATCTCATCAGACATAGTCTGGGCTAGAATGTTCATAGCCTTTGCATCTGCAACTCTCCATTTCTTGATGTCAGCATCTGTTCCTGAGGGAGGTGGAACAGCATTTGTACTTGTATTCTCTGGAGGTCTTGGACACACTGTCAAAACAGAATTAAAAATGTCCTCATCAATATAATTCATGTATAGTCTAATCCTTGCCTTCCAAAGTGCAAACTTGGATAGATTGCACACTAGAGGTCTGGTGCTAGCATAATCTTTGTTTTGGGCCATGTTATGTGAAGAAATAATTCTAATGACAAAATCAAAACAAGCAGATCTAATTATAGGAATCTTTGGGTTCAGGTGTTAGCCTGTGTGCAATATATCCAAGTTTGCACTTTGGAAGGCAAGGATTAGACTATACATGAATTATATTGATGAGGACATTTTTAATTCTGTTTTGACAGTGTGTCCAAGACCTCCAGAGAATACAAGTACAAATGCTGTTCCACCTCCCTCAGGAACAGATGCTGACATCAAGAAATGGAGAGTTGTAGATGCAAAGGCTATGAACATTCTAGCCCAGACTATGTCTGATGAGATTTTTCAAAAGGTGGCTGAATGCAACTCAGCAAAGGAAATCTGGGATAAGCTATCTGAGATAGTCTCAGGATCTGCTGATGAAAGAAAATACAGAAGATCTCACCTCATAACCCAATATGAGAACTTCAAGAAAGGAGAAGCTGAGTCATTAGCAGACATGTATAATAGACTCAGTCTGATAGTCAATGAACTGAAAACTTTGGATAAAGAGATCTCATTGACTGAGCTAAATGACAAAATCCTAATGTGCTTCCCAAGCACTTGGGACTCAAGGATCTGGCCAATCAACGATGCCAGAAGTTTGAATGAGATTACAACAGAAGCTCACTTGGGCAAGCTCAAGTCTTATGAGCTGCTCATCAAAAATAGAGAAGAAGAGCAGAAGGCTGCCTCACCAGCCACAAGAAAGGAAAAGTCAATAGCTTTCAAAGCCACTGAAGATCAGCCTGAAGACAAGGTCACAGGAAATGATGAGCTGCTTAGTCTACTGGCCAAAAGATTTGACAAGATGGCCAGAAAGGACTTCAGGAAGAGATCATACAAAGAGCATGATAAGCCAAGGTATGATAAATCAAACAATAAAGAAATTGTTTGCTTTGGTTGCAGGAAACCAGGCCACATTGTTCCTGACTGTGCAGAGAACAAAAACAAGGACAGAAAGGACAAGAGAGAAAGAAGAAAAGACAAGGACTTCAAGAAGAACAGCAATGGCAAACACTCCTCAAGCAAGAACAAACACACAAGGAAGGGATTTGTTGCTGAATCTTGGAGTGAGACTGAAGAGGAATCAGAAGTTTCATCCAGCTCAAGTGATGATGAGGATGATGCTGAAGAAAAGGAATTTTGCATGATGGCTATCAATGCCTCACAACACAATTCTGATGCAGAAGATTCAGAGTCAGACTCAGAGACTCAACTTGAAGAGGACCATGTGATAAGTTCTTTTGATTTTAATTCTGAGGACTTTAAGTATGAATTTAAAGCACTATGTTTAAACTTATTAAAATCTGAGAAGGAAATCATTTTCCTCAGAAAACAATTGTCTGAACATAGTACCTTAAAATCAGAAAACCTCAAACTCTCTGAGGAGTTGGAGTGCTGTAGGGGGAAGATAGCTTCACTGAAAAGTGAGCTATCAGAGACCAAAAAGCTTGAAGAATCCCTTAATGGGAGAAGCATCAAGCTAATGGACACCACAAGCACAGTGAACTCTAGATTCAACAGTACACTGGGCTTGGGTGCTTCATCCAGCCAACCTATAGTACTAACAACCCCAATTAAGTTTATTTCTGATAAAGGGAAGGGAGTTGTAGAGGTAGCTAGAAAGAATTCTGACTTACCCAAGAAATCAAGTGTTCAACAGAAATCGTCGAACAGAGCTAGACGATCGTCGAATGCAGATCGATGATCTCAGGCAAAATCGTCGAACTCAGGACGACGATCTCTAAACCCTGAACTCTACCACAGTCGATCGTCGAACGGAGCTCGACGATCTGACCCAAGATCGTCGAACGCAGCTCAACGATCGTCGAGCAGAGATCAGAGATTTGAAAACTTCTTCAAGGGTAAATCAAATTCCAATCCTAGGGGTCCTTCATCCAGATTTAACCCTTATACTGAATGGATAATACCTCCAAGGAGATATCATCCTGAAGGTTATAAGAGTCTTTGTTTTGGGCCATGTTTTGTGAAGAAATAATTCTAATAACAAAATCAAAATAAGCAGATCTAACTATAGGAATCTTTGGGTTCAGGTGTTAGCATGTGCAACCACTGAGATGTGGTATTTTTAACCAACCTCCCTCTGATACCAATTGAAAGTGCAAGTTAGATCTGATATACTCTAGAGGGGGGTGAATAGAGTATGGTGCTTGCTAAAAACTTTTACAACAGTTGTTGTATTCTTATGTGAACAGGGAAGCAAATAATAAAAAGTAATCTAAACACAGAATAATCACAATATACAAAGGAATCTAATCACAAGCCACAGCCAGAAACAAAAGGAAACACAAGCAACCAGAAGACATAAGGAGCTATAGTGGTTCCCCAATCAACCTGGATACATCCACTCTTCTACCACCCTAGGTAGGAATCCACTGCAGGATGAGTTGATCAGGTGTCTTGGGCACCAATGAGCTTTCGATAAGGTGCTCAAAAACCAAACCAGATTTTTGGATCAGGTGTCTTGCCACCAATGAGCTTTTGATAAGGTGCTCAAAAACCAATCACAAACTTTTGAAGGGAGTTTGAAAAACCCTTTACAGCAGAGTGAGAGTGTAACACCCCCTATCCGTCGCATAGCATATAGCAGTAGGTCCGGCCGGGGCCCGACGCCGTATACCACAGACAGACCGGGTGGTTACTTATGGAAACCATCCAACCAATCTCAACGTCCTACACAGAGCATTCTAGCGGAAGCAGTTTGTATAAGTTGCAAAACAAGAACCCAGCAATAAGCATGAATGTCCACTAACATGATAATAGGAATGTTATTACAAAATACTCAAAAGTCGGCCTTAAGGCCTTACAAAATGTTTCACTTGTCTTTTACATGGTTTACAAACCTCGGCTCACAGGCCGGCCATACATGAATAAAACATAAAACATTTCCACTTGGGCCTTCGAGGGCCAGCTTCGCAAAAAGGGCTTTAGCCCGCTATTGACCGCTTGGTCCAGCTGCACCTGTAAGCAAACAAACCACCGCACGGTGGCAAACAAAGCAACGGTCAGCAATGCTGACCAAATTATAACGATCCCGCCCCCAACTCGGGGCGGCGATGCTCCTTCCCTGCATTTCATTAGCACAAGCGAGCAAAGCATATAACCATAGCCATTTCATCACAGACGTTGGCTCGTACGGCCACACGTCCCGTGCACTCAGGGCACATTCTCGGTGAACCGGTCGATGTTACGTCAATTGAAGCCATTAACATTCCGGACTCACCACCGCCACTTAGACGGCCATTCCTATGAGCAATTCGTCTTCATGGTATTGGTCACGTCAATTTAAGCCATCGACCACCGAAGACCCCTATTTATGCCAACGGCGAGTGCCATGTACCTTTAGGTCTCTCTAACCCGAACGACATAAAGCGGGTACGGCTCCATCTAACCCGTGCTCACATCGCAACGGAAATTTAAGCCATATGTGCGGGTCAAACTTTCACCGAGTCCCATTCTATCACAAGTCACATAACCCCGTTATGTTCAAGTTGGCTCTCAGGCCACCAAGTTGGCAAGACCTCGTGTCCGCCCAGTTTTCCGGGTGCACCTTTGGGTTAGTCCCCAAGGCTCCCTGCTGCAATCTACCGCGTAGAAAACCCGAAAAACACCAAATAGCACGGAGTCTTCTCCGGCCTTATGCAATGCAACATCACCGATCCGAACTACATGTCCGGGTAGGCTTCAACCAAAATGCATATGTCCGTTCTCGCATACGGACGCTAAACAACGGGGACTTTACATATCTACCCGAAGGAACGCCTCCAACTCTTCGCCAACTCGCGAGAGAGGGCTTCCTATGCTAAGAAAGAGAGCTATCATGCTCAAAAGTGAGGATCGTTACCCTTGCGGTCCTCTTTGGCGCCATCAAAAAGTAATCGGATGGAAATCACCGCACTTGCGTTGCCTCCGTGGATCCGGAGTCGGCTTGCGATTCGGAGCTCCGAAGCTCCTCCAATGGCGGATCTAGCTCCTCTTCTTCTTGCCTTAGCTTTTCTTTCTCCAAGGGTTTGGAGAGATAACAAGTGGAAAAAGTGAGGGTTTTCTAAGTCAAAACCCGGGTATATCCCTTCAGGAACAACCCCCAGCCATTGGATCCTCAGTCAAAGAAATGAACGGCTTCGATTCGGGACTGAAATGCCCAATCTGGGCCGAACACGGCCTGGCACACGCCCGTGTCCAGGGCCGTGTGCCTCATTCGCCGTCAAAATCGAATCACCTGGAACCTCACACGGGTCTCGAACACGCCCGTGTTCGAGCTGACACGCCCGTGTTCCACCTGACACGGCCGTGTAGCTGGCCGTGTACCCCATGATTTTCTCCCGTTTTCAACCCGAGCACTGCACGGGTTCTAGGACACGCCCGTGTCCTTGCCCGTGTCACCTTGACACGCCTGGGCTCCAGGCCGTGTACAAGGTCTCGGCACTTCGCGGCTAAGTGTCGACACGGGTCGACACGCCCTGCGACACGCCCGTGTCGCAGGCCATGTGCCATGTCTCGACACACTGTCGACACCAAAGTGTCGACTTCGCGGGACGAGTGTCGACACGGGTTGACACGCCCTGCGACACGCCCGTGTCGCAGGCCGTGTGCCGTGTCTCGACACAACGTCGAAGCACTGTGTCGACTTCACGGCTAAGTGTCGACACGGGTCGACACGCCCTGCGACACGCCCGTGTCGCAGGCCGTGTGCCCAGTCTCGACACAATGTCGAGACCAAAGTGTCGACTTCACGCCTTAGTGTCGACACAGGCTTGACACGCCCTGGGACACGCCCGTGTCCCAGGCCGTGTTCCTGCAGCCAGAACTCAAACTGGCCCAAATTATTCCCCTCTGCTCCTTTGAGTTTCGGGGCGTTACAACTCTACCCCTCTTAAAAGAATTTCGCCCACGAAATTACATAAAGGGAAAAACATGTACAAACTTAAATTTGTACCTGAGCGGAACAACTCCGGATATTCGTCACGCATCGTCTGCTCTCGCTCCCAAGAGAGCTCCTCACGACCGCAATTGTCCCACCGGACTTTGACCATCCTGATCTCTTTATTGCGTAGCCGCTTGACCTCCGAGTCCTCAATCCGCACGGGCTTGACTTTAGTCGTTAGTCCACTATCCACCGGCACTTGATTGGCCGCGATCACTTGCGTAGGCTCTTGCACCGCCTTCCGAAGCACCGAAATATGGAATACATCATGTAATCCACTTAGCTCCACAGAAAGCTTCAGCCGATAGGCCGCTTCTCCTACTCGCTCCAGAACCTCGAACGGTCCAAGGTACCTCGGGCTTAGCTTTTTCAATCGCCGCACCCGCGAGACACCCTTGAACGGCTTGATCTTCAAGTATACATAATCGCCCACAGCGAACTCCACGTTCCTGTGCTTGGCATTATAGTACTTTGCTTGTCGGTCCTGAGCGATAAGCAACCTCTCCCGAATGGTTCTCACCAACGAAGTAGCATCCTCCACTTCCGATCGCTTATACAACTTCGACTCGCCCGTTTCTAACCAAGACAACGGCGTGCGACATCGTCTACCATAAAGGGCCTCGAAAGGCGCCATCTGAATACTTGCTTGGTAGCTATTGTTGTATGCGAACTCCACCAAATAAAGGTGGTCCTCCCATTACTTTCCAAAGTCCAAGACACACATGCGAAGCATGTCTTCCATGGTTCTATTGACCCTCTCGGTCTGCCCATCCGTTTGTGGATGGAAGGCTGTGCTAAACTTCAGCTTTGTTCCCAACATTTGCTGCACCAGCCTCCAATCATTGGACGTGAACCGCCCATCACGGTCACTCACGATGCTGCGGGGCACACCATGAAGCCGTACTATATTATCCACATAAAGCTTCGCCAGCTTCTCCACCGGATCATCCTTCCTATGCGGAATAAAATGCGACACCTTTGTTAATCGATCGACCACCACCCAAATGGCGTCGTTCCCCTTCTGCGACCTTGGCAAACCATGCACAAAGTCCATAGAGATGTCGTCGAATTTCCACTCCGGAATAGGCAAGGACTTAAGAAATCCTCCCGGCTTTTGGCACTCCGCCTTTACCAAGGCGCAAGTTTGGCACTTCGCTACATATAGCGCCACATCCTTTTTCAAACCCAGCCACCAAAATAGTTTCTTAACATCACGGTACATCTTCGTGCTCCCCGGGTGAATCGAGTACTTGGTATGGTGCGCCTCGTACAACAACTCCGCCCGTAAACTGCCCACACTTGGGACGCACAAACGACCGTCTTTCCACAACAATCCGTCCTCCACAACGAATTGGGAATTTGACCCATCCAGAGCCTCTATCATGAACTGCTTCATATGAGCATCCATATCCAAAGCCTGCCGAATCCGATCAGCCAGGTCATATTGGACTTCAGTCCAATTCAGCACTGCTTCAGCACTAGATTGTCTATCCACACAAACAATCTTCAACGCCTCCAGCTCCTGCACCAACCGCTCATCATGCACTGATAGCCAATTAGCTTGAGCTGGGGCTCGACGACTCAACGCGTCCGCAACCGCATTCCCTTTGCCAGGCACGTAGTGGATCTTAAAAGTATAGTCCCCCAGGAACTCCATCCACCTACGCTGCCGCATATTCAGATCTTTCTGATCGATCAAATACTTTAGGCTCTTGTGATCGGTGTAGATATCAATCTTCACACCGTACAAATAGTGTCTCCACAGCTTCAAGGCAAAAATCACGGCCGCCAACTCCAAGTCGTGGACCGGATAATTCCTCTCGTGCACTTTTAGCTGTCTCGAGCCATAAGCTATCACGCTTCCGTGCTGCAGTAGCACACAACCCAAACCGCTGCCTGAAGCATCGCTATATATCTCATAGCCTTCGGTCCCAACCGGCGAACTCAACACAGGCGCCGTGGTCAACCGACACTTTAACTCCTCAAAAGCTCGCGCGCACTCCGGCGTCCAAACGAACTTATGATCCTTCCTCGTCAAAGTAGTGAGAGGTAGCGCTATCCGCGAGAAGTTCTCTACGAAGCGCCTATAATAACCGGCAAGCCCCAAAAAGCTCCGGACTTCTGCTACCGTAGCAAGCTCAGGCCACTCCCGTATCGCAACAATCTTCGCCGGATCCACCGCAATACCCTCTCCACTCACTATATGCCCAAGGAACGCCACTGAGGATAGCCAAAACTCGCACTTCGAGAACTTGGCATACAACTGGTTTCTCCTGAGTGTCTCCAACACCAAATGGAGATGCTTGAAGTGATCCTCCTCACTTTGCGAGTACACCAAAATATCGTCGATGAAGACGATCACAAAATGATCCAAGTACTCCCTGAACGTCCTGTTCATCAAATCCATAAATACTGACGGCGCATTAGTCAGCCCAAACGGCATGACCGTAAACTCATAATGCCCGTATCTCGTACTAAACGCTGTCTTCGGGATATCACTCTCCCTTATCCGCAGCTGATAGTATCCAGACTTGAGATCTAACTTCGAGTACACCGTCGACCCGACTAACTGATCAAAGAGATCATCAATCCGGGGGATCGGATACTTGTTCTTCTCAGTCAGCTTATTTAGCTCCCGATAATCAATACATAATCTCAAGCTTCCGTCCTTCTTCTTAACAAAGAGGACCGGTGCGCTCCAAGGCGAAGAACTCGGGCGCACATACCCTTGCTCCAACAACTCTTGTAGTTGAACTTTCAGCTCCGCCATTTCCTTAGGCGCTAGCCGATACGGAGATCGTGACACAGGCTTTGCACCTGGCACTAGCTCGATCGTAAAATCGATCTCCCGCTGAGGCGGGGCTCCAGGAAGATCTGCGGGGAACACATCAGGGTATTCCGATACCACTGAAATACAATCCATCGCGGGCTTCGGCTTTGCAACCTCCACTAGTGTAAAGAACAGTTCTGCTCCAGCACGAACCGCCTTCACCACCTGAAGAGCAGACATCAACGTCTTGCTCGACCCCTTTAAGCCCGTAAACGTCGTCTCACGACTTGCTCCCAGCTTTACTTCCTTGCTACCGCAATCTATATGGGCCTGCTGCTCCGAGAGCCAGTCCATGCCAAATATGACGTCGAACTCCGCCAACGGAAGTAAAGACGCCTGCAGGTCGAACTCCTGCTCCCCAATACGAACTTTAACGTCGCAGATCCTAACCGCTCGCATCGAACACCCATTGGGCAACAACACATCCAACTTATCCTTCGCCATCGAAGAAGGGACTCCGATGCGTGATATAAATCCTTCGGACAAGAAGGAGTGTGAAGCTCCCGTATCAAAGAGTGCTCGTGCCGGGTTTTCACAAATCAACACAAATCCTAACAAGCAGTGGTAAGGTAACATATACATAACAAGCATATAAAGGAATTGACTTGCTATAAATTAAACCGTACCTGTCACCACGTCAGCTTGTTTAATGGCCTCCTGTTGGCCAAGATTGTAAACCCTGGGTTGGGCCGGAGCATAGTGGGATGCGGTCGACTCCACCGCCTTTCCCTTCTCTTCATAAGTGGCTCCCGGCCTCCTCTCGGACTTAGGACGTCCGCTCCAACAATCACGGGCGAAATGCCCCGTCTTGCCACAAGTAAAGCACGCGCCCGGGGTCCGACTCGTAGTCGCCCCAGAAGCGCCAGAAGGAGCTGGACCCGAAGTCCTAGGCTTCTTGAAAGACTTCCGATAGCCGGACTTTGAGGTAGTCGGCACTTTAAACTCAGATTTTCTATCAACCAAGCCTTTCTTCGCCTGCACGTTCTTCATGTCCTTCTCCAAGGACCGGGCAGTATTGACCAAGGTTAAGAAACCCTGCGTCATCGGCCCCGACAGTAATAGTCTCAGCTCATCCCTCAAGCCTTCATAAAAACGATTAGTCTTGCGCTCCTCATCCATGATGGTAGAGCTCGCATAACGACTCAACCGCGTAAACTCGTGGAGATATTCATCCACGCTCCTCTCACCCTGTACCAACCTCAGGAACTCATTCTCCATTGAAATCCTCTGAGTAGAAGGGAGGTATCTTGCTAAGAACAATTCCGAGAACTCTTCCATCAGAACGTCTATCAGTTGTCTACCTCGCAGATGATGCAGCTCCAAACCTTCCCACCACATCCTCGCTTCACCGTCCAGCAGGAACGTAGCAATGGTGGTCATCTGCCACTCCTCCGTCTCCGTCGCTGTCATGACTCTCTTCACCCTAGAGAGCCAGTCTTCAGCCTGAGATGGGGTTCCCAACCCCGAGAATAACGGAGGGTTAAAGCTCATTACATGCTTCAACTGCCTCTCAGTCGCCCTCCTTGGCACTATTGGTTCTACAACCACTTGCTCCATCCTCCTCGGCTCAGCCTCTTGAAGAGGTACTTGCTCCATCACAGGAGCGGGCTGCTGCGCTTGCCTCCCAGGCTGCGCATTGATCACGGCCAACACCGCTTCAGCCACCAATCTTATATTTTCAGCCGACAAAGGTGTTGCGGGAGCAACTTCGGGTGCACTACTAGCCTCAGAACCTCGGCGTTCTGACGGCCCAACACCACTTCGGGTCACCTATAGTGGTACAAAACACCGTTAAGCGACCAAATAACATTGCAAACAGCAATTATAGGAACACGCAGGTTCCTCAAACACGAGTATTTTCATTCCTAAGTGGACATTCATGGGTTCTTTTTACTGTTATAACGATGACGCACACAATGTGCTCACCACCCCTTAAAAAGAATTCGCCCACGAATTCACTTTAAGCCCGACCAAAACCAGTAGTCTGATACCAAATTGTAACACCCCCTATCCGTCGCATAGCATATAGCAGTAGGTCCGGCCGGGGCCCGACGCTGTATACCACAGACAGACCGGGTGGTTACTTATGGAAACCATCCAACCAATCTCAACGTCCTACACAGAGCATTCTAGCGGAAGCAGTTTGTATAAGTTGCAAAACAAGAACCCAGCAATAAGCATGAATGTCCACTAATATGATAATAGGAATGTTATTACAAAATACTCAAAAGTCGGCCTTAAGGCCTTACAAAATGTTTCACTTGTCTTTTACATGGTTTACAAACCTCGGCTCGCAGGCCGGCCATACATGAATAAAACATAAAACATTTCCACTTGGGCCTTCGAGGGCCAGCTTCGCAAAAAGGGCTTTAGCCCGCTATTGACCGCTTGGTCCAGCTGCACCTGCAAGCAAACAAACCACCGCACGGTGGCAAACAAAGCAACGGTCAGCAATGCTGACCAAATTATAACGATCCCGCCCCCAACTCGGGGCGGCGATGCTCCTTCCCTGCATTTCATTAGCACAAGCGAGCAAAGCATATAACCATAGCCATTTCATCACAGACGTTGGCTCGTACGGCCACACGTCCCGTGCACTCAGGGCACATTCTCGGTGAACCGGTCGATGTTACGTCAATTGAAGCCATTAACATTCCGGACTCACCACCGCCACTTAGACGGCCATTCCTATGAGCAATTCGTCTTCATGGTATTGGTCACGTCAATTTAAGCCATCGACCACCGAAGACCCCTATTTATGCCAACGGCGAGTGCCATGTACCTTTAGGTCTCTCTAACCCGAACGACATAAAGCGGGTACGGCTCCATCTAACCCGTGCTCACATCGCAACGGCAATTTAAGCCATATGCGCGGGTCAAACTTTCACCGAGTCCCATTCTATCACAAGTCACATAACCCCGTTATGTTCAAGTTGGCTCTCAGGCCACCAAGTTGTCAAGACCTCGTGTCCGCCCAGTTTTCCGGGTGCACCTTTGGGTTAGTCCCCAAGGCTCCCTGCTGCAATCTACCGCGTAGAAAACCCGAAAAACACCAAATAGCACGGAGTCTTCTCCGGCCTTATGCAATGCAACATCACCGATCCGAACTACATGTCCGGGTAGGCTTCAACCAAAATGCCTATGTCCGTTCTCGCATACGGACGCTAAACAACGGGGACTTTACATATCTACCCGAAGGAACGCCTCCAACTCTTCGCCAACTCGCGAGAGAGGGCTTCCTATGCTAAGAAAGAGAGCTATCATGCTCAAAAGTGAGGATCGTTACCCTTGCGGTCCTCTTTGGCGCCATCAAAAAGTAATCGGATGGAAATCACCGCACTTGCGTTGCCTCCGTGGATCCGGAGTCGGCTTGCGATTCGGAGCTCCGAAGCTCCTCCAATGGCGGATCTAGCTCCTCTTCTTCTTGCCTTAGCTTTTCTTTCTCCAAGGGTTTGGAGAGATAACAAGTGGAAAAAGTGAGGGTTTTCTAAGTCAAAACCCGGGTATATCCCTTCAGGAACAACCCCCAGCCATTGGATCCTCAGTCAAAGAAATGAACGGCTTCGATTCGGGACTGAAATGCCCAATCTGGGCCGAACACGGCCTGGCACACGCCCGTGTCCAGGGCCGTGTGCCTCATTCGCCGTCAAAATCGAATCACCTGGAACCTCACACGGGTCTCGAACACGCCCGTGTTCGAGCTGACACGCCCGTGTTCCACCTGACACGGCCGTGTAGCTGGCCGTGTACCCCATGATTTTCTCCCGTTTTCAACCCGAGCACTGCACGGGTTCTAGGACACGCCCGTGTCCTTGCCCGTGTCACCTTGACACGCCTGGGCTCCAGGCCGTGTACAAGGTCTCGGCACTTCGCGGCTAAGTGTCGACACGGGTCGACACGCCCTGCGACACGCCCGTGTCGCAGGCCGTGTGCCATGTCTCGACACACTGTCGACACCAAAGTGTCGACTTCGCGGGACGAGTGTCGACACGGGTTGACACGCCCTGCGACACGCCCGTGTCGCAGGCCGTGTGTCGTGTCTCGACACAATGTCGAAGCACTGTGTCGACTTCACGGCTAAGTGTCGACACGGGTCGACACGCCCTGCGACACGCCCGTGTCGCAGGCCGTGTGCCCAGTCTCGACACAATGTCGAGACCAAAGTGTCGACTTCACGCCTTAGTGTCGACACAAGCTTGACACGCCCTGGGACACGCCCGTGTCCCAGGCCGTGTGCCTACAGCCAGAACTCAAACTGGCCCAAATTATTCCCCTCTGCTCCTTTGAGTTTCGGGGCGTTACAGAGAGAGAGAGAGGGAAAGAGATGATCTTCTATGTCAACAGTCAGAGAGAAGATAGTGGATGTTGTCAAAGCTCCCGCTGAGATCTGTAGTTGTTCTGGAAGTGAAGCTTTGCAGTAGGGTGACAGGCCTTCAGAAAATTGATCTCCAGCAAATGATGATTTCAGCAACAGCTGAAATGTGAGGTGTCTGGAGTCTTGAATGATGATGGCCTTGAACACTTGAATCAAAAGAGATCTGAAGATTTCAGTTTGTTGATCTCCTTTGGTGATGGTGTTCTTGTATGAATCTTTGAGACTGAGAATGTCTGCAACTCTTTCTCTTTCTATTGTGTAATTGTTGTTGTGAGAGCTGTTGTTGCAGAGAATATTTTTCTAACTTCTTGTTCTTCTGCTTCTGTAATAATCAAAAATCTTATCTTTTATTCCTTTTTGTCTGAATAGAAATGATCCACTGTCAAGATAGCCGTTGGCCTATCATAAATGACTTCCTTAATTGCTTTTGTCTTCTGGAGGAAAGTCCAATAAAACATTCCTTGATAATTCCTTGAAACTTGCTCCAGATTAATTAAAACACGACTACAAGATCTGTGAATTAATTGCTGAGAATAATTCCTTAACTGTCTGAATTTGAATCTTGAAAATCGTTGAACTCTTCAGAAAAACATCAAACTGAGCTCCACTATCGTTGAACTGAGCTATGAGATTTGGACTTAGACAGAAACAGAGATCGTCGATCTGAGATCAACTATCGTCGAATTGAGCTCAGAGATTGAGAACCAAACTGAAGTCAAGATCGTCGATCTGAGCTCGAAGATCGTCAAATGGAGTTCGACGACTTGTTGAAGTTGGGCTCAGAGATCATCGAATGGAGTTCGACGATTCGTCGAAGTGAGCTCACCGATCGTCGAATGGAGTTCGACGATTCGTCATACTGAGCTCGACGAAATGACTTAGTCTTCTGAAACTAAAAGTCCTGGTCTTGAGGGTAGCTTCCAAACCTAACTACTAGCCCTTATACTCAATTCTACTTGACCTTTAGATCTATACAATGAGGTCAAAATAGGTTTCCTAAGAGTCATAGTGATCCTGACCCAAATCAGTAATAGGGTGTTCCAACAGGTTGCACCCGGACCCCCTAGCTCGCGAGAAGGCGGTGGCGGCGGCCTGCCGAGATGAGGCGGACTTCTCCCAACCTTCTTCCAGCAAGAGGCGGTCTGAGGATGCGGGGTCGAACACGCCACACCACCAGCCATTATCAAAAAAGATGAATAAAGTCATGCTCGCTCCGTGGGGGAAACAACATCAATCCAGCCCCAAATACATAAGCTCGCCCGAGACCATCCCCGATGTGTCGCTGGAGAGCCCGCTGAAGGACATCACCAGCAAAGGGTGAAAGGGCGGCGAGGCTCTTGCTCCCGCGGCGACGATCTACCCACCCCCTTCGGGGAAGAGGGCGGCTCGTAAGCGTGGGGCGCCGAAACAACATCCCCTCTTTAGCTTCGGGGGGCGGTGGAAGGACTCGGCGGGCGAGCCCATGGTGCAGTGGGATGAGCTGGATCATCGGGTCTCCATCTCCACCCTGCATCCTTCCTGGCATGACCGCGAGCCCGCCACCGGTCATTCTTATGCCCTCGGCTTCGGCCTCTATGGTCGCGAGGATGCTGAGGCCTACAAGAACATGACACTGAGGCAGCTCGGCCATGAGGGTCTGCAGGCCCATCTGCGGGCCATGGAGCTCCACAACATGCTGACCTGCCATAGCTTCGTCCTCAGCAACCAACTCCAAAAAGCTGAGCAGGCTCGCGATGGCGCCAACGACAAGGTCGCCGACCAGTCGAGGCGGCTCGGCATTTTAACACCCCCAGTTTTTCTGTGTTTTGTTTTATCTTTGATTGGCATTACAATGGCACATTTCCGGCCTTTCGCCATTGTAGAGCGTGGTCTTAGCTCTTTAGGTTCCTTTTATAGCCTAGTTGTAGCCTGTTAGCAAGATTCCCCAGCTAGCCGGAGTCTGTTTTGGTGACTCGGTTGGGCCTCTTAGGGAATGCTTGTGTTTTGGCTTCGGGAGGTGTTATCCCGAGTGTGAGATCGTCGGATGTTGTTTTCGACCTCACCATTGTTTTCGTGGCTTGGGTGTTTAGCTACGGTGCGGGTTTTGGTCGAAGTCCGAGATCATTTGCTTTTGCGTCGTTTTGATGTTTGTTTTGTTAGCTGTAATGTTTGATGTGTTGTGCATGGCCTGGTGTGGCCGAGCTTGTTAGGCTGGTGCCTTGTTTCTTTTTTTTAGCTAAGGAGTTTAGCTGTTTTTTGTGTATGTTTGGGTGACACGACCTGGGTCACGGGCGTGACCCAGGGCGTGTCGAGCTCGGGTAGAGCTCTCGGTTGTGTGGTCAACGAAATTCGGTCGACGGGTGTTTTTGGTAGGAACACGGCCTGTGACACGCCCGTGTCACCGGGCGTGTCACCTTCGGTTCGTCGAGCTGCGCTCGACGATAGTCCTAGCGGTGTTTGAGTGAGTACACGACCGTGTCACGGGCATGTCGTATCTGACACGGGCGTGATACGTGGCGTGTCTCTCTCTGTTCAACGATCGGCGTTCGACGATCGTCGAGCGGTGTTTGAGTTGGTACACGGCCTGTGACACGGGCGTGTCACAGTGCGTGACCCCTGTTTCATCGTGCTGAGCTCGACGATCGTCGAGTGGGTAGGTGAGTGAGTACATGCCCCGTGACACGGGCGTGTTGGACCGGACACGGGCATGTCACGAGCGTGTCTGGGGCGTGTTCCGTACTTTTTCTCCTGAGTGCTTCCTTTTATGCCGTGAGTCATTTTTCCTCCTCATTTCTTCATTCCCGATTCTGGAGAAGCTTCCAGCGGAAGGTTTTGGGAGGAGGCGGTGTTGGATTTTAGCCGGCGTTTGCGGGAGGGAGCTCGATGTTTCTCGTGCGATAGCGGATTTGGCTTGCTCTCGTCTAGATCTTCCCTTCCATGTAAGTCATTCTTGATCTAGGGCTGATTCCAGGAGTTAAACTTTTTTTGATTTCTTCTCTTCTTCTCTAAATCTTTGCTTTTGACTCGTAGGTGGCCGACCTTGCCGCCAAAGCCTGTTTTCGTGTTGCAATCGCTGCATCTTGGTGGTAAGGCAAGTGACTCCTTGCCCTTGCCAAATTTGACCCCCTTTTTACCGAGTTACTTTGTTGTATATTGTTCTTAAATTTCAGCCAAGTTTGATTTAGGTTATCTAGGAATTTTGGCTAGTTTTTTTTGTTATTATTTACGGTTTGGTGTCCAGTGGGTAGCTAGAGTTAGGATATGGCTGTGTTTAGTTGTATTTTAAGTATAGTTGTCGTAGCCCCGAGTAGATAGGATAGAAGGGAGAGTTAGAATTAAATTTCCAACTCTCTGTTTCCACACGTTGAGAGAGTTTAGGTTGCGGTTTTAACTAAAATTTATGTTTAACCTAAGTAGAAAGCGCTGACAGCGTTGAGTGAGCCGAGTTCACTCAACGTCATCATCCAACGTAGGTTTTGCGGCTAAGTATTTTGGCGTAAAGTGAGTGGAGCTTACTCAACGCTGCGTCGAGTGGGCTCGACGTTTCTGCCCTTGGTTCGTGTGGTTCCTTAGGATTGTTAGTGTGACTTTTCCCTAGGGGGGTATTGGGTGTTCGGCTAGTTTTTGCATGTCGACTCTTGGGTTGTGGCAGGTGGTGGAGTTTTGGTGCCTCTGGAGGGGTGGTTTTATGTGGAGAGCTGTGGACACCACCTTTTGCCCTGGTTTGGATTGGTGTGTGTGGGACCCTAGAGCTGACATTGTTTGACCCCTTAGCCCTTTTTGGATCTGGTTTTGGTTATGTATTTAGATCCATGTTTTGACCCATATCATTAACCCACAAGTTAGGACTGTTAGTTCCTTTCCTATTTTATGGTTTTTTTCTCTTGTCATATATGTATATGTCTTGTTGCTGTTACATGCTCTTTTGTAGGGCATGTTGCTTTTATTACTCACACTTGGTGTGCTTTGTTGTTCTTTAGACAGTGCTCTTTTCTTACTGTCATGTCCTTTCTTTTACTGATAGCATTTTGTTGCCGGGTTGGTAAACCCTTCTTATTTGCTCATAAATCTAATGCTCTATTTACCTTTTTGATTATTTTCGTGCTGAGGTGTTCTTTTCTTGAATGCCTCAGGTCCAGGTTGTAGCCAGTTGAGCGGCTAGTTCTCTTGGAGGGGCTTGCTTGTGGCCTCTTGGGTAGCCGAGATAGCAGATCCTCGATTTTTGTGAGGTAGTTCTTTTCCTTTCTGTATAGACATGCATACTCACCAGTGGGTTCGTGTCAGGTTGTTGACGCCCACTGGTGGCTTCTTGCGATGCTGGGTATGAACAAAAACTGCTATTTTTGCTTATTTGTGGTTGTTTACTTGCTTCTGGGAATGTTTTATGCTAGATTGTATGTTAGATATTTTTAAACCCTAAAAGCGTTACTATATGTATCTCATGCATGTCATATTTATAAAACTAAGACACAACTTTTCCTTTAGCGTAAAGACTACATTTTTTTATATACCATACTAACCTTAGAGTCGTGCATACCATGAGTCGTCCCTCGGGGACACTTATGCTCATTTAGGGTGTCAACTCAATTTAACCAAAGTATTTTCCGCTGCGTATAAATATACTTTTAATTGTGGACTAGCTGATCCATTGTGCCGAGGGATACGACCATTAAATATAACTGGTTTTCTTTCATATTAAACTATGATTTTCCTTAAAGTCTAAGGTCTGGAGTTTTATCTGAACGTGTGCAGTTATCCCCTGCATGACGTGGCATCACGGCACGTATTTTCTCTTGCTCTGATGCGGTGTAATCGTCGAGAAAATGCGGTTTGTGATAGTTGGTATCAGAGGGAGGTTGCTTGTCAAATGGTCGGGCAACCTTTCCCTTGTTTGCATTAGTAGTTTAGCATCATACCAAACACACACTGATATGTCATCAGCATGTCTTGGCTAAATCACGAACACTACACTCATAAGCATGAAGAAGTATACGGGGCATATTATGTAGTATGGGATGCATAATATGTGTTTGTATATGGATCCACCATAGGAGGCAACATGTGAGGGTTATGTAGTATGGGATGCATAACCTCACCACATGAATGCGGCTAGCACGTTTTCTTTTTTCGTTGCATGGAAATGTTATGTAGTATGGGATGCATAACATTTTCATGTGTACGCCGCCCATGGAATGCATTAAGGCTTTTTTTAGAATGCATATCACATCATGCATAGCATAACATTTCATAAGCACAGTGTGCCAACCTAAAGATTTGCATGATGACATATGTACACGCATGGTTTTGAGTCAAAAAGAATACAAATACATGCATTCATGGTTTAGGCACATGAGTTAGTATGATGGTGGTGAACCATCTTAGATTAAGCATAACAGCATCATAGTAAAAACAAATCCCAGAGCAAGTTTAGCAGTTGAAGTTCATATTTAAATGTGTTTGTCTGTACTGGGTAGTTTTATTCTAGCTGTTAGGCTAGGTTTTGTCTAATGCTTGTGCGATTATAGGATGGCGAGACATCCTGCGATGAGATCGACTGCCCAATCAGAAGGTGAGTCATCGGGAGCGCAGAGCGAGGCGTTGATAGAAAGCCTGCGGCAGAGAAATGAGGCCTTATCGAGGCAGGTAGTGGATATGCAGGCTCAGATTCAGTCTCTTGTAGCAGTGGTGGCGGAACAGACTCCGAGAGTTCAGGACCCCGCTGAGGGGGTAGCTATTCCTGCCCCTCCTGCTCCTCCCGTGCCTTCGGTTGTGGTGCCTCCGGAGATGGCGTTCATATCCCAGTTTCAGCGGCTTAGCAAAGGTTTGGTGGCTAAGGGAGAACTCGCTTGGTGGGAGGATGCACTTGGGAGTCATTTAAGATGATGTTGTTAAGTAAGTTTCTGTCGTCAATTGAGCGGGACCGGCTAATGAATGACTTCCTTCATTTGAAGCAGAGGAAACTCACGGTTAGTGAGTATGAGATTAAGTTTAGCAAGTTGAGTCGGTTTGCTCCTGGTCTGGTGAGTGTTGAAGCAGATCGAGTTAAACGGTTTCTGGGTGGACTAAGAAGCGACATTCAGCAGTTAGCGAATGCCTACGGAGCAGTCAGTTATGCCAGTGTGGTTGAAGCTGACTTGAAGGTCGAGGCCATTGAGAATGCCAAGAATAGAGGCCAGCAGATGAGGAAAGATAAGCGAAAGTCTGGTGGAGGGAAGATCCCTCAGGAGCATGATGTTGTCTCAAGAAAGAAGAACAAAGAGGTTTGTAGCTTCTGTGGCCGGCCAGGCCACCCCTTTGAGAGGTGTTTCAAAAGGGTGGGAGCGCAGAAGAAGGAGCAGGTGCATGCGATTCAGGGTGCTCCCAGAGGAGACTTGGTGTGTGCCTTGTGTGGAAGGAAGGGGCATGATGTTGCCCATTGCTGGTTAAAAGCTAAAGTCTGTTTTCAGTGTGGGCAGAAGGGTCATCTCAAGACAAGGTGCCCACAAATCCAGCCTGTTCTGCAGCCAGTTCCCCTCCAGGCTTTGCCACCGCCTCAGCAAATGGATAAAGGAAAGGGGAAGCTGAATGGGCTTTCGGCAGACGAAGCGCAGACTTCGACCCAGGTTATCTCAGATTCGACTCCTCCCCGGCCATTTTGTCATGTTCCCTTTTTGGTTGTAGTTTTCATTTTAGCATTTGTTGCCTTAGATGCGTGTGCAATTTGTAGGGTGATTTAAGGTAAAGAACCATTGGGCGCATGTTCTCTTCGACTCCGGCGCTACCCACTCGTTTGTGGCTAGAGCCTTCGTGGAGCGGTTTAGTTTGGTCCTAGATCGTGTTCGTGGTGCCTTTTGCGTTAAGTTTACCTCCGGTGACTCTGTGGTTTCAGACCTGGGTGTCCATGACTGTCCGAT
Organism: Platanthera guangdongensis; assembly: GCA_039583875.1. NCBI lineage: Eukaryota > Viridiplantae > Streptophyta > Magnoliopsida > Asparagales > Orchidaceae > Platanthera > Platanthera guangdongensis. The sequence continues at coordinate 105,688,511 of CM077152.1, forward strand.
TTTGTTGGGGGATTTTCTAGCAAAGGCATATCTGAAGGTGATTGACCGGGAGGAATTCGATGTTATCTTGGGCATGGACTGGTTGTCCAGGTACGATGCAGTTATCCAGTGTAAGGGTAAGCGCTTGGACTTCGTCAAATACAATGGTCAGCCAGGGAGCATTTATGGGAATTCTCTCCAGGAGTCTCCAGTCATTTCTGTGGTACGTGCTCGGAAGTTGCTTGATTCTGGTTGCTTTGCCTGTGTGGTCTCTCTGGTAGGGATAGTTGTTAGTGTGCCGCATTTGGAGGAGATTCCTGTGGTGTGTGACTTCTCTGATGTGTTTCCTGACGATCTTCCCGGTCTTCCACGCGATCGAGATGTTGAGTTTGTTATAGATTTGGAGCCAGGCACGCGTCCTATTGCGAAGGCGCCGTACCGGATGGCCTCGCGAGAGCTGGAAGTGTTGCGAATCCAGCTGGATGAGATGTTGGCAAAAGGTTTCATAAAGCCGAGTTCTTCGCCTTGGGGTGCGCCAGTGCTGTTCATTAAAAAATAGATGGGTCGATGAGGCTATGCATCGACTATAGAGAGCTGAACAAGGTTACTATTAAGAACAGGTACCCTCTGCCTCGGATTGATGATTTATTTGACCAACTGCGTGGTAGTGCCGCATTTTCCAAGATTGATCTTCGTTCGGGCTCTCACCAGTTGAGGATTCGGGAGTCAGATGTTCCGCGGACGGCGTTCCGCTCTCGTCATGGGCATTTTGAGTTTTTGGTTATGTCATTTGGTTTGACTAATGCGCCCTCAGCTTTTATGGATTTGATGAACAGAGTTTTCAAGGATTTTCTAGATAAGTTTGTGATTGTCTTTATAGCCGATGTTTTGGTGTACTCTAAAGTTGCGTAGGAGCATGATCGACATTTGCGACTGGTCTTGGCGACTCTGAGAGACCGTAAGCTATACGCTAAGCTGAGCAAATGCGAATTTTGGTTGCCTAAAGTTTCTTTTCTGGGCCACGTGGTTAATAAGGAGGGAATATCGGTGGACCCAGAAAAGATCGCTGATGTTATGGAATGGGCGAGTCCTGTTACTCCCAGAGAGATTAAAAGCTTCTGGAGCTTGGCTGGCTATTATAAAAGATTTGTAGAGGGATTCTCTAGCTTGTCTGCGTCGTTGACCAAGTTGACGCAAAAGAATGTAGTCTTCGTATGGGATGGCAAGTGTGAGGAGGCTTTTGAAGAACTAAAAAGAAAGTTATGTTTAGCTCCAATTTTGTCTTTGCCTACTGAAGGTAGTGAGTATGATATATATGTGGATGCGTCGCATGTCGGACTGGGCTGCGTATTGATGCAGGGCAGGAAGGTGATTGCGTACGGGTCGAGGCAGCTAAAGACTGACGAGAGGAACTACCCTACGCATGACCTGGAGTTTGCAGCTGTGATCTATGTGCTGAAATTGTGGAGGCATTTGTTGTACGGCGTGTAGTGCAAGATTTTTACTGATCACAAGAGTTTAAAGTATGTCTTCACCCAGAAGGAATTGAATCTGCACCAGCGGCGATTGTTGGAGTATGTGGCCGACTATGATGTTGAAATCCAGTACCATCCGGGCAAAGCTAATGTGGTGGCCGACGCCCTGAGTCGGAAGTCAGGGAAGATTTTCAATCTCTCTGTCGAGCGTCTAGTGGAAGAGTTCTTTTTGATGGACATTTCTATGGGAAGCTGCGATTCGCAGAGTAGTTTGGCAGTGGCAGAATCTTCGTGGATTGCGCTTACGAGACTGCATCAAAAGGATGATCCCGATCTTCTGAATTTGTATCTTCGAGCTGAAAAAGGTGAATTACCAGATTTTTCTATAGATGATGCGGGTACCTTGAAGTATCATGGCAGGTTTTGCATCCCCGCTGTTGGAGATATCCGGGATATGGTGTGCAGAGAAGCCCACGGATCTAGTGTTGCCTACCATCCAGGGTCTACCAAGATGTATCATGATTTAAAGCAGATTGTCTGGTGGTATGGGATGAAGGGAGACATAGCCAGATTTGTTTCTGGGTGCCACACTTGCAAGCGTGTGAAAGTCGACCATGGGAGGCCCGGTGGCAAGCTGACTCCCTTGGAGATTCCGACGTGGAAGTGGGAGAGTATCTCGATGGATTTCATTACAGGCTTACCGAGATCTCCTAAGGGGCATGATTCAGTTTGGGTGATCGTAGACAGATTGACGAAGTGTGCTCACTTCGTACCATTTAAGATCGATTATCCGATGAGGAAGATAGCCGAGCTATAATTGGATGAGGTTATCAGATTGCATGGTGTACCCGTAAGTATCATATCGGAAAGAGACTCCAAGTTCACGTCTCGTTTTTGGAAGAGCCTTCATGTAACGTCCCGAATCGCTCTAGGCCCCTAGTGTGTGTGTTTTGAGTCAGGAGGGTTGACTTGAGTCCTGAGAGTGCAGGGAATTGGACTGCACTTGTGGAGAAGTGGAGAATCAGTGTAAAAAGGAGGTGACACGGGTAGGGACACGGCCGTGTGCCTACCCGTGTGCGTCGAGTTGAGCTCGACGAGCCGTGTCGAGATCGTCGAGCTGTGTCGACACCAAGGGACACGGGTAGGGACACGGCCGTGTGCCTACCCGTGTGCGTCGAGTTGAGCTCGACGAGCCGTGTCGAGATCGTCGAGCTGTGTCGAAACCAAGGGACACGGGTAGGGACACGGCCGTGTGCCTACCCGTGTGCGTCGAGTTGAGCTCGACGACCCGTGTCGAGATCGTCGAGCTGTGTCGACACCAAGTGACACGGGTAGAGACACGGCCGTGTCCCTACCCGTGTGCGTCGAGTTGAGCTCGACGAGAAGTGTTGAGAGGCAACCCGAGAAGTACACGGCCAAGGACACGGCCAAGCACACGGCCGTGTCATAGGGACACGGGTCGGGACACGGGCGTGTCCCTACCCGTGTCAATTGTTGAACCGACATGGAAACTGTCGTTGCCGCTTCGCCAGGCAGGACACGGGTAAGGACACGGCCGTGTCCCTACCCGTGTCACATTTTATATATATAGGGGAGAGAAAACCCTAGCCGTTTTCATTCTCTTTTCTTCCCCTATTTTCTGTGAGATCTCCTGTGAGAGGGAAAACTGCAGGAGCAAGTCCTACCGGAGGAGATTCGCCATCGCCGTGAAAGGGAAAATGCCGCCAAGGAGAACTACGAGATCCATGGCTAGAAATGGTGGTACCGCTGGAGCCGATGTGAGTTTCCTACCCTCTCCCTTGGTGCTAGATCTATAGTTATTTTCCTAGGAGAGACATCGACTCAAGAGAGTCTTGATGGTGAGGAGGAGTTTTCTAGGAAAGGTCATGCTAAGACTTGTGTCTTAGGTTTTAGATCTCTTCAACCACGCCCTTTTTCAATGGATGATAAGGGATGGTTTCGTGAAGGGTTTTGGCCTCTTGAGGGTGAATAAGGGAGGAGGTTTTCTGGAATGATTTTGGAAGATCGCCTTGAGGAGGAAGATGAACCGATGCCGTTCATTCCGCCTTAAGATGCGTGCAGAATCTGTATTCTGCGCGCAGCGAACTTCGTGACCATTTTTAAGTGTGTTATGGTCAGACCTGGGCTTTTGACTAAACACGAAAGTTGAAGCCCTTGAAAATACCTTTCCAACGAGTGGTTGCACGACTTCCGGTGAAGTCTGTAGGCACGGGAAAATCCAAACGAAAATGGTGTTTAATAAATCCTGCATGCAGAAACTGTGTTCTGTACGCAGCGGACTTCAAGTCCGATTTCAAATAGGATAATGTCAAATCTGGGTTGAGCTCTGAATATGAAAGATGTAGTCCATGGAAATACCTTTCCATCGAGGGGTTACACGACTTCACCGGATTCCTGCAGCCTCGGGAATCTCCGGTCGAAGTTGCTGACCAGATTCAACCTGCGCCTAAATTCTGGGCTTAATGGAAAAATGGATTTTGATTCGGTGAAATTATTAATGCAAGATACTTGCCTTGGATGAACCCTTATGATTAATCATTTGTTGTGTGATTGAAGTATCTTATTAATCGTATTTCATATTACCAAATTGCGAAACAAACTTGTTTAAAAGAATTGAACTGGTAGGAATTGAAAGATTGAATATGGTGCACTTCATGTTTAAGTTATGATATTACTAAAAAGGAAGATGTGATAGATCTTATATGCGCATTACGTTATTTTACATTGTCATCATTTGGGAAGTCATATAGATGATTAGATCATGGCCATGGATATGTTTGATTAATGAAATGAGTCTAGTGGACCAATACTTAGAGCGTTGTCACCCTACGGGTAGTATTGTGAAGGGATGTAAGTGCGGGGTTGACCGCCACTTGTTTTGGTTGTGTTGAGATAGGGTGCGAATGGATGGTTGGGCTGTGCCCTCGTGTTTACTTCTGAGGCCCCTTCCATGTTGTGTTGATATGGTGTTTGCATGTGGTGTGAGTCGACACGCGGTGTCATAATCCCGGGTTAAGGATAGTGTGGCAGGTCTACGGGCTCGCCAGTCGTCACACCGATGGGAGTTGGCAGTTAGACTTGGTCGGTTTGGGCTGTGTCCTCGGTGTTCACGTCCCGAGGCCCCTCCGGCCATGTGAACGGTTGGGCTGTGTCCTCGTGCTTTCTTCCGAGGCCCCTTCTGGGTCACGCAAGGCCAGTTCGGGCTGTGTTCTTGGTGCACATCTACCCAAGACCCCGCTGGGCCATAGTACGCAGGGGCTCCGTTGTTGTGTTCTTAGCGTTGAGGCGTACAGAGGCCTAGGTGAAGTAGTGTGATACCCGCCTAGTAGTAGAAGTGCCCGTTCTACTGTCACCGCCTGGCCACGGCGGCTGATGCCTGAGAGGTTAGCTACCTGCTCGAAAAGTGGGAACTACAGTCTGTGTCGACATAGTAATTGCATGGGTGTGCATGGGTGAGTCATTGCATAGCATTCATAGCATTTCATATCATTGCACAACAAGATCCTCATCGTATAAGTTTGTATGGGCACTCTTATACGATGAGTTACTTTTATGTAACCCGATCCTTAACTTATAAGTTTGTATGGGCATTCTTATAAGTTAAGTTACTTCCTGCTCTTACTTATACTTGCTAGTTTACTTGTAGCTCTTATATAAATGCTGATAGTGATACTGTTTCTCTTACTCTACTGCCACCTGTTTGTACCTGTCATACACTTATAAATATTGTACCCTTGTTTCTCTTTCTCCGCCCGGTGCCGAGGAGTCGCCGGGGGAGCGGATGTGAAACCACTTAGTCGTTTCGACTAACGGTTGCTACGTCTTCCTTTTTAGGAGGTCACGCCGCAGGTAGAGCAGCCGCAGACTACGCAGCAGGACAGCCAGGCCAGGACGACAGGGCCTGATGTGACGGTGCCGTCGATACCGTCTGTTACTGATGTTAGTATTTTTATTACTCTGATGTAGCCCGTTTGGGCAATGATTAGCTGTACTCTGATATTTTGTAGAAGCATGTTTTAGCTTCTCATTATTGATGTTTTGTACTTTATATACTTAGTGTGGATTTTGACTTCTCTTGTTTATTTGGTTGGGTTGGCATGATATATTGATATGGTTTCAGCCGGCGGAATAGGCGTCTTGTGGTACAGGTTAGCCCGTGTGCTAATGCTACCGCAAGGCGGCTGTTCCGGGCATAAGACTCCCCCTTCGTGCCGTGTTTTGGGATCCGGGAGGGGGGGTCTTTCAAATGGTATCAGTTTGCCACGATCCTCAACTAAGAAGTCATTCAACAATGGTGCCACCCCCGTTTGGTTAGTCAGTTTGGGGACAAACTGACTTAGCGGAAGCAGTGGTGTGCCCATATGTAATTCACATTAAGTTTGTCCAACCTTGACCTTAAGTTTAGCCAACCTGACCACAAATTTGTCGTGTATGTGTAGGTTCCACTGCATGTTGAGCCGATGGGGGGTACTCCTACCCCTCCCATACCCACTCAGTTCCAACAGTCTGAGTTGGGGCAAACGCTTACCGCCATTCTTGATGCTTTTAAGGCACAGCAGGCTCCGGTGCAACAACAAGCCCCGAGCTCCAACTGGCTGAGCACCTTCCGGGCTCTCTCCCCTCCCGTCTACCTTGGGACGGAGTCAGCCGTACGTACAGAGGAATGGCTAGACACGATAGAAGAGTTGCTGGCTGGTATCCGTTGTCCGGCCAACATGGCAGTGACATTGGCAGTGTCCGTCTTGGACTTACATGCGAAGAGGTGGTGGAAGTCCCTCATGGGCTCTACCTTCCAAGGCCGGATCTACACAGAGATAAGTTGGAGTGAATTCTCGGGTGTTTTCTTGGAGCACTTTATCCCTACATCGGCCCGAGATGAGCTTGAGCAGAGGTTCCTTCTACTAAAGCAGGGATCAAAGTCGGTTACAGAATACCAGCGGGAATACCAGCATCTCGCAAGGTTCGCAGACTCTTATGAGTTGGATGACAGAGGTTATGCCAAGCGCTTCTATAAAGGGCTGCGAGATCCCCTAAGGCAGTCCCTTTTGTTTATAGCGGATGGTAGCTTGGCAGAGATCATTGATATGGCGAAAAGATTGGAGGCGGACCACCTGGGTTGTAGTAAGAGGCCTGCGGAGGACGTGATGGAAGCCGGCCCAAGTAATAGAAGGAGACGGGACTTCAGAGGAGGAAGAGGTTATCAAAGAGGTGGCGGGCGTGTCCACCGAAACTATAGGGTGGAGCATCCAGTTCCGCAGCCGCCTGCGTTGCCTCCACCCCCACAGCATCAGCGATTTCAACAACCTGAAGGGCGTCGTGGTCTGGTGTGCTTCGAATGCAACCAGCCGGGCCACATCCGGCGTTTTTGCCCGCAGCTATATGGGAACGCCCCTCCTGCCCTCCCTCCTGCTCTCCCTCCTGCTCTCCCTCCAGCAGCTCCACGAGGGCGGGGATATATGCGCGGTCGAGGATGAGGACCGCCAAGAGGAAACCTCGGACCGGTCCGGGATCAGGTGTACGCGCTTGACATGGCGCAGGAAAGGAACCCACAAGATGTGATTGCAGGTATGATTTAATTAATTTACATATTTGCATGATCTAGCTTGAATTGATTAGAACTTACTAGCCACTAGCAATAAGTTTTGGTTGTTGGTACTTAGGCACCGTGATTATTAGCGGAAAGACAGCCTATGCGCTGTTTGATACCGGTGCCTCACACTCCTTTGTGTCCGAGGATTTCATAAAAGACATGGGGGATGTATAGTACTTCACTGGCATAGCCCGACGTGTACGCCTTCCGGACGGCTCAGAGATGATCGCAACCGCCAAGTGCGAGTTGGAGTTATTTATTGATGGGAAGGCCTTTGATACGCCGGCCACGGTTCTGAGAATGCCGGAGTTTGACATCATTTTGGGCATGGCATGGCTGGACTGGCACTTCGTGAGGATCGACTGCGCGAAGAAACGGATCTATTTGAGGCATGGAGACTCTGACGTCATCTTCCAAGGTATTGGCTTCGCGCCACGTATGATATTATCTTCTATTCAGGCTGTAAAGGCTCATATGAAGGGGGATGAGGTCTTCATGATCTGGTTCGAGTTGAAGGAAGCAGCGTTGGAATTAAAGGATGTACGGGTAGTGCGGGATTTTCCTGAGGTATTTCCTGAGAAGCTACCAGGATTACCTCCGCATAGAGAGGTTGACTTCCAGATCAATCTAGTACCAGGTGCCAAGCCTGTATCCAAGGCTCCGTACAGAATGGCTCCGAAAGAACTCGCGGAGTTTAGAGTTCAATTGCAAGAACTGGTGGATTCAGGGTTCGTTCGCCCCAGTTCATCACCATGGGGAGCCCCTGTGCTGTTCGTGAAGAAGAAGGATGGAACACTGCGATTGTGCATAGATTATCGGGAACTCAATCGGTTGACGGTGCGGAACACTTATCCACTACCGCGGATCGATGAGTTGTTCGATCAACTAGTGGGAGCACATTGGTTTTCTAAATTGGATTTGCGCTTCGGGTACTATCAGTTGAGGATACATGAGGGGGATATTCAGAAAACAGCATTCAGTTCGAGATATGGTTTGTATGAGTTCACAGTAATGCCGTTTGGGCTCACAAATGCCCCTTCGGCCTTCATGAGTTTGATGAACAAGGTGTTTGAACCGTATTTGGACATCTTCGTCATTGTTTTCATCGACGACATCTTGGTCTACTCAAAGACGGAGGAGGAGCATGTCGAGCACCTGACCTTGGTTTTGAAGAAATTGAAGGAGCACGCCTTGTATGCCAAGTTTAGCAAGTGTGAATTCTGGCTTAAGGAGGTTGCCTTCTTGGGGCATGTGATCAGTGGAGCAGGATTAGCTGTGGATCCAGCTAAGGTGCGGGTCGTGAAGGAGTGGTCGCCCTTAAAGTCGGCGGCCGATGTACGAAGCTTTCTTGGACTTGCTGGCTACTACCGCAAGTTCGTGAAAGGATTTTCCAAGATTGCCCTTCCTCTTACCTCCTTGACGAAGAAGGGTATGCCATTTGAGTGGATGCCTCAATGTGAAGCAGCATTTCAAGAGTTGAAGGATAGGCTTACCTCCGCCCCCATCCTTGCACTTCCGTCGGGGAAGGAAGGATTTCAGGTTTACACGGACGCATCATATCAAGGGATGGGTGCGGTGCTGATGCAGCACGGGCATGTGATCGCTTATGCTTCAAGGCAGTTAAAGAAACATGAAATCAATTACCCGGTTCATGATTTGGAGTTGGGAGCAGTGGTGTTCGCTTTGAAAGTCTGGAGGCATTATTTATATGGCGTGCACTGCGAGATCTTTTCCGATCACAAAAACTTGAAGTATGTTCACACTCAGAAGGAGTTGAACCTGAGACAACGGCGGTGGTTGGAATTTTTATGCGACTACGAGTTCACCATGAACTACCACCCCGGGAAAGCGAACTCGGTAGCCGATGCCTTGAGTAGAAAAGTGCCAGGCTCTAGCCCAGAGTCTCGGCTGATGAGTATGGAGTTGGCTCGGATGATCGAGGAGATGGAAATTACTCTAGTATTCAAGGATCCTTCGGCAGAGTATGCGGAGTATTTGGCCAACATGAGCATAGTTTGTGATATCCGAGACCGGATTCGGGTGGAGCAAGGAATGGATGCGTCCTTGGCCCCGGCAATCAAGGCAATTGAAGATAGGACCACCAATGAGTACACACTCAAAGACGGCCTCGTTTATTTTCGTGGCCGACTTTATATTCCCAAGGGCGGCAAAATTCGGGAGGATATCTTGAGAGAGGCACATTCCTCTCAATATTCAGTGCACCCTGGTATTGCTAAGATGTACGCCGGATTGCGGAAGACCATGTGTTGGCCGGGAATGAAGAAGGATGTTCGCTACTATGTTACACATTGCGAAGCTTGCCAAAGAGTGAAGGCTGAATGCAGGAGTCCCGGTGGTTTGTTGCAGTCGCTGCCCATCCCCGAATGGAAGTTCGAGGATATCTCCATGGACTTTGTTCATGGCTTACCTCGTTCCCGCTCCGGGAATGATTCGGTGTGGGTTATTGTGGATCGACTAACAAAGGTGGCCCGGTTCATTCCAATGAAGAAGGAAGCACACGTGGGTGTTTTGGTACGCCTTTTTGTGGAGCAATTTGTACGGTATTATGGCGTGCCCAAGACAATTGTTTCGGATAGGGATGGTCGGTTTACATCCACTGAGTGGAAGGCAGTACAGGCGTATTTGGGCTCATGCCTAACCTTTAGTACCGCATTTCATCCACAGACTGACGGGCAGTCTGAAAGGACCATCAGGACACTGGAAGATTTATTGAGGTTATGCGTGCTGGACAGAGGAGAGCCATGGGAAAGGCTCTTGCCCCTGGTGGAATTCTCCTATAATAATAGCCATCAGGCGAGCATCGGCATGGCGCCCCATGAAGCCCTTTACGGAAGAAGGTGCAGGACTCCCTTGTCTTGGGTGCAAGATGAAGATCCGAAGGCATTGGGAAACGAATACATAGATGATACTGATGCGGCGGTCAGATTGATACGGGATCGCATGTTGGAGGCTCAAAGTCGACAGGCGAAATATTACAACAAAAAGCACCGGATGGTGGAGTTCCAGGTGGGCGAAAAAGTGTTCCTTAAGATTCGGCCGATGCATGGAGTGTCACGGGTGCGGGGAGTGAAAAAGCTCAGCCCAAGGTATGTTGGGCCTTATACTATATTGGAAAGAATTGGCCCGTTGGCCTATCGGTTGGAGTTACCACCAGAACTAGAAAATCTCCATGACGTGTTCCATGTGTCGTCGCTTCGAAAAGCACTGTTGCGGCCCGACCAGTATATTCCCACTACTGATGGTGCAGTGGCATCAGATAGGTCTGTGCGACTAGAGCCGGTGCGGATTGTTGACAGCGAGACAAGGACTTTGCGCCGCAAAAGTGTACCCTTGGTGAAGGTACTATGGTCGAATCATGGGAAAGAAGAGTACACGTGGGAGCCAATGGATTTAATGCAGCAACGCTACCCGGAGTTGTTTGCTCAAGGTAATCTTATTTAAAAGCATATGTTAAATTTCCTGTTATGCTCTTCTCCCCATAGCCTAAGCCTGATTTCGGGGACGAAATCTTTTATTTTGTTTATAGGATTTGTAACGTCCCGAATCGCTCTAGGCCCCTAGTGTGTGTGTTTTGAGTCAGAAGGGTTGACTTGAGTCCTGAGAGTGCAGGGAATTGGACTGCACTTGTGGAGAAGTGGAGAATCAGTGTAAAAAGGAGGTGACACGGGTAGGGACACGGCCGTGTGCCTACCTGTGTGCGTCGAGTTGAGCTCGACGAGCCGTGTCGAGATCGTCGAGCTGTGTCGACACCAAGGGACACGGGTAGGGACACGGCCGTGTGCCTACCCGTGTGCGTCGAGTTGAGCTCGACGAGCCGTGTCGAGATCGTCGAGCTGTGTCGACACCAAGGGACACGGGTAGGGACACGGCCGTGTGCCTACCCGTGTGCGTCGAGTTGAGCTCGACGACCCGTGTCGAGATCGTCGAGCTGTGTCGACACCAAGTGACACGGGTAGAGACACGGCCGTGTCCCTACCCGTGTGCGTCGAGTTGAGCTCGACGAGAAGTGTTGAGAGGCAACCCGAGAAGTACACGGCCAAGGACACGGCCAAGCACACGGCCGTGTCATAGGGACACGGGTCGGGACACGGGCGTGTCCCTACCCGTGTCAAGTGTTGAACCGACATGGAAACTGTCGTTGCCGCTTCGCCAGGCAGGACACGGGTAAGGACACGGCCGTGTCCCTACCCGTGTCACATTTTATATATATAGGGGAGAGAAAACCCTAGCCGTTTTCATTCTCTTTTCTTCCCCTATTTTCTGTGAGATCTCCTGTGAGAGGGAAAACTGCAGGAGCAAGTCCTACCGGAGGAGATTCGCCATCGCCGTGAAAGGGAAAATGCCGCCAAGGAGAACTACGAGATCCATGGCTAGAAATGGTGGTACCGCTGGAGCCGATGTGAGTTTCCTACCCTCTCCCTTGGTGCTAGATCTATAGTTACTTTCCTAGGAGAGACATCGACTCAAGAGAGTCTTGATGGTGAGGAGGAGTTTTCTAGGAAAGGTCATGCTAAGACTTGTGTCTTAGGTTTTAGATCTCTTCAACCACGCCCTTTTTCAATGGATGATAAGGGATGGTTTCGTGAAGGGTTTTGGCCTCTTGAGGGTGAATAAGGGAGGAGGTTTTCTGGAATGATTTTGGAAGATCGCCTTGAGGAGGAAGATGAACCGATGCCGTTCATTCCGCCTTAAGATGCGTGCAGAATCTGTATTCTGCGCGCAGTGAACTTCGTGACCATTTTTAAGTGTGTTATGGTCAGACCTGGGCTTTTGACTAAACACAAAAGTAGAAGCCCTTGAAAATACCTTTCCAACGAGTGGTTGCACGACTTCCGGTGAAGTCTGTAGGCACGGGAAAATCCAAACGAAAATGGTGTTTAATAAATCCTGCATGCAGAAACTGTGTTCTGTACGCAGCGGACTTCAAGTCCGATTTCAAATAGGATAATGTCAAATCTGGGTTGAGCTCTGAATATGAAAGATGTAGTCCATGGAAATACCTTTCCATCGAGGGGTTACACGACTTCACCGGATTCCTGCAGCCTCGGAATCTCCGGTCGAAGTTGCTGACCAGATTCAACCTGCGCCTAAATTCTGGGCTTAATGGAAAAATGGATTTTGATTCGGTGAAATTATTAATGCAAGATACTTGCCTTGGATGAACCCTTATGATTAATCATTTGTTGTGTGATTGAAGTATCTTATTAATCGTATTTCATATTACCAAATTGCGAAACAAACTTGTTTAAAAGAATTGAACTGGTAGGAATTGAAAGATTGAATATGGTGCACTTCATGTTTAAGTTATGATATTACTAAAAAGGAAGATGTGATAGATCTTATATGCGCATTACGTTATTTTACATTGTCATCATTTGGGAAGTCATATAGATGATTAGATCATGGCCATGGATATGTTTGATTAATGAAATGAGTCTAGTGGACCAATACTTAGAGCGTTGTCACCCTACGGGTAGTATTGTGAAGGGATGTAAGTGCGGGGTTGACCGCCACTTGTTTTGGTTGTGTTGAGATAGGGTGCGAATGGATGGTTGGGCTGTGCCCTCGTGTTTACTTCCGAGGCCCCTTCCATGTTGTGTTGATATGGTGTTTGCATGTGGTGTGAGTCGACACGCGGTGTCGTAATCCCGGGTTAAGGATAGTGTGGCAGGTCTACGGGCTTGCCAGTCGTCACACCGACGGGAGTTGGCAGTTAGACTTGGTCGGTTTGGGCTGTGTCCTCGGTGTTCACGTCCCGAGGCCCCTCCGGCCATGTGAACGGTTGGGCTGTGTCCTCGTGCTTTCTTCCGAGGCCCCTTCCGGGTCACGCAAGGCCAGTTCGGGCTGTGTTCTTGGTGCACATCTACCCAAGACCCCGCTGGGCCATAGTACGCAGGGGCTCCGCTGTTGTGTTCTTAGCGTTGAGGCGTACGGAGGCCTAGGTGAAGTAGTGTGATACCCGCCTAGTAGTAGAAGTGCCCGTTCTACTGTCACCGCCTGGCCACGGCGGCTGATGCCTGAGAGGTTAGCTACCTGCTCGAAAAGTGGGAACTACAGTCTGTGTCGACATAGCAATTGCATGGGTGTGCATGGGTGAGTCATTGCATAGCATTCATAGCATTTCATATCATTGCACAACAAGATCCTCATCGTATAAGTTTGTATGGGCACTCTTATACGATGAGTTACTTTTATGTAACCCGATCCTTAACTTATAAGTTTGTATGGGCATTCTTATAAGTTAAGTTACTTCCTGCTCTTACTTATACTTGCTAGTTTACTTGTAGCTCTTATATAAATGCTGATAGTGATACCGTTTCTCTTACTCTACTGCCACCTGTTTGTACCTGTCATACACTTATAAATATTGTACCCTTGTTTCTCTTTCTCCGCCCGGTGCCGAGGAGTCGCCGGGGGAGCGGATGTGAAACCACTTAGTCGTTTCGACTAACGGTTGCTACGTCTTCCTTTTTAGGAGGTCACGCCGCAGGTAGAGCAGCCGCAGACTACGCAGCAGGACAGCCAGGCCAGGACGACAGGGCCTGATGTGACGGTGCCGTCGATACCGTCTGTTACTGATGTTAGTATTTTTATTACTCTGATGTAGCCCGTTTGGGCAATGATTAGCTGTACTCTGATATTTTGTAGAAGCATGTTTTAGCTTCTCATTATTGATGTTTTGGACTTTATATACTTAGTGTGGATTTTGACTTCTCTTGTTTATTTGGTTGGGTTGGCATGATATATTGATATGGTTTCAGCCGGCGGAATAGGCGTCTTGTGGTACAGGTTAGCCCGTGTGCTAATGCTACCGCAAGGCGGCTGTTCCGGGCATAAGACTCCCCCTTCGTGCCGTGTTTTGGGATCCGGGAGGGGGGGGGTCTTACACTTCAGGAGGGGTTGGGTACAGATTTGAGGTATTCCACAGCTTATCATCCGCAGACCAATGGTCAGACGGAGAGAGTAAATCAGATCGTGGAAGATATGATCCGATGTTATATTCTGGACCATGGAGGAGCGTGGTATGAGCGCTTGTGGCTTATGGAATTTGCGTATAACAACAGTTATCAAGAAAGCATGCAAATGGCTCCTTTTGAAGCTTTGTATGGGAGGCGATGCAGGACTCCCTTGTTTTGGGCTGAGGTTGGCGAGAGACCTTTGTTGGGTCCAGAAGTGCTCGAGGAGATGGAAACCGCTGTGAAGCTTATTCGGGAAAAGCTTCGGATAGCCCAGGAGAGATATGAGAAGAACGCCAACCGGCGTAGATCGGACTTGGAATTTATTGTGGGGGACTCGGTGTTCTTAAAGGTTTCCCCGTTGATCGGAGTCAAGTTGTTTGGCAAGAACAGGAAGTTGGACCCGAGGTACGTGGGGACGTTTCTGATTGTTGAGCGGATTGGGTTATCAGCTTATAGGCTGGCTTTGCCCGCAAATTTCCCTGGCGTGCATGATGTCTTTCATGTCAGTCAGCTGCAGAAATGTGTGCTGAATGGCAGGCAGGTTTTAGATTATGTGCCTCAGTTGGAGCCGAATCTTTCTTACGTGGAGGTGCCTGTCCGTATTTTGGATTCTTAGGTTCGTGCGTTGCGGAAGAAGACCATTCCAATGGTTAAGGTTTTATGGAGGAATCAGGAAGTAGAAAGCGCGACTTGGGAATTGGAGTCGGCTATGAGGGAGGCTCACCCTCATCTGTTTCCCTGATCTTGTGCCTGGTATGTTTTGTGCTCTTTTTATAGCCCCTTCTTGGCTATTTCTCTCTCCTTCTTGATAGGGGTGTTGTGAGTAAAGTTTCGAGGCGAAACTTTCTTTTAGGGGGAGTGACTGTAATGCCCCCGGTTTTTCTGTGTTTTGTTTGATCTTTTATTGGTGTTACGATGGCACATTTCCGACCTTTCACCGTTGTAGAGCATGGTCTTAGCTCTTTAGGTTCCTTGTGTAGCCTGGTTGTAGCATGTTAGCAAGATTCCCCAGCTAGCTGGAGTTTGTTTTGGTGACTCGGTTGGGCCTCTTAGGGAATGCTTGTGTTTTGGCTTCAGGAGCTGTTAGCCCGAGTATGAGATCGTGGGATGTTGTTTTCGACCTCACCGTTTTTTTCGTGGCTTCGGTGTTTAGCTACGGTGCGGGTTTTGGTCGAAGTCCGAGATCGTTTGCTTTTGCGTCGTTTTGATGTTTGTTTTTTTAGCTATAATGTTCGATGTGATGTGCATGGCCTGGTATGGCCGAGCTTGTTAGCCTGGTGCCTTGTTTCTTTTTTTTAGCTAAGGAGTTTTGCTGTTTTTTTGTGTATGTTTGGGTGACACAGCCAGGGTCATGGGCGTGACCCGGGGCGTGTCGAGCTCGGGTAAAGCTCTCGGTTGTGTGCTCGACGAAATTCGGTCGACGGTTATTTTTGGTAGGAACACGGCCTGTGACACGCCCGTGTCACAGGGCGTGTCCCCTTCGGTTCGTCGAGTTGCGCTCGACGTTTCGTCGAGCTGCGCTCGATGATAGTTGATCGGTGTTTGAGTGAGTACACGGTCGTGTCATGGGCGTGTCGTATCTGACACGGGGCGTGTCTCTCTCTTTTCGACGATCGGCGTTCGATGATCGTCGAGCGGTGTTTGAGTTGGTACACGGCCTGTGATACGGGCGTGTCATAGGGCATGACCCCTATTTCGTCGTGCTGAGCTCGCCAATCGTCGAATAGGTAGGTGAGTGAGTACACGCCCCATGACACGGACGTGTCGAACCGGACACGGGCGTGTCTGGGGCGTGTTCCGTACTTTTTCTCCTGAGTGCTTCCTTTTATGTCGTGAGTCATTTTTCCTCCTCATTTCTTCATTCCCGATTCTGGAGAAGCTTCCAGCAGAAGGTTTTAGGAGGAGGCGGTGTTGGATTTTGGCCGGCGTTTGCGGGAGGGAGCTCGATTTTTCTCGTGCGATAGCGTATTTGGCTTGCTCTCATCTAGATCTTCCCTTCCATGTAAGTCATTCTTGATCTAGGGCTCATTCCAGGAGTTAAACATTTTTTGATTTCTTTTCTTCTTCTATAAATCTTTGCTTTTGACCTGTAGGTGGCCGACCTTGCCGCCAAAGCCTGTTTTTGTGTTGCAATCGCTGCATCTTGGTGGTAAGGCAAGTGGCTCCCTGGCCTTGCCAAATTTGACCCCCTTTTTACCTAGTTACTTTGTTGTATATTGTTCTTAAATTTTAGCCATGTTCGATTTAGGTTGTCTAGGAATTTTGGCTAGTTTTTTTTTATTATTATTCACGGTTTGGTGTCCAGTGGGTAGCTAGAGTTAGGGTATCGCTGCGTTTAGTTGTAGTTTAAGTATAGTTGAGGTAGCCCCGAGTAGATAGGATAGAAGGGAGAGTTGGAATTAAATTTCCAACTCTTTGTTTCCACGCGTTGAGAGAGTTTAGGCTGCGGTTTTAACTAAAATTTATGTCTAACCTAAGTAGAAAGCGCTGACAGTGTTGAGTGAGCCGAGTTCACTCAATGCCATCATCCAGCGTAGGTTTTGCGGCTAAGTATTTTGGGGTCAAGTGAGTGGAGCTTACTCAACGCCACGTCAAGTGGGCTCGACGTTTCTGCCTTGGGTTCGTGTGTTTCCTTAGGATTGTTAGTGTGACTTTTCCCTAGGGGGGGTATTGGGTGTTCGGCTAGTTTTTGCATGCCGACTCTTGGGTTGTGGCAGGTGGTGGAGTTTTGGTGCCTCTGGAGGGGTGGTTTTATGTGGAGAGCTGTGGCCGCCACCTTTTGCCCCGGTATGGGTTGGTGTGTGTGGGACCCTAGAGCTGCCATTGTTTGACCCCTTAGCCCTTTTTGGATCTGGTTTTGGTTATGTATTCAGATCCATGTTTTGACCCCTGTTATTAACCCACAAGTTAGGATTGTTAGTTCCTTTCCTATTTTATGGTTTTTTCTCTTGGCATATATGTATATTTATTGTTGTTGTTGCAGGCTCTTTTGTATGGCATGTTGCTTTTATTACTCACACTTGGTGTACTTTGCTGTTCTTTAGACAGTGCTCTTTTCTTACTGTCATGTCCTTTCTTTTACTGATAGCATTTTGTTGTCGGGTTGGTAAACCCTTCTTATTTGCTCATAAATCTAATGTTCTATTTACCTTATTGATTATTTTCTTGCTGAGGTGTTCTTTTCTTGAATGTCTAAGGTCCAGGTTGTAGCCAGTTAAGCGGCTAGTTCTCTTGGAGGGGCTTGTTTGTGGCCTCTTGGGTAGCTGAGATAGCTGATCCTCGATTTTTGTGAGGTAGTTCTTTACCTTTCTGTATAAACATGCATACTCACCAGTGGGTTCGTGTCAGGTTGTTGACGCCCACTAGTGGCTTCTTGCGATGCTGGGTATGAACAACAACTGCTATTTATGCCTATTTGTGGTGGTTTACTTACTTCTGGGAATGTTTTATGCTAGATTGCATGTTAGATATTTTTAAACCCTAAAAGCATTACTATATGTATCTCATGCATGTCATATTTATAAAACTAAGACACTACTTTTCCTTTAGCGTAAAGACTACATTTTTATATACCATACTAACCTTAGAGTCGTGCATACCATGAGTCATCCCTCGGGGAAACTTATGCTCATTTAGGGTGTCAACTCAATTTAACCAAAGTATTTTCCGCTGCGTATAACTATACTTTTAATTGTGGACTAGCTGATCCACTGTGTCGAGGGATACGGCCATTAAATATAACTGGTTTTATTTCATATTAAACTATGATTTTCCATAAAACCTAAGTTCTGGAGTTTTGTTGTGTTTTGTATACCCGCGAGCCATTCCCCAGGCGACCTCGCATAGACAGGTACTGCGAGTAGGATAGTTGTTAGGACTCGCCCACGATAGGGTACCTTGAGTGCTCGGCAATTCCCAGAACTCGTCGCAGCTCGCTCGCGAGCTGTCCTTGGCCTTCTTAATCAAAAAATCGAACTCACTAAATTTGTCCAAGTAAAATATAGCGGGGGCGGGGCGTCTCGGCGGGATCCGCCTCTCCTTGGCGAGGTCCAAGGGCCTGGCTTGCCAACTCTCAGGATTCGCCCCAGCTTGCCCGCGAGCTGTCCGTCATCTTATCGATGTGAGACCAAATTCTCGAAATCTTCCTGATTAAAACCTAGTGGGGGGACGAGGTGGCCCGGCGGGACCCGCCCCCTCTTAGCGAGGTCCAAGGCCCTAGCTTGCCGATCTTCTGCCGAGTTCGAGCTGAATTAGCGAGCATGAACTCGTCCATGCCGAGCTCTCCTCTATTGGAAGGGCCAAGTTTGTTAGGCACTACCTGGGGGAGTAAGGACTTCCCTGGGTGACCTTCAGCCCGTTAGCTAGGTGAGAGCCTAACAGCGGGATCTACTCGAGGCCCAAGGATGACACCGAGTGACTTCCAGCCCTGCCAGCTAGGTGAGAGCCTGACAGCGAGATCTGCTCGGGGTCCACTACTAACACCATCGAGTGACTTCCAGGCCTGCCAGCTAGGTGAGAGCCTGACAGTGGGATCTGCTCGAGGCCCAAAGATGACACCTAGTGACTTCCATCCCTACCAGTTAGGTGAGAGCCTGACAGCGGGATCTGCTTGGGGTCCAATACTAACACCATTGAGTGACTTCCAGCCATGCCAGCTAGGTGAGAGCCTGACAGCGGGATCTGCTCGAGGCCTAAGGATGACACCGAGTGACTTCCATCCCTGACAGCTAGGTGAGAGCCTGACAGCGGGATCTGCTCGGGGTCCACTACTAACACCATCGAGTGACTTCCAGCCCTGCCAGCTTGGTGAGAGCCTAACAACGGGATCTGCTCGAGGCCTAAGGATGACACCGAGTGACTTCCAGCCCTGCCAGCTAGGTGAGAGCCTGACAGCGGGATCTGCTCGGGGTCCACTACTAACACCATCGAGTGACTTCCAGCCCTGCCACCTAGGTGAGAGCCTGACAGCGGGATCGGCTCGAGGACCAGGGATGACACCGAGTGACTTCCATCCCTGCCATCTAGGTGAGAGACTGACATCGGGATCTGCTCGGGGTCCACTACTAACACCATCGAGTGACTTCCAACCCTGCCAACTAAGTTAGAGCCTGACAGCGGGATCTGCTCGAGGCCCAAGGATGACACCGAGTGACTTCCATCCATGCCAGCTAGGTGAGAGCCTGACAGCGGGATATGCTCGGGGTCCACTACTAACACCATCGAGTGACTTCCAGCCCTGCCAGCTAGGTGAGAGCCTGATAGCGGGATCTGCTCGAGGCCCAAGGATGACACCGAGTGACTTCTAGCCTCGCCAGCTAGGTGAGAGCCTGACAGCGGGATCTGCTCGGGGTCCACTAATAACACCATCGAGTGACTTCCAGCCCTGCCAGCTAGGTGAGATCCTGACAGCGGGATCTGCTCGAGGCGCAAGGATGACACCGAGTGACTTCCAACCCTGCCAGCTAGGTGAGATCCTGACAGTGGGATCTGCTTGAGGTCCACTACTAACACCATCGAGTGACTTCCAGCACTGCTAGGTAGGTGAGAGCCTGATAACAAGATCTGCTCGAGGCCCAAGGATGACACCGAGTGACTTCCAGCCCTGCCAGCTAGGTGAGAGCCTAATAGTGGGATCTGCTCGGGGTCCACTAATAACACCATCGAGTGACTTCCAGCCCTGCCAGCTAGGTGAGAGCCTGACAGCGGGATCTGCTCGAGGCGCAAGGATGACACCGAGTAACTTCCAACCCTGCCAGCTAGGTGAGATCCTGACAGTGGGATCTACTTGAGGTCCACTACTAACACCATCGAGTGACTTCCAGCACTGCTAGATAGGTGAGAGCCTGATAGCAGGATCTGCTCGAGGCCCAAGGATGACACCGATTGACTTCCAGCCCTGCCAGCTAGGTGAGAGCCTAATAGTGGGATCTGCTCGGGATCCACTATTAACACCATCGAATGACTTCTAGCCCTGCCAGCTAGGTGAGAGCCTGACAGCGGGATCTGCTCGATGCCCAAGGATGACACCGAGTGACTTCCATCCATTCCAGCTAGGTGAGAGCCTGACAACGGGATCTGCTCGGGGTCCAAATTCACTTCACTTCCTCATGCGAGCTCATTGCGACAACATTGGCGTGTTTAAAGAACTTTTATTAAAAATCAGGGCACCACTTACATGTTTTAAGGAAAAAATCATTTCAAGTCGTCACCACTCCAGGTGAGACTTAGGGCCTCGCCTTCCACATTTTGGAGTCGATAACCTCCTGACCTTAGTGCTTGCTTTACAATGAATGGTCCCTCCCAGTTAGGGTTGAGTTTCCCCACGGTTGCCGACCTTCCCGCTGCATCCACTTTCTTTAGTACCAGGTACCCTTCCGTAAACTGTTTGACTCTGACGTGCTTGTCAAAGTACTTAGATATCCTCCTCTTCACCTCTTCTTTTCGGACGGCGGAAAGGTCCTGCAATTCTTCTACCATGTCGAGGAAAAGCCGCAGCTCTTCCTCGTTCTCCTCTTGCCATTCTTCCCTGCCTTCCCCGGCCACAACAACTCGAGGTGTCTGAACTTCAAATTCCATAGGGAACACTGCCTCGCACCCATGGGAGAGCTTGAAGGGGGTCTCTAATGTAGCTGTATTGGGGGTGGTTCTCAGGGCCCAAAGAACCGCGGGAAGCTACTCCACCCAGCTCCCCTTCAGATTTTCAACCTTCTTTTTCAGGAGGTTGACAATGATCTTGTTCACGGACTCTACCTACCCATTGCTCCTGGGGTGATGGACCGAGGCGAGCCAGAGGTCGATTCCAAGCTGCTCGCAAAAAATGGTGAACTCAGCGCTGGCGAACTAGGGCCCATTGTCCGTGACAATGGCCTGGGGCAGCCCATGGCGGCAGATGATCTCCCCCCAAACAAAGTTTCTGATAACCTGGGAGGTCACCTTGGCCTGCGCCTTTACATCCAACCACTTGGAGAAATAGTCGATCATCACCAGTAGGAACCTCCTCTGCCCACTGGCCTGGGGGAACGGTCCAACCAAATCCATTCCCCAAATGGCAAAGGGCTAGGGGGCTATGATACTTTTGAGTTGCTGAGCCGGCTGTAGCTGGAGGGGAGCAAACAGCTGTCATTTATGGAACCTTCTTGCGAACTCTGTTGCATCACGGCCCAGGGTGGGCCAGAAGTACCCCTGCCTGACAATCCTCCCTTCCAGGGTCCGACTCCCGGAGTGACTCCCACACTCTCTGGAGTGGACTTCCTCCAAGATTCTTTGTACCTCCCCCTTGGCCACGCAACAAGACAACATCCCCGAGAGTGTCTTCATGTACATCTGCCCGTCCTGGAGGAGGTAGTACGCCGACTTATACCTGAGCTTCTTCTTATCTGCCTCCTTCGGGTACTCTCCCGTGGAGAGGAAGGTTGTGACCGGGTCCATCCATGAAGGCTGCAGATCTATCTCCATGAGCTCCCCCTCTTCGATGGAAGGGCGGAATAGGTCGGTGATGGTACCCCCCACTCGAGTACCATGCTTCGTCAGTCGATCGACCTGCTCGTTCTCCTCCCGTGGCACGTGATGGATGGAAAAAGTTTGGAACGTGCTGATGACCCCCTTTATCTTGGCTAAGTAAAACCACAGGGTATGCTCTCTTGGCTCAAACTCCCCGTTGATCTGGGAAGCTACCACCATGGAGTAGGTAAGGACCTCCACATCCAACACCCCCAGCTCCCTGGCCAGGCACAGCACTGCTATCACGACCTCATACTTGGCTTGATTGTTGGTGATGGGAAAGTGCACCACCACCGTATGCTCAATTCTAGTCCCCTGAGGGCTCTCCAAGATCACCCCCGCTCCTAGGGAATGCCTCCCCGAGGCACCATCCACCTTCACCTTCCAAGGAGTCGGACGTGTGAGCTCTTCCTCCGCCACCTCAATCACATAATCCCCCAAGAAGTCGGTCATTGCTTAAGCTTTGATCGAGAGGCGGGGAACGAAAGAAACGTCAAACTCACTCAACTCCACCGACCACTTGGCCAGCCTGCCAGAATGCTCCACCCCCTCGAAGATGTTGCGGAGAGGATGGTCAGTCACCACTCAGATTGAGTGTGCCTGGAAATAAGGTCGCAACCTTCGGGCTGAGATGATCAGAGCGAAAGCCAGCTTCTCCAAAATTGGATACCGAAACTTGGCCTTCCTTAGGACCCGACTCACGTAGTAAATAGGGAGCTACTTCTTCCCCCCTTCCCGAACTAGGATGGAGCTTAAGGCCTCTGCCCCAACCCCGAGATACAAAAATAGGTCCTCACCCTCCTTGGGCCCTTGGAGCAGCGGAGCCTGGGTCAACTGCATCTTGAGGGCCTGGAATGCCTCCTCGCACTCCTTGGTCAATTCAAACCTTTGACCGCCCCTTAGTGTTTTGAAGAAGGGGGAGCACTTTTTCCCAGCCCGGGAGAGGAACCTACTCAGCCCTACCAGTTTTCCTGTGAGGCGCTGCACCTCCTTGGTGTTCTATGGTGACCCTAGCTCCATGAGAGCCTTGACCCGTGTCCAGGTTGAGGCGGTGGCAGGCCACATCCGTGTCAACCCCCGGCATCTCCGCGGCGTTCCATGCGAAGATGTCCACATTCTTCTGGATGCACTCCAGCATCCTGCCTTGGTCTTCCGGGGTCAGCCCTCCGCTGACACGGACCTTCTCCACCCTGCCTCGACGGGAGAGGAACTCCAACTCCACCACTTCCTCTACAGTCTCCAACTTGGACTGCTCCCCCCATCCTTCAGCATCCCTCTCCTCCGGGACGAGGACCTCCACCTCCACCTCTTCCTCCACGGCCATCACTTCGTCCATCTCCTCCTGATCTCTTCGTACCGCCTCCTCTTCAGCGCAGTTCTCCACCTCCAGTTCCTCCCTGCCAGCTTCCTGCTCAGCCTCCTCCATCCTTCGCCCCATCTCCTCGGCTCCCTCCTGCCAAGAGATGGAGTTCACAGCGTTGACATAGCATTCCCGCGCCACCTTGGGGTCCCCCCTGACCCTGACCTGAATCCCCTCGGCATTGAACTTCAAGCACAGATGGAATGATGAGGGGATGCAGCGGAAGGCACTGATAAGGGGCCTCCTGAAGATAGCACTGCAGCTGCTGGGTGCATCCACGATGACGAACCTGCAGTTTCTGGACTGCCCCCCCCCCCCCCCCCCAGGGTGAGATGGAGGCCGACTCCTCCTTCCACTTCCTTCCTCTCCCCTGAAAACCCGAACAAGGGTCCATCCGAGGCCAGCACCCTCTTCGCCTCCACCTTCATCGCATCAAATGCCTTCTTAACGACGACGTTGACGGAGCTTCCATTGTCAATGAGGATCCGAGAGACGGTAAAATTTTTGATGGCTGTCTTGATGACCAGCGCATCACAGAATGGATCCTCGTGATCCGGCATGTCGCTCCTGGAGAAGGTGATCCTCTCTTCTGGGGGTGGGGTTTGGGATATGGAGGCAACACTCCGACGATACATGGTGTGGAGGCTCGCCTTTCGGGAAGCCTCGACCCCCACCCTGTGGATCACTCTGATCCCTCCTCGGGTCCCAACGTCCACCTAGTCTTCGTAACGGTCCTCCTCTGCTAGAGGCAGGACCTCCTCGATCCTCACTTCCTGGCGCCCCTGCTGCTGTTGTTCCCTGTTCCCTCTAATTTCAAGGAACTCCGGGCATGGGGCTGTGGCGTGCCCCTCCTCCCGATGGAAGTCGCAATAGGGCAACTCCACCCTAACTTCTCTCCTCCTCCTCCTTGCTACTCTCCTCCTCTCCCCCATGGCTATGGCCATAGTCTCTTCTTGATCGGGGATCCGGGGCCTCTGGGCCTGCCTCCAGCCCGGGGGTGGAATTTATCTTGCCCCCCCCCCCCCCCCCTTGATGGCGATCCCTTCCTTGGTACCCTCTCTGTGGCCCCTGCCCTTGACACTCACGCCTCCAGCCCAGCCGATGGTCGGGCTCCTAATGCCCCCACCTAGGCTGTTGCTTCCCCTGGAGATGTCTCTGCTCCCTCTGTCGGGGCTCTCCTCTCCTCTCCTCCTGTCCTCTCCCTCCTCTTGATTCCTTCTCCTCCTCCATGGCCCACCTGGCCAGCTTCCGCGCAATCTCTGGGTGTTACGCCTCCCCGTCAACTTCTCTCGCCTCCCTCTACATCAGCTCCTCGTAGGAGAGGGGGGAATTCTCTTCAGCTCCATCCTGAAGAATCCTTGTTGCAGGCCCTGGGTGAAGGCCATCATCAAACTATGGCCATGCATCTCCTGGACCTGAGTAACCTCCTCCTGGAACCGATCCACTTAGCTCCCCAACGTCTCATTCACTCCCTGCTTGATGTGGAACAGGGACTCTGATTCTTTATTCCTCCTCTTCGAGGTAGTGAACCTCAGCATGAACCCCTAGCGCAGGTCCTCAAAGCAGTAGATGGAGCTGGCTGGTAGCTGGTGGAACCACTCCCTTGCCTTCTCCTTAAGGGTGATGGCAAAGAGCCGGCATTTGAACCCGTCCGACATCTGTCGGATTGAAACTACATCCTCGAACCATTGAACTTGTTGTACCGGGTCTCCCTTCCTGGTGTAGTAGGACATCTCGGGCTCCCTGAACCCCTCTGGAAATGGATCTGAAGAGACCAACTCGCTGAAGGGGCTGCCTCCCCCTACTGGGCGAGCTGGTGAGTCTCGCGAGCCTAGCTCGCCGAACCGGCCTCGACCTGCCAAACCAGGGAAGAGCTCACGCCCGGGAATCTCGCACCCCCGGCCCTCCTCGGCCACTTCCTTCCCAGCTCGCCTGTCGGGGGCATCTTTTCCCAGATAGGGGGCTGCCGCGATCTGGGCTGCTGGAGTCGAGCACTCGGCCCTCGTGCTGAGTGCAAACTTGACGAGGTTCAGCACCTCATTCCTGAAATCCTCGGACATATCCACTATGGCGAGAGGCGGGGGGCGGCGTGTCCGGCCTGTCAGATCCATGTCCTCCTATCATCGGGATCGCTAAAGCTTTTCTGAACTGACCACGCTCCACGCTCACCGCACCAAAATCTTGAAACCGAAAAACGGTCTCCTGTGGAGTTCACCCTTGTGGAAGGGGTGATTGCGCACTTAGTACACTCCTGCAAGCAAAACAACAAAAAAAAACAAGGGGAAATGACCCAAGGCCTCGGCGGGGAGGACCCGCCACAAACCCGGAAGATCTGAGAGCGCTTCCCCTCCTTAGCCAAGGCCGAGCTAAGGTACCCTCAGAAAGCACTTGAAAACTAGATCAAGAGAGCACAGGAAGCATGCCTTCTGGGGTACCCCTTGGGTCCTATTTATAGTTTCCAGAATCTGAACTGCCACTAACCAAAATGAACTGACCTGAAGTTACCAAAATGCCCTCGGTTGGGTCTGCCAACATCCAAACTCCGCTGTTTTGAAGTGCTATGGGCATACCTGCGGGGGCAAAACATTAAAAAGTACCTCATACATCTGGGCGAGCTAGGGAGCCTAACCACCTCGACAGATCCTGCTGGCTTGCTGTTACCGAGCTCCTTTGCGAGAGAGCGAGCTGGGATAGCGAGCTCGCCTATCCATTGGTCACCATCAGTCGACCTTAGCTCAACGATTCTTAGACTAGCTTGGCGAATATCAAGCTCGCGGTCGACGAATGTCGCTCTCCCGTTTGATGAATACCGAGCTCGGGCTCGGCTTCTCTACTACCGAGCTCGCCCACTAATTTTAGCCTGATCGGTCTGGTCCTGGCGACCTTATTCGCCGGACACGGGGTTTTACACACCCAGCTCCGTACGAATATCCCCTCTTGACCCCTTATACATGTAACAACCCAAATAGCAGAATGGGAAAAAAATTGGGTGACACGGCCTGGGACACGGGCGTGTCCCAGGTCGTGTCCTGCTCGGGTTGAGCAGTTGGGCGCGTGGTCGACGAAATTCGGTCGAAGAAGTTTTCGGGAGGTCACGCCCTAGACACGGGTGTGACAGGTAGCGTGATAGGGGCATGACCTAGGGCGTGTCCCCTCTGGTCGACGAACTGCGCTCGACGATTGTCGAGTGGTGAGAAAAAGGTACACGGCCTGTGACACGGGCGTGTCACAGGGCGTGTACCGCTGTGTTGGGCTGACACGGGCCTGTACCCTGGCCGTGTTCTATTTTGGATGAGTTAGATTGTGTCGGTTCATGTGCCGCTTAAGGTACACTCCCTGTGACACGGGCATGTCATAGGGCGTGTCAGGGCCGAAAAGTGTTTTGTCCGAGTTTTCAGGCCATTCATTTCCCTATTTTGGATCTAATGGTCCAGGCTTCTTTCCTGTGGTGAAAAAGGCCAAGAATGGGATAAATTCCCTTCATTATCATCTCCTTCTTCTTCTTCTCATTCCAAGAGAGAGAAAGAGAAAGGTAAAGGCCAAGGCAAGGAAAGGAGAAAGGAAAGCCAGCTGCTGGAGGAACTGCAAAGTGCGGATTGAAGATCCGAGAACGGATTCATGAAGGCAAAGCCAAGGCGGTGACTTCCATCCGGCTACTTCATGGCGTCGCCGAAGCGATCTTCAAGGGCAATGATCTCCTTCATGGACATCGAAGTCCTTTCTTTATGCATGTGCGTGGGTTCCTCCACCAAGAGCTCAATTTCTTAAGCGATTCTGTGGTTGAGTTTGCATCCAGAGCCGGAAGTGTGGAGTACGGTATAGGCATGCTGTGTGAAGCCTATCTGGACGGGTAGTCTAGACTGGTGATGATTATGGGTAAACCGGAGAAGACTCCGTGGATTTTATTACTATGTATGGTTTAGACGTATGGATGTTGTGTATGGATGTATAGATGTGTAGATGAATGGATCTTGGATGCTTTGCATAAGCTCCTTATGGTGTGAGCGCTATAAGCGCTAATTGCTCTGGGAGAGCGAAAAGCTGCGGCTAATCAGGGGAAGGGGAGGCCGACCCGCGTCTAGTGGTGCGCTACTGATGAATTGAGCACGGGAAAGGCTAACCTGCTCCTGGTTATTTTGGGAGGTCGATTGGCGGCAGCATTTGGGAGGATGCGTGGTAGACCCGACATGCTGCACCACATTGGTGGGTCGATCTTAATGCTCAAGTTTGTCGTGAGGTTATCACCTCTGAGTGGTGTGGGTGGAATGCAACCAATACAAGGGTTGGGGTGACTAGGACCGGCCAGCCAACAAGTGAATAATTCTCTAATCGGTTGTGTTGCCTAGGAGATTGGTACACCGTAAAGTGCCCTGAGTGCACGAAGCGTCTGGTGGATACCGGCATTTGTGATATGGTTGTGATTGGTAGATTGATATGGAATATGATGGCAATGCATACAGGGAAGGAGCCACTGCCCTGGGTAAGGGGTAGGGTCGTTATAAGTGGTCAGCTAAAGCTGACCGTTACTTTGTTTGCCGCTCTTGGGTGGACAGCTAATTGCAGGTGCTGCTGCTTGAATTGAATTGCTTGAGCAGAATGGAGGCTTGCTGCTAAAGGCCCTCGAAGGCCGTGCGAATTGTGGTTGGATTTCATGTCTGGCCGGCCAGCGTGCCGATGTATGAAAATGTATTTGTGTAAAGAGAAACTTGTAAGGCCTTAAGTCTAGTGTGTGTGAGTTGTATATATTCCTGGTTTGGATATATAAATGTGGAGTTTATATAGTAGTGGAAATTCTTTGAGTTGAGTTCATGGTAACTTAAAAATGCTGTGCTAGCATGTATTGAATTAGGATGCGAGTAGATTTTGATTTCCACAAGTAATTCTGTCGCTTGTCTGTGACATATGGCATGGGGCCCTGGCCGGACCCACCGTTATATTCCACGTGACGAGTGGGGGCGTTACAAAGTGGTATCAGAGCCAGGTTGAGATTGTTTTGGAGCCGAGAACATAATTGAACTCATGAATGTCCACTAGGAATGTATTTCATGCACGTAAGGGGCATGAGTGTGTAGTTAATGTATAATTACCGTTATGACATGGATGATTTATGGTGTTTTGTACATTGATAGGTGGAGAGGAGCGGTGTTGTGCAGTTTGAGCCCCAACGTTCCGATGAGAGTGTGACACCAGTTGAAGCACCTAACACCTCCTTCGGCGGAGACCATTCGTGTGGTGACTGAGATGGTGCTCGTAGTGTTACAGGCACAGCCTACTGGCAGGCTAGGCCTGCAGGGGTGCCAGTATGGCCTAGTGCAAGGCAAGGGTGTGCTGAAGTTGTGATGGAAGAGTAATGAGCGGATGAGCAGTTAAAGCGGTTTATGGAGTTTCATCCCCCTACGTTTGGTGGGTCGACTTCCCCAATGCAGGCGGAAGATTGGCTTGCAAGAGTCAAAAGGATCTTGGTAGCAATCCGGACTGCGGAGGCACAGAAGGTGACATTGGCCACATTTCTGTTGGAAGGCGATGCACGACTTTGGTAGGATGAAGTGGAAGTGCATCACTTGGCATGGCGAGGATTGGAAGACATATTGATCGACAAATTATCACGATTATTTATGGCCAAGTATGTGTCAGTATCGCAGTAGATTGCCATGGAGAATGAGTTTCTACGGCTGGGGCAGGGTGAGCACGATATTGATACCTACCTGCATGAGTTCACCAGACTGGGCGCTATGCGGGGTCTACCTTCGTTAAGGAGGCGCGAAAGACGAACTGCTTTTACAAGGGACTGCGTGATGAGTTGAAGTTATCACTCCCGAGTTCGGTGAACCAAGGCTACCAAGCGTTGGTAGATACAGCCTGGACACTGGAGAAGGATTTCAAGCGGGTATAAGAGAAGAAGAGTCTGGCAGTGGAGAATGCAGAATTCAAAGTTCCGCAATCGGAACAGTTGGAATTGAGGATACGAGATAAGAAAAAGTTCAGGTCTGCTGAAGCAATTCCATCTAATGTTTCTTTGGGTGCAACTTATGGACAAGGACGCGTGGAGACACGTACATGTTTTCGATGTGGCAAGCAAGGACATCTAGCCAACAATTGTTGGAGTGAAGCTCCAAGGGGTGAAAAAAGGGTCGGTGCGTCTTATGAAGAAAAGGGGAAAGCAGTGGCTAAGCCATCTGCATCCCGGACGCAGCCTCGATTGCATAATTTGGAAGTACACAAGCCGCAAAGCTCATTTGGTGAAATTCAGCCTCGAGTGTTTAATTTGGCTCTTACACGAGAAATGCAAAATCAGGAGGCTGAGCGGAAGTACGAAAAATGACTTGTATCACTTTGGTGATGTAAGGCAATGACTAATGCAATGGTTGTGTGCATATATATTATATGTCGTGTTACATGTTGAAATGTTGGTGCACACGTAGTGCAATTGAAGTGATCGATCGATTATGCTATATGTATATGTTGTTTGAGGGTATATAGAATGTTTGTGGCGAGAGAGTACTAGCTGAAACTGTGGATTAAGGTGCACATGTGGAGGTTGTACAGTACAAAGGTTGTTGTAACATATTATTTGATGTCATAACAGTTTGGTTATTGTTTTCCTTCCTCTGTGCAATTTTGCCGACGAAATTTCTTGAAGGAGGGGAGGGTTGTAACAGCCCAAATAGCAGAATGGGAAATAACTTGGGTGACACAGCCTGGGACACGGGCGTGTCCCAAGGCGTGTCCTTCTCGGGTTGAGCAGTTGGGCGCATGGTCGACGAAATTCGGTCGACGAAGTTTTCGGGAGGTCACGCCATGGAAACAGGCGTGAAAGGCGGCGTGACAGGGGGAGTGACCTAGGGTGTGTCCCCTCTGGTCGACGAACTACGCTCAATGATTGTCGAGTGGCGAGAAAGGGGTACACGGCCTGTGACACGGGCGTGTCAGAGGGCGTGTCCCGCTGTGTCGAGAGGTCGACACTTTTCTCTCGATAAGGTGTCGAGTGGGTTACACGCCCTGGGTCACGGGCGTGACTGGGCCGACACACGCGTGTACCCTAGCTGTGTTCTATTTTGGATGAGTCAGATTGAGTCAGTTCGTGTGCCGCTTAAGGTACACGCCCTGTGACACGGGAGTGTCACAGGGCGTGTCAGGCCCGAAAAGTGTTTTTGTCCGAGTTTTTTGGCTGTTCATTTCCCTGTTCTGGATCTAATGGTTCATGCTTCTTTCCTGTGGAAAAAATGGCCGAGAATGGGATAAATTCCCTTCATTCTCATCTCCTTCTTCTTCTTCTCATTCCAAGAGAGAGAAAGAGAAAGGGAAAGGCCAAGGCAAGGAAAGGAGAAAGGAAAGCCAGCTACTAGAGGAGCTGCGAAGTGCGGATTGAAGATCCGAGAACGGATTCGTGAAGTCAAAGTCGAGGCGGTGACTTCCATCCGGCAACTTCATGGAGTTGAAGCGATCTTCAACGGTAACGATCATCTTCTTGGACATCGAAGTCCTTTCTTTATGCATGTGCGTGGGATCCTCCACCAAGAGGTGGATTTCGTAAGCGATTACGTGGTTGAGTTTGCATCTAGAGCCGGAAGTGTGGAGTACGATATAGGCATGCTGTGTGAAGACCATCTGGACGAGTAATCTAGATTGGTGATGATTATGGGTAAACTGGAGAAGACTCCACGGATTTGATAACTCTTTATGGTTTAGACGAATGGATGTTGTGTATGGATGTATAGATGTGTGGATGAATGGATCTTGGATGCTTTACGTATGCTCCTTGTGGTGTGAGCGCTATAAGCGTTAATTTCTCTGGGAGAGCGAAAAGTTGCGGCTA
This sequence comes from Platanthera guangdongensis, assembly GCA_039583875.1. Classification (NCBI taxonomy): domain Eukaryota; kingdom Viridiplantae; phylum Streptophyta; class Magnoliopsida; order Asparagales; family Orchidaceae; genus Platanthera; species Platanthera guangdongensis. The sequence continues at coordinate 105,719,232 of CM077152.1, forward strand.
ATCAGGGGAAGGGGGGCCAACCCGCGTCTAGTGGTGCGCTACTGACGAATTGAGCACGGGAAAGGCTAACCTGCTCCTGGTTGTTTTGGGAGGTCGATTGACGGCAGTGTTTGGGAGGATGCGTGGTAGACCCGACTTGCTGTACCACATTGGTGGGTCGATCTTAATGCTCAAGTTTGTCATGAGGTTATCACCTCTGAGTGGTGTGGGCGGAATGCAACCAATCCGCGGGTTGGGGTGACTAGGACCGGCCAGCCAACAAGTGACTAATTCTCTAATTGGTGGTGTTGCCTCGGAGACTGGTACACCATTAGGTGCCCTGAGTGCACGGAGCGTCTGGTGGATACCGGCGTTTGTGATATGGTTGTGATTGATAGATTGATATGGAATATGATGGCAATGCATATAGGGAAGGAGCCACTGCCCCGGTTAAGGGGTGGGGTCGTTATAAGTGGTCAGCTAAAGCTGACTGTTACTTTGTTTGCCGCTCTTGGGTGGATATGTGGTTGCTGGTGCTGCTGCTTGAATTGAATTGCTTGAGTGGAATAGAGGCTTGCTGCTAAAGGCCCTCGAAGGTCGTGCGAATCATGGTTGGATTTCATGTGTGGCCGGCCTGCATGCCGATGTACGAAAATGTATTTGTGTAAAGAGAAACTTGTAAGGCCTTAAGGCTAGTGTGTGTGAGTTGTATACATTCCTGGTTTGGATATATAAATGTGGAGTTTATATAGTAGTGGACATTCTTTGAGTTGAGTTCATGGTAACTTAAAAATGCTGCGCCAGAATGTATTGAGTTAGGATGCGAGTAGATTTTGATTTCCACAAGTAATTCCGTCGCTTGTCTGTGACATATTGCGTGGGGCCCCGGCCGGACCCACCGTTATATGCCACGTGGCGAGTGGGGGTGTTACAATACATATCAAAAATAGTCTTCTCTGATCCTAGGCGCAACGTCAGCAAACCCTTCTCCGCATCGATGATGGCTCTAGCAGTGACCAGGAACGGACGTCCCAGAATAATCAACGTCCCATCATTATCCTCAATATCGAGGATAACGAAGTTGGCCGGGAAGGACAACCCGTTAACCTCAACCATGAGATCCTCAACCACTCCAATCGGTTTCTTATTTGATCGATCAGCCAGCTACAGAATGACATTAGTGGGCCGAAGAATAGCAGAGCCCAGCTCACAGAAGATGGATAACGGCTTGAGATTGATGGATGCTCCAGAATCACACAACGCATGACTAAGCACGGATCGCCCAATGGTACACGCAATCGTGAAGCTCCCTTGATCTTTTTGTTTTATGGGCCAATCCTGCACCACCATAGTGGGGAAATCCGCCCAGATCAAAAAGCTGCGGCATAACTCAGAAGCCCAATTTTTCTCCACAAGATCCTTCAAGTACTTCACATAGCGCAACATGGGAATGCTCACCTGAACACCCTTCAGAATGTCCAGAAACTTTTGTTGTTGCCTCTCTTTTCTAATATTTTGCAGCCTATGCATAAATGGAGGCCTTGCCCGTGGGACTTGGACTTCAGGTGTAATAGCCACCGAGGGTTCCTTAGCTGGCTCATCAGTACTTTGCTCATCCCTGCATTCAGAGGGTTGGTCCTCCCGACGAACACGTTCATCCACCAGCCTACCGCTTCTGAGGTTCATAGCATTAACCGTCTCGGTAGGACGACATACCCATATTTCCAACATTTTCCCAATGGCGGAAATAATATCTTGTAACTATTGCAATATTACTGCTTGAGATCGCCACCAGTTTCCAACGCATACCATAAAATGATGGATAAGTTGCTCGCTCTCCTCGACATTGCTATCTTTGAACTGAGAGTCCCTCGCGGCTTCGAGCACGGGAGGCATCTTCCACAAACTGCTGGAGTGCACCACATCATCCACTATCCGCCAAACGTCAGCCATGGTCCTATTAAAGAGGGCGACTCGAGCAGCGGTGTCGAACAGGTACCGAAAATGCTCATGAATGCCGAAATAAATTTTTTGTAAGAATGGCATTCCAAACGCGTCCTGTCCAGAACACCTGGATTGCAGCAACCGAAATCTTTCCCAAGCCTCACAGAGAGACTCGCCAGAAATCTGCGTGAATGTGACCAAATCTAAATTTGCTTGCGTCAACTGCGCACGCGAACAGTACTTTCTAAGGAATTGGACTTCAACACACTTCCACGAAGTTAGCTCGCTCTAGAGGATATCCTTATACCATAGTCTAGCTTTTCCAGCAAGAGAAAACGCGAAAAGCCTAATCATAGCATTGTCTTGCACGTCCCCGGCATAGCAAAAGGTGCCACAAAGCTCCAGGAAGCTATCAATATGAACCTGGACATTCTCTCCCTGGAGCCAATGAAACAAACAATGCTCCGAGATAAACTTGATTAGCTCAGTAGATAGCTCAAAATTGTCCTCATCGTGGTTGGAGGCTAGCTGAGGTTCCTGCATTTTGAATTAGTCATGGACAAAATTGAGCTATAAAGAACAAGTAACGAATAAGATAGAATTGACAAACAATAATCGTCTATTTCAGAAAGAAAAATACACACAACGACTGCACTCTCCGGCAACGGCGCCAAAAACTTGATGGGCTCTCGATAAGTGTGACGATCGTTGTTAAGTAATAAAAGTGAGTGGTTTAATCCCCGGATATCGATCTCACAAGGAGTGCAAGCAGGGAGTGTGATTTCGCTACATGAAAAAGGGATTGCAAGCGGGAAAGTAACCAAAGGTGGTTTTTGATTTGGATTCCTAAGTTAACAATGTTGAAGCCAAAAATGTCCTCAATGGGAGTTCAAAACAGGGGCGCAGCCAACACCCACTTCTCTCAAGCCTCAACCCTCGACTAGATTCAAAGGTCCCTGGACTGACCCAAAGCCTCAGCATGGAGGTCCCACCTCACACCCGAAAGATCTCTGAGAGCTTCCCCTCCAAAGCCAAAAACTGGGCTAGGAGCTCCTCAAAAAGCACTGGAAGTTGGGAGATTATGAAAGCTTGCTTTCTAAGGAGCACTTATGGGTCTATTTATAGCCTTTGCTGACCTGAGATTACTGAAATACCCTTAGTTGATCTGCCAATAGCCAAATCCTGCTATTTATCCTGAGGGTATAGGGGTAATTTTACCAGAGGGCAATTAGGTCATTTTACCCAAGGCCCTGGACCCCACTCGGCGAGAGCTCTGAGCCGAGAGCCTTCTGTCCAGAGCCCGGCGCAAGCGGTCTCGCCTGCTTATATGCGAGAACTCCTTTAAGACATGAGCTTAGCGCAAGCGCAAGCGTTCCCGCCTACTTGGGCGGGAACTTCTTTGGGGAGGGCACTCCTCTGGCTAGCCTAATTGTGACCGTTGGCGCCTCCTATTCTGACTCAGCGAATATTGGGTTATACAGAATCCCCGCTCTTTTTGAGCTACCTCTGTGCTCGAAAAGACACATCCAACCTGTAAATATTTGCTGAGCACGTGTCAACATCAGGGAATCATTTGGTGGGTCGTACCGTGGCTAGATTTATGTGCTGATAGACGGCTATAATTCTGCCCTCGCATCGTCATTCTTCGCCTGATTTCTCGCCTCCTCTCACGATGCATTCCAAGCGCGCCGACATCTTCCGCAGGATCTTCAAGACCGCATCGATGCGGCACAAGCGCAAGCCAAGGCTAACAGCGCCTTGGTTGCCCCCTGGCTGGCGAGAAAGTCGTCAGCCGCTGAGCCTTCTCAGCCAAAGAAGAAAAAGAAGAAGGCGAAGGTGGTCCAGCGAGACCTGCCTCACGAAAACAGGAGCCCGCCCACCCTGACTCCAAGCTGCGCGGATGATCCCTCTCCGCCGAAGGTATGTCTGATTCGCTAATCATTGAAACAACTAATTTCTTATGCGGGAGGATTTGAAGCTGACGCGATACTTCTCGCAGGAAACGGTTCCCGACGTCGTCAGGTCCCCGCGGGGACCCTTGGATCCATCATCTCATCATCCTGAGGACCAACCGCGGGTCTCGGAGGTCGCTCCTCGGCCCGACTCAAGAACCGCAGGTATCTTTTCCACTCTCGCTCTTAACTCAAATCTCAGAATACTGAATTGTCTTCCAGCAGCACCAGCTTCCGCCCAGCCAGGTCTCGCTACCCGGGAGAACGAAGTAAGGGCCGCAAATCGGCCTGCCCCCGCGGTTGATTCCTCCCTATCGGCGGGAGGAATGGCTGCCGAATCTTCTGCAGCTCCCCAGGATGCCAGCCATCCTGCGGGAGTGGATAACTCCCCCTACTTCCGGCCAAGCCAGGATCACCACTCGCACAATCTTCCCCCCGGGAAAAGGAAAGCCAATCCACCTCCTCTTTGGAACTGAGGGGGGGGGGGGGCTGGGCCTTCTCTCCTGCCTTCGGCCGGTGGTTCTCGCCATACTGCAGGTATGCGGTATGTTCATCATGATTATTACTTAGCTCTCACCATGACTGTGGAATTCTTTTCAGGGGATCCGGGTTCGCGGTCGGGAGCTGACGCGGAGGATGAAGAAGATGAAGAAGATGAAGACAGAGAGGGGGAGGACGGCGAGAGCTCCCCCTTCCCTTCATCTGACGAGATGGAGGAAATCTTGACCAGTGCCGGGAGCGCTAAAATACGAGGGAAGAAGGTTGCCGCCGTCCTGTCGATGCTTATCCGGCGGGAGCGGGCCCATGACTCCGCGACAAGAGAGTTCCGCCAGTCGGTGGAGAAGAGGCTGGAGGCTCTGGAGCGGGACTACTTCATCGGCGAGACGGATCGGCCAGGCGTGCCTACCGCCGGGTCCTCTCCCGAAAGGTGCATCGTGCGGATCCGAGACCTGTCTTGCCGGATCAACCTAGGATGCACCGTCTTGTCGTCCTACTTCAACCCGCAAGCGCCACCGAGGACCAGGCAGCGGGAGTGAGGACGATGGCGGGGGTAGCCCTATTGATTCGCGAGACCTCTCCTTTCTTACTCCTGTCCTTCCCCTTCCCCAATGTACCCATATTTATTTTCACCAGTCCGTAACTAAACTTTGCTACTATTATCACCTTTTATTCAGCTCTCGCTCGGCGAGAGTAACTCCTGACTGTTATTGTTATTATTATTTTTTATTCAGCTCTCGCTCGGCGAGAGTAACCCTGCTTCCTCTTATTTTACTTGTCGCGTGTGATCGCGTAATGCTTGCGCTAATCATCTCTCAATCATTCACTGTTAAACTTGGGCGGGAAACCGAGGCGCCGCCGGCTTAGGGCGTGACGGTTGTACCCCCGCCGCCTTTTTGGAAACAGTCATGATGATCACGATTTTCTATAAATAGAGTAGTTCACCTACCATATTTATTTCTCCAATCCAAATACCGTCTTTTCTCTTTTCGCTCTCGCGGTTTGCCGAAAGCTCCCACTTGCTTCCTCTTCCTCCTCCCGTTCTCGCGGTTTTCGTTGTTCTCGCTCTCACCTCTCTTCTGAAGACCTCGCCTACAACCTCTCAAACACGATGCCGTGCAGAAGAGAGGGACGTTCGAATTGCATGGAAGCCTTCCAGAAGCATCTATTTCCCTCCTGCACCCTGACCATGGACGAGTTCCAGCTGACCCGGACTCGTTATGTTCCCGCTGGTTTCACCGCGTGAAACCCCGGCAACCATGACAAGGTAAATAGTGCGGGGGAGGGGGAGCTCGCCATCCCCCTTGAGCACTTTGAGGTGGGCTTCCGCCTCCCCCTCTAGCCCGAGATGCGCCAGGCCCTCCAGTACTACGGAGTGGTTCCCGCGCAGTTGAATCCAAACTCGGTCGCGATCCTGGTGGCCTTTATCTGCTATATGCGATCCAAGAGGATCGAGTTCAGCGTTCCAGTCTTCCGGAAGCTATTCACCTTTCGCGCCAAGGGAGGGGTGGTCTTCTTTTCAGGGCAGCTGCTCAAGACCATCGGTCTCGCCAACAAGCACCACCACTGGGGAGAGAGGTTCGTCTTCGTTTCCGGCGATTTCGGGAACGTGCCTCTCGCGCCCATTCAATATGAGGACGCTGCTTATAAGCCGCCCTCCTTGGGCTCGCGTGAGAGTTCCCTCCTTGAGTTCTTCGGAACCAAGGACTTAGACGTCCAATTCCTCCGGCGGGACGTTGATTCACTCCTCCCTGTGCCTCCGGGCGAAGGTACGGTCTCGTCTTTGTCTCGCTATTACCTTCCTTTTTAAGATTAGAACTGAGTGTTGTCGCTTTCGCAGGAGAGCACGAGATCCCCCTACACCAACCCTTCAACGAGGCTCGCGCTACCGAGAGCCAATCTGTGAGAGACCCGCTGGCTCTCGCAAAGGCTGCAGCTCAAGCTTATCGGGATGAGCCGGCCCCGCTTCCTTCGACTGGCGCCGGGAAGCGAAAGACCGGCGCCCCTCTGCCCCCACCGCTCAAGAGGCCCAAGATAACTGCCGCCGAGAAGGGTAAAGCTGTCGCGGTGCCGCCCTCCCAACCTCTCGCTGCAGGCCACTCTTTTGAGGAGATCTTGCAGGCCGCCAGCAAGATCGCGGTCACCGAGGGCGGCGCCGAGACAGCTGTCGAGAACCCCCCGGCCCCTGGTGGAGCAAATGGAAAGGGAGCTGCCGCCGAGACCTCCGCCCAGCCTCCGCCTGGAGAGGTGCCGCGGGGTCACCACAATTTTGGTCTCGGCACAAAGTGCCTTGATGCGGAAAATAAACCGCTCCTTCAGTGGGGCCCTGATACCAACAGGGTCTCACTCTCATCTCTTCTCCCTAGCTGGGCGGAGCGAGATGAGGTCACCAGCGAGGGATTCTCCCTGGGCTACAGCCTCTACAGCCAGGAGAACGCCAGTGTCCATGATAAAATGACCACCAGGCTCCTGGCCTACGACTCCACCCGGGCTCTGATGCGCGGGATGGAGCTTGCGCATAGGTGTGCTCGTCGGAGCATCACCATCGATCACAACTTCCAGGATATGTTCAAGGCCAGGGAGGGCACAGTGGCTGAGGCGGCTACCTTGAAGGAGGAGCTAGCAGACGGCAAGCAACAGTTGTCTTCGCACCGGGCGGAAGAGGTAAGCGAGACCTTTCGCGGCACTTGCTCTCGCCACTGTAGATTTCAACTTCATCATTTTCCTTTCATGCAAACCTCTTGCTATACAGGATTCCGCTCAAGCCGTGGCGCTTCGCACGGAGCTGGCCCAGGCGCGACACGAGAACGTCCTGTTGAGGGACCAGATCCTGCGCCTGGAGGCAAATGCGCCCCCTCCCTTGGACGAAAGCTTGAAGAGCTGCTACTACTCCGTCTACGACATCGATAAGCTCCTCCAGGCCAAATCACAAGCCACAGTCAAGCTGACTCTGGAGACGCTGTGGGATGTCGGTTGCTTGGATGGGAGGGGCAAGACCAATACTACTCATCAGCTCGTCCTCTGGCTCTTTGAGCCTGTCCTGAAGCCCCCAGGCGCGCCTGATTCCCCGCCCTCGGATGTCCCGAAATCCCCTACAGCGGGTGGCGAGATATCCGGGGAGAGCTCAGGCGAGAGCTCCAGCGGGAGTTCAAGCGGGAGCTCTGAGGGGTACAGCTTGTCTCCATGTGGGCCCCCCTTTTCTTTTTTTCTTTTCGTTGTACCGAGCGAGAGCGCTCTAGATCTGTAACTATATAAAATACATTGTAAATATTGTGTTTATGCCATTCTCTTTAATGCAAATGCGCTTGATATAATTGTTGTGGCCGAGTGCTTCTCAAGCATGCTTCCGCCGAGACCCTTGGCCTCCCTAGGGTAGTCTCTCTTAGTGAGGGATAGGCGGGAACCTGTCGAAAGAGCCCAGGGCTTAGACGTTTCATTTTCGTGCTCTACCGAAAACTGACTGCCGGGAACATTGCTCGTGGGCCCTTTGAGACGAGGTCGTCCCCCTTTAGCTTGCGCAAACTGTTTGAAGCTTTCACCTAACGCTTCCCCCTGTCCAAGGATATCGTCAGGAGTTTTCTCGTCGAGAGCTTCCATTGGCGAGATCTCCTTGGCGAGGACTTCCCTGTTGGGATCTTCTTTGGTTGAGGCCTCTCCTACCTAAAGGTGTCGTACCTCTTTTCATTCTGCATTCCGGGTGCGTTTCTTGCCCTGCTTAGAGCATCCAGTCGGAGCGTCTCCTAGTATCAAAAACTTCCCTCCCCCAGGTGAGCCCTCGGGCATGGCAGCTAACGAGAGCCTGCACAGCGGGTCTAACTGGGGCCGAGCCGAGCTCGGGATGCCGATGAAGTTCTCAAACCAAACCTATCCCCCACAGGCGAGCCTTCAGACCTGCCAGCTAGATGAGAGCCTGCGCAGCAGGTCTACCTGGGGCCGAGCTGAGCTCGAGGTGCCGATGAAATTCTCCAACCAAACCTATCCCCCACAGGCAAGCCTTCGGACCTACCAGCTAGATGAGAGCCTGCGCAGCGGGTTTACCTGGGGCCGAGCCAAGCTCGGGGTGCCGATGAAGTTCTCAAACCAAACCTATCCCCCACAGGCGAGCCTTTGGACCTATCAGCTAGATGAGAGCCTACGCAGCGGGTCTACCTGGGGCCGAGACTAGCTCGGGGTGCCGATGAAGTTCTCAAACCAAACCTATCCCCCACAGGAGAGCCTTCGGACCTGCCAGCTAGATGAGAGCCTGCGCAGCGGGTCTACATGGGGCCGAGCCTAGCTCGGGGTGCCGATGAAGTTATCAAACCAAACTTATCCCCCACAGGCGAGCCTTCGGACCTGCCATCTAGATGAGAGCCTGCGTAGCGGGTCTACCTAGGGCCGAGCCAAGCTCGGGGTGCCGATGAAGTTCTCAAACCAAACATATCCCCCACAGGCGAGCCTTCAGACCTGCCAGCTAGATGAGAGCCTGCGCAGCGGGTCTACCTGGGGCCGAGCCGAGCTCGGGATGCCGATGAAGTTCTCAAACCAAACCTATCCCTCACAGGCGAGCCTTCGGACCTGCCAGCTAGATGAGAGCCTGCGCAGCGGGTCTACCTGGGGCCGAGCCGAGCTCAGGGTGCCGATGATGTTCTCAAACCAAACCTATCCCCCACAGGCGAGCCTTCGGACCTACCAGCTAGATGAAAGCCTGCGCAGTGGGTCTACCTGGGGCCGAGCCGAGCTCGGGGTACCGATGAAGTTCTCAAACGAAACCTATCCCCCACAGGCGAGCCTTCGGACCTGCCAGCTAGATGAGAGCCTGCGCAGCGGGTCTTCCTGGGGCCGAGCCTAGATCGGGGTGCCGATGAATTTCTCAAACCAAACCTATCCCCCACAGGAGAGCCTTCGGACCTGCTAGCTAGATGAGAGCCTGCGCAGCGGGTCTACCTGGGGCCGAGCCTAGCTCGGGGTGTCGATGAAGTTCTCAAACCAAACCTATCCCCCACAGGCAAGCCTTCAAACCTACCAGCTAGATGAGAGCCTGCGCAGCGGGTCTACCTGGGGCTGAACTAAGCTCGGGGTGCCGATGAAGTTCTCAATCCAAACCTATACCCCACAGGCGAGCCTTCGAACCTGTCAGATATATGAGGGCCTGCGCAGCGGGTCTACCTGGGGCCGAGCATAGCTTGGGGTGCCGATGAAGTTCTCAAACCAAACCTATCCCCCACAAGCGAGCCTTCGGACCTGCCAGCTAGATGAGAGTCTGCGCAGCGGGTCTACCTGGGGCCGAGCCAAGCTTGCGGTGCCGATGAAGTTCTCAAACCAAACCTATCCCCTACAGGTAAGCCTTCGGACCTGCCAGCTAGATGAGAGCCTGCGCAGCGGGTCTACCTGGGGCCGAGCCTAGCTCGGGGTGCCGATGAAGTTCTCAAACCAAACCTATCCCCCATAGGCGAGCCTTCGGAAATTCCAGCTAAATGAGAGTCTGCGTAGAGGGTCTACCTGGGGTCGAGCCTAGCTCGGGGTGCCGATGAAGTTCTCAAACCAAACTTATCCCACACAGGCGAGCCTTCGGACCTGCCAGCTAGATGAGAGGCTGCACAGCGGGTCTACCTAGGGCCTAGCCTAGTTCGGGGTGTCGATGAAGTTCTCAAACCAAACCTATCCCCCACGGGCGAGCCTTCGGACCTCCAGCTAGATGAGAGCCTGCGCAGCAGGTCTACCTGGGGTCGAGCCGAGCTCGGGGTGCCGATGAAGTTCTCAAACCAAACTTATCCCCCACAGGCAAGCCTTCGGACCTGCCAGCTAGATGAGAGCTTGTGCAGCGGGTCTACCTGGGGCCGAGCCTAGATCGGGGTGCCGATGAAGTTCTCAAACCAAACCTATCCCCCACAGGTGAGCCTTCGGACCTGCCAGCTAGATGATAGCCTGCGCAGCGGTTATACCTGGGGCCGAGCCTATCTTGGGGTGCTGATGAAGTTCTCAAACCAAACCTATCCCCCACAGGCGAGCCTTCGGACCAGCCAGCTAGATGAGAGCCTGCACAGCGGGTCTACTTGGGGTCGAGCCTAGCTCAGGGTGCCGATGAAGTTCTCAAACCAAACCTATCCCCCACAGGCGAGCCTTTTGACCTTCCAGCTAGATGAGAGCCTGCGCAGCGGGTCTACCTGTGGTCGAACCAAGCTCGGGGTGCCGATGAAGTTCTCAAACCAAACTTATCCCCCGCAGGCGAGCCTTCGGACCTGCCAACTAGATGAGAGCCTGCGCAGTGGGTCTACCTGGGGCCGAGCCGAGCTCGGGGTGCCGATGAAGTTCTCAAACCAAACCTATCCCCCACAGGCGAGCGATCGGGCCTGCCAGCTAGATGAGAGCCTGCGCAGCGGGTCTACCTGGGGCCAAGCCGAGCTCGTGGTATCACAAAACACATAATTACATCCTATTATAAAAATTTCACAATAGGCAAGAGAAATCAAGTCAACTGATGCAGTATAATAAGTTTAATCTTGGATACATAATTACATCCTCCCCATTTCATGGGTAGAAGCGTTTTAGATCATCGTCGCTCCAGGTGTGGCTTAAGGCCCTCCCCTCCACGTCCTGGAGGTAGTAACCTCCGGTTCCCAGGACTTCCTTCACTATGTACGGTCCTTCCCAGTTCGGGTTGAGCTTGCCCACGGGAGCCGACCTTCCTGTCGCATCAACCTTTCTCAGCACCAGATCTCCTTCAGTAAACTGCTTGACCCTGATATGTTTATCAAAATACTTGGCCATCCACCGTTTGATCTCTTCTTGCCTGATAGCTTCTACGTCCCGCAGTTCCTCCACCATATCTAGCGAGAGGCATAGCCCCTCTTCATTTTCCAATCTCCAAGTCTCATCTCCTTCGCCGCCGCTGTGACCCGCGGGGACCGAACCTCGAACTCCACCGGTAGGACCACCTCACACCCGTGAGAAAGCTTGAAGGGGGTCTCAACGGTGGCCGTGTTCGGGGTCGTTTGTAAGGCCCATAGGACCGAGGGGAGCTGCTCCACCCAATTTTCCTTTAAGTTCTCCACCTTCTTTTTGAGCAGGTTTACAATGATTTTGTTTGCTGCCTCCACCTGTCCATTGCTCCGGGGGTGGTGGACAGAGTCAAATCTGAGGTCTATCCCCAGTTGGGCGCAGAAGCTGATGAACTCTTCACTGGCAAACTAGGGACTGTTATCTGTCACTATCTCTTGGGGCAGCCCGTGTCTGCATATGATCTCCCCCAGATGAAGTTCCTTATGACTTGCGAGGTGACCTTGGCTAACGCCTTAAACTCCAGCAAATTTGAGAAATAATCGACCATGACCAAGAGGAACCTCCTCTGTCCACTAGCCGAAGGAAAAGGCCCAACTAAATCCATCCCCCAGATGGCGAACGGCCATGGTGCCGTGATGCTTCGGAGCCTTTGAGCTGCCAAGAGCTTAAGGGGGCGCAGAGCTGGCACTTTTGACACCTCCTTGCAAACTCCGCGGTATCCTTCCTTAGGGTGGGCCAGAAGTATCCCTGCCTGACCACCCTTGCCTCCAACATCCTCCCTCCAGAATGACTGCCTCACTCGCCCGAGTGCACCTCTCCCAAGATCCTTGGGATCTCTTCTTCGATCACACATCTAGCTAGGAGCCCTAACAACATCTTACGATACAGGCCCCCTTCTACCATCAAGTAGTGAGCTGCCTTGCGTCTGAAGATTTTCCCGTCCTTGGTCCCCTCTGGAAGTTCACCGGTGGTTAGGAAGGTCACCAATGGATCCACCCACGAGGGTTGCCGATCCACCACCATCAACTCTCCTTGCTCGATAGCGGGTCGAAATAGCTCTCTCAAGGTCCCTCTTCCCCGAGATCCAAACTTAGCCAATCGATCGGCAGCTATATTTTCTTCCCTTGGAACATGTTGGATTGAGAACGACCGGAAACCACCGATGATCTCCCTTACCTTGGATAGGTATTTTATGAGGGTAGGTTCCCGAGCTTCAAACTCTCCTCGGATCTGCGATGCTACTACCATTGAGTCGGTGAAGGCCTCCACATCCTGAATCTCAAGCTCCTTTGTCAGGCGAAGGCTGACGATCACGGCCTCATACTCCGCTTGGTTGTTGGTTACTGGAAAATGATAAGCCACCGCCTGCTCTATCGCGACTCCCTGGGGGCTGATCGACACCACTCCTCCCCCCGAGGGAATGTTTTCCCGAGGCCCCATCGACCATCATCTTCCATGCTTCTTGTGGCTTCTTCTCTCCCTCTTCGACTTCAATAACATAATCTGCCAGAAAGTCTGCCACCGCTAGTGCCTCGATGGAGAGTCTCGGAACAAAAGAGATGTCAAACTCGCTTAGCTCGATAGACCACTTAGCAAGTCTTCCCGAGTGCTCTACTCCTTCAAAGCATAAGATAGCTTTTCGAGGATGGGGTAGCGGAGCTCTGCTTTCTTCAATATCCGGCTGACGTAGTAGATGGGCAGTTGCTTCTTTCCTTCTTCCCTCACTAGGATAGAGCTTACCACCTCCGCTCCTACTCCAAGGTACAAGGTCAGGTACTCCCCTTATTTAGGGCTCTGAAGCAGAGGAGCCTGAGAGAGCTGTCTCTTCAGCCCATGGAAGGCTTCTTCGCACTCGGCCGTCCACTCAAACCTTCGGTTCCCTCGCAGTACCTTAAAGAATGAAGAACACTTGTCTCCTGAACTAGAGAGGAACCTGCACAGCCGAGCCAGCATGCCTGTCAAGCGCTGGACCTCTTTGGCATCGCGAGGTGACACCAAATCCATGATGGCCTTTACCTTGTTCGGGTTAGGCTCCACCCCTACCGGAGTCAAGAGATGTCCAAGGAACTTCTCGCGGCTGGCCCCGAAGACACACTTCAAGGCGTTCAGCCTCATCTTGTACCACCTCAGGGTGGCGAATGTCTCTTCTAGATCCTTCAGGTGTGAATCGACGCACTAGCTCTTAATCATTAGGTCGTCGACATAGACCTCCAAGTTTCTCCCCCTCTGATCTCGCAAGACCCGATCCATCATGCGTTGGTAGGTAGCCCCTGCGTTCTTCAACCCAAAGGGCATCATTTTATAACTAAAGCATACATCCCTCGTGATGAATGAAACATCCTTGACATCGGGAAGGTGAATCCGGATCTGGTGATAACCTAAAAAAGCATACAAAAAGCTCATAATAGAAAAACCGACGACTGAATCAACCAGCGCGTCGATCCGAGGCAGGGGGTAGCAATCCTTAGGACATGATTTATTTAACAAAGAAAAATCAATACACATTCACCATTTACCACCCCTTTTTTAACCATTACCACATCGGAGATCCAGCCTGGATACTGGATCTCTGAAATGAAGCCGGCCTCCAGGAGCTTCCTGACCTCTTCGCGGATGGGCTCCTTCAGCTTGGTGGCGATGGCTCTCATCTTTTGGCATATGGGGCGAGTGCGGGGGTCCAGGTTCAGGCGGTGGCAGGCCACATCCGCGTCGATGCCCGGCATGTCTGTCGCGCTTCAGGCGAAGATGTCGATGTTGCTTTGAATACATGCCCGCACTCGCTCCCGGGCATCGGCACTCAAGCCCCCGCTGACCCGCACCCTTTGCACCTGCCCTACGCTGGTGAAGACCTCCATCTCCACCACTTCCTTGGCCGACTCCAGCCGCGACTGCTCCCAGCCAACCCTTGCCTCTTCCTCCAGCTCCAGCTCCTCCCTCCCTACCTCCTCCTCGATCTCCTCCCCTCTGACTTCCTCTTCAGCCACCTCTCTTGCCTCCTCTAGGCTCACCTCCTCTTCTTCGACAACCTCTTCATGTGTCGCCATCTCCTTCTCCAACTCCTCTGCCTCTGTCATCCAAGATATGTTGTTGACTGCCATAACGTAGCATTGTCTTGACACCTTCGGGTCCCCTCTGACCCTGACCTACACCCCTCCATTGTTGAACTTGAGGCACTGATGAAACGAGGAGGGGACGCAGCGAAAGGCGCTGATGAGCGAGCGCCCAAAGATGTGTTATAACTGCTTGGGGCATCCACGATCACGAACCTGCAGTTCCGTGACATGCCCCCCAACTTCACGTGCAGCCCTACTCCCCCTTCCACTTCCTTCCTCTCTCTAGAGAACCCGAACAGCGGTCCATCTGAAGCCAAGATCCTCTTCCCCTCAACCCTCATCTCATCGAAGGCCTTCTTGAAGATAACATTTACTGATCTCCCATTGTCACTAGTATCCTTGAGACTGTGAAATTCTCCACCGCCGTCTGGATCACCAGGGCATCACAGAACGGATCTTCGTAGTCCGACATGTCTGTTGACGAGAAGGTGATCTTTTCTTCCGGTGGGGGAGCATGGGAGGTAGAGGCGACCCCACTTCGGTACATGGTTTGCAGGCTCCCCTTGCGAGTTGCCTTGATCCCCACTCCTCCGTGAATCACCTCGATTCCTCCCCGGGTTCCCACGTCTACCTGATCTTCGCACCTATCATCCACCTCCTCCTGATGTACTTCCATGATCCTAACCGACGGATCCTGCCTCCCTGCTCCTCTTGCTTCCCTCATTTCCAAGAACTCCAGGCAGGTGTCCGTTGCGCGACCCTCCTCCTGGTGGAAGTCACAAAAGAGCAACGCCACCGTACCCCTTCTTCCTTCTCCTCCTCCCCTTCTCCCTGCTCCTCGAACTCCCCTTCTCGCTCCTCTTCCTCTGCCCACCTCCATGGCCTCTTGCGGCGGCGGGACACGACCCCTCAGCTCCTACCTCCACGCCGGTTGGTCGAACCTCCTGGGTTCCCATAGATTATCCCTTCCCTGATAGCCTCCTCCTTGGCCCTGGGGGCGACCCTCCTGGGGCCTCCATCCCAACCGGTTGTTCGGCTCCCGGGCCCCCCATCCCTGCTGCTGCCCCTGCCTTCGGGGCTCTTCCCTCCTCCTTTCTTCTCTCTGCTCCCTCTGCTCCCTCGGCTCCTTCTGCCTTCCTGTTGCAGGTTCCTTCATGTAATCCTCCGCCAGCCTGGCCAACTTCCTGGCGAACGCTGGATTTTCTCTCTCGAAGTCTATCTCCTTTGCCTCCCTCTCCATAAGCTCCTCAAAGGAGAGGAGGCACTCTCTTCAACTCCATACTGAAGAATCCCGGCCTCAGCCCCAAGGTAAAGGCGAGTATCAACGCGTACCCTGGGACTTCCTGGACCAGGAGGATCTCTTCCTGAAACTTGTCGACATAGTGACCCAGTGTCTCATCCGACTTCTGCCTCACCGCAAACAAGCACTCCGCCTCCTTCTTCCGCTTCTTCGATGTTGAGAACCTTAATAGGAAACTTCTTCGTATATCTTCAAAGCAGTAGATCGACCATGCTGGCAACTAGTGGTACCAGTCCCGAGCCTTCTCCTTCAACGTGATGGCAAATAGCCGGCACTTGAAGGCATCTGTCATCTGCCTTATCGAAACGACATCTTCAAACCACTGTACGTACTATACAGGGTCATCCTTTCCTGAGTAGTAGGACATGTCAGGCTCCCGGAACCCCTCCGGTAGCGGAGCTAAGATGATGAGCTCGCTGAATGGGCTCTTGCCTCCTGCCTGACGAGAGGGCACGTCCTGTTACCTCGGCTGGCTGGCCCGATCCGCGAGACTGTGCCCAGGGAAGAGCTCTCGCACTACTGCCTCTATCTTGCCCAAATCTGTCAAAGCCTCCTTGCCCGGGCACTGGCTTGGGAAGAGCTCCCGCGCCGCCACGTCTCTCTCACCAGCCTCCGCCGGGACCTCCTTCCCCGAGTGCTGTCCAGGGGCGTTCTCGCCCAAGAGCGGGACCTCCTTTATCGGAACCTGAGGTGTGGCCCACTCTCTTCTGGCCGAGAAGGCCAAGCTGATAGTCTGCAGGACTTCTCGCCTGAATTCATCCAGCATCTTCCTCGTCGCTTCCTCTCCCCGGGTGGGGGAGCCTCCAGAATAAGACCCTTCACCTTCACCTCCATCCATGGGACAAAACTCAAGGCTTTATTGTATCAGCTGCTTTCCATGCTCACCGCACCAGAACTGTTGAAGCCAAAAATGACCTCAACAGGAGTTCAAAATAGGGGCGTAGCCAACACCTACTTCTCTCAAGCCTCAACCCTCGACTAGATTCAAAGGTCCCTAGACTGACCCAAAGCCTCAGCAGGGAGGTCCCACCTCACACCCGGAAGATCTCTGAGAGCTTCCCCTTCAAAGCCAAAAGCCGGGCTAGGAGCTCCTCAGAAAGCACTGGAAGTTGGGAGATTATGAAAGTTTGCTTTCTAAGGAGCCCTTTTGGGTCTATTTATAGCCTTTGCTGACCTGAGATTACTGAAATACCCTTAGTTGATCTGCCAATAGCCAAATCCCATTGTTTATCCTGAGGGTATAGGGGTAATTTTACCTGAGGGCAATTAGGTTATTTTACCCAAGGCCCTGGGCCCTACTCGGTGAGAGCTCTGAGCCGAGAGCCTTCTGTCCAGAGCCCGACACAAGCGGTCTCGCCTGCATATAGCCGAGAGCTCATTCAAGACAGGAGCTTGGCGCAAGCGCAAGCGTTCCCGCCTACTTGGGCGAGAACTTCTTTGGGGCGGGAACTCCTCTGGCTAGCCTAATTGTGACCGTTGGCTCCTCCTGGTCTGACTTAGCGAATATGGGGTTGTACAAACAACAATAAGAAAACTATTGCGGGTCGCCGTCACCGCATCACTTGGGTGGATTACTCTAGAGAGTAAAAGGGAAGATGGATGGGCTAATGAGGGTCACAATCATCTCTTCGTCACGCACTCTTCTAGCAATCGCTATAACGGCACAATCACAACAAGCATAGGAAAAACAGAAGCTTAACAACACAAACAATGATTAAGACATAAAAATATATCGACATGCTGAAACCTTAAGCAAAACATTATTCTCAAGCAACAATCCCACTATCACAAGTTCAGAATTAAGTAACCACAAGAAGAGGTGGAGAAATACAACCGAGCGCACGAAGGCTTTCCGAGATTCACGGACGGATTCAAGGGTTGTCAATCCTTGTCCGAGCTCGATCTTCAGATGTCGTCCGGGATCCAGAAGGGTTGTCACCTCCTCCCTAAAACCCGTCTTCTTCGTGTTTAATCACTGGGCTAGTTCTGACCGAAGCACTCCGCAAGTGCAGTAACAATGAGCTCGGATGGTAGCTTGGAGGTCGGAGAAGATGAAGGTGGCCAGAGCCGCAACTATTGCAAGCTTTCTGAGGATAAATGGTGGCCAGATCAACTCTCCAAGGAGGAGAGAGAAAATGGAGGCTGGAGGTGAGTTTTCCCGCTCGGAGGAGCGGAAATGGCGGGGGAGCGGAGCTGGATCCTTGGAAAGAGAAAATCTACAACTTAAATAGAAAATTCAGAAAAAATGGTCATGCATGGTTCGGCGCACGGATGTGCGCAAACCGTGCGATATTAACTTTCAGAATAGACCCGAGGAAGGAGAAGCGTTGACCCGTGAGTTTTCCTTCATGCACGGGCAGTTCCACCCAAGCGTGAAGGCATTGCACGTGTAGCGACAGTGAGCTAGAAAACAGGGACACACAGGAGAACCGTGGGTTTTACTCGCGCACGGGCGCTGACGCCGGTGCGTGAATAAAGCGCACGATTAACCACAGAAGGCACAAATTAGAAAGCTACAGGAAATCCGTGCATTTCCTTCGCGCACGGTTTCGAAGAAACGGTGCGTCAACTGTGCGTGAGGATCGTCGAACTCAGCTCGATGAAATTCGGCGAGCTCGGCTCGACGTTCTTCTAGCTGACTAAAACGCACGATTTCACGCAAACCGTGCATGAAATAAACACACGACCGTGCGTTTTCCTTAAGACAGAATTCCTTCCTCGTGGGAAAACACAACACCTGCACAACAAAACTAAAGCTTGAGCACAAGCTCCCAGCAATAAATAATGCAAAGAAAACAGCAAGCAAGAGCCACAGGGGGCACCATATACATACCCCCAAAAACAGAATGTGCAATTGCACACCCTCAGGCCAAAATAATGCACAAAATGGTCCATGACCGAACGATGCAAATATAACCGATATTTGGTTGAAATACAGTGCACGAGTGACAAAACCAGCCCAGATGAGTCCGAAAAACCCAATAAATATCGGACTCATCAGTCATCTTGTCTGGATGAATTTCTTCTGAAATCTTTTTTGGCCATATTGTAAAATCTCTTGGCCAGCAAGCTTAGGAGTTCTTCATTTGCTGATGGAGCTTCTGATTCTTTAGATGCCTTGAAAGCAATGTTTTGCTCTTTCCTTCCTGATGAGGAGGCCTTCTGCTCAGCTGCTTCTCTTGTCTTTATAAGCTGCTCATAAGATTTGAGCTTGCCTAGTAAAGACTCAGTTGATATTTCATTCAGGCTTCTGGCCTCCTTGATTGGCTAGATCCTGCAGTCCCATGATTGACGGAAGCACATCAGGATCTTATCATTGATCTCAGTCAGTGATATGTCCTGTCCAGGTTCTTCAGCTCATTGATGATCAAGCTGAGTCTGTTGTACATATAAGCAACTGACTCTGATTCTTCTTTCTTGAAGTTCTCATATTGTGAGATAAGAAGGGATATTCTGTCTTTTCCTTCATCAGCAGAGCCAACAATCATTTGATTGAGAGAATCCCAAATGTCCTTTGCTGATGTGCATTAAGCTACCTTTTAAAAGATATCATCAGACATAGTCTGAGCTAGGATGTTCATGGCTTTAGCATCAGCCATCTTCAACTTCTTCTGAGCTTCTGTCCACTCAGGTGGTGGAACTGCTGAGGTACTTGTTGACGTTGTTGCATAAGGAATAGGGGGACCTGATAAAATTGAATTATAGATGTCTTCATCAATTGAATTCATATAAAGTCTGAACCTTGCCTTCCAGAGAGCCAACTTATTTAAGTTGCACACTATAGGTCTGGTGCTTGAGTATTCCTTATTTTGTGCCATGATATAAAACAGACACTAGAGATAATAAGATCTATCAAAGGTCTTTTGGTTCAGGTGTTAGCCTATGAAACCAAACAACCTGCCTCTGGTACCAATTCAAAGTGAGAGATAGATCTGTCTTAACTATAGAGGGGGGGTGAATAGAGTATTTTAAAAACTTGATTAATTTTTATTACGGAATTAAAATAAATGATAGCTATAAGTATAGAGAGAAAATAAAAACAAAAACAATCACAACACAGCAAATACAAAATAGAGCAATCCAGACGACACACAGATTTTTAGTGGTTCCCCAAAACTGGGTACATCCACTCTTCTACCACCCTGGTAGGAATCCACAACAGGTTTTTGATCAGGTGCCCTACCACCATAGGTTTTTGCTCAGGTGCCCTGTCACCATAAGATTTATTTCAAGGGAGATCTCACAACCCTTTGAGCTTTTGATTAAGTGCCCAAAAACCAATCCAAGTCTTTTGATTAGGAGACTTGACAACCAAAGAGGTTAACTTTTGAAGGGAGTTATAACCCTATACACATTTGGAAAAAGAAAAGTGATGATATTCTTCTCTATCAACAGTCTAAGAGAAGACTAGTGGATTTGATGTTGTCAAAGCTCCCCCAGAGATGTAGAATGGTTCAGGAGAAAGAGAGCTTTGCTCAGTGTATAGGCCTTCAATTGGAGGAAGATCTTCAGGAAACTTTTAGACTGATGAAGATTGTTTGTATCTTTGAAAATTCCTGAAGCAAAACTGATGAAGAACTTGATTTTTGTGTGAAGCTGTTCTTCCTTTAGTTTTCTGTAGAATGATCCTCTTTCTTCTGTAATCTGTAATCATTGTGTCTCTGTGTGTGTATCTGTGTATGTATTTAATCTTCTGAAAACAGTCTTTTAAAATTCCTTGCAGAAATTAGCATTTGAATTTTGAATTCTATCCTTGATTGACTGCAGAAAATCTGGGAGTTGAACGGCTAAAAATTGTCTTTAATTTGTTTCCTCAACTGTACCAGCAATTTAGCCAAATAATTACACTATGAATACAATAATTAATGCTACCTTGAAATGGATATATTCTTGAGAATATGAAGCATTAATTATCAGTGCATTTATAGGCATATAATAATAAATTTTGAAATCAAACTGCCTTAGTCAATACTAGAAAAGTACAGGGAAATTAGTCGAACAGAACCTGTAAGAATGTTGTTAAACTGAATCTATTTCGTCGACCAAAAATCCAATTTCATCGAACTAAAATCTCTCTTTCGTCGAGCTGAGCTCCAAGATCTCTGAACAGAAACTTCACTTCCAATCTGAGCTCCAAGATCGTCGAACTGAGATTGTCTTTTCGTCATGCTGAGCTTCTGGAAAGAAATCGGAATTCATTGATCTCAACTAAGATTTCGTCGAACTCAGCTCAAAGAAGAAGTTGAGTTCGTCGAGCTAAGCTAGGATTTCGTCGAATTCAGCTCAGAGAAATAACTGAGTTCATCGAACTCCTATCGACAAAAGTCGAGCTTAGTTCAGCAATCTCCGAACGACTTTTTCTGCTCTTAGAAAACTGCTTTCTCTGGGAGTCTTTTGTCTTCTAAGTCTTCTGAAGGTGAAAACCAATCATTCTAGCTTTGATGTCTTGACTTAGAATCTGACAAAAACCTATGACCCTATACTATACAATGTGGGTCAATCTAAGCAATCCTAATAGTGAACCTAGCCCAAATCAACCCTAAAATAGGTGGGGTTCCAACATGGTTTGTTGTTGTTTTCTTTAACTTAATGTGTTATGAGTTAATAGTTTTTAAGCTTTCAAGACAAAACACAAAAGTACACACAGAATTTATAGAGGTTCAATTCCCTAAATTATGGGTACATCGACTCTCCTCCCATCTTTCTAACTTCCAGTTAGACAATGCACTTCTCTAAAAACTCAGCTCCAAAGAGCTTACACCTCAGATACCGCATGATCTCTTAGTCTCCTCCTAGACTTACAACTCAGGAACAAAGCCCTACCTCAGAGCAAACTGCTCCTACAGCTCAGTGATCAAACTTTTCACCTACCTCCGACTTGAACTCAAGTCCTACAATTCAGGCTATGGAGGATAGCCCTACCTTAGAGAGAATAACTCTCCTACAGCTCAAGCACAAGGCTCTACCTCAAATCCAAATCTGGATCTGATGAGTCCAAATATTATACTGATTTTTGGACTCATCTGGGCCAGTTTTATCATCTTAGCACTGCACTTGAGAGCTATAACTGCTTATATTTGCTTATTTGCCTATTTCATGATTAAGTGCACTTTAGGCCCGTTTTCTGTGTGCTTTAGATGTTTATGTATTTTTGTTTGTTTTACTTGTTCTCTAGTCGTGTCTTGAGAATGTGGTGTGCATTGTTTGTGGCCTATCTGCCTCTTCTACTGGTGCATAGGTCATGTGCGTGCTCTAGAACCGCTCGGGAGACCACGACGATATAGAAACACTGCGCACGATCACTAGACTCACAGCGTATGACCACTGGTTGTGCACCATTGATCATGCGCCTTACATTCTCCTTTTTCGCAGTTCTGTCTTAACGATCGCACGATCACTAGACCTATTGCACACGACCATCGATCATGCACTGGTGATCGTGCACTCTGTCCTCTTCTTATTCCTAATTCTGCCCGGGTAATCGCACGAACAGTGGCCATTGTGCGCACGACCACTAGTCGTGAGCCACTGCTCGTGCGCTTTTACCTCTTGCTTTCTGCAGTTCTGTCTTAGCCAATCGCACGATTAGTGGATTCAGTGCGCACGACCACTGTCGTGCGCCACTGATCGTGCGCATATCTGCTGATGTTTCTATCCAAGTTGCAGGTTTAATTGGAAATTGCGCACGATCATCAAACGACAGTGCGCATGACCACTGGTCGTGCGCCACTGATCGTGCGCTCTGCTTATTCTGCCTCCGTATTTAAAGGCCTGCTCCGCGATTTAGGGCAATGCTGGTCATTTCTGCGATCGGAGAGTGCACGGGAAGTGTCATTCTACTTCTCCAGCTGCTCCATCCACCTCCGCCTTCATCGGTAGTCCGTAGCCAGTGATTCCGAAGCTTTCCAAACCCTCTGGGGAAGCTCCCGGCCATTGATGACCTCAACTCCAAGCTTTCCACTGGAGTTGGAGAAGAAGACGACCAAGAGAACGGACTCAAAGGCCTTCGAGGTGATAGCTCGTTGGTACCGGAAGCCCCCTCGGGCGGAGCCCGGAAGCGGATTGACAACTCGTTATTCCAGTCACGACCTGCGGTAGACCTTCACCCTCTAGTGGCTTACTCCTCTTCCCCTTCCTCCGTTGTATGGAATGATTTGATATTGTAATGAACTACATTTTCTACTCTATATCTAAGTGTATGTTTGTAGTTTTCATTTGCTTTTGAGTTGTGTGTTATGAATGCGCCTCGCCCACTCCACATCAACTCCATACCCTTGTTTCACCTGATTGCACTCCGCACAAGAACACTTCCATCCATTAGCTTTCCGTCCACTCGTCCAGCCGAAGTTCGGCATCGCGGTCGATACACTCACCTCACCTTGCGAAGCGGTGCCTTCGACACGCATAGCCTTAATTAGTTTATTAGATCAAGAAACCACAATCTCACAAGCCCCCTTTTTAATCTTTTCTAAGTATAACCCTCATAACGATAGTTTCCGAACTGTCGCCGCTCTATGCTAATTGCATTACTCAAGAGACCGACACTCGGGGATTTATTCCCAAATTTTATTACTTGTGCGACCGGTGCGCTTGCCGATTTCCACGCATCAAGTTTTTGGCGTCGTTGTCGGGGAATGCAACTATAGAGCGACTCAGGAAGACTGAAAATTTGGTTATAAGAGTTATTTGTGTCGCTAAAAGTAGTTTTTAGGAGTTGTTTTGTTTTGTTTTGTTTTGATCCCTTTTCTATTGTGTTGTTATTCCGTAAGTTGGAATTGTTAGTTTTATTCTCAGAATCTATGCAAAGTAGTTGTATCCTTTATATTTGCAATCTCCGCAATGTGGGCCAATTTCAATATTCATTGCCATCATTGTGGAGACATCTCTCATGCTAGTGATAGATGCCCTCAGAAGTATAGTAGCCAGGAAATTCAGGAGTCTACATATCGTAGACATAATCCTGTTAGCTACCGACCCGCAGAGCCATTGCTGCACTACTTCTATTCAGGCTTCAGCACCCGTTGCAGCGCTGAAGCCGGCTAAGCAGTGCCTTTTTTGTCGAAGCTGGGATCATGCATTGAAGGATTGCGCCGCTTACTTAGCTGAGCTAGAAGTGGATGACAAGCCTGCTCTTCGGATTGTCTCCACTTCAACCTTGGGCAGCACTCCTTCCGTATCGGGTTGTGCACCATTGCCATCTCCATGTTATGGAGAAGGAATCCCAGGTATGTGCACCGATACATGTGTTTATCCCCATTCTGACACGGATATTTATACTCTTGAAATGCATACATCACCTAACATAGAGTCTATTAGTTGCGAAGAGCCAGTGCTCGACGTCCTACCGAGCTCCGTGCCTTTTCCTTCTTCTTTGCATAACATTATTTCTTTTTCTGACAGTGTTGTTGAGGTTGATTCGCAGGTGGAAATTAGTGTTTCCAGCGTTCTGTTAGATCCAGTCGAGGAGGAAGACTCTGTGGCCGAGGTTACGACCTCTACCCCATGTGAGGATGCCCGATGCGTGGACGAGGTAGATGCAGCTCTAGAACATTCTTGCATCAGCCTAGACAGCTATGTAGAAGCACCCACAATTCCACCGACGGGGGAAGAATCCGGGACCATCCCCAAGATTGAGGTTCCTTTATGTTATTCTTCTAGTTTATTTCTTGACCCCGCTCTCGTGTCTACTTCCCTGCAGGACCACATCATGGAACCGTTCCAATCAATGCAAGAGCCTGTAATGCGGCCTAGGACTTATAGTGACCAGATGTAGGTGGAGTTGGAGCCGACGAGCTTCCCAAGTTACTTTCTGCCCAGGCCCGACACACACGACAGGTATATGTATATAGGTATTGGGGCTTCTATTCTGTCTCCATTCCAGTACCCACTACCGAAACACGAACATGAACCACTGCCTGAGCATTTCAAGTTTCATACGCCAATTAGTTAGGAAATGCTCAAATTTTGAATAAGTACTGTTGGGAGACAATAAACCCAACAGTTATCTAGGGTAGTGTTTCTTTTGTTTTAAATATATGTGTCCATCTTTTGTTTTGAGTACGTATTTAAATCGCAGGTGCAGGAATTTTTGAGGCGCGGCAAGTTGGCCGCACTTGGATATCTCGTCGTATGGCCGGTATGCTCAATTTTGAGCATGGGTACTTCTTCCCCTAGCCCTTTATTTTTATTTACATGTTTTACTTTTTCATATTGTCATATTCTAGTCTGGGGGTGGAGTTGCCTGTGATCACTACACAACACAGTTTATTGCATACTAGTCTGCATTTATTTATTTCATTATCACTAATTGCACACACTGAATCACCCACATGAGTGTGCACTTAACCATGCGCGCGGCTCAAGGCAAATGTATTACTTTTGTGTAAACTCTAAAAAGTGGTGCTGACTTAGGATTTTGGGATATAGTAGTTCGAAACTCATGTAGTTCTCCTAATCGAGTACTCATGATTTGCATAGAAATAGTATAGGATTACTTTTTCTTCATGCTCATAGACTTAAATTTATTCTGCAAAAGTAAATTTTGTTTGTGCTACTTAAAATTGTAGAATCTGGAGTAATCGAACGGTAGTGTAGAGATGAGTGTAGCTGTCACTAGACTCGTATTGCTCGAGTCAGGGGGAATGATCGTCTTTTTCGGGGACTGAGAAATTGCCCCAAGCTACTCTCGAAGTATTGGTGTCTGGTTAGTCGAGTGTGAGCGTGAGGTAGGCCATCATTTTGGCTAGTTTGAGCCTTTTTGTACCTAATCCTAGTAGCTGACCCTTGCAAGCCAAATTTGCGCCTACCCTCCTTTTGTTTCAGCTCCACATATATTCACCAAAGCCTAAAAGTCAACCCTTTTGTCACAACCAAAACCTTGAGCTTGATCGATTTCAAAATTTTGATATGTTGTGATATTTGGGATTCATGTGATGTGAAGATGAATTCATGAATTGCTAATTTTTAGATTTGGGGATTGCTGAATGAAAAAGAAGAAAAATGAAAAAGAAAAAGATGAATAAAAAAGAAAAAAAAAGTAAATTTAACATTATTACAAGGAGAATTGCAATCCCCATCTTGTGTGTTATTTTTGGTCGGGATAGGTCGTGTGCATACCCGGTTTTCAAGCCAAGTCTGGGGGTGTATCACACAAGCATTTCTCAGAGGATGTTTGGGTTTAGCTCTTGTTCGCTCGCTTTGGTTGTGTGTAGCCTCCTTGTTTATCATTGAATACCACACCTTAGCCCTAGCCCCATTCAAACCTACAAGTCCTGTTGATTCACATTTGAGTCTACTTAGCATCATGGAGAGAGTGTGAAAGGGCAATCTTATGGTTCCCGACATTGATGGATTTCTTTGGAGGTGATCACGAGCCGCAGTCTTGGGCAATGCTCACCTTAGTGGCCTGTCTACTTTCTCCGTACACATGACCGAATGATTCTCCAGAATTCTAATTTTAAGTACACACAGTATTTATTTACCTCTGTCGAATAATTTAAGCTATGTAGTATAATTAAAAAGTTTTTCTATTCTATTTTCTATTCTCATGATGTATTTGATTTCTCGTCCTACTTTATTTTGAAGTTTCTAAGCCAGCTAGTTGTTTTTACAGTCCACGGAGTATTGATTTGCGTGGGACGCGCAAATGGGTAAGTCTGGGGGTGTGATGAGTCCAAATATTACACTGATTTTTGGACTCATCTGGGCCAGTTTTATCGTCTTAGCACTGCACTTGAGAGTTATAACTGCTTATATTTGCTTATTTGCCTATTTCATGATTAAGTGCACTTTAGGCCCGTTTTCTGTGTGCTTTAGATGTTTCTGTATTTCTGTTTGTTTTACTTGTTCTCTCGTCGTGTCTTGAGAATGTGGTGTGCACTTTTGGTGGCCTATCTGCCTCTTCTGCTGGTGTGTGGGTCGTGTGCGTGCTCCGGAACCGCTCGGGAGACCCCGACGATACAGGAACACTGCGCACGATCACCGGACTCACTGCGCACGACCACTGGTCGTGCGCCACTGATCGTACGCCTTACATTCTCCTTTTCCCCAGTTCTGTCTTGATGATCGCACGATCACTGGACCTATTGTGCACGACCATTGGTCGTGCGCTGGTGATCGTGTGCTCTGTCCTCTTCTTATTCCTAGTTCTGTCCGGGTAATCGCACGAGCACTAGCCATTGTGTGCACGACCACTGGTCTTGCGCCACTGCTCGTGCGCTTTTACCTCTTGCTTTCTACAGTTCTGTCTTAGCCAATCGCACGATTAGTGGATCAGTGCGCACGACCACTGGTCGTGCGCCACAGATCGTGCGCATATCTGCTGATGTTTCTGTCCAAGTTGCAGGTTTAATTAGAAATTGCGCATGATCATCGACCGACAGTGCGCACGACCACTGGTCGCGTGCCACTGATCGTGCGCTCTGCTTATTCTGCCTTCATATTTAAGGGCCTGCTCCACAATTTAGGGCAACGCTGGTCATTTCTGCGATTGGAGAGTGCACGGGAAGTGCCGTTCAACTTCTCCAACTGCTCCATCCACCTCCATCTTCATCGGGAGTTCGTAGCCGGTGATTCCGAAGCTTTCCAAACCCTCAGGCGAAGCTCCCGGCCATTGATGACCTCAACTCCAAGTTTTCCACTGACGTTGGAGAAGAAGACGACCTAGAGAACGGACTCAAAGGCCTTCGAGGTGACAGCTCGTTGGTACCGGAAGCCTCATCGGACTGAGCCCGGAAGAGGATTGACAACTCGCTATTCTGGCCACGACCTGCGGTGGACCTTCACCCTCTAGTGGTTTACTCCTCTTCCCCTTCCTCTGTTGTTTGGAATGATTTGATATTGTAATGAACTGCATTTTCTACTCTATATCTAAGTGGATGTTTGTAGTTTTCATTTGCTTTTGAGTTGTGTGTTGTGAATGCGCCTCGCCCACTCCACATCCACTCCATACCCTTGTTTCACCCGATTGCACTCCGCACAAGAACACTTCCATCCATTAGCTTTCCGTCCACTCGTCCAACCGAAGTTCGGCATCGCGGCCGATACACTCACCTCACCTTGCAAAGCAGTGCCTTGAACCTGCATAGCCTTAATTAGTTTATTAGATCAAGAAACCACAATCTCACAACCCCCCTTTTAAATCTTTTCTAAGTATAACCCTCATAACGATAATTTCTAAACTGTCGCCGCTCTATGCTAATTGCATTCCTCAATAGACCGATAATCAGGGATTTATTCCCAAATTTTATTACTTGTGTGATCGGTGCGCTTGTCGATTTCCACGCATCAGGATCCTACAGTCAGACCCAAAGGTCCTACAGTCAGAGAGTATGACTCTCCTACATCTCAGACAAAACTGCCATACCTCAGGCTCAAAAGCCCTGCAGCTCAGATCCACAAATGACCCTACCTCAGACCCAAATCTGGATCCTACACTCACACCCAAAGGTCCTACTCTCAGGCAAAACTGCCCTACCTCAGGCACAAAGGCATTACAACTTATATCCAAGAGGATCTTATAAAAATGAAATAGATTTGTATTATATTGACTCACAGAAATTTCTCAGAGTCTTCTCCTGAGTTGAGTTATCTCAGATCTAACTATCTTCTCAGCAACATAAAAATGATCTTTAGTATATGCCTGCTTCTGCTGGAAGTATCTCAGAAATGTGTTTCTGAACTTGTTGAAGAAGACTGAAGTCTTGACAGTACTTGAGCTCTACAAACAGCTAACCTGAAAATGCAGTAAACTGAAAGCTCTGCTTCTTCTCTTTATCAAAAACAAGTCTGAACATACTGTCGTAGAAGAAAATGCTATAGCTATCTTGTAAGACCCCCCCCCTCCAGGATCCCAAAACATGGCACGAAGGGGGGTCGTATGCCCGGAACAGTCGCCTTGCGGTAGCATTAGCACACGGGCTAACCTGTACCACAAGACGCCTATTCCGACGGCTACAACAATATCAATATAACATGCCAACCCAACCAAATATAAGTAAGAGAAGTCAATCCACACTAAGCGTATAGGTCCAAATAGTACAATAAGAGAAGCTAAAACATGCTTCTATAATATATCAGAGTATAACTATCAACTGCCCAAACAGGCTACATCAGAGTCTCACAACACTCACATCAGTAACTGACGGTAGCGATGGTACCATCCCCTCAGGCCCTGTCGTCCTGGCCTGGCTGTCCTGCTGCGTAGTCTGTAGCTGCTCTACCTGTGGTGTGACCTCCTAAAAAGGAAGACGTAGCAATCGTTAGTCGAAACAACTAAGTGGCTTCACATCCGCTCCCCCGGCGACTCCTCGGCACCGGGCGGAGAGAAGGAACAAGAGTAATATATATATATGCAAGTAAAGAAGTACAATCAGGTGGCAATAGTGAAGATTAACATTATCATAATCTAGCAGATATTTAAGAGCTATAGAAAACTAACAAGTATATGTAACATCAAGAAAGTAACTTAACTTATAAGAATGCCCATACAAGCTTATAAGTTAAGGATCGGGTTACATAAAGGTAACTCATCGTATAAGAGTGCCCATACAAACTTATACGATGAGGATCTTGTTGTGCAAAGTTATGAAATGTTATGTATACTATGCAATGACTCACCCATGCTCACACACATGCAACTACCATGTCGACACGGACTGTAGTTCCCACTTTTCGAGCAGGTAGCTAACCTCTCGGGCATTACTCGTCGTGGCCAGGCGGTGACAATAGAACGGGCACTTCTACTACTAGGCGGGTATCCACACTACTTCACCTAGGCCTTCGTACGCCTGAACGCTAAGAACACAACAGCGGAGCCCATGCGTACTATGGCCCAGCGGGGTCTTGGGTAGATGTGCAACAAGAACACAACCCGAACTGGCCTTGTGTGACCCGGAAGGGGCCTCAGAAGTAAGCACGAGGACACAGCCCAACCGTTCACTTGGCACGGAAGGGGCCCCGGGACGTGAACACCGAGTACACAGCCCAACCGCCCAAAGTCTAACTATCAACTCCCGTCGGTGTGACGATCGGCGAGCCCGTAGACCTGCCACACTATCCTTAACCCAGGATTACGACACCGCGTGTCGACTCACACCACATGAAATTCCACAACACCGTGGCATGGAAGGGGACTCGGAAGAAAGCACGAGGACACAGCCCAACCATCCATCCATACCCATATCTCAACACAAACCAAACTAGTGACGGTCAGCACTGCCCTTACAGCCTTTCACAATACTACCCGTAGGGAGACGACGCTATAAGTATTGGACTACTAAACTCATTCCATTAATCAAACATACTCATGATCATAGTTTATTTTTCTACATGACCTTCCAAATGATGACAACATAATATAAACATGATGCGCATATAAAGATCTATCAATCCTTCCAAATGATAACAACATATAATAAACATGATGCGCATATAAAGATCCATCAATCTTTCCAAATGATAACACCATATTGTAAACTTGATGTGCATATAAAGATCTATCAATCTTTCCAAATGATAACAACATATTATAAACATGATGCGCATAAATAATAATCTACCAAATTTCTAAAAAAGTCAATTCGTTTAAGTAAGCTTGCTTCACAATTTGATTATATGAAATCTGATTAATAAACTTCATCAATCATGCAACTAAAATGATTAATCATAAAAGAGTTCATTCAAGACAAGTAACTTGCAATATTAATTCCACTGAATCCAAATCCATATTATATAAACCCAGAATTTAGGTGCAGAGTAAATTTGGGCAGCAACTTCAACTGGATATTCCTGAAGCTACAAGATTCTGGTGAAGATGTGTAACCCCTTGATGGAAAGGGCTTTCCATGGTCTACAACTTTCTTATTCAAACCTCAACCCAGATTTGACTGTATCCTATTAGAAATCAGCCTTGAGGTTCGCTGCGTACAGAACACAATTTCTGCATGCAGGATTTATCGAACACCATTTTCGTTCAGACTTTCCTGTGGCTA
Source organism: Platanthera guangdongensis (assembly GCA_039583875.1). Lineage (NCBI taxonomy): Eukaryota > Viridiplantae > Streptophyta > Magnoliopsida > Asparagales > Orchidaceae > Platanthera > Platanthera guangdongensis. The sequence goes on from CM077152.1 coordinate 105,749,710, forward strand.
CAGACGTCTCCTAAAGTCGTGCAGCCACTCGTTGGAAAGGTATTTTCAAGGGCTTCAACTTTAGTGTTTAGTCAAAAGCCCAGATCTGGCCATATCCCTCATGAAAATGGCTTAGAAGATCTCTGCGCGCAGAATACAGATTCAGCACGCATCTTGAGGTGGAATGAATAGCATCAGTTCATCTTCCTCCTCAAGTCGATCCTCTCGAATCACCTCCAAACATTCCTCCACCCGTATTCACCCTCATGAGGCCTTTGCTCTCCAAGAAACCATCCCCCATCTCCACATAGAAGATCGGAGAGGTTGAAGACACCACTAACCAAGAGCACAAGCCCTGGATTGGCCTCACCCTAGAGAAAGCATCTTCTCACATGTCTAGACTCTTTTGAGTCGATGTCTCACCTAGATATCTACAGATCTAGCACTAAGAGAGAGGGTAGGAAGCTCACCTCGGTTCCAGTGGTACCACCATTTCCGTCCATGGATCTCGTAATTCTCCTTGGCGGCATCTTCTACTTCGCGGGGTTGGCGGATTTTCCCTCCCTAGAACTTGCTCCTGCAGTTCTCTTTCTACAGAAGTTTTCTCAGAAAATTGGGCTGGAAAGAGAAGTGAAACTGCTAGGGTTTTTTAAGCCCTTATATATGAAACGTGACACTGGTAGGGACACGCCCGTGTCCTTACCCGTGTCCTGCTCTACCGAAGCGTTACGATAGTTTTTAATTCGGTTCAACACTCGACACGGGTATGGACACGCCCGTGTCCCGACCCATATCCCGACCTATGTCCACATGACACGGCCGTGTTCCCTTGTCGTGTCCTTCTCTGGATACATTTCGACAAACTCAACCCGACACAACGACATATGGGTAGGGACACGCCCGTGTCTCTACCCGTGTCATACCTTTCGTCGATCTCAACACACTTGGTCGATCTCATTCAAAATCGTCGACCGGAGAACACGCCCCGGTCACGCCCATGATCACGTCCGTGACACCGGGCATGACTGATGTCGCTGCCCCTCCGTCACTACTTGATGACGATCTAGTTGCTAAGGCCCTACAACATAAAGACCTTCGGAGCCATGATGACGCTAACGGACGACGCCGCTACAACCTCCACCCGCGGCGTGTCACCCTCACTTGAAGACTATTTTAATTAATTTCTCATGCTTTATTATTTTATGTGCGAATATAAAATTATTCCAATCTTGGTTAATAATTTTATATTCATTTGGGACTTGTAATCTTTATTTATTTCCTGCAAACATTTTGATGTGTATTAAGCCTTCCGGATTGATGAGATTTCATCTCCATGTTGGATGGCTAGATGTGTGTTGTAACTCCTATATAAGGAGATCCTTTTGAAAATGAAGTTAGAGAGAATTAAAAAGCAACCCTAACCCTCATTGAGAGAGTTCGGCCAAGAGGATTTCCTCCATAGCCGCTGGCCAGGGTGTGAAGCCGCAGCCCCCTTGCTTCCTCCCCTACTTCGGTGCGACGCCGGCGTGGCTTCCTTTCGGTGTGAATCCAAGGAAGAAGGTTGCAGCCCATTCGGTGTGAAGCTGGTGGATCCGTGGAGAGAGTGATTCTCCCACCTTATCTTGTGTGATTGTTGTTCTTGGTTGGGTAACTCCTTCCCCTTTAGAGATTCTTGCTTTAGATTTTGTGGAGGTTTTTGCAAACCATTTCTTTCGTGATTTTTAAATATGTCGCTTGCAAATTCCGATTTCGATTTCGTTGTTATTGAACCTCTTGTGATCCGGATTGGGTAGATCCGTTGCGAGAGCAAGACTTGGCCTAGCTTTGACTTGCCCACCAAGATTGGCACATTTTGGTGTTAACAAGGGAGTTAATCTCAACTCGAACTCGACCGCTTATTGAAGTTTTCCGCCGCTCCAAAAATAAATTATTGCTTCATTGAAATGGCTCAAGTTGGTACAATATATGCTTGTGTAGGTGCGGTGAGTTGTGTGCTTGTTGGAGAGGTAGGTCTTAAGGACGTTGTATCGAGTCCGGCTTGCGGTGAGTTGTGTGCTTGTTGGAGAGGTAGGTCTTAAGGACGTTGTATCGAGTCCGGCAATTTTCTCTTTCAGATTTGGGAGCCAACCCGACCCCTTTTCGCTCGCTTTTGGTCGGAGCCCTCCCCTTTAGCTTTATGTCTTGTGACGATACTTTCCGTTAGCGTAGTCGAGCACGTATCACGGTCACCCCTACATCAATTTGGTATCAAAGGCGGTCGTTTCAACTCCCACGTTGCAAACATCCTCTCTACGTTTCTTGTTGGCCGATCGGATCTTGAAAAAATCAAAAAAATTATTTTCTGTGGTCTGCCAATAGCGGGCTGAAATCTTTATTTTTCAGCAAAATTTTAAAAAAAAAATTTAACGATCCAAGTGTTCCTCACATCGGGAAACTATAACAATATCTTATTTTCATTATAGCTACAGCCCTAGGAAAAATCACCTTTCCAAAATTTTTCTAAACCTGAATGTGCACTAGGCACGGATCGGAGTACGTGACACCGTCTACGTCTAGGATGGCTGCGAACGAGCATGGGGATCCCAACACCGTGGCCATAGCAGGGCTACGTAACGAAATGACGGAGCTTAGAAACATGTTAGCAGAGATCCTACAAAATCAAGCAAGGCCACCCCCGCCACCCATTAATGTTGAGCAGCCCAACCGGCGCCAACAAACTCCTGAGTCGAATTCCGATGAGGACTCTCCCCGAGTGCCCCCTCGAGAACACCGCCGCGATCGTGCTTACGATATTACTAGGGACATTAAGATCGACGCCCCCACTTATGATGGCATGGGAGATCCCCAGATCTTCCTTACTTGGGTGGTGGATATGGAGTGCTACTTCGATTGGCACAGCCTTACGGACCATCAAAAGGTCCAAGTTGCCAGGATGAAGCTAACGGGACGTGCCAAAACTTATTGGCTGAATGAAGAGCATAGGCTAGGAACCGGGAATGGGGTCCCACTTATTGGATGGGTCGTGATGAAGAACTGTTGACCGATCAGTACGTTCACGCGTACCATCGGACACAGATGTTCGATGAGCTTGCCACTCTGCGGCAGGGCTCCAATTCGGTAGCTGAGTATATGGGAGAACTGAAAGACCGTATGGTGCGTTGTGATCTGAGGGAGATCCCCGAGGTCACCCTATCAAGATTTCATAAGGGTCTTCATCCCGATATTCAGCGGAAGCTCTTACGATATGGTCATACGGATCTGAACACGACATTTAATGCCGCCCTCGACATCGAAAAGCACTTAGCCTCTAAGGCTCACTCCCGATATTCCCATGCGAAGGGAAAGTCCATAACTAGAACCTCTTCCTCATAATATCAGGATAAAAGGGAAGTTTCAGTCTGCCGAGTCAAAGTCTGTCGTGATTACTGCTAGGAATGCCAAGAACCCTACGAGTGAGCGTGTCCCTATAGGGAAGGTTAGCAAGGCTAACACCACTTGTTACTCTTGCGACATTCAAGGCCACTATGCCTTTGAATGCCCAACGAAGACTAAAGCCATATCCCTACTAGAGTTGACTACCGACCTTGTTGATTTCGTTTATGAGGCTGCTGAGGAGAGTGACCCAGAAGGGGACCCAAGCGATTTAGAGGACGAGAACCCCGTTATGGTGATGCGTTGTATCTTGACCACCCCTCGTCCGTTAGATGACTGGAAAAGGACTAGTATATTTTCCCTAATCTTTAAGAGTGGCGAGAAGTTGTGCAAGTTGATCATTGATAGTGACAGTTATGTAAACGTCATCTCTGAGAATGCCGTTACACGTATGTCCTTGACTACGCAGCCCCACCCGGCTCCCTATCAGGTAGCTTGGATTAATAAGGTTACCGTCCCGATCACCAAGCGTTGGCTTGTACCTCTCTCGATCAAATCCTATACTGACGAGGTGTGGTGCGATGTCCTTCCAATGGACGCATGTCACGTGTTATCGGGCCGCCCTTAGATTTACGACCGTAACACGACACACTTTGGAAGAGCCAACACATATGAGTTTAAATTTTATGGCAAGGTCATTACGTTGAGACCGACCATCCCGAAAGAGCCAGTAGCTTTGGCTAAGGACACCACTGTTCCAGTCAAGAGGAAAACGTTGAGTCTCGTGGGAAGAAAAGAATTTGTGAAGGATCCCTTTCTTGACGGGATGATGTACGCTCTAGTTCTTATGAGTGCGAAAGGGGATACGAGAGCATTGGATGATTTGCCTAAAGAGTTACGGGAATTGTTGGATGAGTATAAGGTCGTGTACCCGGATGAGCTGCCTTCGGTATTACCACCGCTTAGAAATATACAACATGTTATAGACCTTATCCCTAGTTCCTCCTTACCGAACCAGCCCCACTATAGGCTTCACCCCGCCGCCCATAAGGAGTTACAGACCCAAATCGAGGATTTGATGAAAAAGGGGTTCATTAGGACTAGTATGAGTCCATGTGCGGTACCTGCCCTTCTTGCCCCCAAGAAGGATTGTACGTGAAGAATGTGTGTTGATAGCCGTGCCATCAACAAGATTACCATCAAATATAGATTTCCTATTCCTTGATTAGATGACCTCCTAGATGTCTTATCTGGCGCTACCATTTTTTCAAAGTTAGATTTGCGGAGTGGCTATCACCAGATCAGGATCCGTGAGGGGGATGAGTGGAAGACAGCATTTAAGTCCAAGGATGGGTTATACGAGTGGCTTGTGATGCCCTTTGTGCTATCCAACGCCCCCAGTACCTTCTCCCGGATGATGACCCATGTCTTTCAGCCTTACATGGGGAAGTTTGTGGTCGTCTATTTTGATGACATTTTAGTCTTTAGTACCACCACTGCTGAGCACGTCTCCCACATGAGGTCGGTTCTTTCCACCCTGCGGAAGGAAACCTTATTCCTTAATCTCAAGAAATGCACATTCTATGTCACTGAAGTGGAGTTCTTAGGCTATATAGTCGGTTCGGAAGGCATTAGAGTTGACCCTAATAAGGTTAAAGTCATTAGGGATTGGCCCGAACCGACCACATTACGAGAGGTGCGAAGTTTCCATGGGTTAGCTACTTTTTACCGCCGTTTTATTAGAGACTTTAGTAGCATTATGGCCCCCATTAGTGATTGCATGAAGAAAGGTGAGTTCACCTGGACAAGGTCCGCCGCTATTGCTTTCCAACGCATTAAGGAACTTATGACTGAGTCACCTGTCCTACATCTACCTGACTTCAACAAAGTCTTTGAGCTTACGTGTGACGCTTCTGGCGTAGGAATAGGAGGTGTCTTGAGTCAGGAAGGGCACCCTGTGAGTTATTTTAGTGAGAAGTTAGCGGGCGCCAAATTGAATTACTCGAATTACGATAGGGAGTTTTATGCCATCATTAGATGTCTGCACTATTGGAGGCACTATCTCCTCCCTAAGGAGTTTGTGATCCTCTCCGATCACGAGGCATTGCGGTTCATCAATGGACAACATAAAATCAGCCCGCGACACGCTAAGTGGGTATCTTTCCTACAGGGTTACACTTTTAACCTTAAACACCTTAAAGGAGCTGACAATCGAGTCGCGGATGCTCTTAATCGCCTGACCCTGTTACTCACCACTATGGAGGTTAACGTGGTAGGATTCGAGCGAATCAAGGACGAGTACACCACATGTCCAGACTTTCAGGATGCACATTTGTCTGCCCAAGATAGCTCCCCCACGATTATATCTGCGTTCGTCATTAAGGATGGCTACCTATTTAGACATAGTAAGTTATGTATCCCGCAGTCATTGTTACGCCTTCATATCATCTGGGAATTGCATAGTGGAGGGTTGAGTGGTCATTTCGGTAGGGATAAGACCATTACATTAGTTGAGGAGAAATTCTATTGGCCAAAACTTAAGGCGATGGTGGGAAGGGTAGTTAGTAGTTGTCGTACCTGTCAGGTATCCAAGGGCACCAAGACCAACGTAGGATTATATACGCCCCTGCCTATCCCTTCCACGTCATGGGAAGACGTGAGTATGGATTTTGTTCTAGGCCTACCCACCACCTTACGTCGTCACGATTCTATTTTTGTAGTGGTGGATAGATTCTCTAAAATGGCATATTTTATTCCCTGCGCTAGAACCAATGACGCATCTCACATTGCCAAATTATATTTTAAGGAAGTAGTTAGTCACCGGGGAGTGCCGAAGACAATAGTATCGGATAGAGATGTTAAGTATACGAGCTATTTTTGGAAAACACTTTGGGTCTTGATGGGTACCAAGTTATTATTTTCATCCTCCTATCACCCTCAGACCGATGGGCAAACGGAGGTAGTCAATCAGAGCCTAGGAAGCCTTCTTAGATGCCTAGTGAGCGATCACAAAGGTACGTGGGATCTTCTTCTTCCCCACCCCCAGTTGGCCTATAATAATTCCAAAAATCGGTCCACTGGTCTGTCTCCAAATGAGATTATTCACGGGTACAAGGCCCTTGTGCCTCTTGACTTGGTTCCATTTCCCCCAACATACAAGACAAGTCAATTTGCACGATCCTTCGCCCAACATATTCATGACCTACATGCACGTATACGAGCTACCTTGGCTGCTCAATACGAGTCTTATCAGACGCACGCTAATCTACATAGGAGGGTGTCGCACTTCAACGTCGGCGATTTGGTCCTAGTCCGGTTAGTTCCCGAACGCTTGCCATCTGGCACCGTTAAAAAGTTGGCACCAAAGCGCGTCGGCCCTTTTCGAATTATAAAGAAACTAGGTGACAACGCTTTCGCGTTGGATTTGCCAGCTGATTGGGGTATCTCCCCTATTTTTAATGTCTCGGATTTGACGTCGTTTGTTTCGCCTCCACCTGAGTTGAATTCTTTGTCGTCTTCTCCCTCCACTAAAATTTCTAATGGGTTGGGGAGTGGTAGTTCGGATGATCTCTCTCTTTCGGTCCCCGCAGGTATAACATCGGATGGTACGTTGCCTTCTTTTTTCCCTACTGCTGACATGTTTCCCAGGTTTCCGAAGACATTTCTCACTACAGATATGATACTTGCTGCTGAGCCACTTACTACTCCTGATGGTGCTACCTACCGCTTCCTCATCCGTTGGCGTGACCGCCCCCCTTCAGATGATTCATGGGTACTTGCGACAGAGCTTCAATGTTTGGATGCCAAGCTTCTCCGCCGCTATCTCTCGGACCACGCATCAGAGATACGTGATTTTGAGTGGGGGAGGATTGATGTCGCTGCCCCTCCGCCACTACTTGATGACAATCCAGTTGCCGAGGCCCTATAACATAAAGACCTTCGGAGCCGTGATGACGTTAACGGACGACGCCGCTACAACCTCCGCCCGCGGCGTGCTACCCTCACTTGAAGACTATTTTAATTAATTTCTCATGCTTTATTATTTTATGTGCGAATATAAAATTATTCCAATCTTGGTTAATAATTTTATATTCATTTGGGACTTGTAATCTTTATTTATTTCCTGCAAACATTTTGTTGTGTATTTAGCCTTCCGGATTGATGAGATTTCATCTCCATGTTGAATGGCTAGATGTGTGTTGTAACTCCTATATAAGGAGATCTTTTTGAGAATGAAGTTAGAGAGAATTAAAAAGCAACCCTAACCCTCATTGAGAGAGTTCGGCCAAGAGGATTTCCTCCATAGCCGCTGGCCAGGGTGTGAAGCCGCAGCCCCCCTTGCTTCCTCCCCTACTTCGGTGCGACGCCGGCGTGGCTTCCTTTCAGTGTGAATCCAAGGAAGAAGGTTGCAGTCCATTCGGTGTGAAGCCGGTGGATCCGTGGAGAGAGTGATTCTCCCACCTTATCTTGTGTGATTGTTGTTCTTGGTTGGGTAACTCCTTCCCCTTTAGAGATTCTTGCTTTAGATTTTGTGGAGGTTTTTGCAAACCGTTTCTTCCGTGATTTTTAAATATGTCGCTTGCAAATTCCGATTTCGATTTTGTTGTTATTGAACCTCTTGTGATCCGGATTGGGTAGATCCGTTGCGAGAGCGAGACTTGGCCTAGCCTTGACTTGCCCTCCAAGATTGGCACATTTTGGTGTTAACAAGGGAGTTAATCTCAACTCGAACTCGACCGCCTATTGAAGTTTTCCGCCGCTCCGAAAATAAATTATTGCTGCGTTGAAACGGCTCAAGTTGGTACAATAGATGCTTGTGCAGGTGCGGTGAGTTGTGTGCTTGTTGGAGAGGTAGGTCTTAAGGACGTTGTATCGAGTCCGGCTTGCGGTGAGTTGTGTGCTTGTTGGAGAGGTAGGTCTTAAGGACGTTGTATCGAGTCCGGCAATTTTCTCTTTCGGATTTGGGAGCCAACCCGACCCCTTTTCGCTCGCTTTTGGTCGGAGCCCTCCCCTTTAGCTTTATGTCTTGTGACGATACTTTCCGTTAGCGTAGTCGAGCACGTATCACGCTCACCCCTACATCAGTGACCCCTATCAACTACTCGAGGATTCGTCGAACTCAACCAAAATCATCGACCGGAGAACACGCCCCGGTCACGCCCATGGTTACGCCCGTGGCAGGGGGCGTGTCCCGTGTTCAACTACTCGAGTACTCGACAACTACTCGAGTACTCGATAACTGACTGGATAGACACAAACATGGTCATGCCCGTGTCGGACCGGTCACGCCCGTGTCGGACCGGTCACGCCCGTGACATGAGCGTGAAACTCACTTTGTCGAGAATTCACTACCCGTGTCCTGCTCTGGACAACTCGAGGTCTGGTTTCTCATACATTCCCAAGTGCAGCCCAATTTCCAGCACTTCCCTGGACCTAAGTCAGCTCTCCTGACTCAAAAACGCGCACAAGGGGCCTAGTGCGAATCGAGACGTTACAAATCCTATAAACAAAATAAAAGATTTCGTCCCCGAAATCAGGCTTGGGCTAGGGGAGAAAAGCATGACAGGAAAATTAACATATGCTTTTAAATAAAATTACCTTGAGCAAACAACTCCGGGTAGCGTTATTGCATCAAATCCATTGGCTCCCATGTGTACTCCTCCTTCCCATGGTTAGACCATAGCACCTTCACCAAGGGAACACTTTTGCAGCGCAGTATTCTCATCTCATTATCTACGATCCGCACCGGCTCTAGTCGCACAGACCTATCGGACGTCACAGCACCATCAGTAGAGGGGGTATATTGATTGGGCCGCAACAGCGCCTTTCGAAGCGACGACACATGGAACATGTCATGGAGGTTCTCCAGCTCGGGCGGTAATTCCAATCGATAGGCCAACGGGCCAATCCTTTCCAGTGTGGTATAAGGCTCAACATACCTTGGGCTGAGCTTTTTCACTCCACGAACACGCGACACTCCATGCATCGGCCGAATCTTGAGGAACACTTTATCACCCACTTGAAACTCCACCATCCGGTGCTTTGCATTGTAATACTTCGTCTGCCGACTTTGAGTCTCCAACATGCGATCCCATATCAATCTGATCGTCGCATCAGTATCATCTATATATTCATTTCCCAATGCCTTCGGGTCTTCATCATGCACCCAAGACAAGGGAGTCCTGCACCTTCTTCCATAAAGGGCTTCATGGGGCGCCATACCAATGCTCGCCTGATGGCTATTATTGTAGGATAATTCTACTAGGGGCAAGAGCCTTTCCCACGGCTCTCCTCTGTCTAGCACACATAACCTCAATAAATCCTCCAGTGTTCTGAGGGTCTGCTCAGACTGCCCGTCCGTCTGAGGGTGAAATGCAGTACTAAAGGTTAGGCGTGAGCCAAAATACGCCTGTACCGCCTTCCACTCCTTGGAAGTAAACCGACCATCCCGATGCGAAACAATTATCTTGGGCATGCCATGATACCGTACGAATTGCTCCACAAAGAGGCATACTAAAACGTCCACGTGTGCTTCCTTCTTCATTGGGATGAACCGGGCCACCTTTGTCAGTCGATCAACAATAACCCACACTGAATCATTCCCAGAGAGGAAGCGAGGTAGCCCATGGACGAAGTCCATGGAGATATCCTCAAACTTCCACTCGGGAATAGGCAATGACTGCAACAAACCACCGGGACTCTTACATTCGGCTTTCACCCTTTGACAAGCTTCACAATGTGTAACATAGTAACAAACATCCTTCTTCATTCCCGGCCAGCACATGGTCTTCCGTAAGCCGGCGTAGATCTTGGCAATACCTGGGTGCACTGAATATTGAGAGCTATGTGCCTCTCTCAAGATATCCTCCCGGATTTTGCTGCCCTTAGGAATATAGAGCCGGCCGTGAAAGTAAACGAGGCCGTCTTTGAGTGTATACTCATCGGTAGTCCCATCTTCGATTGACTTGATTACCGGGGCCCGAGCCACATCCATTCCTTGCTCCACCCGGATCCTGTCCCGAATATCACAAACTATGTTTATGATTGCCAGGAACTTCGTATACTTTGTCGAAGGAGCCTTAAATATCAAAGTAATATCCATCTCTTCAATCATCCGAGTAAACTCCATACTCATCAACCGAGACTCTGGGCTAGAGCCTGACACTTTTCTACTCAACGCATCGGCTACCGAGTTCGCTTTTCCGGGGTGGTAGTTCAAGGTGAACTCATAGTCGCATAGAAATTCTAACCACCGCCGTTGTGTCAAGTTCAACTCCTTCTGAGTATGAACGTACTTCAAGTTTTTGTGGTCTGAAAAGATCTCGCAGTGGACGCCGTATAGATAATGCCTCCAGACCTTCAAGGCAAACACCACTGCTCACAGCTCCAAATCATGAACCGAGTAATTGATTTCATGTTTCTTTAACTGCCTTGAAGCATAAGCAATTACGTGCCCGTGCTGCATCAATACCACTCCCATCCCTTGATAAGACACGTCCGTGTAAACTTGAAATCCTTCCTTCCCAGACGGAAGTGCAAGGATGGGGGCGGAGGTAAGTCTATCCTTCAACTCTTGGAATGCCGCTTCACATTAGGGTGTCCACTCAAATGACACACCTTTCTTCGTCAAGGAGGTGAGAGGAAGGGCAATCTTGGAGAATCCTTTTACAAACTTGCGGTAGTATCCGGCAAGTCCAAGAAAACTCCGCACATTGGCCGCCGACTTCAAGGGTGACCACTCCTTCACGGCACACACCTTGGTTGGATCCACCACCAGCCCTGTTCCACTGATCACATGCCCCAAGAAAGCAACCTCCTTAAGCCAGAACTCGCATTTGCTAAATTTGGCGTACAAAGCGTGCTCCTTCAATTTCTTCAAAACCAAGGTCAGGTGCTCGACATGGTCCTCCTCCATCTTCGAGTAGACTAGGATGTCGTCGATGAAAATAATGACGAAGATGTCCAAATATGGCTCAAATACCTTGTTCATCAGGCTCATGAAAGCCGAAGGGGCATTGGTGAGCCCAAACTGCATTATCGTGAACTTGTACAACCCATACCTTGAGCTAAAGGCCATTTTCTGGATGTCCCCTTCTTGTATTCTCAACTGATAATATCCTGAGCGCAAGTCCAGCTTGGAAAACCAATGCGCTCCCACTAGTTGATCGAACAACTCGTCGATCTGAGGTAGCGGATAAGTGTTCCGCACCATCAGCCGATTGAGTTCCCGATAGTCTATGCACAAGCGAAGAGTTCCATCCTTCGTCTTCACGAACAATACAGGGGCTCCCCAGGGTGACGAACTGGGGCGAACGAACCCTGACTCCACCAATTCTTGCAATTGAACTCTAAACTATGTGAGTTCCTTTGGGGCCATTCGGTAAGGGGCCTTGGATACAGGTTTGGCACCCGGTACTAGATTAATCTGGAAGTCAACTTCCCTATGCGGGGGCAATCCAGGTAGTTTCTCAAGAAATACCTTGGGGAATTCCCGCACTACCCGTACATCTTTTACTTCCAACGCTACCACCTTCAACTCGAACCAGATTATGAAGACTTCATCCCCCTTCATATGGGTTTTTACAACCTGAACGGAAGATAATGACATATGAGGGGCGAAGCTAATACCTTGGATGATGACGTCGGAGTCTCCATGTCTCAAATAAATCCGCTTCTCCGCGCAATCGATTCTTGCAAAGTGCCAGTCCAACCACGCCATGCCCAGAATGATGTCAAACTCCGGCATTTTCAAGACCGTGGCAGGTGTATCGAAGGGCCTTCCCTCAATAAGTATCTCAAACTCGCACTTGGCGGTAGTGATCATCTCCGAGCCGTCCGGGAGGCGCACTCGTCGGGCTATTCTAGTGAAATATTTCACACCCTCCATGCCTTTAATGAAATCCTCGGGCACAAAGGAGTGTGAGGCACCGATATCGAATCGAGTGTAGGCCGGTTTCTCACTAACCCTTACGCCTAAGTATCAAAATTGTGAAGGCTCAAACCAGATTCCTAGAACAAACTTCGGCAGACTAAGGGTGAATGCTTAATTTCTTCCTCGTAGTCCTCGTCCCCGAGCTGGGTCCTACTTCAATTACTCCTTCAGCGAGTCTCTTAACGCTTGTCTGAATACCCAAAAGACCCGCTTCCAACCACTTTACCATATCCATTATCTCCACCAAGTTCGAGTCTGTTATAAACAAAAGTGGTTGCCCTAGGAAATCTGCCATGTCTATTATCTCTACTAGGTTCAAAATCCGCGATAAACAAAAGTGCTTGCCCTAGGGGATCTCACAAGACTTTATACAATAGTTTTACATACTTGTGTTCGTCCAAACTTGGAAGATCGACGTATAAAGGTATGTACCTAAGGTCAGGTTTGCTAATCGTAGGGTCAAAGTTGGACATACCTAGTGTGAATTACATATGGGCACACCATTGCTTCCGCTAAGTCAGTTTGTCCGCAAACTGACTAATCGAACGGGGGTGGTTCCATTGTTGAAAGACTTCTTTAGTTGAGAATCGTGGCAAACTGATACCATTTGTAAGACCCCCCCCCCCCCTCCCGGATCCCAAAACACGGTACGAAGGGCTCTTATGTCCGGAACAGTCGCCTTGCGGTAGCATTAGCGCATGGGTTAACCTGTACAACAAGACGCCTATTCCGCCGGCTACAACCAATATCTATATCACATACCAACCCAACCAAAATATAAGCAAGAGAAGTCAAATCCACACTAAGTAATAATATCCAAATCAGTACCACAAAATAGAGAAGCTAAAACATGCTTCTACAATATATCATAGTACAACTATCAACTGTCCAAACAGGCTACATCAGAGTCTCACAACACTCACATCAGTAACCGACGGTAGCGACGGTACCGTCCCCTCAGACCCTATCATCCTAGCCTGACTGTCCTGCTGCGTAGTCTGCGACTGCTCTACCTGTGGCGTGACCTCCTAAAAGGAAGACATAGCAACCGTTAGTCGAAACGACTAAGTGGCTTCACATCCGATCCCCCGACGACTCCTCGGCACCGGGTGGAGAGAAGGAATAAGAGTAATATATATATGCAAGTAAAGAAGTACAAGCAGGTGGCAATAGTGAAGAGTAATAGTATCATAATCTAGTAGATATTTAAGAGCTATAACAAACTAACAAGTATAAGTAATATCAGGAAAGTAACTTAACTTATAAGAATGCTCATACAAGCTTATAAGTTAAGGATCGGGTTACATAAAGGTAACTCATCGTATAAGAGTGCACATACAAACTTATACGATGAGGATCTTGTTGTGCAATGTTATGAAATGCTATGTATGCTATGCAATGACTCACCCATGCTCACACACATGCAACTGCCATGTCGACACGGACTGTAGTTCCCACTTTTCGAGTAGGTAGCTAACCTCTCGGGCATCAGCCGCCATGGCCAGGCGGTGATAGTAGAACGGGCGCTTCTACTACTAGGCGGGTATCCACACTACTTCACCTAGGCCTTCGTATGACTCAACGCTAAGAACACAACAACGGAGCCCATGCGTACTATGGCCCAGTGGGGTCTTGGGTAGATGTGCACCAAGAACACAACCCGAACTGGCCTTGTGTGACCCAGAAGGGGCCTCGGAAGTAAACACGAGGACACAGCCCAACCCAACCGTTCACTTGGCACGGAAGGGGCCCCGGGACGTGAACACCGAGGACACAGCCCAACCGCCCAAAGTCTAACTCTCAACTCCCGTCGGTGTGACGATCGGCGAGCCCGTAGACCTACCACACTATCCTTAACCCAGGATTACGACACCACATGTCGACTCACACCACATGCAATTCCACAACACCGTGGCATGGAAGGGGCCTTGGAAGAAAGCACGAGGACACAACCCAACCATCCATCTATACCCATATCTCAACACGAACCAAACTAGTGACGGTCAACACTGCCCTTACATCCTTTCACAATACTACCCGTAGGGAGACGACGCTCTAAGTATTGGAATACTAAACTCATTCCATTAATCAAACATACTCATGGCCATAGTTTATTCTTCTACATGACTTTCCAAATGATGACAACATAATATAAACATGATGCGCATATAAAGATCTATCAATCCTTCCAAATGATTACAACATATAATAAACATGATGCGCATATAAAGATCCATCAATCTTTCCAAATGATAACAACATATTGTAAACTTGCTGCGCATATAAAGATCTATCAATCTTTCCAAATGATAACAACATATTATAAACATGATGTTCATAAATAATAATCTACCAAATTTCTAACAAGTCAATTCGTTTAAGTAAGCTTGCTTCACAATTTGATTATATGAAATCTGATTAATAAACTTCATCAATCATGCAACTAAAATGATTAATCATAAAAGAGTTCATTCAAGCCAAGTAACTTGCAATATTAATTCCACCGAATCCAAATCCATATTATATAAACCCAGAATTTAGGTGCAGAGTAAATCTGGACAGCAAATTCAACCGGAGATTCCCGAAGCTACAGGAATCCGGTGAAGACGTGTAATCCCTCGATGGAAAGGTCTTTCCATTGGCTACAATTTTCGTATTCAGACCTCAACCCAAATTTGATTGTATCCTATTAGAAATCAGCCTTGAGCTCCGCTGCGTACAGAACACAATTTCTCCATGCAGGATTTATCGAATACCATTTTCGTTCAGACTTTCCTGTGGCTACAGACGTCGCCTGAAGTCGTGCAGGCACTCGTTGGAAAGATATTTTCAAGGGCTTCAATGTTCGTGTTTAGTCAAAAGCCTAGATCTGGACATATCCCTCATAAAAATGGCCTAGAAGATTATTGCGCGCAGAATACAGATTCAGCAGGCATCTTGAGGCGGAATGAACAGCATCGGTTCATCTTCCTCCTCAAGTCGATCCTCTCGGATCACCTCCAGAAATTCCTCCACCCTTATTCACCGTCATGAGGCCTTTGCTCTCCATGAAACCATCCCCCATATCCACATAGAAGATCAGAGAGGTTGAAGATACCACTAACCAAGAGCACAAGCCCTGGATTGGCCTCACCCTAGAGAAAGCATCTTCTCACATGTCTAGACTCTTTTGAGTCGACGTCTCGCCTAGATATCTACATATCTAGCACCAAGGGAGAGGATAGAAAGCTCACCTCGGTTCCAGCGGTACCACCATTTCCGGCCATGGATCTCGTAATTCTCCTTGGCGACATCTTCTACTTCGCGGCGTTGGCGGATTTTCCCTCCCTAGAACTTGCTCCTGCAGTTCTCTTTCTACAGAAGTTTTCTCAGAAAATCGGGCTGGAAAGAGAAGTGAAACTGCAAGGGTTTTTTAAGCCCTTATATATGAAACGTGACACGGGTAGGGACACGCCCGTGTCCTTACCCGTGTCCTGCTCCACCGAAGCATTACGACAGTTTTTAGTGTCGGTTCAACACTCGACACGGGTGGGGACACGACCCGTGTACACATGACACGGCCGTGTTCCCTGGCCGTGTCCTTCTCTGGATACATTTGCACGAACTCAACCCGACACAACGACATATGGGCAGGGACATGACTGTGTCTCTACCCGTGTCATACCTTTCGTCGATCTCAACACACTTCGTCGATCTCGATCAAAATCGTCGACCGGAGAACACGCCCCGGTCACACCCATGGTCACGCCCGTGACACCGGGCTTGATCCCTATCAACTACTCGAGGATTCGTCGAACTCAACCAAAATCATCGACCGGAGAACACGCCCCTGTCACGCCCATGGTGACGCCCATGACACCGGGCGTGACCCCTATCAACTACTCGAGGATTCGTCGAACTCAACCAAAATCGTCGACCGGAGAACACGCCCCGGTCACGCCCATGGTCACGCCCGTGACAGGGGGTGTGTCACGTGTTCAACTACTCGAGTACTCGACAACTACTCGAGTACTCGACAACTGACTGGATAGACACGGGCATGGTCACGCCCGTGTCGGACCGGTCATGCCCGTGTCGGACCGGTCACACCCGTGACATGAGCGTTAAACTCACTATGTCGAGAATTCACTACCCGTGTCCGGCTCTGGACAACTTGAGGGCTGGTTTCTCATACATTCCCAAGTGCAGCCCAATTTCCAGCACTTCCCTGGACCCAAGTCAGTTCTCCTGACTCAAAAACGCGCACAAGGGGCCTAGTGCGAATCGGGATGTTACAAATCTAGAATGAACTTTTGATTCAGCTGGAAATGACTTCAAGCTTTGGGCTCGGCAGTAATGGCGAGAAAGATAAAGTCTAGCGGCAAAAAGTGAAACCCTAAAAGTTAAATTCTTTCTTGAGAAGTTGTCCCTTTTATATTCCGCCGATTAACCGCAACATGAAGCAGTGGGGACCACCAACAGTTTGACAGCTGCAACTTGCTTTAATGGAAGAAGATGTACAACAGACCTCCGGCAGTATTTGTCTTGTTCTGTAGCTTTCCCGCACTTAATTTGAACTTTGTTGACTTTGTCAACTTTGGGTGACGTCATCAGATTATGGACTCAGCCAATTTCTTAAATTCACTCCAGGCGTTGAGTGAACTGGCTTCACTCAACGCTTTTACACTTATTCATTTCTTCTCCTATCTGTAGGCATTGAGTGAGCTGGCCTCACTCAACGCTTTCTGCTTTTGTCTCTTCTTTATTGGGCATTGAGTGAACTGGCTTCACTCAATTCTTCTAGACTTTGTCGATTTCTGTCTTTTTCTTAGGCTTTGACTGCAGTAGCAAGACTCAATGCTTTTGTTATCTGGCGTTGAGGACGTTGAGTGAAGATTCATCACTCAACGCTTTTGTACCTGTCCTCCTTCTGTCATCTTAGGTATTTTCATAACATGACGCCTTCTGCTTTGGCGCCGAGTGAGTTGTGTTCACTCGACGCTTCTGGACTTTGTCGAATATTCAGCCCGCTAATACATAAGCATTGACAGAGTCAGCTATACTCGACAATGACGTTGAGTAAACTGTCATCACTCAACGCCTGAGGACTTGGCTGCAGAATTGCTTTGCAGACTGCATGACTTCGTCTGTCCACAACTAACTCAACACTTTATGTCATCTGACATTGAGTGAGTTGACTTCACTCAATGCCTGTGGACTTGAGTGATTTTCAGCCTCTCCACTAACATTCCATGGTATCTGGCATTTAGTGAACTGTCATCACTCAACGCCTGTGGACTTGGACAGATTTCTGTCTCTTCACATCTTTACTTTGTGACACCTGTCACATCACTTGAAATACTTTTCCTATCAATGTTTCAAGAACTAACATGCATGCATGAACTTGAACATACATCAAATACAACACTATGTATATCATTGATATGTTTGACTTCTTCAAATCTTCTTCAAATATGAGATATTGTGGGCAATGAATCCAACATAACTATTGAGAAGAAGAAAACAGAACTAAGAAAAGTTTGGGGGGGGGGGGGGGGGGGGGGGGTCTGGAGGAGATGGATGAGAAGGAGCCTTACCACTAATGTTGCTTGTAGTGTTAGAGCGACGAATGACAACAAGAACTTGTTGGGGTAGTGAGAGACGAAGACGCAACATGTTGTGGTCTCCATCTATCATCAGAGAGGAACATCGTAGTTAGGCGGAGCCGCAGAGCTTGGGGTTTTGTCTTTCGCTTTGCACTGCTCAGTCTCTAGGACCAGGAGGCAGCGTGCTCAGTCTCCCGAAATGAAACTGTGAAAGTGGAAAATGTTTAGTGTATTGTGTATCACCTTAATCGTAATGAGTACACTAAGGCATTAAGAGAGGCGAAGAGCAATTCAACACAATGAACACACGCCTCATGTCTCCCAAAATGATTTGACTGAACACAGCTGACATCACATGCATCACACTGCACACACACCTACCAAAATAATTTTTAAAACTTGAATTTTGAATAAAATAAATTTTGATTCAATGCAAGACAAATCATAATCAAGCAATTCGTATAAGACTATGAATCGACTCGAAATGAATTTGGAGTTCACTTTGATTCAAATTTTTAATTTTGAAATCGAATCAAATAAAAACTCCAATGATTTTTGAGCTACTATCAATATTCAATTATTATGCTAATGTCTAAATTAAGGACCTGTTTGACAAAAAATTGCCACGTGGCAGCGTTTCCGATTTGGATTTCGGATTTGCTTCAGTTAGATTCTCGAGAATGGAGCTCTAAGTCAGAGTTGCATCTGTCCTAGAAAAAAGATTAAAAACAGTAAGTAGCGCAGGCAAGATAATATAGAGAAGGACGACGACACTCGATGAGGATGAAGACGACGGCGGCCTAGCTTTCCCGTCCCGCATTTCCTTTTCCATCGTCTCACGGCGCAAGAATGGAAGGCGTAAGCGCGAGCCCCTCGAAAAAACGAAAGGGTCACAAACACGTTGCTAAAGATGAAGAAATCACCGTCAAAATCGACCCGCAATTGCTCCACTGCGGCATTTGCGCTGACCCGCTCGACAACGATGGCCTCGTCTTCCAGTGTGCGAATGGCCACGTCCTATGCTCGGCCTGCGCGGCTAAATACGGGGAGAGCTGCCCCGACTGCCTCACGGCTGACGTCAGCCGCTGCGTCGCCCTCGAGACTATAGTCGACAGGCTACGCATGCCGTGCCCCTTCTCCGCGTTTGGCTGCATGGAGTTCGTCTCCCGTGCGGAGAAGCACTCGCACGAGTTGTATTGCGCGCACGCCCCTTTGGCCTGCCTCGTACCCGGCTGCCTCTGGTCCGGCCCTCAAGATTGCATTTCCGATCATATACGCGTTGACCATGGTCGCTTATGCGGCTCTCAGGGCTTCTTCTACAACAAAAAATTCTCAATCCAGGTGAGATGTGACGGGTTGGTACATTTGCTGAAAGGCAAAGACGGCAGCATATTCGCTCTGCTGGTTACGAACGCGTTGCCGGCGGGGAGCATGCCGGGGGGAAGCATGTTACGTGTTGTTCGGGTCCAGCGCGGCTCGGCCATTGGGACAATATTTGAGTACGATTTGGAGGTGAAGAGGGGCCGGAGTAGTATGACGCTGAAGTCTGTCCCCGACGACTGGGGGCATCACCCCTCTGCGCCGGTGGCTCAGCAGCAGGAATCTCTGCCGGAGCTTCTCTTTGTGCCCCGTCACTTTACCGGAGGAACTACGATCAATGTTGATCTGCGCATCCGTAAAATCTAGCTGATTTTCTTCACTATTTTGGTATTTCTTACTTTCCTTTAGAATACCGCTGGAGAAGTTGCAGAAGCAGCAGCACATCTTGTTCGTTTTTAGGTATATTTTTTGACGCTTGAGCGGCAGGAGTGAGAAATTTAAATTTTGTTGGGTGCATTTAGAATGCACAGATGTTGTATCTTCTCCTTCACTTGTAATCCAGGTTGATATTAGCAAGCGCTATCTCACTATTTGCAGATTGGAATGAAAAAAAAATTAGAGCAATGTTAATAACACTCTATAATAGACTAATAGCAATTCAAAAATAGATCAAATCCCTCATTTGCGATTCCGCCTCTTCCTCGCTCCCAAACACCATCTTCCTCGCTCCCAACACCATCTTCTGAACCTGACGCTAGGCATTCCCTTTGGTGATCCTTAACAAGTTTCCAGTTTTTATTTTGAGTGCTGATGGCTGGCGGTTCATCAAAACCGGTCGCGGAGAAAATCAACGTTGGGAGCTTCTGCTTCCACAAGTTCATCTGCACCAAGCTAAGAGTGCTTTGAAATTGGCACATCCTCTCCATCTATTTCTTCAAAATCTGTCCAGGATGTCTCCCTAGCAGAAAGAAAGAAGAATTCTCATAGTGCTCCAAACTGCACACCAGGTGCTCGTTAAAATGCCCTGTGGCTGATGATTTGGAGGTGAAGAGGCGTCACTTGCAAGGGGTGGCCATGTACGGCCTCCCCTCCCGGCGGTTGCCTCCCGCGACCGCGGGGCGCCGCCCGTAAGGGGCGGCCGTGTCCAGCCGCCCCTCCCCGCGGCCGCCTCCCGCGACCACAGGACGCCTCACGTTAGGGGTGGCCGCCCCTCCCCACTGCCACCTCCCGCGTCCACGGGACGCCGACCGCAAGGGGCGGCCGAGTCCGGTCACCCCAACCCGCGGCCGCCTCCCGCGGCGCGGGGCGCCGCCTCCCGCAGTCGCGGGGCGCCGCCCCCAAGAGGCAGCCGCGCTCGACCGCCCCACCCCGTGGTTTCTCCTGTCGCGGCCGACCGTCCCGTCTGCCGCGACACCTCTCCCCTCGCCGTCCGATCACTCCACTGTGATCGCAGCCGTCCATTTCGTGGGTAACCATACACTAACCGCCATGTTTAGTGAGGGGTTATCATTAATTAAAAATTGATCTGCATTTAGTAAATATTATGCACATCATATACGACCAAAACTATATTAAATGTGGTCTACAAATAATAATTATGTGTGGTTACGGTGTGCAGATAGCTGCGTAACCACCGTAGCCACCTCATGAGGCTTATTAAGAGGCCCCAAGTGCCCCTTTATTTCTAACCTTTTCTCTCCCAGTCTTCCTCTTTCTCAAGTCAGAGCTCTGCCGAAATTCTCCTACGAGCCTCCTCCGCCAGCTAGGTCATCCAAAAATCCGTCTAAGTTCACGACGCTCCCAAGAAGAAGACATTTTGTGCGACATTTTGTAAAGCCTCCTATGTGCGCAGTGACACTCAAGGCATCGCCTCCGCATCTCTGTGCGCTCCGCCGCGAAGTTCGTCAAGCAGCATCCGGTAACACTCCATCAAAGCATAGAGAAGTAGCAGCCTTGTGTGATGTGATCTGTCGCCTACCGAGTACTTTCAATCTCTCATCTCACTGTTGTAACGATGTGCGGCTTGTCGCCCTTAATTCTCCGCACAATGTATAAACATCTGCCAAAAGTGATGTTTGACTAACACTGTTCGATCACGCAGTTATTTTACCCATTTAAGGGGTGTCTCCACGTTAAAATTGACTTGTGTGCTTCTAGAGCTGTCACGGTTCCAGTTCGGTTCCGGTTCTACTAAAACCATGAACCAGACCACTAATGTAACGATTCTTCAAATTAGAACCAAAATCTTATTTGATTTGACCGGTTTCGGTTCTGGTTCCGGTTCCAGCTTAATTTTTGGAACAGTCGTATCAACGGTTCTGGTTACGGTTCAACAAGAACCAAAACCAAACCGACCACTATCGGTTTGGTCCGGTTCCATGCGGTTCGGTCCGGTTCCAATCAGTTCCAACTAAAATCGAAATTAAACTTGGCAGAATGAAATAAAAGCTGGCTGCAAATAGTAAAAAACTAAAAACAAAATCGAAATAGAAATAATTATGTTGCCCACTTTTCAACGATCTTTTCCACCATCAGTGGGATAATATCAATTATCTTCCTACGCGTGTAGATTTGTCACGAATTCTAGTTGGTTTGCGCACGTCTCGTCGGCATGCTCAACCGTAACAACCGCCTACAATTAGTTGTCTTTCATGATTACTAATAAATAGTAGTTGTATATCTTCTATATTTTTTAAATAAAATATTTCAAAAAAATATGTAAGTAAAATTCAAAATATACTATATAACTGTATAAAAATAAAAAATGCATTGCAAAAATTGATTCCAAACCGCAACAATGTCAAAGCATTTCATATGATTTTTATGCGGTGAAATTTTGTACGGTCCAAAATCGCCCCCCTTTAGTGCGATTGCGGTTTGCGTTCAAACTGCACCAGCTTCACTCGTGATAGTAACTATAAATATGATAGATAAAATATAAAATAATAACAATATAATAATAATAATAATAATAATAATAATAATAATAAATGTGTTGCGGTTCGGTTCTACTTCGGTCCGGTTCGGATCGAGTCTAAAAATCTTGAAACCGCTTGAGACTTGTATGTTGCGGTTCCGGTTCCGGTCCGCATAATAATATGTAAGAACCACACCCAGACCAATATTTTTCACGGTTCCAAAATTGATGAACATCACAAGCACTGTAAATGTCAGGCTTAATGGCAAGCTGGGCTTGGGTGCTTCATTAAGCCAACCTCATTTAATTCAGAAAAACATCTCTCAACCCCCATTAAATTCAAATTTGAAAAAGGTAAAGAAAAGGTAGATGAGAATAACAAACAAACTGAATTAAATCAGAAACCCAAGAAAAAGAGAAAGAATAAGAAAATCCTTAAGTATAACAATGTTCAACAGATTTCGTCGAACTCAGATCGACGAAACGTGTACAGTTCCTCGAACACAAGTCGACGAACTTTAAACGCAGAATTTTATTATAATTATTCTTCGAACAACGATCGATGAAACCAATATGGTTCGTCGAGCCGAGATCGACGATATTGGGGCACAAAGAATGAATATTTCCATTCTTTGAGCGGAGTTCAATGAACTCATCCCTATTCGTCGAACTCAGTTCGGCTAACTTATCAGAATTCGTCGAACCCCAGTTTAGATTAACAGAAACTTTAATTACCCCAGAACATTTAATCAATCAAAAGAATTTGTTAACCCATTTACCCAATGGATAATTCCACCTAGGAAATTTCACCCCCTAGGATATAACCACCAACCTGAATGTTCTTATATTTCTAGTTTTAAATTTGTAAAGAATTAAGGACCCAAGGTTACTTGAGTCAAGAACACCTAATTCGTATTCAGACACTGGGGTGGCCCGCTCTCGACGAAAAGTCCTGAGAATCAGTGTTTGCTGGCTTGTTAAGTTCACTCGACACTCGACACTCGTCGAGTGAACTTTGTCACCGAAATTCGTCGAACACCCGGGACACGCCCTGTGACACGCCCGTGTGCCAGGGTCGGTGACAAAGTCACCCTACTATGAACAGTCCTGAGAATCAGTGTTTGCTGGCTTGTTAAGTTCACTCGACACTCGACACTCGTCGAGTGAACTTTGTCACCGAAATTCGTCGAACACCCGGGACACGCCCTGTGACACGCCCGTGTCACAGGCCGTGTACCCTGACACGCCCTGGGACACGGCCGTGTCCCAGGCCGTGTCACCCAAATGCGCTCCAGGTCCCCCTGCTACAAAAAACTGCAGCCATCAGTTTGGCACCTGAGGGGGTAAAAACCAGCAAACACTTATATCGACTAACTCCAAAATGCCATACAAATGTCATACAATCAACCCGTTTTGAGCAACACGACTCAGGCTCAAGAAAGTGCATGCATTCCCTAAGAGGCCTCACCGAGTCCCCGAAAATAGGCTCCAGCTTGCTGGGGAACCGTGCAACTAGCCTACTAAACAGCCACTTGAAAGCCCGCGTGAAAACCATGCTCAAACAACGGTCCGAGCCAACGTAACGCCCATCAAGCGTATGCAATCTTTCAACGACAAAAATCCAGGGCGTTACACGGGCTGCTGCATTTGCCTTGTAGACTGCGCATTAATCATGGCCAACACTGCTTCAGCCACCAATCGTATGGTCTCAGCCGACGGAGGTGTTATAGGAGCATCATTTGGTGCACTGCTAGCCTCAGAAACTCGACGTTCTGACGGCCCAGCACCGCTTCTGGTCACCTATAGTGGTACAAAACACCCGTTAAGCCACCAAATAAAATTACAAACATCAATTATAGGAACACGCAGGTTCCCCAAACACATGTATTTTCATTCATAAGTGGACATTCATGAGTTCTTTTACTGTTATAATGATGACGCACACACATGTGCTCAGCACCCCTTAAAAAGAATTCGCCCACAAATTCATTTGAAGCCTGACCGAAACCAGTAGTCTGATACCAAATTGTAACACCCCCTATCCGTCGCATGACATATAGCAGTAGGTCCGGGCGGGGCCCGATGCCATATACCACAGACAGACCGGGTGGTTACTCAATGGAAACCAGCCAACCAATCATAACGTACTACACAGAGCATTCTAGCGGAAGCAGTTTATAAGTTGCAACTAAGAACCCAGCACAAAAGCATGAATGTCCACTAACAAGCCAAATAGGAATGAAGTACATACACAGTACTGGCCTTAAGGCCTTACAAATGGTTTACTCAAACTTACATGTTTTCTATACCACGGCACGCAGGCCGGTCATACATGAACAAAAGCAAGTAAACACTCCAATTAGGCCTTCGAGGGGCGGCTTCGCAATTTGTGCTTTAGCCCGCTATTGACCGATTGGTCCAGCAGCACCTGCAAGCAATAAACCACTGCACGGTGGCAAACAAAAGCAACGGTCAGCAATGCTAACCAAATTATAACGATCTCACCCCCAATTCGGGGCGGCGATGCTCCTTCCCTGCTGTTTATTAGCATAACCAAGCAGTATATAAATATATACACTGCATCACAGGCATTGGCACGCACGACCACATGCCTCGTGCACTCAGGGCACATTCTCGGTGAACCGGCAAATTTCACGTCAATTTAAGCCATAGACAATCCGATCTCACCAGCGCCACTTTGACGACCAAACTATGAGCATATTGTCTTCTTGGCATAAGTCACGTCAATTTAAGCCATAGACCACCGAAGACCCTCATCTATGCCAACGGCTCTAACCGAACGACATAGATCGAGTACGGTTCCGCCTTACCCGTGCTCATATCGCAACAACAATTTAAGCCATATGCGCGGGTCAAACTTATCCCGAGTCCCGTTTCCATCAAAAACTTTACATAACCCGTTTATGTTCATGTTGGCTCCCAGGCCACCAAGTTGGCAAGATCACGCATCCGCCCAGTTTTCCGGGTGCACCTTAGGGTTAATCCCCAAGGCTCCCTGTTGCCAATCTACCACGTAGAAAACCCGAAAAACAAACATTCGCATGGAGTCTTCTACGGCATTTATGCAATGCAACATCACCGATCCAGACCAACATGTCCGGATAGGCTTCACACATCATGTCTATGTCCGTTCTCATTTACGGACTCTACACAACGGGCACTATTCATGTCTACCCGAAGTAACGCCTCAAACTCACCGCAAACTCGCGAGAGCGGGCCTCCTATGCAAAAGAAGGAGAGCTTCACATGCTCAAGCAGAGAATCATTATCCTAGCGTTCTTCCTTGGCGCCATGGAAATGTACGCGGATGTAAAGCACCGCAATCTCCTTGCCTTCATAGATCTGAAGTCGGCTCGTGATTTGGAGCTCTAAAACTCCTGCAAAGACTGGATCTAAGCTTCTTCTTCCTCCTTTGCTCTCCCCGCTCTCTAGGATTTAGACAGAGAACCAGCAGAAAACAATAAGGGTTTTGAAACCCTTCTCTCTGTATAACTCTTTCGGGAATAAGCACAGCCGTCGGATCGCACTAAGAGGGATGCATGGGCACGATCTAGGTCTAACCTGGACGAATGGGGCTAAACACCGCATGGTACACCTACAGGAGCAGGACACGTCCGCGTCAATGTTGGAACAATTAGTCAACTCCCGCCAATCCCGTGTGTCGACACTCCGTGTCGACAGAGTTAATCACGCTACAAATAGCCCCGCGCTCGACGATCGTCGATCCAAGATCATCGACCGCTGCCATAATCGTCGAACGGAGCTTCTCTATCCAAATCGTCGAACCCACGGCCCGATCGTCGACCGCAGAACGTCGACCAAATCATCGACCGCAGAATTAACCAGATCGTCGAGCTCTGCTCGACGATCGTCGAACCCAGAATGCTGACCCGATCGTCGAACGCAGAAAGCTGGCCCGATCGTCGATCGCAGCATTGAGACCAGATCGTCGACCGCTGCTCGACGATCGTCGCACCCAGATTTCTGCCTTAACGTTTTTGCCAGATCTTTGAACTACCCTGACACGCCCTGGGACACACCCGTGTCCCAGGCCATGTACCCCTGCCAAAGTCCAAATTTGGTATAGATCGTCACATGTCGCTCTTTTGAGTTTCGGGGCGTTACAAGCTGTGTCAAGAAGTTAAAGAGAAGTTGTGTCGACATTGAAAGAATTAGTGCCTAAACACCTAGAGGGGGGGGGGTGAATAGGTGTACTTTTTCTTTTGCTTTTAAGGCAGAAACTCTGTTCAGTTAATTAACTAGAATTTGCAAATTCTACTACTACACAACACAGCAATCACAGAAATAATTCAACACAGAGTGCACACAGATTTTTATAGTTGTTCCCCAAGGTCTAGGTACATCAACTTTCCCCCTTCGCCTATCTAGCAGTGTACTAGATTCGGCCTAACTTCTGCACTTCTCCTCAGATCCTCAGATCTTACAGTAGCTCAGAACCCAAACCAGGTTCCTACAACTCAGAGTGTCCCCACTCCTACAATTCAGGCAAATAGTCCTACCTCAGCCTTCAACAAGGCCTACACTCAGAGAACACAGTCTCCTACAACTCAGGCACAAAGCCCTACCTCAGTCCTCAACAAGACCTACACTCAGAGATCTAAATCTACTACACTCAGCCTTTATAAAATAGCCTTACAGCTCAGATCTATAATAGATATTACAGAAATTTGATTAAACAAAGTTAAATAACCACCACCCTGACAAAGAGAGAAGGGATGGATGGCTTCTTGAACAGTTCTTGGAAGAACTTGATGGCATAGATCAACCTCCCTTAGCATTCTTCAAAGCTTTTTGAATCTGAACTCAGTAGGGTTGAATCTCCTGAGAAGATGATCAGGCAGAGTCCACACCAGAAGAAAAGTGTCGACACATACAGGTTGTGTCGACACACAATGAAGAATCGTCTACATAATCAGTGTCGACACTTAGAAGCAATGTCGACACTCAGAGAAACTTTATCGACAGCAAATGTGTCGACACTAGGAGGCTGTGTCGACACTCAGCAAACTTCAACAAAGTTTAAGTACAAGTGTTGACACAAAGGAGATGTGTCGACACTCAGCAAAGTCTCAACACATGAAGAATGTGTCGACACAAAGGAGATGTGTCGACACTCAGCAAAAGTTTCAACACAAGAAGATGTGTCGACACAAAAGAGTTGTGTCGACACTTAGCTGAAATCAACTAAGTATTGAAGAAGAAGGACTTGTGTCGACACACAGGATCAGTGTCGACACATTCTGAAGAAGTAGTGTCGAGAAGCTATTTCAACAACACAAGGAGTTGTGTCGACACCATGAAGGCTAGTGTCGATACTTAGTCTACTTGTGTCGACACTTGGTCTATTTGTGTCGACACATAAAGACTATCTGTCTCGACACTTTCAGACAGTGATAGAGATTTCAAGAAATGACTGGATGACTTGACAGCTGCCATTTCAACCGGTCAACTGCTACTGTCAGAGCTGTCAGAAGATTGTTAGAAATCAGATCAGCCGATCACCATGAAGAAAGCTCATATAAAGGCTTATTCCTTCAATAGAAGAAGATCGAGAAAGCAATCAATGAAGTGAAAAACAACACAACAAGAAGAAGACCTTCAAGAGAAGATCTAAGAAGTTGGAGAGAGAGAGAGAGAGCTTCTTTTAAGAAGACCAGCTGTTGAACCAAGATGATAAGGAAGATTCAGATTGATATTAGAATCTTAAGACAGCAGTTGATTGAAGATCATCTGCATAGAGATACAACCCTACTGTGTTCTAATTCAAGAAGCTTTGAAGAAAGCCAAGGGAGGTTGATCTCTGCCAAGTTCTTCCAAGAACTCATCAAGAAGCCAGTCAACTCATCTCTCTCTATCTAGAGTTGTGGTCATATACTTTGTATTTTCTAATTTTTGTAGGATTTTGTATAGATCTGAGTTGTAAGCCTAAATCTATAAAGGCTGAGGTAGGGCCTGTGAGCCTGAGTGTAGGAGAATCATTTCTATGAGTGTAGGCCTTGTTGAAGGCAGAGGTAGGGCTATTGTGCCTGAGTGTAGGTCTTATTGAAGACTGAGTGGTAGGGCTTTTGTGCCTGAGTTGTAGGAGTGAGATCACTCTGAGTTGTAGGAACCTATTTGGGGTTCTGAGTTGTAAGATCTGAGGATCTAAGAAGAATTGGAGAAGTTAGGCCGAATCTAGTACACTACTAGATAGACGAAGGGGGAAAGTGGATGTACCCAGACCTTGGGGAACCACTATAAAATCTGTGTGTTCTCTGTGTGTGATTAATTCTGTGATTGATGTGTTATCTGTGCTGAATTGCTGTAAAGAATTGCATAAACAGGTCTAATAATTCAGTGTTTTTGCCTTAAAAGTTAAAAAGATTAAGTGTACCTATTCACCCCCCGTCTAGGTGTTTAGGCACTAGTTCTTTCAAGTGGTATCAGAGGGAGGTTTCTCAAAAAAAGGACATAACAGTCTGAGTAAAAGATCCTGTAGGCAGAATCAAGAATCAAGAAAATGGGTTCAACTGAGAATCACAAAGAGCTAGGATCAATGAAATTGCCAATCTACAGAAAAGAGATTTTTGGCATATGGAAAGAGAGGGTTAGACTTTTTATGGAAGCCTCTGACCCAAGAATTTACATTACAGTCAAAGAAGGGCCATATGTGCCAATGAAAGTATATGTTCTAGATGCAAATCAGAGAACTCCCAAAGACTATTCAGAAATGACAAAAGATGAGATTATTCTGACCACTATGGACAAGAGGGCCCAGAATATTATTGTAAGTGCAATTGATGATGCCACATTTCAGAACCTAAAACATTGTAAAACATCAAAAGAAATGTGGGACACACTGATTGTTTACATGGAGGGATCTGAAGAAGTTAGACAAGACATGAAGTCCTTGTTAAATCAAGAATATGAAAGCTTCAGACAAGAAAGGTCTGATAGCATAACTGAATGCTACAAGAAATTTTATAGGATAGTCAATGAGTTGATGTCCTATGGAAGAGAGTTCAGCAATTATGAGTTGAATGATAAGTTTTTGAGATCCCTGACAAAGGACTGGGACACCAAGATTTGTGCCATAAGGGAAATGGCCAAATTAGCTGACATACCTCCTCCAACTTTGTTTGGAAAATTGTTATCTTATGAGATGCAGTTAATGGTAAGGAAGGAGGAAGAAAAGACTACTAGGGTGGAGCACAAAGAAAGAGTTATGGCCTTCAAGACTGAAGCCACTAGGAAATATAAAAGCAAGTCTCCATCTCTACCTCAAAAAGTTGCTGAGGCTGAGACATATACTTCAGATAGCAAGAAGTCAGAAAGCAGTGAAAGTGATGAAGACTTTGCTGCATTTACTAGGCATTTTCAGAAGTTTCTAAAGAAGAAGCAGTGGAGGTCCAAGCCATCCACTTCACAGCCAAAAGATGACTACTACCAGAAAAGGAAGTCATCAAGGAATGACTGGAGAAAGTCCAAGTCTAGTAAAACTACATCCTCAAAAATAGTATGCTATTGTTGCAATAGACAAGGACATGTAGTAGATGATTGTCCAGAAAAGAGGAAAGAGTCCACTGACAAGAAGAAGACTCAATTTAAGGGCAAAAAAGAAAGGTCCTTTGTTGCTAAGAAGGATAAAAGTCTGACTGATATGTCATCTTCAGAAACAGATTCAGAAGCTGAAGCCTATATTGGCTTGTTTGCTGAAGAAGAAGAAAATGAGTTCATGCAGCAAATGAACTCAATTTATGAGCATGAGGTCATTCAGTGCAAGGGACTGGTGGCCTTATCAGAAGGAGACAAGATCCAGGATCAGCCTGGACCAAGTAAGGTACAAATTTGTTCTTCTAGTTCAAGTTTGAGTGCTGGATCAGAATCAGATACATCAGCATCAAGTGATGTGAGTGGATCTGAATCTGAAGGAGACATTCATTAGTTGATTGATGAATATAGAGTATTGTTGCAGGCTTTGAAGAAAAGCAAACTCTTGGCCAAAACTCATGCTAAGGAGATTGCTAGTCTCAAAGTGGCTGCAACAGATTTTGACAAGTTGCTTGATCAGAAACAAAATGAAATAGCCAGGCTGAAGAACATTACTGTTATTCAGATGGGTACTATTACATTCAAGAATGATCAAATTAGGAATCTGGAGGTTAAACTTCAAAAGGAGAGAGAAATTGTTGCAAGTTTTTCTAAACTAAAATCAGTTTTACCTTTGATAGATGAGTTCATTCCTTAAAAGGGTAAGACTGGATTGGGGTTTACAAAACCTGTCAGGACAGTTAGGTCCAAGTCTAAGGGCAAAACCCCAGTACTCAACAAGAAGCCTGTTGTAGATAAAACAGTCAGGGTTGTACCTAAACAAAGGTACAACAGATTTGAGTGCTGGTGTTGTGGCAAGGTAGACCACTTTATCATAGACTGTTGGCACAATTCAAGTGTCAAGGAGAGTAGCAAACTGCCTGTTAGAAGATCTACAGGTAGTTTTGTTAAAAGTCAAACTAACTTGCACCAAGGACCCAAGAATTATTTGGGTTCTAAGGTTAACTAATCTGTTTTGCAGGTGAGTCCAAGTGGCCATGCCCCTATATGGTACTTAGACAGTGGATGTTCCAGGCACATGACTGGAACTAGGGGATTGCTGAAGGACTATACACCAATCAAGGATGGTCCTAAAGTTACCTTTGGTGGTTCAGAAAAAGGAATCATCAAAGGCTTTGGTAACATTTCTAGCAACCTAATTACAATTACTCAAGTGGCTTATGTAAAGGGTTTGAAACATAACCTCATTAGCATAAGTCAGCTGAGTGATTTAGGATATGACATCTAATTTGTCAAAGATGGTTGTCATATCAGTAGGTCAAGTGATCAAAAGATCATTTTGACAGGATATAGGAAGAGAAATGTCTATTGTCTAGACATTATGTGTGAGAACATTGTTTCTCCTATTTATCTTGTAGCTGATGAGAAAGTCTCACATTGTGTTAAGTGGCACAAGAGGCTGGCTCATCTTAACTATAAGACAATTGGCCAAATCTTTAGCAAAGAGTTAGTGAGGAATGGTCCTCAGGTTAAGTGTATAAAGGTTGGGATATGCTCAGCTTGTCAAAAGGGCAAGCAGACCAAATCCACCTTTCATAGTATTGAGAACAAAGATGTTGTGAGGTGTCTATACCTCTTACATATGGATCTTTTTGGTCCTATGCCAGTTCACAGCCTAGGTAGGAAGGTCTATACATTTGTGGTAGTTGATGACTACTCAAGGTATTCTTGGGTGTTCTTCCTAAGGCAAAAATCTGAAACACCAAACATCTTGTATAGTTTTGTTAAACAAATTCAGAATGAATTGAACAGTACAGTGGTCAAAATCACAATTGACCATGGTACTGAATTTCAGTCTGAAAGTATGACAAAACTGTGTGAAGAGTTTGGAATTTTTCAGGAATTTTCCTCACCAAGAACACCTCAGCAAAATGGTATTGCTGAAAGGAAAAATAGAACATTGATAGAGGTTGGTAGAACCCTGTTGAGTGACACATCTCTCCCAGAATATTTCTGGGCTGAGGCAGTTAATACTGCATGTCATGTAATCAATAGGGCTACTATCACCAAGAGCCACAAGAAGACCCCCTATGAGATTGTGAAGGGCAGAAAACCAAATCTATCCTATTTCAGGATCTTTGGTTACAAGTGTTATATCCTTAACAATGGTAAGTCTTATCTAACCAAGTTTGCTGCCAAATCCCAAGAGGGAATCTTTGTTGGGTACAATAACAACAGTAAGGCTTATAGGGTCTACAACTTGATTACTCAAGTTGTAGAAGAGTCAGTTCATATAGTTTTTCAAGAAGCTAGACTCATTAACAATAAATTGCCTAGAAGTGTTTGTAGCTCTACAGGTGTAACTGAGAAGATGGACAAGCGTACTATTGCAGAAGGTCCTACTGCAAGTCAACAAGTAGAAGAAGGTGGCTGCTGTCCAGGGGGAGTACAAGATACTCCTGTTGCTGAAGAAGAACAAGAGGAGCAGCTGAATGAAGAAGCTGAAGGTGTACAACCAGAAGATAGGCTGCCTCCAGTAAATAGGCATTTAAAAGATCATCCAGCCAATCAAATTATTGAAGATCTCAGTCAAGGGGTACAAACAAGGAGCAGGAATCTAAGTTCAGTTCTCTACTCCAGCTTTCTATCCCAAGTAGAGCCAAAGAAATTTGAAGAAGCAATCCTGGACCCTCATTGGATTGAGGCAATGCAAGAGGAGCTGAACCAGTTCAAAAGATGCAAAGTCTGGGAGCTTGTTCCTAAACCAAAGGGCCACAACATTATTGGAACTAAGTGGATCTTTAGGAACAAGTTGGATGTGAATGGAATTATTATAAAGAATAAAGCTAGACTAGTTGCAAAAGGATATAGGCATGAAGAAGGTATTGATTATGATCAAACCTTTGCTCCAGTAGAAAGACTGGAAGCAATAAGGATGTTCCCTGCCTATGCAACATTCCAAGGATTTAAGGTCTATCAAATGGATGTTAAGTCATCGTTTCTGAATGAAAACTTGAAGGAAGAAGTCTATGTAGGGCAGCCATCAGATTTTGCAGGCTGCAAGGAAGATAGAAAGAGTACCACAGATACCTGTCAATTTCTAGGAGGAAGGCTGGTGTCTTGGAGTTGCAAGAAGCAGACCAGTGTGGCTATCTCCACAGCTGAGTCAGAGTATGTTGCTGCAGGAAGCTGCTGTGCATAACTACTATGGATACAACACCAGCTAGAAGATTATGGTATTCAATTAAGTAGAACACCTTTATTTTGTGATTCTACTAGTGCCATTTCTATTGCAAATAATCCTGTCTCCCATAGTAGGACTAAGCACATAGAAATAAAATACCATTTTCTAACAGAACATGTAGAAAAAGAAGACATTTCCTTAGAATATATAAATACAGATAATCAGTTAGCTGATATTTATACTAAGCCCTTAGTTGAAACCAAATTCAATAAATTTAAAATTGAATTAGGGATGATAAACTTAGAATAGTTTACAAAAATTGGCTAAGTAAAATAGTGTCGACACACAGAGTTGTCTGTGTCGACACATAAAAGTGGTGTCGACATTTCAGAGAAATAGTGTCGACACATCTAGGAAGTCTGTGTCGACACTTCAAAGAATTTGTGTCGACACATGGAGTGTAGGTGTCGACACATCCAAGGTGGTGTCGACACTTAGGATTTACATAGAATTAGTCTAGTAGAGTCTCGACTAAGTGTTGAGCTAAGTGGTGTTGACACATATATAAGTGTCGACACATATATTCTGTCGACTATACTTGTGTCGACACATAGTTGTCGAGACATTATAAGTAAGTGTCGACACTTTTCAACAGTGTCGACACAATTTAAGTATTTTGACGCGCCTTTTCATCTTCGATTCTAGAAAGGTATAAATAGGTTTTCGCCATTGTTTGTCGACACGCTCACCAAAGTTTCGAGACCAAACTTGTGTGTCGACATCTCTCTTCTCTAAATTCAAAATTTCTTCAAACACTAATGGCGCCCAAGCTAGAAGAGAACATTAATGAAGGATATGAACTCGTGCGACACGCCTTTGATGACGCGGAACCCGAAATACAAGGTGTGGTAACCCTAATTGCCGAGACTGGACTGGAATACATTGTATCAGAACCAATCAAGATCTGGAAAAAGGAGGTCCTTGAATTTTTGAGTGCAGCTTCACTTGATGATACTGGACTCAAGATTAAGTCCAGAGTTCATGGAACCAAAGTCAAGGTCACACAGAAAAGTCTAAGGAAGGTACTTCAACTACCAAGAACAGAAGAAGAAGATGTATCTGCTTCTAAGACTAGAGAGGCATTGAGATGGTGTGGACTGGATTCAAACCTAAAAATTGGATCAGTTTTAATAGGAAAGGAATGAATATATAAGGGAAATTCTTATCTAAGATAGTTGGCAAGGTCATCCTGAGCAAGCCTGTAGGACATGACAGAATTTCAGCTCAGATGTTCAATTTGATGACAAGGATTATCTTCAAACTTGATACTGATTGGTCTGCAGTTATGTTTGATAAGATAAAATAAAGTATGAAGAAACCCAATCAGGGTAGGATTCTGAGTCTATACTTAGCTAGTAGTATACCTGAAGTGATGAACTAGGCTGCAGGTTCCAAGATAAACCACATGAGGAGAATGGATTTGAGAATTTTCTCTAGGTAGGATAGAGTATTGACAAAATAAATGCCAACTCCAATAAAGGACACACCTTAGAAGAAGAAGAAGAAGACATCTATTGTGGCTCAAGAATCCTCCAGCAGCTCTGAAGAGCAAGTGGTTTTTACTCCTGATGATGAAGAAACTGGAAATGTTGGTCAGTCTCCAGCAAGACAAGAAGATGCACAGAGGCAGGGGGAGCTACCACCAGCTAGCCCAATTCACCTGGATCCACTCCAGGGGGAGCCTCTACTTGTGGAAGAGCCAACTCTACTAGAGAGTGAAAGGGCTACCCAAACCATTCTAGAGGTAATCACTGAAATTAGTCAATTAGATTTCACTATTGAGGATGAAGTTTTGACTGATTCATTACCTAATGTTCATCAGCAAACACAGATACAACCTCAACCACAAGATGTTGTCATGGAGGACACATCTGTTGCTGATAAAGTGGTTGATGAGATCAGAGATTCTCCAGCCATTCCTCAACAGGAATTTACATTAGAAGAGCTATTCCCTGATCTTGTACGGACAGATCTTGAGAAATAAATAGTTGCTGTTGAGGGGGAGAAGGCCCATATTGAGGGGGAGCATGTGGAGATTGTAGAGGAAATTGCAATCAAGGTGACTGAGGAGCCAAGAGATGCTGAAGGGCTAACAAGGACTGAGAAGGATTCACATCCTAGTCCTAAGGATATAGTGGATATTTCTAGCACTTCTGCTTCAGAGGATGAAGAGGTTGCTAGAGCCAAGAAGAGGAAGTTCCAGGTCTTCAAGAGAAGAAGCCAGAACTATAAGAAAGCCTTACAGACAATTGCTCCACAGCCTGTCACCACTACTGATTATAGTTCTCTGATGGTAGCATTATAGATCAAGCTAGATAAGCAAAGGAAGGCTTTACAAACCTATATGGATGAAGGACATAAGTCACTTCAGTTTGATCTTGCACAAGAATTCAAATCTATCAGATTTGAAGTGAATCTCAACAAGAAGGAAATGACTGACTGCTTCCATAAAGGAGGAAATGCAGTAGTCTATCTGGCCACTCATCAAGAGAACATCAAGAAACAAGTTGATGAAATTGCACTAAAACAAGGCTATATCCTGGAGAATCAGCTGAGAATGAATGATAATTTGACAGCTTCTCATAATGCCATAGTCACTGAAATGAAGAATATAGCTACTGCCCAGACTGCACACAGTGCTGCTGCTAAAGCTGAGTTTGATAAGCAACTCCAAGAGAGCCTACTTGCAGTTCACTCTGCCATCCAGGATTCACAGAAGCTAATCACTGAAAAGCTCCAAAGGTTGAAACCTTTTTATAAAGATGGAGTTAACTATCTGAATGCCCAGATCAGGTTTCAGAAAGGTGACCTGAGGGATCACATAGAGAGAGAAGTCATAAAGGGGGAGAGGGTATTAGTCAAGGCAGGCTCTGATCATGCCAAATGGATTTCAAATTCCATCAGAGCCACCATTGTATATCCACCTTTATGTGCTGATGACAATGTGGCAGAGTCTGGAATAAATCTTGCATACTTTGGAGGAGAGCAAGCTGAAGTAGGTCAAGTGATATACCCTCCTGCAGACTTTGATATGATACATCAAGAGGTACAGTCTATGTATAGTCCTCCTGAGGGTAATGAGAATATCATTCTTGAGAAAGTTGTCCAGCCTATGCCAGAGGCAATCTTAAAAGAGCAAGAGGCTTTGTTAAAAGAACAAGAGACCCAATTATCTAAGAAAAGATTCAGAGAGCAAGCTGAATTAAGGCCAGATTTTGAACAGTGGAGCCCCACATCCAGGAATATCATTTTGACTGCTTGGAAGGCTGCTAAGGATAATGTCCTGGAAAGAGGCAAGTGGTATTCTGAACAGGAGTGGAGGAAACATGAGAATAGGCAAGAAGCCATAGTACAGTATATAAGAAAGGCTAAACTGGGAAAGCTACCTCCTAATGCACAGGAGCCTAACAAGTATTTCCCTAAGCCTTATCACTATTTTGAAAGGCAGAAGATAAAGGCTGAAGAGCTGAAAAAGAAAGATCTCAAAGGGAAGAAGCCTGCTGCTGCTGATGACAATGAAGCTCCAGTTCAAGCAAAGATTCAATCTGGAAAGGGGATTGTAATCAAAGAACCAGAGCAGCCATAGGATAGCATTTTCTTAAGTTTACAAATTGTAATCATTTGTATTAAAATTCTATGTAAACTTTTGACTAATGAAAAGGTTGGAATTTGTAAGAACATTGTGTCATGGTTCAAATCTATTACATTAATTGTTCTGAGATAATTGTTTATACATGTTCTGTTTATACATGTTTAAGTTCTTGCCCTGTCATATATTACTGTTTTATATCATACTAAAAATTTGTTATGTATGGTGTATATCATTAACTAAGGGTTATGACTTCTCCAAATAGTGGGAGATTGTTGGGTACATTGGAATATATGTACCTGATTTTAAGAAGCCTCACCCTACTCAATGATATACATCAAGGTGTATTTGATGTGCTTTGAGTTTATTTGTGCAGGTTAAGTAACTGCAGTCTTGCATGAAAAGTTTCTAAGTCCATGTGTCGACACCCAGAAGAAAAGTGTCGACACTTAAGAAGGCTTGTGTCGACACCTAGAGAAGCTGTGTCGACACTTGGAGTAATTGTGTCAACACCAGGAAGGCAGAGTCGACACCAAAAGAAAAGTGTCGACACATACAGGTTGTGTCGACACACAATGAAGAATCGTCTACATAATCAGTGTCGACACTTAGAAGTAGTGTCGACACTCAGAGAAACTTTGTCGACAGCAAATGTGTCGACACTAGGAGGCTGTGTCGACACTCAGCAAACTTCAACAAAGTTTAAGTACAAGTGTTGACACAAAGGAGATGTGTCGACACTCAGCAAAGTCTCAACACATGAATAATGTGTCGACACAAAGGAGATGTGTCGACACTCAGCAAAAGTTTCAACACAAGAAGATGTGTCGACACAAAGGAGTTGTGTCGACACTTAGCTGAAATCAACTAAGTATTGAAGAAGGACTTGTGTCGACACACAGGATCAGTGTCGACACATTCTGAAGAAGCAGTATCGAGAAGATATTTCAACAACACAAGGAGTTATGTCGACACCATGAAGGCTAGTGTCGACACTTAGTCTACTTGTGTCGACACATAAAGACTATCTGTCGCGAAACTTTCAGACAGTGACAGAGATTTCAAGAAGTGACTGGATGACTTGACAGCTGCCATTTCAACCGGTCAACTGCTACTGTCAGAGCTGTCAGAAGATTGTTAGAAACCGGATCAGCTGGTCACCATGAAGAAAGCTTATATAAAGGCTTATTCCTTCAATAGAAGAAGATCGAGAAAGTAATCAATGAAGTGAAAAACAACACAACAAGAAGAAGACCTTCAAGAGAAGATCTAAGAAGTTGGAGAGAGAGAGAGAGCTCCTTCTAAGAAGACCAGTTGTTGAACCAGGCTGATAAGGAAGATTCAGATTGATATCAGAATCTTAAGACAATAGTTGATTGAAGATCATCTGCATAGAGATACAACCCTATTGTGTTCTAATTCAAGAGGCTTTGAAGAAAGCCAAGGGAGGTTGATCTTTGCCAAGTTCTTCCAAGAACTCATCAAGAAGCCAGTCAACTCATCTCTCTCTATCTAGAGTTGTGGTCATATACTTTGTATTTTCTAATTTCTGAAGGATCTTGTATAGATCTGAGTTGTAAGCCTAAATCTATAAAGGCTGAGGTAGGGCCTGTGAGCCTGAGTGTAGGAAAATCATTTCTCTGAGTGTAGGCCTTGTTGAAGGCTGAGGTAGGGCTGTTGTGCCTGAGTGTAGGTCTTATTGAAGACTGAGTGGTAGGGCTTTTGTGCCTGAGTTGTAGGAGTGGGATCACTCTGAGTTGTAGGAACCTATTTGGGGTTTTGAGTTGTAAGATCTGAGGATCTGAGGAGAAGTGGAGAAGTTAGGCCGAATCTAGTACACTACTAGATAGGCGAAGGGGGAAAGTGGATGTACCCAGACCTTGGGGAACCACTATAAAATCTGTGTGTTCTCTGTGTGTGATTAATTCTGTGATTGCTGTGTTATCTGTGCTGAATTGCTGTAAAGAATTGCATAAACAGGTCTAATAATTCAGTGTTTCTGCCTTAAAAGTTAAAAAGATTAAGTGCACCTATTCACCCCCCTCTAGGTGTTTAGGTACTAGTTCTTTCATCCACCCACCCCTCTCCAAGCAACACACTCCTCTTCTTGGAATCACCTCCAAATTGCCTTAATTCTCAAGATCAATTTAGATCTAAGAATTTCAGCCCCAGATCCGTTTTTTTCAGTGCTCATACTTTCAATTTTTTCCACGATCTGACCCTAAATAGTGGATCCAGCCCTCCCCTGCTCGAATGTACTTGTACGTGGCCAGATCTACCTATTTATCACTCGATCTCATCATTTACTGCCGAGGACAACCACCGCCTTCATTTTCACGCCGCCGGTCCCACCTACGATTGCCGATCTACACATCCGGACCTTAATTCTTCAGTGCCTCGGTTCAGCCCGCTACTTTGTGATTTTATTTTGTGGTATTATATTATTTTTTTTGATATTTTTACTGGTGAATAAATATATTTGTTGTGATTCTTATTCGTAGAAATTGTTTCATTAAGCTAATATTTTGTAGGTGGAGCTATTTGCCGTGCGCTTCTCTTTGACCCTCCGAGCGGAGGAAGCCATTATAATTTGCTAAAATTAAATCTTTGTTTTCTATTTAAAAATCTGCATGGTACTGAAAATTTACATTACTTTAATTTATTCGTCAACATATCGATCATTACATTGCATGTAGATTTTGAATAGCATGTCACCCTTGCACTACCACCTAGAGTCATAGGGTTTTGTGCACCTGTATCCTACCCCTACATCATTTTGGTATCAGAGCTAAAGGTTAGGCCATTTGCGTGCTCAGTAGTGGTAGGACATTTATAGAAAGCATGGTAGAGCCTCATGTCACCGACGACCACACGACGAGCTCGAATTTGAGCGCTGCTTTTGCTAATTTTCAACGAGTTATCCTAGACCGTTTTGATAAATTAGGTGCCTAGTTTCATGATGTGCATCATGATATTGCCGAGGTGAACCTTCGCTTAGACAACTTAGAGAATGTAACACCCCAAAATGTTGGAATTGATCTGATAGCGTCTTAAGGCTAATTTGGGGCCTGATAAGGGGCACACGGCCTTGGACACAGGCATGTCCATGGCCGTGTCATGCTACAAGTTCGTCGAATTTCCGTGTGGTCGACGAAATGCGTTTGACAATCTTTGGAGGTCGAGCACACATCCTGAGACACGGGCGTATCCAGGGCCGTGTCCTGCTCTTTGTCGGCAGAGTGGTGTCGAGAGAGGCACACAGCCTGGGATACGGGTGTGTCCAGGTCGGACACGGGCTTGTCCAGGGCCGTGTCCCTTCTCTGTGTTAGCCGGTCTTTATCACGCGTGGTACACGGCCTGGAACACGGGCGTGTACTGTCCGACACGGGCGTGTATAAGATCGTGTCCTGGTCGGGACGTGATGATTTCCTGTGTCGCTTGAGGGACATGCCCCGTGACACGGCCGTGTCATAATCTGACACGGGCGTACCATAATCTTACACGGGCGTGTCAAGCAGTACACGGGCGTGTCTGAGACTGTGTCCTGTTCTGTGTTCGACGATCATTTTCAGATCGAGAGACACGGCCTGTGACACGGGCGTGTCACAAGCCGTGTTCGG
Organism: Platanthera guangdongensis; assembly: GCA_039583875.1. NCBI lineage: Eukaryota > Viridiplantae > Streptophyta > Magnoliopsida > Asparagales > Orchidaceae > Platanthera > Platanthera guangdongensis. Next base: position 105,789,840 of record CM077152.1, read on the forward strand.
CCTAGGAAAATGATTTTAAGTACGAATCAAGGATGTTCATTTTCTTCAATGGGATCCAAGAGTCTAGATTCGTCCTTGCTGTTATAAGGCCGAGAATAGGGGGTGAAACCCTCATTTTCTCTTAGGGTTTCTCTTTCTTGGATAAGTGAAGTCCTCTTCCTTTCTACATAGGAAACCCGCTCTCGCAAGTATGCGGTGAGTGTGAGGTGTTCCTTTGGGTGGATATGAATAGTCCATCTAGTTTTGCATGCAGAGTCCGGAATCGAAGTACAGACATAGGCATTGTAACATCACATTTCCAACTAGACCCCTAAGAGTGGTTTTTGGCCATGACTAGGTCATGACAAAACCCTAGAGAGCTAAAAAGGGCCAAGTGATAAAAGGCCAAGGTGAGAATCACCTTGGTCTGCCTATGACACAACCTCATCACAAAACCTAGGGTTTGACCTTCGGGATTCACCATGACTCCATGACCTTACCACGACATCACTAACCCATTAGAGGGTCCACTAGAGCCTTAAGGGTCCATTGGAGTCAACCCCAAATGGCCAATTTGACATAGAACCACCATAGGCCTAAATAGGGCAAGGTGCCCTAATCAAGGGCAGTTGAACTCTAATGTGCCCAACCAACCTTAATTAGGGCTTCCTAAACCTAAAGTGAGGTGAATAAGCCACCAAGGACCACTTGGGGTCAACCCTAGTGGTCATGTTGACCCATGTCAACTCAAGCCCATAATCTAGTCAAAGTGCCCTTACTAAGGGTAGGTGACCTCCAAAATGTAAGGTAACCCTGCATAACCCTTTATAGAACTTAGGGGAGGCCAATGGGTCACCAAGGACCCATTGGGGTCAACCCAAATGACCAAATTGACCTAGGTCAACCCTAGCTTAGGTTTAGGTCAAGCTAGCCTGAATGGGCTAACTCAAGCTCAAGCCCAATTCACTTGGGCTAACCTTACTTTGAGTGATGAAATGGACATGTGGACTGCCAATAGGCCAGAGGGTTGACTAGCCAACTTAGTGACTAGGAGAGAGAGAGAATCTCAAAGTGAAGAATAATTAGGAGAGAGAAAGGGGTATATTTAAGGGTGTTTAGTGGAATGGGCCACTTGGACCCATGCCATCAAACACCACTTGGGCTGGCCGACCCTTGGAGTCATTGAGGAGGAGGTGGATGGAGTGGGGCCCACCCATGCATGCATGGTGACAAGAACAAGGCTAGCCCGCAACCTCTCACTTAGGAAATACTGCCCCCCTATACTTCATCTTCTCACTTCCCCCCTCTCTCCTTTCAGTTCATTACCATCAGGACAAAGAGAGCAGCAGAGAGAGAGAGAAATCGAGCTGGAGTCGTGAAACCGAAGGATAAGCATCGCCGCCGCCACAATGGCTCTCCGCCGCTCCTCACGTCGCAAGGCCGCCGGGAAGGTCCTCCCTCACCTCTCACTTCATGCCTAGATCTTAGGAATGTTTAGGGTAGGGTTCGGGATCGAATGAGCCCGAACCCAGTTCTTCATTTTCTCCATTAATGGAGTTTTGGAAGCTTTCGTGTGAGGTGGCGCCGCCACCACCCGCCGCCCTAGCTGCCGGCAAAAGCTTGCGCCCACCACCGTGAGGGGGAGGTGATGTTTGCCGGTGGAAGCGCCGCCGGGAAAGCCCCCGTGAAGTTTGGGATGGAATCCATGCATTTGGAGAAGAAAAACAGTAGCCTTCCGATTACTTTAAGATTCGTGCCATGCAATATTATTAACCCTGGAATTATTTAAGTACATGAATAGTGTATTTCCTGTCTCCAATAATCCGACTTTTGCATGCCAATATTTAGGGCACTTACATCCTTTTTCATAAAATGTTATCAACATGAAAATTGTAGGTCTTGACGTTACCTTTAATTTGGTATGTTACACATAATTTGTAGTTAGGTCTACTGCCCTATAGAGCCATGTTCCTAGGGCTTGTCCTAGGGTAGGTCAAAAAATAAAATGAGTGCCCTGTCCAAACCCTAAGTCCAAATGGACTGAACTTTTGGGATGTTGATTAATTAGGCATATCTAGGCCCTCCCAAAAAATGGGAATTTTTGGGGAAAATAATTCTATAGTTTTAGTCAGAATACGATAAATTGACTTTTGTTGATTTTTGGAGCATACCAAGTCTAATATGCCCCAAATGTTGGTGGCCTACCCTTATGGTTATATTAGACCTATGGTAGAAACATTAGTCAATTTGTCCCTCTGCATGTTGAAATATCTCACTTGCAAGATCTGAAAAGGTGAATGGTCTTGGGCTGCAAATAACAAAAATGCAGAAATTGGAAGAGATCCCCAAGCCCATCCAGAGGCCCAAATGACCTGGGATTTTGTGAAGTAACTGGTTTAGGGCATAAGTAGGCCCTGCCCAAAAATGGGATTAATTGGAATTAAAATTAGGGGGAAATTACTAAAATACCCCTAGGTTTTTTAGGTGATTCTTGGAGTAGTTCAACTCCAAAAGGCCCCAATTTTTGGTGGCATGTCCATTGGGACATTATTAAGGCATGGTTAAATTTTCAGCCCATAGGACAACAACAGTTAGGTAAAACCCCTTGCATGTGTTACCTTGTAAAGGGCTTGGTGTGCTTATAGCCAAAAAAAATGAAAGATTGAATGCACAACATTTTTGGACCACTGACTTAGTATTACCTTAAGTACCCTCCCCTCTTTGTGGAAGATGGATGAATTAGGGTTGATTTACCCTTGGACACAAGTTCACACCCTAGGGAAGGATCTTTGGGGGTTGTGAAGGACATAGGGGCAAATGCCCTTGTATGGCCTTGTAATTTAGTAGGGAGATAGCTTATGTATATTTAAGCCTCTGGTTGAAATATTAGGGAATTTAGAAGTAGTTAAGTACCTCAAAAGTCAAACCCTAGCTTTAGGGTAGAAGCACTACTAGGTCAAAACAATAACTTAACATCATCTAAAAATTGTGAGAATGGGGTAGAATGAATCTTAGGGTAAGTTGAACCCCTAGATATTTTTAGTGGAATTTTATAGATTATATTCATGGTAGTTCCTTTGTTAAATATCAAAGTGTCCAATTTAGTATTTGATTTAATTTGATCATTTGGTTTAAATGGAATCTAGTAAAATTTGGTCAGTAGAGGTTTTTGACCAAAATAGAGGTCTCTGAATTTTATTATAATTTTTAAAGGATTTTATATATTGCTTCCTTCATAAATTTTGTAAAGGCCACATTTGGTAAATAAATCATTTAAAGAATAATATAACTTGTAAAAATGTGAATTTTGGCCACTGATGATTTTAGGATGATATCTACTGGTAGGAATTTAATTAGGAATTTTTGCATAGTACTTGATTCATAATTATGCCCTTTGTAGATTTTTGTATTGAATTTATTTAGAATTAAATATTCTGTGAAAAATCACGAACGTTGGCCAGTTATAATTTTAGGACTGTAATAGTGTAATATATTTAACTCAAATTATTTGGATGATAATTTCAAGTAGTTGATTTAGAAATCTTGGAATATGGGAATTACTGCTAAAATAATTTTAGGACCCTTAATTATTTCTAGAAAATGTCAAATTTGGAAATTGTCACTTTTAGATATATGGAATATTATCATGAATTTATGAAACATTAATCATGTCTAAAATGTATACATCATGATCAACTTAACAATAATTGGCTCTTGTAAGAAATTATTTAAATAGAGGATTAATTGAGGAAAATACAATATTCTAGAATTAAATCATTTATGTCATGATAGGACTCCAGTAATAACCTTGGTCATTCTGATGAAAACTTGAAGGACATCCTATCATGAACATCACTTAGTATAGGTTTGTCTGCAAATAGTAATTTGGGAAAAAGTTGTATTAGGATAAGAGTTGGAATAGTGTAGAGTTAGTCATGTTGAATTGATGAGTCACCATATAAGATCTAAGGAGTGGTGGGAATCGAGTTGATGTGTGTTGGAAGGTATGCGAGTTCGACGAAAGATCGTCGTTCCCGCAAGAGTGAAATGTCTAAACTGCCCTAGGATTAGCCTATCGCAATATGAGAAGGTAATGGGTAAGGGAATCAACCAATAGTAATAATAAGTACCTTGCGAAAGGGAACGTTGGGCGTAATCCTAAAATAGTTCCTAGTGCCCCTTGAGAGCCCTTCACAGGGAATACCGGAGGCAGTCCTGGGATAACGTAAACTGTATTAACAAGCTGAAAAGAGTAACTAGGAGCATGGGGGAAGGGGTGGGGGATGATAGGGCTTAGTCTTATAGACTAACAGTTTTCAAACCACATCATATTAGGGGATCGTGGAGCCCAGCATGGAGGAGCAGCCCAGGAGATCGGTGCGATTGGAGACAGGGCAGTCTAGCTCAGGAGTACAGCCAGCTGGGACCGTGAGTACCAACTTCTAGTAGTTGTTTTATTTTGCTTCCGCATGAGAGATCTGTAGTGAGGATATTGATGTACCGGGCTTAGCCCTTCATTTCTATACTCTTTTACTATTGTGTGGACACTCCCTTCCGGGAGATTTTATATATATGTGATTTGCTGTGGACTTACATGTCTATACTCTTGTACTGCTACTTTTGTGATCAATAAGGCCGGCAAAATCGGCGTTTTGTAGTGACGATCTTCCCGGGCGCGAACGTGTCACCGCAAAGCGGCGGTTCTGGGCATAAGACCCCGGTGTTTTAAAAAGAAAAAAAGGGGGGGGGGGTCTTACAAGTGGTATCAAAGAAAACCTCGATAAGTAACAGTCCACAACCCCTGGGTCACCCCCGCGCGAGTTTAGTTTGGGGACAAACTAAGCAGTAGAAGCTGTGGTGTGCCCATGTGGGGATCACATATATAATTGTCCATTTTAGTTAAGGTTGAAAAAATACCTAACGATAAATTTTGTGGTGCAGCCTCCAGCACTGCCTACACCACCGGGTGGAACCCCGCAGATTCCGGAAGTTGCACCACCGCTGCCGGTTCCCACTCAATTCCTATAGTCTGACATGGGACAGACTCTGACGGCTATCTTGGAAGCCTTCAGGAACCAACAGGCCCCGGCTCCACAGCCTATTCCGGGAGCCAACTGGCTCAGCATATTTCGAGGACTCTCTCCCCCGTCGTACTTGGGGACAGAGGGGGTAGTTCGAACAGAGGAATGGCTAGACATCATGGAGGAGATGCTGACAGGGATACGGAGCCCTTGGGAGGAAAGGGTGCCACTGGTTGTTTCCTGCTTGGAGTCCCATGCCAAGCGGTGGTGGAAGACAGTTCTGGAGGCTACCTTTGCTGATAGGGAGGCTGCCGAGGTGACGTGGGAGGAGTTCATTCCCATGATGTTGGAGCATTTTGTTCCGCAGTCGGCCCGAGATGAGCTGGAGGATCGCTTCTTGCAGTTGAAGCAAGGTTCCAGGACGGTGGTGGAGTACCATCGAGAGTTCAACCATCTGGCCCGTTTTGCAGACTCTTACCAGCTAGATGAGGCAGCGTACACGAAGAGATTCTACAAAGGTTTACGGGAAGATAAGAGGGATTCCCTTCTTTTCGTTTCGAACAGGCATATCACTCGTATTCTGTAAATGGAAAAAAGGTTAAAGGCAGATTGGCTCACCACCAGAGGCCGGAAACGGCCAACGGAGGATCAGAGCCGGGGAGCCCGGAACGATCAACGGCGAGGTCGTGCGCCAGAGGCACGAAAGGTGGAGGATCAGCCTCGACAGGAGGTGAGGCAGGAGCTGAGGGAGCAGGTGACGCTGGCCCCTCAGCCTATTCAAATGCGAGATGTGCAGAGACCAGGACGTGGGGCTTACACTCCGCCGGAATGTTACCACTGTCATCAGGTGGGGTACATCAAGAGAAACTATCCTGTGAGAGGGATGCCTCCACCAGCACCGCATATTGCCCCACCGACTCAGCATTATGGAGGCCGAGGACGTGGCTAAGGATGCGGATATCAGGGTAGAGACCGCAGGCCGGAAGGACAACAGATTTATGCACTGGACCTGGCTCAACCCAGGAACCCGGAGCAAGTGATCACAGGTATGACCGAAAAGTTTTCTTTATACTTAAGTTCTTTCCTTTCCTAGAAAAGTAGTTTCATGAACTTGAATTATTAAGACTAGGCAGGAAAACCAGAAATGGAACTCTAAGTAAATTTACAATCTCAGGCATCGTCTTCATTTGCGGCAAGCCCGCACACACTCTCTTCGACACGGGTGCTTTGCACTCATTTGTGTCGGAGACCTTTATCCAAGGGTTACGAGGCGTGGAGAGGATCACAGCCAAGACATTACGGATACGGCTACCCGACGGGTCGGAGTTGTTCACATCATCCCATTGCGATCTGGAGGCATGGATAGGCAGAAAACCCTTCAAAGCTCCAGCGACAATTCTGTTGCTGCCTGATTATGATCTGATTCTGGGTATGACCTATCTCCATTGGAACAATGCCCAGATGGACTTCTTGGCCAAGAGGATTACCCTGAGATATGGTGACTCGTTCATCGTGATGGAAGGTATTAGACCCGCCTCCCATATATTCTTATCGTCTATTCAGGCCGTCAAGGCCCACATGCATGACGACAAGATTTATCAGATTCTCTTCGAGATGGCGGAGGTTAAGGGATCTGTATCTGACATTCCCGTGGTGCGAGATTTTGCGGACGTCTTCCCGGAGAAACTACCAAGGCTACCCCCGCACAGAGAGCAGGACTTCCAGATATTGCTTATGCCAGGGGCTAAGTAGGTATCCAGAGCTCCCTACCGCATGGCCCCAAGGGAGCTGACAGAGTTTCGGAGTCAGCTGCAGGAGTTGGTGTAAGCCGGGTTTGTCCGGCCGAGCTCTTCGCCATGGGGAGCCCCAGTGTTGTTTTTCAAGAAGAAAGACGGAACACTCAGGTTGTGTATCGATTACCGGGCGTTGAACCGGCTAACAGTCAGGAATACCTATCCTCTGCCAAGGATAGACGAGCTGTTAGACCAGTTGGAGGGAGCCCACTTCTTCTCGAAGTTGGACTTGCGATCAGGCTATTATCAGTTGAGGATTCGAGAGGAGGATATACAGAAGACTGCTTTTAGCAGTAGGTATGGACTCTACGAATTTACCGTGATGCCCTTCGGGCTCACGAATGCGCCGTCAGCGTTCATGACTCTCATGAACCGGGTCTTCGAGACATATCTATATGTGTTTGTCATCGTTTTCATCGATGACATCCTCATTTACTCGAGTACCGAGGAGGAGCACGTGAGGCACCTGACGCTGACCTTGGAGAAGCTACGGGAACATCAGTTATATGCCAAATTCTGCAAATGCCAGTTCTGGCTGAAGGACGTGGCCTTCCTTGGACACGTTATTAGTGAAGCAGGGTTCGCAGTAGATCCGGCCAAGATTCAGGCAGTTCGAGATTGGCCACAGTTGAAGATAGCTGCGGACGTACGGAGCTTCCTAGGACATGCCGACTACTACCAGAAGTTTGTAGAGGGTTTTTCTAGACTTACCCTCCCACTTACCTCTCTGACAAGGAAGGATATACCGTTTTTTTGGACACCACAGTGCCAGTCGGCATTCCAAGAGATGAAAAGTCGACTCACTTCTGCTCTGATACTTGCCCTCCCCTCGGGGAGAGAAGGATTTCAGGTTTATGTGGATGCCTCCTACCAGGGCATGGGAGCAGTTTTGATGCAAAAGGGACATGTGATCGCTTATGCCTCCCGCCAGCTGAAGAAACATGAGAAGAACTACCCAGTTCATGATTTGGAGATGGGAGCGGTTATATTTGCATTGAAGGTCTGGCGGCACTACCTCTATGTTGTCCACTGCGACATATTTTCAGATCATAAAAATCTGAAATATGTGGATACGCAGAAGGAACTGAATATCCGGCAATGCAGATGGGTGGAGTTTCTAGCGGACTATTAGTACGAGATGCACTACCATCCGGGTAAGGAAAACATGGTGGCCGATGCACTGAGCCGGAGAGCTTCCACTTCTGGAGCAGGGCCCCAGCTTATGTCCATGGAGCTACTACGGACTTTTGAAGAGATGCATATCACTCTGGTATCATCTGATGACCCTGAGCGGTACTAGGAGTACCTGGCCGCTACGAGCACCACCTATGATATACATGACAGAGTCAGAGATTGGCAAAGGCGGGATGCCAAGCTAGAGCCTATTTTTTGGGCCTTGGATGCAGGCTCAGCTGGGGACTACACGATACGAGATGATCTGATATGTTTCAGAGGTCGCACTTACATACCGGATGGAGGCAAGATTCAGGAGGACATCATGGCCGAGGCTCATCATAGCAGATATTCTATACATCCCGGGATCACTAAGATGATGGCGGATTTGAAGAAGACTCTATACTGGCCGGGCATGAAGAAGGACATCACCTACTTCGTGACCCACTGCGAGGCGTGCCAGTTAGTGAAGGCAGAGTGCAGACATCCCGCTGGTTTATTGCAGCCACTCCCGGTGCCAGAGTGGAAATTTGAGGATATCGCGATGGACTTCATCCATGGCCTCCCTCGATCACGGGCGGGAAACGATTCTATCTGGATAATAGTTGACCGACTGACGAAGGTGGCTAGGTTTATCCCGATCAGGAAGGAGGATGCTGTCGGAGTACTGGCACGGAGGTTCATAGAGTAGTTTGTGCGATATCATGGGGTGCCCAAGACGATCGTGTCGGATCGAGATGGACGATTCACGTCCAAGGAGTGGAGGACAGTACAGACATACTTGGGTACTCGACTGGCTTTCAGTATGGCCTTCCACCCCCAGACAGATGGGCAAACAGAGCGCACCAATCAAACACTAGAGGACCTGCTGAGACTATGTATTGTGGACCGTTGAGAGCCCTGGGAGAGGATGTTGCCCCTAGTGGAGTTTTCATACAATAACAGTTATCAGTCTAGTATACGGATGGCTCCGTATGAGGCGTTGTATGGGCGGAAGTGTAGGACTCCGTTGTGTTGGATACAAGACGAGGATCCGAAGACTGTGGGCACGGACTTTATTGAGGATACTTAGGCACAGGTACGGCTGATACGGGATAGAATGCTGGAGGCGCAGAGCAGGCAGGCGAAATATTATGATGCTCGGCATAGTCTAGTGGAGTTTCAGGTAGAGGATCGGGTGTTCTTGAAGATCCGGCCGATGTATGGGGTTTCACGAGTACGTGGTCGGTGGAAGAAGCTTAGCCTGAGGTACATGGGGCCGTTCAAGATCGTGGAGCGGATCAGTCCCCTAGCTTACCGGCTGGAGCTGTCACCAGAGCTGGCCGGCTTGTACGATGTCTTCCACGTGTCTTCACTCAGGAGGGCTCTACTACGCCCGGAGTTGCAGATTACGGCCACTGATGGGCCGGTAGCTTCAGATCGATCTGTATATTTGGAGATGATACGAATCGACGACCAGGGGATACGAGTCTTGCTCCGCAAGAAGATCCCGCTAGTCAAGGTCCTATGGAGGAACCACGGACGAGAGGAGCATACTTGGGAGCCACATGACCTTATGTAGGAAAGATATCCGGAGCTATTCAGTTAGGTATACCTCACAACCCCTCAAGATGTTTAATTTATTTTCCTGCTTTAAACTAGTAAGGCTGCTCCAGAAAGAGTAGAGGCTAATCTTTTGTTTATTGGGATCTTGGTTTGCCAGTTGGACAAATTGGTCATAGATTTAGGTTTCCCTTAATCCTAATTTAGCGAACATGGCATCGTGATGGGATGTTACAAGTTTCTTTTCTTCGGTAGAAATCCCCGTAGGCTTAACCTTGATTTCGGGGACGAAATCTTTGTTTTGTTTATTGGGATTTGTAACATCCCATTTCCAACTAGACCCCTAAGAGTGGTTTTTGGCCATGACTAGGTGATGACAAAATCGTAGGGAGCTAAAAAGGGCCAAGTGATAGAAGGCCAAGGTGAGAATCACCTTAGTCTGCCTATGGCACAACCTCATCACAAAACCTAGGGTTTGACCTTAGGGCTTCACCATGACTCCATGACCTCACCACGACATCACTAACCCATTAGAGGGTCCACTGGAGCCTTAAGGGTCCATCGGAGTCAACCCCAAATGGCCAATTTGACCTAGGACCACCATAGGCCTAAATAGGGCAAGGTGCCCTAATCAAGGGCAGTTGATCTCTAATGTGCCCAACCAACCTTACTCAGGGCTTCCTAAACCTAAAGTGAGGTGAATGAGTCACCAAGGACCCCTTGGGGTCAACCCTAGTGGTCATGTTGACCCAAGTCAACTCAAGCCCCTAATCTTGTCAAAGTGCCCTTACTAAGGGTAGGTGACCTCCAAAGTGTAAGGTAACCTTGAATAACCCTTTATTGACCTTAGGGGAGGCCAATAGGGCACCAAGGACCCATTGGGTCAACCCAAATGACCAAATTGACCTAGGTCAACCCTAGCTTAGGTTTGGGTCAAGCTAGCCCAAATGGACTAACTCAAGCTCAAGTCCAATTCACTTGGGCTAACCTTACTTTGAGGGATGAAATGGACATGTGGACTGCCAATAGACTAGAGGGTTGACTAGCCAACTTAGTGACTAGGAGAGAGAGAGAATCTCAAAGTGAAGAATAATTAGGAGAGAGAAAGGGGTATATTTAAGGGTGTTTAGTGGAATGAGCCACTTGGACCCATGCCATCAGCCCCCACTTGGGCTGGCCGACCCTTGGAGTCATTGAGGAGGAGGTAGATGGAGTGGGGCCCACCCATGCATGCATGGTGACAAGAACAAGGCTAGCCCGCAACCTCTCACTTAGGAAATACCACCCCCCATACTTCATCTTCTCACTTTCCCCCCCCCCTCTCTCCTTTCAGTTCATTACCCTCAGGATAAGGAGAGCAGCAAAGAGAGAGAGAGAGAGAGAGAGAGAGAGAGAACCGAGCTGGAGCTGTGAAACCTAAGGATAGGCGCCGCCACCGCCACAATGGCTCTCCGCCGCTCCTCACGTCGCAAGGCTGCCTGGAAGGTCCTCCCTCACCTCTCTCTTCATGCCCAGATCTTAGGAATGTTTAGGGTAGGGTTCGGGCTCGAATGAGCCCGAACCCAGTTCTTCTTTTTCTCCATTGATGGAGTTTTGGAAGATTTCAGGTGAGGTGGCGCAGCCACCTCCCGCCGCCCTAGCTGCCGGCAAAAGCTTGCCCCCACCACCGTGAGGGGGGAGGTGATGTTTGCTGGTGGAAGCGCCGCCGGTAGCCGCCGGGAAAGCCCCCGTGAAGTTCGGGCTGGAATCCATGCATTTGGAGAAGAAAAGCAGTAGCCGTCCGATTACTTTAAGATTCGTGCCATGCAATATTATTAACCCTGGAATTATTTAAGTACATGAATAGTGTATTTCCTGTCGCCTATAATCTGACTTTTGCATGCCAATATTTAGGGCACTTACCACCTTTTTCATAACATGCTCTCAACATGACAATTGTAGGTCTTGAAGTTACCTTTAATTTGATATGTTACACATAATTTTTGGTTACGTCTACTGCCCTATAGAGCCATTTTCCTAGGGCTGGTCCTAGGGTAGTTCAGAAAATAAAATGAGTGCCCTGTCCAAACCCTAATTCCAAATGGACTGAAATTTTGGATAGGTGGCTTAATTAGGCATATCTAGGCCCTCCCCAAAAATGGGAATTTTTGGGGAAAATAATTCTATAGTTTTAGTCAGAATATGATAAATAAAATGTTGTTGATTTTTGGAGCATACCAACTTTAATATGCCCTAAATTTTGGTGGCCTGCCCTTATGGTTATATTAGACCTATGGTAGAAACATTAGTAAATTTGGCCCTTTGCATGTTGAGATATATCACTTGAAAGATCTTAAAAGGTGAATGGTCTTGGGCTGCAAAAAACAAAAATGCAGAAATTGGAAGAGATGACCAAGCCCATCCAGAGGCCCAAATGACCTGGGATTTTGGGACGTAACTGGTTTAGGGCATAAGTAGGCCCTGCCCAAAAATGGGATTAATTGGAATTATAATTAGGGGGATATTACTAAAATACCCCTAGGCTTGTTTAGGTGATTCTTGGAGTAGTTCAACTCCAAAAGGCCCCAATTTTTGGTGGCATGTCCATTGGGACATTATTAAGTCATGGTTAAAGTTTTAGCCCATATGGACTATAGCAAGTTAGGTAAAACCCCTTGCATATGTTGGCTTGTAAAGGGCTTGGTGTGCTTATAGCCAAAAAAAATGAAAGATTGAATGCACAGCCCTTTTGGATCACTGACTTAGTATTACCTTAAGTAACCTCCCCTCTTTGGGTAAGATGGATGAGTTAGGGTTGATTTACCCTTGAACCCAAGTTCACACCCTAAGGAAGGATCTTTGGGGGTTGTGAAGGACATAGGGGCAAATGCCCTTGTATGGCCTTGTAATTTAGTAGGGAGATAGCTTATGTATATTTAAGCCTCTGGTTGAAATCTTAGGGAATTTAGAAGTAGTTAAGTACGTCAAAAGTCAAACCCTAGCTTTAGGGTAGAAGCACTACTAGGTCAAAACAGTAACTTAACATCATCTAAAAATTGTGAGAATGGGGTAGAATGAATCTTAGGGTGAGTTGAACCCCTAGATATTTTTAGTGGAATTTTATAGATTATATTCATGGTAGTTCCTTTGTTAAATATCAAAGTGTCCAATTTAGTATTTGATTTAATTTGATCATTTGGTTTAAATGGAATCTAGTAAAATTTGGCCAGTAGAGGTTTTTGACCTAAATAGAGGTCTCTGAATTTTATTATAATTTTTAAAGGATTTTATATATTGCTTCCTTCATAAATTTTGTAATGGATACACTTGGTAAATAAATCTTTTAAAGAATAATATTACTTGTAAAAATGTGAATTTTGGCCACTGATGATTTTAGGATGATATCTACTGTTAAGAATTTAATTAGAAATTTTTGAAGTATATTCATAGTACTTGATTCACAATTATGCCCTTTGTAGATTTTTGTATTGAATTTATTTAGAATTAAATATTCTGTGAAAAATCACGAAAGTTGGCTAGTGATAATTTTAGGACTGTAATAATGTAATATATTTAACTCAAATTATTTGGATGATAATTTCAAGTAGTTGATTTACAAATCTTAGAATATGGGAATTAATGCTAAAATAATTTTAGGACCCTTAAATGTTTGTAAAAAAATGTCAAATTTGGAAATTGTCACTTTTAGATATATGGAATATTATCATGAATTTATGAAACATTAATCATGTCTAAAATGTATACTTCATGATCAACTTGACAATAATTGGCTTTTGTAAGAAATTATTTAAATAGAGTATTAATTGAGGAAAATACAATATTTTGGAATTAAATCATTTATGTCATGATAGGACTTTAGTAATAACCTAGGTCATTCGGATGAAAACTTGAAGGACATCCTATCATGAACATCACTTAGTATAGGTTTGTATGCAAATAGTAATTTGGGGAAAAGTTGTATTAGGATAAGAGTTGGAATAGCGTAGAGTTAGTCGTGTTGAATTGATGAGTCACCATATAAGTTCTAAGGAGTGGTGGGAATCGAGTTGATGTGTGTTGGAAGGTACGCAAGTTCGACGAAAGATCGTCGTTCCCGCAGGAGTGAAAGGTCTAAACTACCCTAGGATTAGCCTATCGCAATATGAGAAGGTAATGGGTAAGGGAATCAACCAATAATAATAATAAGTACCTTGCGAAAGGGAACGTTGGGCTTAATCCCAACATAGTTCCTAGTGCCCCTTGAGAGCCCATCACAAGGAATACCGGAGGCAGTCCTGGGATAACGTAAACTGTATTAACAAGCTGAAAAGAGTAACTTAGTAATTATGATTGCACATTTCACGAACACAGATAGCACAGGAAGATAGTTGGGAGCTTTGGCTTGGATGGTTATGAGATAGACGTTTTGGTCTGGCGAGCTTTGGCTCGGTTGATATTTGTGACGGACGTTTTGGTCCGGCGAGCTTTGGCTCGGTTGATACTTGTGACAGACGGGTTGGTCCGGGGAGCTCTGGCTCGGTACTGATACGATAAATTTGCATGTGCATGAAAGGAAAGAAAGTTAAGGTGGTGGGTCTTCGGTATGGGTTAGTCGTTGCACCGACGCCAATACGATGACTCGGCAAGTGTGGTTTAACACTTCGCCAAACTTAAGTCCGGCGGTCCAGTCGGCAAGAGTACGCGGTAGTCCGCTTAGTGCACCAAGCATTGAGGCGTATGATAGGTCAGACTGGTAGTGCTATTACTGGTTTTAAGGTGGGCGAGGCCCAACCCACCGCTTCCGTCTGCCACTACGGAGGTATCCTAGGAGGTAACGGCTCCAAAAGGGGGAACTAAAGGTCTGTATGCACAGAGTCTGGTGTGTGTGTGTTGCACTTGCATGTTCCATCATACCCACCATATAGATGCATATCATAATCATTCATAATATCCTGTGACACATAATATATAAATGGAATGGGACGCTTATACATTAGGACCTGCAAAACGACCCCTTGGTCTATAAGCTTGTGTGGGCAAGTTTATAAATTAAGGTTATTTCAATATATATATACTGCTTGTGATAACCGACACCCCAACGTATAAGTGGTATGGGACATTTTATACGATGGGAGCCTTGTAGAAAATCCATTGGCTTATGTGTACTCACATAAGTGAAGGTTAAATTCTCTTCTTACTTTACCTATTACAACATGATTATAAATTGCTAGCTAGGTCCCCCGGTCACCTATTTGTTTTACTCTCCACTTTCACGTCCTTTCCTTTCTTCATCCCCGCTTGGTGCCTTGGAGCATGGGGGAAGGGGTGGGGGATGATAGGGCTTAGTCTTATAGACTAACGGTTTTCGAACCACATCATATTAGGGGATCGTGGAGCCCAGCATGGAGGAACAGCCCAGGAGACCGGTGCGATTGGAGACAGGGCAGTCTAGCTCAGGAGTACAGCCAGCTGGGACCGTGAGTCCCGACTTCTAGTAGTTGTTTTATTTTGCTTCCGCATGAGAGATCTGTAGTGAGGATATTGATGTACCAGGCTTAGCCCTTAATTTCTATACTCTTTTACAATTCTGTGGACACTCCCTTCCTGGAGATTTTATATATATGTGATTTGCTGTGCACTTACATGTCTATACTCTTGTACTGCTACTTTTGTGATCAATAAGGCCGGCAGAATCGGCATTTTGTAGTGACGATCTTCCCGGGCGCGAAGTTGTCACCGCAAAGCGGCGGTTCTAAGCATAAGAACCCGGTGTTTTAAAAAGAAAAAAAGGGGGGTCTTACAGGCATGTTGTGTGAAGCCTACCCGGACAAGTTGGTCTGGATCGGTGATGTTTCATTATGCAAGAATAGCTGGAGAAGACTCCGTGCCGATGGTTGTTTTCGGGTTTTCTGCGTGGTAGATTGCAACTAGGAGTCTTAGGGATTAACTTCAAGGTGCACCCGGAAATCTGAGCAGAAGTGAAGTTCTGCTGTTTTGATAGCCTGGGAGCCAACAGTGTACATAACCGGGTCATGTATTAATGTTTGATCGATTTGGGACTCGGGGAAGCTTAACCTGCGCTTATGGCTTAAATTATCGTGGTAGTGTGATCAACAGGTTGAGTGGAACCGTACCCGCTCCAAGTGGTTTGGTTAAAGCGAACTAAGATACATGGGACTTGCCGTTGGCTTGGAGGGAGAGTCTTAGGATTCGGCCGTAGAGACTAAATGCTCATGAGGTTTGCCATCCTGAGTGTGGTGGTGAAGTGATAGAATGGACCAGATTCATCGAGAATGTGCCCTGAGAGCACGGGGTGTGTGGCCGTGCGAGCCAACGCCTGTGGTGATTGGTGCTTAAATTGTATTTTCACTATCTTGTTTGGTTATACTAATAAATTGCCGGGAAGGAGCACCGCCGCCCCGATTTAGGGGTGGGGTCGGTATAATTTGGTCAGCTTTAGCTGACTGTTGCTTTTGTTTGCCACCGTTGCGGTGGAATGTTATTTGTAGGTGTTGCAGAGCCTAGTGGCAAGTAGAGGGATGAAGCCCTGATTGTTGTGCAGGCCCTCGAAGGCCAAAAGCCAATGTTTACTTTTATGCTCATATGTGGTCGGCCTGCGTGCCGATGTTTTGAAGACATTCATTATTTAAGTAAACTCTTGTAAGGCTATAAGGCCAAATACTTTGTGTATTTATACGCTCATTCCTACTTGGTGTTTTTAGTGGACATTCTTGATGTGGCTTGGGTTCTTATAACTGTTTTAAAAATCTTCCACTAGAATGCTCTGAGTTAGGACGTGTGTTCCTTTGGCACTGATTTGGTATTAATTCGTAACTCCACTAATTGTCCGTGGTATATGACGTGGGGCCCCGAACGGACCTTCTATTATATCCCATGTGACGGATGAGGGTGTTACAATTTGGTATCAGACTATCGCTTCGGTCTTGCTTATTTGAATTCATGGGCGAATTATATTAAGGGGTGGTGAGCCCATGTATGTGCGTCATCGTTATAACATAAAAAAACCCAAGAATGTCCACTTAGGAATTAAAATACACTTGTTTAAGGAACCTGAGCATTCCAATGATTGACTTTTTGCAATTTGCGTGTCGCCTAATGGAGCATTTTTACAACTATAGGTGACTAAGAGAGGTGCACGGCAGTCGCAATTGCAACATTTCGCAGAGAATAGTGCAACCAATGACGTGCCTGAGACCCCTCCTTCTGTTGAGACCATTAGAAGGGTAGTTGAAGCGGTGTTCGCTGTGACTAATGCACAACATGGAAGGAATGTGAAACCCTTTGCCCATGAGGTGGCTTAAACGACGGGTGGTGTGTTGGAGCAAATGACATTTAGAAGACCATTGGGTCAGCAGTTGAACATGCTTTTAGAGTAGGGAGCACACTCAATTGATGAATATTTGCAGGCGTTTCTTATGATAAGGTGCTACCCAGACTTTGAGTTGGAGAACGAGCAGTCTATAGGCGATAGATTTTATAATGGTCTGTGTGGCGAGCTACGAGTCTTACTGCTGGGACCAAAATTATAGGGATTCCGAGCATTGGTGGAGTCGGCTAGATCTTTGGAAGTAGATTTGGGGAAAACCCAACAGGTGCCAGTGTGTCGGGTACCGAACCCTGCAGGCCTTTCAAAGGCTGCATACCGCAGAATGCTGAAAAAGAGAGCTAGAACGTTAACTAGAAAAGCTTATTATGCTTGTCATACCTGTAGCAAGGAAGGTCACCTTGCCCGAGATCATCGGGACGGTGCACAGAAGGACTTGAGTGCGAAGATGACGGAGTTCAAAATGCCGAACTCCTCAAAATCTGTGTTCCGTAAGTGATTTAAGAAGGCTAGGACTTCAGGTCTAGCCTCTTCTTCTGGTGCATCTGGGGCAACTACGGGCCAAACACCAGACGCATGTTACAATTGTGGAAAGCCGGGGCATTTTGCTCGAGAGTGCCGGAGCGGACGTCCAAAGTCCGAGAGGAAGCCTGGAGCAACACACGAGAAAAAAAGGGAAAGCGGTGGAGCCAACCGCATCTCGCTATACTCCAGCTCAACCCAGAGTGTACAATCTTGGCCTTCAGGAGGCCATAAAGCAATCTGACGTGGTGACAGGTGTATGCGTTAATTAAAAGCAGATTAGCTTTATATATTTGTTACCTTTTGCACGTTAGCTTATGACTGCTTGTGCTAGACTTTGTTTTGATTTTCGAGTATCCGACGAAATCACTTTTCGATATAGGAGGTTCGCATTCCTTTTTGTCCTTAGGATTTGTATTGTGCATTGGAGTACCTTCTTCAATGGCAAGAGACAAATTGGATATGTTGTTGCCTCATGGGTGTTCTCTACGCGCGAATAGAGTATGTTGCATAAAGATACAGATTGAGAGTCAAGAGTTTGACTTGCAAGAGTCGCAACCGCCGATAGTGGAGTTCGTCGGGATCTTTGGTACAGACTGACTCTCGGAGCAACGTGTGTACATCAATTGCAACTGTAAGGTGGGTAGTTTTCTGAGTTTCCTGACGCATCCCCTGGAGATCTCCCTGAGGCCCCGCCTTAGTGAGAGATCAACTTCACCTCTAAGCTAGTGCGAGGTGACAAACCTGTGTCACGTTCTCCATATCGGTTAGTACCTAAGGAGATGGCGGAACTGAAAGTTCAACTTCAAGAGCTGTTAGAACATGGGTATGTGCATCCAAGTTCATCGCCTTGGAGCACATCGGTGCTCTTTGTTAAGAAGAAGGACGGAAGCTCACGGCTCTGTATTGATTACCGAGTGTTAAATAAGCTAACGAAGAAAAATAAGTATAAAATCCCAAGGATTGATGATCGGTTCGATCAGTTAGTTGGGTCAACGGTGTACTCAATGTTGGATCTGAAATCCGAATATTATCAGTTGCGGATAAGGGAAAGTGACATCCCCAAGATAGCTTTTAGCACACGCTATGGGCATTATGGGTTTACTGTCATGCTGTTTTGGCAAACTAATGCGCCATCCGTGTTTATGGATTTGATGAACAGAACGTTCAGAGAGTACCCGGACCAATTCGTGATAATCTTTTTCGACGATATATTGGTGTACTCGCGGTGCGAGGAGGATCATTTCAAGCATCTGCATATGATGTTGGAGTCGTTGAGGAGGAATCAACTTTATGCCAAGTTCTCCAAATGCGAATTCTGGTTATCCTCGGTAGCATTCCTTGGTCATATAGTTAGTGGAGAAGGGATTGCAGTAGATCCGGCGAAGATAGTTGCGATATGGGAGTGGCCTGTGTTATCTACAGTGGCAGAGGTCTGGAGTTTCTTGGGACTTGCTGGCTACTACAGGCGCTTCATAGAGAACTTCTCGCGGATAGCGTTACCCCTCACAACTTTGACGAGAAAAGATCAAAAGTTTGTGTGGTCGCCGGAGTGCGCACAAGCTTTCGAAGAACTGAAAATTCGGTTGACCACGGCGCCTATTTTATGTTCGCCAAGTGGGACCGAAGGATTTGAGAATTACAGCGATGCATTGGGCTGTGACTTAGGTTGTGTTCTACTTCAGTATGGGAGTGTAATAGCCTATGGCTCGCGTCAGCTGAAGGTTCATGAGAGAAATTATCCGGTCTATGACTTGGAGTTAGCGGCCGTGATATTTGCCCTGAAGCTGTGGAGGCATTACTTATACAGTGTGAAGGTCGATATCTATACGGATCATAAGAGTCTGAAGTACTTGTTCGATTAGAAGGAGCTAAACATGCGGCATCGGAGGTGGATGGAGTTCCGAAGTGACTACACCTTCAAGATATATTATGTGCCTGAGAAAGGCAATGCAGTGACAGATGCATTGAGTCGCAGGGCCCCCGCGCAGGCCAACTAGTTGTCGTTCATGACGAACGTTTGATTCAGGATTTGAAAGCATTAGAGATCTCTTGTATTGACAAGCAGACTAGTGCAGAAGCACAATTGAACTGGACAAAGGTGCAGTATGAGCTTGCTGATATGATTTGGCAGGCCCTGAATTTGGATAACAACATGAAGCAGATCATGGTTGAGGCTTTGGATGGGTCAAATTCCTAATTTGTTGTTAAGGATGGACTATTGTGGAGGGACAGTCGTCTGTGCATCCCAAGTGTGGGTAAACTACGGGAGGAATTGATGTACGAGGCTCATCATACCAAGTACTCGATTCACCCAGGGAGCACGAAAATGTATTGTGATATGAAAAAGTTGTTTTGGTGGCAAAGAGTTAATAAGGACGTGGCACTTTATGCAGAAAAATGTCAAACATGCGCCTTGGTAAAGGCGGAGTGCCAGAAGCCCGGAGTTTTCTAAAAGCCCTTTCCTATCCCGGAGTGGAAGTTCGATGATATTTCAATAGATTTTTTGCATGGGTTTCCAAGGTCGCAGAAGGGAAACGATGCCATCTGGGTGGTCGTAGATAGATTGACGAAGGTGTCACACTTCATTCCGAATAGCAAGGATGATTCGGTGGATAAGCTAGCAAAGCTCTATGTGGATAAAATTGTTTGACTGCACGGTGTGCCCCGCAGCATCGTGAGTGACCGAGATGGACACTTCACGTCCAATGATTGAAGGTTGGTGCAGCAAATGTTGGGGGCCAAGCTGAGTTTCAGCACAGACTTTCATCCGCAGATGGATGGTCGGACCGAGATGGTCAATTGGACGATGGAGGACATGCTTCGTATGTTCGTCTTTGATTTCGGAAAGTGGTGGGAAGATCACATGTAAATGATGCAGTTTCTTATAACAACAGCTACCAAGCAAGTATTCAAATGATGCCCTTCGAGGCCCTTTACAGTAGAAAACACCGCACGTCATTGTCTTGGTTAGAGACAGGTGAGTCGAAGTTGTACAAACGACAAGCAGTGGAAGGCGCCACTTCGTTGGTACAAACAATTCGAGAATTAATGTTGATTGCTCAGGACAGGAAGGCTAAATAATTTAATGCCAAGCATAGGATCATTGAGTTCGCTATTGGTGACTGGGTATATTTGAAATTTAAGCCGTTCAAGGGTGTCTCTCGGGTACGACGCTTAAAGAAGCTGAGTCCGAGGTACCTTACACCGTTTGAGATTCTAGAGCGAATTGGTGAAGCGGCTTATTGACTGAAGTTATCGGTGGAGCTAAGTGGTCTACACGACGCATTCCACATATCGGTGTTGCGGAAGGCGGTACAAGAGCCATCGCACGTGATTGCGGTCGATCAAGTACCTGTTGATAATGGGTTGACGACGAAGGTCAAGCCCGTTCGCATTGAGGACTTTTATGTCAAGTGACTTTGTAACAAAGACATCAGGATGGTCAAGGTTTGATGGGACAACTACAGTCGTGGGGAGCTTTCATGGGAGCGAGAGCAGACCATACTTGAGGAGTATCCCGAGCTCTTCTACTCAGGTACCGTTTAAGTTTGAGTACTTTAATTCTATAATTTTGGGATGAAATTCTCTTAAGGGGGGAGAATTGTAATGCCCCAAAAAGTTGGAATTGATCTCATAGCGTCTTAAGGCCAATCTGGGGCTTGATAAGGGGAACACGTCCTTGGACACGGGCGTGTCCAAGGCCGTATTATGCTACGAGTTCGGCGAATTTCCGTGTTGTCGATGAAATACGTTCGACGATCTTTGGTGGTCAGGCACACGGCCTGATATACAGGCGTGTCTAGGGCCATGTCCTGCTCTATGTCGGTAGAGTGGTGTCGAGAGAGGCACACGTCCTGGGACACGGGCGTGTCCAGGTCAGAGACGGGTGTGTCCCGGTCGGACATGGGTGTGTCCTGATCGGACATGGGTGTGTCTAGGGCCGTGTCCTACTCTGTATTAGCTGGTCTGTGTCGCGCATGGTACACAGCCTGGAACACGGGCGTGTACTGGCTGACACGGGCGTGTCTAAGACCATGTCCTGGTCGGGACGTGACAATTTCCTGTATCACTTGAGGGACACTCCCCGTGATACGGGCATGTCATAATCTGACACGGGCGTGTCAAGCAGTACACGGGCGTGTCTGAGCCCGTGTCCTGTTCTATGTTCGATGATTGTTTTCAGATCAAGAGGCATAACCTGTGACATGGGTGTGTCACAAGCCGTGTTCGGCCCAGGAAAATGATTTTAAGTACGAATCAAGGCCATTTGTTTTCTTCAATGGGATCCTAGGGTCCAGATTCATCCTTGTTGTTATAAGGTCAGGAATAGGGGGTGAAACCCTCATTGTCTCTTATTTCTCTTTCTAAAGTGTTAGAGAGACGGGAGAGCAAGGAAGAAGGAGGAGAGATCTGGCTGCCGGTGGAGCTTCGGAGCCCCAAATCACAAACCGAGTCCAGATCCGTGGAGATGAGGCCATTGCGGTGCTTTTCATCCGGCTAGTTTTCCATGGCGCCAAAGTGAACCTTTAGGGTAACGATTCTCATCTTGGACAAGTGAAGTCCTCTTCCTTTCTGCATAGGAAACCCACTCTCGTGAGTATGCGGTGAGTGTGAGGTGTTCCTTCGGGCGGATACGAATAGTCCACCTAGTTTTGCATGTAGAGTCCGGAATCGAAGTACAGACATTGGCATGTTGTGTGAAGCCTACCCAGACAAGTTGGTCTGGATTGGTGATGTTTCATTATGCATGAATAGCCGGAGAAGACTTAGTGCTGAAGGTTATTTTCGGGTTTTCGGCGTGGTAGATTGCAACAGGGAGTCCTGGGGATTAACTCTAAGGTGCACCCAAAAATCTGAGCAGAAGGGAAGTTCTGTAGTTTTGATGGCATGGGAGCCAATCATGTATATAACTGGGTTATGTATTATTGTTTGATCGATTTGGGAATCGAGGAAGCTTAACCCACGCTTATGGCTTAAATTGTCGTGGCAGTGTGAGAAACGGGTTGAGTGGAACCGTACCCGCTCCAAGTGGTTCGGTTAAAGCGAACTAAGCTACATGGGACTTGCCGTTGGATTGGAGGGCGAGTCTTAGGTGTCGGCCGTAGAAACTAAATGCTCATGAGGTTTGCCATCTTGAGGTCGGTGGTGAAGCCACAGAATGGACCAGAATCACCAAGAATGTGCCCTGAGAGTACGGGGTGTGTGGCCGTGCGAGCCTACCCCTGTGGTGATTGGTGCTTAAATTATACTTTCACTATCTTGTTTGGTTATACTAATAAATTGCAAGGAAGGAGCACCACTGCCCTGATTTAGTGGTGGGGTCGTTATAATTTGGTCAGCTTTAGCTGATTGTTGCTTTTGTTTGCCAACATTGTGGTGCAATGTTGTTTGCAGGTGTTGCGGAGCCTAGTGGCAAGTAGCGGGCTGAAGCCCTGATTGCTGTGGAGGCCCTCGAATGCCAAAATCCAATGTTTACTTTTATGCTCATGTATGGTCGGCCTACATGCCGATGTTTGGAAGACATTCATTATTTAAGTAAACTCTTATAAGGCCATAAGGCCAAGTACTTTGTGTATTTGTATGCTCATTACTACTTGGTGTTTTTAGTGGACATTCATGCTGTGGCTTGGGTTCTTATAACTGTTTTAAAAATCTTCCACTAGAATGCTCTGAGTTAGGATGTGTGTTCCTTTGGCAGTGATTTCGTATTAATTAGTAACTCTACTAGTTGTCCGTGGTATATGACGTGGGTCCCCGACCAGACCTTCTGTTATATCCCATGTGACGGATGAGGGTGTTACAGAGAATGTCAGAGACACAGCAATACAGCGTGACGAATAACTTGAGGACGACCCTGATGCTCCTCCTTGTCAGGACTGACACCCGAGAGATGGTCTGCCTCCAGCAGAACTCCACCATTGTGATATTCCAAATCGAGCCCATGTCCCACCAGTAAGGTGAAATCCTGATTTTACGATAGATCATAGGCAAGTTTCAACATGGGATAGGCTTCCCCATTAACGTGATGAGTACCGTATGTAATGTCAGTCGCAGCCTAACAATAGAGATCATGTGCCCCCACACGGTCACCATGAACATCACCACGATGAATATTATCCCCCGAGTCGGAGAGAGCGATGTTCCCCCACTTGATCGATATGACTACACCCATTATGATTATCATGAGGATTATCCCAACCCACAGAGTGGATGCCACCATCATGATATCACTCGTTGCATCTAACTCAACGCCCCTTCGTTCGATGGTCACCTAGATCCAAAAGCCATCAACGATTGGCTCTTGGACATGGACCAGTACATCAAGTAGTATGACATGAGTGACGAGCATTGTGTTCGCTTTGCAAAAATAAAGTTGATTGGAAAAGTAAGGTATTCTGGATTGGCGTCGAGAGAGTGTTGGAATGAGATGGGTACTACCCTATCGCTAGATGGGATGAGTTGAAGCAAAGGTTGAGTGAGAAATACCTCCCCGCCTCCTAACGAGACAAGTTATTTGAGAAGTTACAGAACTTATGACAAGGGTCACTTACTATCACTGAGTATATGGCTCATTTCGATGAGCTAGTTGTTAAGAGTGACTTCTCGGAGGAGCCTATCACCACCGCCTCCCGATTCAAGGCGAGCCTTCGTGTTGAGATTCAGATAGAGTTGATTCCACATCAATTATAGGCGGACAATCAGATATTCTAGCTTGTTCTCGAGTACGTGCAGTACCTACGATCTTCAAGAATGAGGCAGTACACTTCTCGGACTGAGTCCTCGACTTTTATGAAACCCGCTCACCCTAGACCACCACGGCTACACCCTCACGTATCCTAGCGGATGTGATGGGCAAAGCCATAGACACTAAAGGCCAATGAACTGGTGGTATTGTATGTTATTGATTTTTTGGCAGGTGGCACGTGGCGGCGTAGTGCCCCACGCGGAACCTGCTAGTTGAGGGTGAGGAGCAGGATTTGGAGAAAGAAGAGGATGGTATGGAGGAAATCATGGCCACTGTCGAGGAAGGCTGGGAGAGTGACACCGAGAGATATTTAGAGGCGAGTGTGATTAGATGCCTTCTACATACCCCTAATGTAGATGAGGATTGACGATGCACCACCATCTTTGACACATACTTCCCTAGTGCAAGCGGCCCCTGCAAGTTGGTTATCGACATTTGGAGTTTTGTGAACATCGTGGCATAGAAGGGGCTTGAACGTATGCAGGTTAAGGCAAAGCCTCACATCCTTCCATATCGTGTTGTTTGAGTAGACAAGGCGGTGATTCCGGTCACCCAATGTTACTTAGTCTCTGAAAGATATGGTACCTAAACACCTAGAGGGGGGGGGGGGGTGAATAGGTGACCTAATCCTTTTTAAACTTAAATGGCAGCAATCAGTTATATCACAGAATACTAACTATTTTATCACAGCAAACACACAGCATGCACAGCAATAATCACAGCACAGCACAGCATACACAGTGGTTTATAGTGGTTCCCCAAGATATGGGTACATCCACTTTCCCCCTTCGCCTATCTAGCAGTGTACTAGATTCGGCCAAACTCCTCCACTGTCTCAGAACCCAAATTGGTTCCTACACCTCAGGCCCAAAGCCTTACAACTCAACTTTATCCCAAAGCCTACACTCAGCCACAAAGGCCTACACTCAGCCACAAAGGCCTACACTCAGCCACCCAGGCCTACACTCAGCCAATCAAGGCCTACACTCAGAGATAACAATCTCCTACACTCCGGCTCTCAAGCCCTACCCTCAGCCTTTATAATTATAGGCTTACAATTCACTCAGATCCAATGGATCCTACAAGATAAAAATGATTACAGAAATAATAACTCAACAACTCAAAAACAAGAGAGGGGAGTTGAGAGTTTCTTGATGAGTTCTTGGAAGAACTCAACTGGATTCAATCTGACTTAGCTTTCTTCAAAGCTTCTTGAGTAGAACTGAATAAGATTGTCTCCTTCTGCAGTTGTTCCTTGACCTCTGCCACTTAGAATTCAGAATGAATCTGAATTCTTCTTCTCAGCCTAGTTCCAGAGGCTAATTTCTTGGATGGAGCCCTCTCTCTCCAACTTCTTAGATCTGCACTTGAACTGCAAGATCTTCTTGATTTGATACTCTATGTACCACTTTAATAACTTGTTCTTCAACAATCTGAACCACACTTGTTAATCACTGATCATCTTTTTCTGTAGACAGCATAGGCATATTTATAGGCCTTCTTCATGGTAACCGGCTGTTCCGGTTCATAACTGTCTTCTGACATCTCTGACAGGTGCTGTAGACCGGCTGGAACGGCATCTGTCAAGTCATCCAGTCATTTCTTGAAAATCTCTAACTGTCTGAAAGTGTCGAGACTTTCTGTCTTTAAGTGTCGACACTTATAGACCAAGTGTCGACACATGCTGTGTAAGTGTCGACACAAGTCTACAAGGTGTCGACACAACTTCTTGTATGTCTCGACACAGATTCTTCTTCATGTGTCGACACTGAAATTGAGTGTCGACACAAGTACTTGTTCTTCTAGTTTTTGCTGAATTCTTCTAAGTGTCGACACATATCCTTTGTGTCGACACAACTTCTTGTGTTGAATCTGTTAAGTGTCGACACTGCTTCTTGGTGTCGACACATAGTCTTCTATGTTGATACTTGCTTAGTGTCGACACAGCTCCTTGTGTCGACACTTGATTCTTCTGTCAAGACTTCAGCTGAGTGTCGACACATTCCCTTAGTGTCGACACTTGTACTTAGAATATTTTGGAGATAATTCTGTTCTTTGCTAAGTGTCGACACAGCTCCTTGTGTCGACACTTTCTTCAAGTGTTGAGTCTTCAGCTGTGTGTCGACACATTATTCTGGGTGTCGACACATACTTCAAATGTTGACTCTTCTGTTGAGTGTCGACACATTGTGCTGGGTGTCGACACTTACTCCAAGTGCTGACTCTTCTGCTTAGTATCGACACATTGTGTTGAGTGTCGACACTTGTACTTAGTCTCTGCAGACTTTTGCTGAGTGTCGACACTGCTCCAAGTGTCGACACTTTCTGGTGTAGACTCAGCTTCACTGGGTGTCGACACAGCTCCTTGTGTCGACACTTCCTGTCTGCACTTTTCTTCACTGAGTGTCGACACAGCTCCAAGTGTCGACAGTTTCTGTCTGGTGTCGACTCTGCATCCCAGGTGTCGACACAATGACTCCAAGTGTCGACACTGCTTGTCTGGGTGTCGACACAAGCTTTCTTGAGTGTCGACACTTTCCCTCTGGGTGTCGACACATGGACTTAGAAACTTTTGCTTCAGTCCTGCAAATACTTAACCTGCACAAGTAAACTCAACATACATCAAATACATTATGATGTATATCATTGAGTTGGGTGAGGCTTCTTCAAATCAGGTACATTTAACCAATGTACCCAACAATCTCCCCCTATTTGGAGAAGTCATAACCCTTAGTCAATGATATACACCATTCATAATTAAAAATTACAAAGTGATGTAAAGCAGGATAAAGTACAGCAGGGTAAACATAACATGTATAAATCACACATGTATACACATACATCAACACAGAACAATTAAGAAATAGACATATTCACAGAACAAACATGAATTATATTGATCATATATTGTTCTAACATTTGTCTTATACATTCTCAGTAGTTCACAAAAAATGTTTTACATTCAAAAGATTACAAAATAATCTTCAATTAAATTCTTAATCTATTTCTGGTCAGGTTCCTTGATAACTATTCCCTTGCCAGCTTGAACTTGAGCTTTGACAGGGGCATCAACAGTTTCAGCTTCAGCATCAGCAGTTTTGATTTTCTGCCTCTCAAAATAGTGATATGGCTTTGGAAAGTACTTGCTAGGCTCCACTGCAGTAGGAGGTAGCTTTCCCATCTTTGCCTTCCTTCTATATTGAACAATGGCTTCTTGTCTGATCTCATGTTTCCTCCATTCAGCTTCAGAAAACCACTTGTTCCTGTCATGAGTGTTATCCTTGGCAGCTTTCCAGGCAGTTAATATTATATTCCTAGAGGTAGGGCTCCACTATTCAAAGTCTGGCCTTTGTTCTGCTTGTTCCCTAAACCTCTTCTTAGACAACCTTGTCTCTTCGTCCTTCTGTAATGCCTCTTGCATGGCTTCAGTAATAGGCTGAACCACTTTATCCAGAATAACATTAGACTTCCCTTCAGTTGGGCTATACATATGATGAACATCAGCTTGCACTATGTCAAAAATCTGGTGGAGGATATATCACTTGAGCTACCTCTGGTTGCTCACCTCCAAGATATGCAGGTTGAATTCCAGATTCTGCCACATTGTCATCATCACAAAGTGGAGGATAGCCCAGTGTAGCTCTGATGGAATTTGATATCCACTTTGCATGGTCAGAGCTAGCTTTGACTAAAACTCTCTCCCCCTTTATGACTTCTCTAGCCATATGATCTCTGACATCATCTTTCTGGAATCTAATTTGACTATCCAAGTATCTGATGCCATCTTTAAAGTATGGTTTGAGCTTTGTAAGTTGTTCAGATATGGCTTTCTGGGATGCTTGGATAGCAGTCTTTACGGCAGAAATTTCTTCTTGAAATACTTTATCAAAATCAGCTTTAGCAGCAGCAGTAGATGTAGAAGTAGAAGGATCAGCAGCCTTATTCTTTAATTCAGTGACAATAGCATTGTGGGATGCAGTCAAATTGTCATTCATTCTTAATTGATTTTCAAGAACATATCCTTGTTTCAATGCTATGTCATCCACTTGTTCTTTGATCTTCTCTTGGTGTGTTGCCAAATACACCACTGCATTTCCACCTTTGTGGAAGCATTCATTCATCTCTTTCTTGTTAAGGTTCATTTCAAACCTTATAGACTTTATATCTTGGGCCAGATCAAACTGCAAAGTTTTGTGCCCTTCATCTACATAAGCCTCTATAGCTTTTCTCTGTTCATCCAGTTTTATCTGCATTGCAATCATTAATGCACTATAATCAACAGTTGGAGCTTGTTGAACTATAGGCTGTGGGGCTATAGATTTCAGAGCTTTCTTATAACTCTGACTTCTCCTTTTAAAGACATACAGTTTCTTCTTCTTTGCCCTAGCACTCTCCTCATCTTCAGAGGCAGAAGTGCTGGCTATTTCAACCCTCTCTTTAGGGCTTTGAGGCTTCTCTTTCTGCACTTCAGGTGCCTTCTCAGTTTCCTGCCTAATAGGCTCTTCCAGAACTTATACTTGCTCCCCCTCAAGAGAAGCATTCTCTTCTGCAGCAGTATCAGCTTCCTGATCAAAATCTGCTTGATCCAGATTTAGGAACAAGTCTTCCATTGTGTATTCTTGTGATGAAGGAGCTGGAGACAGTCTTTGCTCTTCAACCACTGGATCAGGAACCACTTCTTGTACAGCAGATGTGTCTTCTCTAACAGCATCTGGAACTTGACTATGCAGCTGAGTTTGCTGATTAACATCAGACAGATCAGCATCTTCTATAATAAAATCTAAGGTGTTGAGTTCTGTGAGTACCTCTTGTATGATGGTGGTGGCTTGCTCACTGGCCAGTGTAGAGGGTTCTTCTACAACTGGAGGCTCCCCCTGGCTGTGATCCTTGTGGATGGGGCTAGCTTGAGGTAGCTCCCCCTGGATCTCAGCAATCTCTTGAGCAGCAGGAGATTTCACTGCAGGCTCTTCCTCATGCTCATCTGGAGTGAAGACAACATGTTCTTCACTCCCAGAACTGCTAGTGGATACTTGTTCCACAGGAGCTATTTTCCTTTTCTTCTTTGGAGGAGTGTCTTTCTCAGCAACTACCTTCTCAGGGGTTGGCATTTCCTTGGACAACACCATGTCCCATCTTGAAAAGATCCTTTGATCCATCTTCCTCATGTGGTTTATCTTGCTGCCTGCAGCGGTATTCATTACCTCTGGTATGGTACCAGCTAGGTAGAGACTAATGATTCTGCCCAGATTGGGCTTCTTCAAGCTCTCCTTAATCTTGTCAAACACTATAACTGACCAATCTGTTCTTAGAGTGAAGATAATTCTTGTCATTATATTGAACATGGAGGCAGACACTCTGTCATGCCCTCCTGGCTTACTGAGTAAGACCTTTCCCACTATCTCAGATAGGAATTTGCCTTGGCTATTCATGCCCTTCCTGTTAAACACAGAGCCTATCTTCATTTTTGGATCAAGTCCACACCAGGTTAGAGCTTCCCTGGTCCTTGAAGCTGTAACTTCTTCTTCTTCTTGAGTTTTTGGAAGCTGTAGAATCTTCCTCAGACTTTTAGGGGATACCTTAACCCTTGCAACATGAACTCTGGATTTGATTTTGTATCCAGATTCATCTATCTGAGCTCCATTTAGGAATTCAAGAACCTCTTTCTTCCAAATCTTTGTAGGTGCAGAAACTAAGTATTCTAATACAGAATCGGCGACTAGGGTTACTACCGCCTGGATTTCTTGATCTGCTTCTTCAAACGCGCCGCGCACTAGCTCATATCCTTCGTTAACGTTCTCCTCAAGCTTAGGTGCCATTAAGGTTTGTAGAATTTGTCTTTAGAAAAGAGAGGTGTCGACACAGTAGTTTTGGTCTCGAAACTTTGAAAGCGTGTCGACAAACAAAGACAGAACCCTATTTATACCTTTCTCATTTTGAAGATGAACAGGCGGGACAGCTAACTTAAAATGTGTCGACACTGGCTATAAGTGTCGACACTGACTTATAATGTCTCGACACACATGTGTCGACACAAGTTTAGTCAACAGATTTTATGTGTCGACACTTGGTTATGTGTCGACACAACATATCTCGACACGTTGTCGAGACTTTACTTAAAAAATTCTGAGTAAAACTTAAGTGTCGACACCATATTGGATGTGTCGACACCTACTTGACATGTGTCGACACTAACATTCTGAAGTGTCGACACCACATTCCTAGATGTGTCGACACCTTTTTCCTGAAGTGTCGACACCACTATTCTGTGTCGACATAGACTTGTCTATGTGTCGACACCTTTTTACTTAGTCATTTTCAAATCTGTAAACTTACTCTAAGTTTATCATTCCTAGTTCAATTTTGAATCTATTGAACTTAGCTTCTTCTAGTGGCTTAGTAAACATATCAGCTACTTGTCCATCTGTTTTAACATATTCTAATAAAATATCTTCTCTTTCTACATGCTCCCTAAGAAAATGATATTTAATCTCAATATGTTTTGTTCTACTATGAGATACATGGTTATTAGCTATTGAAATAGCACTTGTAGAATCACAGAAAAGTGGAGTTCTACTTACCTGAAATCCATAGTCCTCTAGCTGATGTTGAATCCACAGAAGTTGAGCACAGTAACTTCCTGCAGCCACATACTCTGACTCTGCTGTGGAGATAGCCACATTGGTTTGCTTTTTGCTACTCCATGAAATTAGTCTCCCACCTAGGAATTGACAGGTTCCAGTAGTACTCTTTCTATCTTCTTTGAATCCTGCAAAGTCTGCATCTGAATAACCTGTTAGATCAAAATCTCCATTCCTAGGGTACCAGAGGCCTAGATAGGGAGTGCCCTTTAGATATCTCAATATTCTTTTGACTGCTGTCAAATGAGACTCTTTAGGGCAGGCTTGATACCTTGCACAAACACATGTAGCATACATGATGTCTGGTCTACTAGCAGTCAAGTATAATAGGGAGCCAACTATCCCTCTATACAAGGTTTCATCTACAGGTTTCCCTGCATCATCCTTGCTAAGAGACATACTTGACCCCATAGGAGTCTTCATGGTGCTGGATGAATCCATACCATACTTCCTTATGAGTTCTAGGGTGAACTTGGACTGACATATGGATAAACCACTTTCTGTCTGTTTAACGTGGAGACCCAAGAAAAACTTCAGCTCTCCCATACTACTCATCTCAAACTGACCTTGCATAAGTTTTGCAAACTTTTTGCAAAGGCTGCTTTCAGTAGACCCAAATATAATGTCATCTACATATATTTGGACTAGTATAACTTTGTCTCTAGATTCCCTAAGGAATAGAGTCTTATCTATTTTCCCCCTTGAGAACTTATTCTCAATAAGGAAACTAGATAGGGTTTCATACCAAGCCCTAGGGGCTTGCTTTAACCCATATAAAGCTTTCCTAAGTCTATAGACATGATGAGGTAGAGTTGGATCAACAAAACCTGAAGGTTGCTCCACATAGACTTCTTCCTTAAGATTACCATTTAGGAATGCTGACTTGACATCCATTTGGAATACTTTGAATCCTTGATAGGTTGCATAGGCCAAAAACATCCTTATGGCTTCCAGTCTGGCTACTGGAGCAAAGGTTTGATCAAAATCAATACCTTCTTCTTGCCTATATCCTTTAGCAACCAGTTTATCCTTATTCTTAATGATGACCCCTTGTTCATCCATCTTATTCCTGTAGATCCACTTAGTTCCTATTATATTGTGGTCTTTAGGTTTAGGAACTAGTTCCCAAACCTTGCACCTCTTGAACTGATTAAGCTCTTCTTGCATTGCTTCAGTCCATTGTGGATCCAGTATTGCTTCTTCAAATTTCTTAGGTTCAACTTGAGACAGGAAACTGGAGTAGATTGCTGCATTCATGTATCTGCTCCTGGTTTGTACTCCTTGTCTTGGATCTCCAATAATCTGCTCTACTGGATGATCTCTTAGATGCCTGTTGGCTGGAGGCATCCTTACTTCTGGTTGAACCTCTTCAGCATCTCCATCATGCTATACTCCTTGTATTTCTTCAGCAACTGGCACATGTAGTTCTCCATCTGGACAACAGCTACTCTCCTCTCCTTGCTGTCTTGCAGCAGGTACTTCTTCTATAGTAAGCTTGTCCATTTTCTTTGTTAAACCTGTGGGGCTGCATACAGAACTAGACAACTCATTGTTAATAAGTTTAGTCTCATCAAAAACTACATGCACAGATTCTTCTACAACTTGTGTAGAAAAGTTGTAGACTCTATAAGCCTTACTATTATTGCTGTACCCAACAAAAATTCCCTCTTGGGACTTGGCAGCAAACTTAGTTAAGTAAGACTTCCCATTGTTAAGTATGAAGCATTTGCAACCAAAGATCCTAAAGTAGGATAGGTTTGGTTTCCTGCCTTTCACAACTTCATAGGGGGTCTTATTTAGCCCTTTAGTGATGGTAGCCCTATTTATAACATGGCATGCAGTGTTAACTGCTTCAGCCTAGAAATACTCTGGCAGTGATGTATCACTTAGTAGGGTCCTACCAGCCTCTATCAAGGTTCTATTCTTCCTCTCAGCAATGCCATTTTGCTGAGGTGTTCTAGGTGAAGAGAATTCTTGAAATATCCCAAAGTCTTCACAAAGTTTTGTCATGCTTTCAGACTGAAAATCAGTACCATGGTCACTTCTAATCTTGACCACTGTACTGTTTAGTTCATTCTGAATTTGCTTGACAAAGCTATAGAAGACACTAGGTGTTTCAGATTTCTGTCTTAAGAAGAACACCCAGGAAAACCTTGAGTAGTCATCTACAACTACAAGGGTATAGACCTTCCTACCTAAGCTGTGAACTGGCATTGGACCAAAGAGATCCATATGCAAGAGGTATAGACACCTCACAGCATCTTTGTTTTCTATGCTTCTAAAGGTGGATTTAGTCTGCTTGCCCTTTTGACAAGCTGAGCAAATACCATCTTTGACACACTTAACTTGAGGACCATTCCTCACTAACTCTTTTCTAAAGAGTTTGCCAATAGTCTTGTAGTTAAGATGGGCAAGCCTCTTGTGCCATTTGACACAATGAGAGACTATCTCATCAGCTACAAGACAAACTGGAGAACCATTGTTCTCAATCATAATGTCTAGGCAGTAGACATTCCTTTTCCTATAACCTGTCAAAATGATCTCTTGATCACTTGACCTCTTGATATGACAACCATTTTTAACAAATGAGATGTCATACCCTACATCACTTAATTTACTTATACTTATTAGATTGTGTTTCAACCCTTTAACATAAGCCACTTGAGTAATGGTAACCAAGTTTGTAGAAATGTTACCAAAACCTTTGATGATTCCTTTTTCAGAACCACCAAAGGTAACCTTTGGACCATCTTTGATTGGTATGTAGTCCTTTAGTAGTCCCCTTGTTCCAGTCATATGTCTGGAACATCCACTGTCCAAGTACCATGTTGGGGTATGACAACTTGGACTCACCTGCAAAATAGATTAATGAACCTTAGAACCCAAAGAATTCTTGGGTCCTTGGTACTTGTTAGTCTGCAATCTGACAAAGCTACCCACTGGCTTTCCAACAGGTAGTTTGGTACTCACTTTGGCACTGACATTGTGCCAACAGTCCACTGCAAAATGGCCAACTTTGCCACATCACCAACATTCAAACTTGTTGTACCTTTGCTTAGGTACTGCC
The DNA here is from genome assembly GCA_039583875.1 of Platanthera guangdongensis. Taxonomy (NCBI): domain Eukaryota; kingdom Viridiplantae; phylum Streptophyta; class Magnoliopsida; order Asparagales; family Orchidaceae; genus Platanthera; species Platanthera guangdongensis. The sequence goes on from CM077152.1 coordinate 105,823,647, forward strand.
ATGGCTGTCTTGTCTACAACAGGCTTGTTGAATGTTGGGGCTTTGCCCTTGGACTTAGACTTGGACTGCTCAGTCCTAGCAGGTCTAATAAAGCCCAGTCCAGCCTTGCCTTTATGATGAACAAATTCATCAATTAAAGGTAGCACTGACTTAGGTTTAGAAAACCTAGCAACAAGCTCTCTCTCTTTCTAAAGATTGCTCTCCAGACTCTTGATTTGATCATTCTTAAAGGTGATAGTCCCCATCTGAATCACTGTTATGTGTTTCAGCCTGGCTATCTCATTCAGTTTTTGATCAAATTGCTTCTCAAAATCTGTTGTAGCAGCTTTAAGATCAGCAATTTCATTTGCCTGACTTTTGGCAAGGGACTTACTTTTCTTGTAAGCTTGCAACAGCACTTTATATTCATCTATAAGCTGATGAATATCATCCTCAGACTCAGATACATTCTCATCACTTGATGAAGAAGAATCTGAATCTGAACTAAAACAAGAAACTGAACTTGAACTTGAACCTTGTACCTTACTGGGTCCTGGCTGCTCCAGGATTTTGGCACTCTCTGTCAAAGCCATTAGCCCTTGGCATTGACTGTCTTCTTGTTCATAAATAGACTCCATGATCTGCATGAATTCTTCTTCTTCTTCTTCAGCAAACAGCCCTATGTAGGCTTCAGCCTCAGACTCAGTTTCTGAAGAAGAGATATCTGATAGAGTCTTCTCCTTCTTGGCAACAAAAGACTTCTCTTTCTTGCCTTTGAAATGAGTCTTTTTCCTGTCACCAGATTCTTTCCTCTTTTCAGGACAGTCTGCAATAACATGGCCCTGTCTATTGCAGCAATAGCACACTATCTTGGAACTAGTTGCCTTGCTAGATTTTGTCCTTTTCTTGTCATTCTTTGAAGACCTCTTTTTCTGATAAGAGTCTTCCTTTCCTTGTGATGTAGAAGGCCTTGACCTCCACTGTTTCTTTTTCAAAAACTTCTGAAAGTGTCTAGTGAAGGCAGCAAAGTCTTCATCACTTTCACTGCTCTCAGTCTTTGTGCTGACTGACTCAACTGATTCTGATTCAACTACCTCTGGAGGTGGAGTTGATGACTTATTCCTGCACTTTCTGGGGACATCTGTCTTGAAAGCAACTGATCTTTCCTTGTGCTCAGTCCTTGTTGATTTCTCCTCCTCTTTTCTCACTGTCAACTGCATCTCATATGACAATAACTTGCCAAACAGTGTAGGAGGAGGAATTTCCCCCAACTTAGCCATTTCTCTTATGGCACAGATCTTGGTGTCCCAATCTTTGGTTAGGGACCTTAAGAATTTGTCATTTAGTTCATAGTTACTGAACTCTCTTCCATAAGACATGAGTTCATTCACTATTCTGTAAAACTTCTTATAGCACTCAGTTATGCTATCACCCTTTCCTTGTCTAAAACTCTCATACTCCTGATTTAGCAAGGATTTTCTATCTTGTCTGACTTCTTCAGATCCTTCCATATACACTATAAGAGTGTCCCACATTTCTTTGGCAGTCTTACAGTGTATAAGATTCTGAAATGTTGCATCATCAATGGCACTCACTATTATGTTTTGTGACCTCTTGTCCATGGTGGCTAGGACAATCTCATCCTTAGTCATTTCAGAGAAATCCTTTGGAGTTCTCTGATTTGCATCTAGAACTGAAATCTTCATGGGCACATAAGGCCCCTCTTTTACTGTGATGTAGATTCTAGGGTCTGAGGCCTCCATAAATAGCCTTACCCTTTCCTTCTAGATCCCAAAAATCTCTTTTCTGCATATAGGTAATTTCATGGAACCCAATTCCTTGTGATTCTCAGAAGAACCCATGTTTCTTGATTTTCTTGATTACTGACTTTTGCCTTACACTGAATCTGCCAATCAGGATCTCCTCAGACTGTTAGTCCTTGTTTTGAGGAACCTGGCTCTGATACCACTTGAAAGATATGGTACCTAAACACCTAGAGGGGGGGGGGGGTGAATAGGTGACCTAATCCTTTTTAAACTTAAATGGCAGCAATCAGTTATATCACAGAATACTAACTATTTTATCACAGCAAACACACAGCATGCACAGCAATAATCACAGCACAGCACAGCATACACAGTGGTTTATAGTGGTTCCCCAAGATATGGGTACATCCACTTTCCCCCTTCGCCTATCTAGCAGTGTACTAGATTCGGCCAAACTCCTCCACTGTCTCAGAACCCAAATTGGTTCCTACACCTCAGGCCCAAAGCCTTACAACTCAGCTTTATCCCAAAGCCTACACTCAGCCACAAAGGCCTACACTCAGCCACAAAGGCCTACACTCAGCCACCCAGGCCTACACTCAGCCAATCAAGGCCTACACTCAGAGATAACAATCTCCTACACTCAGGCTCTCAAGCCCTACCCTCAGCCTTTATAATTATAGGCTTACAATTCACTCAGATCCAATGGATCCTACAAGATAAAAATGATTACAGAAATAATAACTCAACAACTCAGAAACAAGAGAGGGGAGTTGAGAGTTTCTTGATGAGTTCTTGGAAGAACTCAGCTGGATTCAATCTGACTTAGCTTTCTTCAAAGCTTCTTGAGTAGAACTGAATAAGATTGTCTCCTTCTGCAGTTGTTCCTTGACCTCTGCCACTTAGAATTCAGAATGAATCTGAATCCTTCTTCTCAGCCTAGTTCTAGAGGCTGATTTCTTGGATGGAGCCCTCTCTCTCCAACTTCTTAGATCTGCACTTGAACTGCAAGATCTTCTTGATTTGATACTCTGTGTACCACTTTAATAACTTGTTCTTCAACAATCTGAACCACACTTGTTAATCACTGATCATCTTTTTCTGTAGACAGCATAGGCCTATTTATAGGCCTTCTTCATGGTAACCGGCTGTTCCGGTTCATAACTGTCTTCTGACATCTCTGACAGGTGCTGTAGACCGGCTGGAACGGCATCTGTCAAGTCATCCAGTCATTTCTTGAAAATCTCTAACTGTCTGAAAGTGTCGAGACTTTCTGTCTTTAAGTGTCGACACTTATAGACCAAGTGTCGACACATGCTGTGTAAGTGTCGACACAAGTCTACAAGGTGTCGACACAACTTCTTGTATGTCTCGACACAGATTCTTCTTCATGTATCGACACTAAAATTGAGTGTCGACACAAGTACTTGTTCTTCTAGTTTTTGCTGAATTCTTCTAAGTGTCGACACATATCCTTTGTGTCGACACAACTTCTTGTGTTGAATCTGTTAAGTGTCGACACTGCTTCTTGGTGTCGACACATAGTCTTCTATGTTGATACTTGCTGAGTGTCGACACAGCTCCTTGTGTCGACACTTGATTCTTCTGTCAAGACTTCAGCTGAGTGTCGACACATTCCCTTAGTGTCGACACCTGTACTTAGAATATTTTGGAGATAATTCTGTTCTTTGCTAAGTGTCGACACAGCTCCTTGTGTCGACACTTTCTTCAAGTGTTGAGTCTTCAGCTGTGTGTCGACACATTGTTCTGGGTGTCGACACATACTTCAAATGCTGACTCTTCTGTTGAGTGTCGACACATTGTGCTGGGTGTCGATACTTACTCCAAGTGCTGACTCTTCTGCTTAGTGTCGACACATTGTGTTGAGTGTCGACACTTGTACTTAGTCTCTGCAGACTTTTGCTGAGTGTCGACACTGCTCCAAGTGTCGACACTTTCTGGTGTAGACTCAGCTTCACTGGGTGTCGACACAGCTCCTTGTGTCGACACTTCCTGTCTGCACTTTTCTTCACTGAGTGTCGACAGAGCTCCAAGTGTCGACAGTTTCTGTCTGGTGTCGACTCTGCATCCCAGGTGTCGACACAATGACTCCAAGTGTCGACACTGCTTGTCTGGGTGTCGACACAAGCTTTCTTGAGTGTCGACACTTTCCCTCTGGGTGTCGACACATGGACTTAGAAACTTTTGCTTCAGTCCTGCAAATACTTAACCTGCACAAGTAAACTCAACATACATCAAATACATTATGATGTATATCATTGAGTTGGGTGAGGCTTCTTCAAATCAGGTACATTTAACCAATGTACCCAACAGTCTCAATTACTATTGCATCCTTTCAGTATAAGGTCTGGTGCGATGTTATTCCCATGGAGGTCGCTCATGTATTGCTTGGACTCCCCTAGTTATTTTACTGTGATGTCACATGCTTCAGCCGCTTGAACACGTGTATTTTATGATAAGGGGCGGAATATTACGTTGACGCCCACCTAGCCCCGAGATAAATCCAAGGGTGTGGTAGAGCCATTTGTGAGTACGAGTGCCTAGAGGCCACTACATATTCTGCGGCGAGGTGAGTTTTTGCGTGATACTATTGAGTTGGATATTATTTATGTTGTTGTCGCTATTCAGGCCGCAAAGGACAACCCTGTTGACATGCAAAACATTGTGTAATCCGCTCAGCTCTGTGGACATTACCAACCAGTAGGTTGCTTCTCCAATGCATTCTGTAACTTCAAACAGCCATAGAAATCTTGGACTCAGCTTCTTGAGCCGGTAAATCCGTGAAACACCTTTGAATGACTTAATCTTTAGATACACAAAGTCATGTACTGCAAACTCCACATTCCTACGACACACATTGAAATACTTAGCTTGTCGATCCTGAGCTCAAGCGACAAGTCGATGAGCTTGTCCGGAAGCAGTTCATTCGCGAGAGTATGAGTCTGTATGCGGTCCCCACCATTCTTACCCCTAATAAGGATGGTAGTTGGCGTATGTGCATCGATAGCCGCGCCATTAATAAAATCACAATCAAATATCATTTCCCAATTCCACGACTCGATAACCTTCTGGATACTATGTCCGATGCCAAGATCTTTTCCTAGATTGACCTCCATAGTGGGTTCCATTAGGTATGAGTTTGTGAGGGAGACGAGTGGAAGACATCCTTCAAGACCAATGATGGTCTGTACGTGTGGCTAGTCATGCAATTTGGGCTATCTAATGCCCCTAGCACATTTATGCGAGTTATGACGCAGGTGTTGTGGCCATATCTGGGCAAGCTTTTGGTAGTATACTTCGATGATATACTGTTCTATAGCCAGACTCAGGCTACTGATCTAGATCATCTGAGACTTCTCTTTGGCACCCTCCGCCAAGAGAAACTGTTTGTGAATCTGAAGAAGTTCTCATACCATTTTGATTCTATTCAATTTCTGGGGTTTAATATATCGTCTACTGGAGTATCCCTAGACCCCGAGAAGGTCAATCCATTCGGGATTAGCCTGTTCCTGCGAATATTCACGAGGCTCGAAGCTTTCACAGACTTGCCACCTATTATAGGAGGTTTGTCTAGGGTTCAGTACGATCATAGCCCCCTTCACGAGCTGTCTCAAAAAGGCAGAGTTTCAGTGGACCCTCGCAACCACTAGAGCCTTCAAAGAAATTATGGTAATATTGACGACGACTCCTGTCCTACGATTGTCGGATTTTAGCCGCGCCTTTGTGGTCGCATGCAATGCATCAGGAGTTGGTATAGGTGGCGTATTGAGTCAGGAGGGACACCCGGTTTCTTACTTTAATGAGAAGCTAAATGAAGATAAGCAGAAATACTCGAATTATGACCTAGAATTTTATGTCATAGTCCAGTCTCTGTGTTACTGGAGACACTATCTCCTTCCCCGAGAGTTTGTGTTATATTTCGACCACTAGACAATACGCAACCTCGACTCACAACGAAAGCTGGGACACCGACATGTGAAGTAGGTTGAATATCTGCTGGAATTTCATTATGTTCTCAAGCACCAAGCTGGTGTTGAGAACAAGGTAGTTGATGTGCTGAGTCACCGTGTATCCCTGTTGCAGACGATGACTGTAATCGTAAAGGGACTAGAGAGATTAATACCGAACTATCTGATGTTCCCTAATTTTTGTGAGATTTACACCGCTATGTCCCGAGACCCACCCGACCCTATTGAGGTATATTAGATCTATGAGGCATATCTATACCGGGGTCCCCATCTGTGCTTTCCCCAGATATCTTACCATGATTATCTGATTTGGGAGCTGCATGCGGCCGCGGGCCACTTCGGGCGAGATAAATCCATAGCCATTGTTGAGGGCCGCCTCTACTGGCCCAAACTTAAGAAGGACGTAGCCCACATTTTCACCACTACTGTAGCTGCCAGACGACAAAGGGAAGTAAGAAAAACACGGGTCTATACACACCTTTACACGTCCCACACCACCCTTGGGAGTGCATTAACATGGATTTTGTTCTCGGACTTTCCCGTACCTTACGGAAAGACAACTCCATCTTTGTGGTGGTCGATCGATTTTCGAAGTTGGCGCACTTCATTGCCTATCTCAAAATGGCAGATGCGACTCATGTTGCAACTATATTCATGAGGGATGTCTTTCGACTGCATGACCTGCCCAAGTTGATCGTGTCAGACTGCGATGTGAGATTCATGAGTTATTTCTAGAAAAACCCGTGGCATAAGACGAGCACTATTCTTATGTTCTCCTTGGCATATCACCCACAGAAGGACAGACAAACCGAGGTAGTGAATTAGAGTTTAGGGAATCTTTTGCATTGTCTGGTAGGAGAGCATGCAGGTAGTTGGGACATAGATCTCCATGTTGTAGAGTTTGCCTTCAATAGCGCAGTCAATAGGTCTACCGGGTTGAGTCCATTTCATATAGTATCAAGATATGACCCTAGGAAACCTATAGTCCTCATCTCGAGTCCTTTGGAGTCACGCCCTTGTAAGTCTGCTGAGTCATTTGCACAGCATTTACATGAGTAGCATGAGTCGATTCGCTGGAAAATAGTAACAAGCAATGAACATTATAAAGCCTGAAAGATAAGGGTTAGATCTGATTTACTCTAGGGGGGGTTAATAGAGTAATTAAAATTTTTTGACTGTTTTAAATATTATCATAGTATATTAGTGATACCAATAGTAGTAATAGAAAGAAAAGCTAATCTAAGCTAATCTACAACAGTACAGCTAACCTAATCTATCACAGTACAGTAAGAACAGCACAAAAAATGAACAACCAGACGACACAAGAATTTTATAGTGGTTCCCCAACCTGGGTACATCCACTCTTCTACCACCCTAGTAGGAATCCACTAGCAGGTTTTGATCAGGTAACTGCCACCACAAGATCTATTTCTAGGGAGATCTCACAACCCTTTGAGCTTTTGATGAGGTGCCCAAAAACCAATCATAAACTTTTGAAGGGAGTTAATAAACCGTTTTACAAGAGGGGGAGAGAGATTTGATGGTGTCTTCTCTTTCTCTAATCAACAGAGAAGACTAGTGGATTTGATGTTGTCAAGAGCTCCTTTCAAAGTCACTTGGAGTCTTGCTCAGGGTGTAGGTCTTCAGCCTTGACTTGAAGTATTCCAAGAACTTCTGACTGATTCAGAGTTTGTTGTCCTTGAAAACTCCTGGAGTTGAAGTTGAAGAATACTCTTGATTGTGATTGTTGTTGTTCTTCTTCTTCAGTAAGATCAAGGAGAAAACAAGTAGTTTTCTTGCACAGAGAGTTTCTGAATATCTTTCTGTATTCTCTGTGTATATGTATCACTGCTTATTTGTCTATCTCTATCCTTTCTACTGAAAAGAGAAAAATCTCTTTTATATTCTCTGTCGAAATTCTCCTTTGAATTTTGAATTCCCTGCATTAATTGCTGATTGCCTAGAGAATGAAAATCGGCTGGAGAATATTTACTTTAATGAGTTTCCCAACTGTCCCAATAAATTAAACAAGTAATTAATCCCTGATGAATACCATAATCAATGCTACCAATAACGGCTATATTCAAGAGAATATGTGCATTAATTACTCAGAGAAATCACTGCTAAATAATATAGAAAGTAAGGACAGAAATGAGGGAAAAACTCTAAGTCAGGCTTGGACAGAATTCGTTAAACTCGGAACAAATTTCGTCGACCGGAGATCCAAGTTTATCGAGCTGAGAAATCCTGTTTGTCGACCTGAGAAAACCTGTTCGTCGACCTGAGATCAGCGAACTGCATTCTAGAGATAACTTGCCTAATCTGCGCTCCAAGTTCGTCGGGCTGATAATCTATCTTCATCGAGCTGAGTTCTGCGAGGTAATCTCGAAAGAATGTGTTGAAGGATGAACTCCAGACATCGTTGACCTGAGCACGAATATCGTCGAGCTCAACTCAGAGAATTAACTCTGAGTTCGTCGAGTAGAGCACGACTATCGTCGAGATGAGTTCGACGAATGTCAAACTTAAATTTTGAACTTTGATTTCTTCAAAGTCTTGAGTCTCCTGAAGTCTTCTTCTGCCTAGTCCATCAAGGTTGAACCTAATGACTTAGTCTAAACTCAAAGACTCAAAGACATGACCCTGGCTATACATTGTGGGTCAGACATCCTAATTAGTGAACCTAGCCCAAATCCAACTAGGGATCCAACAATCTCCGCCTATTTGGGTGAGGTCACTAATAATATAAAAAGAAAATAATCACAAAGCAACATAAAATATATCTGGCAGACAATTTGAAACATTCAGCAGATATGTACATAAACAGTAGCTTTGTTACAGTTATAACAAATAAAGTTCAGACAATATATAAAAACTAAACAGAATGTTCATTTGTTCTTCTTCTGCTCTTCCTTGTCATCTTTGTCTTTCTCAGAGTGCTGTGTGAATTTGATTTATCTGTCAGGATTTGTTGCTTCTCTTCTACACATTGTCATGTCAGCAGCTCCAATGATATTGATAGAGGTATCTCTTGGTACAACAGCCTCTGGATGTAAATTCATGTAAGCATCTAGATTGAAAAATTTATTAGCCTTTTCATACCTTTTCAGCTCTTCTTTTCTATAGGTTGACATGGTAGAGTATTGAGAAGGATCTCTGCCTTCAGCTTTGGCTTTATTAATCATGGAGAGTCCCACTAGCTCTTGAAATCGGTCCATTCTTGCAGTATTATCTTTTTCTGGATCTACAAATGGAACTAGAGGAGAATCTGGACTTTTTGGACTTTCAGCTTTTTCAGTTTCAGATGCTTGCTGTTGTTGCTGTTTGCTACTGCTTGAATGTCTATGCTGACTGCTTCCATGATATCTTGAGGATCTATCTGGTTGCCATTGATAAGTCTTGGTATAAAAAGTAGATCTCTAAGAACTATGTCCTGAAGCACCTGCAGGAGGAGGAGAAGGAACTCACCAGTATATTTGAGAAGGAGGAGGAGGATAGTACCTTCTACTCTTCTTCCTGGCTTTTTGCTCATTCTTGGAAAGCCACATCCATGCAGGCATCCCTGGATATGGAGTAATATTCTGTAGAATGTAGTATGGAGTATCATGAGTGGGATTTGGTTTGGGAGCAGCTTTAGGAACAAACTTTCTCTTCTTAACAACTTTCCTCTTAGCTTTAGTATTATCAGAATCATCATCATCTTCAGATGATCCTTGAGGATTGTCATATAGATCATCAAGTGCTTTGAGAATATCTTTGGAAAGTTGTTTCTCTGCCTGAGGCTGGACTTGAGATTCTGCGACTTCTACTTCTGCTTCAGCAACATTTGCAGAAAGTAACTTATTCTCTTCTTCAATGTCTGCCAGAATAATTTCATCTAGATCTGGAAGAGGACTATCATCCATCTTATATGTGGGAGGTGAGATATCCTTTCGAGAAGAACTTTCCTTGGGGGCTGATACTTTTGGAGGCTATATTACTGCAAAACTTGCCTTGAGTTGCTTAACAACTATAAGACTTATTGGAGAAGTGTAGGGAACTATAAACATAGACTGTTGATCTGTAAAAGAAGGAAGAAAATCTCTGTAAACAAAACTGAATGAATCTAGTAAAGAATCTAGATTGACTGTGGGATTTAAAATACAATCACCAACAATATTTATTTCTACTATAACTAAATCAGTTATGTCTGTATCGGAATCTGTAAATAATTCAATGATTTCTGCTGGAGGGGCTTCTTCTGTTGAATCATCAGTCTTCTCAGAATCTGCTACTGCTGCTGCACAGGGGGGAACTGGAGCTTCTTCACAGAGCATCTCCCCCTGACTGGGTTCAGAGGGTCCTGAAGTCAGTCCTCTAGAAGAAGTGACAGAGGACAGAGCAGCAATTCTTGAATTGAGAGAGGTGATGGAAGTAGAAAGAGGAGCAATAGCATTAGCTATAAGCTTCTCAAGAGTGGGAGAAATAAATGCAAGATCTTTAGCTATATTATAAAAATTTATATATAGGGTTTTTGGAGTATTAGAGGAGTAAGAAGTGTGATGTCCACAATTGGAACACACAGAGAATGCATTGGAGAAATCTGTGTGGGTGTAGTCTGGAGCTATAGAGGGAATGTCAGTGGGGAAGACTGGAGGGATAGTAATAGAACGAGTTGCACTGGTAGAAAGGGGAACTGTGGTTGTGGGTGAGGAGATGGGTTCCTGGATTGGAGAATTATGTGGAGATGGTGGAGGTGACCGAAGATTGAAAGATGGTTGGGCGGTATATGGAATGTTAGAGAGATTATTTGGAGGTGGAGAATGAGGAGGTGGAGATGAAGTATCCTCATGAATGACTGTTGGAGAATGTGGAGGTGAAGGTACAGGATGAGGTGAAAGTGGTTGTTGTTGAGGTTGAGGAGGAGAACGAATGATGGTAGAGAGAGGAATTTCTTCTGGAGTTGGAGGAGTGGATGTCACTGCCCTAATGCTCTCAGAAGTCCGGGAAGAGGAGGAGGACTTGGATGGCCTTGCAATTGTCCACTCCCATCTGCCGAAAAGAGCAGATGTGAGCCTCTTAGAGGCATTAATGAACACTATCATGGAGACCAGTAGTTCAGGAGCCTTTTCTTGAAGGAATATTCCCAGAATCCATCCAAAGCATACTTATTTCTTATTATTTTTCTTCTTAATCAAATCGAAACAGCAGTTTTCCCCAATTAACTTCTTTCTTCTCAACTAGAGCACACATAACCAAAAATTGGTGCCTGGTAATGTAATCGTGAGCGGTATGTTTTCCCAGCAAAACCTTGCCGACTATGTCTGCTAAAAACTTATATTGAACAGACGGATTCTTTTTCAACAGTTTATTGGGGTTTCCTCCTGAATGCCCCATGGTGCTCAGCATATTCTCAAATTCATCATTGTCTATTTCGATATCATCTTATCCGGTAGACAAATCAAAAATTTCAGTAAGAACTGTAGGAGACAAAATTACCTGTGTGTCGCTGATAGTGCCTGTCATGGTGTCTGCATCAGGAGACGTTGTAGAGAAAATCCATTCCCTTAATTCATTTGCTGATATTTTGATCCAGGTAGTCATAAATTTCTTCAATTTTTGTTCTTCGCACAACTAGAGGATGTCGATGAATATTTGTTCATTATGGGAGAATGAGTCAAAATCAATATCAAATCCTATGTTGAACTTCATTGTAGCACGGGAGTTCACCAGAATCGCCATTTGTTTGCCTGCAAAAGAAAACATAGATCAAGTGCAAGGGAAACAAAAAGCACGGGATGGAGCTCGAAAAAAACCTAGATATATGGTTTTTAGAATATGAAGCGGCAGACTCAGTCCGATGAAAAATAAAAATTCTTCGATCTGCATTCGACGAAATATTTTTTTGATAAAAGAATTCATCGATCTCAGTCAGAAGAAGTGAAAACATTTCATCGAGTTTAGTTCGACGAAAATTTTCGGAAACAATATCGTCGATCTCAGTCAGAAGAAGTGAAAATATTTCATCGAGTTCAGTTCGACGAAAATTTTCTGAAGCAATATCATCGATCCTCGTTCGACGAAAAGAGCTTCACACACACAGAGAGTTCGTCGATCTCAGTTCGACGAATTTCTCAAGAACTTTTCTCAGTTCGTCGATCTCCATTCGACGAATTATGACAAATTCTTCGACCGCAGACATGTATTTAAATTAAGGCCTCTCCATTGATCATACCTATCTGATTTATAAAGAACAGATGGTTCCTCTCATCCAAGGGTTTGGTGAAGATGTATACTCTTTGCAAATCAGCATAGATGTAGACAAGCTTAAATTTTTTTTGTCCACACACTCTCTAATGAAATGATGTCTGATATTTATGTGCTTAGTTCTACTACGATGCACTCGATTTTATGCAATGGAAATTGCACTTGTGTTATCACATAGTATTGTTGAATTATTTAAGTTGAAGCCATAATCTAGAAGTTGGTTCTGAATCCACAACATCTGGGAACAACAACTACCAACTGCTATGTATTCTACTTCAGCAGTTGAAGTAGACACAGATGAATGTTTTTTGTAAAACCAAGACACTAGTCTAACACCAAGGAACTGTCATGTCCCTGAGGTGCTTTTTCTGTCAACTCTACATCCAACAAAGTCAGCATTTGAGTATCCAGTCAACTTAAACTCTGACTCAATTGGATACCAGTATCCTAGACTAGGACAACTCTTTATATCTCTTAAAATCCTTTTTGAGAAAATAAGGTGAGATTCTTTAGGGTTCACCTGAAACCTAGCACAAAGGTATGTAGCAAACATTATGTCTTGTCAACTTGCTGTAAGGTATAATAGGGGCCCAACACTAGCCGTATATAATTTCTGATCTACAGGTTTCCTATGTTCATCAGAATCAATTACAACATTTATAGCCATAGTTGTTTTCTTGGCTGAGGCATCTAACATCCCAATCTTTTTGATTAGCTCCTTAGCATACTTAGATTGGAATATGAAGATGCCACCAGGTAGCTGCTTCACTTGGAGACCAAGGAAGTATGAGAGCTCACCCATGCTACTAATTTCAAACTTGGAATGCATGAGGTCAGAGAACCTCTTGCATAGTTTGGAATCTGTAGACCCAAAATAATGTCATCTACATAGATTTGTACTAATAAGATTTGATCTTTATGATGTTTAGTGAATAATGTCCTATCTACAATGCCCCTAGAAAATTTATGCTCTAGAATAAAGCTATCTAAGGTTTCATACCAAGCTCTTGGAGCTTGCTTTAAACCATAGAGAGCTTTATGCAATTTAAAGACATAAGAGGGATGAGTAGGAGAGATAAAACCTGGTGGTTGCTCCACATAATCTACTTCTTTAAGTTCACCATTCAAGAATGCACTCTTGACATCCATTTGGTATACTTTGAACTTTTTGTAGGCAACATATGTAAGGAATATTCTGATTGCTTCCAGCCTTGCAACAGGTGCAAATGTCTAGTAATAGTCAATGCCTTCCTCTTGTGTGTAGCCTTGATCAACCAGCCTTGCCTTGTTCCTTATGATAATACCTTGGGCATATAGCTTGTTTCTAAATTCCCATTTAGTTCTAATGACTGGGTAGTATTTTGGTCTTGGAACTAAATTCCAAACTCTGTATCTCTCAAACTAGTTGATCTCCTCTTGCATTGCAATAATCCAGTGTGGATCTTTCTCTGCATCTTTAATGGATTGGGGCACAATTTGAGATATGAAGCAGGCATGCATCAATTCTTGGTTGAGTTGATGCCTGGTCTGCACACCAACTGAAATGTCTCCAATCACTTGAGATACAGGGTGATCTCTAAGTGTGACAAATTCAGTAGGAGGAGTTGGTTGAGCAACAGCTTTGGGAATTAATTCCTCTTGTGGAATTACAGCTATTGTTGGTTCTTTACTAATTTCAGTGTCTTCATCTTCATTGTCTTCAACAATTTGTGGAGAAGGATGGCTACCAGCCTCATATGTGAGGGTTAATTCATTCAGATTCTCACACAAATGTGGTGCCTGCAAAGAGTTATTGGTAGAAATTTCTTTCTCCTTGTAAAATATGTTAGTCTCATCAAATGAGACATGAATAGATTTTTCAATTTTCATGGTAGATTTATTATAGACCCTATAAGCCTTACTTACTTGGGAACATCCAAGAAAAATTTCAATTTCAGCCTTGACTTCAAATTTTCTAATGTGTTTCTTATTATTGTTGTGAATGTAACAAAAACAACCAAATATTTTAAAATAGTCTACTTTAGGTTTCTTCCATTTAAGTAGCTCATAAGGAGTCTTATTTTTAAGCTTTTGATTAGAATTCTATTCAGTACATAAATTGCTATGCTCATAGCCTCTGCCCAAAAAGATAGGGGCAAATGAGCTTCTTCAAGTAATGTGCCTGCAGATTCAATTAGGGTTCTATTTTTCCTTTCAGCAACCCCATTTTGTTGAGGTGTTCTAAGAGCTGAGAAGTAGTGCCTGATACCTTCCTTCTCACAGAACTCTTGCATAAGAAGATACTCAAACTCAGTACCATGATCACTTTTGATCAATGCAACTCGAGTAGAGTACTTAATCTGTATGTTCTTGAGAAAATCTGTAAGGACCTTGAAGTTATCTGAATTAGATCTCAAAAAGAATACCCAAGTGAATCTAGAGAAGTCATCTATAATCACTAAAGTATAAGATTTCCCTCCTAGACTTTGTACAGCAATAGGGCCAAAAAGGTCCATATATAGCAAGTATAATATCCTAGGTGAGTCACTTTCATTTACTGATTTAAAACTATTTTTAGTTTGCTTGCATAACTGACAAGCCCTGCAAAGACTTTCCTTCTTGTAGGGGCAAGAAGACAATCCTCTAACAAGGTTGTTCCTAGATAGTTTAGCAATATTTTTTAAATTAACATGTCCTAATCTCTTATGCAAAAGGTCATTATTATTGCTAGTTTGATTAAATAAGCTTATTTCAGATTTAGCTGACTGGAAGTTAACTATGTAAATATTTCCTACTCTAGTGTCAGTCAATACTACATGGTTGTCCAAAGAAGTAATAATACAAGAAGTTTTATTAAAGGATACCTGAAACCTTTCATCACATAACTAACTTATGGAGATAAGGTTGTGCTTCAGTCCACTTACATAAGTTACCTTCTTGAAGGTGACTGCTCCAATCTTGACCTTTCCATAGCCTTCAGTCTGGCCACAATTGGAGTTACCAAATATTACTTTGGGTCCTAACTTTGACTTGAAGTTGATTAGGTTGTCCTTGTTTCCAGTCATGTGTTTAGAACAGCCACTATCCAGATACCACTATTACTCTGTGGTGGGATAGTCTTTCACCTTCAATGAAACAGATTAGCTATTCTTGACCCTGGTTACCTTGGGTACTTCTTTCTTCACATAATTAAAACTGGAGATGTAAGAATATTCAGGTTGACATTTATAACCTAAAGGATGATATCTTCTAGGTGAAATAATCCATTGATTGAATTGATTAATGGATGATCTTGGTTGATTATAAGTTTTAGAAAAATTAAATTTTTTTAACTTGAACTGGGTTTGACGAATTTAAGTAAGTTCATCGATCTGAGTTTGACGAATGAGGTTGAGTTTGTCGAACTCCACTCAGAGAATGGAAGTATTCATTCTCTGGGCCAAAAATCGTCGATCTCGGGTCTACGAACCATACTGGTTTCGTCGATCATAGTTCAACGAATAATTATACTAGAAATTTGCGTTCAGAGTTCGCCGACTTGAGTTTGACGAACTATACATATTTTGTCGATCTGAGTTCGACGAAATCTGTTGAACATTGTTATAATTTGGATTTTTCTTATTCTTATTCTTTTTCTTATTCAATTATTTGCATTCAGTTTGTTTAACATTATTATCATTTTCTATCTTTTCTTTTCCTTTTTCTGAAACAAATTTTATAGGAGTTGTTAGTATATTCTTCTGAATTAGTGGGGGTTGGCTTGATGAAGCACCTAAGCCCAGCTTGCCATTTAGCCTGGCATTCAATGTGCTTGTGATGTCCATCAACTTGATGCTTCTCCCATTTAGAGATTCTTCAAGTTGCCTTGCCTCAGCCAATTCAGTCTTTAGTGAAATTATTTGTTCATTGGCTAAAGTCAATTCATCTTTTAATTTAATGTTTTCAGACATCAAGTTATCCTGTTCAAGCAATTTTTCTCAAAGAGTTTTAATTTCTTTTTAGAATTAATCAAGTCAATACACAAAGATTTAAATTCAGTCTTAAAACTATCTGAATTATAATCAAAGGATGACAATACCTGATCTGCCTCTGATTCAGATGTTTCATTGTCTGACTCTTCTGCTTGTCCCTCAGCATCAAATGGGCTGCAATAGGCATTGATGGCCATAAGGCAAACTTTCCTTGCTTTAGCTTCTTCTTCCTCTTCACTGGAGCTAGAAGATGAGGATTCATCTTCAGTATCACTCCAGGTTTCAGCCACAAAGCCCTTCTCTTTTCTCTTATGCTTGCTGGATGAAGGCTTGCTGTAGTGATGCCTCCTAGTTTCTTTTTTTCATCTACTTTCCTTCTTTTGATTTTATGGACACTCTGAAATGAAGTGTCCTGGTTTCCTGCACCCAAAGCAACAATTTCTTTAGGTGGTGTCTTATCATACCTGGGTTTGTCATCCTACCTGGATGACTTTCTTCTGAAGTCCTTTCTTGTCATCTTGTAGAATCTCTTGGCTAAGTGACTCAGAATTTCTTCACTGGCAGTTGGGGCCTTTGTCTCTTCTGAAGATTTGAAAGCTATGTTCTGCTTCTTTCTTGTTGTTGTAGGAGTCTTCTGCTCTGCAGCTTCTCTGGACTTTATAAGTTGCTCATATGATTTGAGCTTGCCAAGAAGAGATTCTATAAAAATCTCATTCAAACTTCTGACCTCCTTAATTGGTCATATTCTGGAATCCCAAGTGCTGGGGAAGCACATTAGGATTTTGTCATTCACTTCAGTGAGAGTGATATCCTTATCCAGAGTCTTTAGCTGATTGATGATTGAGCTTAATCTGTTATACATATCACTAACAGATTCAGATTCATCTTTCTTGAAATTATCATACTAGGAGATGAGAGTTGATCTGCCGTCCTTCCTCTCATGAGCTGAACCAGCAACCATCTGGTTGAGAGAGTCCCAGATTGCTTTGGCAGATGTGCATTCAATAACTTTTTGGAAGATGTGATCTAATATAGTTTGAGCCAGTATATTCATGGCCTTTGCATCTGCTATTTTGCCTTTTTCTGAGCATTTGTCCACTCAAGTGGTGGAATAACATGAGTGCTTGAAGTAGAGGTAGATGTAGCAGCTGTAGGTTGAGGAGGACCTATCAAAATAGAATTATACATGTCCTCATCAATTGAATTCATATAAAGCCTGATTCTTACCTTCCAGATTGCAAATTTATTCAAGTTGCAGACTGCAGGTCTGTTGCTTGCATAATCTTTGTTCTGTGTCATGTTATGAAATAAACTAAACTAGGAGAAATGACGATCAGATCTAACAAGGATCTTTGATGCAGGCTTGAACGTTTGACAACAGATAGATCTACGGAGTAGCACGTATACTTCTCTATGATCCAATCCTATACCCGCACAATCGTTCAATGCAGTGCACACGTTAATTAATCCTATCAATTATATGCTAGCATATGGGTAGCCAAACCGCTTAGGATCGAACAAAGGCTATAGGCCAATATTCTTTCCGGCTAAAAGGACCCACCCGGTCCGAACGAGCGGTGTTGTACCAAAAGAGATCTACCAAATAAATATGATTTGGAAAAGGTAGATCTCTCCCAACAAAAGAAAACGAAGGTTCGCCAAACCTTTTTCGAAAAATAATTCAATCAAGACAAAAACAAAACCAATCGAAGAAACCACGATTTAATTAACGATCCAAAATTCAACGCCAAGAATCTACCACCACAGGAGTTAATCTAGGAAGAGAAACACACAATTGGTAGAAAGGATTCGTTACCCTATTGGAATGGATGATTCCGATTTCTCAACTTGGATCGTTCTTCAACGGCTCCGCCGGAGTCGCGCCGGATGGAGAGGAAACTTGTCCGCCTTTGTCACATCATGTCGGAATGGAAACCACAAAGGAAATCCTTGCCTTGGCAGATTTCTTCAAGGAGGTGGGTTGAATGGTTGATTTGTTGGGGGTCGGTTTTGAAGAGGAGGAAGTGGTGGTTGGCGGCTAGGGGTTGATGGGTGGCCGAACTTGAAGGGCAAAGGAAGGGGTCGGGTTTTTCCTTAGGGTTAAGAGGAGAGGAAGGAGGAGAAAGAGAGGGAGGGAAAAGGTTGGCCGAACTATGCCAAGGAGGGAGAAGAGAGGGGAGTGGCCAAGGAGGAGAGGAGAAGGAGATTCTCAAATCAAGTTATGGTTTTTTTTTCATTCATTCACTAATTCAATATGACAAATATCATGGCCTATATATAGGCTTACACCACTCCATCTCTCTTTATTCAAAATTCAAAATTCAAAATTCAAAATTGAAAATATGATGGTTATATGCACCCATCATAGCGCATGATATGAAATAATTAAAACAACACATGATGGTTATAAGCACCCATCATTACACATGAAATGAAAATTAAAACATGAAATAAATGCTTAAAATAAAATTGCTAAAATAATAAAATTATTAAAAATATATAATTTATAATTATATATTTTTATATAATGGCGGCAGACGTCGATCCCATCTTCAAGCTTGCAGCAGCAATCGTCCCAATCGACGAACTCTCTCAGACGGGGATCAATGGCGGCCATATCAGCAACGTCTCCATCAATCCTCCCCCGCTCAAAAGTACTCATCAACGATGAGTTTGTCTGAATACACCAGCATGGGAGAGAAACATCCAAATGAGCCACCTTTGATCCAAGAAACCAAGAGTCATCAGAGGCCGGTCGATCACCCCATCGAATCAAGTAGTGGAAAACATCACCACATGTAAAGGAGAGCACTGCAACCTGGAGTATCCTGTCATGCAAAGAGATGGTCCTAGGGAACCTTGAAAAAGCATTAGGCAATAAAGGAAAACAAGCATCTACATCAACAACCAACATACCTTCAGTGAAGACCGATGAAGATAGCGATCCAGGCACAAGCTCACAACCCAAACCATAAGAAAACAAAGTGGACCCCAACAGACAGGCAGATAATTCAAGCGGTGGAGAAACATATGGCGTTAAATTAGAAACATTAAAAATAGGGGTAATACCCCAATCCGTGGAAAACTTCAAATGATATGCGTATTCTCCTAATTTCTTTAAGATCCGAAAAAGGTCTAACTTGCCAACTCGCCAACTTTCTATAGCGCCCGAAGGCAACCGTTCAGGGACGAAACGCACCAAAACTAAATCACCAATCATATAGTGAGACGCTCTTTTATGTAAGCTAGCATGAAATTGATAAGATTTATATGGTGTGGTTAGAGCTTCACTAATGTGCTTATATAAAATGTGATCATGATGAGCATAATCTGGTGCGAGTTTCAGCGATAAACTAGCAAGTAAAAAATAAGATGCAACTTGAGTGATTAATTCCCTTAAAGTGCACCTAAGTATCATACTATTGCGAGGAGTGAAACTGTGGGCTATATGACTTAACCGAAATACGGTGGGTAAAGGGGTTAAGTCCGGGGCGACAGGAGCCGTATAATCAAAGATGATTTTCATAGGCTTCAAATTCAAAGTCTTAATTTTAAATTTAATATTTTCACGCTTGACATGAAGATATGCCAAGGAAAACCGCTCATCATAAATACTAAAAGAGTTGCACGCTCCCAGATGTGACAAGAGGTGCGAGCGATACAACTCATGGGGCCTAACCTTGGTCACTAACGTGTGGAAAAAAGGTCATCAAATGGCGGTGGATAAATACGTGCGACCCAGTGTGGGATATAGGTATGTGAATGTAACTCCACCGATTCTTCGATGATTTTATTTGTTTGGGCAACGTCAGATTTATGACGTCGTGGCGTTACTTTTAACGTCGAGTTGACGGCGCAATGCCGATAAGGCTTTTTCGCGTCCGTGCGGTCGAGTAGGCCGAATTATTATTGTAATGTGAAGATTTTGCATTTGGAATTTAATTTAATTAATTTTGGACTTGCTCGTCAAGTTTCGTCGCAATCCGAGCATTTTTGGAGTCTCGTCGCGCGATTGAAGTTTTGGATTGTTTATGTCCGCCGTATACTTCGAAGATTAATATCTCAGGAATGGCTCGTCGGATTCTGGTTTTGATTTCGCCGTTAGATTTGTAGCATTAGTGTTCGCCTTCGGTGCAAGTTTCATTTAATTCGGCGCTCGTTTGGGCTTCCGTACTGAGTCTTCTCGAGAAGTTATGGTTCTACTCGATTAGCCCGTTTTAGATTTTACTCAGGCGCCGTTTTGAGGGTCAAACCGGCATTGTATGAAACAATGGTCAACATACAATTCGTTCGTCTCGACGAGATCTGCAACTTTCATGTTGACCACTTTTCGAATTGAAGCCGTTTTGAACACCTATTTTCGTTGTTTCTGCAATAACTCGAGTGGTGAGCTGCTACTCGAGTATATGCTGCTTATACTCGAGTAATTCATGTTTAAACTCGAGTAATGAGCCTCTACTCGACTATATTATGTTACTACTCGAGTAGGTATGCTACTACTCAAGTTGGTATGATGTTACTCGAGTAGGTATCCTGTTACTCGAGTAGGTATGCTGCCACTCGAGTAGGCTGTTTTGTTTTACGTTTAGACATCGTTTTGAGTGTCAAAACGGCGTCGTATTAGAAAATGGTCAACATAAAATTTGTTCGTCTCGACGAGATCTACAACTTTCATGTTGAACACTTTTCGATTTGAATCCATTTTGAACCCCTAATGTCATTTTTTCGCTCACCCGCTCGTAAATAGAACTGACCCCACACTTTATTTAGAACTTCTTCTTCTTCTTCATTGAACCGAACCAGAGCTGAAGAAAAGTGAGGACGGTGATGGCGGAGCGTGAGATTTCGTGAACTTTCCGGTGGCCGCTGACGGGACTCCGGTGCTCGAAATCATCATCCGAACATATATCTGGAATGCTCTCGCCGAGAGCTACGCCCTCGTGGTAATTTCTTTCCCGTTTCTTGAGATTTCTCGTTAGAGTTTTTCGGCCCTAACCTCTATTTTGGTCATTTTGTCTAGATTTCAACCTCTCCCGCATCCTTTTGCCCCGATCTATGACGTGGAGTGATTTCGGTGGACTTTTTCGGCAAAACCAAGGCAAGTGGTGGTTTCTCCTCGTTTCTCCTTGTCCGATTCGATGGTAACAGCTATGTTTTCACGTCCCCTAAAATTTTCTACAATTATTCTTCCAAATTATTGCTATGATTAACCGCTTTGTTGATCACATGTTGTTATGATGTGTTGTCGTGCTAAACTCGATCTTGTCTATTTATGTTTAATCGTTCTTGAAGTGTTTTAGTGATGGTTTAAGTGTCTTTGCTCTCGTTATCAAATATTTTAGAGTTTAATTAGGGTTGTAAATCATTCCTAAGGGTTGATCAACCGCGTCTTAAGTTCGGTAATGTCTAATAGAATCTGTCGAGCCAAATCCCGAGATATTTGTGTTATGATTTCTTTGGGTTTCTTGAATGCGGTAGTGGACGATTCCACCTCCGCAGTGTTTGTTACCTTCATTAGTGCCCTGTGGGAGTCTACCTGGTTTTGATGTCTGCGGTGTATGGTGGAGAGTATGAGACTCACTCGTAGTTAGACGGATTATGTATCCGTTTTGTTTTTTGGGTGGTGTATCTAAGAGTGACCACCTCGCCCGTGTTTTGTTTTGGGGTGGTGTGTCCAAGAGTGACCACTTCGCCGTGTTTTTGGGTAGAGTCGACCACATGTGCCTAATAAAGGTGTTGTATTTTCCTTTCTAGTGAAATATTCATGTAGTCACCTTATAGCCTCGTGCGTCTGGTGTACTCTTGTGGAACGTGACAAATCACGTAGGAGTTCTTTTCCTGTTGATGCCCTGTTTCTTTTGTACTTTGCTTCAATGCTTTTGATCTTGGGTTGGTACCCCTGTTGACCTTTGTTTATTTCGGCTTATTACTTTTTTCCTGCAACTACTTATATTTCCTTGCTGAGGTGTTCTGTTTTTGGAATGCCTCAGGTTCAGAGCAGTAGCGGTTAGCAGTGCTAGTTTTGGAGTTTTCTGGGCGGCAGCGTTGGCCGTGTTTGTTGCCTCGTCTCAGCGAGGTAGTTTGTTGTTGGTTTAGTTTTACTAGTTTCAGACAAACTTTTTGTTCATGGGTTCGTGTCAGCTTGTTGGCACCCACTGATTTGTTAGTTATTGATACTTGCTACCTGCTCATTTATTTAAAAGTGGATGTTTTACTTGCTCTCTGGGAGGATTTATGCTAGGAATGCATGTTAGGTAATTTCAGCTATAAAATCTACTACTATCACTTCATGCATTGCATAGTTTGAAACTCTACCTTGTTATTTTTAGCGACCGTAAAAGCGATCTTTCCTACTATAATAAATTTATAGTCTTGCATAACATGAGTTATCCTTTAGGGACATTTTCACTCATGTAGGATGTTTGAGTTAATCTAATCAAGTATTTTTCCGCAGCGTATCATATATTTTAATTCGTGGAATAGATGAGCCACTAAGCCGAGGGATACGGCTAACTTCTTCTCGTATCTGATTTCCTTTAAAATAACTTGAAAAGAACCTTTCTTCAAGTTTAGTTGGTGTCTGCCTGAGCGTCCGCAGTTATCCCCTGCTGACGTGGCATCATGACGCACATTTTCCCTTACTCTGATAAGCTTTATTTGCGGTGAAAATGCGGGTTGTGACAGTTGGTATCAGAGGGAGGTTGCTTGACAATTTGTCGGGCAACCTTTCCTTGTTAGTATTAGGTGTTTAGCATCATATCATACTACACACTGATATGTCATCAGCACGTCTTGGCTAAAGCACGAACACTACACTCATAGCATAATATGAATTATACAGGGCATATTATGTAGTATGAGATGCATAATATGTGTCTGTATATGGATCCACCATAGGGGCAACATGTGAGGGTTATGTAGTATGGGATGCATAACCTCACCGCATGAATGCGACTAGCACGTTTCTTTTTCGTTGCATGAGAATGTCATGTAGTATGAGATGCATAACATTTTCATGCGTACGCCGCTCATAACATGCATTAGGGCCTTTTTAGAATGCATTGCACAATCATGCATAACATAACATTGCATAAGCACAATGTGCCAAGTTAAAGATTGCGGGATGACATATGTACACACATGGGTTTAAATCAGAAAACAAATATAAATACATGCATTCATGTCATAGGCACAAGAGTCAATAGGATGAGAGGATATCATCCTAAGTAGGACATAACATCATTATAAAATCCCAGGGCAAGTTGCAGCGTAAGCAAGTGTCTTTTAAGTATGATCTGAACTAGTTGTGTGACTTTGTTGTAAGCTAGGATTTCGATGGGTGGTTCGTTGCTTTTTAAAATGCCGCCAAAGCGTCCTGCGATGAGGTCGACTCCCCAGTCGGAGGGTGAGTCATCAGGTGCGCAAAGTGACACGATTATCGAGAGTCTGCGTTAGAGTAATGAGGCTCTGTCAAGGCAATTGGTTGCGATGCAATCACAAATTGAGTCTTTGTTTTCGGCCGCTCCCGCGAAGCAACCTTCAGCGCAAGAGCCCACCACGGGCCAATCCGTGCCTAATACCCCTACTCCTATGGTGCCCCCGATGGTGATACCACCAGAAATGAATTTCATATCACACTTCCAGTGGTTGGGACCTCCCACCTTCGACGGGAGTGCTGACTTTATGATTATAGATGACTGGATCATCTCCATCGAGGAGATGTTTTCGTATTCTGGAATTCTAGAAGCCAAAAAGGTGATGATTGCAGCCTATCAGTTAAAAGGTCTGGCGAAGAGTTGGTGGATTCGGGAAAGAGAGAGCCTGAAGGAAGGTTATTCTTAGGAATCTTTTAAGAAGATGTTGCTGAAAAAGTTTGTACCCTCGGTTGAGCAAGAACGCCTGATGAATAATTTCCTGCATCTAAAGCAGAGACAGCTCACCGTGAGCGAGTATGAAATTGAGTTTAGCAAACTGAGCAGGTTCGCTCCGGATTTGGTAGCTTTTGAGGAGGGTAGAGTGAAACGTTTCTTGGGAGGACTAAGAAGCGATGTCCAGCAGTTGACATGCACTTACCAAGCTGAAAGTTATGCTGAAGTAGTGGAAGCTGCTTTAAAAGTGGAGGCGATTGAAAACGCCAAGAACCGCGGTGCTGCGACAAGGAAGGAGAAAAGAAAAGGTGTTGAGGATGGTAGCTCCAGGGCATCTGGCCCTTCTTTGAAGAATAAAAGTAAGGATGTGTGTAGCTTCTGTGGTCGACCTGGCCACCCCTACGAAAGGTGCTTCAAGAGGACTGCCACCCTGAAGCCGCAGCAGGTGCATGCCATCCAAGGTACACCCAAGGGAGAGCTTGTGTGCTCGTTCTATACAAGGAAGGGTCACGATGTGACTCGTTGCTGGATGAAAGAAAGGGTTTGCTTCCAGTGTGGGCAGAAGGGACACCAGAAGTCTTCATGCCCCAGGCTCAGTCCCCACTGCAGCCTGCCCCACTTCGAGCTCTGCCACCACCACCAAGCCTGGATAAAGGAAAAGGGAAGCTGAACGTGATGACCAGCGAGGAAGCCCAAACCTCTACGCAAGCGATATCAGGTTAGCCTCAGTTTAATTTTATCCTTGTTAGTTATCTTCGTTGTCCTAGTTGTCGTTCGTTTAGTTATGTATGTTACAGTTTTAGGGGAGTTTAAGGTGCAGAATAGGTGGGCTCTCGTTCTTTTCGATTCGGGTGCCACCCATTCCTTTGTGGCCCGGAGATTTGTCGATAAGCACCGTCTGAGTGTGGACCAATTACGAGGCTCCTTCAATGTCAAGCTCCCTTCCGGTGATTCGGTGATATCTAACCAAGGAGTTCTGAGATGCCCTATTTGTCTTGGCAATTTTCTGGCGTATGCGGATCTGATGATTTTGGATCTGTCTGATTTTGACGTGATTTTGGGCATGGACTGGCTGTCCAAATATGATGCGGTCATCCAGTGCAAGGCTAAGCGATTGGATTTCAGAATGGACGACGGGCAACCTATGAGCGTCTATGGATTACAGGACAGAGTTTCTCCTGTCATTTCTGCGGTACGTGCTTATCAGGCTATAGAGTCTGGTTGCGAGGCATTTTTGGTTTCTATTTCTGCTCTGGAAACAGCTTTTGTTACGCCATGTCTTGAGGATGTCTCGGTGGTGCGAGAGTTTCTAGATGTTTTTCCTGATAGTCTTCCAGGACTTCCTCCTGAAAGGGAGATAGAGTTTGTGATAGGCCTCGAACCGGGCACTCATCCCATTGCTAAAGCACCGTACCGTATGTCTCTGTGTGAGTTGGACGAGTTGCGTACTCAGCTCGATGAGTTGTTGAGGTGTGGTTTTATTAGGCCAAGTACTTCTCCATGGGGTGATCCTGTTTTGTTCGTCAAGAATAAAGATGGATCGATGAGACTTTGCATCGATTATAGGGAATTGAATAAGGTAACAATTAAGAATAGATATCCCCTGCCAAGGATTGATGATTTGTTTGACCAATTGCGTGGTAGCTCGGTATTTTCAAAGATCGATCTTCGCTCAGGCTACCACCAGTTGAGGATTCGAGAGGCAGATATTCCTCAAACCGCTTTCCGTTCACGGCATGGACATTATGAGTTTCTGGTGATGTCTTTCGGTTTAACCAATGCACCCTCTGCTTTCATGGATTTGATGAATCGGGTGTTTAAGGATTTCTTGGACAGATTTGTTATTGTGTTCATAGATGATGTCTTGGTGTATTCCCGCACTGTGGAGGAGCATACCCAGCATTTGCGTCTGGTTTTGTCGACCCTGAGGGAGCATAAGTTATATGCGAAGTTGAGCAAGTGTGAGTTCTGGTTACCTCAGGTGTCATTTCTTGGTCATGTGGTAAGCAAGGATGGTATTTCTGTAGACCCGACCAAGATTTCTGCTGTAATGGAATGGGAGAGATCTTCTACACCGATGGAGATTGGGAGTTTCTTAGGCCTAGCTGGCTATTACAGAAGATTCGTGGAAGGGTTTTCGGTGTTGTCTGCTCCTCTAACTAGACTTACTCAGAAGAATACTGCTTTCATTTGGAGTGATAAATGTGAAGAGGCGTTCCAAGAGCTGAAGAAGAGATTATGTACTGCTCCGATTTTAACCTTACCTACTGAAGGAGTTGAGTATGCTGGGTATGTCGATGCGTCACATATCGGACTTGGTTGCGTTTTAATGTAAGATGGTAAGGTGATTGCGTATGGATCGAGACAACTAAAGATCTACGAGAGAAACTATCCGACACACGATTTGGAGTTTGCTGCCGTAATTTATGCACTGAAGCTCTGGAGACACTTATTATATGGCGCGATGTGCAAGATCTATACTGACCATAAGAGTTTGAAGTACGTCTTCACTCAGAAGGAACTAAATCTGCGCCAGCGTCGGTGGTTAGAATATGTGGCGGATTATGAAGTGGAAATTCTTTATCATCCAGGAAAGGCCAATTTAGTAGTCGATGCCTTGAGTAGGAAGACCGCCAAAATTTTTAATTTGTCAGTACAGTCCTTGGTAGAAGAATTTTTGCTGATGGATATTGAAGTTGGGAGTAGTACTGTGCCTGCTAGTCCAGAAGCAAAAGAACCATCTTGGATCTCCCTTACTCGAGCACATCAGAAGGATGATCATAATTTGTTGCACCTCCGGAATAGAGCTTTGAAGGGAGAACTACCTGATTTCTATGTGGATGAGTTGGACACCTTGAAGTATTGGGGTAGATTTTGCGTCCCCGCCTTTGGCGATATTCGAGCTAAGATCTGTGCTGAAGCCCATTGTTCCAGTGTATCCTACAACCCTGGTTCCACTAAGATGTATAAAGATCTAAAGCAAATTGTTTGGTGGTCAGGGATGAAGAATGACATCGCAAAGTTTGTATCGGAATGTTATACTTGTCAGCGTGTTAAGGCTGATCACAGAAGGCCTGGTGGTAAGTTGACACCACTTGATATTCCAAGTTGGAAATGGGAAAGTATTTCAATGGATTTCATCACCGATCTGCCAAAATCTCCCCGTGGGCACGACTCTATTTTGGTGATAGTCGACAGATTGACAAAGTGTGCTCACTTTATGCTATTTAAGATTGGGTACTCGATGAATAAGATAGCTGAGTTATATCTTGAAGAGGTCATCAGGTTACATGGTGTGCCCGTTAGCATCGTATCAGATCGGGACTCTAGATTTACGTCTCGCTTTTGGAAGAGTTTACAGGAGGGGTTGGGTACCGATTTAAGGTATTCCACTGCCTATCATCCGCAGACTAATGGTCAGACGGAAAGGGAAATCAGATCGTAGAGGATATGATCAGATGTTATACTTTGGATCATAGTGGTGCTTGGGATGAGCGTCTAAGGCTCATGGAGTTTGCATACAATAATAGTTATCAAGAGAGTCTGCAGATGGCTCCGTTTGAGGCCTTGTATGGGAGGCGTTGTAGAACTCCACTGTTTTGGGCTGAAGTTGGTGAGAGACCGTTGTTAGGTCCGGAAGCTCTTGAAGAGATGAATTGTGCCGTGACCCATATTCGGCAAAAGCTTCGTGTGGATCAAGAGCGCTATGAGAAATATGTTAATCTTCGAAGGGTCGATCTGGAGTTTGCGGTTGGAGACTTGGTTTTTCTGAAGGTTTCTCCGATGTCTGGTGTTAAAAGGTTTGGAAGGAACCAAAAGTTAGACCCCCGGTATGTGAGACCTTTCCAGATTCTTGAGCGCATCGGAGTGTCAGCTTATAGGTTGGAATTGCCTGCGACCTTCCCTGGTGTTCATGATGTGTTCCATGTGAGCCAGTTGCGGAAGTGTGTTCGTAGTGACCGTCAAGTCCTCGACTCGATACCCAGATTCAGCCCAACCTTACGTTTGTGGAAGAACCTATTCATGTTCTGGATTCTCAAGAGCGTGTGTTGCGGAGAAAGACCATCCATATGGTCAAGATTCTTTGGAGAAATCAAGACATCGAGAGCGCGACATGGGAATTGGAATCAGCCATGAGAGAATCTCATCCGCACCTCTTCTCTTAGTTTTAGGTATGTTGCTATGTTTTCAGTTATGCATGGTTTTATCGATTTTGGTTTGGTTTTGGAGTTGTGATAAGTTTCGGGACGAAACTTATTTTTAGGGTGAGTGACTGTAACGCCCCCGATTTTTCGATGATTTTATTTGTTTGGGCAACGTCAGATTTATGACGTCGTGGCGTTACTTTTAACGTCGAGTTCACGACGCAATGCAGATAAGGCATTTTCGTGTCCGTGCGGTCGCGTAGGCCGAATTCTTGTTGTAATGTGAAGATTTTGTATTTGGAATTTAAGTTAAGTAATTTTGGACATGCTCGTCAAGTTTCGTCGCAATCCGAGCATTCTTGGAGTCTCGGCGCGCGATTGAAGTTTTGGATTGTTTATGTTCGCCGTATATTTCGAAGATTAATATCTCGGGAATGGCTTGTCGGATTCTAGTTTTGATTTCGCCGTTAGATTTGTAGCATTAGTGTTCGCCTTCGGTGCAAGTTTTGTTTAATTCGGCTCTCGTTTGGGCTTCCGTACTGAGTCTTCTCCAGAAGCTATGGTTCTACTCGATTAGCCCGTTTTAGATTTTACTCGGGCGCCATTTTGAGGGTCAAAACGGCATTGTATCAAACAATGGTCAACATGAAATTCATTCGTCTCGATGATATCTACAACTTTTATGTAGACCACTTTTCGAATTGAAGCAGTTTTGAACCCCTATTTCCATTGTTTCTGCAATAACTCGAGTGGTGAGCTGCTACTCAAGTATATGCTGCTTCTACTCGAGTAATTCATGTTTTAACTCGCGTAATGAGCCTCTACTCGAGTATATTATGTTACTACTCGAGTAGGTATGCTACTACTCGAGTAGGTATGCTGTTACTCGAGTAGGTATGCTGTTACTCGAGTAGGTATGCTGCCACTCGAGTAGGCTGTTTCGTTTTACGTTCAGACATCGTTTTGAGGGTCAAAACGGCGTCATATCAAAACTTTGTCAACATGAAATTTGTTCTTCTCGACGAGATCTACAACTTTCATGTTGATCACTTTTCGATTTGAATCAATTTTGAACCTCTAATTTTGTTTTTTCGCTCACCCGCCCGTAAATAGTACGTTTTTAGACAAAACTTTTCATAAATACCTATATATATAGATATATATATATATATATATATATATATATATATATATATATATATATATATATATATATATATATATATACTTAGAATTAGAGCTGAACCCACTCTTTAATTAGGACTTCTTCTTCTTCATTGAACCAAACCAAAGCTGAAGAAAAGTGAGGACGGTGATGGCGGAGCGTGAGATTTCATGAAATTTCCGGTGGCCGCTGACGGTACTCCGGTGCTCGAAATCTTCATCCGAACATAGATCTGGAAAGCTCTCGTCGAGAGCTACGCCCTCGTGGAAATTTCTTTCCCAATTTTTGAGATTTCTAGTTAGGGTTTTTCGGCCTTAACCTCTATTTTGGCCATTTTTGTCTAGATTTCAACCTCTCCCGCATCCTTTTGCCCCGATCTATGACGTGGAGTGATTTCGGTGGACTTTTCTGGTAAAACCAAGGCAAGTGGTTGTTTCTCCTCGTTTCTCCTTGTCCGATTCGATGGTAACGGCTATGTTTTTCACGTCCCCTAAAATTTTCTACAAGTATTCTTCCAAATTCTTGCTATGATTAACCGCTTTGTTGATCACATGTTGTTATTATGTGTTGGCGTGCTAAAGTCGATCTTGTCTATTTATGTTTAATCGTTCTTGAAGTGTTTTAGCGATGGTTTAAGTGCCTTAGCTCTCGTTATCAAACGTTTTAGAGTTTAACTAGGGTTGCAAATCGTTCCTAAGGGTTGATCAACCGCGTCTTGAGTTCGGTAATGTCTAGTAGAATCTGTCGAGCCAAATCCCGAGATATTTGTGTTATGGTTTCTTTGGGTTTCTTGAATGCGGGAGTTAGTGGACGATTCCACCTCCGCAGTGTTTGTTACCTTCATTAGTGCCCTGTGGGAGTCTACCTGGTTTTGATGTCTGCGGTGTATGGTGGAGAGTATGAGACTCCCTCGCAGTTAGACGGATTATGTATCCGTTTTGTTTTTTGGGTGGTGTGTCCAAGAGTGACCACCTCGCCCGTGTTTTGTTTTTGGGTGGTGTGTCCAAGAGTGACCACTTCACCGTGTTTTTGGGTAGAGTCGACCACAGGTGCCTAATAAAGGTGTTGTATTTTCCTTTCTGGTGAAATATTCATGTAGTCACCTTATAGCCTCGTGCGTCTGGTGTACTCTTGTGGAATGTGACAAATCATGTAGGAGTTCTTTTCCTGTTGATGCCCTGTTTCTTTTGTACTTTGCTTCAGTGCTTTTGGTCTTGGGTTGGTACCCCTATTGTCCTTTGTTTATTTTGGCTTATTACTTTTTTTCCTGCCACTACTTGTATTTCCTTGCTGAGGTGTTCTGTTTTTAGAATGTCTCAGGTTCAGAGCAGTAGCGGTTAGCAGTGCTGGTTTTGGAGTTTTCTGGGCGGCAGCATTGGCCATGTTTGTTGCCTCGTCTCAGCGAGGTAGTTTGTTGTTGGTTTAGTTTTACTAGTTCAGACATACTTTTTGTTCATGGGTTCGTGTCAGCTTGTTGGCGCCCACTGATTTGTTAGTTGTTGATACTTGCTAGCTGCTCATTTATTTAAAAGTGGATGTTTTACTTGCTCTCTGGGAGGATTTATGTTAGGAATGCATGTTAGGTAATTTCAGCTATAAAATCTACTACTATCACTTCATGCATTGCATAATTTGAAACTCTACCTTGTTATTTTTAGCGACCGTAAAAGCGATCTTTCCTACTATAATAAATTTAGAGTCTTGCATAGTATGAGTTGCCCTTTAGGGACATTTTCACTCATGTAGGATGTTTGAGTTAATCTAATCAAGTATTTTTCCGCAGCATATCATATCTTTTAATTCGTGGACTACATGAGCCACTAAGTCGAGGGATACGGCTAACTTCTTCTCGTAACTGATTTTCTTTAAAATAACTTGACAAGAACCTTTCTTCATGTTTAGTTGGTGTCTGCCTGAGCGTCCGCAGTTATCCCCTGCTGACGTGGCATCATGACGCGCATTTTCCCTTACTCTGATAAGCTTTATTTGCGGTGAAAATACGGGTTGTGATAGTGAAGGAGACACCACATACAGAGGCACAATAACCAAAGAACCAGAAACGGGTGAGGATAGAACCGTAGCTAGACACGCAGAGAAATGAATAGCCAAATGTGACGCATAGTCAGATCTACGCGGTGCGGTGAACCGACCAAAAACTAGCGTGCTCAACGTACTAGTATCTAATTGTTGAGACAATGCCAAGGTAGGAACTAAAAGAGTGGATGTGTCACAACAACTCAGTCCAGGACTACCGATGCCATGTCCTAAATCGTCAACTAATGTGGGCTCATAGATAGGAGGAAGGGTCGGTAAAATCAAACCCGGGATAAAATCCAAATTAGAATAAGTTTCACTGATCGGTGATAACGTCAATGAACTCTCATCCGAGGGTAAAACCAAAGAATCGTTCAAAAATATCACTTCCTCTCTTGCAAGTTCTTCCGACACACTAGACAAGTCGTTTAATTCAGAATCAGTAAAGGTCTCCGAAATGGGCAAAATCGAACCCGACAGAAAATTTAATTCAGATAGAATTTCAGACAATGGTAATATCATCAAATAACTATCGTTCGGGTTTGCAGCTCTAAAATCATCCAAACATAAACTTCTCACATAAGGTGAGTCTTCACAATCAGTTGGAACATCCACTAACTCAGGGTCGTCAATGACAATGGAAAAATCCTCACTCAAAGGCTCCTCAGGAAAGTCAGATGAAGTCTCAGTGGGTATATTCGCAGGCTCTAATGCGATGGGGATCGTATACGGGAGAGGGCACTTGATACTAGGGTGCACAAACACAATACTAGTAGGGCTCATAATAGGCAAAGAGATACTCTCACAGCTTGAACTATCATCATCATCCCAAACATCATCTTCTAGATCACTAGGGATTCCCTCACTTTCAGAATCGTCAGACTTGTTGGGCACTATCGTACGTGAATGGTTACTCTCACCTAGCTGGTCAACTTCATCATCCAGAGATTCTATATCCACATCGGAATCCTCAAAGGCACTAGTAACTATCTCTAGGGGATTAGATGTCGAGGCTAACAGAGGCATAACCCTAGTGGTAACATCTATCAAGTCCTCAATAAATGACCTATTAGGAGAGGTTTCCCTAACGGGGGGGTGGTGGTCCTAATACGGCCTTTCCGGTCTGACACGAGTGAGCTTTATTCCTAGGAAGGTGGTGCTTCTCAATTTCTAATATCATGGTAAAAGTGGAGTCTAGATCGGTGTGCCAATAGCGTAGTAATTTACCCTGGATGTAGGGGTTTAACCCCTTACGAAACCTAGAGACGGTGATCTCTGGCGACTCCTTCACACCATTTCTAACCATCATATCCTTAAAAAGACACATATAATCCGAGACTGACTTGTTCCCTTGTTTAAGGTTAGTCAAATCATCAGTTATATGTCGCCTGGTCTGGACGTTTGGTTTATAGTCATTTTTAAAGGCTGGTAGGGATCTAGTGACATAACTATACTCACTCTTAGGCTTAGTATTAGGAGGGCGAAGGTAGGCGAGATCAAATTGATCCGAGAGTAGGTTACGCATGTACGACCAAGTGTAATGATAACTACCAACACGACGCTCTTCCTTTAAGCAAAACAACTGGGCTTGACCTACTAGTCTCTCTCGGGCAAAGTTAACCATTTTGTGGTCATCCCATAAGTGGCCATTAAAATAATGCTCTAATCCCTTAGGCCAATCTCTAAAAATTTGGGGACATCCTAAACCGTCATAAGTAAGATAAATATGTTGTGACCTAGGGGTGTGTTTAGCCATATCCTTAGCATATGAATAGTTTAGCCGGGCAGCATATACGTCATATGCCATTTTAGTGAGAACCGGAGAGAAACCTCAACCGGAACTGGTGCACATGCAATGAGAAATGAATCTTGCCCTATTTAATTTTCAAAGATGGAATTGTTCCCACTTAGTAACTAGGGTAAAAAATATTTTTTTTGTTTTCTTACATTAAATAAATAGAAGATTATCAAAAAAAAATTCTGATTTTTTTGCTGGAAAAATAGAAATATAGGCACTATTGGCAGACCAACATTAAAATTTTGTAATGATTTAATAAAAATAATGACTTGATAAAAATAAAATATTTTTTGATTTCTTACTAATAAAATGATGGGAAAATTCTAGAATTTTTTTTTTTGAATTTTGAGAAAAATTGAAAATTTTAGGTCACTATTTGCAGACCAAAAATTTAAAAATTGATTTTTATGTTGTGCAATGAAACGTGCAAGTGCGTGTCAGCGATCTAAGTAATTTTTTTTCTAGGATGGTACTAATTAAGAAATTAGCACAACCTGGCTCTGATACCAAATTGATGCAGGCTTCACGTTTGACAACGGATAGATCTACGGAGTAGCACGTAACTTCTCTACGATCCAATCATATACCCGCCCTTTCGTTCAACGCAGCGCACATGTTAATTAGTCCTATCAATTATATGCTAGCATACGAGTAGCCAAATCTCTTAGGATCAAACAAAGGATATAGGCCAATATTCTTTCCGGCTAAAAGGACCCACCCGGTCCGAACGAGCGGTGTTGTACCAAAAGAGATCTACCAAATAAATACGATTTGGAAAAGGTTGATCTCTCCCAACAAAAGAAAATGAAGGTTCGTCAAACCTTTTTTTAAAAATAATTCAATCAATACAAACACAAAACCAATCGAAGAAACAATGATTTAATTAACGATTCAAAATTCAACGCCAAGAATCTACCATCACAGGAGTTAATCTAGGAAGAGAAACACACAATTGGTAGAAAGGATTCGTTACCCTATCGGAATGGATGATTCTGATTTCTCAACTTGGATCGTTCTTCAACGGCTCCGCCGAAGTCGCGTCGGATGGAGAGGAAACTTGTCCGCCTTCGTCGCGTCACGCCGGAATGGAATCCACAATGGAAATCCTTGCCTTGGCCGATTTCTTCAAGGAGGTGGGTTGAATGGTTGCTTTGTTGGGGGTCGGTTTTGATGAGGAGGAAGTGGTGGTTGGCGGCTAGGGGTTGAAGGGTGGCCGAACTTGAAGGGAAAAGGAAGGGGTCAGGTTTTTCCTTAGTGATAAGAGGAGAGGAAGGAGGAGAAAGAGAGGGAGGGAGAAGGTTGGCCAAACTATGCCAAGGAGGGAGAAGAGAGGGGGCGGCCAAGAAGGAGAGGAGAAGGAGTTTCTCAAATCAAGTTAGGGTATTCTTTTCATTCATTCACTAATTCAATATGACAAATATCATGGCCTATATATAGGCTTACACCACTCCATCTCACTTCATTCAAAATTCAAAATTCAAAATTGAAAATGTGATGGTTATATGCACCCATTATATCACATGAAATGAAATAATTAAAACAACACATGATGGTTATAAGCGCGTGGTCGACAAAATTAGTTCGACGAATTTTTGGGAGGTACACGCCCATAACACGGGCGTGTCAGGGGGCGTGACCTAGGGCGTGTTCTCCTTTGGTCGACACCAGAGTTTTGGTCGAGGAACTGCGCTCGACGATCGTCGAGTATGGGGTACACGGCCTGTGACACGAGCGTGTCACAGGGCGTGTCCCGCTGTGTCGAGAGGTCGATTCTCTCGAGTAAGTGGAAAAGTACTCGAGTAAGAGGGCGGTGACACGAGCGTGTCATCCGACACGGGCATGTCCAATTCGAGTACTCGAGTAGTTGGTTTTCTCTCGAGTATGTCCTCTCGAGTGGGTGACACGGGAGTGTCATAACTAACTACTCGAGTAGACTTCTCAAGTAGGTCGTGAATATGACTCGAGTGAGGTACAGGCCCTATGTCACGGGCGTGACCTGGCCGTCACAGGCATGTACCCTGACCGTGACCTATTTCGGGATAAGGCGGTTTGTGCACTGCTTAAAGACACGGCCTATGACACAGGCTTGTCACAGGGCGTGTCAGACCCAAAAAGCGAGTTTTAGGCTTTTCGTGGTCGTCCATTTTTCTTCAGCTGGGATCTAAGGGCTGAGAGACCTTCCTGCTTCCTTAAGGCCATGGATTGAGATGAAAGAACTCATTTAAAGTTGGCCTTCATCTTTCTACAAATCTAGAGAGAGAAAGGGAAAGGAAGAAGGAGGAAGAAGAAGAGGGGCTGATCTCTTGATCTCTGGTGGAGCTTGAGAGTGTCAAGCTGAGATTTGAGGCCATCTTTGCGGAGGAAAAGCTGTTGCGGATCTTTCTAGCCAGCTAGGAGTTCATGGCACCGAAGCGGTCTTTAAGGGTAACGACCTTTCTTCCTAGCCAAGTGAAGGCTTCCTTTTTGGCATATGCATGATTCCCCCACCAAAGGGTGGCTGATTTTGGGAGTCTTTTGGGTTGATACATGGAATCCTCTTTCATATAGATCTAGAAAGAGAGTGTGGAATAGACATGTTGTGTGAAGCCCATCTGGACAGGTTGGTCTAGATTGGTGATGTCGCATACGAACCGGAGAAGTCTCCGTGATAAACATGTAGTTTAGGAGTCGACGGGTTGGACCTGTGAAAGGAAGTAGCAGGAAGTACTGGAGTGGTAGTCCAGGAAAATACCTGTCTCATGCTTGTGCTGTTGGTTTCTACCTGTGAAAGGAAGTAGCAGGAAGTACTGGATTGGAATTCCAGGAAATACCCTTGTCATGCTTAATGTTCATAGGGAGTCCACCTGTGAAGAGAGTAATAAGAAGTACTGGCGTGGTAGCCAGGAAAGACCCCTGACATTTGTGATATTTGCTGTGTCCACCTGCGAAGAGAGTAGCAGGAAGTACTGGAGTGTCCAAGAAAGACCCGCTGATGTGGTGAGATGAAATGGGTGTTAGAGTTATGCTCAGGCTTGAATGCCAGAACAGGATCGTTGAGAGCTACCCACATCTTTATTTAGCTGCAAGTACGCCGTACTCGGTGATGGCAAGGCGATTTGAGCAATGGTGGGGGGGGGGGGTGGAGGATCCGACCTGCGTTATGTCTGTCCGATGTGAGACCAGAAGGTGCGGTCTGTTGGAGCATATAACAAGAGTCTTAGGCCTATGCGCCGTGATACAATGGTGGGCGGGGGGTCTAAGGGCCATTTCCGGTTCACTAAGACTATAAAACGCCGGTTGCACGCTATGGAGTAAATGCTCAAGTGATTTGTCGTTGGGCTGTGACCCTGATACGGTGGTGGGCAACTAGTTTGCCAGTACACCAAGCATGTGCCCTGAGTGCACAGACTGTCGGGTCGGGTGGCTGACGGTTGTGATGACATGTGTACGTGAAAGCACATTATATGAGACATATATACATGCTTGTGATATGCTATGCCTGCAGGGAAGAATACCGCTGCCCCGAGAAAGGGGTAGGGTCGTTATAATTTGGTCAGCTGAATGCTGACTGTTGCCTCTGTTTGCCACCCTTGGGTGGAATGTCCCTGTGTAGGTGATGGAGAGCCGAGCGGGACGAATAACGGTTGAAGTCCCTGCTGCATTTGATGTTGCCGTTGCTAGCCCTCGAAGGCTAAAAGAAATGAAAGTGTTATGTTTTATTTTGATGTGGCCGGCCTGCGTGCCAATGTTTGGGGCCACTGTTTGAAAGCTCTGTAAGGCCATAAGGCCAACTGTTTATGTGTCTTGTCATACATTCCTATGATATATAAACTATGAGGGTTTTATATGTTGGACATTCAGGTGTGGAGTTCATGTGTAGTGTAATAAGCTTCCGCTAGAATGCAATGTGTTAGGGTGCGCTGCGCTACTCTGGTATCATACCGTGACGTCACCGCCTGTTTTGTGATATATGCTGTGGGGCCCTGGCCGGACCTTCTAGTATATATTATATGAACGGATGGGGTTGTTATATTTTTGGTATCAGCTATATTGGTCTTTCCCTCTCGAAGTCGTGGTCGACTTGTTTTCTGGGGTGGCGAGCACATGTTTGTGCGAACCAAGTTAACACGACTGAGTTCCTGAATGTCCATGGTAGGAATGCAAATACATGTGTTTGATGAACCTCTGCGTTCCTATCTTGTTGCTATTGCTTGTGTACGTTTGCTCAAGTGTGTGGCTTGTCCACCTTTAGGTGACGCAGAGCAATCGGAGCCCCAACGGTCTGATGAAAGTACGGCACCAGCTGAGGTGACTACACCTCCGCCTTCTGCGGAAACTGTGCGACAAATTGTTGAGGCTTTGTTTTCTATGGTTCAAAGACAGCCGGTTAAGCAGGCGCAAGGGCAGGCACAGCCGTCATTGAGGCCAGAACAGGTGGAGGCAAGGCCAGAACCTGTACTGGCTGTGAATCCTCGAGCAGCTGAGAAGCAGTTGAAGCAATTTATGAGTTTACACCCGCCTACGTTCTGGGGAGTGGGAGATCCTGCACAGGCTGAGGATTGGTTATCGCGCGTCAAGCGGATCATGAAGGCGATTGGGATGGAGGAGCATCAAAAAGTCACCTTATCCACCTTCTTGCTAGAAGGCGAGGCGCATTTATGGTGGGATGAGATGGAGCTACATCACTTGGCGGGTAGACCGTTGACACAAGTGTCCATGGAGGAATTCTCTCGGCTCTTCCTGGCGAAGCACCTCACGGCGACACAGTGTATAGCCATGGAGAATGAATTCCAAGGGCTGACGCTAGGAGATGACAGTGTGGAAGCTTACCTGCATGAGTTTACACGCTTGGGGCAGTATGCAGGTTTGATTTTTGCTGATTAGCGGAGGAAGACGAATAGGTTCTATGAAGGTCTGCGGGACGAGTTGAGATTCCTGCTTTCTAGTTCTGTGAACCAAGGCTTCCAGGTATTAGTTGACACTGCTTGCGTGCTGGAAAAAGATATGAAGAGGGTGCAAGGGAAGAGGGCCTTGGCTGTGACACAGCCGGAATTCAAGGCGGCCCGACCGACGAAGTCATTTTATAAGAAGAAATGGGGCAAGAGACCCAAGACGGCGAGATAAGCTCCTTATTCAGTTGCATCGGGAGCAATGTCGGGGGCCACCTCAAAGCCGGATACTCGTACGTGCTTCAATTATGGATGGGTGGGCCATATAGCTCGGGATTGTCGGGTGCCGCCAAAGAGTGAAAAGAAGGCGGGAGCGTCATATGCGAAAAAAGGAAAGGCGGTGGTGGTTCCTCTGCCTCGCAGGCGCAGCCCCGGGTTTACAATCTTGGCCTGCAGGAGGCCATCAAGCAAAGTGACGTCGTCACAGGTACGAGTTAAGTTTTTGAGTATTGTATTGCTTGTATGCTTGGTTAATTGCTTATGTGTCTGTGGTTTGTATGTGTGACATGATCATCACAGGATTTGTGATGATTCAGAACACGCTAGCGCGAGCCCTGTTCGATACGGTTGCTTCTCATTCTTTTCTATCTAAAGAGTTTATAGCGTGGCTTGGGATTCCTAGTCGTGTGAAGACAGATAGCGTCTGAGTGGTGTTGCCAAATGGTTGTTTAATGCTTGCGGATCGAGCTTGCGATGTGGCGGTCCAAATAGGAAGTCGGGACTTTGGTTTAACTGCATTTGTCTTGCCGCTATCGGAATTCGACGTGATCTTTGGGATGGATTGGCTCGCGGAGCAGCATGCCTTGATTGATTGCCAGTCCAAAGAGATCACGTTAGGCCAGAATACCGAGCAGGAGACTAAGTTCGCGGGGATGCGAGGAGTGGGAGGGACGTTGATGTCTGCACTCCAAGTTGCCAAAGCTGTTCGGAAAGGTGCAGAGTTGTACTTCGCGTTAATTCAGGCTGTGGAGCCTAAGGCCAGTGTGTGCAATGTTACGATAGTGTCAGAATTTATAGATGTGTTTCCCAAGGATCACCCTGGGCTACGACCCCAGCGAGAGATTGAATTCATGATCGAGTTGGTGCTAGGTGCGAAACCTGTGGCCAGCTCGCCATATCGCGTCGCGCCTAATGAAATGACGGAGTTGAAAGTCCAACTGTAGGAATTGATGGAGCAGGGGTATATACGCCCAAGTATGTCTCCTTGGAGCGCCCCTGTGTTTTTTGTGAAGAAGAAAGACGGTGGCTTGCGGTTATGTATTGATTACCGCGAATTGAATAAGATGACCGAGAAAAATAAATATCTGATTCTGCGGATTCATGAGCTATTTGATAAGCTAGTGGGATCGACCGTCTACTCCAAGTTGGACTTGAAATCTTGTTATTACCAGTTGAGGATCCGGGAAGAAGACATTCCCAAAACCGCATTTGGAACACGGTACGAGCACTACGAGTTCACAGTCATGCCGTTTGGGCTGTGTAATGCGCCCTCGGTATTTATGGACTTGATGCACCGAATATTCCGCGAGTACCTGGATCTGTTTGTGATAGTGTTCAATGATGATATCTTGGTGTACTCGAGATCAGAAGCCGATCATGAGAAGCATTTGCGGTTGGTGTTGAATATATTAAGGCAGAATCAGCTCTATGCCAAGTTCTCGAAGTGCAAATTTTGGTTAGCGTCGGTGGCTTTTCAAGGCCATGTGGTGAGTGGAGCGGGCATAGTAGTGGATCCAGCAAAGATAAGGGCCATAGAGTAGTGGCCAGTGTTGTCTTCAGTGGCCGAGGTCCGGAGCTTCCTTGGACTAGGAGGCTACTAACGAAGATTTGTTGAAAACTTCTCGCGGATTTATTTACCGCTAACCACGCTGATGAGAAAAGATCAGAAGTTCATTTGGACGCCGAAGTGCGCGCGAGATTTTGAAGAGCTGAAGATTCGGTTGACCATGGCTCCTCTATTGTCATCGCCATGTGGTACCGATGGATTTGTAATCTATAGTGATGCCTTAGGGAGCGGCTTAGGCTGTGTTCTGCTGCAAAATGGAAAGGTGATTGCTTATGGCTCATGCCGGCTGAAGGTGCATGAACGAAACTATCCCGTCCATGACTTAGAATTGGTGGCGGTGATCTTTGCACTAAAGCTGTGACGACACTATCTTTATGGTGTGAAGGTGGAGATCTATACAGATCACAAGAGCCTAAAGTACCTGTTGGAGCAGAAGGACCTGAATATGCGACAACGAAGGTGGTTGGAGTTCCTCGGGGACTACACCTTCGAGATTCACTATACTTTCGGGAAGGGGAATGTTGTCACGGATGCCTTGAGCCGGAGAGCTCCGGCAAGAGCAAGCTGGTTGCAGAGGCATGATGAACGTCTCATCCAGGAGTTAGAAGCGTTAGAGATTGCTTGTGTTGACAAGAATGTTATAGCAGATGCATGATTGAACTGGACGAAGGTGCAGTGTGACCTTGCGGACCGGATTCGACGAGCAACGACGCTAGATGAAGAGCTCCTACACTATGCGAAAGAGGGGCCAGAGGGCAAATTCTCCTGGGATGACGGTCTTTTGCGGAAAGAGGGCCGTTTATGCGTCCCAAATTTGGGTAAATTGAGGGAAGAACTGATGTATGAAGCGCATTATACGAAGTACTCAATCCACCTAGGGAGCACGAAGATGTTCAGAGATATGAAAAAGCTGTTCTGGTGGATAGGGATAAAGAAAGATGTTGCTCTTTATGTGGACAAATGCCAAACCTGTGCTATGGTGAAGGCGGAATGCCAGAAACCGGGCAGTTATTTGAAGTCGTTGTCGATTCCAGAGTGGAAATTTGACGATATTTCCATGGATTTCGTGCACGGGTTGCCGAGATCTCAGCGCGGAAATGACTCCATTTGGGTAATTGTTGATCGGCTAACAAAAGTGGCACACTTTCTGCCGAACAGACGAGATGATTTGGTGGAAACTTTGGCAAAATTATACGTTGACCAGATTGTGCGGCTACACGGTGTTCCTCGGAGCATCGTAAGTGATCGAGACGGGCGGTTCACATCGAATGATTGTCGATTAGTTCATCAAATGTTGGGCACGAAGTTACAATTCAGTACGACCTTTCATCCCCAAACAGATGGCCAAACTGAAAGGACCAACAGAACGATGGAAGACATGCTCCGGATATGCGCCCTCGACTTTGGGAAGAGATGGGAAGATCATCTCAATATGGTGGAGTTCGCTTACAATAACAACTACCAAGGGAGCATTGGTATGACACCGTATGAAGCTTTGTATGGCCGGAAGTGTCGTACTCCTTTGGCTTGGGTAGAAGCGGGCGAAGCTCGAGTTTATAACCGTAATGAAGTCGATGAAGCAAACTCGACCATACGTATTATTCGAGAGAGGCTACTCATAGCCCAGGATCGACAAGCGAAATACTACAATGCCAAGCATCGGAATGTGGAGTTTGCGGTAGGTGATTGGGTATACTTGAAGATCAAGCCCTTCAAAGGCGTATCCAGGATTCGACGTCTGAAAAAGTTGAGTCCAAGATACCTTGGTCCATTTGAAGTGGTCGAGCGAGTCGGGGAAGCTGCATATCGGCTAGCTCTGTCGGCCGACTTGAGTGGATTACATGATGTGTTTCACATCTCAGTGATTCGGAGGGCCGTGAAAGATCCAGCTCAAGTGATCGCGAATGATCGTGTGCCGGTAGAGTATGGGCTAACGACGAAGTTTAGGCCCATTCAGATCGAGGATCGTGACGAGAAGAAACTGCGGAACAAGACGGTCGGGATGGTCAAAGTCCGATGGGACAATTGCGGCCGTGAGAAGCTTACATGGGAGCGAGAGCAAGCCATGTGAGCTGATTTTCCCGTGTTGTTTTTGTAAAAATGGTTGAGTAGTGAAAAGTTTGTTGTAACCTAAACGATTTGATGTTATAACTTTTTTCTTGCTGGTTCCTTCCTGTGTACAAATGTTGTGGATGAAATGTTTTGTAGGAGGGGAGGATTGTAACACCCTAAAGTCAATTTGGGTTCAGGCATGGGTGACACGGCCTTGGACATGGGTGTGTCCCAGGGCATGTCCTGCTTGGGTTGAGCAGATGGGCGCATGGTTGACGAAATTCATTCGATGAATTTTTGGGAGGTACACTCCTGTGACACGGGCGTGTCAGGGGGTGTGACCTAGGGCGTGTCCTCCTTTGGTCGACACAAGATTTTTGGTCGACGAACTGCGCTCGACGATCGTCGAGTATGGGGTACACGGCCTGTGACACGGGCGTGTCACAGGGCGTGTCCCGCTGTTTCGAGAGGTCGACACTCTCTCTCAAGTAAGTGGAAAAGTACTCGAGTAAGGGGGCGGTGACACGGGAGTGTCATCCGACATGGGCATGTCCAATCCGAGTACTCGAGTAGTTGGTTTTCTCTCGAGTAAGTCCTCTCGAGTGGGTCTCGAGTGGGTGACACGGGCGTGTCATAACTAACTACTCGAGTAGCCTTCTCGAGTAGGTCGTGAATATGACTCGAGTGAGGTACACGCCCTATATCACGGGCGTGACTTGGCCGTCACGGGCGTGTACCCTGACCGTGACCTATTTCAGGAGAATGCAATGTGTTAGGGTGTGCTGCGCTACTCTGGTATCATACCGTGACGTCACTACCTGTTTTGTGGTATATGTTGTGGGGCCCCGGCCGGACCTTCTAGTATTTATTATGTGAACGGATGGGGTTGGTACACTAACGGTCTCGACTACGGCTTCATCCACAATGCCTAATCCACTAACGGAGCAGATCTCTAATGCAATATCATGTCGGGGACGGACACAATCGACCCAGTGGTTCCTATTGAACAATGGCGACCCAAACCTTTCTCATTTGAGAGATTTGGTGCCCAAAAGCTTGAAAAGCAAGAAAGAAGAAGATGCTATGCACACATCCTAAAAACCGAGAGGAGAAATGTCGTTACCTTACGACCCCTCTTCCTAGCCATGGAATCCTTGCTTTGAATGGATTGACACGAGCACCTCCACGCCCTCTCCACGGATCTGGTCTCAGAACGACGATCGGAGCTCTAAAGCTCCGTCAACGGTGGAAGAAATCTCTCTCACTCCTTCCTCCTTCCTTATCTCCCTCTCCAACCCTAACTCTCACTCTAAAAGATGAGAGAAATGAGGGGAAAGACACTCCCAG
The DNA here is from genome assembly GCA_039583875.1 of Platanthera guangdongensis. Classification (NCBI taxonomy): domain Eukaryota; kingdom Viridiplantae; phylum Streptophyta; class Magnoliopsida; order Asparagales; family Orchidaceae; genus Platanthera; species Platanthera guangdongensis. Next base: position 105,866,700 of record CM077152.1, read on the forward strand.
CCCTATTAAAGCCCTTTTGGGAGAAAGATCCTGGGCCCTTTGATCGAGTTTAAGGAAGCATCAGACGGCCACAAAAGAAAATGATGGAACAGCACCCGCCCGCACGATCAGTAGCGCACGACCAGTGGTCGTGCACATTGGATCCCATGATCGTGCGATTAACAATGGCAGAACTCAAGAGAAAATGGGATAAACGCGCATGAGCAGCGGCGCACGACCAGTGGTCGTGCGCACTATGCCCAATGGTCGTGCGATTTCCCTAGGAAGAACTTGGAAAATGGAGAATGGTGCGCACAATCAGTGGCACACGACCAGTGGTCGTACACATTAGATCCAATGATCGTGCGCTAGCTTCCAGCGACTCCATGTCTGAAAACTGGGGGTATTATAACTCCTCCCCCCCCCTTACAAGAATTTCGTCCCTGAAATTAATCTTCATACAAGAAGACAGCAAGAAAAATTATTGCAACAAATTAAAACATTGTTGCTACATATCAGTTACTGTTTCAAACCAGCATTAGACAAATAACTCGGGATAGTCCTCGCACATTGCTTGCTCACGCTCCTAAGAGAACTAGTTACGCCCGCAGTTACCCCAACGCACCTTCACGTGATTAACTTCTTTGTTCTGCAACTGCCGAACTTCTGTATCCTCTATACTAACTGGACGAACTCGCGTCCTCAAGTCCTCTTGAATCGGCACCGATGCCGATTCAATCACCACACTAGCATCCACTAAGGCTTTCCTCAAGACGGAGACATGGAAAACATCATGTAATCCACTCAACTCTGTGTACAATGCCATCAGGTACGCTGCTTCTCCCACTCATTCTATAACCTCAAAAGGTCCCAAAAACCTCGGACTTAACTTCTTGAGTGGGCGAATCCACGAAACGCCTTTGAACGGCTTGATCTTTAGATAAACCCAGTCGCCTACCGTGAACTCCACCTTCCTGTGGCGAGCATTAAAATATTTTGCTTGCCGATCTTGAGCAACCTTCATACACTCTTGAATGGTTCACACCAACTCACATGCATCAGCTACCACTTCTTTTACCAAAGGTTTGGTGTCTCCCGCCTCTGTCCAAGACATCGGTGTTCGACACTGCCTCCCATACAAAGCTTCGTATGGCGCCATCATTATACTTGCTTGGTAACTGTTGTTATAAGCAAACTCTACCATGAAGAGGTGATCTTCCCACTTCTTACAGAAGTCAAGAGTACACATCCTTAGCATATCCTCCATAGTACGATTCGTTCGTTCGGTTTGCCCATCAGTTTAAGGATGGAAAGCCGTACTGAACTTGAGCTTCGTGCCCAGACTCTTCTGAACCAACCTCCAGTCCTTGGACGTGAAACGTCCATCGCGATCACTAACTATACTCTTAGGAATTCCATGTAGTCGCACAATGTTGCGAACATACAACTCTACCAGCTTCTCCACGCTGTCGTCATTCCAATTTGGGATGAATTGTGCCACTTTGGTCAAGCGATCCACGATCACCCAAATCGCATCGTTACCCTGCTGCGACCTAGGTAACCCATGTACAAAATCCATGGAGATATCATCAAATTTCCACTCGGGAATAGGAAGAGGCTTCAGGAACCCACCCGACTTCTGAAACTCGACCTTCACTAAGGCACAAGTTTGGCATCGACTCACGTAGAAAGTTACTTCTCGCTTCAAACCAGGCCACCAAAAGGATTTCTTTATATCCAAGTACATCTTTATATTGCCCGGGTGAATGGAGTACTTTGTGTAGTGAGCCTCAAACATCAACTCCTTACGGAGCTTGTAAAACTGCGGTACACAAATCCTTCCGTTCTTCCTCAGAATCCCATCAATCAACTCCTAGGCACTACTCTCGCCCTTTTGAGCTTCCACCATGTATGACTAGAACTCCACATCCAAATGGGTCACTTCCCGAATACGATCGGACAGGTCGTTCTGCATTTCAATCCAGTTCAACCGAGCCACGCTAGACTCGCCTCTTGCTACACACTCCATGCCAAGGGACACCCAGTCCCGCATCAACCGCTCATCATGAGCTTTGATCCAACTCCCTTGACCAGAATATTTCCTACTCAAGGCATCCGCCACCACGTTGGCTTTGCCCGGCTTATACTGAATCGCTACTTCATAGTCTCCAAGGAACTCGACCCATCTGTGCTGCCACATATTCAAGTCCTTCTAATCTAGAAGAAACATCAAGCTCTTGTGATCCGTGAAGATCTCCCCTTTCGCACCATATACATAGTGTCACCATAATTTCAAAGCAAAAATTACCACCACCAACTCCAAATCATGGATGAGGTAATTCCTCTCGTGAGGCTTTAGCTTTCTAGACCCAAAAGCTATCACGCTGCCATGTTGTACCAACACGCAACCCAAACTGCATCCAGATGCGTCACTAAAAATATAAAATCCTTTAGTCCCTTTAGGAAGGCTTAGGATTGGAGCTGCCATTAGCCTCCCCTTTAGAGTGTCAACGCCTGACTGCACTCTGGAGTCCAAATAAACTTCTGGTCTTTACGATTTAGAGAGGTGAGGGGTAGAGCTACCCACAAAAAGTGTTCCACAAACCTTATATAGTACCCGACTAGTCCAAGAAAACTTCGGACTTCCGCCACGGTTCTCAAAATTGGCCAATCTCTGATGTCTTCAACTTTTGCCGGATCCACCGCCACCCCATCACCACTAATCACATGGCCCAGGAAAGCCACCTTCTCCAACCAGAACTCGCACTTCGAGAACTTTGTATAAAGCTAGTTCTCTCTCAACACTTGCAAGACCACTCTCAAGTGAGTCTCATGCTCGACCTCTGATTTGGAGTACACCAAGATATCGTCAATGAAGACCACTACAAAAGAGTCCAAGTACTCCCAAAATACTCGATTCATCAAGTCCATGAACACAGATGGGGCGTTCTTCAACCCGAATGACATCACCGAGAACTCAAAGTGACAATACCTCGTACCAAAAGAGGTCTTGGGTATGTCCTCATCTTGAATTCGCAACTGATAGTTCCCTGACTTCAGATCCAACTTGGAATACACCACTGACCCCACCAACTGGTCGAACAGGTTGTCTATCTGAGGAATCAGATACTTATTCTTGACAGTCAATATATTCAACTCTCGGTAGTCTATGCACAACAGCATACTACCATCCTTTTTCTTCACGAATAGCACTGGTGCGCTCCACGGAGAAGAACTGGGTCTAATATACCCTTGCTCCAACATTTCTTGCAACTGTACTTTGAGTTGGGCCAACTCCTTTGGTTTCATCCAAAAAGGAGGACGTGACACCGGTCTAGCCTCTGGCACTAATACGATCGAGAAATCAATCTCCCGTCGAGGAGGAGCTCCAGGAAGCTCCTCAGGAAACACATCCTCATACTCCGCCACTACTGGCACTTCCCCAAGTGATAACTTGGAAAGACGAACCTCCAACAATACTAGAAGAGCTACACCCCCTGGTTAATTGCCTGCACCAACTACATTGCCGAAATCAGGGAAAAGGCCGCTCCACTGAGTCCCTCAAACTTAACTTCTAACCTCCCTTCACCCCTTAGGTTCACCACCTTAGACAGGCAGTCAATACTATCACGTTGCTCTGCAAGCCAGTACATTCCCAAAATGACATCGAACTCCACCAACGCTAAAACCGCTGCTATCACCGTGAAGTCAACCTCGCCTAGATTCCAAAAAATTCACCCGTTTGCCCTGGTGGTCATGGATAACCTATTGGGCATCCACACCTTCAGCTCTGCGTCCTCTGAGAAAGACTCAACTCCAATTCTCCATATAAAGCTTTCTACAAGAAAAGAGTGCGACGCTCCCATATCAAACAATACCCTAGCGGGGCATCCAGAAACCAACACAAAGCCTAAACACAGGCAACAAACATAAACGGTCTTGAAATTATGAAGTATAAGGTTAAATTTAAACTTTCTCATACCTATCACCACGTTGGGTTGATGGATCGCTTCCTTTTGCCCAAGGTTATAAACCCTTGGTTGTACGGGTTGGAACCGAGATGCGCTAGACTCTGCCATATTTCCTTTCTCTACGCCACTGGGGCCGGAGCGCATTGACTACTCCTATCTTGGCTCTTGCTCAGCACCTCCTTGAGTACAAAAACAATCTATGTGGGCCACCCTGCCTCAATTAAAGCATGTCGGTGGTCCATTAAAGCGAGACCCTCCGGACGTCATGTTGTTTTTCTCACGGGACTTGAAAGGATGAGGCTTTTTCTTCCATCTATTCCCTTCGGACTTCCCTTGGTATTGAGAAGGCTTCGCATCACCTTGCTTGGTTGCGAAACCCTTACGATGTTGGGTTCGCTCCAAATCACTCTCCAGCGTTCTGGCCACCTCAACCAGCTCGTTGAAACTAGCATTCTTCATGGAGATGAGGGGTTGTCTCAGATTCTCCCTTAGCCCATGGTTGAAGAGGTTATCCCTCTCCTCATCATCTGCCATTGTTGTTCCTGCATAACGACCCAGCCGAGTAAACTCCTGAACTTACTCGTCCACCGTCTTATCCCGCTGCACCAAGTGCAGAAATTGCCTTTGAAGGGCAAAACTTCATCGAAGCAGGAATGTACTTATTTAGGAAAGCATTCCCAAACTCTTCCATGGACGGGGTGAGTCCAGGGAACTGGCGGCCGCTATGGCTCACCCACCATAACTTCGCATCTCCTTCCAACATAAAGGTCGCAAAATAAAATTTCTTTTCCACTGGCGTCTCTACCACCCTCAGAAGTTCTTGCATCCATGCCCACCAATCCTCCGCATCAGTCGGCATGCCGATTCCCTTAAACATTGGAGGATGGAAGCTTAGGAAATATTTCATCTGCCAGTCCCCATGCCTGACAACCACCCTTTCGGCCATCGGCTCTACTTTCCTGGTTTCTTTGCCCGGCATGGCCGTCGCCGTATCCGGGGTAGCAAGAGTTGCTACTTGAGCAACAGGGGTTGCAACTTTTGCTGCCGCTGCAGCTTGGGCTGCCACCATTGCTTCTACAATCATGCGACAAAAATCGGCAGTTTACACCCATTCCCAAAGGACCCTGAGCAGCAATGCTGCTCGCTGAAAGCTCTTCTCTTGGCCTCGACGTCCCCGCCTCGTTGCTTGCACTCTTAACAAAAGCACAGTAACAAGAAATCAGTCTCTAATCACAAGGCTCAAACATAAGGACACTCACGGTCCCGCGATACTCCTATGTGGATAACTTCTATACGAGATCCGATTACGTTAAATTGACTGCTAAACCGGACCTTAGACATCAACCTCCCTCTGATACCAAATTATAATGCCTCCCCTGTAATGACCATATTATATGGGTACGGCCGGTGACCCACAACATACGCACACCAAATCTTTAGCATTAAAAGATGGTATTAACTACCCAACTCAAAACTCAGAATAATGCAACAGCAAAAACATACCAACAAAACTAGAAGTTATCCACTACCAATTAGGAGTATCAAAATGGCCTTAAGGCCTCACACAAAATAAGTTCAAAACTGAATGACAACAAGGTCAAACATCAACGTGCAAAATCACTCCTAGGCTACCTCGGCATGCAAGCCAGAAATACCAACAACATGGAGCATCACAGTCAAGAAGAAAACAAGCTAGTAAGCATGGTAATCACTTCATGAGGCTTAGGCTTTTTTGGCCGGCGCACTTGCTCCCGCTTGCTATCCTTGCCCTGTAAAAATTTGTGGAAACGTGGGTTAGCAAAGGCTGACCTCTACTGTGTAACCAACACATCTCCTCCCGGCCGCCTCTAACGGACCCCGGGGTACACCTCCAACCTGCAAGTCAGCACTTCGTATGCCATATACATAAACATGTAAAGCTTTAAAAACAGGTTTGTATGTCTCAAACAACAAACATGTTTTCTATGTTGAACATATAATCAAAGGGGCCTACTATGCAGCATGTATGAAAACTCTGGCTTCACCCAAGGCACCCTATCACATATGCATCTAGCACATCATCATAACAACTGGGTACTTACAATTTCCCCATCGGCATCAAGCTGCAAACAAAAAGGGTACTGTAATTCCCCTAACGACATACAAGCCGCCATATGAAAATCTTTCCAAGGCCCCACCCGCTCGTGGGTCTTAGACCCGGGCTTCCCTGCAAACTCTGCCTTCTCACATCAGGATTCCGTCTCACAGACAAACCGATTCTAAGAACCATTGTTGGACCCCACCCACTCGTGGGCTTCAATGCCCGGGCTTGTCCTATGCTTGGCGTTCTCGTCAGTCTCACAGAAGGGGACTAGTCTCACCAGGACACTCTCCCCAAATGACTTGCACATCACGGGATAGCCAGCTGACCACGGATACAAAGCTGCACCTTAGCACATCAGAATCCATAGTATTTCCCACCCAAATCCATCATTCATACTGCAACGTTCCCGCACACCAAGGAAACCATCTACCGCCAACATGGAGCTAACTTTGTCTGGTTCCGGCTACACGTACTCACTCAAAAAAGGGGAAAAACACATATATCACAAACGACATCTTGCCGCAACGGATTTATACAAAATCCTTAAGGCTCGCTATGCAACATCATCTAGTCAGACTAACGGTCGCGACTACGTCTTCATCCACAATACCTAATCCACTAACGGAGCAGATCTCTAATGTAATATCATGCCGGGGACAGATACAATCGACCCGGTGGTTCCTCTTGAACCTTGGCGACCCAAACCCCTCTCATTTGAGAGATTTGGTGCCCAAAAGCTTAAAAAGCAAGAAAGAAAAAGATGCTATGCACGCATCCTAGAAACCGAGAGGAGAAATGTCGTTACCTTACAACCCCTCTTCCTAGCCACGGAATCCTTGCTTTGAATAGATTGACACGAGCGCCTCCACGCCCACTCCACAGATCTGGTCTCGAAACAACGATTGGAGATCTGAAGCTCCGTCAATGGTGGAAGAAAGCTATCTCTCTCCTTCCTCCTCCCTTATCTCCCTTTCCAACCCTAACTCTCACTCTAAAAGATGAGAGAAATGAGGGGAAAGACACTCTTAGCCCTATTAAAGCCCTTTTGGGAGGAAGATACTGGGCCTTTGGATCGAGTTTAAGGAAGCATCAGACGACCACAAAAGAAAATGACAGAACAGCACCCGCCCGCACGATTAGTGGTGCACGACCAGTGGTCGTGCGCACTGGATCCCATGATCGTGCTATTAATAATGGCAGAACTCTAGAGAAAATGGGATAAACGCGCACGAGCAGCGACGCACGACCAGTGGTCGTGCACACTATGCCCAATGGTCGTGCGATTGCCCTAGTCAGAACTTTGAAAATGGAGAATGGTGCGCACGATCAGTGGCGCACGACCAGTGGTCATGCGCACTAGATACAATGTTCGTGCGCTAGCTTCCAACGACTCCAGGTCTGAAAACTGGGGGTGTTATAACCCTAGCCTTCTTCCTTTTATCTCATTTACCAAGACGTCGCTGTAAGAAACTGTCGGGAGGAAGAGATTGCTAGAGGCGATCTTCTTTTCCGTGAAGAACAAACACCACCAAGGAGAAGAAGATGCCGCCAAGAAGGGTGACAAGATCCATTGCTGGAAATGGTGGAAATGTCGGAAATGAGGTCAGCTTCCTACCCTCTCTCTTTGTGCTGGATATCTAGTTATTTCTAGGAGAGATATCAACTGAAAAGAGTCTTGATTTGGGAGAAGAAGGTTTCCATGAAGAGGCCATGCTAAGGCTTGTGTCCTAGGAATTAGAGTCTTCAACCTCTCCTCACTTCAAATGAAGTTTATGAACTGGTTTCGTGAAGAGAAGTGACCATATGAGGGTGAATAAGGGAGGAGTAACTCTGGATGTTATTTGGAAAGTTTGGTTGGAGGAAGAAGACAAACAGATGACATTCGATCTGCTTTAAGAGGCGCGCAGAAATCTGTTTTCTACGCGAAGCAATCCTCAAGGACATTTTCAGACATGATGCATCCAGATCTGGGCTTTCGACTAAACACGAAAGTCGTAGCCCTTGGAAATACCTTTCCAACTAGGGGTTACACGACTTCACCGGATTCCTGTAGCCTCGAGAATCCCTGATCAAAGTTGTTGTACAGTAATCATTCCTGCATATATAATTCTCTTGTTTGTTTTGTATCGGCTTGGGTTTGGTAGAAAGATTGTAGTACAGTAACGTTAATGTTTGTTGAATTTAGCCTATAAGTGATTGAGATAAAATATGTTAATGACATTTGTTGGATAGATCCCTAATGAATAAATGGTGTAGTAAAGTGTACTTGATCGAGGCAATTTGGTGGAGGTTAGTGAACGAATGGATTGACGTGTTGTCATGGTAGGAATGATTTAAATACGTGAATCGATAGCGATGTATTTGATAATGGTAAAATATTGAATAATGATGAAGTTGACTTGAAGTTTGTTGTACATAACTTCTATTAATTATGATAACCAAATGGTTGGTGAATATATGTGGAGTACCATTATGTTGATGGTGAACCCTTGGTGTCTTGGATGCACAAAAATGTGGAAGGGTTGAAAGTGTGTGAGTGTTGCCGCACTGGAATTATGTAATGGTAAGAACTCGGTGTGGAGCACTTTCGTGCTGTTGAGCATAAAATGTGAATAATGAAAAGGGGGCTCAAAGTGGAGCCCCGTATATGAAATGCATGTGGTGTGAGTTGACACGTGGTGTCATAATCCTAGGTTAAGGATAGTGTGGTAAGTATACGGGCTCGCCAGTCATCACACCAATGGGAGTCTACAGATAGACTTTGGGCAGTTGGGCTTGGTCCTCGGTCTTCATTCCCGATGCTCCTTTCATGCCAAGTGGACGGCTGGGCTTGGTTCTCGTGCTTTTTCCGAGTCTCCTTCCGGGTCACAACACAGACCAGTTCAGGGCTTGGTTCTCAGTGCACATCTACCCGAGACTCCTGCTGAGTCGTAGTATGCATGTGAGCTCCGCTGTTGTGTTCTTAGTGTTGAGGCGTACATAGGCCTAGGCTTGGTAGTGTGGATGTCCGCCTAGTAGTGGACAAGACCGCTCCACTTTCACCGTCTGGCCACGATGGTTGGTGCCTGAGAGGTTAGCTATCTGCTCGAGAAGTGGGAAATTCAATTCTAGGTCGACATAGCAGTTGCTTGTGCGTGATCAAGGGTGAGTCATTGCATTGCATTCATGGCAGTACATTTCATTGCATACACAAGATCCTCATCGTATAAGTTTATATGAGCACTTTTATACGATGAGTTACTTTATTGCTGAGGCGATCCTCAACTTATATGTTTGTATGAGCATTCATATAAATTGAGCTACTTTCTATTGTAGCTTTACATTTTTATTATACTGCTGATATACTTGATATTGCTCACTCTATACCACCTGTTTGTACTACTGTTGTATATATATATATATATATATATATATATATATATATATATATATATATATATATGTACCCCTGTTCTTTTCTCCGCCCGATCCCGAGGAATCACCGGGGGAGCGGATGTGATAGCTGTTGCAGTATGAAAGCCGGGCGATCTGTTGCTGTTCGGAGACCAGGCGGTCTGGCGGTTTATCCTAGCCGGTCTGTCTGCCGGGCTGTTGCTGTTTGGTATCCCAGCGGTCAGGCGGTTGGTCTCAGATGACTTGGAGACCGGGCGGTCTAGCGGTGTCCTGTAGCGGTTTGCTCTCTTCTCCTGTTGGTTGTCGGGCGGTTAGCCGGCTTGTCTAACCGCACGACCTGTTCGGTTTGTCTTTTTGTAAAGCCGCATACCCTTATAAATTTTTAGTCCCACATTGCTTATTTGTAATCTCTCTCATCTCCTCCATTCTATAAAAGGGAGACTATACCATTGTAATTGATACCTTTTTTGGATAATAAAATTTGCATTACTCCAAATTTTCGGTCTATTTTTTATTTTTCGCACATGGTATCAGAGCACTCGGTCCTTTCCGCCTGACTGAGCTTTATCTGCACGTGCGGCTTGTTTCTTCTTTCCACGACCTATTTTGCGGCTTGATTCCTTTTCTAACTGTAGCCCTGTTCGCGCGGCTTGATTTCTCTTCTGACCGTTGCCCTGTTCGCGCGACTTGCTTCTCCCTGTTTACAGCCTTTTCCTTCATCTTTTTCTAGCCAATCTTCTTCTTTGTCCCTGCGACCTGTACTCAAGTCATCGCGACCTGTTCCATCCAATCTCCTCTTCTTTTTCACCGTGACCTATAGTTAAGTCGCCACGACCTTGCTAGCGACTTCTCCTTCTTGTCGCGGCTTGTTTCTCTCGCTTCTTTCATCTATGGCCAACTCCGATATCTCCACCACCACTAATCCCATTTCCGCTCATCCTCCTACTCCTCCCACTCCTTCTGGTAATCTTGGCATGGCTTCCAAGCTTGTTGGTCCCAACTATCTAGATTGGAGTGTCACCTTCACATTCCTCCTCTGCTCTCAACGCAAACGTCATCATCTCACAGATGACCCTCCTCCACATGATTGCCCACTTTTTGACAACTGGGATTGTCACAACCCCCATTTTCACCGCATAATAACTTATCAGAGTAAGGGAAAATGCGCGTCATGATGTCATGTCAGCAGGGGATAACTGCAGACGCTCAGGTAGACACCTACTTAATCATGAAGAAAGATTGTTTAAGTTATTTTAAGGAAAACTTAGTTAAGTGCAATAGTTAGCCGTATCCCACGCCTTAATGGCTCATTTAGTCCACGAATCAAAATATAATTATACGCTGTGGAAAAATACTTATTTAAATTGACTCCAACATCCTACATGAGTATAAACGTCCCCAAACGACAACTCATGTTATGCAAGACTCTAAATTTATAATAATAGTAAGGATAGCTTTTACGGTCGCTAAATATAACAAGTTAGAGTTTCTAAATTATGCAGTGCATGAAGTAATTGTAACAGATTTTATTCTTAAAAATACCTAACATGCAATCCTAGCATAAATCCTCCCAGAGAGCAAGTAATCCACATCCACATATAGAGAAATAAGCAGCTAGTAAGTATCAAACAAATGACAATACTGTGGGCGCCAACAAATGACACGAACCCATTTATAGAAAAGTAAGTCTGAACCAGTAACTAAATAAACAACAATCTACCTTGCTGAGACGAGGTAACAACTACGGCCAACACTGCCGCCCAGAAACTCCAAAACTAGCTCTGTTATCTGCTACTGCTCTGAACCTGAGGTATTCCAAAGACAGAATGTAACAACCCCATCCGTTCATATGATATATTCTAGAAGGTCCGGCCGGGGCCCCACAGGATATACCACAAAACAGTCGGTGAAGGTACAGGATGATACCAGAGTAGCGCATCGCACCTATCACAAGCATTCTAGCGGAAGCCTAAACTACTTGAACTCCTCATGAATGTCCAAACATAAAACTCCACATTTTATATATATATAGGACTGTCTTACAACATGAACAAAGCGTTGGCCTTATGGCCTTACAGAGCTTTCACACAGTGGCCTAAACAGATTGGCGCGCAGGCCGGCCACAATAAAAGAAAACACACAAAAGAACACACTTAGCCTTCGAGGGATAACAGTAGCAGCAGCAGCAACACCAGCAGGAGCATCAACCTCTATGCGTCCCGCTCGGCTCTCCAGCACCTGTGCAAGGACAACCCACCCAACGGTGGCAAACAAAAGCAACGGTCAGCGTTCAGCTGACCAAATTATAACGACCCTACCCCTTCTCTCGGGGCAGCGGTATTTTTCCCTGCAGGCATATCATATCACAAGTATGGCAAGCTATATCATCAAAAGGTGCTTTCACGCACACAAGCCATCACAACTGTTCGTCACCCGGCCCAACGGTCCGTGCACTCAGGGCACATTCTTGGTGTTCTGGCAACCTCTTGCCCACCACCATATCAGGGTTATCACCCAATGGTAAATCTCTTGAGCATTTACTCCATGGCGTGCACCGGAGTTAGTCTTCGGACACCGGGATGGCCCGTAGCCCCCCATTGTGCCATGGCGCGCAGGCCGAAGACTCTTTCTATGCGCTCCAACAGACCGCACTTTTTGGTCTCACGTCAGACGGACATAGCGCATGTCGGATCCTCCACCCCCCGTTGCTCAAATCACCTTGCCTTCTCCGAGTACAGCGTACTCATGGCTATATCAAAGGCGCGGGTCGGTCTCACCAATCCTGTTCTTGGCATTCAAGCCTGGGTATTTCACTATACCCATTTCCTCACAGCAACAGCGGGTCTTTCCTGGGCACACCAGTACTTCCTGTGACTCTCTCCACAGGTGGACACCGCACAAGCACAAATGTCAGGGGTCTTTCCTGGGCACACCAGTACTTCCTGTGACTCGCTTCACAGGTGGACACCCTATGACATCAAGCATCACAAAAAGGGCCTTTCCTGGTCCCACCAGTACTACCTGTGCCTCATTCACAGGTTGGACCCAAAACCATCACATGGCTATTTTCCTGGGCTACCACCCCAGTACTTCCTGCTACTCCTTTTCGCAGGCATAACCCGTAGACTCCTTACACTACACGTTTATCACGGAGTCTTCTCCGGTTCGTATGCACCATCACCAATCCAGACCAACCTGTCCAGATGGGCTTCACCCAGCATGCCTATTCCGTACTCCATTTCCGGATCTATATGCACAACAAAAGGGGATTTCAAGAATCACCCAAACGACTCCCAAAAGCAGCCACCTCTTGGTGGGGGAATCAAAAGATATGCCAAAACGGAAGCCTTCACATGGCTAGGAAGAAAAGTCATTACCCTTGACGATCGCTTCGGTGTCATGGCCTCCAAGCTAGCTTGCAAGACTCGCAAGAGCGTTTCCTCCGCAACGCTGGCTTCGGATCTCTCGTCGGTAAACCGCAGCACCACCAGCAGCAGCCCTCTTTCCTTCTTCCTCCTCCTTTCTCTTTCTCTTTCTCTCTCTTGAAGAAAGATGAAGGCCAAAGTAAAATGATGAAGCCTTCTCTGATTTCGGCCTTGAAGGAAAAAGAGGAAGAGGCTTCAGCCCTTGGATCCAGACTGAAGGAATGGACGGCCACGATTCTGCCAAAAACACATATTTTGACCCGACACGGCCTCGAACACGGCCGTGTGCCAGGCCGTGTGCCTCAAGCGGTGGTCAACCGACTTATCCAAACCAGTGACACGCCCACGGGACACGCCCGTGTCATGGGCCGTGTCACCAACATGCCTTCAGACACGCCCATGTCTGTGGCCGTGTACCTGGATGAAAAAAAATCCCAAATCATCCCGAGACTTCACACGGCCTGTGACACGCCCGTGTCCCAGGCCGTGTGCCCAGACACGGCACAAAGACACGCCCTGTCGAAACCTCGGCGGGCTGAGTTCGTCGCCTGATTTGACACGCCCTGTGACACGCCCGTGTCACAGGCCATGTTCAACACTCGACATTCACTTCTCGACATTCAACGATCGTCGAGAAAAACTCGTCGAGAATGCGACACGGCCTTGGACACGCCCGTGTCCTGGGCCGTGTGCCTCCTCTCGACGGATCGTCGAGAACAAAAATCGTCGAGACAAAGCCCAATCGTCGACACAACCTCGACACGCCCTGCGACACGCCCGTGTCGCAGGCCGTGTCAACTGACACGCCCTGGGACACGCCCGTGTCCCAGGCCGTGTCACCCAAAAATGCCTGTTTCTGAACTTTGGGCTGTTACACAGAACACCTCAGCAAGAAGGTGCAAATGGTGGCAGAGAATTAATAAGCCAAAATAAATAAAGATCTAAGGTGTACCAACCGAAGACCAGCAGTACTGAAATAAAGCACAAAAAAGGAACAAGTTATCATCGGAAAAAGAACTCTTACGTGATTATTCACGTATAACAATAGTACACCAGACGCACGAGGCTATAAGGTGACAACATGAATAATTCGTATGGAAGAAACACAAAACCTTTATTAAGCACCTGTGGTCGACTCTACCCAAAAACATGGGCGAGGTGGTCACTCGTGGACACACCACCCAAAAACACGGGCGAGGTGGTCACTCTTGGGCACACACACACGCGAATATAAAATTCGTCTAACAGCGAGGGAGTCTCATACTCTCCACCATACACCGCAGACACCCAAAAACCAGGTAGACTTCCACAGGGCACTAATGAAGGAAACAAACACTGCGGAGGTGGAATCGTCCACTAACTCCCGCAATCAAGAAAACCACCAAGAAAACACCACATATCTCGAGATTTGGCTCGTCAGATTCTACTTGACACTTCTAGTTTCAAGACACGGTTGATCAACCCTTAGGAACGATTTACAATCCTAGATAACTCTAATCTGTTCAACAATGAAATCTAAGGCGTTTAAGGCCATCAATAAGACACTTCAAGAACGATCAAACATATCTGGACACAATCGAGTTCACCATGACAACAGGTTACAACATCATGTGATCATTGAGAAGGTTAATCATTACAATAATTTGGAAGAACAAGTGGAGAAAAATTTAAGGAACATGAAAGCATAGCCGTTACCATCAAATCAGATAAGGAGAAACGAGGGGAAACCATCACTTCCCTTGATTTTTACCGGAAAATTCCTCCGAATCACTCCACGTCGTAGATCGGGGCAAAAGGATGCAGGAGGAATCAAAATTTGAACAAGAATGGCCGAAAAAGAGGTTTGGGCCGAAAAACCCTAACGAGAAATCTCAAGAAATGGGGAAGATATTACCACGATGACGTAGCTCTCGGCAAGAGCTTTCCAGATCTATATTCGGTTGAAGATTTCGAGCAACGGAGCACCGTCGGCGGCCACCGAAGGTTCATGAAATAGAAACTCTCTCTCTCGCTCGCTGCTCTGGTTCGGGAGAAAAAATATCGGAGAAGATGAAGTTTGGTTCTAAAACCTAAGTCTAAGAATATATATATAATGTTTATAAAAAGTTTTGTCAAAAACGGATTATTACGAGCGGTTTCGCGGTAACCAAACATAGAGGTCTAGGATGACTCCAAATCAAAACGTGTCCAACATAAAAGTTGTAGATCTCGTTGAGACGAATAGATTTCGTGGTGACCATTTTGTTTGTACGACAATGTTTTGACCCTCCAAATGGTGCCCGAACTCAGACTGTACAGACTACTCAAGAGGAAACTGGTTTACTCGAGATGGAGGGGTTTACTCGAGTTGGAGGGGCTTACTTGAGATGGAGACTCGAGTTGGAGGCTTTGGGAACTCTAGTTGGCCATAGGTACTCGAGATAAAAGTCATAGAACTCAAGTAGATCAGGTATACCCGAGATAGAAGGCATAGAACTCGAGCAGATCAGTCGAGCGGGCTATCTATGAGCAGTTTCGGGAAAATCCCAAATAGAGGTCCAAGATGGCATCAAATCTAAAAGTGTCCAACATGAAGGTTGTAGATCGCATCGAGATGAACAAATTTCATGTTGACCATATTTCCATACGACATCAGTTTGACCCTAAAAATAGCGCCCGAACGCAAACTAAATAGAACCACTCGAGTGGAAAATAGTCACTCGAGTAGGTCCAAAAATTCACTCGTGTACCTGAAGAAAATAATTGCGTGAACAGTGATTATACTCGAGAGGCAGAAAATTGCTACTCGAGAGGAAATACAGGACTCGAGTATATTGAACAGCAGAACTCGAGTATGTCAAAACACAACTCGAGTATGTCATTACAGCACTCGAGTATACATTACAGAATTAACAAATTTTTTTGCAGATATAACCCTATGATTAAACAATGTCAATGAATAGTATTTTTCATTTTTAAATAGTACTTTAATATTGAAATATTCATGTTTATATATTTTTGAATAAGAAAACTACGAGATTAAAACGGAGGCCCGAACGCACGCCGAATCAAACGAAATTCGCACCGTAGGCGAACACTGAGGCTACGAACACAACGGCGAAGTCAAAACCAAAATCCGACGAGCCATTCCCGAAATATTAATCTTCAAAGTATACGGTGAACATAAACAATCCAAAACTTCAATCGCGCGCCGAGACTCAAAAAATGCTAGGATTACGACGAAACTGGACGAGCAAATCCAAAATTACTTAACTTAAGTTCCAAATGCAAAATTTTCCCATTACAACAAGAATTCGGCCGACTCGACCGCACGGATGCGAAAATGCCTTGATAGTCTTGCGTCTTCAACTCGATGTTAAAAGTAACGCTACGACGTCATAAATTTGACGTCGCCCATTCAAATAAAATCAACGAAAAATCGGGGGAGTTACAGTCACTCCCCCTAAAAAGAAGTTTCGTCCCGAAACTTAACACAACACCAAAATCAAATCAAAATGATAAAATCAAACATAACGACATACCCGAAACTAAGAGAAGAGGTGCAGATGAGATTCTCTCATTGCTGATTCCAATTCCCACGTCGCGCTCTCGACGTCTTGATTTCTCCAAAGAATCTTCACCATAAGGATGGTCTCTCTCCGCAACACACGCTCTTGAGAATCCAGAATAAGAGTAGGTTCTTCCACATACGTAAGGTTGGGCTGAATCTGGGGCATCGAGTCGAGGACTTGACGATCGTTACAAACACACTTCCGCAACTGGCTCACATGGAACATATCATGAACACCAGGGAAGGTTGCAGGCAACTCCAACCTATAAGGTGACACTCTGATGCGCTCAAGAATCTGGAAAGGTCCCACATACCGGGGGTCTAACTTGTGGTTCCTTCTAAACCTTTTAACGCCAGACATCGGGGAAACATTCAGAAAAACCAAGTCTCCAACGACAAACTCTAGATCGACCTTTCGTTGATTAGCATACTTCTCATAGCGCTCTTGAGGCACACGGAGCTTTTCTCGAATATGAGTCACAGCACAATTCATCTCTTCAAGGGATTCTGGACCTAGCAACGGTCTCTCACCAACTTCAGCCCAAAATAATGGGGTTCTACAACGCCTCTCATATAAGGCCTCAAACGGGGCCATCTGCAGACTCTTTTGATAACTATTATTGTAAGCAAACTCCATGAGTCTGAGACGCTCATCCCAAGCACCACCATGAACCAATATATAACAACTGATCATATCCTCTACGATCTGATTTTTTATTTCCATCTAATCATTCATCTGCGGATGATAGGCGGTGGAATACCTTAAATCAGTACCCAACCCCTCCTGTAAACTATTCCAAAAACGAGACGTAAATCTGGAGTCTCAATCTGATACAATGCTAACAGGTACTCCATGTAACCTGATGACCTCTTCAGGATATAGCTCAGCTATCTTATTCATCGAATACCCAATCTTAAACGGAACAAAGTGAGCACACTTTGTCAGTCTGTTGACTAATGACCCAAACTGAGTCGTGCCCACGGGGAGATTTTGGTAGATCGGTGATGAAATCCATTGAAATACTCTCCCATTTCGAACTTGGAATATCAAGCGGTGTCAATTTATCACCAAGATTTCTATGATCAGCATTTATACACTGACAAGTATAACATTCTGAAACAAACTTCGCGATATCATTCTTCATCCCTGACCACCAAACAATTTGCTTTAGATCCTTATACATCTTAGTGGAACTAGGGTGGTAGGCTACACTGGAACCATGAGCTTCAACACAGATCTTAGCCCGAATGTCGCCAAAGGCGGGGACGCATAATCTACCCCGATACCTCAAGGTATCCAACTCATCCAAGGAGAAATCTGGTAGCTCTCCCTTCACGGTTCTATTCCTAAGTTGCAACAAATCAGGATCATCCTTCTGATGTGCTCGAGTAAGGGAAATCCAAGAGGGTTCTTCCGCTTTGAAACTAGTAGGCACAGTATGACTCCCAACCTCAATATCCATCAACAAAAATTCTTCTACCAAGGACTGTACTGACAGATTAAAAAATTTAGCGGTCTTTCTACTCAAAGCATCGGCTACTATATTAGCCTTTTCTGGATGATAAAGAATTTCCACTTCATAATCCGCCACATATTCTAACCACCGACGCTGGCACAGATTTAGTTCTTTCTGAGTGAAGACGTACTTCAAACTCTTATGTTCCGTATAGATCTTGCACAACGTGCCATACAATAAGTGTCGTCATAGCTTCAGCGCATAAATTACGGCAGCAAACTCCAAATCGTGCATAGGATAGTTTCCCTCGTGAATCTTTAGTTGCCTCGATCCATACGCGATCACTTTACCATCTTGCATTAAAATACAACCAAGTCCGATGTGTGATGCATCGACATACACGACATACTCAATTCCTTCAGTAGGTAAGGTTAAAATTGGGGCAGTACACAGTCTCTTCTTCAACTCTTGGAAAGCCTCTTCACACTTATCACTCCAAATGAATGCAGTATTCTTCTGAGTAAGTCTAGTTAGAGGAGCAGACAACACCGAAAATCCTTCCACGAATCTTCTATAATTGCCAGCTAGGCCTAAGAAGCTCCTAATCTCCTTAGGTGTAGACGGTCTTTCCCATTCCATCACAGCAGAAATCTTGGTCGGGTCTACAGAAATACCATCCTTGCTTACTACATGACCCAGAAAGGACACCTGAGGTAGCCAGAACTCACATTTGCTCAACTTAGCATGTAGCCTATACTCCCTTAGGGTCGACAAAACCAAATGCAAATGCTGAGTATGCTCCTCAACATTGCGGGAATATACCAAGATATCATTTATGAACACAATAACGAATCGGTCCAAGAAATCCTTAAACACCTTATTCATCAAATCCATGAAAGTAGAGGGTGCATTGGTCAAACCGAAAGACATCACCAAAAACTCATAATGTCCATGCCGCAAACGGAAAGCGGTTCGTGGAATATCTGCCTCACGAATTCTCAACTGGTGGTAGCCTGAGCGAAGATCAATCTTTAAAAATACCGAGCTACCACACAACTGATCAAACAGATCATCAAGCCTTGATAGGGGATATCTGTTCTTAATGGTTACCTTGTTCAATTCCCTGTAATCTATGCAAAGCCTCATCGATCCATCTTTCTTTTTTACGAACAAAATAGGAGCACCCATTGAGAAGAACTTGGTCTAATAAAATCACAAATCAGCAACTCATCGAGCTGAGTACGCAACTCATCCAACTCACGCGGAGCCATACGGTATGGTGCTTTGGCAATAGGACGAGTACCTGGCTCGAGGTCTATCACAAACACTATCTCCCTTTCAGGAGGAATCCCTGGAAGGCTATCAGGAAAGACATCTGGAAACTCTTGCACCACCGAGACATCCTCAAGACGTGGTGTAACAAAAGCTGTTTCCAGAGCAGATATAGAAACAAAAACGCCTCGCAACCAGACTCTATAGCACGACAAGCACGTACTGCAGAAATAACCGGGGAAACTCTGTCCTGAAATCCATAGACGCTCATAGGTTGTACGTCGTCCATCTTGAAATCCAGTCGCTTAGCCTTGCACTGGATGACCGCATCATACTTGGACAGCCAGTCCATGCCCAAAATCACGTCGAAGTCCGCCAGATCTAAAATCATCAGATCCGCAAAGGTCAAAAAATTGCCAAGATAAATAGGGCATCTCAAAACTCCTTGATTAGATATCATCGAATCACCGGAGGGAAGCTTGATGTTGAAGGAATCTCCTAATTGATCCACATTCAGGCGATTCTTATCAACAAATCTCCGGGCCACAAAGGAATAGGTGGCACCCGAATAAAAAAGAACGCGCGCCCACCTATTCCGCACCTTAAACTCCCCTAAAACCGTAACATACATAACTAAACGAACAATAACTAGGGAAATAACGATAAATAATAAAGATAAATTAAACTGAGTCTAACCTAATATCACTTGCATAGAGGTTTGGGCTTCCTCGCTGGTCATCGCATTCAGCTTTCCTTTTCCTTTATCCAGGTTTGGTGGTGGCGGCAGAGCTCGAAGTGGGGTAGGTTGTAGTGGGGGCTGAGCCTGGGGGCACGGAGACTTCTGGTGTCCCTTCTGCCCGCACTAGAAGCAAATCCTTTCTTTCATCCAGCACCGACTCACTTCATGACCCTTCCTTACACAGAATGAGCACTCTAGCTCTCCCTTGGGTGTACCTTGGATGGCGTGCACCTGCTGCTACCTCAGGGTGGCAGTCCTCTTGAAACACCTTTCATAAGGGTGGCCAGGATAACCACAAAAGCTACACACTTCCTTACTTTTCTTCTTCGAAGAAGGGCCAGATGCCCTGCAGCTACCATCCTCAACGCCTTTCCTTTTCTCTTTTCTCACCGCAACACCGCGGTTCTTGGCATTTTCAATCGCCTCAACTTTCAGTGCGGCTTCCACTGCCTCAGCAAAGTTTTCTGCTCTATAAGCGCATGCCAACTGTTGGACATCGCTTCTTAGTCCTCCAAGGAATCGCTTTACTCTACCGTCCTCCGAAGCTACCAAATCGGCGGCAAATCTGCTCAACTTGCTAAAATCAATCTCGTACTCGCTCACGGTGAGCTGTCTCTGCTTCAGATGCAGGAAGTTATTCATCAGGCGGTCCTGCTTGACCGAGGGTAGAAACTTCTTCAGCATCTTCTTAAAAGATTCCCAAGAACAGCCTTCCTTCAGACTCTCCCTTTTCCAAATCCACCAACTCTTTGCCAGGCCTTTTAACTGATAGGCTGCAATAATCACCTTCTGGGCTTCTAGAACTCTGGAATACGAAAACATCTCCTCGATGGAGATGATCTAATTATCTAAAATCAGAAGTCGACACTCCCATCATAGGTGGGAGGTCCCAACCATTGGAAGTGCGATATGAAGTTCATTTCTGGTGGTATCTCCATCGGGGGCACCAGTGGAGCAGGGGTATCAGACACAGCTTGGCCCAAGGCAGTCTCTTGCACTAAAGGTTGTTGCGCGGGAGCGGCAGACAACGAAGACTCAATTTGCGATTGCATCGCAACTAATTGCCTCGACAAAGCCTCGTTGCTCTGATGTATACTCTCGATAATCGCATCACTTTGCGCACCTGATGACTCACCCTCCGACTAGGGAGTCAACATCGTCGCAGGACGCTTTGGCGGCATTTCTAAAAAGCAAACGGACAACTCATCAAAATCCTAGCTTATAATAAAGCCACACGACTAGTTCAGACCATACATAAAAGACACTTGCTTACACTGCAACTTGCTCTGGAATTTTATAATGATGATATGTCCTACTTAGAATGATATCCTCTCATCCTATTGACTCATGTGCCTATTACATGAATGCGTGTATTCTTTATTCTTATTAAAAATCTTGTGTGTACATGTGTCATCATGTAAACCTTAACTTAGCACGCGTGTTTATGCAATGATATGCAATGTATGTAGTGCTATGCATTCTATAAAGGCCATAATGCATGTTGTGAGCGGCGTACACATGAAATGTTATGCATCCCATACTACATAACATCGCATGCAATGAGGAAAGAAACCGTGCAAATGGGCACCTATGTGATGGTGGTTATGCATCCCATACTACATAACCGTCACATGTTGCCACCTATGGTGGATCCATATACAAACACATATTATGCATCCCATACTACATAATATGCACCGTATACTTCTTATCATGCTATGAGTGTAGCGACTATGCTTCGGCTAAGACGTAATGATGACACATCGGTGTGTGCATGAAATGTCACAAACAACTAACACTAACAAGAAAAGGTTGCCCGACCAATTGTCAAGCAACAGTCCCTCTTATACCAAATGTCACAACCCGTATTTTCACCGTATAATAACTTATCAGAGTAAGGGAAAATGTGTGTCATGATGCCACGTCAGCAGGGGATAACTGCGGACGCTCAGGCAGTCGCCTACTTAATCATGAAGAAAGAATGTTTAAGTTATTTTAAGGAAAAATTAGTTAAGTGCAATAGTTAGCCCTATCCCTCGGCTTAATGACTCATTTAGTCCACGAATCAAAATATAATTATAAGCTGCGGAAAAATACTTATTTAGATTGACTCCAACATCCTACATGAGAGTATAAACGTCCCCAAAGGACAACTCATGCTATGCAAGACTCTAAATTTATAATAGTAGTAATTATTGCTTTTACGGTCGCTAAATATAACAAGTTAGAGTTTTTAAATTATACAGTGCATGAAGTAATAGTAATAGATTTTATTCTTAGAAATACCTAACATGCATTCCTAGCATAAATCCTCCCAGAGAGCAAGTAATCCACATCCACATATAGAGAAATAAACAACTATCAAGTATCAAACAAATGACAATATTGTGGGCGCCAACAACTGACACGAACCCACTTACAGAAAATTAAGTCTGAACCCATAACTAAATATACAACAATCTACCTCGCTGAGACGAGATAACAACCACGGCCAATACTGCCGCCTAGAAACTCCAAAACTAGCTCTGATATTTGCTACTGCTCTGAACCTGAGGCATTCCAAAGACAGAACACCTCGGCAAGAAGGTACAAATGGTGGCAGAGAATTAATAAGCCAAAATAAGCAAAGATCTAAGGGGTACCAACCCAAGACCAACAGTACTGAAATAAAGCACAAAAAAAGGAATAAGTCATCATCGAGAAAAAAACTCTTATGTGATTCGTCACGTACAACAATAGTACACCATACGCACGAGGCTATAAGGTGACAACATGAAAAATTCGTATGGAAGAAACACAAAACCTTTATTATGCACCTGTGGTCGACTCTACCCAAAAACACGAGCGAGGTGGTCACTCGTGGACACACCACCCAAAAATACGGGCGTGGTGGTCACTCTTGGGCATACCCACACGAATATAAAATCCATCTAACAGCAAGGGAGTCTCATACTCTCCAGCAAACACCGCAGACACCCAAAACCAGGTAGACTTCCACAGTGCACTAATGAAGGAAACAAGCACTGCGGAGGTGGAATCGTCCACTAACTCCCGCAATCAAGAAAACCACCAAGAAAATACCACATATCTCAAGATTTGGCTCGTCAGATTCTACTTGACACTTCTAGTTTCAAGATACGGTTGATCAACCCTTAGGAACGATTTACAATCCTAGATAACTCTAATCTGTTCAACAACAAAATCTAAGGCGTTTAAAGCCATCAATAAGACACTTCAAGAACGATCAAACATATCCGGACTTAATCGAGTTCACCATGACAACACGTTACAACATCATGTGATCATTGAGAAGATTAATCATTACAATATTTTGGAAGAACAAGTGTAGAAAAATTTAAGGAACATGAAAGCATAGCCGTTACCATCAAATCGGACAAGGAGAAACGAGGGGAAACCACCACTTGCCTTGATTTTTACCGGAAAAGTCCTCTGAATCACTGCACGTCGCAGATCGGGGCAAAAAGATGCGGGAGGAATCGAAATATGAACAAGAACGACCGAAAAAGAGGTTAGGGACAAAAAACCCTAACGAGAAATCTCAAGAAATTGGGAAGATATTACCACGATGGCATAGCTCTCGGCGAGAGCTTTTCAGATCTATATTCGGTTGAAGATTTTGAGCACCGGAGCACTGTCGGCGACAACTGGAAGGTTCACGAAATAGAAACTCTCTCTTTCGCTCGCTGCTCTGGTTCGGGAGAAAAAATTTCGGAGAAGATGAAGTTTGGTTCTAAAACCTAAGTCTAAGAATATATATATATATATACATATAATGTTTATAAAACGTTTTGTCAAAAACGAGTTATTACGAGCAGTTTTGCGGGAACCAAAAATAGAGGTCTAGGCTGACTCCAAATCAAAAAGTGTCTAACATTAAAGTTGTATACCTCGCCGACACGAACAAATTTCATGTTGACCATTATTTTGTACGACACCGTTTTGACCCTACAAATGGTGCCCGAACTTAGACTGTACAGACTACTTGAGAGGAAACTGGTTTACTCGAGATGGAGGGGTTTACTCGAGTTGGAGGGGCTTACTCGAGATGGAGACTCGAGTTGGAGGCTTTGGGAACTCGAGATGGTCATAGGGACTCGAGATAAAAGTCATAGAACTCGAGTAGATCAGGTCTACTCGAGATAGAAGACATAGAACTCGAGTAGATCAGTCGAACGGGCTATCTATGAGCAATTTTGGGAAAATCAAAAATAGATGTCCAAGATTGCATCAAATCGAAAAGTGTCCACCATGAAAGTTGTAGATCTCATCGATACGAACAAATTTCATGTTGACCATGTTTCCATACGACATCATTTTGACCCTAAAAATAGCAGCCGAACGCAGACTGAGCAGAACAACTCGAGTGGAAAATAGTCACTCGAGTAGGTCCAAAAATTCACTCATGTAGGTCCAAAAATTCACTCGTGTACCTGAAGAAAATAAATGTGTGAACAGTGATTATACTCGAGAGGCAGGAAATAGCTACTCGAGAGGAAATACAGGACTCGAGTATATTGAACAGCAAAACTCGAGTATGTCATTACAACACTTGAGTATACATTACAGAATTAACAATTTTTTTTGGAGATATAACCCTATGATTAAACTATATCAATGAATAGTGTTTTTCATTTTTGAATAGTATTTTAATATTAAAATATTCATGTTTATATATTTTGAATAAGGAAACTACGAGATCAAAACGAAGGCCCGAACGCGCGCCGAATCAAACGAAATTCGCACCGTAGGCGAACACTGACGGTACGAACACAACGAAGAAGTCAAAACCAAAATCTGACGAGCTATTCCCGAGATATTAATCTTCAAAGTATACGCAGCACATAAACAATCCAAAACTTCAATCGTGCGCCGAGACTCAAAAAATGCTCGGATTACGACGAAACTGTACGAGCAAGTCCAAAATACTTAACTTAATTTCCAAATGCAAAATTTTCCCATTACAACAAGAATTCGGCCGACTCCATCGCACGGATTCGAAAATGCCTTAACGGCCTCGCGCCGTCAACTCGACGTTAAAGGTAACGCCACGACGTCATAAATATGACGTCGCCCATTCAAATAAAATCATCGAAAAATCGGGGGCATTATAGGGATGCCAGCGATGCTCTTGTCCACACATGGCTGGCTAACAGCTTCTCTGATGAATTCCTCCCTGTCATCCGTCATGATGAAATCGTCAAGGCCGCTTGGCTACATCTTGCCGCTCTCTACTTCAAGGGGGCTCAGACGTCTCGCATCTATACTTTATATGCAGACCTATTTGCCCGTCCCTCCATGTCTCCAGCGGTTGCTTACCAGCAAGTTCAGGCTCTCGGAGCCGAAATTCTCCAAAATCGAACCTTCTTTGCTGATCTCGCTGAGCAACACAAGCACTTCCAGGAGCTTCTGGTGGTGTGTTATCTTCTACGCTTTCTAGAGTCATATGACATGATCCGACAACAGATCCTTGGTGAAGCGGAGTCTCCCACCTTGGATGCCACCGATGCCCGCATCTCCGCTGTTACTTCTTTGATCCAATATCCGCTATTATCCTCCCCTCCTCCATCGGACAACTCCGCTCACCATACTCAGCATAGTGGCTCTGGTGGCCGCCACCTCCCCTCCAGCGAATGTGGTGCTTCCCGCTTTCTTTGCTCTCACTGTGGCCGCACCGGCCACACGGTTGATCGCTGTTGGAAGAAGCATCCTCATCTTCGACCATCTGGTGACGCCTCCTCTTCCTCTTCGAAGTCGTCCGCCTCTGTGGTCACGTCTTCAGGTAGTGCCCACATCGCTACTCAAGGTAAATGGCTGATCGACTCTGGTGCTACAAATCATATGACTAGCAATCCACACTATTTTTCTCTCCTACAACAGCATGACCGGCTACCCCCGGTCCTTGTTGCGGACGGCTCTCCCTCACCGTTCAATGGAATGGGGGTTGTTCAAGTAACTTCGTCTCTTCGCTTGACGGATACCCTCTACGTGCCCAAGTTCCCTTGCAACTTGTTATCTGTTACTTCTCTTTGCAAACAACTACAATGCTCTGTCACATTCATGTCTACTACTTGTTATTTTTAGGATCCGGGCACCAAGAGGACAATTGCTACTGAGACTGAGAGTGGCGACCTCTACTTCCTCGACAACATTTCTGCTCTCTCTGCCTTCTCCGCATCTTCTACTGATCTTCTCCAGTGGCACCTTCGTCTTGGTCATGCTCCTCCCTGTCTTCTTCGTCAACTTCTACCACATCTTCCTCTGCAAGGCCCACTGCTCAACTGTGAATCATGTCAACTTGGCAAGCATCACCGCTCTTCCTTCCCACCAAAGCAAGGTCGTGGATCTTCCCGGCATTTGAACTTGTCCACTCCGACATCTGGGGTCCTGCTCCTACCCTCACCATTGGTCGGGGTAGTTCATATTTGTAACGTTTATTGATGATTTCTCTAGATGTACATGGGTGTATCTTTTAAAAGATCATTCAGAACGTTTTTCTGTATGGACATCTTTTTATCATATGGTTAAAAATAATTTGATATATCTATTAAAAATTTTCGTTCTGACAACGCTAAGGAATATATTAGCAATGCATTCACTTCTTTTTGTGTGCAAATTGGTATTATTCATCAAACTGCCTGTGTATATACCTCGCAACAAAATGGGGTGGCAGAACGCAAGAACGTCACCTTCTTGATGTCTCCCGCACTCTGATGACCAAATGCACGTTCCTCTCTCCTATTGGCGATATGCTGTCCTCCTCTCCTGTAACTCATTAATCACATTTGTCCACGGTTCTCCACGGACAAACTTATTCTCTCTTCTCAATCCTGAAAGGATGTGTTCCTTCCTAC